>CM038674.1:326197737-328602737 GCA_021605145.1 Aegilops bicornis | reverse complement strand
GTGTAGAAGAATATTATCAGGAATTACAAACTGGTATGATTAGATGTGGTATTGTTGAGGATAATGAAGCTATGCTTGCACGTTTTATGGGTGGATTAAATAAAGAGATTCTGACCATTCTAGAGTATAAGGAATATAATAATATCACTCGTTTATTCCATCTTGCTTGCAAAGCTGAACGTGATGTGCAGGATCGACAGGTATTGGCGCGAACTAACTTTTCTGCAGGTTGACCTTCATCATGGACACCGCATGCATCGTCTACTTCCACATGTTCTGCTACACCAGCACCTCTGTCAGCTGCCACCTCCAACCATGATGCAAGAAAGCAGACAGAACCACCACTATCTGCCAAGAGCACACCTTCTGGGCCTGCTCAGAGCTCTTCTTCATCCAAGGCATCAACAGGGCAAACACATGATATTATTTGTCATTGTTGCAAGGGTGGAGGTCATTATGCGAGAGAATGCCCATCTAAACGTGTGATGATTGTTACTGAGGATGGTGGGTATGAGTCCGCTAGTGACTACGATGAGGAGACTTTGGCTCTTATTACAAGTGAAGAACATGGTGGAGATGATTCTAATCATGAGACGCAATACATGGCTGCTGAAGATGTTGACAGGTATGAATGTTTAGTTGCTCAACGTGTTTTGAGTGTGTAGGTTATACAAGCTGAGCAAAATCAAAGGCATAATTTGTTCCATACAAAGGGAGTTGTGAAGGAACATTCTATTCATGTCATCATAGACGGAGGGAGCTGTAACAACTTGGCTAGCATGGAGATGGTGGAGAAGCTATCTCTCACCACAAGACCACATCCACATCCTTACTACATCCAATGGTTCAACAACAGTGGCGAGGTTAAGGTAACACGTACTGTTCGTGTGCATTTTAGTATCTCTACATATGCTGATTATGTTGATTGTGATGTGGTACCCATGCAAGCGTGTTCCTTATTACTTGCTAGACCATGGCAATTTGATAAAAATTATGTACACTATGGTAGAAACAATCAGTATACTCTTGTTCATAAGGATAAAAATATTACTTTGCTTCCTATGACTCCTGATTCCATTTTGAAAGATGATATTAATTGAGCTAATAAAGCAAAACAGGAGAAAAATAAGAGTGAAAATCAGATTGTGGCAAAAGAATTTGAGCAACAAATGAAACCTAATAATAAACCATCTAGTGTCGCTTCTGAAATTAAATTGAAAAGTGCATGTTTACTTACCACAAAATCTGATATTGATGAGCTAGATTTCAGCAAATCTGTTTGCTATGCTTTTGTGTGCAAAGAGGCATTATTTTCATTCGGGGACGTGCCTTCCTCTTTGCCCCCTGTCACTAACATTTTGCGGGGAGTTCACTGACGTCTTTCCACAAGATGTGCCACTGGGATTACCACCTATTCGACGGATTGAGCATCAAATTGACTTAAATTCCCGGTGCATCGCTACCCAACCGTGCACCATACCATACCAATCCAGAGGAGACGAAGGAGATTATGCATCAAGTACATGAGCTGCTCGACAAAGGTTATATACGCGAATCTCTTAGTCCTTGTGCTGTTCGTATTATACTAGTGCCTAAAAAGGATGGTACGTCACGTATGTGTGTTGATTGTATAGGCATTAATAATATTACTATTCGTTATCGTCATCCTATTCCTAGGCTACATGATATGCTTGACGAATTGAGTGGCTCTACAATACTCTCCAAAGTTGATTTGCGTAGTGGATACCATCAAATTCGTATGAAATTGGGAGATGAATGGAAAACAGCATTTAAAACTAAGTTTGGTTTATATGAGTGGTTAGTCATGCCTTTTGGGTTAACTAATGCACCTAGTACTTTCATGAGATTAATGAACGAAGTTTTACGTGCTTTCATTGGATGATTTGTGGTAGTCTATTTTGATGATACACTGATTTATAGCAAATCTTTGGAAGAACATTTGGAAAATTTACGTGCTGTTTTTATTCCTCTATGTGATGCACGTTTGTTTGGTAACCTTGGGAAGTGCACCTTCTGCACCGACCGAGTATCTTTTCTTGGCTATGTTGTTACTCCACAGGAACTGGAAGTTGATAAAGCCAAGATTGAAGCTATTGAGAGTTGGCCGCAGCCCAAATGGTCATGCATGTGAGGAGTTTTCTTGGACTCGCTTGTTTCTATAGGCGTTTTGTGAGAGATTTTATCACCATTGTTGCACCTCTCAATGAGCTTACAAAGTAGGATGTGCCTTTTGTTTGGGGTACCGCACAGGAAGAAGCCTTTACGGTATTGAAAGATAAGTTGACACATGCTCCTTTACTCCAACTTACTGATTTTAATAAGACTTTTGAGCTTGAATGTGATCCTAGTGGAACTGGATTAGGAGGTGTGTTATTACAAGATGGCAAACATGTTGCATACTTTTCTGAAAAATTGAGTGGGCCTAGTCTGAACTATTGAAAGTGCGTTATATCGACTAGAGGGGGGGTGAATAGGCGATTTTTATGAATTCTTCACTGAGGAATTTGCCGGTGAGGAAATTCCTTAGCGAAGAACTACTTACAGCGGAATAAGTACTCAGAAGTAAGCATAAGAGAATGCGAGCCTGGTCATCATGATGAAATGAAGACAAACAACGAGTACAGAAAGCGTAAACACAGGATAGCACAAGATGAAGACAAACAGACTGAAGAAATGAATTGAGGAAATTGAGAAAGTCTTCAGTCAAAGTCTTCAAACACAGATATGAACAAACACTCAACACAATAATGAGGAAATGAAAGGGTTGAAGAAATAGAACCAGTAAGGTTGGTGAAGACAATGATTTGGTAGACCAGTTCCAACTGTTGTCTCAGTTGTACGTTTGGTTGGAGCGGCTGAGTATTTAAACTCGAGGACACAGAGTCCTGGACACCCAGTCGCTGAGCACGCAGCTCAGGACACCAAGTCCTCACCGTATTCTCCTTGAACTAAGGTCACACAGACCTCGTCCAATCACTCGTGTAAGTCTTCAGGCGACTTCCAAACCTTCACAGACTTGGTCACTCGGCGATCCACAATTCCTCTTGGATGCTCTAGACCAAGACGCCTAACCGTCTGGAAGAAGCACAGTCTTCAAAGGTAACAAGCGTCGGATCCATGCAGGATCAATCTCTTAAGTGATGTTTAATCACTTTGGGTTTGTAGGAGTTTGGTTTTTGGGTTTTTCCTCACTCGATGATTTTCGCTCAAAGTCCTCGGAGGATGGGTTGCTCTCAAATGACAAGTGTCAAGTTCTCTCGGAGCAGCCAACCAGCTAGTGGTTGTAGGGGCGGCTATTTATAGCCTAGGGAGCAGCCCGACATGATAAGACATAAATGCCCTTCAATGATATGACCGTTAGGTGGATAATATATTTTGGGACAGGTGGCGCAAGAAGACGGCAACAAATCGGAAATTTGAATCTCAAATTCCTCGGGGCTATCATGTTCCTCACTGTGTAGGCAATCCAGACCTTTGGCGAATTCCTAACTCCTCGGTCGAACAAATTCTCGTGACTGTAAGAACTTCGTCTCACATCAAGAAATTGACTGAACTGTATGAGATTTCCAAAGGCTTCACTCGAAGGGATTGGTAGGTGTAGGATTTTGAGTTGAGCATCACATGGAAATTTTTCCTTAGTATTTCCTCGACCCCCTTTAACAAAGACGGTGTTTCCTATGACTCAAGAAAGAGAAAATGAAACTACGAAAACAAAAGTCTTCACGCTTCATGTTCCTCAAATGAATACCAAGTCTTCAAGGTCACACCAATTTCTTCACTTTCAAAGTCTTCGAAAGTCTTGAATATCAAAGTCTTGATCGAAGAACTTCATTTTTAGGGGTCGACTTTCTTTGTAAATATCAAACTCCTCATAGACTTATAGACCTGTGTACACTCACAAACGCATTAGCTCCTTAACCTATAAGTCTTCAATACACCAAAATCACTAAGGGGCACTAGATGCACTTACAATCTCCCCTTTTGGTGATTGATGACAATATAGGTTAAGTTTTCAACGAGGATAAACATATGAAGTGTAAATACGATATTGAGGAATTTGATTGCAAGATATAGAAGAACTCCCCACGAAGATGTGCATAGTGAGGAATTTGCTTTTGAGGCAATGCACATTTGAAGAGTTGAATCATGGAGATCTCCCCCTATATCTTGTAATTCATACACGCATTTGACATATAATATGAAGAATTTGAAATGCATGATGAGATATGGTGCTTGATGTAATTCAGCATGCGTGCGATAACATTAATGAGGAATAAGTATGCAAAATAACGCATCACGAGTATCAGAGCTCAAGAAGCTCAAGAGAATCAGAGCATAGTGCAAGAGCACAGTGCATCAAAAGTATCAAAGCACCATCGGGTTTAAGATTACAACTCGATCCAATAAAAGTTTCAAGAACGAGAGTTGTAACTTAACAAAAAATTGCCCATATAATAGACCCGCTTGAGGACTAACTCAAATTTCTCCCCTTTGTCATCGAATGACCAAAAGGATCGAACCGAGGACTAACGCTCAAGAATTTCAAGTTGAAGAAGGAGCGCCCGGTGTTGTTGGGGTCGGTTGTTGTAGTAGGGCCTGCCAGTATCGCCCAAGTCTTCATTTTCATCGATTGTCGCGATGAAGAATAGGAGCTGGCCACCAAGGAAGGAACTTTGACCTTCTTGTATTTCTTCGGAGGAGGTGCAGACCAGTCAAATTCTTCCTTGAGTCCCATTGTCGCCGGTTCTTCCATACCGTAGACATGTGAAAGAACAGCCCAGTGCGTTTGAAGGTTTCATGGAGGTAGTAGTGGTTTTCTTCACTACATTGTGTGTTGAGGTCATGTTGTGAAGAATTGAACCAAGCGACGCTTGACCCATTTATGATTGCGATCAACCTTCCGGTGAAGACCGAGGAGTAACTCACGATCAGTCATCACCACAGGTCTTGTAGCTTGAGGACTTTGCTTGACTGAAGTATTTCTGGCAGAGTCATGTGTGGCAGAGTCATCATTGGTGGAGTAGGATGCTGCTTTGCGAAACTGTCCATCCAATGGACGAATGCCTTCATCGATCACAGCAGTAGCCTTGCCCTTGTCATCAGCTGAGGTAAATGTCCGTTTGAGGACTTCAATCGGGGCAAGTAGCTGCAGTGGTTCAGGTGTCGACCTTGTAATTGAGTGAAGACCTTGTCCAGATGAATCTCATTATCCAAGGCGCAAAAGGCTTCAGCTCAAATGGTGACATAGCAATGTTTGCCAGAGTCCTCATGAAGAAATCATGGAAGTTGACGGGAATGCCATGGATGATGTTGAAAAGCATATTCTTCATGATGCCAACGACTTCTTCATCATTCGAGTCGTGGCCTTTGATAGGACTCATTGTCTTTGTCAGAATCCGATAGACAGTCCGAGGCACATACAATAATTCCTTGACGAGGAATTTGGTTCTTAGGGCCTGCCTTGGCTTCAAAGGCTTCATCAGCACTTGCATATAGTGATTTGGAAGTTCTGGTTCGTTGTAGATACAACGAGCACCGTCAAGTGGAGGACTGAGTGGTAGAGCACGAAGCAATTCAGTTGTTGGTGCCTTGTAGTGAGTATTTTCAGACATCCAGTCTAATACCCATGAGTACACGTCTTCAGCGTCTCTGGTGATGTGCAGCGTTGCATAGAAATGAAGAATGAGTTCTTCATTCCGATCCACAGATATCGGTGCAGAAATTGAAGTCCTGCGTCGTGAAGAACACCGAGGACTAGCTCGAAGCTTGGCAGAGACTCCATGTCCACATGAGGAATATGAGCATGATCGAAGACTTTGTCTTTATTGAAAAGCACTGAGGAATAGAAATTGGCTTGGCTGGCAGTCCAGAAACGCCTCTTCCTTATGCGAGCAGAATCATATGGATTGTAATCAGTGAAGAATACGTGCTCGCTGAAGAAGTTTTCAGCCTTGAACTTTTGCTTTGTTGAGAAGGGATCCTTTGGCTTTGGAAGTGGAGTGTCAGTGAGTTGCATCACGACCTCTGGAATCGCAATCTCAGGTTCTTCAGGCTGAGGAATTTCTTGTTCCTCAACAGGTGCAGTCTGAGGATCAAGAAGAAGAGTTCATCGGCGCTAGTGGCTGGAATTTCTTCAAGGACAGATGAAGTGGGATGAGTTTCTTGAGCCCATTTGAACAGTAGGAGCAGGGGGTGAGGTATCTGTTGGATTGGGGTGAAGAGTGGAGAATTTGGATCTTGACTTTCCCAAAAGTCATCATTCATCACCGGCGTTAATGCTTCCAATATCCACATCTTCTTCAAGTTCCTCAACACCGGCCTCTTCACTGTGAACCGAGGCATAGGTGAGGAAATGACCGGGTTGAAGGGATTGCTTCCACTTCAATTTCTTCATCAATCTGCTCTGACGAAGTAGCAGAATGATTTTCTTCATCAGATCCGCTTGGGATCACATAATCTTCATCAAAAGGAACAAGGTCCTTTGATGGAATTGAGGAGATTGGAACAGCATCAATTGGATTTTCAAAGGAGCTGGTCATTGGCTTCATTTTCTTCGCAGCCGAAGAATTTGACGCAGCTGATGCTTTCCGTTTCTTCACAGCAGCTCGTTACTGCAGCCTTGGTCTTCTTCACATCGAGGCGGATGGAAGAATTGGAGTTGGTGTTGGTGCAGGAGGAGCCGAGGAATCTGGTTGAATTTCCTCAGCGCAATCGATGCAGCTGTTCTCGACTTGTTCGATTTCTTCAGCGCACCACTAGTGGATGCCCCGGCAATTTCTTCGGTAATTTGGAATGGGATCATCAGCCTCGAACTGGCATTTTCTTCAAAGAGCTGAACTTCATCAGCGTTCTGGCATGTTCTTCGATCGGCTGAGCTAAGGCTCCGGCTGAGGAATTTCATGTTGCGTTAGGGCAGCAACATTTGTGAACTTCTTCGTCGGGTTGACGAATCGACCTGGCTCCTTGCCAATCAGCATAATAAGCATCGAAGATTTTGCTGAGGGCTTGGATCTCATTCTGGACCTTGAGAAGTTCCTCAGGTGTCATTTTAACAACGTTTTTCTTCAGGAACTTCTCCTTTCTGTATTGAGCTTTCTTGATCTCTCTTGCCTTTTCAAACTTCCATTTCTCTTGATGATGAAATGGGTCAGCATATGACTTTGTCCCGAGTCGGATGAAAGTCGGGCATAGGGGTGTTTGGATCCTTGTGCCGTAGATCAATATAATCGAGGATTTTCCTCGGATCCAACAGCAGTGGCACAGATGTGCCTTTGGCTCTAGCGGCCCTTTCTTGGCGATCTCTGATGATTTCCGCAAGTTCATCATCATCAACCTCATCATCTTCAGGTGGCCCTTGGAAAGCGACCTATTTCTTCTTGGGACTTGGCCGAGGACCTCGTCCAGCTGTGGCCTTAGTCTTCAGCAGAGTCGGGCCATATGAAGACTTTTGGTGCGGTGAGGAACTTCTTTGAGACACGAAGCAATGGAGAAGCCTGCAGTCCTTTGACACGTGGCCAGATGCACAGGTGCTGAGGACTTTGTTGGAACTGCTGAGGACTTGGGAGGAGCTTCTGAGGACTTTGAAGGAGCTAAGGATTTTGGAGGAGCAGGGGCAGCATGAGGAATTGGCCGTGAGGGCAATGCTGAGGAACTTGGCCGTGAGGGCACTGTTGGTGAAGCACTTGGCTTGTGTGCGGGCTTCTTTGCCATAGATTTTCTTGGCTTGACAGAGGCCTCGATGGCGGCAGCAGAGCAGAGTCCTCATTGAATTTCCTCACCGACTCATTGGCTTGTCTTGCCAACTTGGCTTGGCGCTTGGCCCATTCTTCAGAAAGTCCTCACCACGCTTGATCTTTGGTGGGGTCGACTTCTTGACTAGGTGCCAATGGAGCTCTTGGGCATGGAGGATTGAGTGCGAATTTCTTCATGTACTTTGGAGTTACATATCTGTACTCCCTCCATTCCCGTGCCCATCTCCGTTCAATCCTTTGGATGCACCTTGCGCTGATTTTTGTTCTCTTTGCCGAACTCAGCTTCATCAGGTGTGCAATAATCAGCATAAATTTCCTCAGGGATTTCAAACGCGGTCATGACCTCATGCCTCTTTCCTCCTTTCTGTGGCTTCTTTCCTTCTGCCATATTCTTCAGCTGAGGAATTTGAACAAACGAATTCTACGAAGAAGTATGCAACTTTTCTTCGAGGAAAGCTGCAAATGAGTTAAGTTGATGAGAACCTAGTGATTCAGCGGCGGACATGAGTACCGTGGAACAGTATAGTTGCGAGGAATTTGGAGAGGTCATATGCATTCTCAGAAGGTTTTTCAAAAAGAACAAGTTTTGAGGATTTTGACCAGATGAGCCTTGAAGAATTTCACTAAGCGTTCTTTGTCTTAGGTTCCAGAGTTGTACAGATCGAGGATCCACACAATTGAGGAATCTTGAAGAAAAATGATTGCTTAGAGAAACGAATCAAGAGCGTATAACTAGTGAGGTGTTTGTGTGTGAGGATTTGAAGGATAAAACACCTTTGAAGATTTGTAGTGTAAAATTTGGATCAACGAGGGTAGTAAAAGTAACTTTTATTTACCCTAAATGAAGAACACGACGAACTGGGTGTTGTAGATGTGAAGCTCGTCTGTTCAGATCTTCCACGCCCTAACTTGGCGGAGGAAGATAGCTACAGCGGCGGCGGAGTGAGATTTCCGCAGTCGGCGCGAGTACGTCGGCGAAGAGGTCAAGGTAGCGAAGCTCTTCCTCACCGGCGACGATGGAGTAGCGGCGGCGCTAGGGTTTGAGGAGCTCGAGCGAGAGAGAGAGGTCGAGCGGAGTAAAATAAGTGAGGATGGAGGTTGGGGTATTTATAGAGGCAGTGGAAAACTGTTCGCCTGAAGATTTAGGACGAACGTGCCCCTGACCATTCTCCTTCTCACGACATGTGTCACCCACGTACTGTGTAGTGGAGATCTTGTACGATCGTGGGTGAGTAAAATAATGCATCGTGGGATGCGGAACGGTTTGAGCGGCAAAACCAAAAGTTTGGATAAGATCAGTTTTAAAGTTCCGTTCACAATTTCTTCAGCTGACAAGGACACGGTGAAGATTTTGAACAAGTTTCAAATAGAACGCACATGAATAAGTTGTGAATAGATTGGGTTGAGTATAGCATAGAGGGGGAAGGGTCCGATCACATTCACTTAGCAGAAAAAGCGACTTGAAGAAATAGCCGTAAGTGAATGCTGTAGAGGACATAAACCCATATATATATATATATAGCCAATGAAGAAAGACGACGAAACGGTGAAGATTTTGCAAAGTTGAAGAATTTGAAAAACTGAAGAATTTCAAAGCGAGGAAAAATTCAAATTGAAGATTTTCAACTTTGGTGGTGGCGTGACCCACCGTATAAGAATGATGATTTGGACACAGCGTACAATTGTTGTAGGGTTACGAGAATCAAATTCTTCATTAATTTCTTCACACTTAGAGTGTTACTCTTCATTGATTGAAGAAAACGTTTATTCATGTGTTGCACATCTAAGTCATCAATTTTGCATAAGTGTCGGGATGTGTGTCCTTTTCAAAGAACATTCAAGATTCTAAGATATTTAGCTCACACCGCAACTTGCTAAATCTCTTCTCATCCAAGGGCTTAGTGAAGATATCGGCTAACTGTTCTTCGGTCTTCACATGCTCGATGGAGATGTCGCCTTCAACACATGATCACGAAGAAAATGATGACGAATTTGAATGTGCTTTGTCTTCGATCTTTGAAGTGGGTTGTGAGCAATCTTGATGGCACTCTCATTGTCACAAGAGAGAGGCACATTCTTCACGTTGATGCCGTAGTCCTTGAGAGTTTGCTTCATCCACGGCAATTGAGCACAACACGAGCCAGCAGCAATGTATTCAGCTTCCGCAGATGAGCGGTGATACAGTTACATTTTCTTCGAGGAGCAATAGACCAAAGATCGTCTGAGGAAATGACAAGTACCAGATGTTGACTTGCGGTCCACACGATCACCAGCATAGTCAGAGTCAGAATATCCAATGAGATCAAAAGTAGAGCCTTTGGGGTACCATAATCCTAGTGTTGGTGTGTGAGCTAGATATCAAAGAATATGCTTCACAGCCTTATGGTGTGATTCCTTCGATGTAGCTTGAAATTGGGCACACATGCAAACACTAAGCATTATATCTGGCCTAGATGCACATAAGTACAATAAAGAACCAATCATGGAGCGGTATACCTTGTGATCGAAGTCAATACCATTTTCATCGATTGCATAGATGGCCATTTGTGGGCATAGGAATTTTGACGCCTTTGCAATCTTGCATGCCAAATTTCTTGAGGACATGTTTGAGGTATTTCTCTGAGATATGAATATGCCATTGTGTTGTTGATGAATTTGAAGACCTAAGAAGAATTTCAACTCTCCCATCATAGACATTTGATATTCTTCACTCATCATATAGGCAAATTCATCACTATAACGTTGGTCAAGACAACCAAACATAATATCATCAACATATATTTGGCACACAAACAGTTCACCATCATATGATTTAGTAAAGAGAGTAGGGTCGAGTGAACTGGTGTGAAGCCATTCTTCACGAAGAATTCCTTCAATGTATCATACCACGCCCGTGGGGCTTGTTTAGACCATAGAGAGCCTTGTTGAGTCTGAAGACTTTGTCGGGATTCTTTGGATCTTCAAAACCTGGGGGTTGAGCAACATATACTTCTTCCTCAAGCTTACCATTGAGGAATGCACTTTTCACATCCATTTGATATAAAGTGATATTGTGATGATTAGCATAGGCGAGTAATATGCGAATAGACTCAAGTATAGCAACAGGTGCAAAATTTTCATCGAAATCAATTCCTTCAACCTGGGTATAGCCTTGAGCTACTAGTCGTGCCTTATTCCTCACCACAAGGCCATTTTCATCTTGCTTGTTGCGGTAGATCCACTTTGTGCCAATGATATTATGTTTGCGAGGATCTGGACGTTTGACCAGTTCCCAGACATTGTTGAGCTCGAACTAATGTAATTCTTCTTGCATGGCCTGAATCCACTCGGGCTCGAAATGCTTCATCTACCTTAGTGGGCTCTGTGATAGAGACAAAAGCATAGTGCCCACAAAAGTTAGATAAATGCGAAGCTTTTGAGCGTGTGAGAGGACCTGACGCTTCAAAGTCATCGATGATCTTGTCACCTGGTACTTCGTTTGCAACGTGAGGATGAGCTGGTTGTCTTCGAGGAATTGATCATTTTCCTCGGCACCATTGTCTTGACATTATCTTGGTGCATCAGCTCGGCGTTCTTCGTGTCTTTGGAATGAATTCTTGACAGATTCTTCAAGAGGGAATGACATCCTCGGTTGCCTTGAACTTGATAGATTCCTCGGTGTTGGTTCATCTAACACGGAAGGTAGGTGCTCTCTTTGCGAGCCATTAGTTTCATCTAACCGCACATCTGCTGATGTCAACAATCTTGTGAAGAGCAATGTTGAAGACTACGTAGGTGTGCGAAGTCCTTTCCGTAACCAAGCATAAAACCTTCATGTGCTTTCGGTGCAAATTTAGAATTGTGATGAGGATCTCTAATCCAGCATTTAGCAATCAAGACTTGGAAATAACTTACATTGGGTTTCTTGTCAGTGAGGAGTTCATAGGCAGTCTTCTTGACGAATTTGTGAAGATATACTCTGTTGATGATGTGGCACGCAGTATCAATTGCATCAATCCAAAAACGACGAGGCGTTTTGTATTCATCAAGCATAGTGCGAGCCATCTCAACAAGAGTTCTGTTCTTGCGCTCCACGACGCCATTCTGCTGAGGAGTATAGGGAGCAGATAACTCATGAGTAATACCAAGTTCATCAAGATATGCATCAAGATCGGAATTCTTGAACTCAGTTCCATTGTCACTCCTGATGTGTTTGATCTTCACACCAAAGTTAGTTGAAGCCCTCGAGGAAAATCGTTTGAAGACTTCACGCACTTGATTTTTGTAAGTAACAATGTGTACCCATGTGTAACAAGAGTAATCATCAACAATAACAAAGCCATATAGAGATGCATCATTAACGACAATTTGAGTAATGATTAGGACCAAAGAGGTCCATGTGAAGCAATTCAAGGGACGAGTAGTGGTCATGATAGTCTTCATTGGATGCTTGGCCTTGGTCATTTTTCCAGCTTCACAAGCTCCACACAAGTGATCCTTGAGGAATTTGACATTCTCAATGCCAATGACATGCTTGTTCTTTGCAAGCGTGTTCAAATTCCTCATGCCTGCGTGACCAAGTCGCCGATGCCATAGCCAGCCTATACAAGCGTTTGCAAGTAGACACACGGCTGGTTGTGGTCTGAGAGAAATCAACAATATACAAGTCTCCTCTCCTAAAGCCTTCAAGACTTTGGAATTGTCGACTTCCATAATCACAACACAACGATACTTGCCAAAGATAACAACCATATCAAGATCACAAAGCATTGAGATCGACATGAGGTTGTATCCTAAGGACTCAACAAGCATGACTTTGTCCATGTGTATATCCTTAGAGATTGCAACCTTACCAAGACCCAATCCTCGACTTTTGCCTTTGTCCAAAGATGATATGCTTGAGATGTGATGGTGATAAGGGAGCATCCATCAATAGATTCTTGTCACCAGTCATGTGATTTGTACATCCACTATCGAGAACCCACTCAGTGGCTTTGGGTTGATCATCCTGCAGATGAATTAGTACAACTTACGATCTCATATACTTCATCAGTGAAGAATATAATATCAAGTTCATCAGATGAATTTCATCGGTCAAGATAATGAGATAAGCAAGAGGGAGGACGTGTGAAATGTATGTTCATTTCATCATGATTAGCTAGTCCTTCGTGCAGTTTGTCGTGCCCCCAAAGAAATTCTTCAGACGTTTAAAGCACGTCCGGAGACCTGACCCTGCAGAAGAGGTTAGTTCTTTTTCTTCACCACCCACATCTGAAGGGGTGGCAAAGAGTTCACCACTCTGCGAGCACCATATGAGAATGGTGGCATAGAGGCCAATCCATTTCATTTCACATAAGAGGGGTTAGGGTAAGCATATGAATAAGCAGAGAAATTCTTCGAGGATTTATGAACATATTGGTTTGAAGAATAATGCACATATTCATAGCCCTTATCTCTACCCTGCAAAACAGAGTTGTTAGCACGATGATAATCATGTGAGGACTTTGATCCTTTTGAGGAATTTGATCCGCGTGAGGAATTTGGTCCGTATGAGGACTTTGATCTGGGGTTCCTTTTCTTCACAGGTGGTGTCATGAGGACATTCACCTGAAGACTTTCAAGGCACTTCTTGGGAACCCAGATTTTCTTCATAGGGGAACTGTTCCTGTAGTTAGTGCCAACATATCTAGCAAATACTTCACCATTCTGATTTTTGAACAGTTTATAGTTGGAGTCAAATGACTCATCAGAAGAATGAGGAGATTCATATGTAAAGTCAGATAAGTTAGATGGATCAACTGGAGGTCCCTTTGCAGCAACCCATGAGGTTTTGGGGTCTTGCTCGGGCTTCAATATGTTCCATCAAGATTGAGTTTCCTCTCAAAGGCAATACCCTCTTTCCTAGGGTTCCTATTGAGGATCTGCTTTTTAAGCACATCACAAAGAGTCCGATGCCCTTTGAGGCTTTTGTACATGCTCGTCGTATACAATTCCTTCACCTGCATCGTCGGTGATACTAGCAATGTCCTCAGATGAGGAATTAGTGATAGCAGAGGCAGGTGAAGAATTTGTAACAGTTGAAGCATTTGAACATTCAGGTGAAGAATTAGCAGATTCACGATCAATGCACTTTAAGCATGGAGGAACACATTCTTCCTGAGAAGCGCTGATTTGTTGAGCAAGTAATGAATCGCGCTCCTTCTGAAAATCTTCATAATTCACTCTTAGCTTCTCAAGATCTTGCTTTCTTTGAATACATTCATAAGAAAGTTTCTCATGATCAGATAAGAGAGTGTTATGATGACCTTGAAGGCTGTCAAACCTAGATCAAGTCTCTGAAGATTTTCAACAGGGCTTTAGTGCGATCCATTTCTTCACCTAACATATCATCACTCTTATCTAGCATGTTTTGAACCTTTTCAAAATCCCTTTGTTGTTTTACAGCAATCTTAGCAAGTTTTGAGTAACTGGGCTTTAGATCTTCATCAGATTCATTTTCACTAGATTCAGAGGAGGTATATTTGAGTACCTTGGCAGCCTTTGCCATGAAGCAATAGGTGAGCGTAGTCATCACTATCTTCATCAGCTTTGTTGGTGAGATCATTTTCTTCAGAGTTGAAGATGGACTTGCTGACTAAAGCAGTAGCGAGAGCTAGACTCGCCACACCAGACTCAGATCCTTCTGATGCCTCCTCTTCCTCATGTTCCTCAGATTCAGCTTCAGAGTCCATTTCCTTGCCAATGAATGCCCGAGCCTTTTTGGAGCTGCTCTTCTTGTGAGAAGAAGGCTTTGAGGATTTTGATGATGAAGATTTCGATGATTTCTTCTTCTTGGCGTCATCGTAACTGTAATCCTTGTGTTTCTTCTTCTTTAATTCCTTTTCCCATCGAGGACAATCTTGGATGTAGTGACCAAGTTTCTTGCATTTGTGACAAAGTCTTCTCTTATAGTCACTTTGGATGAGGAATCACCGCTTCTTGAGGATTTTCCAAAGCGACCACGTCTTGAGAACTTCGGAATTTCTTCACGAGCGGTGCTAGCTCCTGGCCTAATTCTTCAGGATCTCCAAGGCTCTTGCCAGAGTCTTCACACTCAGATTGAGACACGCCTTGGCCTTCGTGGCACGTGTTTTTCATAGTTAGAACCATAGAGATCTCTCTTTTCAGCAATTTGGAACTCATGAGTATTTAGCCTCTCGAGGATATCACCGGATCAAGTGACTTGTAGTCGGCATGCTCTTGTATCATCGGTGCGGAGTATCAAATGAGGAATCAGCGATCTCAACAATTTCTTCACCACCTCATGGTCGGTGATGTCAGTGGCGCCAAGTGCTTGAAGCTCATTTGAGATGTCAGTGAGGCGATCGAAGGTTTGTTGAACATTTTCGTTGTCGAGTCTTTTGAAGCGATTGAAGAGATTCCGAAGAACATCAACTCGGGAGTCACGCTGAGTTGAGACTCCTTCATTTACTTTGGACAGCCTGTCCCGAGATGAGCTTGGCGGTTTCCAAAGCACTCGCTCTTCCATATTGACCTTTGCTCGAGATGGCCACATATGATATTCTTCGCTTGAGAATCGAGTTGCTTGAATCTCTTCACATCGGCAGCATTCGGAGAAGGTGTGGTGAGGGAACACCATTTTCCACAACATACCGTAGATCGTTGTCAATTGCCTCAAGATGCATTCGCATCTTATTCTTCCAAAGGGGTAGTCCGTCCCATCAAAGGTAGGACACCCTGCTGAGACCTTGATCATACTGCGGTCGACATAACTAAAACTCCGGTGGTTAAACCAAAATCACACGTAACAAGGGAGTACCATGCTCGATACCAATTGAAAGTCGTTATATCGACTAGAGGGGGTGAATAGGCGATTTTATGAATTCTTCACTGAGGAATTTGCCGGTGAGGAAATTCCTTAGCGAAGAACTACTTGCAGCGGAATAAGTACTCAGAAGTAAGCATAAGAGAATGCGAGCATGGTCATCATGATGAAATGAAGACAAACAATGAGTACAGAAAGCGTAAACACAGGATAGCACAAGATCAAGACAAATAGACTGAAGAAATGAATTGAGGAAATTGAGAAAGTCTTCAGTCAAAGTCTTCAAACACAGATACGAACAAACACTCAACACAATAATGAGGAAATGAAAGGGTTGAGGAAATAGAACCAGTAAGGTTGGTGAAGATAATGATTTGGTAGACCAGTTCCAAGCCTTTGTCCTGGGTTATGCGTCTGGTTGAGCGGCTGAGTATTTAAACTCGAGGACACACAGTCCCGGACACCCAGTCGCTGAGCACGCAGCTCAGGACACCAAGTCCTCACCGTATTCTCCTTGAACTAAGGTCACACAGACCTCGCCCAATCACTCGTGGTAAGTCTTCAGGCGACTTCCAAACCTTCACAGACTTGGTCACTCGGCGATCCACAATTCCTCTTGGATGCTCTAGACCATGACGCCTAACCGTCTGGAAGAAGCACAATCTTCAAAGGTAACAAGTGTCGGATCCACGCAGGATCAATCTCTTCGATGATGCTCAATCTCTTTGGGTTTGTAGGGGTTTGGTTTTGGGTTTTCCTCACTCGATGATTTTCGCTCAAAGTCCTCGGAGGATGGCTTGCTCTCGAATGACAAGTGTCAAGTTCTCTCTGAGCAGCCAACCAGGTAGTGGTTGTAGGGGCGGCTATTTATAGCCTAGGGAGCAGCCCGACATGATAAGACATAAATGCCCTTCAATGATATGACCGTTAGGTGGATAAGATATTTTGGGACAGGTGGCCAAGAAGACAAGAACGGTCGAAATTTGAATCTCAAATTCCTCGGGGCTATCATGTTCCTCACTTTGTGTAGGCAATCCGACCTTTGGCGAATTCCTAACTCCTCGGTCAGAACAAATTCCTCGGCGACGGAAGAACTTCGTCTACATCGAAGAAATTGACTAAACTGTATGAGATTTCCAAAGGCTTCACTCGAAGGTATTGGTAGGTGTAGGATTTTGAGTTGAGCATCACATGGAAATTTTTCCTTAGTATTTCCTCGACCCCCTTTAACGATGCGGTGTTTCCTATGACTCAAGAAAGAGAAAATGAAACTACGAAAACAAAAGTCTTCACGCTTCATGTTCCTCAAATGAATACCAAGTCTTCAAGGTCACACCAATTTCTTCACTTTCAAAGTCTTCAGAAAGTCTTCAGAATATCAAAGTCTTCAGTCGAAGAACTTCATTTTTAGGGGTCGACTTTCTCTATAAATATCAAACTCCTCATAGACTTATAGACCTGTGTACAGTCACAAACGCATTAGCTCCTTAACCTATAAGTCTTCAATACACCAAAATCACTAAGGGGCACTAGATGCACTTACAACTATTCTACTTATGATAAAGAATTATATGCTCTTGTTCGGACCTTAGAAACATGGCAACGTTATTTATGGCCCAAAGAATTTGTTATACATTCTGATCATGAATCCTTGAAACATATTAAAAGTCAAGCAAAACTGAACCATAGACATGCTAAATGGGTTGAATTCATTGAGACTTTCCTTTATGTCATTAAACACAAGAAGGGTAAAGAAAATGTTATTGCTGATGCATTGTATCATCGTTATACTATGCTTTCACAACTTGACTTTAAAATATTTGGTTTGGAGACCATCAAAGATCAATATGTGCATGATGCTGAATTTAAAGATGTATTGCAGAATTGTAAAGAAGGTAGAACATGGAACAAGTTCATCGTTAACGATGGATTTGTGTTTTGTGCTAACAAGCTATGCATTCCAGCTAGCTCCGTTTGTCTTTTATTTTTGCAGAAGGCGCATGGAGGAGGATTAATGGGGCAGTTTGGCGTGAAGAAGACGGAGGATATACTTGCTACACATTTCTTTTGGCAAAGATGAGACGGGATGTTGAGTGTTGTGTTGCTCGCTGCACTACATGTCAAAAAGCTAAGTCATGACTCAATCCTCATGGTTTATATATGACTTTGCTTGCACCTAGTGTTCCTTGGGAGGATATCTATGGAATTTGTTTTAGGTTTATCTCGAACAAAGAAGGGGAGGGATAGCATATTTGTTCTCATGGATAGGTTCTCGAAAATGGCACACTTTATACCATGTCATAAAAGTGATGATGTTGTTAATGTTGCTGATTTGTTCTTTCGTGAAATTATTCGCTTGCATGGTGTGCCAAATACTATTGTTTCGGATCGTGATACTAAATTTCTTAGCCACTTTTGGAGATGTTTATGGGCTCAGTTGGGGACTAAACTGCTTTTTAGTACTACTTGTCACCCCCAAACTGATGGACAAACTGAAGTAGTCAATAGAACATTGTCTACTATGCTTAGGGCTATTTTGAAGAATAAAAAAAATGTGGGAAGAATGCTTGCCTCATATTGAATTTGCTTATAATCGGTTGTTGCATTCTACTACTAAGATGTGCCCTTTTGAAATTATGTATGGTTTCCTACCTCATGCACCTATTGATTTGTTGCCTTTTCCATCTTTGGAGAAGGTTAATTTTGATGCTAAACATGCATAATCGATCTTCAAAATTCATGAGTTAACTAAGGAAAACATTGAGCGTATGAATGCTAACTATAAACTTGCTAGAGATAAGGGTAGAAAACATATTGTGTTTGCACCTGGAGATCTTGTTTCGTTACATTTGCGTAAGGACAGATTTTCTTATTTGTGCAAAAAAAGCTAATGCCACGTGCTGATGGTCCTTTTAAGGTGTTAGAGAAAAATATGATAATGCACATAAACTTGAGCTACCTGCAGATTTTTGGGTTAGTCCCACTTTTAACATTGCAGATTTGAAGCCTTATTTGGGTGAGGAAGATGAGCTTCCGTCAAGGACGACTTCATTTCAAGAAGGGGAGCATGATGAGGACATCAATACGATTGTTACACCCACAGTCCCTGCTACTATACATACTGGACCTATTACTAGAGCTCGCGCACGCCAATTAAATTACCAGGTACTTTTGTTTCTTGGTAATGATTCTAATGTTCATGAGAATATGATGTTGCCTAAATTGGATACATTTTTTTTCTTACAAATGAAGGGCCTAGCTTGGAGAAGGATGAACATTGGAGCAAGAGCCAGCATGGAGTTGATGGCATGCGCAAGGGAAATAAGAACAGAGTTTCAAGTGATGATTTTAGGACTTTGAAGCCGCCATAATGAGTGCACGAAGCCTTGGACGAAATATACAAGATGCGACTTCATAATTTTCGTCCAGAGGCTATTCTAAGTGCTGCGTCACCTTATTATTGGGCCAGGCCCATGTAATTTCAAAATACTTGAATATAGGATGTTTTTAGAGTCCGTATGTGTGGGGAAACAAGACTTAGGGTTGGTTTTGAACCCCTCCTCCAAGGGCCACGAAATTCCCCCTGTTCCTCCATATATACAACCCTTAGGGCATCGTTTAGACTTTGGGTTTTGTTTAGATTAAAAGTTTACCATAGCTGCAACTTCGCGTACTTCGTTTGTGTTCAACGACCAGACAAAGGTGTCACAAAACCCCACCTTCATTAATAAACCTTTCCTCTTATATTCGCAATATCCAGATTGCAATCTTAGTTTCTTGCTTGTTATTCATTTGCCCGCAGGAAACAGACCTTCGTGGTCAGGTTGATCGTGCTCCGGCATGGTCAATAACCCCTCGGAAGTTGGTTTAGCGATTGCTAAGGTGCGACGTCTCGCACGTCCGTAGTTGGATCATCAAGGTCGACTCCCATAGAAAATGGTAACCACCATCTCATTGAAACATCAGAACACCTTCGCCTCTATCAGCATGCGATGTACGGAGGCAACAAGCGCAATCTGTAGCACATCCACCTTTTCCAAGCTTGCCAACCCACCAAAGCGCCGCCTCTTCCATCAACCTTGTCGATGAGGAAAATGAGAAGGCGCCACGAAACGTCGAGGCCAAGGCGCTCCGTGGCAACGCGATGGATGATGCCATGATGCGCGTCGTCGCCAGGGTTGAGCAGACCCTTGGTGCATGGCGCTTCAGCGCCCCGGATCAAGATAGGCATGTCTGCGCTGAGAGGCTGCAGCTCGCCGAACAACATGATCAATGGCGCGGCACAGAGCAAGCTAGGCACGTCCGTGCCGATAGGCTGCGGCTCACCGCACAGCTAGACCATTGGAGCGCCGCAGAGCGAGAGGCGTGGCACACCGCACATCAAGAGCGGATCCGATTGCGCTTGTCTGCTGTCGATAGGGCGTCGCAGCTGGGTACATGTCCCGTCTGTTCCCCAGTTCCTCGCTAGGAGTGGGCAGAGGCCCTCTGCGCCGTACTTGCACCAGACGCCCACTGCGCTGTTCGCCTCGTCCGCAGCCTGCTTGATGCCAGCGCGCTAGTCGCTAGGCTCGACCGACTCCTTGGCCCAGGTGTCCACCTGGGCGTAGTAGAGGAACATGCCCGTCGCATCCTCGAGCTGTTGATCTCCGATGAAATAGCCAACTTGGAGCTCGAGATCTAGCTCCAGATGTACCGTGAGGGTGTCGACCGCTTGGACGAACACCTGCACGAGTTCAGGCAAAGCCCAGAGCTACCGTAGGCAAGGCTGCTGGTAATGGTCTCATGGACGGGTTTTATTTTTTTGAGTCATTTCGACGTGGATTGCTATGTATTCACAACAATCATAATATTGCTCTGTTCATTGCTCTATTTCAATGTGTGTACTCTCTTTTCCGTTCTTATATGTTCTATTTCAATGTGTGTATATATGCTTTCCATTCTGTATATGTGGATGATAACAACTAGATACAAATTAGTACACAAAAACAGATAGAAAATGGAATTCATAATATATATATATATATATATATATATATATATATATATATATATTAATTGTTCATTAGTTCATCACAGAATATATATAATATCATCACATTGAAAATGAACAATACTAAAACTAATAATCCCTCCTCGGGCAAGATGCAGCAGCCCCTCGCCTTGACAACTCACAGTGTGCGCGACGTCTTCCCAGGTAGCAGAGCGTATACTGCCTCCTCCGTCTCACAACGCTTGACGTATAGATCTGCCTATTGCTGGCGGACGAGTATGTATGATCTTGCCATTTCGTTGGGCACCCACCGAAGCTCCTCGTCGGTGGAACGCTGGAGCTTATCGACCCACCTCCACGCAGCGATGAGGCGCCTAGCGCCTTTGATCTTTCTCGTGAAGTACCCGTCTTCGTACACCTCCACCGCATGACGACGCCCCCGCACCCAAAGCTCCACCGCCTCCTTTTTCCAGGCAGCATCACGGGCTTCATAGGCTGCCTGGTACTTGGCTTCCTCCTCCGCCATCTCCTTCCTGAATGCCACATGCCTGGCTTTCTCAGCCGGTGGCGCGTAGGGGTCCTCCTCGTCGCTGCTCTTCGACTGAGCGTCCTCGGGGGCCGGCGACTCCTCGCCGGCGCATGGGCAGATCGACAGCGCCATGGCGGAGATTTGAGAGAGAGAGGGGGGTGCGAGCGAGGGGAGGATGTAGATGAGAATGCAGGCAGGATGACACGGGCAAGGTAGTATTTATTGGCGGCCAGAATCTAGATACACGGGAACAGTACACACGCCTGTTGCCAGAAGTTATGAGTACTGTAGTTTGAATTACACACGATTCCCGCAGCAAAATCCATGTGTGAACTTAATAGCTGACGGTTTCCAATGTAGAACCATGTCTGATTAATAACCCGCGCCACTCACCTTCCAAACCTCGAGGCCCGAAATAGAGTGCCAGTCGTGTGGGGGCCGGTTGTCTTGCCAGATATTTACATTTTCTTTTGTGAACACCAGATATTTACATCATTTGATGATTTTTAACTCCCACACAAGTACACAGAATATGATTTTTTAAACCGTTATGGTTAGCTGTTGCATGTAGATGTAGTTCAAATTTGAATTACGATCATTAAATGGCTAGAAAATCACTTAAATGTCCTTAAAACACTAGTACAATGAGGTGTTATACAAATGGTTTTTAACCCCTTTCCGTGTCGGCATTTGGAACCATCGCCTAGTGAGTGACTGCCATAGGGGGGGTCCTTCCCACATGCCCCATAAACCATTGGGGATATGCCCTCCTGGTACACACGCTCGACAAAATGAGGTCGTGTGCGACCGATGTGCGATCAAATATGGTTATACGTACAGTAGTGCTAAAAAAATACAATTATACAGGTGGAATCATCTCCGGTCGTAAGTACATCCCACACAATCAGTCCCGGCTAAACATTTTTGTTCGTATATACATCCCACACAGTCGCTTCAAGGAAAACGTTTCTGTTCGCAGGTACATCATCATTGAACTGCTCTGGAAAGGCCTGAAAACAAGGATGTACATAAATATCTTCTCTATATAGGAAATGGGGCAAACGAATAAAAAAGGCAAGGTATAATAGTTAGTACCACCCTGTGGTGAATTTATGTCTTCTTCATTGTGCAGACAAAGATCTTGTTGTTTTTTGTCGCTAATGTCTTTATCCTAACAATCTTTCTGAGTTTCTTGACTAGACTGATATTCATGGATAGATTATTTCCCCATATGCAAAAAGGGTCGAATAGTGGGTCAAAACCTCTGACAGGAGGACCTACATGTGCAAGACCAAATTGTTAAATATCTAAATATTAGAATGGTTCCTGCAATTGCACAATAATGTGCTATTAGACAAAGGACCATGCATGTGCAAACCTCAATTCTAAACCTCAGTGCCTCCCATTGTTTCCCTACAACACATATAAGGTAGTTAGTGATCAGGTTAAGTGAGGGTTCACATGCTATTAGTAAAATATGTTGATGAAAAATAAGAACATTGCAGATTCATCAGATTAATTCAAGCCACATGGAAAACCCATTTATCCAAACCAAGCATGATTAAGAACTAGGAAATATAGCAATTGTATATGTTTGTCATGTATTAAGTGCAACCAAATTTGATTTATTCCTCACATGCACAACAATACAAAATTCTACCCACGACAATTGGACATCGCATTGCAGAATTGAACCAAGCAGTTAACTAAACACCACAACAAATGAACCAAACATTAACTAAGCACCACATTGCACAATATAACATACTTCTAATAGAAGATCAGACAGTTGACCAAACCAAGCATGCATAATAACTTGGAAATATAGCAATTGTATTTGCTTCTCATGTATTTACTACAGCCAA
This sequence comes from Aegilops bicornis, assembly GCA_021605145.1. NCBI lineage: Eukaryota > Viridiplantae > Streptophyta > Magnoliopsida > Poales > Poaceae > Aegilops > Aegilops bicornis. The sequence goes on along the minus strand of CM038674.1, from coordinate 328,579,777 downwards.
ATTCGGTTTGTTTCTCACATGGTATACAATAACAGGATGCACCCACAACAATTGAATATTGCATTGTAGAATTGAACCAAACATTTAAATAAACACCACAAAAAATGAACCAAACATTAACTGAGCACCACATTGCACAATGTATAACATACTAGAAGATCAGACAATTAAATGGCTAGAAAATCACTTAAATGTCTTAAAAAGGTCAAATGACCCTTGAAATTTTCCAAATTTTGACACGACGGTTTTACTAGTGCACGTTAACTGTAGAATTTTTTTGGAGCCCGTAAGAGGAAGCTATCGCCCGTTCATCATCAAACATGCATTGTTCCCTCTCGGAACCACGAGTCTTCTAGTGAGTTGCTTCGGTTTGTGAGGGGGGGTGTGTCCAAAACTTCGTCAAACATGCCATTTTTTACCATGTCATCTTGGTGGCATGACATTACATCAAGCAAGGTTTCATGTGTTTCTGATCTTTTTTTAAATTTTTGGAGTTTAAAAGCTGTGGCACTCCATGCTTAATTGTGTCATGCTGTGAGACCAATATGTTTGAAAATTTCTTCCAATTTACTGCACATGGAATTAACTTGCACACAAGTACATAAATATGACTTTTCAAACCGTTATGGTTAGCTGTTGCATGTACATGTAATTCAAATTTGAATTACAGTCATTAAATGGCTAGAAAATCACTTAAATGTTCTAAAAGGTCAAATGGCCACTGGAATTTTCCAAAATTTGACATGACAGTTGTATTAGCACTACAAATTTTATCATACATTTAAAACAACATTCGTTGCCACTTTACTCCAAATTCGTCTTTCACAGCTAATAAAAAATGTCAACAACATCACACACAGTTTTTTGTAGGAACCATTTGCGATGAAAATTCCTGGGTCTATTTAAGTCTTCCTACTTAAGCTTCACCGGCTCGTCTACTCCAGTGCCAGCAACCCCCGAATCCATGAATCCCGATCCCCATTCCCGCAACCCCTTCTTGCAAAGATGACACCGTGGAAAAGCTTCGTGAAGGTTCGTACGGGGGCCGCGTCCTCCACGAGCGCCACCGCCTGCGCCGAGAGCGCAGCCGCCTACGCCGAGAGTGCCGCCGCATCCGCATTGAGCGCATCTGCAGCAGCTGACAGGGCAGCTGCAGCAGCCGAGATGGCTGCAGCTGCTGCTGCGACGACGGCTGCAAATGCCGAGAGTGCTCGAGCTACCCTCCGTGCCGCCGATATTGCCCTGGCCCGGGTCGAGGCCATCCACGCCAAGATCTAGGACTCAGACGCCAAGATATTCCCGGATACCTTAGAATCTAGCATGCAACCCACATACAAAAAGGCGAGCGGGGGCTGGAGATGCAGGAGGCGGCGGAGATCGAGGAGCGCTAGGAGGAGGAGTTGCGCGTGGCCTAGGTCGAGGTAGAGAAGAGTCTATCCGCCGACGAATCGGTGGTGGAGTACTAATGCGAGCTCTGGCGCAGCCACTACTATGAGTACTACAACCTTGAGGGCAGCATCGAGGACGAGGACGCGGGTGACTTCTGTAGGAGGGACGCAGAGTCCACCAACGGCGGCATGTCGCCAGGACAAGTCATCGATGTCTCATCTCACACCAGAAGCTTTGTTAAAATTATGCGTACTTAGGCTTTGTTTTTAATGCTGGTCTGTTGTTAGAGCAATGTTTAGGTCAACTAGCTCTGTTTAATTACTAAAATTGCTCGATTTAGTAAGTGTGCTCTGTGTGCTGTATGCTCTTTTGTGTACCCAAATTAGCAAGCGATGTTAAATTATGCAATGACGTGGATGAGGATAGTACCAGGGGAAATTTCCACCAAAATTTGAATTATCAAACTCATCCCATGCGCGTAAAGCAGAAGAATCATTTGCGATGCACACAATTTTTCAAAGTGAATGGTGTCCGACAGCACCACACGCAAAGTTTCCCTCCACATTTCGGAAATTTTGGCCTACCGCCGAAATATCTACACCCGCCCCCCTGCCCCACCCCCTTTTCTCCTTGACTACCAGTCACATTTCCCCTATTTCCTCCTTCCTTGCTTCCTTCCTTCCTAAGCTATAGCCGCTTCCTCGCTTGCTTCCTCGCTCTCACTATCTCGCATCCTACCGCCGGGGTCGCCATGGTCTTCTTCAATGACCTCTCCAGCGGTTCCTCCTCCGACGATTACTCCTTCACCACCCGGGTATGCCTCTCTTCTCTCTCTCGGGTTATGACTTGGAATGAAGGATTTTAACCCGGTGGTCGAGTTGAGTCATTTCTTCCTCTTGTAGCTCCCTAGGACCATCAGTTGCAACGAATGGAGCAGGGTGGCTGAAGATCTGTCTACTCGTTGTCACCATCAATTTCCATGTGTGAAGCTAGTTGCTTTGAATTTGTGGACAGTGGGAGGAAGTGATTCAGACACTGTCATGGTACCAACCCATTCATACCACACCTTCAACCAAAAACATCCTAAGACAGTGTCACAGTTTGTACCTAGTATGTAAAAATGTTGCTATCTCATTAGCGGTGCCATTAGAAAATTATTTGGCACCGCTTCAGCAGTTTGTGCAGCCAGCTTTGGTCAACGCATCCGAGCAGTCAAGCAGTAAAATACTAAATCTTTATGGCACGAAGGAACTGGGCATCAGAGCAATTAGGTGCTCCGGAGTCCGGGTCCCTGATTTTTTCCACTGCATCGGCTCGCCAGTGCAGGGCACGGGTGCGAAATGTAGCAACAGTTGTCTTTACACCGGTTTTGGCATACATAGTGGACAACCTTAGGGCTATTAGTTCTATGTTACTTTGTGCATGTACACACCTATTAGTATCAATTTGCTGTCATCCAAAACTGTCGCTATGCTATTGCAGTTATATTTAGCTTCCTCATAAAATGTGCAATTTTTTATTTATAGTACATGAGTAAGAACTTGTAGTGTTGTTGTAGTTAATTATAGCTTCTGATGTTTCAGAATTTGGTTGTTGTCTCAGTAGCAAATAATTCGTTTGCACATTGATCTTTTCGAGAAGATATGTCATAATTAACATGTCTCTTCAGTATTTCAAAATAAGTATTGGTGATTTTCTATGTTGCTATAAACCCATTTCCCCTACAATTGTTACTGATCTAGTTTTAAATATTATAGGATAAAAAAAGTGTTCTTACCTGGAGTGGGTTGATCAAGAGTGGCCACAGCCTTTGAAGATGTGCCTAGCAAAGCTCTGGAGCATGTATGAGGAAGAGAACAGAGGTAGGCTCAGAGAAAGTGTTGTAAACGCTAAAGAATATTTGAAGATGCGGGATAAAAAGAGGAAGGTGGAGAATGAGCTCACATTTTTTAAATCAGACTTTGCTAAGATGGTGTTGGCGAAGGAGGAGGCACTTTTCGAGTTGGCCAGTGCAAAACAGGTTCTTACTGAACTGAAAGCAGAGGTGGATAAGAAGAGCCTGTATGATCTCGATTAGGGAAATGAATATATTGTTCTTATGAAGATGAACTAGCTATATGTTATACTGTGCTATTTTCAGGTAGCTATCGTACTGTGATGTTAAAATATATTTATGTGCCTGATATGGAATTGGCAAAGAGTTGTTCGATATGAAATGTGAATTTGCTTAATGCTGGAATTACTAATTGTAAACTAATAAACCTGCTTAATGGGTCATGGAACTTTGCAAACGGTTTAGCAGTAAAAGCGGTTGTGATGGCTAGCCCAATGCCACACAGTTTTCTTTATCGAATCGTGTGTGATGTAGTTGAATAAAAGCAAACGGTTAACCTAGGTAGAGCGTGTGTGAGAGTTACACCTATCACACACTAGGCTATACATAAAACTGTGTGGGATGTACATATGACCGGAAACGTTTTCCCTGGATTGACTGTGTGGGATGTACATACGAACATAAACGATTTCCCAGGATTGACTGTGTGGGATGTACATAAGAACGGAAATGTATTCCTTGGATTGACTGTGTGGAATGTACATAACAAACAGAAACGTTTGTTTGAGACTAACTATGTGGGATGTACTTACGACCGGAACCAATTGGGCCTGTATAATCGTATTTGATCGCTCGCCTGTCATACACGACCTCATTTTGCCGAGCGTGTGTGCCAGGAGATCCTATCCCTGACGGTTTTTGGGTCTTGTGGGAAGGACCCCCCCCCCTATCACAGTCACTCACTAGGCGACGGTTCAGAACATCGTCGCGAAAAAGGGTTAAAAACCGTTTGTATAGCACCTCGATGTACCAGTGCCATATCCCATGCAGCCTGGGAGTTGCATTTATCTGCTTTTTCTGTTTGCTTGGTCCACAAGCATTTTCTTCATATTTTGTTCAGTAGATCAAGAATGCCCATGAGAAGCTTTAGTGTGCAAAGAGCATAGATGGTGAGCGAGCTTATAGCTAAGTTCAGTAATGAAAGCTTGCCACCATAAGAGAACATGTTTTGGGTAGCAGATAGTCGGTGTTCCACGTTGCAAACAAGTGCCATAAGATCATGTACAGTAGGTCTTCTCGTGACAAGTGGTAGTCCGAGGGAGGTGAATGCCAGGTGGCTCACAACACATCCAAAAATATTTGCCAAGTTATTGTAGACATTGATACGTCTCCAACGTATCTATAATTTGTCATTGTTTTATGCTATTTAATATCTTTTTTGGGAACTAACCTATTAACCCAGCGCCTAGTGCCAGTTGCCGTTTTCTTCTTGTTCTTGGTTTCTAGAAAATCAGTACCAAACGGAGTCCAAACGCTACAAGACTTTTTGACGATTTTTTCTAGACAAAAGAGACCCTACGGAGGGACCCGACGTGAAGCGAGGAGACGGCAAGGCAACAGGGCGCGCCAGGGGGGTAGGGAACAACCTATTACCTTGTGGACCCCACTTGGCTTTGTTTGACCTAATTACACTTCTATAAATTCTCAAATATTGGGAAACCCTAGAGAGACACCCGAAACACTTTTTCTGCTGCTGCAAGCTTCTATTCTTCCGTGATCCCATTTGGAGGCCTTTTTCGGTACTCTGCCGGAGGGGGGATCAATCATGGAGGGCTTCTACATCATCCTTTATACCTTCGGTTGACGCATGAGTAGTTTACCATAGACCCGCGGGTCCACAACTAGTATCTAGATTGCTTCTTCTCTCTCTTTGATCTACAATACCATGTTCTTCTCAATCTTCTTGGAGTTCTATCCGATGTAATCTTATTTTGTGGTGTGTTTGTTGGGATGCGATGAATTGTGGATTTATGATTAGATTATTCATTGAAAGTAATTGAGTCTTCTTTGAACTTTATTATGCATGATTATGATAGCTTTGTATTTATCTTCGATCGCCGTTTGGTTTGGCCAACTAGATTGATTTATCTTCAGTGGGAGAGGTGCTTTGTAATGTTTTCAATCTTGCGGTGTCCTCATCCAGTGACTGTAGGGGTAGCGAGGCAGGTGTTGTATTGTTGCCATTAAGGATAAAATGATGGGGTTTATTCATATTGATTGAGTTTACTTTGTCTATGTCATGTCATCTTGCTTAAAGCGTTACCTTGTTGTCATGAACTTATGACCACAGATGCATGCATGATCGTGGTCGATAGGTGGAGTAATATCAATAGTTGCACGCAGGAGCTGGCCTGTCACGGATGTGGTGCCTATATGTGTGATCATTGCCATGCGCTTTTCTATCAATTGCCCAACAGTAATTTGTTTACCCACCATATGCTGTGTGTTCTAGAGAGAAGCCTCTAGTGTAAACTATGGCCCACGGGTCTACTTTTTTAATATTACTAAAACCAAAAATACTTTTCTGCAATGTATTTACTTTTGTTTTACTTTGCAGTTTATCTATCTATCACTATCAGAATTAATCCTTGCAAGTAACAAGTTCAAGGGGATTGACAACCCTTTATATCGGCAAAGGTGTCCCGTCTTTCGATGAGATGGTGATTATCGTTTTCGGAGGAGTAGACTTTGACGATCCGACTACGACCATGCGAGGACGTCGTGCCTTAGCAATCGCTAAACCAACTCAGAGAGGTTATTGACCATGCTGGAGCACCATCAACCTGACCATGTAGGTCTATTCCATGTAAGCAAACGAAGAACAAACAAGAAACTGAGATTGCAATTTGTATATTGCGAATATAAGAGGAAAGCTTTATTGATCAAGATGGGGTTCTGTGATGTCTTGGTCTGGTCATTAATTACAAATGAACTACGCGAAGTTGCAGCTATGGCGAACTTTAATCTAAACGAAAACCTAAAGTCTAAATGACACCCTAAGGGTTGTATATATGGAGGAATAGGGGAACTTCTTGACCCCTTGGAGGAGGGGCCCAAAACCAACCCTGACATGGTTTCCCCACACATACGGACTCTAAAAATAGCCTATACTGAAGTATTTCAAAACTACATGGGCCTGGCCCAATAATAAGGTGACGCATCACCTATAATAGCCTCTGGACGAAATTTATGAAGTGGCATCTTGTATATTTTTCCAAGCCTTTATGCACTCATTATGGTCGCTTGAAAGTACTGAAATCATCACTTGAAACTCCGTTCTTGTTCCCCTTGCGCATGTCATCTTCTCCATGCTTGATCATGATCCAATGTTCATCATTCTTGTCCATTCTTGGCCCTTCATTTATAAGAAAAACAAATGTATCCAATTTAGGCAGCATCATATTCTCATGAACATTAGAATCATTACCATCAAATGAAAGTTTAAATAATTTAATTGGCGTGTGCGAGCTCTAGTAATTGGTCCAGTATATGTAGCTGCAGGGATAATGGGTGTAACTGTAGTATTGATGTCATCATCATACTCCCCCTGAATTGAAGTCGTCCTCGATGGAAGCTCATCTTCCTCACCCAAGTAAGGCTTCAAATATGCAATGTTAAAAGTGTGACTAACCCCAAAATCTGCAGGTAGCTCAAGTTTATATGCATTATCATTTATTTTCTCTAACACCTTAAAAGAACCATCATCACGTGGCATTAGCTTAGACTTGCGTAAATCAGGAAACCTATCCTTACGCAAATGTAACCAAACTAGATCTCCAGGTGCAAAGACAACACATTTTCTACCATTATCTCCAGCGTGTTTATATTTAGCATTCATGCACTCAATATTTTCCTTAGTTAAATCATGCATTTTTAAGATCAATTCAGCATTTTGTTTAGCATCAAAATTAACCTTATCTGAATACGGAAGAGGCAACAAATCAATGGGTGCACGAGGTAGGAAATCATACACAATCTGAAAAGGGCACATGTTAGTAGTAGAATGCAGGGAACGATTATAAGCAAATTCAATATGAGGCAAGCATTCTTCCCATATTTTAAGGTTATTCTTCAGAACAGCCCTAAGCATAGTAGACAATGTTCTATTGACTACTTCAGTTTGTCCATCAGTTTGGGGTGACATGTGAGGGAACCCTGGATTAAGGGGTCCTCAGGTTGCCGTCCTGTTGTGTTTGGGCCGATTGATGGGCTACTATGGGGCCAAGCCGGAGTACGGATCCATGGCCGAATAAGGAATCTCTGGAGTCGTGGTGGGCCCTCCCAGCCAAGATTGGGCACGATCTTTCCTTCCTTGTAACCGATCGCATGTTACCCTAACCCTACCGGTGCCTATATAAACCGGAGGGGTTTGGTCTTTAGGGCTAGAGCTACATCCATCACCTCATCGACATAGGGTTTAGCTCACCTTATCTCTAGGTAGATATACTCTGTAACCACATCATACATTAAATACAATCAAGGAGGACGTAGGGTTTCACCTCTTCGAGAGCGCCTGAACCTGGGTAAACACTATGTTCATCGTCCCTTGTTCCCCATTGATCCTAGATCCATAGCTCGGGACCCACTAGTCGAGATCTACCGGTTTTGACATCGACATTGGTGCATTCATTGAGAGTTCCACTGTTGGGTCGCCCAAGGATCAATGGCTCGCCTGATCATCAGATAGGGCGTCAGCTCCAAGGATCTCTTCGTCCCTAGCCAACTCTTCGCGTTCTGCAGCATTGTGCTGCATGCCAACCCAACTGGTCATGTAGAACAAATCGACAACTTCGCCCATGAGCACTGGATTCGATTCGGCAATTTGGAGTACATTGCTTACGTACGAGGCGATCTGGTGTTTACCAGATTCACAACCACTCCCCGCACCCCCCATGGGCCTCGCTGTGCCCGCTCTAGAGCCTGTCACCGATTCGATCTATGGATCAGCCCCGGTCCTTGAGCCAGCCTTGAGCCCGGAGGGCTCCACTTCGAGCAGAGGCCAGGAATCCCCTTCAGCCATGCTCACAATACCCGCCGAAGACCCATCTTCGGGCCTCGATGCGGAAGCGAGGTTCTGACACCGATATCCACTCTCGGCCGAACCCTCTCCTCGCGACACGCCTCCGGCCTTGAGCCCTTGTGACGAGTCGATGATCGGTAGCCAGGAATTACCCATGGCCCAAATCAACTCAACCTCGAGCCCTAGTATGGAAACAATGCTCAAGGACCAGGGCCCGCCTTCATTCTCCGATGACGGTCCGGTCCTGAGCCCCGAGCTCAACTCGGCCCTTGAAAACCAAAACCAAGTTAGGGCACAAATTATCCCCCGCCCCACTATCCTGGAGTTCAGCCCGGAACTCCCACCGCCCGCAAGCTCAGCGACCCTCGCCCTATTAAATGAGGCGCTGGACCTAATCCAGAAGATGGCTATTCGGGAGGACTTGCCCTCAGCTCGTGTTCAACAACCCTTCGAGGCATATCTCGGGGAATTTTAAGCCCCACCCACCACCCACTTAGTAGCCACTGTCGAAGATTTATCCGACATGCCTGACAAGGTCCATTTACGGGCCCAAAATGGACCCTCCTGCTAGATGGGATGAATACAAATCCTGGTTAGACCAAAACGATAGAGCTTGGGAACTGCAAATGAGCCCGGATGGCAGATGACCTGTGGCGCGACGTAGCTGGAGTCAGAGGTGCCGCTCACCCCCTTTGCTTCACAGGCAAAGCGATGCAACAAGAATTCCCAGAAGGTTTCAAACCTGTGGACATTGAGCCCTATAATGGGACAACAGATCCTACAGTATGGATCGAAGATTTTCTATGGCACATCCACATGTCACGAGGAGACGACCTCCATGACATCAAGTACCTACCATTAAAGCTCAAGGGTCTGGCTAGACATTGGCTGAACAACCTTCTCGATGAGTCAATAGGGTGTTGGAAAGAACTAGAGGAGGCCTTTCGAGCCAACTTTCAGGGCACTTATGTTCGGCCCCCGGACGCTGATGACCTGAGCCACGCAATCCAGCAGCCCGGTGAGTCAGCTCGGCAATTTTGGAACCAGTTTTCACCAAGAAAAACCAAATCGTTGACTACCCGGACTCCGAAGCAATATCCGCCTTTAAGCACTGTATTCAAGATGAATGGATAGCACGGCAATTCGGCCAAGACAAGCCGACAACGATGGCTGCACTTACCTCCTTGATGAACCGCTTCTGCACAAGAGAGGACAGCTGGATGGCCCGTAGAGGCACCAATCCTGATACCCCCGAAACCTCTGAAGTATGGGCCAGGAACAGGAAGCCCGCAAGGAAAAAAACAAGCACCACCATAACGACGACGAAGCCGAGGAAACGACAGTAAATGCCGGATTTCGTAATCAAAAGTCCGGGTCACAGAAAATGCCCTCTAAAGGCAACCAAGACAGTCCAACCAAGATGGATGCAATCCTGGATAGGCCCTGCCAGATTCATGGCACCACGGAGAAGCCCGCCAACCACTCAACCACAATTGTTCGGTGATAAAACAGGCGGGCAAGCTTCAAGGCGAAGACTCGGGCAAAATCCCATGAAGCGAGGACGACGAAGAGCCCCATAGGCCGAACAGTGTTGGCCAAAAACCCTTCCCTTATGATGTCAAGACGGCTAACATGATCTACTCCGCCCACATACCAAGGAAGGAGAGGAATTGTACGTTGCGGGACGTATACACCATCAAACCCATTGCACCAAATTTCGACTCGTGGTTGGATTTCCCGATCACCTTTGACCGTAGAAACCATCTGACCAGCATTCGTTACGGAGGGTCCGCGACCCTGGTACTGGACCCCATTATCGATGGGTACCAACTCACGAGAGTCCTAATTGACGGGGCAACAACCTCAATCTGATTTATGCAGACATAGTGAGAAAAATGGGGATCGATCCGTCAAGGATAAAACCCAGCAACGCCTCTTTTAAGGGGGTTATTCCGGGCATAGAAGCCTGATGCTCAAGCATGATAACTCATCAAGTGGTGTTCGGCTCACGGGATAACTTCCAAAGCAAAGATTTCATCTTCAATATCGCTCCATTCCGAAGTGGCTACCATGCCCTCCTCGGCGAACAGCCGAACAGTGTTCGCCAAATTTAACGCCATCCCGCATTACGCCTATCTCAAGCTGAAGATGTCCGGTCCTTCGGGCGTCATAACAATCAATGGCAACACAGAGCACTCACTTTGGATAGAGGAATACACCGCGGTCCTGGCAGCTGAAAACCAAGCCGTTGCCAATGGGCCGGAGTATCAGCCCGCCGTAAAGGCCAAATGGGCCCGAGCCCGATCCCCGACATGGGAGCCCGCTTGCGTTCGCCGCAAATAGGAACATGCACCCCACGGCATGCCCTTCTGCGTCGCGCTCTACGTGCCTTGTCACCACAACTTCGCGCTCGAGATACCATTCGCTGGTGTGGGCACTGATATCAAACCCACATCCCCACGTATTCGGCTCAACCAAACTAGGACATCCCCACATGCTCAACGACCACGGATGTGATTCCGGACTCGCTCAGCATCAAGCTATATTTGACATGGCTACATCTTAAAATTCCATACTACAAGCATCCCTCGCCCGCACGCGATGTTCACGGACGACCAACTCAAACCCATCCATCATGTAGAAGTAAAGGCGCAGACATGCAGCAGGGCACATTTGAGGATTCAACCGACGAATCAAGGCCCTATGTAAACCTATCCTGTAAAATTTCTTTTCTCACTTATTGTAAAATGCCACAGCAGGTCGAATTGTACGGATAGACATCCAGAGCTTATGGAAGTTAAAAATTCCTTTTATAGTGTTAACGCATCGGAATCATCTAACCTTCCTTTCTGCTTTTCCTTTTTTTCTCTGATCTTCGAACAGCTAGGCAGACACATAATGCATAGTAAATACAACTCGGCTAATCGACCGCGGGCTTGATTTTTTCCAATCAGCCTAACGTACCAAGTTCGGCACCACTTCTCATTGTGTGCTCGGCGTCTCGGATATTGCATTATATGCATCAGTACCGAACTATGTCTTGGGTCAATAGTTGGCTTGCGCGGCTCCTATGCTTGCCATCTTACGTTCCGCATGTTCTGCGAAGAAGGAAAAGGGAGAACCCCTGCGATTGTACTTCTGGTTAGTCCAGTTAAGTACCTCACGGAAGAAAGCCGAAAGCTGACCGTCATAGTAAGCGAGAACTGGTCAGCGATCCGATGACAAGTGCTACAACTAAAAAATCATTGGAGATTTATCACTGTCATACGCAGGGTTCATCCTAGCACAAACCAAGTGGTCACTCGGGCAGGCCTCGGCCCCCTTGTACACCGCAAAACCCTGGGGGCTAGTCATTAGTCCCCGTGTCGCGGGAAACCACGGCCACCTATGGGACCAAGAGTCCCTTGCTGCACTGGTACATCGAGGTGTTATACAAACGGTTTTTAACCCCTTTTCACGATGGTGTTCAGAACCGTCACCTAGTGAGTGACTGCGATATGGGGTTCCTTCCCACACGACCCAGAAACCGTCGGGGATATGCCCTTCTAGCACACACGCTCGGCAAAATGAGGTCGTATGCGACCGGCGAGCGACCAAATACGATTATATGTATACTAGTGCTAAACAAATATAATTATACAAGTGAAATCATTTCCGGTCGTAGGTACATCCCACACAGTCAGTCCCCGCTAAATGTTTCCGTTCGTATATACATCCCACACATTCGCTCCAAGGAAAACGTTTGCGCAGGTTGGCCTAACGCAAACAGTTTCAAGAGATGTCGTGTGTGATTGTTCGTTGATCCAACATGGTTTATTCCTATAGACTATGTGCGTTGCTTGAGGTCATCACCCATGGTGTTTTCTCAATAACCGTGTGCAATAGGAAAACACAATTAGCAGGCTAATTGGATAATTAGCAGGCTAATTTCCCTATTATTAATAATCGTTTTATTAATCTAATTGACATTCATATTAAGCACATAATATATTTCATTTCCATATTAAGGAAGCAGGATTTCATAATTGAAATACATCCGAGTACAACATGATATAGCTTCAACACTCAGGTACCCCATTACACAACAGCACCAGCACCAAGTTTCACATGCAACATCTAGAACCTTTAAAAATTAGCATCATAGACGATACATAGACAAATGCATCTCATCTGGTAAACTGCTAAAGCGGAAGGCGAATATTGAGCCTTCATTCATGTTGAAGGTCTTTGAAACTTTAGGCCAGTTCCTGTGGATGATTGACCGTCCATCCTTCGTCCTCTTTAGGAATACTTCAATATTGAACCATGGGTGTTCTATGAAAACCTTCCTCGCCTCCTGACCATAGCGTGGTTTGAGAGGTAATCATCATTGAACTGCTTTGGAAAGGCCTGGAAACAAGGATGTGCATAAATATCTTCTCTATATTGGAAATGGGGCAAAGGAATAAAAAAGGCAAGGTATGATAGTTAGTACCATCTTGTAGTGAACTGATGTCTTCTTCATTGTGCAGACAAATATTTTTTTGTTTTTGTCACTAATTACTTTATCCTAACAATCTTTATGAGTTTCTTGACTTGATTGATATTCGTGGACAACTCATTTCCCCATATGCAAATAGGGTCGAATAGTGGGTCAAAACCTCTGGCAGCAGGACCTACATGTGCAAGTCCAAATTGTTAAAAACATAAATATTAGAATGGTTCCTGCAATTGCAGATTCATCAGATTAATTCAAGCCACATGGTTACCAAACCAAGCATGATTAAGAACTAGCAAATATGGCACTTGTATATGTTTCTCATGTATATATTAAGTGCAGCCAAATTCGATTTATTCCTCACATGCAAAGCAATACAAAATTCTACCCACGACAATTGGACATCGCATTGCAGAATTGAACCAAATATTTAACTAAACACCACAACAAATGAACCAAATGTTAACTAAGCACCACATTGCACAATATTTTGTACTCAGAATAGAAGATCAAACAGCTAACCAAACCAAGCATGCATGACAACTTGGAAATATAGCAAGTGAATTTGTTTCTCATGTATTTAGTACAGCCAAAGTCGATTTATTCCTCACATGGTATACAATAACAGAATTCAGCCAAAACAATTGAACATCGCATTGGAGAATTGAACCGAGCAGTTAACTAAACACCACAACAAATGAAACGAACGTTAATTGAGCACCACATTGCACAATATAACATACTCCTAATAGAAGATCAGACAGTTAACCAAACCAAGCATGCTTAACAACTTGGAAATGCAGCAATTGTATTTGTTTCTCATGTATTTAGTACAACCAAATTTGATTTATTTCTCACATGGTATACAATAACAGAATGCAGCCACAAGAATTGAACCAAGCAGTTAACTAATACCACAACAGATGAACCAAACATTAATTGAGCACCACATTGCACAATATAACATACTCATAATAGAAGATCAGATAGTTAACCAAACCAAGCATGCTTAACAACTTGGAAATATAGCGATTGTATTTGTTTCTCATGTATTTAGTACAGCCATATTCGATTTATTTCTCACATGGTATACAATAACAAAATGTACCCACAACAACTGAACATCGCATTGCAGAATTGAACCAAACAGTTAACTAAACACCACAACAAATAAACCAAACGTTAACTGAGCACCACATCACATAATGTATAACATACTAGAAGATCAGACAGTTAACCAAACCAAGCATGCTTGACAACTTGGAAAATTGCACCCTGAAGAATTGAACATCACATTTGCAGAACTGAACACGACAACCTAATTAACCAAACAGTTAATAAGTGAGCACCACATTGCACGACATATAGAACATATACACTAGAGTTACAGATTGCATGATAAAAGTAGATAGCACAATTCACTAGAATTTGTTAAGGAATGGCAGTAGCTAGCAAACTGAACATGGCTCCTTATAGTGAAGCTAATAAGACAAGCTACTCCTCATTGTCAGATATATCGATGACGATTGGCACCTTGGACATGGAAGAGGGCGATGCCTCCGCATCGTGGGTACCCTCGTCATAGTGGTGAGTTGTCTCAGCCGCTCCAGGCACCAACCTTCTGGCTCTCGAGATGAGGTAAGCACGTGCACGCTGAGAAAACACATCTTAGTCTTCGTCGACGCGACCAAGGGTGGCCTCGAGAAAACGCCATGAACTGTCATTTAAAGCAGCCAACCGCATCGCGACATCGGCCTGCGAGGTGTCGACGGTGGCCTCAACGGCGAGGTGCTCCTCCAAGATCTACGGGTCGGCACGAATGGCAGCCATCATGACCTCATCCGCGCGTGCGGCCGCGATTTGCTTCTCCGTTACCAAGTGCTCCTTGAGATCCTGGCTATACTACGTGCACCATGGCTTAGGGAGGCGCTTATTTTGTGGAGGGGTCGGTAATTTGGGTGGAAGGTGTCGCGCCGGCGGTCAGGGCATCTAGGATGTGGAAGGAGGAGGAGGATGGGGTCGTGTGTGGATTACCTGCCTGGATAGGCGAGGATGAGCAGCATGAAGGAGGGTCACCGGCGAGGAGGCAGCACTGCAAGCAAGGAGTGAAGGTTTCAACTTGGAAAGGAAGGCGAAAACAGTGGGAAATGTGGCTTTTGGTACGAGGGAGGGGGCGGGGAGGTAGATACTTCCGCGGAAGCATAAAATTTTGAATCGCTTCAGCGCAAAAACTGGCGCATGAATTGTCATCAGACGGTGCTCCAGGATATTTTGAACTTCATCTCATACGGTTGGTGATGATAAACTGTGTGGGATCTACTTGATTTTTCACCTTGAATTGAATTACATAATAGGGTCACAGCAGCAATGGACGGTGTTTGTATTGCTAGAAATTTTATCTGCAGTGAACGTGCAATTATATGTGTGTCGTAAAAGAATTGGAATTATTCAGGGTTCGTTTGGACATTTTATACATAAATTGGTTTTCTAGCCATTTTAGATGCACAATTCAAAATTAAACTACATGCACATGCTCCGGTGCAACAACATGGGTTGTAAAATCATATATGTGTCCATGGGTCTATGCTTTTCTCCCATGCAAGAAATGGGGATGAATTTCGAACACCACGGCACCGTGGCTCTCCGACAAACGTTGAGGTACATGATTTTGTAATTCTAGTAAATCCAAAACCCGTCTGAAATTCATGAACCTTAGCATGCTATCATGGAATGTCATCACCATGCTGCGGTAAAAATATTGTCCAATTTGGGGCAGGTTATGGTATAATCTTCTCACAAACCAGAGCTTCTCAGAAGAAGCCTCATGGTTCCGTTAGGGAAACTTGTCACCTTTCTGGACAAAATGATATTCGTCGCCTTTTCATCCTTTCAATCTTTTTCCTGGTGTCAACATAGAACAACACGAGTGTTGTGTCAATTTTTGGGATTTTTTGGGGTTCGCTTGGACATTTTTATACAATAACTGAGTTTTCTATGCATTCATGTGCATAATTAAAATTTGAACTACATGCACATGCTCCAATGCATATAAATTGGTTCAAAATTGGAATTTGTGTCCTTGGTTACATGCTTAAGTCCCATGCAAGAAATGAGAATGAATGTCAAACACCTTGCCACCGTCGCTCGGCCGCTAACATTGAGATACATGGTTTTTAAATTCTAGTAAATCGTAAACGTGTCTGAAATTTCTGAAAATTGACATGCTAGCATGGAACGGCATCAACATGCAGTGGTAAAATATTTTCCCATTTGGGGCAGGTTGGGGTATATAAGCTTCTCACAAACCAGAGCTTCTCACAACAAGCCTCATGGTTACGGTAGGGAACATTTCACCTTTCCGGACGAAACGATATCCGTTGCCTCTTCTTGATTTCAATTTTTTTCTAGTGTCAACATAGAACAACATGAGTGTTGTGTTAATTTTTGGAATTATTCGGGTATTGTTTAGACAATTTTATACATTAAATGAGTTTTCTATGCATTTATGTGCATAGTTCAAATTTGTTGAAAATTCAAATTTGTGTCCTTGGTTGCATGCTTAGGTCACATGCAAGAAATGGGAATGAATGTCAAACACCCTGCCACCGTCACTCTGCCGCAAACATTGAGATACCTGGTTTTTAAATTCTACTAAATCCAAAACTCATCTAAAATTCATGAAACTTGGCATGCTATCATGCATCGGCATCAAACATGCCGTGGTAAATTTTTTGTCCCATTTGGGGCAGGTTTGGGTAAGGAATGTGCTACCTTTGGGGACGAAACGATATCCGTTGCCTCTTATTACTTTCAATTTTTTTAGTGTCAACATAGAACAACAGGAGTGTTGTGTCAAATTTTGCAATTTTTCGGGGTTCGTTTGGACATTTTTATATATTAACTGGGTTTTCTAGGCATTTTATGTCAATAATTCAAATTTGAACTACATGCACATGCTCCGGTGCATATAAATTGGTTGAAAAATCCAATATGTGTCCTTGGGTGCATGCTTAGGTCCCTTGAAATAAATGGGAATGAATTTCAAACACCCTGCCACTGTCACTCGGCCGCAAACATTGAGATAGCTGGTTTTTAAATTCTAGTAAATACAAAACGCATCTAAAATTCATGAAACTTGGCATGCTATCATGGAGCGGCATCAACATGCCATGGTAAATTGTTTGTCCCATTTGGGGCAGGTTTGGGTATAAGCTTCTCACAAACCAGAGCTTCTCACAACAAGCCTGATGGTATCGGTAGGGAACGTGCCACCTTTGGGGACGAAACGATATCAGTTGCCTCTTATTGCTTCCAAATTTTTTCTAGTGTCAACATAGAACAACAGGAGTGCTGTGTTAAATTTTGGAATTTTTCGGGGTTCGTTTGGACATTTTTATACATTAACTGGGTTTTCTAGGCATTTTATGTGCATAATTCAAATTTGAACTACATGCACATGCTCTAGTGCATATAAATTGGTTGAAAAATCAAATCTCTGTCCTTAGGTGCATGCTTAGGGCACTATTGATTGTCGGCAAAACGTTGAGATACTTTGTTTTAATATTCTAGTAAATCCAAAACTCGTCTCAAATTCATGGAATGGCACCCGACATGCTGTGGTATTTTTCGTGTCCATTTTGAGAGAAGGCGCACTCGAATAACAGCCAGCAAAGGCATTTCGAAAAAATAGCTGCCACTTCAATATCTCAAACATTTGTATAATTCAAATTTTGTGCGTTTTGTTAACCATTCACGTGACGCAACATGTCTTGGTTTTAATGGCTATAGGAGGTGTCGTACGGACAGCTACTTGACTGAACGGGAGGCATGCGAGCACAGTCCGGTGTGCAGGCTCATAGAGAAGCTCACTGGGAAGCGTCCGAGCTATTCAACGTAGGATTTGTGCATATCTTCAACGCAGACGGTTCAGATTGAATATGGTATGCAGATTAAACACAGACTCCGGCGCTAAGCCAATAGACACCGCAATTTGTCAAAATATGCAGCTAAAAATCACTAGCACTATTTAATAGTTGCAACTAAAATTCAGTAATCAAGCATAGATTTCATTCATAGATTAAGCAGTCGTTCTCACCGGGAAGCGAGACAGCCTTGGACCGCTGCCCTCTCGCTCCCACTTGTCTGTATTAATGGCACAGACGAGCGGCCACAACCCCCCATCCTCACCACACACACAATCCTCACTCTCCGCCTGCATCCTCGACGCCACTCTCAGTCCTCAAAGCCGTCAGTGTATGAGGATGCCGCCGAAGCGCCCAATCGGAGGGAGTGGCGATGCCGGGGCTGCTGAAGCACCAGAGCACGACGTGAATATGGAGACAGAGGTTTCCGTCACCGCCGGCAAGGTGGAGAACGAGGCTGCCAACAAGCGGAGGCGGGTCGAGAAAGAACCGCAAGCGACTCCAGTGGGCCTAGACTTCATCAGCAACCTCCCCGATGATATGTTGAAAGTCATCATATCCCTCATCCCAATAAAATATGGGGCAAGGATAGCCGCCCTTTCCCGGCGGTGGCGCCTCCTATGGCTCCTCACCCCTGTCGACCTCCTCGGCACCCATGAGCTGTGCCATGGCTATCGCAAGCTTGGATGCATTTTCCCAGATCCTTCGCAGTCACCATGGCCCCGATAAGAGGACTTATCACGGGAAAGTTCCTTTCCAATGGCAAGGACCGATCCAAGCTTGACGAGTGGTTCTGATGCCATGCCATAGATCAGCTCGAGAAGCTCAGTTTTAATGATGGGCATATGCGCTTGCTGCCAACGTCGCGCGCATGCTGCGCCTCGCCAAGTTCATGAATTGCCACCCCCCTTAATTACACGCCCACTCTTTTTCTACCACATTTGAAGCACCTCGAGCTCGTCGCCGTATGCATACCAAAGGATGACATGGAGCGCCTGCTCCGCGGCTGTACTGCAATCGAGTTCCTTCGTCTTCAGGAGATGATTTGGTCAAGTACCTTCCACATCACCTCCAGGACTCTCCGGACTATTTATGTGTGTTGCTCGTGCTGCAACGAGAGATCACAAAAGGTGGACCACAATATGGTCATTGAGGACACACCTTCACTTGAGAGATTAATTGTAGTTGATCAACAAGGTCCAACAAGAATCAATGTCATTTCTGCGCCAAAATTGACAGTTGTGGGCTACTCGTCTGTCAAATACTACTACTACTTTTAGTTACAATAGTCCCCTTATACCTCTCCTTCTTGATATCAACATTATTTATAGTTTTGAAGATGTATGTTTGTCTGTTATCCAGCAAAGCTTCACCCAGATTCTGGGCACAGTGAGGGTCTTGGCACTAGAATTTGTCGGCCCCAACCGGGACCAAGTTGTCAGTAGCATGAGATGCTTTTCGTGCCTGAAGAAGCTGTATATCGAGGTGATGTTCCTTTCCTGTTAAACGTTAACCATAAGGGAATTCAATTTTTTGCACCTTTTCCCAAGTTTACAATGACAATGTACTATGATTTCTGAAGGAATTTTGGAGGATTTCAGGACATACACCCCCACCCCATATTGGTTGCTTGACTCATATGGTTACAATCCATAAGCATTTCTCCTTTGGATTCATTTCTACTAGTTTTCTTAGGGAATTTTTCATCCAATCCAACCTCTTGTGAAGAAGGCTACATGTTTGTAGATTGTAATTAATCAAATGCCCATGTTAATCATGTCAGATCAAACATGGCACGTTGGTGCATTTTACAAATCCTGCAAACCAAATAGGCGTGTAGTAGTGTTCAAAACTGCATGTAGGCACTAACACGTTCTCTTCTTTTGCAAATAATAATAGGCCCGGAGGTGGATAATGTTTATAATGACAATCACATCGAATGCATGGATCTGCATCTCTCAAATTTACTTTGAACTCCTACAGAGGGACCTTACCGGAGATTACACTCGCCAGGTTCTTTCTTGCCAGAGCAAGGGTGCTAAGGGTACTGAGGTTGAACATGAATTTAATTAGGAAAGATGAATGGTATGGTGATAAGAGTCGGCAGGTACTGCAGAATGGAAGAGGCTCCAAAAAAGTTGAACTTCATATTAGAAGAGCATATGACAGAGCAATTGGTAGTCACTGTGTCAAACCCAAACATGACTTGTCAGCGGCTGATCCCTTTGCAGAAATGACGAGGTTTGCAATGTTTGAATTTGGGCATTGTAATCTTTGAATTTGAACCTTGCAATATTTATGGTATTTGTTATATAACATAATTGGATGTTTAATTTGTTATTGCAATCATGTCATGTTACAAGTATATATATGTTGTTCTTCTGTACATAGAGCATAGATGTTCTGCAGAGAGAGCATATCACAACACACACGGACCGCACTAGGTAACCCGTCAGGGATAAGTTCGTCAATCGCAAACAGTTATATACCAGCAAGCGTTTGCCCACAGTTTTTCTATTTGCCACGTATCACTATGCCGGCCTATGCTCGTGTCCCTCGGCAAGCTATGCTCGCCGATAGAAGCCACAACACGCTCTGCTTGCGTCCGTCGGTGCGCTCTTCTCGCGTACGTCAGCGCGCTCGACTTGTGGACAGCTTTTCCTTGCGTGTTCAACTGCTATATGCATATATATGGTTGCTCGCCGTTGAGGCGACCGCGGAGCGCTCTACTCGCGTCCCTCCTCGCGCGCTCTTCCAGCAGTTGGGCATGTGCACGATCGCGTCGGGGGCCTCATATGCATGATGTTGCGCCGCTCACGTTGCCACGCGATGCAGTTACGTGCGGCACGATGGAGTTACGCGCTGCAAATTAGAACTACCATCGGGGCGTGCCGATATTCCTGGCCGTCCGCTTCCCCTTTAATTCCCGCGGCCATTATAACCTTAGTCTCTTCAACCTTTCGATCGTGTTCCAAAACACAACAAGCACACCCACGATGACACATAGAGAGGGGATGTCTAGCGGCCCTCCAATGGTGTTCGGCGAGCATAAAGTGGAGACCCATGCGAGGGAGACGGATCTCTCGATGGTGTACAACATCGACCCACGCGTGTACTTTGGTGTGTGGAAATGTCATGTGTGTAGTAGCCACCTATGTAATTATGCATGTAATAGTTTACTTTGATGTGTGCAAATGCCATGGTTGTAGTAGCCACCTATGTAAGTGGATGTTTAATTTGGTTATGCAACCATGTCCTTATAAGTGTGTGTGTGTGTATTGTTTTTCTGTATGCAATCCCATCGCACAACACACACATCTTATTAGCAGCAATCGTCCGTGTTATTATCGGTCTTCACACACATTTCTGATTACACGCCTGTTTGCCGCGTATCACCCACATCTTGTTATATTGAACCATTTATGTTCTCTTGTCCCAACACAAACAGTTCATCCGAGTGAACCACATGTCGTATATCGCACACACGTTGATCTGGCTGACAATTTCTTTTGTGTTGCCTAATCACAAACAGTTCATCCGAGTGAACCATGTGTTGTATATCACACACACCTTCATGTGGCTGCCTATTTCTTTTGTTCCTCCTCATCGCAAACAGTTAATTGAACTGAACTGTATTCCCTGCATTGCACACGCAACTAAAATCTGAACCATGTTTGATCCATGCGTCATTGCAAATGTTTTGCAACTTTTTAATGGTTTTTTTACACCACCATTTGCGATTATTGCATTGCACACAATTTCGTCGAAGGGTCTCTGATCGTAGTGTTGTGTTAGCAGCATCCTGCAGTAGTGCTGGTTTGGCGGCGGGATGGCACATTGCACAAAGAGCAGAGGAGCATCGAACAGCACGACAGAGATTGCACAAGCAGTTTTTACCCAGGTTCGGGCCACCGCGAGGCGTAAAACCCTACTCCTGCTTTGGTGGATTGATGGTGGAAAAATGGTGATGAGCGCAGCGCACTTGCCCAGTAGGGTTGCCACGGGGCAGGAGCAGCTACGTGTGTATGGGTGTGTAAGGGGGTGGATGAACCAACCGAACGACCAACCCTTTCTACGGTTGCCTTGGGCCTCCTTTTATAGACAAAGAGGTCACCACAATGCCAAATCAGTCATTATACACTGATTAGATAGCAAATAGTGCTATCATACCTAACTCTGAAGGCTGATAGAGTGCATTAAATGCATCGCTTAGCGTCACATCTCAGCTTGCCCGGCAGGCCTTGCCGGGCTGTTTTGCTAGCTTCGCACCTACTCGCTCGACACGTCGCAGGACGTGTGTCATCTAGAGGCATTTTCTGTAGGAAGTGGCTGCCATGTGGAAAATAGCAGCCACTTAGTCACTTTGGAGCTTGACACTGCACCGATCGATGATGTGCGTTGCGGTGAGGTGGTTCTGCCCTCGTGAGTCCCGGCAGGCCTGTCGGGGCTACCTGGGGGCTCGTTTCCGGGGGTGACCCTATCCTTGCCAGGCTCGCCTGCCCAGCAAGGGAGGTCTCTTCTTTAGCAATATCTTGCTCTTCTGGTTAGTCTTGGTCTTCCTGAGCTATGTGTTGGTGCTTTGAAGAACCGATTCATTGTACTCCACTCTAATCTCGGTGTTGTAGCCTTGTTCTCGTGCCTACCCTTATCGCGCTGTCGGGCGTCGTTGGGGTAGGCCCTAGTAAGTGCATAGGCAGGGGCGTGGAAGAGGCAGGCCCCTTGAGATCTTCTTTGCTTCTTCATTATTCTTGAATCCGGGCAAGTTTCCGGTTTTCCCGTTCGTTGTGTGCAATGTTACAGAAAAACTCAGATCGTGGCCCGTGTATCGTTCACGCCCCCATGATCACAGGGCGGAAATTGCCATCCCACTTGTTCCCGCCTCATGCGCACCCGCCACATGTCCTGCATGCATTGGGTAGGGTAGGTGGTGGCTGCAGAGAGTGCGGGGACGGGCGCCATGGTAGAAAACTAGGCGTCGTCGGTTGGAGTAGAGGGTCGGCCCCTATTCCTTGAGTCGCTAAAGTCGCAGGGAGGCCGTATTGGGGAGCGGGGCGGCTGCTCCCTAGGTGACAGTCCAGCTTCCCGCTCTGTCCTTTTATAAAAGGGGCAAGATGTCACAGCCCCATAATTTATTTGTAATTAGTTACATGAGTGAGCATCATGCATCATGTTAAGTTTTCCAAGAAACTTGAATTGAGGGAAGTGGAAGCCTCAAAAAGTTTAAAATAAAGGGCAAGAGCCCTAAACATGCATTCAGTGAAGCCAAAATGCCCTAAAAATAGTTTTGGTAATTTTGGCAAGAGTTATATATCAAACCAAAATTCTGGAACATTTTTAGGGAATATTTTGGGGCATTGAATCTAAATCACTATGGTATTTGAATTTGAATATATATTCATATTATAAAGAATATATTTTCAAATGCTTTGTTATATTTTATGTACATTTGGAGAAGTTCTTTGAGTGATATAAAATATTCAGAGAAGTGTTTTGGCACTTGTTTGATTTTTGTTCGAATTCAAACAGTGGCAAAAGAAATAAAATAAAACGGAAAAATAGAAAGTATAAAAAGAAGCACTAACTTACAGCGGCCCGATCTTGTGCGGCCCTAGCCTAGGCACGCCTTGATCGTCCCCAACCTCTGCCAGAAGGCAGATGCGAAGGTGGGCATGTCGCCCGCGCGAGGGCGCCACGCCACCTGCCTGCCTGCCTGCCTGCCGCTCCCCCTCGATGGTCTGGCCTCCCTGGACGACGTCATGCTGCCCCTGCTGACTCTCTCTCGCTCTCCCTCGTCCCCTTTCCCTCCCCTGGCTCTCTCCCTCTCACCGGCCGAGCGCGTCCGTCGTCGCCGTTCACTACCTGCGTAGCCACCGCCGCTCCCGTGTCAGCCCGAGCAGCCCAAGAGCTCCGCCTCATCCCCCTCTTCCTCCTCGACGAGCTATGCAACGTCGGATGCCCCAAAGGACCGTCCTTGACGCCATCTTCGTCCTCTGCATCGACGGCCGCCATCGCACGATTCGTCGTTGTCAGCGCCTCCCAGACCCTGCCATTGTTTCTGCCAGACCCGCTGTGAGCCTCCGTGCAGAACCCCTCTCTTTACCCTCGCATTTGCGAGCTCTAGGCCATAGCACCGTCGCGGCCGGACTCCGGCCGCCGCTGACCTTGTCGCCGCCGTGCCTACGGCTATTAAAGCTCGCAGCCGAGCACACCAATGCGCTCAACACAGCTCCAGAAGCCCGAAGCCACCACCAGCTCCTCCCCAAGTTCTCTCTAGCGCCAACACGCACAAACCCGTAGCTGCGTCGCCGCTAAATCGTCGCCGGCGAGTTTTTGGCCACCCCGCGAACCCCTGTCTGGACCATTGGATGCGCCCGAGCGAGGACAACCCCCTGGTGCCCTTGGCTTGACCCACTGCCGCCCGTAGCGCCGCCCCGGCGACCTTCCGCCGCGACATGAGGTCGCCGGCGTCTAACCCTGGTGGCTGGTGACGTCGCACCGTCATTAGCCACTAATGACCCCGCTAATTAACCCCCACTCTCACTGACAAACGGGCCCCACTGCCTAACTAACCCTGGTTTAGTTTTGTTTAGATTAAACTAACCTCGCAGGACCCACAGGTCAGTTTGACCTGGCCACGCCACCTGTTGACCGACTGCACACGTTGGCGTTGACTTGCTGACGCTGCTATTGACCTGACCCCACAGCCGGTGACCAGGACAACAACATGTGGTGACGATGGACCCCGATCAAGTTTGACCTGGTCGACGCGGTTGACTTTCGATGTCACGGTGTGGCGATCTTGTGTGATTAATAATTTTCTGGATACAAAATAATTCAGAAAATTCCAGAAAATGCTCAAAACTTCTAAAATTCATAGAAAATTTATTGTGGCATATTGACATGTCATGATCATGCATCATATTGTGCATTGCATTGATTGTGTTCTTCCTTGTTTGCCAGTGTTTGTCCCCTCTCGATTGACGTGGTTCCGACGATGTGATCAATGACACCGATGAAGAACTATACTATCTTTAGAAGTGCCACGCAAGCAAAACCCCCTTGTTCATTTCGATACAACCCCACTCTCTCGCTACTGCTCTCTTTTACTGCATTAGGACAACAACGATTCAACTGCGTAGTTGAACCCTTTCCTTTGCATGACCTGTCATTGCCACAGTAAATAGATGAAACCCACTAGCATGAGTAGGAGTTGTTTGAGCCCTGATGTGCCTACTCATTCATGCTTGTTTGTCATGCCTGCTATTGCTTAGAGTTGTGTCATGTCTGATTCATCACGGATGAATTGGAAAGTTGTGAACATGTCCTACTGTTGAGAGCTAAGTGTGTGAACACAATTTGGTGAAGGTAGCGGTGAGAGGCCATGTAGGAGTACATGGTGGGTTGTCTCATTGAAACCGTCCTCAGGAACTGAGTTATGTGTTTGTGATCCATGAATAGTTACTACCACACATTGGGTTTGATAACTTCGACCCCTATCGGCTTATTAACCGCCTCAATCTCTGTCCAGGAGTTGCAACTAGTTTCTGGTGTTTGTAGGTTGTGTTAGTAGTCTACCAAGTGGCACCCGGTACAGGTGGGCTTGGGACAGATTAGGCACCATGGCACGGTGTACCAAGCGTAGATCCATCCGTCGAGGTGGGCTTGGGAACCCTACACACATCGTTTGGGGCCGTGAGCGACAACCCGGCCGGATCTCCTTGCGGATGGAACCCGAATAGGCGATAAACCTGGACTAGAGACTTGTGTGGTTAGTCAAGTCGTGGCCGACTCCCTCGCCAGGCTTCCGCTTGAAGGTTGCCGAGGTACACGACGTGTACATGGTGGTAAGTGGCGAGAGCGTGTGTGAAGAAGTACACCCCTGCAGGGTTAACATCATCTACTCGAATAGCCGTGTCCACGGTAAAGGACTTATGGGTTGCCTGTACAGTTCATAGACAAGTGAAAGTGGATACTCTAAAATGCACAAGATAAGCGTGAGTGCTATGGCTGGTGTTCTCGTATGGAGACGGGAGCGGATCCATAGTGGTGTATTGATATGGTGAGTATGTGGACTCGTGTGCGCCACCTCAAAAGAGTTACTTGCAGTCGTAGTTCAGGATAGCCACCGAGTCAAAGCTGGCTTGCTGCAGTCAAACTCCACCACCCCTTTGTTGATATTGATGCATATGGAGATAGTTCTGATGTAAGTCTTGCTGGGTACATTCATACTCACGTTTGCTTAATTTATGTTTTTGCAGAGAGACCTCAGTCTCACTAGTAGTTCCGCGTGGACTTCGACGTTTAGCTTGTTACCTCAGCTAAGATCTTGTACCCCTGGGAGGGTCTTGTAGATAGTCAGGCTTCTCAGCCTTTTTCATTTGTAGTTGTCTGTACTCAGACAAGTTAAGCTTCTGCATGTGCTCATTGCTTGTATGACTTGAATGCTGGGTCATGAGACCCATGTTTGTAATATCTGACTCTTCGGAGTCTTATGAATAAATACTTTGAGTCATAGAGTTTTGTTGTGAAGCCATGTTGTATTTACACATATCGAGCATATTTTGTGTATGATTGAAATTCTTGGTATGTGTGGGATCCGACAACCTAGTTGTCTATCCTTGGTAGCCTCTCCTATGGGGAAATGTAGTCTAGTGCTTCCACTGAGCCATGGTAGTCTGCTACAGCCCGGTTTACCAGAATCCTGTTAGCCCAGTTGCTACTGCTCCGGAACACTTAGACTGGCCGGCATGTGTCCTTCGATCATGTGTCTGTCCCTTTGGGGAAATGTCACGCGGTGTGTTCGGAGTCCTGTTAGCCTGCTACAGCCCGGATTCCCGGAGTCCTTCTAGCCAAGTTGCTACAGCCCAAATTCAGTCGCTGATGACCGACATGTTCGTTGCTGGGTCATGTATGTATGTCCCTGTAAGTTAGTGCCACTTTGGATTCACGACTAGTCATGTCGGCCCGGGTTCTCTGTCATATGGATGCTAGCGACACTATCATATACGTGAGCCAAAAGGCACAAACGGTCCCGGGCCAGGTAAGGAGGCACCCGTGGGAATACCGTGCGTGAGGCCGCAAAGTGATATGATGTGTTACATGCTAGATCGATGTGGCTTAGGATCGGGGTCCTGACAGCTTTGGTAACGGGGCCTGACTGCATGTAGGATTACCAAGCCAAGTTGGTCGAAATCGTGTCTAGAAATGCTTTAGTTATATAAGGGAATCGATTGTGGAAGGGAACGTAAGGCTCTTTTTACTCCTTTACCTTATGTCCTTCTGATCTGAGTCATCCTGTCTTCCTACGGGGTTAAGAACTAGGTTTCTCATATTTCTATTAGGATCACGTGTTACTAATCCGTAGACTTATAGGATTGATGGTTTCAAGCCTCAGTTCAGTTCCTACTACTTTTGTATGTTGACCATTGATCTCGGAACCTTGATATTGTGATGTAAATGGTTATGCCACCATTTTTTGCAGGATGTCTCAAATCTTTTTGAGCATTTACAGCCGTTATGCTGTCTGAGTCATCCCAGGTTTCTAAATAGTCTTGATGCTTTTGCAAATCCCTATTCTTTGGGCCAGTTTAACCACACTAATCGATGAGTTGAGGTACTTTGTTGCCTCGACATATATGTTGGAGCTATTATT
Source organism: Aegilops bicornis (assembly GCA_021605145.1). Classification (NCBI taxonomy): domain Eukaryota; kingdom Viridiplantae; phylum Streptophyta; class Magnoliopsida; order Poales; family Poaceae; genus Aegilops; species Aegilops bicornis. The sequence goes on along the minus strand of CM038674.1, from coordinate 328,552,423 downwards.
ATGACCCTAGGTGTCTTAGAGAACTGCCCTATAATCCAGCTCTAATTTGTATTCCCAGTGTGATGATTCTAGCCGTCATTCTCGAAAGCATCCCGTGATGCCATTTAGTTAGTAGGCATCCTATTCCTGGGTTCTTGAACTCGAGATTCACCCTACTTACTTCATATTGATAGTGTTTGCTAGTTCCTTCAAGATATTAGTAACCTTTGCAATAGTCCTCGAGGTCCGTGGTATTTCCTTCTTCCAAATACCGTGAACTGCTTATGGCAGAAGTTCTTTTGAACCAAAAGATCACAATCAGAGTGCTCTTGTTGAGTTCTCCATTCTACATTGTGAATCTGCCAGTTTTACCTTTCTGCATGGGTTATCCGGAAGGAATGTTGAGCTTTGCTCGACATACTAATCAATGCATCCACAACTCAGAAAGATATATGTTCCTTTGAGTTGTCCCTCTTTAGTTGTTATCTGACCTTCGTCTGTTAATTATTGGTCAAGATTAGTTGTGCATTCATGTTATCGATGCCTATTATTTTTGTGGTCCATCAAGCCATTCTATTCTGCAATGACTAGGAGAAACAAACCCCAGTACCTCATCCATATCCATGATTGGGTCAAAGTAGTTGTGCTCTGCAGATCAAAATGCCAATCCAGCTTTTGATTCTGTTCGACCCTGAAGTATTACCCACTCTATGTCAGGAATATCATGAGAAATGCACCACCTCTTATGAACTCTTGACGCAGTGATACTTCTTGCCATCATTATTCATTCCTCGGTTCCCATGTTATTGTAACCGGAATGCCGACAAGGGAATTGTGATGTGTGAAATCAATACTCCTAGCACTCCGTTGCTTGGTAGCTAAAGGACAATAATTTCACTCTTGGCGTGTTGGTTATTGACTCATCATTCTAATATAGATTGTGCTACCTAGTCCTTGTTTCTGGTGCACTCTTTGATCAATGAGTTAGGATTATTCAATCCCTTGCTTATTGATCATATCGTCTTGCTCTGAAAAGCAAGATTGTTCTCGAGCTTAGTAACATATTGGTGGTTCGTGATTTTTCGAATATCTTCTCGGAAGTATTACCAGGTTATGACCTGACCGCTATGTTGAGCTCGTGATCATGTTGGTTTTCCTCCAAACCACCCATTATCCAAGATTCTTTGTTGGATACGTTGAGCTAGTTGGTTAAGCTAAACAATAACTTGGAGAGTTGGAAGATAAAAGCTTTATCTGGCTTAAATTATTAAGGAATATCTTTTTGTGTGTGTGTGTTGAAGAAAGATGATATCTTCATTGATTGGTCCTCGTGATCAATTGTTGGACCTCTTGTCTTACCCAAATCTTTGATTTGCGTATGGGCTATCAATAAATCAAATCAGAACCAACGATGTTCGTAATGTTGTCTTACTCGTGGTTGTCCCTCGAGCATACGTCATTATATCTTTTGTGTCTGACCAATACTATCGCCTTGTTCACATAGTTGTGGAATTCCATTTATATGGAAACCTGGATGAATTATTGTTGAGCCCATCGACATCATTTTATCTCCTCCATGATTCATGTTGAACATTAAGCCAGTGTTGGAAACTTTTGAAAGCATTTCCTCATGCTAGCTCATGAAGCATATGTTTGGATGAAAGAAGTGACTACCTCTGATTCACGTGCATTTGGCGAAAGTTGCCGCCGTGAATTCGAGAAAGTAGTTTTGCTTCCTCTGGAATCATCCCAAGTTAGTCATGCTTGTGTGAAGTATTATGTGGTCTGGAGACTTGCAACCTTCATTCCATAGGTATCCCTAGCACAACAAACCACTGATTGACTTGTTCAAGGAGAAGAAGTTCCTTCTTAAGAGCTAATCCGGACTTATGTAAGGACTTCGATATCCTCGTTGATGGTTCCCAACCAGAACTCGGTAGTGTTTCATTGTAAGACTAGTACGTGGTCATGCTTGTCTAGGACCACGTGTTCACATGTGTGTGGCAGAACTAGCTCATGTCTTGGAGCTTTCTATCGTAGTTCATTTTCCGAGAATCTCGCAACATCATCTCGTCAGTTTGTGTTGCAAGCTTTATTTTCCAGACATGCTGTCTGATATATCCTATTCCCTACCAGATCTGAATCTCAGGAAGATATGATGGTTGGAACGTTTTCCAATAATTGTAATATTGGTCTCTCTATAACCCGGTTAAGTGGGATTTGTGGCCAACACACCTAGCCGGAAGACCTATTATTGTAATATCTTGAATTGAAAAGTTGGCCGCTTCCCCGTGAGGATTCCATATGACTTGTTCTAGAAGTTATTCCTTATGGATTCTTGTGCTCACGAAGTCCGACCTTTTACTTGATGTTCTAGATACCAAACCATATCTATAAATGGGTTACACTAGCACATCAACGAGAACATTAGAAGCAGAGTGCTAAATGTCTCTCGGTCGATCATCCAGAACTCGTTTCCTTGGCCTCGTTAAGGTGAAATCTGAGAAAGCGTTGTCTTCCTTTGCATCTGCATTGTCCATCACTATTCGTCATGGTAGTAAGATGTGTTGCCAGGATCCTCGGCACGGATGTTGGTAAGACCTTGATGAGTATGGAAATGTTCAAGTTCTTGAGAGCACGCTCAGGCACCAGGTTACATCCTCGGTATTAATTGGAATGTGCGTTCCATTTGCCGAATTGCCCTATAATCGCAGTTTCCTTTCCAAACTGAGTATGCCATTCTTTTGAATTCTTTCAAACGATCAATTGTGAATTGCCTCAGGATGGTATGAAGAGTTTCAATGATATATGTATCAAAAGTAATTCTTTTTGCTACCTAAGGGAATAACTTTATGAGCCACCTCCCTAAGGTGCCCCGTTATGGAATCATGGCAATTATTTCCTCGCTACTTTGAAACCATGCACCATCTTATTTAAGCGTGGAATCGTTTCCTACCAATTTGAACATTCGTTATCTCTTTGTTTCCATCCCTCTTGAAGTGTGTTTGTGTCTCAGCTCAAAAGATGATTCAACGTCTCATTCCGTGAGTTGATCATGGTTTGCTTGAACTTCGTGAAGATAGATTCTTCTGGAGTTTCCCTTTCTTCTCGTTGTCATGTTGAATGGAGTTCTAAGAGCAAGACGTCGAAACAAAGATGATGATCGAATAAACATTCTTATGAGGTGCAACTTGGATCGTGAAGATTGTGTTAGCTTTGTGTCCCCTCTTTCTTCTTACCTCACGTCTTGAATCTCGGGACGAGATTCTCTTTTAGTGGGGGTGAGTTATCACAGCCCCAGAATTTATTTGTAATTAGTTACATGAGTGAGCATCATGCATCATGTTAAGTTTTCCAAGAAACTTGAATTGAGGAAAGTGGAAGCCTCAAAAAATTTAAAATAAAGGGCAAGAACCCTGAAAATGCATTAAGTGAAGCCAAAAAGCCCTAAAAATAGTTTTGGTAATTTTTGCAAGAGTTATATATCAAACCAAAATTCTGGGACATTTTTATGGAATATTTTGGGGCATTGAATCTAAATCACTATGGTATTTGAATTTGAATATTTATTCATATTATAAAGAATATATTTTCAAATGCTTTGTTATATTTTATGTACATTTGGAGAAGTTCTCTGAGTGACATAAAATATTCAGAGAAGTGTTTTGGCACTTGTTTGACTTTTGTTCGAATTCAAACAGTGGCAAAAGAAATAAAAGAAAACAGAAAAACAAAATGTATAAAAAGAAGTACTAACTTACCTGGCGGCCTAGTACTGTGCGGCCCAGCCTAGCTGGCACGCCAGTCGTCCCCAACCTCTACCAGAAGGCAGAGGCGAAGGTGGGCATGTCGCGCGTGCGAGGGCGCCACGCCACCTGCCTGCCTGCCCCTCCCCCTCGATTGTCTGGCCTCCCTAGACGACGCCACGCTGCCCCCGCCGACTCTCTCTCGCTCTCCCTCGTCCCCTTTCCCTCCCCTTGCTCTCTCCCTCTCACCGGCCGAGCGCGTCCGCCGTCGCCGTTTACTGCCTGCGTAGCCACCGCCGCTCCCGTGTCGCCAAGAGCAGCCCAAGAGCTCTGCCTCATCCCCCTCTTCCTCCTCGACGATCTGTGCAATGGCGGACGCCCCGAAGCACCGTCCTCGATGCCATCTTCGTCCTCTACACCAACGGCCGCCGTCGCACGATTCGTCGTCGTTAGTGCCTCCCCGACCCTGTCGTTGTTTCTGCCAGACCCGTTGTGAGCCTTCGTGCAGAACCCCTCTCTTTCCCCTCGCATTTGCGGGCTCTACGCCATAGCGTTGTTGCGGCCGAACTCCGACCGCCGCTGACCTTGTCGCCGCCGTGGCTACGGCTATTAAAGCTCTCAGCCGAGCACACCAATGTGCTCAACACAGCTCTAGAAGCCCGAAGCCACCACCAGCTCCTCCCCAGGTGCTCTCTAGTACCAACCCGCACAAACCCGTAGCTGCGCCGCCGCCAAAACTAAATGCCGTGAGTTTTTAGCCTCTGTGACCCATGCGGCCCATTGGATGCATGGCGAGGCAACCTCGGTGCCCTTGGCTTGACCCACTGCCGCCCGTAGCACCGTTCCGGTGACATGCCACCGCGACTTGAGGTCGCCGGCGTCTAACCCCGGTGGGTGCTGACGTGGCACCATCATTAGCCACTGATGACCCCGCTAATTAACCCCATCTCTCACTGACAGACGGGCCCACTAGCTAACTAACCCTGGTTTAGTTTTGTTTAGATTAAACTAACCATGTAGGGCCCACAGGTCAGTTTGAACTGGCCACGTCACCTGTTGACCAACCCCACACATCAGCGTTGACTTGTCGACGTGGTACATTGACTGACCCCACATCGGTGATCCAGACTGACCTTGTGGTGACGATGGACCTTTGGTCGGGTGTGACCTGGTCGACCGCGATTGACTTCTTGGCGTCCACGGTGGCGCGATGCCGATGCAGTTAATAATTTTCTAGATTTAAAATAATTTAGAAAAATCCAAAAAATGCCCAAAACTTCTAAAATTCATAGAAAATTATCTATAACTCAAAATAACATATATTACACATGAAAAATGATTAAAAAAATCCAATCTATCCATCTGTACCATTTTCATGCATGTTATAACAACTTATAGCTACTGTTTAGGACAAATCATGTAAATGGCATTTGAATTTCCACATATGGAGTTTGAATTTGAATCTTGGATTCAAAGCAACTTCATTTAACCTTTTGCTAGTTGCATTAGCTCAAATCACATCATATTGACATGTCATGATCATGCATCATATTGTGCATTGCATTGATTGTGTTCTTCCTTGTTTGCTGGTGTTTGTCCCCTCTCGATAGACGTGGTTACGACGATGTGATCGATGACACCGATGAAGAACTATACTATCTTCAGAAGTGCCAGGCAAGCAAAACCCCCTTGTTCATTCCGATACAATCCCACTATCTCGCTACTACTCTCTTTTACTGCATTAGGAAAACAACGATTCAACTATTACATGTTGCGGTAGTTGAACCCCTTTCCTCTGCATGACATGTCTATGCCACAGTAAGTAGATGAAACCCACTAGCATGAGTAGGAGTTGTTTGAGCCCTGATGTGCCTACTCATTCATGCTTGTTTGTCATGCCTGCTATTGCTTAGAGTTGTGTCAGGTCTGATTTTTTTTGACATAAAGACTGTAAGGGAACCCCTTATAGTATAATTGGTGCAACAAACCCAAATTGCAAGTACCATGCCTTGAACCTGGGTGGGTGGGAAGGCATCAGCCCCTTCCCACCATATAATTGGTGTCAGGTCTGATTAGTCGGGGATGAATTGGAAAGTTGTGAACATGTCCTACTGTTGAGAGCTAAGTGTGTGAACACAATTTGGTGAAGGTAGCGGTGAGAGGCCATGTAGGAGTACATGGTGGGTTGTCTCATTGAAACCGTCCTCAGGAACTGAGTTATGTGTTTGTGATCCATGAATAGTTACTACCACACATTGGGTTTCGGTAACTCGACCCCTATCGGCTTATTAACCGCCTCAATCTCTGTCCAGGAGTTGCAACTAGTTTCTGGTGTTTGTAGGTTGTGTTAGTAGTCTACCAAGTGGCACCCGGTACAGGTGGGCTTGGGATGATTAGGCACCATGGCACGGTGTACCAAGCGTAGATCCATCCGTCGAGGTGGGCTTGGGAACCCTACACACATCGTTTGGGGCCGTGAGCGACAACCCGGCCGGATCTCCTTGCGGATGGAACCCGAATAGGCGATAAACCTGGACTAGAGACTTGTGTGGTTAGTCAAGTCGTGGCCGACTCCTCGCCAAAGCTTCCGCTTGAAGGTTGCCGAGGTACCACGGCGTGTACATGGTGGTAAGTGGCGAGGCGTGTGTGAAGAAGTACACCCCTGCAGGGTTAACATCATCTATTAGAATAGCCGTGTCCACGGTAAAGGACTTATGGGTTGCTGCAGGTTCATAGACAAGTGAAAGTGGATACTCTAAAATGCACAAGATTAGCGTGAGTGCTATGGATGGTGTTCTCGTAGGGAGGCGGGAGGCGGATCCATAGTGGTGTATTGATATGGTGAGTATGTGGACTGCGTGTGCGCCACCTCAAAAGAGTTACTTGCGTTAAATGAGTTCAGGATAGCCACCGAGTCAAAGCTGGCTTGCTGCAGTCAAACTCCACCACCCCTTCGTTGATACTGATGCATATGTAGATAGTTCTGATGTAAGTCTTGCTGGGTACAATTGTACTCACATTTGCTTAATTTATGTTTTTGCAGAGAGACGTTAGTCTCACTAGTAGTTCCGCGTGGACTTCGACGTTTAGCTTGTTACCTCAGCTAAGATCTTGTACCCCTGGGAGGGTCTTGTAGATAGTCAGGCTTCTCAGCCTTTTTCATTTGTAGTTATGCGTACTCGGACAAGTTAAGCTTTCGCATGTGCTCATTGCTTGTATGACTTGAATGCTGGGTCATGAGACCCATGTTTGTAATATCTGACTCTTCGGAGTCTTATTAATAAATACATTGAGTCATAGAGTTTTGTTGTGATGCCATGTTGTATTTACACATATCGAGCATATTGTGTGTATGATTGAAATGCTTGGTATTTGTGGGATCCGACAACCTAGTTGTGTATCCTTGGTAGCCTCTCCTATGGGGAAATGTAGTCTAGTGCTTCCACTGAGCCATGGTAGTCTGCTACAGCCCGGTTTACGGAATCCTGTTAGCCCAGTTGCTACTGCTCCGGAACACTTAGACTGGCCGGCATGTGTCCTTCTTCGATCTCGTAATACATCCCTTCGGGAAATGTCATGCAGTGTCTTCGAAGTCCTGTTAGCCTGCTATATCCCGGATTCCCGGAGTCCTGCTTGCCCAGTTGCTACAGCCCTAATTATATTTGCCTTAGGGATCTATTTTTATTTTCTTTTATTTTCAGATATGTTAAACCAAATATAAAAAAATACCTCGCTACACCTTATTTTATTTGCGATCTATTTTTCAATTTATTACAACTTTCTCCTGTCCTTTTGCCAATTTCTGGCGCCATTACCGAAAGGGATTGACAACCCCTTTAATACGTCAGGTTGCGAGTATTTTTTATTTGTGTGCAGGTGCCGTCCACGTAGTGTTGCGTGGTTCTCCTACTGGTACCTTGGTCTCATCACTGAGGGAAATACCTACCGTTGATGTGTTGCATCATCCCTTCCTCTTTGGGGAAATACTAACATAGTTCAAGCAAACATCAACCATCTTCATCAAGCGGCAACACCATCATCTGCACATACACCTCCTTCCCGGCAAGGCGATTTGCCGGGGAGTTGGATGTAGAGGTGGAGATGGTCCCTCCCGGCTTCCTCTGGCAGCCTTCCAGCTGGACCCTGGCAGGCTTCCTCGCGGGTGTCGGTGTCAAAACCGGTGGACCTTGGGTAGGGGGTCCCGAACTGTGCGTCTAGGATCGATGGTAACAGGAGACGGGGGACACGATGTTTACCCAGGTTCGGGCCCTCTCTATGGAGGTAATACCCTACTTCCTGCTTGATTGATCTTGATGAATATGAGTGTTACAAGAGTCGATCTACCACGAGATCGTAATGGCTAAACCCTAGAAGTCTAGCCTATGTGAATATGGTAATGAATGTCCCTTATCCGGACTATACTCTCCGGTTTATATAGACACCGGAGAGATCTAGGCTTACATGGGGTCGATTACATAAGAAGGAATCTTCACAGCTGGTCGCCTAGCTTGCCTTCCATGCAAAGGAAAGTCCAATCCGAACACGGGTACAGTCTTCGGCCTTCGTATCTTCACATCCCATCAATCAGGCCCAATGAATAACAGGCCAGACACCCAAGGACCCCTTAGTCCAGGACTCCCTCGGTAGCCCCTGAACCTGGCTTCAATGACGAGGAGTCCGGCGCACAGATTGTCTTCGGCATTGCAAGGCGAGTTCCCTCCTTCTGAACTCCGGAATAGTCTTCGGATGTAGTAGATATATCCAAATCTGTGTATATAATTTTGCAGAAAATACAATATTCGACGAGTTTAATTTGTTGATAACTGTTTATGACATCGCATCACGCCTGCCCGATTACTATTTCCAACCGTTGGCCGGCACGTCGCCCCACGTCTTGGGACGCGGTTTTACTGGCACGTCTTGCCAAGGCAGAGATCGTGTTCCCTTATTCATGGTATTTTCGTTAATGCAGGCATGGGTAACCCAACCGTCCCCTGGGTACAACTCTCTGGAGATAGGTAAGTTTCGAGACCTAGGTCGATACACTTAGTATTTGGGGTCTTTATATAGGGTCCCAAACTTGTCTTCTTACTTTGTGTTTGCTTGTTCCTCAACCCTAGCCACCCCAAGTTCCAAACCTCGGGTTCCCATCGCCACCAGCCCTAATCATGTCCGGATCCAGCCGTCCAGGATGGTGGGTGGCTTCTTCTGTCGCAGAGGAGGATATTGCGAAGCTCCGCGCAGCGAGGTATCTGACCCCAGAAATCCTTCATCGGCTTCCTGCACAGGGGCAGGTCGTTCCTACCCCCAATTCCGGCGAGAGGGTAGTGTTTGTGTCCCACTTCCTCCATGGGTTAGGGTTCGCGCTTAACCCCTTCGTCCGAGGGCTCATGTTCTACTACGGGCTAGACTTTCACGATCTGGCCCCGGACTCTATTCTCCTCATCTCGACATTTATCGTCACGTGTGAGGCCTTCCTCCGGACTCCTCTGCACTTTGTTTGTGGCTCAAGACCTTTGACGTGAGGTGCGGTGTGAGGAGGAGGAGCAGGCAGAGTGCGGCAGCGTCAGAATAGGCAAGCTTGCCAGGGCGGTCTGGTTTGAAGGATCTTTCGCCAAGTATTCAGACCTATGGCAGCAGGGGTGGTTTTATATCAACGAGCCGCGGGGCTCTAAGTGGGCGGCTACGCGTGCGTTCCGACCCGGCCCTCCAATTCAGCTTGCTTCATGGATCAATAAGGGACTGGACTGGGGATCCGTCAATGAAGTGCAGACTCTGAAAGATCGCATCCGAAGCCTTGCCAAGAAGGGCAACGGTCTTATGAACGTCGTTCAAGTAATGCTAGTCCGCCGGACTCTGCCATGTCAGCGGCGACCTCTCCGTATGTGGGAGTTTAATCCAGAAGTGCGGCGGCCTCTTCAGCACTTCTTCGGCACCACGCACGAAGGAATGCGGAAATTATATTTCGGGGAACGAGAGCAATGGCCGGACACCACCGAAGATGTCGGCCTTGACTGCAATCATCCGGACACTGCGGTAAGTACTCAAACTCCGAACACCTTCCATTCAAGCATCTCTTGACAAGATACTGAACAATCCGACCCTATACAGGGCTGGATAAAGAAAGCGGTGTTAATCTGGTGTCCGACGCCCCTTCCCGAAGACTCTGCGACTGCCCTGCTGATGAGAATGTTGATTCCCACACCGTACCAGGTGTCTGCAGAGGGGGGCGAGAGCGGGGAGCCCGAAGGTGATATCCGCCCTGAGGACTTATTAGACGCCGTGTCCGGGGAAACCGAAACTCCTTTGCCCAAGGGCAAAGGTGCGGAGGAGGCTCTCCATGGCAAAAAGAGGGCTGCTTCTGAAGATCAGGAAGGTAAGCCTTTGAAGAGAGGAAAAATGCCATCGTCGGGCAGTTTGGGCCGGGCGAGCGATGTTGCCGTAAGGCTTTCTGGCGAGGACGAACCTCTGGCGAAATCGTAACTGAGGCTGGGGCACTTTAAACGTACTTCATTCTTTTCCTATTAGTGAAGTAATCATCTGACATATGCACATCCACGCAGGTTAACGCCTGGTGTTTCTTAGTCGTCCTCCTCTTCGGGAGACCTTCTTCCAGAGATGATGGAGAGTGACACGCCATCTTCGGCCTCTTCACCCAACAGGGGGGATGATACCGAGGTGTCGTCCCGAAGGGTTCCTCCCGATCATCAAGCAGTGCAGGAAACGAAGAAGGCGTTACCCGAAGATGGTGCCTCTGTCACTCAGGGTTCGAGAATCAAGAATGACGGCCCCAAACCGTCCGGTTTATGAATGGAGATGATTCTGGGGCAAGTAAGCGGATTCCTTCAAAGGAATGCCATACTCCGGCGGCGGTTTCCGAAGACCCCGGAGCGCCGGAAATGCTGACAGACATGCTGCGGCGAGCGTCCATTTCAGAGAAGCATGGTGCCTTGATGGTTGTGGTGGTCGAAAAGGTTCTATCCGCGAAAAGCGGATAGAACGAGGCCTTCTCGAGCCTTCTAAGAGGTTTTGAGGTTTGTGATGTAGTTTTGCCAATTGAATAATATTGACAGAATGCACCTGTTGTATATGCAGTAGCCCCTGAGACTCGGATTGCCTTCCGAAGGAAGCGATCGGAGGATCAAAAAGATATGCTCAGTTACTAACCTTGATTTAACTTGGGATACAGGCTGCCTCCCCTTCTGCGGCTACCCGTAATACGGAAGTGGCCGAACTGCAACGAAAGCTGGATTTTGCAGAAGATGACATTGCATTGATCAACAGGCGTCTTGACGACTCGCAAGGTATATATTTCGAGTATTCCTTACACCAATGTGCTTGTAATGTAGGCCTGACACTAAAAAGGGTTTTATATGAAATGTGCATGATTGCAGATGGTGCTGCCGCCGTTGAAGCTCTTTGGGCGGAGCTAGCCCGGGCCAAGGAGCAGGCCCGGTGTAGTGACGCGGCTGTCGAGAAGGCATCAGCTGATCTAAGAGCCAAACAAGCAGCTCGGCGCCAAAGTGAGGAGAAAATATCCGCACTGGCACTTGAATTGAAAAATACTACCAGCCGCTGTGAATTCCTTGAGAAGGAAAATAAAGCCAAAATGGCTGAACTTGATAAGGCCGTACGAGAGGCGAGTGAAGCTCGGTCTGAATCTAGGGCAACTCGTGAAGAGATTCGGCAAGCTAAGGAGATAGCGGTCGGTAAGCCCTTTTTGCTTCAGACTAAGTTTGGCGATCCGGACTATGCTCAGCTAAACCAGGTCTAGAGTTCTCCGGCTGAATTTTTGGACTTGCCGAAGAGTTCTTCCGATGCGGCACAATTTTACCAAGAGCAAGAGGGGTATGCAATGGAGAAGCTTTTCTGGTCACAATTTGGCGCGTCGAAGCACCCTCTGTTGCTAAATGAACAGATGTCCCAATGGGCCGAGCTTCATAGGATATCCGGCGACGCCATGAAGAACGTCATAATCTGGTTGTGGCCGAGTGAGCCTGTTCCCCAGAGCTATTTTGGCCTGGTGCGGCGTCTTGTTGATGCGGTGCCGCATATCGATGCTGCGAAGCGATTGGCATGCACTGAGGGTGCACGGATGGCCTTTGCCCGAGTCAAGACGTTCTGGGGAAGATGAAGGCCGTCGATGTTGCGGCGAAGAGTCCGCCCAAGAGCAAGGACCGTAATGAGCCGGAGCATTATTTTGAAGACATCCTGGAAGCCGGCTGCCTGATAGAGGGTCAATGCTCAAAGAACATAATGTTCGAGTGAGGTGTATTAGAATTGTAAAAGACAATTTTATAATTGATCTATTTTTATATTTCTGCTCAAAAGCTTGAATTCCTCTGTCGGCCCGTTTAATATAATCTAAAAGTTTTCCTGTCGTCAAACTGGCCCCTCGTAGGAAGTACAGGGGTGTTCGGAAAAGCATTTAATCACTCTTTATCCAACATCTTGGTCCGTAAAGGAGGTGATAATGCAGCGAACTAGGCAATCGGACTATAAGGCGTTAACACTTTCACTTAGCCATAGGAGTTTTATGGTGGGGCTACGACATAGCCCTTGGTATGTATGCAGCGTATAATGCCTTACATATTTGATCTGAAAAAGATCCCTCGTGTGACACGGAGAATCGCTAAGGACTCCAAGAAGTCGTCAAGTGGTTGATCAGCTCTCGCCGCATCACGACAGTCAGTTTTCGGCTTTCTCTACTGAGGTGCTCGTCCGGTTTAGACCAGGGCACAATCGCAGTAGTTCTCCCTTTACTACCCTAGCTGATAGAGCGGAACGTAGGGTAGCAAGCACAGGAGCCGGGCAACCCAACTATTGACCCAAGACAATGATTCAGAGCTGATGCATGTAAGGCCAAACTTGCGACGCCGAAGTACGCTATAGATCTGTTCGGACTTTTGCTGGCAACTTTTTCGTTCCCATACCGAGCCCCTGGCAGGGTATGCCGAGGTGCATCTGTAACACAGCCGTTGAGGCCGTACTCATTGTTGAAAGATTATGAAAGATTAGTTCAGGCGAGGTTTAATGGGAGCGGAGCAATATGCCAATGATGAGTTTATGTATATATATTATAAAAAGAAACCACAAGCCCGGCTATTTGACATGCTCGGGGTTGGGAACAGAGGAAAAAGGGCATAGTACAGGCTCGGAATAAAGAGTGCGGTCTACAAAAAGTTATTTTGGACCTCGTGTCGCACGTCTGCGCCGCCCGTCCTCGAGTGGGGGGGGGGGAATCCTTAACGAAGGTAGCCCCTTAGGTGAGTGTACGGATCCAAACTCCGACAGAGTCCATTGTAGATGTTGTCCTGTTGGTCACCTGTTCTTAAGAAATGATACAGAAAAATAAGAAAAATGGATAAAAACGTTACGGGAATTCTTGAAGGGTTGTCTGTATTGTGCTTCTGCCGATGCCCATGGTATCTTGAGTGCGTATGATGTACGCGTGGTGTAAATCTTGCCGGTATGGTTGGTGGGTGGTGGAAGCCGAACTGCTATTTCTGTTCTGGGAGTGGTCGAACTTTGGAGGGAAACTGTTTCTGGCCCCTGGTGTTCGGCTGGCGAGCCGCTCCCTCGTCTTTATCGCCTGGTGGCCTCCTCCCCTTGCTATCGGCGTTAAGCTTTCCTATCTGCTTGAGGGCCCAACAGTTTCTGTTGGTATGGTTAGCTGGCTTATCAGGATGACCGTGAATCTGACAACGTTGGTCCAGTATTCTGTCAAGGGTGGATGATCCATCCTGGTTTGCCTTTAGTGGCTTCTTCCATTGACTGGGTTTCGGACTGTGAAATCCGGCGTTGACCGCTGTGTCGCGTAATCTTTCAGTATTATTGCGACTGTTGTGTTCGGTTCGTCGTGGCTTACCGTTATCGTCTCGAATTTCGGAAGTACCTTATTTGGCGTTGTTGCTTTTATGAGCGAGCCAGTTGTCTTCACCCGCGCAAAAGCGAGTCATTAGAGCGGTAAGGGCTGTCATGGATTTGGGTCCTTCCTGGCCGAGGTGACGTGCTAGCCATTCATCCCGGATGCTATGTTTGAAGGCCGTGAGGGCTTCTGCGTCCGGAGAGTCGACAATTTGGTTCTTTTTGACTAAGAACCTAGTCCAGAGCTCCCTGGCTGACTCGTCGGGCTTCTGGACAATATGACTTAAGTCATCGGCATCTAGTGGTCGGACATATGTTCCTTGGAAGTTGTCTCGAAAGGCGTCTTCCAAATCTTCCCAGCTGCCAATAGAACTTTCTGGTAAACTGTTTAGCCCGTACCGAGCTGGCCCTTTAAGCTTGAGAGGTATGCATTTAATGGCATGAAGGTCGTCTCCGAGAGCCATGTGAATATGGAGGAGGTAATCCTCAATCCATACCGCGGGATCAGTTGTTCCATCGTATGAGTCGATGTTAATGGGTTTAAACCCTTGTGGAAATCATGCTCCATTACCTCGTCAGTGAAGCAGAGAGGGTGTGCGGCTCATCTATGTTGAGCCACACTATGAAGCACCTCCGGCGGACTCCGTTTACGGAGTTCGGACCGGGCGTGGTCGGCTCTGTTGTGTCCGAATAGGTAACCATCATCACCGGTCGGGGCAGTGTTCCCCCGAGCTGTTTTGTTCTTATTTTGACGGCCGGATGGGTTTGTATGGTGCTCTGCTTGGGCTGCTGCTTTATCCGGACCGAACTTTGGTTGGCCTACCACATTATTCGATGGTGGTGTGAGCTCCAACGCCCTGCCATCGTATTGAGGGAGCCACCTGCCTTCGGGTGGCTCTTGTCTGGGCCGCTAAGGCCGTATTCTTCGGCGGCCAAGACCTCGGTCCATCTATCATTGAGCAAATCTTGGCTCGCTTGAAGCTGCAGCGTCTTCTTTCTTAGGCTCCTTGCAGTGGCTATGAGCCAGCGTTTAAAGCGCTCCTGCTCGAGAGGTTCCTTAGGCGCGATAAAATCCTCGTTGCCGAGAATCTCCTCTTCCTCGGAAAGTGGGAGATAATTGCTATCCTCTGAATCTCCATATGTGGCCTATTCATCATGGCCATCCTGCCCGCCTTCCTGTTCCTCCTGTTTAGATTCTACCTCAATAGGGTCTTCGTTGTCCAGAGTGTTATCTTCTTCGGTGCTAGTATTGTTTTCTCTTGAGTGACGTGACTCAGGGCGGCGTAGGGTGCGCCGGTGTTCGGACTGTGTACTAGGGGTTTTATCCTCGACCGGGTCTTCCTTGTCATCGTCGAGAGCGTCGTTGGGTGTGTCTACCATACACACGTCGTACCATGAAGTGGCCAGCCTGCGTCTAGCGGGTAGTGAGTTCTGGCCTTGCCCCTCATCATCGTCCGTACCGTCGATGTCTACGGAGCCAGTGTCAAGCGTGTTGGTTGGGTCTTCAACAGTGGCGATGAAGTGGGCGGCGGGTGGGAAGCAAAATTCTCCATCGTCCGCCGCAAGTTTGAACCGAACATAGTTCGGTGGCGAGTCGCCTGCCAGAGATAGGTTTTTAGTGAGTTTAGTACATCGCCCATGGGCGAGTGTTGGAAGACGTCTGCGATGCTGAACCTGAAGATCGATAACCGATCGAGTTCGTTGTTAGCGGACTCGCAGGGTTCGGAACCTGCTGCCGGGGACGAGTCCGGGGTTCCGCTGATACGGATATCATATGCGGTAGGATCTGTGTGCGGCTCCAACGCCGTGGAATCGGTAGCCCCCGTGATGGGGTTGTGCTCCCCATCTTGGGACGGCTTGATCTGCTCCGGATCTAAGGCCAGAGTTGTTACAGGAGCAATCTCCTGGATGCGGCCCGATGACAGGTTTAAGCCATGTCCATCGGGGTGGCGGGAGTGATTGCCACGGTCTCGAATCCGTTGAAGATCAAGTCTCCACGGATGTCCGCAACGTAGTTCAAGCTTCCGAATCTCACCTGATGGCCAGGGGCGTAGCTGTCAATCTGCTCCAGATGGCCAAGCGAGTTGGCCCACAGTACGAAGCCGCCGAATACGAAGATCTGTCCGGGGAGAAAGGTTTCTCCCTGGACAACATCGTCATCGACGATTGAAGGGGCCATCAAACCTTTTGTCGATGGGACATAGGAACTCTCAATGAAAGCACCAATGTCGGTGTCAAAACCGGCGGATCTCGGGTAGGGGGTCCCGAACTGTGCGTCTAGGATCGATGGTAACAGGAGATGGGGGACATGATGTTTACCCAGGTTCGGGCCCTCTCTATGGAGGTAATACCCTACTTCCTGCTTGATTGATCTTGATGAATATGGGTGTTACAAAAGTTGATCTACCACGAGATCGTAATGGCTAAACCTTTGAAGTCTAGCCTATGTGAATATGGTAATGAATGTCCCTTATCTGGTCTATACTCTCTGGTTTATATAGGCATCAGAGAGATCTAGGGTTACATGGGGTCGGTTACATAAGAAGGAATCTTCACAGCTGGTCGCCTAGCTTGCCTTCCACGCCAAGGAATGTCCAATCGGACATGGGTATAGTCTTCGACCTTCATATCTTCACAGCTCATCAGTCCGGCCCAATGAATAACAGGCCGGACGCCCGAGGACCCCTTAGTCCAGGACTCCCTCAGCGGGGTGCAACTCCGTTAGCCTTGCAGTGTCCTGCTGCCATGGTGGTGGTGGCTGACGGGTCGCCTCTACCATGCTCCATCGACGCGTTCGCCAGTGCCCTACCGTCCCCGCCAGGCTACCTCTCCTGGAGCCCGACGGGGTCAGGCTAGGCTTCTGCCCAGGCGCACCTTTTGCCCGCTTTGCCTTCTACCACCGTGCCTAGGAGGAGAGGGACAAGAAAGGGCATTAAGGGGCACTTATCTTTTTTCAATCCTAAACCAGTAGGCACTTGCCAAATTTTAGTTCAAATAATGTAATCGCTCGAGTCCATGTTTGTGTCTATAAGGCTTGTACTTGTTTGATCTGCATATTAATGAAAAGATGAACCTTTCCGGGGACTCGTGCATGTATATGTCCATGCAGAGGTGGGGTGCCTCAATATTTCATATAAGCGAGTTCCCCCGGCAGGCTATCCTACCGGTACCCTCTATTTTGCTGCCGAGGACGAAGCCTATCGGACGAAAATTGCGATGAGGGACCAGTCCACTGCCAGTCTTTTTCTATCAAAGGCCACTGCGACCACCCTCACCGAAGCAACGTTCGTGTCAAGGGATGGGAGCACCTAAGTTTCAAAAAAGCGGCGAGGTTTCCTTATGCACAAGTATTTGCTTACAGAACACGTATGCACAAGAGGTTGAACTTATCTGTTTGTCTTGCTGGAGATCACAGCGCTGGCTTGTCTCCATTTCTCCTCTTGGGGATTGAATGCACAGTAGGAGCCTGCAGATTTATGCAGATGGAAATGATGCCAGATGCAATCCTATCTACATGAGTATGCAATGCTCATGAAATGCTTATGCAATGCACATGCTATGATCATGCAATGCTGATGATATGCTTATGCATGCATGCAACTTCTCGGGGGCCCCCAACGCTTCATTTACTTTCTGTTGCTCAGGATCTATGCCTGGCTTTGTACAAGGGGTTACATGCAGCTGAGGCAAGGCCTATACAAAAGGGTGGCTACCGGGCAGGGCCCGACAGCCGCGCCTTACGCGTAGAACTTACGGAGATGCTCAATATTCAATGAGTTTTGCAATTGAATGCCATCTCCGGTCTCTAGATGGACTGCGCCAGGTCTGGTGACTCGAACTACCCGGTAAGTGCCTTCTCACTTCGGCGTCAACTTGTTTGTACCCTTGGCAGACTGAACGCGCCTAAGGACAAGGTTGCCTTCCTCAAAACACCGGGCATGAACCCTGCGGCTGTGATAGCGACGCAGGGCTTGCTGATAGCATGCAGCACGCGTAGCAGCCCAGAGATGGTTCTCCTTGAGAAGCAGAACATCGTCACGCTGGTGCCAATCATGCGCTACTTCATCGTAGGCAGGCACTCGAGGTGACCCGTAAATGAGTTCCGTGGGGATAACTGCTTCTGCTGTGTAAACGAGGGAGAAGGGAATATGCTCGGTAGCTCTATTTGGTGTCGTTCTGAGGGACCAGAGAACTACCGGCAGCTCATCGATCCATCGCCTGTCGCAGTTCTGCAGTGTATCAAAATTTCTTGTCTCGAGTCCTCGCAGCACTTTAGTGTTCGCCCTCTCAGCTTGTCCATTACTTCTGGGATGTGCAACAGAGGCAAATGAGATCTTGCTTCCGAGGGCATGAACATATTGCATGAAGGCGCGGCTCACGAATTGGGTGCTGTTGTCAGTGATGATCCGGGCAGGGACCCCGAAACGGCACACCAAATCTTTCAAGAACTTGATAGCTGACTTAGCTGTCACCTTTCTCATGACAACTACTGCTGGCCACTTTGTAAACTTTTTGATAGAAACAAACAAGAATTCAAAGCCCCCGACAGCTCAGGGGAAAGGGGCAAGGATATCGAGCCCCCAGACCGAAAGCCCCCGACAGCTCATGTGAAGCACTGCTGCTAAGCCAGCGCTACTGCTAGGTGCTCTTCAGCGCTACTGCTAATGTTCCTGCTTTCACCGACGACCCTCACTCCCTACGTATTTGTGCTGTATTTATACAGGCTCTATACAATAGTTTCATCAGATCATACTAAACATACACTATTCTCATCATATCATAGCCATACAGTAGTCTCATCATACCATTATCATCATTCAACACAAATATCATCAAATCTCGGAAATAGTGATACACAAGTGCGATCATGTCATGTCTCGAATAAGTGCAACTGCATGGTCATGGCACACACACAAGTTTCATCATCTCTATCTAAACCATGATGTATAAGAGAAGAGCGATCAACATGAGCAAGAGCGCGACTATGTTGTACCGGCGGTCCCGCCCATGCTCATGCTAGAGTGTCCACCTCAAGTAACTACTTTCCGCTTCGGCTCTGCTGTCGAAACCTATTTGGCTAGCACCCGGGTACCTGTGCACCTGGGCATGAGCGTCTGGCCAGTGGTCGTAGACTCCTGGAACCCTCCCATCATACACGACATAGTAGCCCTTCGCCATCTATGATCTATGTACCTGCATCGTGGAGTTGATGAATTGAACGATAATATGCAACATAATGTACTTAAGAAAACAAGGAGGCATAGTTAGCAAAATACAATCAAACAATAGTAAACATAAATGATGAAGTTCCTCATACCCAAACTAATTAACTAGAGCGATCTACGCTAGTTCATGACCACGGTTTAGTTACATCACATAGTTTCGCCGTGCATAAATTCAAAGTTTTGCCATAGAAAGACAGTAGTGACACATTGTCATCAACAGTCAGTCCTCCATGTCAGCGGTCCAATCTTCATAGTCAGGGAGGAAGCACCCGAGCTTCTTGAAAGGCTTCGGGTCCAGACGCTGAGCGAGTAGCAGTGCTCGGACATCTTCCCGCGCGATTGGCCCATGGTAGAACATCCCTGTTGGTTCGAGGACTGGCTTCATGATCACTTGGGAAAGTTCACACTGCATAAAACTCAACTCTGATTTGATCATCCGGTGTCCTTCCTATGCTTGTGGCCCAGCTAACAATCTCGGCATCGTTAGTAGTAGGTGACATGCGAAGGCGTTGATTATCCCTTTTGTACTCGAGCAGGTGATGCATGAGGTAGAATCCATCGACCATCTTTGGAGTGCCGTTCTTTGGATGCGGAAGTCGATCTTATGTCCGAAAGCCAGCCCACGATTCCTGTACTTTTTCACCTTGATATATCCACCAGACAGGTTGAAGGTTAACAGGGCACTATCGTGAACAGTCTTTATGTGCTTGTAATCCTTTTTCCTGAGGTTCTTCGATGAGTCCAAGTACATCGCATGGGAGTATTTCGGGGACAGAACGATGAGGACGCCCCCCACCCCCCCGCTGCGCAAATTAAGTACACCTCAAATTAGCCTCCATGCTTACAAAGGAATGATTAACACTTACGACGGATGACTTACGTGGGATGATAAGGCAAGAGAATCACTTCCTGTCCTTATTAGCGATCATGAATTCGCCGAGGTACTTGCTCGCATAGTCACGGTGCTCTTTGCAAACTGCCAAGAAGCTCTCGTGCATATAGAATGGGTCCGCGACGCAGATATATTTGATGTTCTCGACCCTGATGAATTAGTTCAGATACAAAACATACATGCGGATGAACTGGAAATCCAGCTTGGTCATGTGGAACATGTCGTAGATGTAGTCAAATCGCAGGATGAACTTATTCGCGGGCCATCTCTCGACGTACAATCTACCACCCGGCACCTGAGCCGCGTAAAGCGGGTATCCTGGTTTTTTCGCGACCAGAAGGCTTTTATCTCTGGCCAGCACATCTTCATGGAGTCTCCTTAGATCATTGTTCAATATGTGTCGTAGTGCTTTCGCAGGTAGGATCGGCTGGTCGGCCTCATGGAAGCGTTGCGCACCTTCGACATGTATTCTGTCTACCACCCGGGGCTCTAGACGCGGCTGGCTGCTTGAAGCAGCTCTGGCTCCTTTAGGGCCTTTCTTGTCTGGTCTCCTCCTTTGCTTCTTTGTGGGTGGCGGTAGTGAGCCCACCATACCTTCCCTGACCACCACCCCCAGTGTCGTCGGGCTAATTAGTGGACGAGCGTCAGGGGGGTGTTGGGTACAGGCGGCATCTGGAGGCGTCTCCTGTGAGGATCGCTTAAAGAGAGACTTTTTGCATTCCGCCTTAGGACATTCCGGCTCCGGCAAATCAGGCAGCATCAAGTCATCATCTCCATGCTCATAGCTTGAGTCTTCGCCGTCCCGAGCTATCAATCCTACATCATCATAGGCGGTATTGAAATACTTGTCTGGGTCATCATCATCATCATCATCATCCATGTCATCATCAACATTTGCTTCTTTAACAACGGGGGCTACATCATTTGCCACTAATGGAGGCTCTCCCTCGCATCGTCCGTTATCACTCGCCACGATAGGTGCGGGTAATGTGGTAGGTGGGGTGGTGTTCATACCTTCTTGAGAAGGTGGTGTTGGCGTGATACTGGGAGCCTCCAGACGAAGATGAGACTTGGGCCAAGGCAAGAACCAGCTCTTGCTTGCGCCAATCATCTTAGGGGTCTCGTCGTCATCAACTGGTACTGGAGGAGGCAAATCCTCGAGGCCCGCTAAGACACTGGCCACATTAACCTGGAAGACGCCATCAGGCATCTCTCGGTTGTGGAACATGCGGTCCTTTGGCTTCATGATCGTTGCCTTTCCCACGGCCACCTTCTGGCCCCTGATGTCGTAGAGTAGGGTGCACAGGGTGTCGTCGGCCTATGAAGGAGACATGTGTGCGAAGTCAAGCATCCGAAATGCAACTGAAACAGAAGACTATAGACATGCTGCTGAAAAGGGTATGACGCATAATTACCGTGAAGGCGTCGAGCTCAGCCAGCGATGAAGGCCCACCGACCATGCAAGAGACGGAGGTCAGGCTGCTATGAATAGGAGCAGGACCTTTTGCGGTTGCTTGAGCGGGTGCAGGTGCTCTTGTGTTCACCGAATTGCTCCCGACAAAGCTGGGAAGGGGAAAGTCCTCTGGCGGTGCATTTGGATTGTTCTTCGTGAAATCCCATAGTGCTGGAAGCAAGCTGACCACCACATCAGTGATCGCTGCATTGACGGCCCCGAGCAACTCTTCTATGGTCTCAGCTTTGGTCTAATCAACCGCAATCTTTACCTTCTCGTCGATGCTCTGCTGAGTGACGACCGAGTGTCTCTTCCTTCTTTCCTCTAGATCCTCAGGGTAGCACGTCTTCCACGAGGCGCCATCTCCGACGCCGTGCACCCGTCCATAGGACGGCGGCTTGTCCACCGGGACCTTCTTCAGTATGTTCAGGGCCCGGTTGAATGGGGTGTCCACTTGGGCCTCGCCGACGACTGTGATGACTCGTCGCTTTCGGCTGCCTTTTGTTGCTGGTCTTTCTGCAAAAGGAACGTGGATGGTTTACTAATGTGACAAAACTTGCAGTCAAATTGATTAGAAGCTATAATATGATAATGTGGTAATATAACAATTACCATAAGTCTCATGAAGTCCCTCGTGATTGGGTCCGTGTAAAAGAGCTTTTTTTCTTTGTCCCACTTGTACCGGGCCCTGATCTAGTCATGCTCCAGCGGGTCGGTGAACTCCGCCAAGGGGTCTGGGATTCCATGACTTTCATGTTCGGCATCCTCCTTGGCCCATACGGCCCTCTTCCCCTCGTAACCACAGCTTCCGAGGCCGTGGGGAGGCGTGTTCCTGGCCTGGAGCGCCTTCATTTTCTCCGACTATGCCTTGACTTCTTCTTTAGCACAATTCTCCTTGAATTTTGCAAAGTCCTCTTTCGTTATTGACGGATTGTCAGCATGAATCTTGGACCACGGTTCATTCTTCGCAATCGATTTTTTCACCAGAACTTTCCAGGAGGATAAGTCGTTGGTGAACGTGACCATCGCCTTGTCGTTTATCTTTGTCATGGCGATGTCTTTCCACGGATCGTCATATTCTTTTTCATTGCGGCCAGGGAACAAGAACCTATTGTGCAACTTCTTTAGGAGCATGTTCTCCATATGTGGTATCTGCCTCAACCTCTCGTCATTGATGTTGGCGGTTTCCGTGAGGATGCATCCAAGTTGATTGCCCCAGCACGAGCGCGCATCCTCCAGCGCCGTTGGCTCAAACTTCTTGGGGTGCATCTCCGTGACCACAATTTGTCCGATGCCAAGCTCGTTTCGTCTTCGTGTCCTCTTCTTCTAAGGTGCTTTACCGGCTACGACAGCATCCTTGCCAGTCTCGGGGGTGGTGACGGTGCCGGTGCCAGTGCTTGTGCCGGTGTCGGTGTCGGGGTTGGTGCCACTGCCGCCACCACGCAACCCCATCTGGTGTTGGTCCAGGTAATCGAAATAGTGATTTGCTGCCTCGATGGGGTCTTCGAGGCGAGCAGAACCACCCGCGACTTCGGCGTCGGTAGACATGTTTCCTATTCAACAATTGTAAATAAAAGATATAATGAAAAGAAAAAAGGGGCCTATATTTGGTCAGAATGTTGATTCATTCCCCTTCCGATAAATTCCGGGTACTCCATATGTCCTAGTTTCTAGCACAAGTCATGCAGAAAATCACGGAAAATTTTGGCATGACCTTTGCTAAAAAGTGGACATATGGAGCGCCTGAATTTTGCCGGAAGGGAAATGAATCAACATTCCGCGAAACATAGGCCACTCGGATATAATTCGACATTCAACCAACATTGGAAAAACAACATATAACATCAATGACATATATCATTTGCAAAATATATCATTCAAGCAGAAGCATGCTTGTACTTAAATACGCAAAAATGACAAAATGGCATATGCTATACACAAAAACTTGCTCTCTCTCTCTCTCTCTCTCTCTCTCTCTCTCTCTCTCTCTCTCTCTCTCTCTCTCTGTGTGTGTGTGTGTGTGTGCTAAAATTCGCTACAAGTTAGCTACTGTATTTGCTAAATTTGCCCTACCTAATTGAACCCTAAATTGAAAACATATTTTCATTTCTAAAAAAAGAAAACCTAAGAGCCAGAGACAGGGGGAGGTGGGGGAAGGGGGTCGGCAGTTGATGTCTACTAGGCAACTTTCTCCTTGTAGACGTTGTTGGGCCTCCAAGTGCAGAGGTTTGTAGGACAATAGCAAATTTCTCTCAAGTGGATGACCTAAGGTTTATCAATCCGTGGGAGGCGTAGGATGAAGATGGTCTCTCTCAAGCAACCCTGCAACCAAATAACAGAGAGTCTCTTGTGTCCCCAACACACCCAATACAACAGTAAATTGTATAGGTGCACTAGTTCGGCGAAGAGATGGTGATACAAGTGCAATATGGATGGTAGATATAGGTTTTTATAATCCGAAAATATAAAAACAGCAAGGTAACTAATGATAAAACTGAGCGTAAACGGTATTGCAATGCTAGGAAACAAGGCCTAGGGTTCATACTTACACTAGTGCAAGTTCTCTCAACAATAATAACATAATTGGATCATATGACTATCCCTCAACATGCAACAAAGAGTCACTCCAAAGTCACTAATAGCGGAGAACAAACGAAGAGATTATGGTAGGATACGAAACCACCTCAAAGTTATTCTTTCCAATCAATCCGTTGGGCTATTCCTATAAGTGTCACAAACAGCCCTAGAGTTCGCACTAGAATAAAACCTTAAGATACAAATCAACCAAAACCCTCATGTCACCTAGATACTCCAATGTCACCTCAAGTATCCGTGGGTATGATTATACGATATGCATCACACAATCTCAAATTCATCTATTCAAACCAACACATAGAACCTCAAAGAGTGTCCCAAAGTTTCTACCAGAGAAATACGACGAAAACGTGTGCCAGCCCCTATGCATAGGTTCATGGGCGGAACCCGCAAGTTGATCACCAAAACATACATCAAGTGAATCACGTGATATCCCATTGTCACCACAGATACGCACGGCAAGACATACATCAAGTGTTCTCAAATCATTAAAGACTCAATCCGATAAGATTACTTCAAAGGAAAAATTCAATCCATTACAAGAGAGTAGAGGGGAGAAGCAACATAAGATCCAACTATAATAGCAAAGCTCACGATACATCAAGATCGTGCCAAATCAAGAACACGAGAGAGATCAAACACATAGCTCTTGGTACATACCCTCAGCCCAGGGTGAACTACTCCCTCCTCGTCATGGAGAGCGCCGGGATGATGAAGATGGACACGGTGAGGGATCCCCTCCCGTGAGGTGCCGAGCAGGGTCCCGATTGGTTTTGGTGGCTCTGGAGGTTTTGCGGCGGCGGAACTCGATCTAATCTCTGTTCGGGATGTTTTAGGGTACGTGGAGTTATATAGGCGGAAGAAGCACGTCGGGGGAGCCACGAGGGCCCCACGAGGCAGGGGGCGCGCTCTAGGGGGGTGGGCGCGCCCCCCACCCTCATGGCTTCCTCCTTCCTTCCTTGACGTGGGGTCCAAGTCCATCGGGTGGCTTTTGTTCCAAAAATAACTTCTCTAGTTGATTTCGTTCCGTTTTGACTCCGTTTGATATTCCTTTTCTTCGAAACACTGAAATAGGCAAAAACACCAAATCTGGGCTGGGCCTCCGGTTAATAGGTTAGTCCCAAGAGTAATATAAAAGTGAATAATAAAGACCAATATTTCCCAAAACAATAGATAATATAGCATGGAGCAATAAAAAATTATAGATACGTTGGAGACGTATCAAGCATCCCCAAGCTTAATTCCTGCTCGTCCTCGAGTAGGTAAATGATAAAAAAGATAATTTTTGATGTGGAATGATACTTGGCATAAGTTCAATGTAATTCTTCTTAACTGTGATATGAATATTCAGATCCGAAAGATCCAAGATAAAAGTTCATATTGACATAAAAGTAATAATACTTCAAGCATACTAACAAAGCAATTATGTCTTCTCAAAATAACATGGCCAAAGAAAGTTATCCCTACAAAATCATATAGTCTGGCTATGCTCTATCTTCACCACAAGAAGTATTTAAATCATGCACAACCCCGATGACAAGCCAAGCAATTGTTTCATAGTTTTGACATTCTCAAACTTTTTCAATCTTCACGCAATACATGAGCGTGAGCCATGGACATAACACTATATGTGGAATAGAATGGTGGTTGTGGAGAAGACAAAAAGGAGAAGATAGTCTCACATCAACTAGGCGTATCAACGGGCTATGGAGATGCCCATCAATAGATATCAATGTGAGTGAGTAGGGATTGCCATGCAACGGATGCACTAGAGCTATAAGTATATGAAAGCTCAACAAAAGAAACTAAGTGGGTGTGCATCCAACTTGCTTGCTCATGAAGACCTAGGGCATTTTGAGGAAGCCCATCATTGGAATATACAAGCCAAGTTCTATAATGAAAGATTCCCACTAGTATATGAAAGCGACAACATAGGAGACTCTCTATCATGAAGATCATGGTGCTACTTTGAAGCACAAGTGTGGCAAAGGATAGTAGCATTGTCCCTTCTCTCTTTTTCTCTCATTTTTTTGGTTTTTTTTGGGCCTTTTCTCATTTTTTATGGCCTCTTTTTTTTCCTTTTTTTATTTATTTTTCATCCGGACTCTCATCCCGACTTGTGGGGGAATCATAGTCTCCATCATCCTTTCCTCACTTGGGACAATGCTCTAGAAATGATGATCATCACACTTTTATTTACTTACAACTCAAGAATTACAAGTCGATACTTAGAACAAAATATGACTCTATGTGTATGCCTCTGGCGGTATACCGGGATATGCAATGATTCATGAGTGACATGTATGAAAGAATTATGAACGGTGGCTTTCCCACAAATACGATGTCAACTACATGAGCATGCTAAGCAATATGACAATGATGGAGCGTGTCATAATAAACGGAACGGTGGAAAGTTGCATGGCAATATTATCTCGGAATGGCTATGGAAATGCCATGATAGGTAGGTATGGTGGCTGTTTTGAGGAAGGTAAATGGTGGGTGTATGATACCGGCGAAAAGTGCACGGTGTTAGAGAGGCTAGCAATGGTGGAAGGAAGAAGGGTGCATATAATCCATGGACTCAACATTAGTCATAAAGAACTCATATACTTATTGCAAAAATCTACAAGTTATCAAAGAAAAGTATTATGCGCATGCTCCTAGGGGGATAGATTGGTAGGAAAAGACCATCGCTCGTCCCCGACCGCCACTCATAAGGAAGACAATCAATAAATAAATCATGCTCCGACTTCATCACATAACGGTTCACCATACGTGCATGCTACGGGAATCACAACTTTAACACAAGTATTTCTCAAATTCACAACTACTCAACTAGCATGACTCTAATATCACCATCTTCATATCTCAAAACAATCATAAGGAATCAAACTTCTCTTAGTATTCAACACACTCATAAGAATACTTACAAATCTTGTATGCTTAGCATATTAGGATTATTTAAGAAAATTACCATGCTATTTAATACTCTCAAAATAATATAAGTGAAGCATGAGAGTTCATCTATTTATTCAAAATATAACCACCGCCGTGCTCTAAAAAGATATAAGTGAAGTACTAGAGCAAAAAAAAAAAACTACTCCAAAAGATATAAGTGAAGATCAATGAGTAGTTGTATAATTATACAACTATGTGAAGACTCTCTAATATTTAAGAATTTTATATCTTGATACTTTATTCAAACAGAAAGCAGAGCTAAATAAAATAAAATGACGCTTCAAGCATAACACATATCATGTGGTGAATAAAAATATAGCTCCAAGTAAAGTTACCAATGAAAGAAGATGAAAGAGGGGATGCCTTCCGGGGCATCCCCAAGCTTAGCCTCTTGTTTATCCTTGAATATTACCTTGGGGTGCCTTGGGCATCCCCAAGCTTAGGCTCTTGCCACTCCTTATTCCATAGTCCATCGAATCTTTACCCAAAACTTGAAAACTTCACAACACAAAACTTAACAGAAAACTCGTAAGCTCCGTTAGCGAAAGAAAACAAAACACCACTTCAAGGTACTGTAATTAACTCATTCTTCATTTATATTGGTGTTAAACCTACTGTATTCCAACTTCTCTATGGTTTATAAACTATTTTACTAGCCATAGAGTCATCAAAATAAGCAAACAACACACGAAAAACAGAATCTGTCAAAAACAGAACAGTCTGTAGTAATATGTAACTAACGCAAACTTCTGGAACTCAAACAATTCTACCAAAATAGGATGTCCTAGACAATTATTTAATTGATCTGCTTCAATTGGAATCATTATTTTATCACGTTCTGGTGATTTTAAACAATTGTTTTCGTGAACAGAAAGTTTCTGGAATTTTCAGCAAGATCAAATAACTATCATCCAAGAAGATCCTATAGGTCTTAATTGGCACAAGCACTAATTAAAACATAAAACCACATCTAAACATAAGCTAGATGGATTATTTATTCCTAAAAATAACCAAAAAGCAAAAAACTAAAATAATATTGGGTTGCCTCCCAACAAGTGCTATCGTTTAACGCCCCTAGCTAGGCATGATGATTTCAATGATGCTCACATAAAAGATAAGAATTGAAATATAAAGAGAGCATCATGAAGAATATGACTAGCACATTTAAGTCTAACCCACTTCCTATGCATAGGGATTTTGTGAGCAAAGAACTTATGGGAACAAGAATCAACTTGCATAGGAAGGTAAAACAAGCATAACTTCAAGATTCTAAGCACATAGAGAGGAAATTTGATATTATTGCAATATGTAGAAGCATATGATCCTCTCTCATAATAATTTTCAGTAGCATCATGAATGAATTCAACAATATAACCAGCACCTAAAGCATTCTTTTCATGATCTACTTGCATAGAAATTTTATTACTCGCCACATAATCAAAATTCTTCTCATTCGGAATAGTAATGGGAGAAAACTCAACAAAACAACTATCGTGTGATTGAATTAAGATCAAGATGACAAGTTTCATGGTTATCGTTATTCTTTAGAGCATACATGTCATCACAATAATCATCATAGATAGGAGGTATGCTTTCATCATAGTAAATTTTCTCATCAAAGCTTGGGGGACAAAAAATATAATCTTTATCAAACATAGCTTCCCCAAGCTTGTGGCTTTGCATATCATTAGCATCATGGATATTCAAGGAATTCATACTAACAACATTGCAATCATGCTCATCATTCAAAGATTTAGTGCCAAACATTTTAATGCATTCTTCCTCTAGCAATTGAGCACAATTATCGGAATCCTTATTTTACGGAAGACATTAAAAATATGAAACATATGTGGCAAACTCAATTCCATTTTTTTTGTAGTTTTCTTTTATAAGCTAAACTAGTGATAAAACAAGAAACTAAAAGATTCGATTGCAAGATCTAAAGATATACCTTCAAGCACTCACCTCCCCGACAACGGCGCCAGAAAAGAGCTTGATGTCTACTACGCAACCTTCTCCTTGTAGACGTTGTTGGGCCTCCAAGTGCAGAGGTTTGTAGGACAGTAGAAAATTTCCCTCAAGTGGATGACCTAAGGTTTATCAATCCGTGGGAGGCGAGGGATGAAGATGGTCTCTCTCAAGCAACCCTGCAACCAAATAACAAAGAGTCTCTTGTGTCCCCAACACACCCAATACAATGGTAAAATGTATAGGTGCACTAGTTCGTGAAGAGATGGTGATACAACTGCAATATGGATGGTAGATATAGGTTTTTGTAATCTGAAAATATAAAAACAGCAAGGTAACTAATGATAAAAGTGAGCGTAAACGGTATTGCAATGCTAGGAAACAGGGCCTAGGGTTCATACTTTCACTAGTGCAAGTTCTCTGAACAATAATAACATAATTGGATCATATAACTATCCCTCAACATGCAACAAAGAGTCACTCCAAAGTCACTAATAGCGGAGAACAAACGAAGAGATTATGGTAGGTTACGAAACCACCTCAAAGTTATTCTTTCCAATCAATCCGTTGGGCTATTCCTATAAGTGTCACAAACAGCCCAAGAGTTCGTACTAGGATAACACCTTAAGATACAAATCAACCAAAACCCTAATGTCACCTAGATACTCCAATGTCACCTCAAGTATCCGTGGGTATGATTATACGATATGCATCACACAATCTCAAATTCATCTATTCAAACCAACACATAGAACCTCAAAGAGTGTCCCAAAGTTTCTACCGGAGAATCACGACGAAAACGTGTGACAAACCCTATGCATAGGTTCATGGGCGGAACCCGCAAGTTGATCACCAAAACATACATCAAGTGAATCACGTGATATCCCATTGTCACCACAGATACGCACGGCAAGACATACATCAAGTGTTCTCAAATCATTAAAGACTCAATCCGATAAGATTACTTCAAAGGGAAAACTCAATCCATTACAAGAGAGTAGAGGGGGAGAAGCAACATAAGATCCAACTATAATAGAAAAGCTCGCGATACATCAAGATCGTGCCAAATCAAGTATACGAGTGAGAGAGATGAAACACATAGCTACTGGTACATACCCTCAGCCTCGAGGGTGAACTACAACCTTCTCGTCATGGAGAGGGCCAGGATGATGAAGATGGCCACCGGTGAGCAACCCCCCCTCCGGCAGGGTGCCGGAACAGGGTCCCGATTGGTTTTTGGTGGCTCTGGAGGTTTTGCGGCGGCGGAACTCCCGATCTAATCTCTTTTCTGGAAGTTTTAGGGTACGTGGAGTTATATAGGCGGAAGAAGCACGTCAGGGGTGCCACGAGGGCCCCACGAGGCAGGGGGCGCGCCCTAGGGGGTGGGCGCGCCCCCCACCCTCGTGGCTTCCTCATTCCTTCCTTGACGTGGGGTCCAAGTCCATCGGGTGGCTTTCGTTCCAAAAATAACTTCTCTAGTTCATTTCGTTCCGTTTTGACTCCGTTTGATATTCCTTTTCTCCGAAACACTGAAATAGGCAAAAGACATCAAATCTGGGCTGGGCCTCCGGTTAATAGGTTAGTCCCAAAAGTAATATAAAAGTGAATAATAAAGCCCAATATTGCCCAAAACAATAGATAATATAGCATGGAGCAATCAAAAATTATAGATACGTTGGAGACGTATCAAGCATCCCCAAGCTTAATTCCTGCTCGTCCTCGAGTAGGTAAATGATAAAAAAGATAATTTTTGATGTGGAATGCTACTTGGCATAAGTTCAATGTCATTCTTCTTAATTGTGATATGAATATTCAGATCCGAAAGATTCAAGATAAAAGTTCATATTGACATAAAAGTAATAATAGTTCAAGCATACTAACAAAGCAATTATGTCTTCTCAAAATAACATGGCCAAAGAAAGTTATCCCTCCAACATCATATAGTCTGGCTATGCTCTATCTTCACCACACAAAGTATTTAAATCATGCACAACCCCGATGACAAGCCAAGCAATTGTTTCATAGTTTTGACATTCTCAAACTTTTTCAATCTTCACGCAATACATGAGCGTGAGCCATGGACATAGCACTATATGTGGAATATAATGGTGGTTGTGGAGAAGACAAAAAGGAGAAGAGAGTCTCACATCAACTAGGCGTATCAACGGGCTATAGAGATGCCCATCAATAGATATCAATGTGAGTGAGTAGGGATTGCCATGCAACGGATGCACTAGAGCTATAAGTATATGAAAGCTCAACAAAAGAAACTAAGTGGGTGTGCATCCAACTTGCTTGCTCATGAAGACCTAGGGCATTTTGAGGAAGCCCATCATTGGAATATACAAGCCAAGTTCTATAATGAAAGATTCCCACTAGTATATGAAAGCGACAACATAGGAGACTCTCTATCATGAAGATCATGGTGCTACTTTGAAGCACAAGTGTGGCAAAGGATAGTAGCATTGTCCCTTCTCTCTTTTTCTCTCATTTTTTTTGGTTTTTTTGGGCCTTTTCTCAGTTTTTATGGCCTCTTTTTTCCGTTTTTTATTTATTTTATCGTCTGGAGTCTCATCCCGACTTGTGGGGGAATCAAAGTCTCCATCATCCTTTCCTCACTTGGGATAATGCTCTAAAAATGATGATCATCACACTTTTATTTACTTACAACTCAAGAATTACAACTCGATACTTAGAACAAAATGTGACTCTATGTGTATGCCTCCGTGATGTGCAGGATATGCAATGATTCATGAGTGACATGTATGAAAGAATTATAAATGGTGGCTTTCCCACAAATACGATGTCAACTACATGAGCATGCTAAGCAATATGACAATGATGGAGCGTGTCATAATAAACGGAACGGTGGAAAGTTGCATGGCAATATATCACGGAATGGCTATGGAAATGCCATGATAGGTAGGTATGGTGGCTGTTTTGAGGAAGGTATATGGTGGGTGTATGATACCGGCGAAAAGTGCGCGGTATTAGAGAGGCTAGCAATGGTGGAAGGAAGAAGGGTGCGTATAATCCATGGACTCAAAATTAGTCATAAGAACTCATATAATTATTGAAAAAATCTACAAGTTATCAAAGCAAATTATTACGCGCATGCTCCTATGGGGATAGATTGGTAGGAAAAGACCATCGCTCGTCCCCGACCGCCACTCATAAGGAAGACAATCAATAAATAAATCATGCTCCGACTTCATCACATAACGGTTCACCATACGTGCATGCTACGGGAATCACAAACTTTAACACAAGTATTTCTCAAATTCACAACTACTCAACTAGCGTGACTCTAATATCACCATCTTCATATCTCAAAACAATCATAAGGAATCAAACTTCTCTTAGTATTCAACACACTCATAAGAATACTTACAAATCTTGTATGCTTAGCATATTAGGATTATTTAAGCAAATTACCATGCTATTTAACACTCTCAAAATAATATAAATGGAGCATGAGAGTTCATCTATTTATTCAAAATATAACCACGCCGTGCTCTAAAAAGATATAAGTGAAGTACTAGCGCAAAAACAAACTACTCCGAAAGATATAAGTGAAGATCAATGAGTAGTTGTATAATTATACAACTATGTGAAGACTCTCTAACATTTAAGAATTTCAGATCCTGATACTTTATTCAAACAGCAAGCAAAGCTAAAGAAAATAAAATGACTCTCCAAGCATAACACATATCATGTGGTGAATAAAAATATAGCTCCAAGTAAAGTTAATGATGAACGAAGATGAAAGAGGGGATGCCTTCCGGGGCATCCCCAAGCTTAGGCTCTTGGTTATCCTTGAATATTACTTTGGGGTGCCTTGGTCATCCCCAAGCTTAGGCTCTTTTCACTCCTTATTCCATAGTCCATCGAATCTTTACCAAAACTTCAAAACTTCACAACACAAAACTTAACAGAAAACTCGTAAGCTCCGTTAGCGAAAGAAAACAAAACACCACTTCAAGGTACTGTAATGAACTCATTCTTTATTTATATTGGTGTTAAACCTACTGTATTCCAACTTCTCTATGGTTTATAAACTATTTTACTAGCCATAGTGTCATCAAAATAAGCAAACAACACACGAAAAACAGAATCTGTCAAAAACAGAACAGTCTGTAGTAATATGTAACTAACGCAAACTTCTGGAACTCAAAGAATTATACAAAAATAGGAAGTCCTAGACAATTATTTTATTGATATGCTGCAATTGGAATCAGTATTTTATCACGTTCTGGTTATTTTAAACAATTGTTTTCGTGAACAGGAAGTTTCTGGAAATTTCAGCAAGATCAAATAACTATCATCCAAGAAGATCCTATAGGTCTTACTTGGCACAAACACTAATTAAAACATAAAACCACATCTAAACAGAAGCTAGATGCATTATTTATTCCTAAACAGAACCAAAAAGCAAAAAACTAAAATAATATTGGGTTGCCTCCCAACAAGTGTTATCGTTTAACGCCCCTAGCTAGGCATGATGATTTCAATGATGCTCACATAAAAGATAAGAATTGAAACATAAAGAGAGCATAATGAATAATATGACTAGCACATTTAAGTCTAACCTACTTCCTATGCATAGGGATTTTGTGAGCAAAGAACTTATGGGAACAAGAATCAACTTGCATAGGAAGGTAAAACAAGCACAACTTCAAGATTCTAAGCACATAGAGAGGAAACTTGATATTATTGCAATATGTAGAATCATATGATCCTATCTCATAATAATTTTCAGTAGCATCATGAATGAATTAAATAATATAACCAGCACCTAAAGCATTATTTTCATGATCTACTTGCATAGAAATTTTATTACTCGCCACATAAGCAAAATTATTCTCATTCGGAATAGTAGTGGGAGAAAACTCAACAAAACAACTATCATGTGATTGAAAATTAAGATCAAGATGACAAGTTTCATGGTTATCGTTATTCTTTAGAGCATACGTGTCATCACAATAATCATCATAGATAGGATGCATGCTTTCATCGTAGTAAATTTGCTCATCAAAGCTTGGGGAAAAAATTTAATCTTCACCAAACATAGCTTCCCCAAGCTTGTGGCTTTGCATATCATTAGCATCATGGATATTCAAGGAATTCATACTAACAACATTGCAATCATGCTCATCATACAAAGATTTAGTGCCAAACATTTTAATGCATTCTTCCTCTAGCAACTGAGCACAATTATCGGAATCCTTATTTTCACGGAAGACATTAAAAAGATGAAACATATGTGGCAAACTCAATTCCATTTTTTGTAGTTTTCTTTTATAATCTAAACTAGTGATAAAACAAGAAACTAAAAGATTCAATTGCAAGATCTAAATATATACCTTCAAGCACTCACCTCCCCTGCAACGGCGCCAGAAAAGAGCTTGATGCCTACTACGCAACCTTCTCCTTGTTGACGTTGTTGGGCCTCCAAGTGCAGAGGTTTGTAGGACAATAGCAAATTTCCCTCAAGTGGATGACCTAAGGTTTATCAATCCGTGGGAGGCATAGGATGAAGATGGTCTCTCTCAAGCAAACCTGCAACCGAATAACAAAGAGTCTCTTGTGTCCCCAACACACCCAATACAATGGTAAATTGTATAGGTGCACTAGTTCACCGAAGAGATGGTCATACAAGTGCAATATGGATGGTAGATATAGGTTTTTGTAATCTGAAAATATAAAAACATCAAGGTAATTAATGATAAAAGTGAGCGTAAACGGTATTGCAATGCTAGGAAACAAGGCCTAGGGTTCATACTTTCACTTGTGCAAGTTCTCTCAACAATAATAACATAATTGGATCATATAACTATCCCTCAACATGCAACAAAGAGTCACTCCAAAAGTCACTAATAGCAGAGAACAAACAAAAAGATTATGGTAGGGTACGAAACCACCTCAAAGTTATTCTTTCCAATCAATTCGTTGGGCTATTCCTATAAGTGTCACAAACATCCCTAGAGTTCGTACTAGAATAACACCTTAAGATACAAATCAACCAAAACCCTAATGTCACCTAGATACTCCAATGTCACCTCAAGTATCCGTGGGTATGATTATACGATATGCATCACACAATCTCAAATTCATCTATTCAAACCAACACATAGAACCTCAAAGAGTGTCCCAAAGTTTCTACTGGAGAATCACGACGAAAACGTGTGCCAACCGCTATGCATAGGTTCATGGATGGAACCCGCAAGTTGATCACCAAAACATACATCAAGTGAATCACGTGATATCCCATTGTCACCACAGATACGGACGGCAAGACATAAATCAAGTGTTCTGAAATCATTAAAGACTCAACCCGATAAGATTACTTCAAAGGGAAAACTCAATCCATTACAAGAGAGTAGAGGGGGAGAAGGAACATAAGATCCAACTATGATCACAAAGCTCGCGATACATCAATGTCGTGCCAAATCAAGAACACAAGAGAGAGAGAGAGAGAGAGAGAGAGAGAGAGAGAGAGAGAGAGAGAGAGAGATCAAACACATAGCTACTGGGACATACCCTCAGCCCCGAGGGTGAACTACTCCCTTCTCGTCATGGAGAGCGCCGGGATGATGAAGATGGCCACCGGCGAGGGATCCCCCCTCTGGCAGGGTGCCGGAACAGGGTCCCGATTGGTTTTTGGTGGCTCTGGAGGTTTTGCGGCGGCGGAACTCCCGGTCTAATCTCTATTCTGAAAGTTTTAGGGTACGTGGAGTTATATAGGCGGAAGAAGCACGTCAGGGGAGCCACGAGGGCTCCACGTGGTAGGGGGGGCGCCCCCCCCCACCCTCATGGCTTCCTCGTTCCTTCCTTGACGTGGGGTCCAAGTCCATCGGGTGGCTTTCGTTCCAAAAATAACTTCTCTAGTTGATTTCGTTCCGTTTTGACTCCGTTTGATATTCCTTTTCTTCGAAACACTGAAATAGGCAAAAAACAGCAAATCTGGGTTGGGCCTCCGCTTAATAGGTTAGTCCCAGAAGTAATATAAAAGTGAATAATAAAGCCCAATATTCCCCAAAACAGTAGATAATATAGCATGAAGCAATTAAAAATTATAGATACGTTGGAGACGTATCAGCAGTACCTGAGGAGGAGGAGGAGGCCGGAGGGGACGAGGAGGAGGAGGAGGCTGGAGCGGACGAGGAGGAGGTCGGAGCGGCGGCAACGCGGACGGGGAGGAGGTCGGAGCGGCGCGAATAACGAGGAGGAGGAGGACGGCGTCGGGGCCGAGGGTGGTCAGGGGCTCGGGCCGGCGTCGAGGTCCAGGTCGAGGGGCGACGGCTGGCGGGCCGGGGCGACGATGGCAGCGAGGGCGGCAAGGTCGCGAGGGCGTCGACGGCGGGCGCAGGGGCGAGGTGGAGATGGGGGAAAAGTTCTTGGTGAAAGTTTGAGCCCGCGTGGCGGGGGTTAACTCACAATAGCGGTAGCGCAGGTTTTAAAGAAGCGCTATAGCTAAGTTAGCTATAACGCTTGTTTACAAACCAGCGCTACCTCTATCTTTTCCAATTTTTATTTTTTAAATTCTAAAATACATAGCTATAGCGCTGGTCCACAAACAAGCGCTACTGCTATTTTTCTTTTTTCTTTTTTATTTTCCTTTTCTAGTTTTTAGTTTTATTTTCTTTTATTAATTTCCTATTGTTTTTTATTTATTATTTTCCTTTTCTTTTCTATTTACTTTTCTTTTTCTTTTGTATTGCTTTCTCCCTTTTGTTTTTGTTTTTTTGTGTTTCTCCCGACGACGGCGTCTCCTTCTCCCCCACTGCGCCAATATCATCGGGACCATGCATGTGGTGGTAACATATCAGTTGACCGATAACGGTTACTTAAGTGCGTACACAAAATAGATACATATATATAAATGTAGGTTTTTGATCAGCTGCGTCGACGACGTTTCACATTGAGCTTGTTCCCTTTCTTGTTCGTTGCTGAGTAATTGAGCCCCTCCTTGTGACTTTTTTGGATCCATGGATTACGATCTTTCTTTGGTAATGTAGTATTGATTCTTCTTTTCACGTATGCTTCATCGTCATCATCATCTTCCCTCATCGGGTTGCCATATTAGTCATAATCTTCCTTGTTGCCTACTCCATCCATTCCGACGATGCTCCTTTTGGATCTCCTCACGACAACATGGCTGGGATTGGCCGGGTCGATTATGAAGAAGCATTGTGTCACGTGCTTAGCGTGTACCCATGGCTCATTTTTGGTGATGACGTTGAAGTTCACGGGAGTGATCTTCGCGTCGGGTATAGACATGGTGGTGAAATACTTGTTTTCTCTTACGACGTCCTTGGCCCATCTAACACGGAACATCATCGCATCGTGCATTCTAGCATAGTCAAGCTCCTAGATCTCTTCGACCCTTCCATAGAATCTCTCAGTTGTGCCATTGGCGTCAGTCACACATTGAATTGTCACCCCAGAGTTCTGGTAATCACTGTCCATGTCTTTGGTCTCAGTGTAGAACGTGTACCCATTGATAGTGTAGGATTGATAGGTCGCGAGCTTGGGCGTGGGGCCATGTGCTAAGGCGTGTACGAGCAATCCGTCCGAACTGCCCTCTTCCGGGGGATTTTCAAGAACTTGTTGTTTAAACCAGCACAAGAAAGTGGCGTTGTGCTCTACAGTAACTTCGTCGTCCGTCTTGAGCATCCCCTTGTCACGGTACTTCTTTGTGATGGTTTCTTTGTGCTATGCCACTTAATCATCTACCACATCTAGGTGTTGTAGCACTACTAAGTTAGCCCTGTCAAAGTCGTTTGGTTCTATCCGAGTAGTCCACGTGCAATTCCCTCCAGTCGTTGTTGTGACCATCTCCTTCGAGCTTCCCATCGTGCTTCTTGACTGGCAAACCAACTAGAGGGTCTCCGACGCTTATATAATTCTTGAAAAAGGAGATGCACTCATGCATCAGATACCCCTGGACGATGCTCCCTTCCGGACGGGACATGTTACGAATGAATCCTTTGATGACCCCATTCATCCTCTCGAACGACATCATGCTGTGAAGGAATGTCGGCCCGAGGTCGATGATGTCATCCACGATGTGGACACACAGATGCACCATGACGTCAAAGAACGCAGGAGGGAAGTACATCTCAAGCTCACATAGTATGACAATGATCTCTTCCTGTAGCCTTCGGAGCTGCTTCACACTTATGGACTTATAACGTCGAAGAAGTTGCAGAGACCAGTAATCATGTCACGGACGTGCTTCTCCATTATCCCTCTAATGGCAACCGGGAGTATCTGCGTCATCATCATGTGACAGTCATGAGACTTCATCCCGCTGAACCTTTTCTTCTTGGTGTCTATAAATCTTCTTATGTTCCCACAGTAACCAGAACTGACTTTGATTCCCATAAGGCACTTGATGAATTGATCGATCTCCTTCGCACTTAAGGTGAAGCAAGAAGGGGGGCAATAATTATCCTCCTTCTTGTTGACTTTTCTGCCCCTTTCCCCCTTGTCGGTGTAAAAACCGGCGGATCTCGGGTAGGGGGTCCCGATCTATGCGTCTTAGGCTGATGGTAACAGGAAGCAAGGGACACAATGTTTACCCAGGTCCGGGCCCTCTCGATGAAGGTAAAACCCTACTTCCTGCTTGATTAATATTGAAGATATGGGTAGTACAAGAGTAGATCTACCACGAGATCGTAGAGGCTAAACCCTAGAAGCTAGCCTATGATGGTATGATTGTAATTGTGATCGGCCTTCTAAGGACAAACCTCTCCTGTTTATATAGGCACCGGAGAGGGCTAGGGTTTACATGGAGTCGGTTACAAGGAAGGAAATATAATATCCGGATCGCCAAGCTTGCCTTCCACGCCAAGGAAAGTCCCATCCGGACACGGGTCGGAGTCTTGAGTCTTGTATCTTCACGCTTCAATAGTCCGGACGTTGTATACAGTCCGGCTATCCGGATACCCCCTAATCCAGGACTCCCTCAGTAGCCCCTAAACCAGGCTTCAATGACGATGAGTCCGGTGCGCAGTCTTGTCTTCGGCATTGCAGGGCGGGTTCCTTCTCCGAGTACTCCAAAGTAATTATCGAACACTTAAACCGTGTCCGGAACCACAAAATGATCTTCACATGCCACCATAGAGAGAACGGTATTTCACAAATGCAATCTGCTGACAACTTTTTAGGCAACGCGACGTGTTATTACGGTCAGGTCATTATTCGAACCGTTTTCCCACAACCAGCCACAACGCATATTGCGAGGCGGTTTCCTTGACACGTCTTATCAAAGCAGAGATCGTGTCCCCTTATCACGGGATTCTCATCAATACGGGTATGGGTAATCCCACCACATCATCAATCGTGGCGCTTGGGAAGCAAGCGATTCCCAATGGGCAAGTGGGGAGGCGCACCGCTTTCGTCGCCTCTATAAAGGGATAAGATTTCCCCATTTTTACCCACGCCTTCTTCCTCCTTTGCCCACTCTTGCCTCCTCGAGCTCCAGCACCCAAGCCCAAGTCTTCTCCGCATAGCTAAACATGTCCGGAGCAGGAGGCAAGTGGGTGGCTTCCACCGTCAAGGAGAAGCATATCGCAAATCTTCGGGTGGCCGGATACTTGGCCACAGACATAGCGCACCGGCTACCGGACATTGTGCAGGTCATTTCAACCCCGGGACCCCACGGGAGGGTTGTGTTCGTCGCCCACTTCGTCCGTGGACTGGGGTTTCCACTTCACCCCTTCGTCTGCGGGCTCATGTTCTACTACGGGCTAGATTTTCATGATCTAGCCCCGAATTTCGTCCTCAACATCTCGGTGTTCATCGTCGTATGCCAGGCCTTCCTCTGCATCCGGCCTCACTTTGGCCTGTGGCTGCAAATCTTCTGCGTGAAACCGAAGATTGTAAGCGGCCAGCAAGCAGAGTGCGGAGGGCCATGGTGGGCAAGATGCCTAATGTCACCTGGCTTGACGGCTCCTTTACGGAGACCGTAAAAGGGTGGCAATCGGGGTGGTTCTACATCACCGAGCTGCCTTGGCGCCAAGCTGGGCGGCCCCAGTTCGATCCGGAGCCCCCATGCGGCTCACCTCACAGGAAAAGAAGGGCTGACTTGGGGCGAACCTATAGAGCTGACCGGACTCCAAACCTGTATCAAGAGCATGAAGGACAAGAACATCAAGCTTGTCAACGTGATCCAGGTCATGCTCGTTCGCCGGATTCTGCCGTGCCAAAGGCGGGCATTCAATCTGTGGGAGTTCGTCCCGGCCGAACACCAGACGCTTCAGAGGCTCTATGGCATGAAGCACAAAGATGCGTGGAAGGCGTTGTTCAAGGCCTCCGAAGTACCTCCTCCCACATCCGAGGACCGTGGGCTCCATGCCGTGCGGCCTCCTAGCCAGGTGAGTTTTCAGGCCTCCACCGGATTTGGTTCTTCCCAATATATTCATGGGGGAGACTTAAGTATTTGTGTATATTTGATCATGACTACATGGAGAAAGCGGAGCTGATTGGCTGTCCGGCTCCGCTGCCAGAAGATCCAGCTGATGCTCTCCTGACGGAGATGCTGATCCCGGCGCCCTACAAGGCACCGGAGAAGAAAGCCGAAAAGAAGGCCCCAGGGACCAGGAAGGATCTCCGGCGTAAGGTTGTGCCGGAAGCCTCATCCGAAAACGACGAGGAACACTCCTCCTCCGAAGAGGGGGAAGAAGAAGAAGCCGCCCCATCCGAAAAGGATGAGGGGCCTGAGGAGACGGGCCATGAGGCCGGGAGAGGCCCTCTATGCAAGGCCGTCATACCCACGTTGTCCGATGACGACGAAACAGATTCCTCCTGCGGAGGCGGGGGGAAGCAAGAAGAAACTCCACCTCCTCATGCTGGGGAGGAGAAAGAGAGGAAAGCCGCCCCGGAGGGGGAGGCTGGGACTCCCAAGAAGGGAAAGACGTCCCTTCCGGACTACTCCACCACGGCCGTTCATAGCGAGGAAGAGTGGCTGCCCAGGCGGAAGCCCCTAGTGCGATCGTAAGTGTCCGCACTCTATCGTGATTTTACTTCATAGTTGTTTAATGACGCCAAACATATATGCAGTCCGACCAGGGCTCATCCGGAGGTGTCATCTTCGGATGGGTCTCTAAGCGATTTAGAGATGAACTCGCTCCCGACGGCAACCACTCCTCAGCCTGCGGATGACACAGAGGTGTTGTCCCGAAGGTTCCCCGAGCAAGGGGAGGTGACCCTGGAGACGCCCCAAGGTGGAGTTTCAGATGTCGGACACGCGGGGTTCAAGATCCCCGTGGATCGCGTCGATGAGAGCCGCAGCAAGGCGGACTCTCGACCGAACACTGTTCCGGAACCCTTGACGGTTCCGGATTTAGGCGGGCAGCCCCTCGTTAGGGAGGGCGAGCCGTCCGTGCCGAGGACTTCCGTCGCGCCAGCGGCGCCGGATAGTCTGGTGGAAGCGCTTCGAGGCGCTTCCATGGATGACGAGCACCATACTCTTATGAGTGCGGTGATTCAAAAGGTTCTGTCCGCAAAAAGCGGACTAACCGAAGCCTGCACAAGCCTCCTGACGGGCATCAAGGTAAGTAATAAAAATGTGTGAAATTACCACCCGATAGGTAGTAGCCCCTGATACTCTGTTTGGTATTCGGAAAGAAAAGCCAAACGGAGGGTCAATTATAATCCTTGAGAGTCTAATAAGCGTTTATGTGAATAAGCGATCCGTCTTGCTTGCGGCTGCCCTTACGGCCGAGGTTGCCGAACTAAAGCGGGACCTGGAGCAGGCGCAGGGAGAGCTCGACCTCATGAAGAAGAGGCTCGAAGAGAGCAAAGGTGAGTGATTCTCCGCTCTTATGTATGTAAATATAGATAAAATTGTTTAGTCTGACGATGAAGCGTCGTGACTGTGTGACAGGGTCCACCGCCGAAGTGGCGTCCCTGAAGAAAGCGCTATCCGAGGCTGAAGACAAGGCGACCTTGGAATGCAAAGAGCGCGAGAAGCAAAGTGCTAGAGTGGGCGAGGTACAACAAGAGCTCCAGGACCTCGGCAAGAAGTTTGAGTCCGTGGAGCATGATCTGAAGATGAAAGAGGCCGAGCTTGCGAAGGCCCTTGTGAGTATGAAAGTTGTCGTGGTATTCTCACGGGGGGCTTGCGAGTCGACAGATGCCACAAGGGCTTAGTGTGAGGGTAAGACTGCTGCTGATAGGACTGGGAGCGGGTATGCGGATAGCACATGGTGGTTTACCCAGCTTCGGAGCTCTCGAAGAGATAATACTCCTACTGCTGCATGTCTGAGTGTATCTGATATATCTAGTACAGAGTGCTCCTGGAGCTGTATTCAGATGAGTGCTATATGCTACTAGCCTCATGTATGTATCTGTGGCCGGGATGAGCAAGCATGCTCTAGTGGCCGAATGAGTGGGTGCTCATACGTGTGTGTGGATGGATGGATGGATGCTCCTTATATAGTGTGGGCTAGCTTAGAGAGTAAGCTAGGTAGTAGCATGGGCAAGGCATGGTGGGTGTCATCCTTGTCCCCTAGGTCACTTCATAAATAGTGCCAAGGGACAAGTGACACTATATATGATGGCTGAGATGACACGTGAATAATGCTCGGGTACGATCGTCTCGTCGGTGTCTTGTTGGTGTCGCTGCGGTTGCACCGGCTGGTTGATCCGGGTTGAATGGTCGAGCCGGCCACCGGCCAGAAGCAGTCGGTCGGGGAGCCGGCAGGAGTGGACGAGCAGTCGGACTGAGGGGCTTTGCTAGCCCCGATGTCTTGAATAATTGTCTTGCCGTCTTCGGGGTATTCGTGTCCAATTACTCCGACAGTAGCCCCCAAGCCTCTGGGCAACTTGGCAAAGTTGGGCGGAGGTTTTTTGGCGAGTGTTCATGGAAATGATCATGAAAAAAGACAAAGTTAGTCCATGCAGATATATCAAATGTGTGCTTTTAGCATTGCAAGTTTTATGCGGAGGGTGCCGACCCGGTTTTGTCCGAGCCCCCTTCAATCTTTTTCATGTTCGCTCCGCTTTTTGGCTTGTGCTCTCGCTCTCCGGACAGCCGCTCTGCGGTCTGTGGCTGAGAGTGGGCCGTGAAGCGGAGTGTACAGTACTCAGAGTCTGGGAGCAGATTTAGCCGAGTAGATACTCATAAAGGAAATGGTCGGGTCGCCCGAAGCGTTTTTCTTCCCGGACATTTTTCGCGTGGGTGGCCTC
Source organism: Aegilops bicornis (assembly GCA_021605145.1). Lineage (NCBI taxonomy): Eukaryota > Viridiplantae > Streptophyta > Magnoliopsida > Poales > Poaceae > Aegilops > Aegilops bicornis. The sequence continues at coordinate 328,509,544 of CM038674.1, read as the reverse complement.
CAGCGTTCACCCTTGCTAGCCGGACAGCCGCTCTGGGGTCTGTGACTAAGAGTGAGCCTTTGGTACTACGCACGCTACTAAGCCGTCTACGGGAACAAACGTCTCAGGCCAAGCGGCCAGCCCCCGGGCCAACTCTGGCTGGCGCCGGGGCGAACAGTGATGCAAATGTAATGAAATGCGGAGATAGCCCCCCGAGCATCGCTCGTGGTTATCCGTGTTTGCGTGTGATGCAAAAATAAGCGGGTGAGGAGCTCACATTGCTTTGGCGCTGATGACGCGGAGGACGAGGTCGATGATTGCTGGCGCGTCCCGCCCATTGGGTGTAGCCTCCGAGCCTCCGGGTGGCTCGAGAGGTGCCACAGCCAGCGGATCGGGACGGTCAGGCGTCGAGGCGGACGAGCGGCCGGGCCGGCTTGGCACAGTCGGCGAGACGTCGAGGCGGACAGGGCCGTCGGTGGAGCGGCATCGCGAACGGATGGAGGCCTCTGAGCCTTTTATCTCTCTCTCTCTCTCTCTCTCTCTCTCTCTCTCTCCAGCCGACCAGGGCAGCTGGACACACAACTTTTTTTCTCTCTCTCCGGCCGACCAGGGCAGCTGGACACACATCTCTTTTTTTTAGCACGGGGGGCTGACTTTTCTTTCTCAGCCGGCTTGGGCACCCGGACACGCGCGAAGGTGGCAGGCGGCAGGGACGGCCGGGTTGCGGAAGCCGAGCAGGCCGGTCGCGGGCGGAGGAGCCGGCGCGTCAGGCAGCCGGGCAGCCGGGTAGCGGTGGAGGATCCGCGCTGGCGGCAGTCGTCGTGTTGACGGAAAGAGCCGCGCCGGGTGGCGGAAGCCGCCAGAGCTGAAGGAAGCCTGCCCGGGCCGGAGTCGGCGGCTGGGTGGCGGAGCCGGCCAGGAGGTGGCGCCGGTGGAGGAGCCGCCGAGTTGTGGTGCCGGGAGCCGGCGAGGGCGAAGCCGGCAGGACCAGCCGGGTTCGCGGGCGAGCCGGGACGCGGAGGGAGCGGGGGAGTCGGCCGGCAGATGGGGCCGGTCAGGAGCTGCAGAGGCAGTTGGCGGCGTCATGCCGGTTGCTGGGAGGAGCAGCCTTGAGGCTGGAGACGCAGCGGCCACAAGGGACGAAACCGAGGCGAGGTGGAGCAGACGCTGGAGGTCGGACGCAGGCTGGCGACCAAAGAAAAGCAGGGGACGACGGAGCAGACCAGAAGGCCGAGGCGGGCGGCGGGCGCGGAGGACGCCAGCGGAGGTCGCTGGTCGAGCGAGAGGCCAGGCGCTGGGTGGACGCGCCGACGAGGAAGCTGGACGTGGCCGCGCACGAGACCATGGGCGAGTGAATGGCCATTATCTGGCTGATGTCCGTCGCATATCCGGGATGTGTATGGGCAATACATGGGATAGTCTGACCTGTGTATGGCTATGGTTTGACTAATGTATGACCATTATCTGACCATAGTATGGAAAGTGCACAACCATTTGGTAGTGCATATGTAAAGTCTGGCTTGCTGGCTAGCGTGTATGGGGGAGCGACCGGAGCTAGACGAGCATGGAGGGGAGCGGACGCGAGCGGTCCACGGATGGATATGGCTGGCCGAAGCGGGGTGGCGCAACGCGTGCGGACGGACGCCCGGCGTTGCAGCGGTGGTGACGAAGGCAAGGCCGATGGCGAGGTCACGCCGCCCCTCACGGCCATTCCGGGGGCATGTCGATGTCGAGCCCCCAACCGCTATCGGAGAGGCGGCGCGATGCCACTATGATGAAGACGAAGAGGCCGATAGAGAGGACGCGCCGCCCCTCGCGGCTGCTCTGAGGGCGTGTTGACGTCGGGCCCCCGAGTTCTACCGGAGAGACGACGGCGACGCCGTGATGATTACGAAAGTGGTCCCGCCCGGACTGCGAAACCAGCAGCAGCGTGGTAGCATAGTAGTAGTACCACACCACGGTGGGCGCCAACTGTCATGGTATTCTCACGGGGGGCTTGCGAGTCGACAGATGCCACAAGGGCTTAGTGTGAGGGTAAGACTGCTGCTGATAGGACCGGGAGCGGGTATGCGAATAGCACGCGGTGGTTAACCCAGCTTCGGAGCTCTCCGGAGAGATAATACTCCTACTGCTGCATGTCTGAGTGTATCTGATATATCTAGTACAGAGTGCTCCTGGAGCTGTATTCAGATGAGTGCTATATGCTACTAGCCTCATGTATGTATCTGTGGCCGGGATGAGCAAGCATGCTCTAGTGGCCGAATGAGTGGGTGCTCATACGTGTGTGTGGATGGATGGATGCTCCTTATATAGTGTGGGCTAGCTTAGAGAGTAAGCTAGTTAGTAGCATGGGCAAGGAATGGTGGGTGTCATCCTTGTCCCCTGGGTCACTTCATAAATAGTGCCAGGGGACAAGTGACACTATACATGATGGCTGAGATGACACGTGAATAATGCTCGGTTACGATCTTCTCGTCGGTTCCTTGTCGGCGTCGCTTCGTGCTGCAGTCGGCAGCCGGCTGGTTGGCATAGTCGGCAGTCGGCTGGTTGGCGCAGTCGGCAACCGGCAGCCGGCCGGGCAGAGCAGTCGATCGGGGAGCCGGCAGGAGCTGCCGGGCAGTCAGACTGAGGGGCTTTGCTAGCCCCGATGTCTTGAATAATTGTCTTGTTGTCTTCGGGGTATCCGTGTCCATTACTCTGACAAAAGACGTCAAGGCCGAAGCCGAGAAGGCACAGCAGGAGATCCAGGAGGCCAAAAAGATAGCGGCGGGTAAGAAATTCTTTGTGCAAAGCAAACATGTGGAGGAGGCGTTTCTTTTACTTACCCGAATTCGGAGCTCTCCAGGGGCATTCATAGATCTGCCACGTAGCGTATCAGATGCCGCGGAGTTCTACCGTGCCCAAGAGGGGAGCTCAATGGAGAAGTTGTTACGGTGGTATCTTGGGGCCGAACACTAACGATCTCGAGTGACCAACTGAAGCAGATGGTCAAACTCCACAGGGCGACCGAAGTGGCTATGAAAGATTTCATAGTCCGGATGTGGCCTGGTGAGCCCCTGCCAACAAGCTACTTCGGCCTGATCACGCGGATGGTAAATGCCTGTCCGCGGCTTGAAGTAATCAAGCGATCCATTTGCATTGAGGGTGCCCGCCGGGCCTTTGCCCGTGCGAAGGTGCATTGGGGCAATCTGGATGCGGAGAAGCTGGTGAAGGACGGGCCGCCGGAGGGCAAGGCGCATCGCCATCCCGAGAAGTACTATGATGGCGTTATGAAGGGTGCTCGTCTCGTGGCCGACGAATGTACTAAAGACAAGATCTTTGACTAAATGTACCTCTGCCGCTATTGTCATTTAAGGACGGAGTTGCCTGTGCGATGTAGCACTGTTTTGATTTAAAATATTACCATCTGTGCGGCTGTTTATCAAATTCTGAAAGTAGGCCAGTCGTCGGCTTCCGCCCCCACGTACCTAGTACCGGGGTGTTCCTGGAAAAACCCGCTCTTTCTCCAAATGTTTGGTCCCTTAAGGACGTATCCGGCGTAGCGAACAAGGCAATCGGACTATGTGGCTTTATAACTTTCACTTAGCCATAGAAGTCTATAATTTTAAATTTCGGCGAAGCCCCTAGAATTCGGTGGGCCGAATTGGGGCACTATATACGCCTAAATCAGACAAGGCCGACTCATTGCCTAAAGCGGAAAAAATATTTAAGGATTTTAAGACCTCTCGAACAGCGACCAGCTCTCGCCTCATCATGCCGGTCAGTTTTCGGCTTTCTCTACTGAGGTGCTCGTCCGGAAGAACCGGGACACAATCGCAGTAGTTCTCCCTGCGCTACCTTAGCCGATATAACGGAACGTAAGGTACCAAAACAAGGGAGCCGGGCTAACACAACTATAGACCCAAGACATGATTCGGAGCTGATGCATATAATGCTATAAGTTCGGGGTGCCGCACTATTCAAAGTGTTCGGACTTTATTTGCCGTAGAATGGGGCACCATAGGAAGCCCCTGGCAAATGGACCGTACCAAAGTGTACGGATGCAATATCAAAGAAACATTTGTAAGAAAAATGTTCAAATAAGAATAATGAGCTGACGCTATATATAATCTCCCTTTCATGAAAATACGTTTAAGCGTATGTTTACAATGAATGCATTAAGCGGAGATAAATATGACTATTTAACATGTCCTATCCAGGCGGGCAGCGTATGGATATATAAAACAGGTATAACGATCGTAAATAGATTCCACTGGGTGTTTCCTTCGTACTTGTGAAGCCTGTTGCCTCCTTGGTTTTCTCTCCTATGTAAGTCCGGCAATCCGGCTCTTCTGAAGAGGCTGCTCTAAAGCAATGTCCTGAAAAAGAAGAAGGACGGGTTATGAAGGTATGTGGCGGTTATCCCGAACTGTTGGCTGAGTCGTTGTTGCGCCTCCGCCTACGCCCATGGTATCTTGAGTGCGTAATTGTGTACGCGTGGCACGAATGCTGCTTTGATGGGGCTTAAGCGGAGGCCGGACTGCTAGTCGCGCTCTGGGCGTGCCTGATGATCCTGTTGCGGGGTGCTCTGGACTCTCTTGAAGGTGCTTGAAGTTGTTGTCGCCAGATTGGTTTGTCGGAGGAGGCCGCATTGTACTTCCGCCGCGAGGGCTGCAGTATGTTCTTCTGTTCGGAGAGAGCGGTCCATATTTCCGTTCACTCTCAAGACCCCGCGTGGTCCTGGCATCTTGAGCTTGAGGTATGCGTAGTGTGGTACCGCATTGAATCTAGCGAATGCGGTTCGTCCGAGCAGTGCGTGGTAACCACTACGGAAAGGGACGATATCAAAGATTAACTCTTTGCTTCGGAAGTTATCCAGAGATCCTAAGACCACTTCCAATGTTATAGAGCCCGTGCAACGGGCCTCTACTCCAGGAATCACACCTTTAAAGGTGGTTTCGGTGGCCTTGATCCTTGAAGGGTCAATGCCCATTTTTGCGCACTGTATCCTGATAAAGCAGGTTCAGGCTGCTTCCACCGTCCATAAGGACGCACGTGAGGTGGAATCTGTCGATGATTGGGTCTAGGACCAATGCGGCCGAGCCGCCGTGACGGATGCTAGTAGGGTGATCCCTACGATCAAAGGTGATCGGACAAGCTGGCCATGGGTTGAATTTGGGGGCGACTGGATCCATCGCATAGACGTCCCGTAGTGCCCGCTTCCGTTCCCGCTTGGGGATGTGCGTGGCGTAAATCATGTTGACCATTTTCACCTGGGGGGGAAATTTCTTCTGTCCCCCTGTGTTCGGACGCCGGGGCTCCTTGTCATCGTCGCTGTGCAGCCCCTTGTCCTTGTTTTCGGCGGTGATTTTGCCAGCCTGTTTGAACACCCAGTAATCTCTGTTGGTGTGGTTGGCTAGCTTGTCCGGGGTGCCATGAATTTGGCACGAGCGCTCCTGTATGTGGTCCAGACTGGACGGTCCCTGATTATTTCTTTTGAACGGCTTCTTCCGCTTACCGGGTTTGGATCCGCTGAATCCGGCATTGACTGCCGTGTCTTCAGTGCTGTCGCCGTTGTTCCGACGCTTATGTCTGTTACGCCGTGGCTTGCCGTTATTGTCGCGGCCATCCGAAGTGCCAGAATGTGGTGTAGTGCTGCTGCGAGCCAACCAGCTGTCCTCGCCCGCGCAAAAGCGGGTCATTAGTGTTGTGAGAGCTGCCATGGACTTGGGCTTTTCCTGGCCGAGGTGTCGAGCGAGCCACTCGTCACGGATATTATGCTTAAAAGCCGCCAGGGCTTCGGTGTCCGGACAGTCGACTATTTGGTTCTTTTTAGTTAGGAACCGAGTCCAGAATTTCCTGGCTGACTCTCCGGGCTGTTGAGTAATGTGGCTCAAGTCATCGGCGTCCAGTGGTCGCACGTATGTACCCTGGAAGTTGTCGAGGAATGCGTCTTCCAGGTTCTCCCAACTGCCAATGAAATTTGCTAGCAGGCTGTTTAGCCAGTGTCGGGCTGGTCCTTTGAGCTTAAGGGGAAGATACTTGATGGCATGTAGATCGTCTCCGCGGGCCATGTGAATGTGGAGACGGAAATCTTCGATCCATACTGCGGGGTCTGTTGTGCCATCATATGATTCGATGTTTACGGGTTTTAACCCTTCTGGGAATTCATGATCCATTACTTCGTCAGTGAAGTAGAGGGGGTGCATGGCGCCTCTCTGCCGAGCTATGTGGCTACGCAGGTCGAATTGCTCTGGGTGGCTATGTTCGGCCCGGCCGGACTTGTTGAAGGTGTATCCGGCGTGACGATCGTCGTCGCGTGCCGATGCGCGCCCCCGTGATCCGTAGATCGATCTTGGCTGTCCTGTTTTGTTGCCCCGGGCCATAGTATGTTGGCGTGGGGGTGCTGGCTGGTATGCTTGAAGCACTCCTACTCTACAGGATCCTCAGGCACGCCGAACTCGTCGTCGCCGAGGCTAATCTCGTCTTCGGAGGGGGCATCTGGCTATCCTCCTCCGGGCATTCGTCCGTCGCCTGTTCTTCTGGGCTGACCTGCTCATCCTCCTGTTCGGCCTGCTCGAAGGCGGGCTGATCAGGGTTGTATTCTTCTTCGGCACCATTCAGATTGTTTTCGTCTCCTGGGCCGGTATTGCTATGGCGGGGCTTGGAGTGGCGCCGACAATGCCCATTCTTTGCTTTTTTCCCGGAGGTTTTGTCCTCCGTTGCCTCATTGCCATTTGTTTCCTTCGGAGTGTCCACCATATATATATCATAGGAAGAGGTGGCTGTCCGCCGCCCAGTGAGCGGTGGTTCATGTTCTTCTCCTGCATCGTCGTCCATACCGTCGATGTCTTCGGAGTCGAAGTCCAGTACCTCGGTTAAATCATCGACCGTGGCAATGAAGTGGGTGGTGGGTGGGCAACGAATTCCTTTATCGCCTGCCTCCCACTCGAGCCGGACATAGTTCGGCCAAGAGCCTCCGGACAAAGAGAGAGACTTTAATGAGTCCAGCATGTTGCCAATGGGCGAGTGCTGGAAGATATCCGCAGCGGTGAACTCCATTACCGGAGCCCAACCTGGCTCGACTGGCTCGGGAGTGCGCGGACTGGAACCAGCGTCCGGATATGAATCCAGGGGTCGGGAGTTACAGGCCACCACAGAGGTAAGACCCGTGTCCGGCTCCACCGCCGATGAGTGTGCGACCTGCGGGGCGGGGTCCATCCCTCCGTCCTTAGGCAGTGCAGCCTGCTCCGGATTTAGGTCCGGGGCTACTGCGGGGGTGATACCCCGAGCTTCGTCTGACAGCAGGTCTAAGCCGTGCTCGTCGTGATTGTCCGATGCTCCTGGTATAGGCCCGAATCCATCGAAGATCAAGTCTCCGCGAATGTCCGCTGTGTAGTTCAGGTTTCTGAACCTGATCTGGTGGCCATGAGCATAGCTGTCGATCTGCTCCAGATGGCCAAGCGAGTTGGCCCGCAGGGCGAAGCCGCCGAACATGAAGATCTGTCCAGGGAGAAAGGTCTCACCCAGGATCGTGTTGTAGACGATGACTGGAGGAGCCATCGAGCCCTGTAGTGACGACACAGAGGAACTCTCAATGAAAGCACCAATGTCGGTGTCAAAACCGGCGGATCTCGGGTAGGTGGTCCCGATCTGTGCGTCTTAGGCTGATGGTAACAGCAAGCAAGGGACACAATGTTTACCCAGGTTCGGGCCCTCTCGATGGAGGTAAAACCCTACTTCCTGCTTGATTAATATTGAAGATATGGGTAGTACAAGAGTAGATCTATCACGAGAACGTAGAGGCTAAACCCTAGAAGCTAGCCTATGATGGTATGATTGTAATTGTGATCGGCCTTCTAAGGACAAACCTCTCCAGTTTATATAGGCACCGGAGAGGGCTAGGGTTTTCATGGAGTCGGTTACAAGGAAGGAAATATAATATCCGGATTGCCAAGCTTGCCTTCCACGCCAAGGAAAGTCCCATCCGGACACGGGTCGAAGTCTTGAGTCTTGTATCTTCACGCTTCAATAGTCCAAACGTTGTATACAGTCCGGCTGTCCGGATACCCCCTAATCCAGGACTCCCTCACCCCTCCTCCGTCTCCGTCTTCATCTCCTCCATCAACTTTTTACGGTGGAGATCTTTCCTGATCTTCAAATCTTCCAAGTCTTTCCTTGCCTTCGGCCCATCCTTGGTCTTCTCCGGCATGTTCATCAGTGTGCCAAGCAAGCTCTCGAGGACATTCTTCGTGATATGCATTGGATCAAGGCAATGAGGTGTGTCATGATTGGGCCAGTACTCCAAGTCCCAGAAAACAGACCTCGTTTTCCATACCTTCAGCAGCGGCTCTGGCGCCTTTTTGATCTTTCCTGGCGTGGGGCATTGTTCCCAGTTTCTCAACCGCTCGTCGATTTCGGCGCCGCTCCTCTTACGTGGAGGTCCTCGAAGCTCAGCCAACCCATTGAATAGATCTCCACGCTTCTCCACGAGTCTTCCTTCTCGAGCCATCAGCGATGCCCCATGTACACGATTTTCCAGGACCCACCATCTTTCGTTGACGTAAGCTGCTAAGACGTTGTATCATCCATGCACCTCGTGCATCCACAGTATCCGTGGCACACCTGGCCTGAGGTGTACCATAACCGAGATAGTCATGCAATGTCGACATCAGCGCGGCTCTCATATGGAAATATTCTCCTTTGCTGGCGTCCCATGCCCATGCCGATGTTTTCCATAACATGTCTAGCTCCTCTTGCAGAAGCCCCATATATAGGTTAATACTATTTCCTGGTTGTTTTGGCCCTTGAATCAACATGCTCATCTGTATGTACTTTGTCTTCATGCACTTACATGGGGGGAGGTTGTACATCCATACAAACACGGGCCATGTGTTGTGGTTGGTGTTCTGGTTTCCAAACGGATTCATGCCATCGGTACTCGCACCAAGCACGATGTTGCTTGGATCTTCTATAGCAAATCCATATATGATGTTGAATGCTCTCCATTAGCTACCATCTACGAGGTGTCTCAGCCTTGGATCATCTCCATCATCGGGCTTCTTCCTCTCCGCATGCCAGCGCATGAGCTTTGCTTCCTTAGGATCTACTAAATACCGCTACAGATGGGGCGTGATCGGAAAGTACCATACAACTTTTTGAGGAGCTTTCTTTCCTGCCTTCTTGTATCGAGAAGCATTGCACACTAGACAACTGGTTTTTCCCGTGTGCTCCCCCCGATGCATGCGTGGACCCTTCTTGTATCGTTGATGCATGCGTGGTACCTAATGTGCGGCAAATCAAAAGGGCAAATGATTTTCGTGGCCTCCTCGACACTAGTAGGACACAGGTTCCCGCGGGAAGAACTTTATTATGGAGAAACTTCAAATGCTCATCGAGGCTTTTGTCTGTCCATTTGTTTTTGTCCTTCGTCTTTAGAAGTTCGAGCGTGAAACTCAAGCGGGTCACCTCGGGATCGCAACTGTCATACAATGGAGTCCTCGAGTCTACTTCAAGTTGCGCCAGCTTGGCCTCCTCTCTAGAAGCAGCTCTCTCGGAAGTCATACTCTTGCGAAGGAGGTCTCGAACATGAGGGTCCTGCACGACTGCACTTAGTAGCATCGAAGACTGCGGCGTGACCGCCGCCTCTTCTCCGCCATGTCCAGACTCTTCTTCGTTGTGTCCGGAATCTTCTCCGCCGACATGTCCGGCGCCATCGTCTTCTTGTCGACCGGTCATCTCTTCATCTAACCCCATGTCATTATTCCCTGCCATCTGTACGTCCCCATCATCATCATCTTCTTCACTTATCCACTGAGTATAGCCATCCGTGAAACCATTCATCAGCAGGTGCGCCTTCAAAGTGCCATGATCAAAAGGGTCCAAAAGGACTCATTCCTTGCAACTTGCACACGGACATCTAATCCTAGTCCGATTATTTGCATACATGTCCATCACCATGGATTGCATGTACCGCTCCACCTTCCATCCACTCACCTTCATGACCGACTGCACGGTATAACAAGCAAAAGGGTTATGAAATAAATAATGCATGCTTAAAAGTCATATATATAAAATTTTGGCATGACCTTGCCTAAAAATAGGACATATGAGTTTGCTCGAAATTCACCGAAATGGAAATAAATCGACATTTCGGCAAAACATAAGCTACTCGAGGGCATGTCACTAGCACAAATCTCTCCATATATATATCCCAAACACACATATTCCCATTCCTGAAATGAACAACTTTTTACTCACCTATATATATCTCCCGAGAGAGACCAATCGAGAGAGATGATGAGAGAGACCGATCGAAAGAGCACGCGTGGATGGCTAAATAGCTAGCTATATCTAGTTGTTGGGGAGGAGAGGTGAATCCAGCTATCTAACTAATGGAGAGGGAGTTATGGTGGAGGGGGCATTAACGGGGAGAGGAAGAGAGGTAGGACAAAGAGAGATGTGAGAGAGGCCATTTATGAAGGAGAGTTATGGTGGAGGGGGACATTAATGAGGAGAGAAGAGAGGTAGGAGGAAGAGATAAGAAGAGCAACAATGGTGGAGAGCGGAGAGGGGAAAGCAGGGGGAGAGAGGGAAAAGTGGGGGAGAGGAGGGGGAGGGGGTGAAAAGGTGGCACCAGCCGCAACTAGCAGTAGCGCTGCATACAAGAAAGCGCTGCTGCTATTCTACTAGTAGTAGCGCTTGTCCCCCTTGAGCGCTACTACTAAGCGGGGCCCACTAGCAGTAGCGGTGCTGCAAAACGAAGCGCTACCGCTAAACACTTAGCAGTAGCGCTGGATTTTGGGCAACGCTGCTACTAGAGCTACCGTCGGTGGCATCATCTGGTCCCACATAGTAGTAGCGCGTTTTTTTATAACAAGCGCTACTGCTAAGGTGTTAGTAGTAGCGCTTACCAGGATCAGTGCTACTGCTAACTAGCAACAGCGTTTTGTTTTTTCCAGCGCTACTACTGAGGTCCTGCCTATAAGCATTTCCCTAGTAGTGACCGGGAGAGGCTTACGGAAGTCCAACTTCCTCCTATTTATGTCCATTGTTGCTAGGGATACGGAGGTCTGCGGAAGATGGAGAATAAAAGTTCTTGGTTCCACAGGAAGTTTTTTTGCAGCACACTTTGACAGATGATCAGCAATGCTGTTTTCTACACGGGGTCCGTGCTCTGTTTGCAATCCGTCAAAGTGCTCCTCCAATCTTCTCACTTCCTCAACGTATGCCTCCATCAATGGACTTTAGTAATCCTTGTTGACTTGTCTGACCACAAGTTGTGAATATCCTCGAACGATCAACTTCTTGATTCCCAATTCTGTTGCAATACTGAGCCCGGCAAGGATCCCTTCATACTCTGTTGTATTGTTGGTTGCCTCCTCCCGAAAAAAGTGCATTTGGACGATGTACTTCAAGTGCTCCCCTGTGGGGGCAACAAGAAGCACGCCAGCCCCTGCACCTTGTAGGGAGAAAGCACCATCAAAATACATGATCCATTCTTGGGGCGATTCCTCACCGGGGATAACTGTTTCTAGCACTTCCTCGTCAGGGGTTGGCGTCCATTCTGCAATAAACTCTACGAATACCCTGCTTTAAATTGTCAATGTGCTCTGAAACTTTAGGCCAAAGCTGGATAACTCCAAAGCCCACTCCACTATTCTTCCGGTAGCCTCTGGGTTTCGGAGTATCCTTTGCAATGGGAAGCGAGTGACAACCATGATATCATGGGCTTGGAAGTAGTGGCGCAGTTTCCTTGAGGACATGATGAGGCCAAAAATCAATTTTGGCACACCAAAGTACCTTGATCTAGCCCCCTGCAGCAGGGAACTAACGAAGTACACTGGGCATTGCACCACTTTCTTCCTTGCCATGTCGTTGGGGTTGCACTTGCTGCCTCGCTCTTCTCTGTCCTGATCGTCAACTTGTCTTGCCGGGCTTTGCTCACTCTCCGCTTCCTCTACTTCCCGCTGTGCCACTAGGGCTACACTGACCACTTGATTAGTTTCCACCAAGTACAGCAGCAATGGTTCTTGGGATTTAGGGGCAACCAAAGTGGGCACAGAGGACAATTAGGCCTTCAACTCTTACAAAGCTGCGTCTGCTTCTGGGGTTCACTTCATGGGTCTTGCCTTCTTCAAAATCTTGAAGAACGGTAGGGCGCGCTCGGCAGACTTGGAGATGAATCTGCTAAGTGCGGCAACACATCCTATCAAACGTCTTACATCGTTAACTGTCCTGGGTGCCTGTAACTGCTCGATGGCTTTGATCTTGTCAGGGTTGGCTTCAATCCCTCAATGGGACACGAAGAACCCAAGTAGCTTGCCGGAGGGAACGCCAAATACACACTTCTCCGGGTTTAGCTTCAAGTTGACCTTGCACAAATTAACAAATGTCTCCTCTAAATCCTGGATGAGGGTTAATCTGTCCTTGGTCTTGAGCACAATATCATCCATATATGCTTCAATGTTTCTGTGCAATTGTTGCTAAAAACCAATCTGGACTGCTCTTGCAAAAGTGGACCCGACACTCTTTAATCCGAAAGGCATGCGCACAAAGCAGTACGTACCACATGGAGTGATGAACGAGGTCTTATCTTCGTCTTCCTTGGACATGAAGATCTGATGATACCCAGAGTATGCATCCAAAAAGGAGAGCAAATCACAACCTGAAGTGGAGTCCACAATTTGGTCGATGCGCGGCAAGGGAAATGGGTCTTTTGGGCAAGCCTTGTTGAGATCTGTGAAATCTATGCAAAGCCTCCATTTCCTATTAGCTTTGCTTACGACCACCAGGTTTGCTAACCACGTCGGATGCAGTACTTCCCTGATACGTCTCCAACGTATCTATAATTTTGGATTGTTCCATGCTATTATATTATCTGTTTTGGATGTTTATGGGCTTTATTAAACACTTTTATATTATTTTTGGGACTAACCTATTGACCCAGAGCCCAGTGCAAGTTCCTGTTTTTTCCCTTGTTTTAGTGTTTCGAAGAAAAGGAATATCAAACGGAGTCGAAACAGAATGAAACCTTATGGAGAAGTCATTTTCGAAAGGAAAGCAACCCGGGAACTTGGAGTGCACGTCAGGAAAGCAACGAGGGAGGCACGAGGCAGGGGGCGTGCCCACCCCCCTGGGCGCGCCCTCCACCCTCGTGGGCCCCTCGTGGCTCCCATGACGTATTTCTTCCGCCTATATATACCAATATACCCTAAAAACTTCGGGGAACATAATAGATCGGGAGTTCCGCCGCCGCAAGCCTCTGTAGCCACCAAAAACCAATCGGGACCCTATTCCGGCACCCTGCCGGAGGGGGGAACCCTCACCGGTGGCCATGTTCATCATCCCGATGCTCTCCATGATGAGGAGGGAGTAGTTCACCCTCAGGGCTGAGGGTATGTACCAGTAGCTATGTGTTTGATCTCTCTCTCTCTCTCGTGTTCTTGATTTGGCACGATCTTTATGTATCGCGAGCTTTGCTATTATAGTTGGATCTTATGTTGCTTCTCCCCCTCTACTCTCTTGTAATGGATTGAGTTTTCCCCTTGAAGTAATCTTATCGGATTGAGTCTTTAATGACTTGAGAACACTTGATGTATGTCTTGCCGTGCGTATCTATGGTGATAATGGGATATCACGTGATTCACTTGATGTATGTTTTGGTGATAAACTTGTGGGTTCCGCCCATGAACTTATGCATAGGGGTTGGCACACGTTTTCATCTTGATTCTTCGGTAGAAACTTTGGGGCACTCTTTGAGGTTCTATGTGTTGGTTGAATAGATGAATCTGAGATTGTGTGACGCATATCGTATAATCATACCCACAGATACTTGAGGTGACATTGGAGTATCTAGGTGACATTAGGGTTTTAGTTGATTTGTGTCTTAAGGTGTTATTCTAGTACGAACTCTAGGGCTGTTCGTAACACTTATAGGAATGCCCAATGGATTGATTGGAAATAATAACTTTGAGGTGGTTTCGTACCCTACCATAATCTCTCCGTTTGTTCTCCGTTATTAGTGACTTTGGAGTGATTCTTTGTTGCATGTTGAGGGATAGTTATATGATCCAATTATGTTATTATTGTTGAGAGAAGTTGCACTAGTGAAAGTATGAACTCTAGGCCTTGTTTCCTAGCATTGCAATACCGTTTGTTCTCACTTTTATCATTAGTTACCTTGTTGTTTTTATATTTTCAGTTTACAAAAACCTATATCTACCATCCATATTGCACTTGTATCACCATCTTTTCGCTGAACTAGTGCACCTATACAAGTTACCATTGTATTGGGTGTGTTGGGGACACAAGAGACTCTTTGTTATTTGGTTGCAGGGTTGCTTGAGAGAGACCATCTTCATCCTACGCCTCCCACGAATTGATAAACCTTAGGTCATCCACTTGAGGGAAATTTGCTACTGTCCTACAAACCTCTGCACTTGGAGGCCCAACAACGTCTACAAGAAGAAGGTTGCATAGTAGACATCAAGCTCTTTTCTGGCGCCGTTGCCGGGGAGGCTAGGTAAGCAGCACTGAAACCCCATCAGCTAAGCTCTTTTCTGGCGCCGTTGCTGGGGAGGTGAGTGCCTGAAGGTATATCTTTAGATCTTGCAATCGATTCTTTTAGTTTCTTGTTTTATCACTAGTTTAGTCTATAAAAGAAAACTACAAAAAAATGGAATTGAGTTTGTCTCCATCTTTTTAATATCTTTCGTGAGTATGATGGAAAATAAAATTGTGCCAAAGTGTTAGAAGAAGAATGCATTAAAATGTTTGGCACTAAATCTTTGAATGATGAGCATGATTGCAATGTTGTTAGTATAAACTCCTTCAATATCCATAGTACTAATGATGATTGCACTAGTTATGATGAACATGTCTCCTATAAACATGTCAATTTTTGTGGAGTGCATTGGGTTTGCAAGTACACGCCAAATAGGGAAGATAGATATTGCAAGAGGCATAAGCACATAGAAACTAAATTGTTGCAAGAAAGGCTAGATGTTTGTGCTGAAAATTTAAATTTTCTTGGCCGTACTTGTAGACTTTGCAATGAACAGGGTCATTTAGCTATCCGATGCAAATTTTTTCATGATCTAATCGTGTCCAAAAATTGTGATGACTTGATTTCCCTTGCACATTATAATGAACTCAATTTGCTTATGGGCTATGAAGAAATGAAACGTTTAACTAATCATCTTCCAGAATTTGCCCGTTACAAACTTCTTGGCTTTGATCTAGAGAAAATTTATATGTATTGTGCGGTGAATTGCATTGAAAATCCTTATATTGCCAACTACATAAAGAAAAGAAAACAAATAAAAGACGAAGAGAATACTAATGAAAGGGAAGAGACTTCCCAATATCCTCCTATTATTTCTTATGATGAATCAGGTAACGAGGAGGAGCCTTCTATTCAACCAATCTCATTAATAAGGAGCTCCAAAAGAGGATTTAACCCACACATGATGTTGTGAAGAAGAAGAAAAGAAAAGGAAGAGAGGTAAAAGATATCTCTCCCAAATAATGTTGCTCCTATTATTGTTGTGCCCCACGAAAATGAATCAAAAATAATTGTGGAAGATGATGCACTTGATGATGATCTCGTTATGCATATTGCTTGTTGTGATGATTATGATTGGGAAGATAATGATACTTCTTATGATCTTGAAAATCTTTTTGACACTTGCTTGGAAGAATATGATAATTGCTATACTATTGGTGCTATCCATACTATTAATGATGAGAGTGATTATGCTTATGATATGAAAAGGCCCAAGCTTGGGGATGCTATGTTTGATGAAGATGATGTTTTTGAGAATATATTTGCTGCAATTAATGTTTGCCACAAGCTTGGGGATGCTATGTTTGATTAATATGATATGTTTAGTCCCCCAAGTTTGATATGCGAATTTATAATGATGATAGCATGTCTCCTACTTATAATGATTATTGTGATGAAACTTATGCTATAAAGAGTAGTGATGATTATATTTATAAAACTTGTCATGATTATGGTTACACTTTTTCTGAACATTACTCTTTTAATGTGGAAACAATTTGTAGTATTCGAGTCTCTTATGATACTCTCACTATTCCGAATGAGAAGAATTTTGCTTATGTGGAGAGTAGTAAATTTTCTATGCAAGTAGATCATGAAAAGAATGCTTTAGGTGCTGGTTATATTGTTGAATTCATTCATGATGCTACTGAAAATTATTATGAGGGAGGAATCAGAGCGACTGGACCGAATGGATCTAGTGCTCTGTGCTCGATGTCATCCCCGGATCAGAATGCCGACACCACACAAGATTTCAAGGATTTATAGCAGAGTAGTAGCAATCACACACTTATTACATCGTTGTCCACAAGGGAACTTAATACAATAATATGGCTTAAGGCCATCTAAAGATAACAGCGGAAGACTTGGAAGTCAAGTGAGTCCATCAACTCCATCGGCATCACTGAGTATAGAACCACGACCTAACACCTTACTCGACGTCTGAAAAGTCTGCAACGTGAAAAGTTGCAGCCCGAAAACGGGTCAGCACATGGAATATGCTGGCAATGTAACACATAGAGAACAATGAAGCAACAAGCCTATACTACATGCATATTTGGCTGGTGGTAAGGCTCTCTGATTACATTTTTGCATAAAGCTGATTTTCCCTACATCAAAGGAATAATTTTATTTAACTATCATGGTGGTTGTTAAACATTGAGAATGGTTGATGACATCCTCAATCCCAATTAAAAGTACTCATTAAAACCCAATAACTTTATTATTAGAAGTAACATGTTGAGATTCACATGATATTCAAGTACTAGATACTCAAGATGTCCATAACCGGGGACACGACTAATCATGATTAGTTTATACACTCTGCAGAGGTTTCATGACTTTTCCCCACAAGACTCGATCGCCTCCGCTTGGTTCTCGTGACTACATGGTGTTTGAGAAGCGGATGACCGAGACATAGTCTTTCGTAAGCGCTTAGCACCTTACATGTGGGTAGACCGTACCAACCTACATCCCCTACATCAGCTAGCCTACCCGTAAGAGTTCGCACAACTTAGTCAACTACGCCAGAGCCCATAATTGGCTTGTGGCTGCACACGGAGTTTCAGCTTTGAATAATCTTATGATCCCTTAGAGCCTGGGTGGCGGTCCGAAGAAATCTGAGCAAGTCCTGATAGAAACCAGTGCCTCAATCCACCCGGATGTGTGTTTAAGTTGCCACCTTAGATAAACCATTAATTAACAATCTCACATCCGTCATGGATATTCACTCACCCAATCCACGTCTACTAGCATAGCATGGCATAATCAAGCAAACGTAGAAGTAACTCCCAAGGTTTCATAAGTAAAAGCAGGTAATAGGTACTACCTCAATCTACTTCCCATCCCACAATTTAATTAGATCCTAAACATGCAAGTGTTTGAGGGTTGATCTAATGCATAAAAACTGGGTAGTAGAAAAGTATGATCAAAGTGTTACTTGCCTTGCTGATGATCCGCGAGACCTAGAAATTCGAAGTAACAAGCGGCGCACTCCGGGTGATCTAACGCAGACAAACAACAAGCATACAATAAGTACTCGTCTAATGCACAGGGAAATCTCGAATAAAAGATCTAACCAGATAGTTCAACTTAAGAACCCTGGTTGCAAAAGAATCGAATCGAATAAAGCATCGAAAGTCGGAACTCGAGAGAGAACGACTCGGTTTAGAAAACTGAAATTAGGTCAAAATCTCACAGTAGCAAAACTCTGTGAAAGTAGGTTAGTCGGAACGGCGGTTTCATAACGAAACTCCAGGCGCTTGAATCACCTGATTCCGATAAACGAGCAAGAAATACAACAGATTTGAAAATCGGATCGGAAATCGAATCAGAAAAATAATGGATTTAATCCGATTTAAAAGAAAACAACGAACGGATTAAATAACGGACGTTCGTTAACAGAACTAATCCAACGAACACGTTCATTGAAACGAACGGTTCGGTGAACGTTCGTTAATTAAGAAAACCGAAAAAAAATAAAACCAATCTAGGTTTTTTAAAAAAACCGAACATCTTTTTTTTTTAAATAAAATGGATCGGGTTTTTAGGGGAAAACCGGATCGTGGCGGCGGCTACCTCCGGGGATCGCCGGCGGGCTGCTGGGCCCGGGGCGAGGTGGCGGGGTCGAGGGGGCGGCGAGGGCGGCGGGCTCCGGCCGGGCGAGGGACGGCGGGCGGGCGAACTCGGCGGCGGCGGACTCAAGCAAGGGGTGAGAGAGAGGGGCAGGGGGGGTATTTAAGAGGGGAAGGGCGACGGGTGGCTTGGGGAGGGGTAGCCGGGTCGGGAGGCGGGCGGAGCCTGACCGGGCGGCGGGGTCCGGCGGCGGGGTTTCTCACAAGGGCGTGGCGTGAGGGAGAGGGAGGCGGGCGCTGGCCGGGCTGGTCAAGGCACTGGGCCTTGGCCTGTGGGTGGCGATTTTTTTTAAAAATTAAAACAAAACGAATTAAAAAAAATACCAAATGAACTCCGATTTAAATAAAACAAATTTTCCCCGACTCCTAAAAATGAGTCGAACAAAATGAACTTTTAAAAACGGCAAACATGCAATAATTTTTAAAATGCTCATTTTTGCCTAAGCAAAATAAATCTTTCAAAAACCAAATTTGATTTATTTATAAAATCTTCGCTTTTTCCTAAATGTTGGGAAAGTCATATTATTCCCTCTCAAAATATTTTTATAGGAAAAACTTTATGAAGATAATTTAAATAAATCCAATGATCCTATTTCCAAAATTTGAGAAATCCCAAATATGAAAATAATGAAACTTCCAACTCTCTCCGAGGGTCCTTGAGTTGCGTGAAATTTTCTAGGATCGGAAAAATGCGAGAAAAATATGATATGCATGATGACCTAATGTATAACATTCCAAATTGAAAATTTGGGATGTTACAAACCTACCTCTTAAGATGAATCTCGCCCTCGAGATTCGGGTTGGTTAGAAAATAGGTGAGGTGGTCCTTGAGCAAAACTTCCTCTCTTTCCTGTGTGGCTTCATCCTCGGTGTGGTGGCTCCAATGAACTTTGCAAAACTTGATAACCTTGCTGCGGGTAACTCTGCTGGCATAATCGAGAATCTTAACCGTTTTTCCTCATATGTCAAGTCATCCTTCAACTTGAATTGCTTCGGTGGCACTATGTCTCTTAACGGTACCTCTGCTATCTCGGGTGACATTTCTTCAATCGAGAAACATGGAATACATCATGAACTCCTGACAGTCCTTCCGGTAATTCCAACTTATAAGCAACTTCTCCCATGCGTTGCAAAAATCTTATACGGTCCAACGAAACGGGTGCTAACTTTCCTTTAACTCCAAAACGCTTAACTCCTCGAAGCGGGATACTCGAGATATACTCTGTCTCCAACTTCATACTCAATCGCTGGCGCTTTGAATCGGCATAGCTCTTTTATGCGGACTGGGCTACCTTTGTTAAACGGTCGACTATAACCCAAATCGAGTCATATCACGAACGAGTCTTTGGCAATCCGTGATAAAATCCATGCCTAGTTTATCCCACTTCCATTCGGTATCGGCAATGGTTGTAACAATCACCGGGCTTCGATGTTCTCGCCTTTACTTTACGACATACATCGCAAACTGCTACATACTCCGCAATATCCTTCTTCATTCCGGTCCACCGAAAGTATTCTTCAAATCCAAGTACATCTTGGTATTTCTGGTGAATCGAATAGGGTGAATCATGAGCTTCTTGTAAAATCAGCTTCACGATCTACGGGTCATTGGGCACATAAACACGGTCTTCAAACCATAGGGTATCGTGCTCATCCTCACGAAATCCTTTAGCTTTTCCTTTGCTCATTTTCTCCTTTATAGAGGCAACTTCCTTATCTCGCTTTTGGGCTTCTCCGATTTTGTCCATCGGTGTTGATGAATCTCCAATGTCGCTACATAGCCTCTCGGAACTATTTCCAAGCATAGCTCTCGAAGGTCCTCGGCTAACTCATTGGGTATTCCTCCCATCATTAGGGTATTGACGTGGCTCTTACGGCTCAATGCGTCTGCTACGACATTAGCCTTCCCGGGGTGATAATGCAATCTCATGTCATAATCCTTGATAAGCTCTAACCATCTCCTTTGTCTGAGATTCAATTCATACGTGTGAAGATGTACTTCAAACTCTTGTGATCCGTATATACTTCACAATGATTTCCAATGAGAAAATGTCTCCACGTCTTCAAGGCATGCACAACGGTTGCTAACTCCAAATCATGAGTGGCATAATTCAACTCATGGGGCTTAAGTTGTCGTGGAAGCATCTGAAACAACTCTTCCTTCCCCGCATAAGCACTTTGCTCCAAGTCCTCGGCGTGAAGCGCCGCAATACACCTCATAATCCTTAGTCCGATCTCGCAATATCAAACCTGGTGAGGTAACCAATCTTTTCTTCAACTCGAAAACTTGCCTCACAGTCCTCAGTCCATATGAATTTGTTTTCCTTCTTCAACAATTCTGTCATAGGCTTAGCAATCCTTGAGAAATTCTCAATGAATCTTCGGTAGTATCCTGCGAGTCCAAGGAAACTCCGAATCTCTCCAACTGTCGTTGGTGCTTCCCATTTGGTTACGGTCTCAACTTTTGTGGGGTCAACTGCTATCCCTTCTCCGGATATAACATGTCCGAGAAATCCAACTTCCTTTAACCAAAACTCACATTTGCTTGAACTTGGCATACAACTGGTGTTCCCTCGGTTTCTCCAAAACCAATCATAAATGTTCCTTGTGTTCCTCTTCATTCTTCGAGAAAATCAAAATGTCATCAATGAACACCACGATTTAACTTATCCAAAAACTCCATAAACACTTTGTTCATCAGGTTCATGAAATAGGCTGGTGCGTTAGTCACCCAAATGACATAACGGTATACTCAGATAGTCCATATCTCGTGGTAAATGCTGTCTTGGGTATGTCCCGCTCCGAATCTTCAATCGATGGTACCACGATCGCAAGTCGATCTTGGAAAACACCTTGGCTCCTTGCAAGCGATCAAACAGGTCATTTATCATAGGTAGTGGGTACTTGTTCTTGATTGTTACTTCATTCAATCCACGATAATCAACAACCATTCTTAACGATCCATCCTTCTTCTCCACTAGCAAAACGGGTGATCCCCAAGGTGAAGAACTTGGGCGTATAAAACCTTTATCCAATAGTTCCTTAATCGCTTCTTGATTTCCGCCAAATCCTGGCCGGCATCCTATATGGTCGCTTCGATATTGGGCCTGTTCCTGGCAAAAGTTCTATCAAAAACTCAATGTCTCTATCCGGTGGCATTCCTGGCAACTCTTCCGGAAATACATCAGGAAAATCCTTCACCACTGGTACTTCTTCCTGCACCACTCATCATTCAATCCTTCTAGAAACTTCTCTTGTTTAGCTGCATCAGTAGCAACGTCATCTGGGGCATAACGTGCTAGTTTACTAAAGTCATCCACGTACTGGCCAACAGTCCTTCCTCCTTGGCGTAAATTGCGAAACTCACGCTTCTTCGTGGCCATAGCTCCTCTTTGAAACATGGGCGTCACGAAAAGCTTGCTGAAATTGATCCCATGTGATGTTGTTCACAGTGGTAAGTGGCTGTGAAATTCTCCCACCATGTCAGCTGCGAGTCCTTCAAGCTGATGTGCTGCAAACTTCACTCTTTCTCCATCCGTGCATCCCGCGGTGGTCAGCTCCCTTCCTATCTTGCGGAGCCAAGAACTGCTACAATTGGTTCGGTGCTACTAGAATACACCGCGGGTTTAGTCTAAGGAAACGAGTCGATGATCCGCAGTGGTGGTGGCGGTGGGTTGTTGTTGTTGTTGTTGTTGTTGTTGCCTCGGTTACGCACCAATGTTTGAATCAGGGTATTCTCGCTTTGGATCGGTTGGGTGATCTCTGGCGGGAAAATGAATCCGGGGTCGCGTCTCGGAGGCATCTGATGGGTTTAGAAAAGAAGAGAATTTAGAATAGAATGAGGTCTAAGGGGAATCACTACCCAAATGCACATGAGCAAATACACACAAAATCACTTCATTCAATCAAACAAGGGCTTACCACGATCTAACTATCGCAAAAGTGCGTGTACTATAATGTTTACATGGGGAATACTACTAATATGTGGGGACTTCTACTAATTTGAACCGTGGAAGACTCCATAATATACCGCTCCAGCCGTCTTCAAAGTCGGGTTCACTTGGATCCGAATCGGTGTCGTCCGATGTTGATGTAGTCGCTTGGCAATCGACATACCGGTCTTCATTCCTGAACGCCAACTTCTTCTTCAGTTCCTCAATCTCGTACTTAAGATCGTTATTGTGTCTTGCGAGCTACGATCTCGCCCATATAGTCCTTGCGAAGTTGTCTTTAGTTCTTCTTCAAGTTCGATGATCCTTCCCTTTGTCTTCGCAACTCCAACATATCATTGCACATCCGGTTCTCTGACGCCGAATGTGCGGTTTAACTCTGGATGAATGCTGCAATGGATCTATCCTTCTTGGTGCCGACAACGTCCCATTTGTCATCTCGGCGTCCGCAAATCTGGTAGATAGTGTCCTTAAGGTCTTCTTGATAAACTTCTCCAATGCGTCCCCATGGTGATGTGAGCTGCCATGCTCTTTCCTGCACTCCAAGTTGGTGCAATGAAAACACTATCTATAGGCTTGGTGATTGGGGCGAATGTCCTTCCCGAACGTGAGCGTGAATCTTCCAGCTCCTCTTGAGCAGAGTGGCGTTGAAAGTTCGGTGAAGCTTAGTAGTCCAATGTTCGGTATTTGGTAACTTCCTTCAAGTGAAATCCAAAAGGTGTGCCTTCGTCCGTTGGGTGTACTTGATCTTCGTCCTTCATCCTAAAGAGAGTAGAAAAGGTGAGGAGTTAGAAAATGGGAAGAGAATAGTGATCTATGGCTTTATCTTAGTGGTCGT
Organism: Aegilops bicornis; assembly: GCA_021605145.1. NCBI lineage: Eukaryota > Viridiplantae > Streptophyta > Magnoliopsida > Poales > Poaceae > Aegilops > Aegilops bicornis. The sequence continues at coordinate 328,486,603 of CM038674.1, read as the reverse complement.
GTCCAATAGTCGGCAGGTGCTCGATACCATTCTCTCAGAGCGACGGACCGAATGGATCTAGTGCTCTGTGCTCAAGGTCATCCTGGATCAAGAATGCCGACACCACAGTACTTAAGGATTTATAGCAGAGTAGCAATCATACACTTATTACATCGTTGTCCACAAGGGAACTTAATACAATAATATGGCTTAAGGCCATCTAAAGATAACAATGAAGACTTGGAAGTCAAGTGAGTCCATCAACTCCATCGGCATCACCGAGTATAGAACCACGACCTAACACCTTACTCGACGTCTGAAAAGTCTCATAGAACGTGAAAAGTTGCAGCCCAAAACGGTCAAGACATGGAATATGCCGCAATGTAACACATAGAGAACAATGAAGCAACAAGCCTATACTACATGCATATTTGGCTGGTGGTAAGGCTCTCACGGTTACATTTTTGCATAAAGCTGATTTTTCCCTACATCAAAGGAATAATTTTATTTAACTATCATGGTGGTTGTTAAACATTGAGAATGGTTGACAGCATCCTCAATCCCAATTAAAAGTACTCATTAAAAACCCAATAACTTTATTATTAGAAGTAACATGTTGAGATTCACATGATATTCAAGTACAAGATACTCAAGATGTCCATAACCGGGGACACGGCTAATCATGATTAGTTTATACACTCTGCAGAGGTTTGCGCACTTTTCCCCACAAGACTCGATCGCCTCCGCTTGGTTCTCGTGACTACATGGTGTTTGAGAAACGGATGACCGAGACATAGTCTTTCGTAAGCGCTTAGCACCTTACATGTGGGTAGACCGTACCAACCTACATCCCCTACATCGGCTAGCCTACCCGTAAGTGTTCGCACAACTTAGTCAACTATGCGTGTGCGCATTTTTGGCTTGTGGCTGCACTCTGTATTTTCCAGTTTGTATAATCTTATGATCCCTTAGAGCCTGGTTGGCGGTCCGAAGAAATACAGTAAGTCTGATAGAAACCAGGTGCCTCAGTCCACCCAGATGTGTGTTTAAGTTGCCACCTTAGATAAACCATTAATTAACAATCTCACATCTGTCATGGATATTCACTCACCCAATCCACGTCTACTAGCATAGCATGGCATAATCAAGCAAACGTAGAAGTAACTCCCAAGGTTTCATAAGTAAAACAGGTAATAGGTACTACCTCAATCTACTTCCCATCCCACAATTTAATTAGATCCTAAACATGCAAGTGTTTGAGGGTTGATCTAATGCATAAAAACTGGGTAGTAGAAAAGTATGATCAAAGTGTTACTTGCCTTGCTGATGATCCGCGAGACCTAGAGATTCGAAGTAACAAGCGGCGCACTCCGGGTGATCTAACGCAGACAAACAACAAGCATACAATAAGTACTCATCTAATGCACAGGGAAATCTCGAATAAAAGATCTAACCAGAGAGAACGACTCGATTTAGAAAACTGAAATTAGGTCAAAATCTCACAGTAGCAAAACTCTGTGAAAGTAGGTTAGTCGGAACGGCGGTTTCATAACGAAACTCCAGGCGCTTGAATCACCTGATTCCGATAAACGAGCAAGAAATAAAACAGATTTGAAAATCGGATCGGAAATCGAATCAGAAAAATAATGGATTTAATCCTATTTAAAAGAAAAACGAGGAACGAACTAAATAACGTACGTTCGTTAACTTAACTAATCCAACGAACACGTTCATTGAAACGAACGGTTCGGTGAAGGTTCGTTAATTAAGAAAACCGAAAAAATAAAACTAATCTAGGTTTTTAAAAACCGAACATCTTTTTTTTTAAAAAAAAATAAACCTGATCGGTTTTTTTATAGGGAAACCCGGATCGTGGCGGCGGCTACCTCCGGGATCGCCGGGCTCGGGCCCGGGGCGAGGTGGCGGGCCTGGAGGGGAGGCGAGGCGGCGGGGCTCTGCTGCCGGGCGAGGGACGGCGGGCGGCGAACTCGGGCGGGCGGACCTTGGCGGGGTGAGAGAGGGGTGGGGGTATTTAAGAGGGGAAGGGCGGGGTGGCTTGGGAGGGGTAGCTGGGTCGGGAGGCGGGCGTGAGTCGGACTCGGGCGGGTCCGGTGCAGCAAGGCGGGGCTTTCCAGCGGGCGCGTGGCGTGAGGGAGAGGGAGGCGGGCACTGGCCGGGTCGGCTGGTCGGGCTCAGTGCCTGTGGGGGGCGCGATTTTTTTAAAAATTAAAACAAAACAAATTAAAAAAATACCAAATGAACTCGATTTAAATAAAACAAATTTTCCCCGACTCCTAAAAATGAGTCGAACAAAATGAACTTTTAAAACGGCAAACATGCAATAATTTTTAAAATGCTCATTTTGCCTAAGCAAAATAAATCTTTCAAAAACCAAATTTGATTTATTTATAAAATCTTCGCTTTTCCTAAATGTTGGGAAAGTCATATTATTCCCTCTCAAAATATTTTTATAGGAAAAACTTTATGAAGATAATTTAAATAAATCCAATGATCCTATTTCCAAAATTTGAGAAATCCCAAATATGAAAATAATGAAACTTCCAACTCTCTCCGAGGGTCCTTGAGTTGCGTGAAATTTTCTAGGATCGGAAAAATGCGAGAAAAATATGATATGCATGATGACCTAATGTATAACATTCCAAATTGAAAATTTGGGATGTTACAGGAACATATTCTTGTAGGAACTGCAATAATATCAAGTTTCCTCTCTATGTGCTTAAAGTTTTGAAGTTATGCTTGTTTTGCCTTCCTATGCTAGTTGATTATTGTTCCCATAAGTTGTTTGCTCAAAAAATCCCTATGCATAGGAAGTGGGTTAGACTTAAATGTGCTAGTCCTATTCTTCATGATGCTCTCTTTATGTTTCAATTCTTATCTTTTATGTGAGAATCACTGAAATCATCATGCCTAGCTAGGGGCGTTAAACGATAGCGCTTGTTGGGAGGCAACCCAATTTTATTTTAGTTTCTTGATTTTTGGTTCTGTTTAGGAATAAATAATCCATCTAGCTTCTATTTAGATGTGGTTTTGTGTTTTAGTTATTGTTTGTGCCAAGTAGAACCATTGGGAAAACTTGGGTGAAGTCTTTATGATCATGCTGTAAAAAACAGAAACTTTAGCGCTCACGAGAATTGCTTCAACTTTTTACTAGAGAGCGGTATTTAGTTGATTCTTTTTGAAGATGATTACTAGACAAATTACTCAGTTCCACCAATTTATTTTAGAATTTTTGGAGTTCCAGAAGTATGCGTTAGTCACAGATTACTACAGACTGTTCTGTTTTTGCCAGATTCTGTTTTTCGTGTGTTGTGTGCTCATTTTGATGGATCTATGGCTAGTAAAAGAGTTTACAAACCATAGAGAAGTTGGAATACAGTAGGTTTAACACCAATATAAATAAATAATGAGTTCATTACAGTACCTTGAATTGGTGTTTTGTTTTCTTTCGCTAACGGAGCTCACGAGATTTTCTGTTATGTTTTGTGTTGTGAAGTTTTCAAGTTTTGGGTAAAGATTCGATGGACTATGGAAGAAGGAGTGGAAAAAGCCTAAGATTGGGGATGCCCAAGGCACCCCAAGGTAATATTCAAGGACAACTAAAAGCCTAAGCTTGGGGATGCCCCGGATGGCATCCCCTCTTTCGTCTTCGTTCATCGGTAACTTTACTTGGAGCTATATTTTTATTCACCATATGATATGTGTTTTGCTTGGAGCGTCATTTTATTTTATTTTGTTTTGCTTGCTGTTTGAATAAAATACCAAGATCTGAAATTCTTAAATGTTAGAGAGTCTTCACATATTTACACAATTATTCGACTACTCATTGTTCTTCACTTATATCTTTCGGAGTAGTTTTTCATTTGCTCTAGTGCTTCACTTATATCTTTTAGAGCACAATGGTGGTTTTATTTTGAAGAAATAGATGAACTCTCGTGCTTCACTTATATTATTTTGAGAGTCCTAAACAGAATGGTAATTTGCTTTGGTTATGAATTTAGTCCTAATATGATGGGCATCCAAGATGGATATAATAAAAACTTTCATATAATGTGCATATAATACTATGAGAAGTTTGATTCTTTATGATTGTTTTGAGATATGAAGATGGTGATATTAGAGTCATGCTAGTTGAGTAGTTGTGAATTTGAGAGATACTTGTGTTAAAGTTTGTGATTCCCGTAGCATGCACGTATGGTGAACCGTTATGTGATGAAGTCGGAGCATGATTTATTTATTGATTGTCTTCCTTATGAGTGGCGGTCGGGGACGAGCGATGGTCTTCCTACCAATCTATCCCCCTAGGAGCATGCGCGTAGTACTTTGTTTTGATAACTAATAATTTTTTGCAATAAGTTTGTGAGTTCTTTATGACTAATGTTGAGTCCATGGATTATACGCACCCTTCATCCTTCCACCATTGCTAGCCTCTCTAATACCATGCACCTTTCGCCGGTATCATACACCCACCATATACCTTCCTCAAAACAGCCACCATACCTACCTATCATGGCATTTCCATAGCCATTCCGAGATATATTGCCATGCAACTTTCCACTGTTCCTTTTATTATGACACGCTCCATCATTGTCATATTGCTTTGCATGATCATGTAGTTGACATCGTATTTGTGGCAAAGCCACCGTTCATAATTCTTTCATACATGTCACTCTTGATTCATTGCATATCCCGGTACACCGCTGGAGGCATTCATATGGAGTCATATTTTGTTCTAAGAATTGAGTTGTAATCCTTGTGTTGTTAGTAAATAAAAGTGTGATGATCATTGTCGGTGTCAAAACCGGCGGATCTCGGCTAGGGGGTCCCGATCTGTGTGTCTAGGCTGATGGTAACAGGAAGCAAGGGACACAGATGTTTACCCAGGTTCGGGCCCTCTCTATGGAGGTAAAACCCTACTTCCTGCTTGATTAATATTGAAGATATGGGTAGTACAAGAGTAGATCTACCACGAGATCGTAGAGGCTAAACCCTAGAAGCTAGCCTATGGTGGTTTGATTGTAATTGTGATCGGCCTTCTAAGGACCAACCTCTCCGGTTTATATAGAAACCAGAGAGGGCTAGGGTTCACATGGAGTCGGTTACAAGGAAGGAAATATAATATCCGGATCGCCAAGCTTGCCTTCCACGCCAAGGAAAGTCCCATCCGGACACGGGTCAAGTCTTGAGTCTTGTATCTTCATGCTTCAATAGTCCGGCGATGTATACGATCCATTGTCGGGATACCCCTAATCCAGGACTCCTCGGTAGCCCTGAACCAGGCTTCAATGACGATGATTCCGCGCATGATCTTGTCTTCGGCATTGCAGGGCGGGTTCCTCCTCCGAATACTCCAAGGTAATTATCGAACACTTGAACCGTTTCCGGATCCAGAAAATGATCTTCACATGCCACCGTAGAGAGAATGGTATTTCACAAATGCAATCTGCTGACAACTTTTTAGACAACGCGATGTGTCATTACTGTCGGGTCATTATTCGAACCATTTTCCCACAACCAGCCACAACGCATATTGCGAGGCGGTTTCCTTGAAACGTCTTGTCAAAGCAGAGATCGTGTCCCCTTATCACGGGATTCTCATCAACACGGGTACGGGCAGTCCCACCACATCATCAATCATGGCGCTTGGGAAGCAAGCGATTCCCAACGGGCAAGTGGGGAGGCGCACCGCTTTCGTCGCCTCTATAAAGGGATAAGATTTCCCCATTTTTACCCACGCCTTCTGCCTCCTTTGCCCACTCTTGCCCCCTCGAGCTCCAGCGCCCAAGCCCAAGTCTTCTCCGCACAGCTAAACATGTCCGGAGCAGGAGGCAAGTGGGTGGCTTCCACCATCAAGGTGAAGCACATCGCAAATCTTCGGGCAGCCGGATACTTGGCCGCAGACATAGCGGACTGGCTACCGGACGTTGGGAAGGTCATTCCGACCCCGGGACCCCACGAGAGGGTCGTGTTCGTCGCCCACTTCGTCCGTGGACTGGGGTTTCCACTTCTCCCCTTTGTCCGCGGGCTCATGTTCCACTACGGGCTAGATTTCCATGATCTAGCCCCGAATTTCGTCCTCAACATCTCGGCGTTCATCGTCGTATGTGAGGCTTTCCTCCGCATCCGGCCTCACTTTGGCCTGTGGCCGCAAATCTTCTACATGAAGCCGAAGATTGTGCGCGGCCAGCAAGCGGAGTGCGGAGGGGCCATGGTGGGCAAGATGCCTAACGTCACCTGGCTGGACGGCTCTTTGCAGAGACCGTAAAAGGGTGGCAATCGGGGTGGTTCTACATCACCGAGCCGCGTGGCGCCAACTGGGCGGCGGCCCCCGAGTTCCGATCCGTAGCCCCCATGCGGCTCACCTCCTGGGAAAGGAAGGGCCTGACTTGGGGCGAACCTACAGAGCTGACCGGACTCCAAACCTGCATCAAAAGCATGAAGGACAAGAACATTAAGCTTGTCAACGTGATCCAGGTCATGCTCGTCACGGATTCTGCCGTGCCAAAGGCGGGCATTCAATCTGTGGGAGTTCGTCTCGGCCGAACACCAGACGCTTTAGAGGCTATATGGCATGAAGCACAAAGACGCGTGGAAGGAGTTGTTTAAAGCCTCCAATGTACCTCCTCCCACATCCGAGGACCGCGGACTTCATGCAGCGCGGCCCCCGTGTCCGGTGAGTTTTGGGACTACCACCGGATTCGGTTTTCCCAATACATTCATGGGGGAGCCTTAAGTATTTGTGTATATTTGATCAGGACTATGTGGAGACAGCGGAGCAGATTGACTGTCCGGCTCCGTTGCCAGAAGATCCAGCTGATGATCTCTTGACAGATATGCTGATCCCGGCGCCCTACAAGGCACTGGAGAAGAAGGCCGATAAGAAAGCCCCGGGGACCAGGAAGGGTCTCCGGCGTAAGGTTCTGCCGGAAGCCTCATCCGAAGACGACGAGGCGTACCCCTCCACCGAAGAGGAGGAGGAAGAAGAAGAAGCCGCCCCATCCGGAAATGATGAGAGGCCTGAGGGGACGGGCCGTGGGGCCAGGAGAGGCCCTCGACGCAAGGCCGTCATACCCACGTCGTCCGATGACAATGAAACAGATTCCGCCCGCGGAGGCGGGGGGAAGCAAGAAGAAACTCTACCTCCCCGCACCGGGGAGGAGAAAAAGAAGAAAGCCTCCCCGGAGAGGGAGGCTGGGACGCCCAAGAAGGGAAAGACGTCCCTTCCGTACTACTCCACCACGGCCACTCATAGTGAGGAAGGGTGGCTGCCCAGGGGGAAGCCCCTGGCGCGACCGTAAGTGTCCGCACTCTACCGTGATTTCGCTTCATAGTTGTTTAATAACACCGAACATATATGAAGTCGGGCCAGGGCTCATCCGGAGGTGTCGTCTTCGGATGGGTCTCTGAGCGCTTCAGAGTTGAACTCACTCCCGACGGCCACCACTCCTCAGCCTGTGGATGACACGGAGGTGTTGTCCCGAAGGTTCCCCGAGCAGGGGGAGGTGAACCTGGAGACGCCCCAAGGTGGAATTCCAAATGTTGGACATGCGGGGTTCAAGATCCCCGCGGATCGCGTCGATGAGAGCCACAACAAGGCGGACTCTCGACCGAACACTGCTCCGGAACCTTCGACGGTTCTGGACTTAGGCGGGCAGCCCCTCGTTAGGGAGGGCGAGCCGCCCGTGTTGAGGACTTCCATCGCGTCAACGGCGCCGAATAGCCTGGTGGAAGCGCTTCGAGGCGCTTCCATAGATGAAGAGCACCATACTCTTATGAGTGCGGTGATTCAAAAGGTTCTGTCCGCCAAAAGCGGACTAACTGAAGCCTGCACAAGCCTCCTGACGGGCTTCGAGGTAAGTAATAAGAATGTGTGAAATTACCACCCGATAGGTAGTATCCCCTGATACTCTGTTTGGTGTTCGGAAAGAAAAGGCAAACGGAGGGTCAATTATAATCCGCAAGAGTCTAATAAGTGTTTATTTGACTAAGCAGGCCGCGCTGCTTGCCGCTGCTGCCCGGACAGCCGAGGTTGCCGAACTAAAGCGGGACCTGGAGCAGGCGCAGGGAGTGCTCCACCTCACGAAGAGGCGGCTCGAAGAGAGCAAAGGTGAGTGATTCCCTGCTCTTATGTATGTAAAGATAGATAAAATTGTTTAGTCTGACGACAAAGCGTCGTGACTGTGTGACAGGGTCCACCGCCGAAGTGGCATCCCTGAAGAAAGCGCTATTCGAGGCCGAAGACAAGGCGGCCTTGGAATGCAAGGAGCGCGAGAAGCAAAGTGCTAGAGTGGGCGAGGTACAACAAGAGCTCCAGGACCTCGGCAAGATGTTCGAGTCCGTGGAGCATGATCTGAAGATGAAAGAGGTCGAGCTTGCGAAGGCCCTTGTGAGTATGAAAGACGCCAAAGGCCGAAGCCGAGAAGGCATAGCAGGAGATCCAGGAGGCCAGAAAGATAGCGGCGGGTAAGAAATTCTTTGTGCAAAGCAAACATGTGGAGGAGGCGTTTCTTTTACTTACTCAATTGAGCTCCCAGGGGCATTCGCAGATCTGCCACGCAGCGTCTCGAGATGCCGTGGAGTTCTACCATGCCCAAGAGGGGAGCTCACGGAGAAGCTGTTCTGGTCCCAATATCTTTGGGGCCGAACACCTAACGCCTCGAAAGTGATCAATCAAGCAGTTGGTCAAACTCCACAGGTCGGTCGAAGTGGCTATGAAAGATTTCATAGTCCGGATGTGGCCTGGTGAGCCCCTGCCCACTATGTACTTCGGCCTGATCAAGCGGATGGTGAATGCCTGTCCACGGCTTGAAGTAATCAAGCGATCCGTTTGCATCGAGGGTGCCCGCCGGGCCTTTGCCCGCGCGAAGGTGCATTGGGGCAAGCTGGATGCGGAGAAGCTGGTGAAGGACGGTCCGCCCGAGGGTAAGGAGCATCGCCGTCCAGAGAAGTACTATGAGGGTAAGGAGCATCGCCGTTCCAAGGACGAGATCTTTGACTAAATGTACATCTGCCGATGTTGTAATTTAAAGACGCAGTTACTTGTGCTATGTAGCACTGTTTGATTTTCTGTGCGGCTATTTATAGAATACTGAAAGTAGCCAGTCGTCGGCTTCCGCCCCCATGCAACTAGTGCCGGGGTGTTCCTGGAAAAACCCAGATACTCTTTGTCCAAATGTTTGGTCCCTTAATGAGGTATCCAGCGCAGCGAACAAAGCAATCGGACTATTCGGCTTTATAACTTTCACTTAGCCATAGAAGTCTACAATTTTAAATTTCGGCGAAGCCTCTAGAATACGGAAGGCTGAATTGGGGCGCTATATACGCCTAGATCGGACGAAGCCGATTTATTGCCTAAAGTGGAAAATCTTGAAGGATTTTAAGACCTCTTGAACAGCGACCAGCTCTCGCCATCATGTCAGTCAGTTTTCGGCTTTCTCTACTGAGGTGCTCGTCCGGAAGAACCGGGACACAATCACAGTAGTTCTCCCTGCGCTACCTTAGCCGATATAATGGAACGTAAGGTACCAAAACAAGGGAGCCGGGCTAACCCAACTGTAGACCTAAGACATGATTCGGAGCTGATGCATATAGTGCTATAAGTTCGGGGTGGCCGCACTGTTTAAAGTCTTCGGACTTTAGTTGCCGTAGAACGGGGCGCCATAGGAAGCCCCTGGCAAACGGACCGTACCAAAGTGTACGGATGCAATATCAAAGAAACATTTGTAAGAAAAATGTTCAAATAAGAATAATGAGCTGACGCTATATATAATCTCCCTTTGATGAAAATACGTTTAAGCGTATGTTTACAACGAATGCATTAAGCGGAGATAAATAGGACTATTTAACATGTCCTATCCAGGAGCAGGCCGCGTATGGATATATAAAATAGGTATAACAATCGCAAATAGGTTCCACCTGGGTGTTCCCTTCTGTGCGCGAAGCCTGTTGCCTCCTTGGTTTTCTCTCCTATGTTAGTCCGGCAATCCGGCTCTTCTGAAGAGGCTGCTCTAAAGCAATGTCCTGAAAAATAAGAAGCACGGGTTATGAAGGTATGTGGCGGTAATCCCGCACTGTTGACTGTGTCGTTGTTGAGCCTCCGCCTTCGCCCATGGTATCTTGAGTGCGTAATTGTGTATGCGTGGCACGAATGCTGCTTTGATGGGGCTTAAGCGGGGGCCAGACTGCTAGTCGCGCTCTTGGCATGCCTGATGATCCTGTTGCGGGGTGCTCCGGACTCTCTTGACGGTGCCCGAATTGGTTTGTCGGAGGAGGCCGCATTGTACTTCCGCCGCGAGGGCTGCAGTATGTTCTTCTGCTCGGAGAGAGCGGTCCATATTTCCGTTCACTGTCATGACTCCGCGTGGTCCTGGCATCTTGAGCTTGAGGTATGCGTGGTGTGGTACCGCATTGAATCTAGCGAATGCGGTTCGTCCGAGCAGTGCATGGTAACCATCTGCGGAAAGGGACGATGTCGAAGATTAACTCTTCGCCCGAAGTTATCCGGGATCCAAAGACCACTTCCAATGTTATAGAGCCCGTGCAACGGGCCTCTACTCCAGGAATCACACCTTTAAAGGTGGTTTTGGTGGCCTTGATCCTTGAAGGGTCAATGCCCATTTTGTGCACTTTATCCTGATAAAGCAGGTTCAGGCTGCTGCCGCCGTCCATAAGGACGCGCGTAAGGTGGAATCCGTCGATGATTGGGTCTAGAACCAATGCGGCCAAGCCGCCGTGACGGATGCTAGTAGGGCGATGCCTACGATCGAAGGTGATCGGACAAGCTGACCATGGGTTGAATTTGGGGGCGACTGGCTCCATCGCATAGACGTCCCATAGTGCCCGCTTCCGTTCCCGCTTGGGGATGTGCGTGGCGTATATCATGTTAACCGTTTTCACATGGGGGGAAATTTCTTCTGTCCCCCCGCGTTCGGACGTCGGGGCTCATCGTCATCGTCGCTATGCAGCCCCTTGTCCTTGGCTTCGGCGTTTATTTTGCCGGCCTGTTTGAATACCAATCAATCTCTGGTGTGGTTGGCTGGCTTGTCCGGGGTGCCATGAATTTGGCACGAGCACTCCGATATCACGGTCCAGCATCGACGGTCCCTGATTATTTCTTTTGAACGGCTTCTTCCGCTGACCGGGCTTGGATCCGCTGAATCCGGCGTTGACTGCCGTGTCTTCAGTGTTGTCGCCGTTGTTCTGTGGCCTATGTCAGTTACGCCGTGGTTTGCCGCTATTGTCGCGGCCATCCGAAGTGCCAGAATTTGGCGTAGTGCTTCTGCCCGTGCAAAAGCGGGTCATTAGTGTTGTGAGAGCTGACATGGAATTGGGTTTTTCCTAGCCGAGGTGTCGAGCGAGCCACTCGTCACGGATATTATGCTTAAAATCCGCCAAGGCTTCCATGTCCGGACAGTCGACTATTTGGTTCTTTTTAGTTAGGAACCGAGTCCAGAATTTCCTGGCTGACTCTCTAGGTTGTTGAGTAATGTGGCTCAGGTCATCGGCGTCTGGTGGTCGCACATATGTGCCCTGGAAGTTGTCAAGGAATGCGTCTTCCAGGTTTTCCCAACTGCCAATGGAATTTGCTGGCTGGCTGTTAAGCCAGTGCCGGGCTGGTCCTTTGAGCTTAAGGGAAAGATATTAGATGGCATGTAGATCGTCTCCGCGGGCCATGTGAATGTGGAGAAGGAAATCTTCGATCCATACTGCGGGGTCTGTTGTGTCATCGTATGATTCGATGTTTACGGGTTTGAATTCTTCTGGGAATTCATGATCCATTACTACGTTAGTGAAGCAGAGGGTGTCTTGGCGCCTCTGCTTTGGGCTATAATGCTCTGTGGTCGAATTGCTACAGGTGGCTTTGTTCGCCCGGCCGGACGTGTTGAAGGTGTATCCGGCGTGTGATTAAATGCGTCTTGCCGAGGCGCGCCCCCGCGATCCATAGATCGATCTTGGTTGTCCTGTTTTGTTGCCCCACGCCGTAGTATGTTGGCGTGGGGGTGTTGGCTGGTACGCGGTCTGATATGTCGTTTTGTGACGCCCTCGATTCAATCGTACACTAATCATACACGCAAATGTGTACGATCAAGATAAAGGACTCATGGGAAGATATCACAACACAACTCTAGACACAAATTAAAATAATACAAGCTTTATGTTACAAGCTAGGGGCCTCGAGGGCTCGAATACATAAGCTCGAATACACAAGAGTCAGCGGAAGCAACAATATCTGATTACAGACATGAGTTAGACAAGTTTGCCTTAAGAAGGCTAGCACCAAAAAGCAGCAACGATCAAAAATGCAAGGCCACCTGCCTGGGAGCCTCCTAACTACATATGGTCGTCGACGGTATCCACGTAGTAGTAGGCACCCTCGGGGTAGTAGCAGTCGTCAAAGGTGGCATCGGGCTCCTGGGCTCCGAGATCTGGTTGCATCAACCGGAAAGAAGAAGAAAGGGGGAAAAGGGGGAGCAAAGCAACCGTGAGTACTCATCCATAGTACTCGCAAGCAAGGATCTACACTACATATGCAACATTATCAAAGGAAGGTTGTATATGTGGACTGGGCTGCAGAAATGCCAGAATAGAGAGAAGGCCTAGTCCTATCGAAGACTAGCATATGTTGGAAACCACCATCTTGTAGCATCTGGAGGGAGTAGAGTAACATAAAATAAAGTAGTAGAAGTGTTATCAACCTCGGCCGGAGATCCTTTCTCGACTCCCTGCGAGAAAGGCATCCCAGAGCCATCACAATCCATTACTCATCACCATCCAATTCTCATCACAAGTATCCAGTTCTAGTTGTATCGATCGGGATACAACTCCAAGTGTCCGTTACCGTAGGACAGGCTATCGATAGATGTTTTCTTCCCTGCAGGTGCACCAACTTACCCACCACGCCGCTTAACTCCGGCGGACACACTTTCCAGGTCATGCCCGGCCTCGGCCAAACAATACGCCGCAACCCGACCTATGCTTAATAGAGAGGCCAACACGCCGGACTAAACCTATGCCCCGTGGGTCATGGGCCATCTCTCGGGAACTCACGCACGCTATGCGTGGGCGGCCGGTGAGCAGACCTAGCTACCTCCTTCAACAAGGCAGGCACTTATGCAGTCCAACCCGGCGTGCACCGGCCGTCACGACGCCTATTAAGCTTGGCTGATGATGTATGACCTTGAACGCCCATACTATGCCCACGTGATGGTTAGTGCTATCGGGCCGAGGCCCCTCGGATCAAATATCCAAATCGTAGTGGATTAGGAACGCGCGGTAAAAAGCAGAGACTCACGAAAGATGTGACCCCGTTGCCCCGTCTTGAGGACTTGCGGCAAGGGCTAGGAATGCCCGGCCACGCCTCGTATTTATCTCGCGGGCACCCTCCAGGTCAACCCGACTCCACATCACTCGCAATTAAGATCGCGCGGGTACCCCTCAGTGTCGACCCGTCTTTAGTAACATGGCTCAGTGCGTTGTAACTGTGTGTCTAAACATCAAGGGGAAAACCCGAGGAATCACCCCCGGTGAATTCCACTCGATGTAGTCATCAAGGTGAACGAAAGAGGATTCACCCTCGAGGTCCACACTTGAGGGGTTGCACGACAGAGTCGTATCAGAAGTGGTTAAAGAGGAAATCACCCTCGATGACCACGACCGAATAACTATACTACGAGGTTAATATCGGAAGTGTTGTAGAGGTTTCACCCTCGGTTTCGATAGTAACCCAAAGAGTGTCGAGCAACTAAGGGGAAGTGATGTGCGGTGTCGGGGCCTGGTCTTCGATCCGTTGATCGGGTCTTCGATTATCCGGTAGGCGATCGGGACAAGGCGGGGGTCACTGATGGATCACTATCCAACCTATACTAAACAGTGTAGGATAAGCAGGTAAGGTACAACAGAAGGTACAAAAGCAGGCTATGCATCAGAATAGGTGCAAACAATAATAGTAGCAAAATCTAATGCAAGCATGAGAGAATGGAATGGGCGATATCGGGATGATCAAAGGGGGGGCTTGCCTGGTTGCTCTGGCAAGGAGGGGTCGTCGTCGACGTAGTCGATCACAGGGGCGGCATCAGTCTCGGGGTCTATCGGAGAGAAGGAGGGGGAGAGAAACAATAAATTGAAAGCAAACATAGCATCACAAAGCAGAACGTGGCAATATGTTGTGCCGGGAGTGACCTAACGTATGGCTACACGATAAAGGTGAAGGGGGAAATCAACCGGGAATGTTTTCCGGTTGCCCGGAATGTCGATGCGACCGGAGGGGGAATGTCCCATGTTCAGCATGCTAGGGGCATGTGACAGATTAACAGACCACTTATTCGGATTCGTTGGATTTTTCTGAGCAACTTTCATATAGAAAACATTTTCATCGGAGTTACGGTTTAATTTCTATGAATTTTCAAAGATTAAAGCCATTTCTGGAATTATTTAAATTAGCAGAAAAGGAAATATGACATCAGCATGACATAGGTGTGACGTCAGCAGTCAACAGTCCGGTTGACTGGTCAAAGCTGACCAGTGGGTCCCACATGTCATAGAGAGAGGGCTAACAGTGGGTTATTTTAAAAGAATAGGGGGGTAATTAGCAGTTGGGCCCCATATGTCAGTGGCTAATTAGATTAACCAATTAACTTTAGTTATATAAACGTTTTAATTAACAGAATAACGGTGGGGCCCGCATGTCAATGACACTGGGCTGCCCAGTCAGCACGTTGACTGGGTCAACCAGTCAACGGGCCATTGAGGCGATTGGCGGCGACACCGGGAGGGCCGCATGGCGGACAGGTCGTGACGGCGACGCCGAGTCGCCCGACGACCCTCATGTCGCTCCTCGCCGGAGTTGGCCGGAAAACGACCTCAGGGGCCCGTTTCGGCCGCGGTTTGAACCTACGGCACCGTAGGGCTCGCGCGCATCCGGCTGCGGTGGTGGCTTGGCCGGAGCGCGCCTGCAGCGACGCGGCGAGTACGAGCAGCGACGGCGCTCGGGTGCACGGCGGGGACATTACTAGGGGCACGGCGAGGCGAGCCAGAAGGCTTGCCCCGCCTCTGGGAGCGTGCTGAGCATGACGGGGTGGCCGGCTACGAGCTCCGCGAGTCGTGGCTACGGCGGCGAACCCCACGACGGCGACTAGCTCGGGCATGACGGGGGAACCAGCCTACGGTAGTGGCGTAAGCGTGGAAGAGAAGGAAGGGAAGGTCCGCGCTCACTTCCGTTCTTTGGGAAGGCCCGAGGAAGAGTCGAGGTGGCCGGGAGGCAGCGTCGGTGTCTGCCCGAGGCGGACGGAGGTTGAAGAAGGCGGCGTGACGGCGCTCTAGCGCCTCGAGCTCTTGCGGATGGCACCAGGGGGCGTAGCGGATGATGGCGAGGAGCTACGTCATGGCGAATACGCGCGTGGTGGCCGGTGGCCACGAGGGCGACGGCGGCCATGGCGGCCGTGGTGTTCGGATGCGATGGGGAGGGGGTGTGGGGTGTGAGGGAGAGACGAAGCGGGCGAGGGGAAAGGACTGGCGCGAGTGGGGTGGCAGAGCAAGTGGAAGGGGAGCCCGAGGCGTCGCCCTTATCCTCCCCCGGCGAGGTCGGCGAGGTGGTCGGGTGGCGCCGAGGCGCCCGGTCAGTCAAAGTGGGAGGTGGGAGACGACGGGGAGGTAGTGGGCCACATGGCTGTTGGGCTTAGCACGGAGGGTTAGGCCTGGGGGTCAGGGCCTTTCTCTCTCTCCCCTTTTCCTTTCTTTTGCTCTTTTCTTTTCTGAGAAAAAATGCTATGCAATATTTGAGCTGCCAAAAGGAGTTACGAAAAATGTGGGACTTGGCCAAATAAATACATTACAATATTTGGCACCTGCCACAAAAAGTTTGGGAGGAGTTTGAAATGATTTGGATTTTTCACAATTGGAAAAGCATTTAAAAATGCTGATTCGAACTGCTTTAATTCCTGTGGAAATTAGCTATCTCAAATGATGTTGAATCATTCATGACATTTAGTCGATGGATATTTTCAACCCAAATGAACATTTTTGTTTCTTGTTTGGAGGAATATTTTATTTGACTTTATTTTAAAATTGAATTTGAATTGGTTTTGAATCAACGTGAGATTAGCAACAGTAACAATGATGACATGGCGCCCTTAACAGAGATTACTGTAGCACGACACTAGGGGTGTTACTAATCCCCTCCACTACAAGAAATCTCGTCCCGAGATTTAGGTGGGGAAGTAAAGAGCAACTTCAGAAGAACTGACACTTATAGGGTTAATTATCTGGAGAACAAATCAGGGAATGTGGCAGAAGTATCTCCCGAGTAGAAACTTAAGAGAACATCGAGAGCAAATATGAAGGTACAATAGGAAGTTTCAAGCGAATGGACAAACGATCGATACCTGAAAAGAGTGTGAGAAGGGGGTTCAGAGCATCGGGAATAGATCATCTCTCGTAAGGTGGCTCGTGACATGATACGAAGCCAAATGCAAGAATATTTCAGAATCAAAGATATCTGAGGGAGTCAGTTTCGATCCTGTGGAACTGTGGGTTATGGGCCCACCATGTGGGTTAAAAGTAGAAAGGGGCCGATAGCAAGGTATGTCAGATGGTAGTCTGTCAGTTATGTTGCCAACAACGTTGGTACCAAGGGCGAGGGACGAAGAGAACTATTTTCCTGCTCGTTGAACGAGGCGGACTAATAGGCAAAGTTCTCGTCCATCGGTGGTTACCGGAATGTCATCAACATTAGTAACAGGGTCTCACTGACAAGGTTGTACACCGGGGTGCTTACTTAAGCGGGGATTTATCTCTGCTCAGACAAGTTAGATTACAAGAAAGGTGAAACGGAACAATGGAAAGGAAAATGTGTTTACACACAAGAATTGGGAGTATATCCTTCCCAAGGGAAAGCGGGGCAGGATATACATGATATGACAACAAGTTCAAAATCATTTAGATAAAGGGGGCGAGGGAAGAATCATGATATTACCCATACAATGGTGTTTGGATAATAGATCAAGAAACATTTGACAATGTGCTTCCAATGTTCTTGTTGATATTCAGAATACCAATCATCACGCTTTGATGCAGCAACAATATGGTGCCAAGTAAAGATTGTGTTCGAAGATCTCAAGAGATACCGAGAAACAATTCCAAGATTATCTCATAACTTAAGGAATAACCAAGCACAATCAGGTCTGTGTTGGCAGAAAGTTAAGATGTCGTCGATGATAACACCAATCATCGAGGGGCAGGGATGGTATTTCTAGCCATGAATTCAATTGACATCTCTGAAGAAGCCAAAGTGTTGACGGTGATCACGACAAATTTTGTTGAGAGACTCTATGAAGATGCCATCGAGCAGCGACGACATTAAGCAAAAGGAAGGATGAAGTGAAAGGCTATGAGAACCACGGATTCGACACAAGCTCGAAATCAAACTTGTTGTTCGAGATGAAATGATAGGATGCGGAAGATAGACGCAAGCTTAGCTCGTCGTCAGGAGTTGTGTTCCGGGACGAAGGACCGGGTAGCACAGTTAAAAATAGCTCGATAATGATATAGCCGATCAGGCTATGAATGATGTGATGGAGTATCATTCTAATGAGAATTCATAAGAGGTAGTGCAATGACACAATATCCTCGAGATAACAGGGGGCAATACTCGAGGTAGATCAAAATAGAGGTTGCGGAGATGAAATGATCTGCAGAAGACAAGTATTTTAACTTGTCTGGGAAATGGAATCAAGGAGAAAATATGACCGGAACCACGATTGCGAAGAATCAATTTAAAAATGCAAGATGAGCTTATACCAAGGGAGCATTTGATTAAAAGAGAAGCTTCCATGATAAGGTCTACATCGTGTCTATGGGCATGAACCCAAAGTTCAAGGGCGACTCCCACTTCTTCAATGCATAACCTTTCATTTACTCCTCGTTTTCGATGAAGTTGTAGTGTTGAAATGTTATCTGGAAAAACACCAGAAGAGTATGACTCGTGAAAACTCTCGGGTTCACATGGATTAAGGAAGGCAGAGGTTCAACGCGTAGGGGTATCTTAGGAACATATACCACTGACTTCCAGAGTATATAACATCAGCTCAATAGCAGAGCATGGTTGACCATAAGCAGAGGATACAATTTACCAAAGGCAATAGGTATCGGGGAAGAGCGCCTGAGCTTTTGAATATGGAGGACATTGCCGGATAATAATCCAACAAAGGATTCAGCGGTCCTCAATGGATCTGATGTGAGTATCAGTACTCAATCAGAAGAGGGAAAGAATTCAAAGGCATCAGATTATAGAAACAACTGAATAATTCAATGTCCAAGTTGAAGGGAACTAGGTGGACAATCAATTACAACATGATTGGCCGAGATCCAACTCATGTCCAGAATGACGTATGAGCAGGAAGGTCAAATTTCAGGGTTCGACTGATGATTGCGGTCAATCGCAAGATAATGTATCAATAGGCTCTGGATGTAAAAGAAAGTGGATGTTAATGAATATTGTTGGACATATAGATTTAACCATAATGCAGCCAGACAAGACATTCGAGAGCACTAGGCTGCGGAGGATCCTTGGGAGATACAATTGCATCCGAAGAATTTTGGGAGACATATGATCAACTGGGGATGAACGAATCCCCGGTAAGTGTGAGGAATTATTCGTGGGGTTATTCAGGCGGAAAAGAGCTGCAAGGGAGTCGGAAAAAGGATTCTCGAAAGTCAGAGAATACTTCCTGGTATCATGTAATAACAAGAACAACTAGGGATGGAAGTATGAACGGCGAGGCACGCAGTTATACATAAGGATTCAACGGTGTTAAGGGATTGCAAAAGAAATGAACACAAGTTCTCGTGATAACATTGGAGAGTATCTTCGGGGTCTCCTGTTGAATCAAGCCATCATCTGGAATGAAGGGGCTCTCCGGGAGGAAGTAGTTACGAGAACCTAGTGTTAGAGTTAGCGAAATCATTTAACCCGAATAGAAGAGAGATCAGGATCCCAGAGTATAGACGAGGAATAAAAGATCCTAATACCACCCAATGGCGACGTGGGCCCGTAAGCCACACAGCCATGTTAGTAAAAGTTTTTCAATGACTAGACTCAACTTCGGCCAAGGAGTTGGAAAGGGGGCTACCTACAGGCAGTCGGCTCTGATACCAACTTGTGACGCCCTCGATTCAATCGTACACTAATCATACACGCAAATGTGCACGATCAAGATCAAGGACTCAAGGGAATATATCACAACACAACTCTAGACACAAATTAAAATAATACAAGCTTTATGTTACAAGCTAGGGGCCACGAGGGCTCGAATACATAAGCTCGAATACACAAGAGTCGTGAAGCAACAATATCTGAGTCTGAGACATGAGTTAGACAAGTTTGCCTTAAGAAGGCTAGCACCAAAAGCAGCAATGATTGAAAAGGCAAGGCCTCCTGCACAGGAGCCTCCTAACTACTCCCCGGTGGTCGACGGTCTCCACGTAGTAGTAGGCACCCTCGGGGTAGTAGCAGTCGTCAAAGGTGGCATCGGGCTCCTGGGCTCCGACATCTGGTTGCATCAACCGGAAAGAAGAAGAAAGGGGGAAAAGGGGGAGCAAATCAATCGTGAGTACTCATCCAAAGTACTCGCAAGAAAGGATCTACACTACATATGCAACATTATCAAAGGAAGGTTGTATATGTGGACTGGGCTGCAGAAATGCCAGAATAGAGAGAAGGCCTAGTCCTATCGAAGACTAGCATATGTTGGAAACCACCATCTTGCAGCATCTGGAGGGAGTAGAGTAACATAAAATAAAGTAGTAGAAGTGTTATCAACCTCGGCCGGAGATCCTTTCTCGACTCCCTGCGAGAAAGGCATCCCAGAGCCATACTATCCAATTATCATCACACTCCATTACTCATCACCATCCAATTCTCATCACAAGTATCTAGTTCTAGTTGTATCGATCGGGATACAACTCCAAGTGTCCGTTACCGTAGGACAGGCTATCGATGGATGTTTTCATCCCTGCAGGGGTGCACCAACTTACCCACCACGCCGCTTAACTCGGCGGACACACTTTCGTGGTCATGCCCGCCTCGGCCAAACAATACGCCGCAACCCGACCTAGGCTTAATAGAGAGGCCAGCACGCCGGACTAAACCTATGCCCCAGGGGTCATGGGCCATCTCCCGGGAACTCCAGACGCTATGCGTGGGCGGCGGTGAGCAGACCTAGCTACCTCCTTCAACAAGGCAGGCGCTTACGCAGTCCAACCCGGCGCCGCTTCGATCGGCCGACGTCTATTAAGCTTCGGCTGATGTATACGACGCTAACGCCCATACTATGCCCACGTGATGGTTAGTGCTATCAGGCGAGGCCCTCGGATCAAATATCCAAATCGTAGTGGATTACGAACGCAGCGGTAACAAGCAGAGACTCACGAAAGATGTGACCCGTTGCCCGTCTCGAGGACTTGCGGCAAGGGCTAGGAATGCCCGCCACGCCAGATTTATCTCGCGGGCACCCTCCAGGTCAACCCGACTCCACATCACTCGCAATTAAGCTCGCGCGGGTACCCCTCAGTGTCGACCCGTCTTTAGTAACATGGCTCAGTGTATAGTCATAGTAATCGTAGTAACTGTGTGTCTAAACATCAAGGGGAAAACCCGAGGAATCACCCCCGGTGAATTCCACTCGATGTAGTCATCAAGGTGAACGTAAGAGGATTCACCCTCGAGGTCCACACTTGAGGGGTTGCACGACAGAGTCGTATCAGAAGTGGGTAAAGAGGAAATCACCCTCGATGACCACGACCGAATAACTATACTACAGGTTTTATATCAGAAGTGATGTAGAGGTTTCACCCTCGGTACTCGATAGTAACCCAGTAGTGTCGAGCAACTAAGGGGAAGTGATGTGCGGTGTCGGGGCCTGGTCTTCGATCCCGTTGATCGGGTCTTCTGATTATCCGGTAGGCGATGCGGACAAGGCGGGGGTCACTGATGGATCACTATCCAACCTATACTAAGCAGTTTAGGATAAGCAGGTAAGGTACAACAGAAGGTACAAAAGCATGCTATGCATCAGAATAGGTGCAAACAATAACAGTAGCAAAATCTAATGCAAGCATGAGAGAATGGAATGGGCGATATCGGGATGATCAAAGGGGGGGCTTGCCTGGTTGCTCTGGCAAGGAGGGGTCGTCGTCGACGTAGTCGATCACAGGGGCGGCATCGGTCTCGGGGTCTATCGGAGAGAAGGAGGGGGAGAGAAACAATAAATTCAAAGCAAACATAGCATCACAAAGCAGAACGTGGTAATATGTTGTGCCGGGAGTGACCTAACGTATGGCTACACGATAAAGGTGAAGGAAATCAACCGAATGTTTTCCGGTTCGGACTAATGTCGGACGAGATGACCGGAGGGGGAATGTCCCATGTTCAGCATGCTAGGGGCATGTGACAGATGAACGGACCACTTATTCGGATTCGTTGGATTTTTCTGAGCAACTTTCATATAGAAAACATTTTCATCGGAGTTACGGTTTAATTTCTATGAATTTTCAAAGATTAAAGCCATTTCTGGAATTATTTAAATTAGCAGAAAAGGAAATATGACATCAGCATGACATAGGTGTGACGTCAGCAGTCAACAGTCCGGTTGACTGGTCAAAGCTGACCAGTGGGTCCCACATGTCATAGAGAGAGGGCTAACGGTGGGTTATTTAAAAGAACAGGGGGGTTAATTAGCAGTTGGGCCCCACATGTCAGTGGCTAATTAGATTAACTAATTAACTTTAGTTATATAAACGCTTTTAATTAATGTAATAACCGTCGGGCCCGCATGTCAATGACGACACTGGGCTGCCAGTCAAGACGTTGACTGGGTCAACCAGTCAACGTATGGGGCCCATTGGCGGCGACACCGGGAGGGCAGCGTGGCGACAGTCGGTTACGCGGAGTCGCTCCGGCGACCCTCTTGCGGCTGCTCCTCGCCGGAGTTGGCCGGAAAATGATCTCAGGGGCCCGTTTCGGCCGCGGTTTGAACCTACGGCACCGCAGGGCTCGCGCGCATCCGGCTGCGGTGGTGGCTTGGCCGGAGCGCTGCGACGCGGGCGTAGTACGAAAGCAGCGACGGCGCCGGTGCACGGCGAGGACATTGTTAGGGGCACGGCGAGGCGAGCTGAAGGCTTGCCCGCCTACGGGAGCGTCTTGAGCATGACGGGTGGTGGCCGGCTACGAGCTCCGCGAGCCGTGGCTACGGCGGCGAACCCCACGACGGCGACTAGCTCGGGCATGACGGGGGAACCAGCTACGGGTAGTGGCAGAAGCAGGGAAGAGAAGGAAGGGGGGGAAGGTCCGGCGCTCACTTCCGTTGCTGGGAAGGACCAAGGAAGAGTCGAGGTGGCCGGAGACGGCGTCGGTGTGCGGCGGCCCGAGGCGGACGGAGGTTGAAGAAGGCGGCGTGACGGCGCTCTAGCGCCTCCGAGCTCTTGCGGATGGCACCAGGGGGCGTAGCGGATGATGGCGAGGAGCTACGTCATGGCGAATACGCGCGTGGTGGCCGGTGGCCACGAGGGCGACGGCGGCCATGGCGGCCGTGGCGTTCGGATGCGATGGGGAGGGGATCTGGGGTGCGAGGGAGAGACGAAGCGGGCGAGGGGAAAGGTGGTGAGTGGGGTGGCAGAGCAAGTGGAAGGGGAGCCCGAGGCGTGTCCTTATCCTCTCCCGTGAGGTCGGCGAGGTGGTCGGGTGGCGCCGAGGCGCCCGGTCGGTCAAACAGTGGGAGGTGGGAGACGACAGGGGAGGGGTAGTGGGCCACATGGCCTGTTGGGCTTAGCCCGGAGGGTTAGGCCCGGGGGGGGGGGTCAGGGGCCTTTTCTCTCTCTCTCCCCTTTTCCTTTCTTTTGCTCTTTTCTTTTTACAGAAAAAATGCTATGCAATATTTGAGCTGCCAAAAGGAGTTCTGAAAAATGTGGGACTTGGCCAAATAAATACATTACAATATTTGGCACCTGCCACAAAAAGTTTGGGAGGAGTTTGAAATTATTTGGATTTTTCACAATTGGAAAAGCATTTAAAAATGCTGATTTGGAAGTGCTTTAATTCCTTTAAATTAGCTATCTCAAATGATGTTGAATCATTCATGACATTTAGTCGATGGATATTTTCAACCCAGCGAACATTTTTGTTTCTTGTTTGGAGGAATATTTTATTTGACTTTATTTTAAAATTGAATTTGAATTGGTTTTGAATCAACGTGAGATTAGCAATAAAGAATAATGATGACATGGCGCCATTAATGAGAGATTCTTGTATGCGACCTTAATCGGGGTGTTACAGTTTTATCCCGGCCACGAGGTGGCCGGTCAGCCGTATGGTGCTCGAGTTGGTATTCCTTGGCTGCCAGGACTTCAGTCCATCTATCTGTGAGCAGGTCTTGATCAGCTTGGAGTTGCTACTGTTTCTTTTTCAGGCTCCTCGCAGTGGCTATAAGCCGGCGCTTGAAGCGCTCCTGCTCTACGGGATCCTCAGGCACGATGAACTCATCGTCGTAGAGGCTAATCTCGTCTTCGGAGGGGGACAGGTAGTTGTCCTCCTCCGGGTATTCGTCCGTCGCCTGTTCTTCTGGGCTGACCTGCTCATCCTCCTGTTCGGCCTGCTCGAAGGCGGGCTGATCAGGGTTGTATTCTTCTTCGGCACCATTCGGATTGTTTTCGTCTCCTAGGCCGGTATTGCTGTGGCGGGTCTTGGAGTGGCGCCGACGACGCCCATTCTTTGCTTTTTTCCCCTGAGGTTTTATCCTCCGTTGCCTCATCGCCATTTGTTTCCTTCAGAGTGTCCACCATATATATATCATAGGAAGAGGTGGTTGTCCACTGCCCAGTGAGTGGTGGTTCATGTTCTTCTCCTGCATCGTCGTCCATACCGTCGATGTCTTCGGAGTCGAAGTCCAGTACCTCGGTTAAATCATCGACCGTGGCAATGAAGTGGGTGGTGGGTGGGCAACGAATTCCTTCATCGCCGCTGCCTCCCACTCGAGCCGGACATAGTTCCGCCCGAGCCTCGACAAAGAGAGAGACTTTAATGAGTCCGGCATGTCGCCAAAGGGCAAGTCTTTGGAAGATATCATGAGCGGTGAACTCCATTACCGAGCCCAACCCGGATCGGCTGGCTCGGGAGTCTGTGATCGGGACCCACATCCGGATACGAATCCAGGGGTCCGGAGTCACAGGTCACCACAGAGGTAAGACCCGTGTTCGGCTCCATCACCGATGAGTGCGTGACCTGCGGGGCGGGGTCCATCCCTCCGTCCTTAGGCAGCGCCGCCTGCTCCGGATTTAGGTCCGGGGATACTCTGAGGTTGATACCGAGCTTCGGCCCGAACGGCAGGTCTAAGCCGTGCTCGTGGATCTGTCCGGTGCTCGGCATAGGCCCAAATCCATCGAAGATCAAGTCTCCGCGGATGTCCGCCGTGTAGTTTAGATTTCGAACCTGATCCGGTGGCTGTGGGCGAGCTGTCGATCTGCTTCCAGATGGCCAAGCGAAGTTGGCGCAGTAAGCCGCCAACACGAAGATCTATCCGGAAGAAAGGTCTCACCCGGGATCGTGTTGTTGACGATGATGGAGGAGCCATCGAGCCTCGTAACGACGGCTACGTAAGAACTCTCAATGAAAGCACCAATGTCGGTGTCAAAACCGGGGATCTCGGGTAGGGGGTCCCGATCTGTCGTCTATTACGATGGTAACAGGAAGCAAGGGACACATATGTTTACCCAGTTCGGGCTCTCTCGATGGAGGTAAAACCCTACTTCTCGCTTGATTAATATTGAAGATATGGGTAGTACAAGAGTAGATCTACCACGAGATCGTAGAGGCTAAACCCTAGAAGCTAGCCTATGGTGGTATGATTGTAATTGTGATCGGCCTTATAAGGACCAACCTCTCCGGTTTATATAGACACCGGAGAGGGCTAGGGTTTACATGGAGTCGGTTACAAGGAAGGAAATATAATATCCGGATCGCCAAGCTTGCCTTCCACGCCAAGGAAAGTCCCATCCGGACACGGGCCGAAGTCTTGAGTCTTGTATCTTCACGCTTCAATAGTCCGGACGATGTATACAGTCCGGCTGTCGGGATACCCCCTAATCCAGGACTCCCTCAATCATCATTATTAGAGCATTGTCCCAGTGAGCAAAGGATGATGGAGACTATGATTCCCCCACAAGTCGGGATGAGACTCCGGACGAAAAGTTAAAAAAAAGAGAAAAAAAGAGGCCATAAAAAAAGAGAGAGAAAGGCCCAAATAAAAAAATAAAAAAATATTAAAAAATGAGAGAAAAAGAGAGAAGGGACAATGCTACTCTCCTTTTACCACACTTGTGCTTCAAAGTAGCACCATGATCTTCATGATAGAGAGTCTCCTATGTTGTCACTTTCATATACTAGTGGGAATCTTGCATTATAGAACTTGGCTTGTATATTCCAACGATGGGCTTCCTCAAAATGCCCTAGGTCTTCGTGAGCAAGCGAGTTGGATGCACACCCACTTAGTTCCTTTTGTTGAGCTTTCATATACTTATAGCTCTAGTGCATCCGTTGCATGGCAATCCCTACTCACTCACATTGATATCTATTAATGGGCATCTCCATAGCCCGTTGATACGCCTAGTTGATGTGAGACTATCTTCTACTTTTTGTCTTCTCCACAACCACCATTCTATTCCACCTATAGTGCTATGTCCATGGCTCACGCTCATGTACTGCGTGAAGATTGAAAAGGTTTGAGAACATCAAAAGTATGAAACAATTGCTTGGATTGTCATCGGGGTTGTGCATGATTTAAATATTTTGTGTGATGAAGATAGAGCATAGCCAGAGTATATGATTTTGTAGGGATAACTTTCTTTGGCCATGTTATTTTGAGAAGACATGATTGCTTTGTTAGTATGCTTGAAGTATTATTGTTTTCATGTCAATATTAAACTTTTGTTTTGAATCTTATGGATCTGAATATTCTTGCCACAATAAAGAAGATTACATTGATAAATATGTTAGGTAGCATTCCACACCAAAAATTCTGTTTTTATCATTTACCTACTCGAGGACTAGCAGGAATCAAGCTTGGGGATGCTGAAACGTCTCCAACGTATCTATAATTTTTGATTGTTCCATGCTATTATATTATCTGTTTTGGATGTCTATGGGCTTTATTAAAAAAATTTATATTATTTTTGGGACTAACCTATTGACCCAGAGCCGAGTGCCGCCTCGCTTTTTTTCCCTTGTTTGATGTTTGAAGAAAAGGAATATCAAATGGAGTCGAAACGGAATGAAACCTTCTGGAGAAATTATTTTTGGAAGGAAAGCAACCCGGGAGACTTGGAGTGCACGTCAGGAAAGCAACAAGGGAGGCACGAGGCGGGGGGCGCCCACCCCCCTGGGCGCGCCCTCCACCCTCGTGGGCCCCTCGTGGCTCCCCAGATGTATTTCTTCCGCTATATATACCAATATACCCTAAAAACTTTGGAGAACATAATAGATCGGGAGTTCCGCCGCCGCAAGCCTTTGTAGCCACCAAAAACCAATCGGGACTCTGTTTCGGCACCCTGCCGGAGGGGGGAACCCTCACCGGTGGCCATCTTCATCATCCCGGCGCTCTCCATGACGAGGAGGGAGTAGTTCACGCTCGGGGCTGAGGGTATGAACCAGTAGCTATGTGTTAGATCTCTCTCTCTCGTGTTCTTGATTTGGCACGATCTTGATGTATCGCGAGCTTTGCTATTATAGTTGGATCTTATGTTGCTTCTCCCCCTCTACTCTCTTGTAATGGATTTAGTTTTCCCCTTGAAGTAATCTTATCGGATTGAGTCTTTAATGACTTGAGAACACTTGATGTATGTCTTGCCGTGCGTATCTGTGGTGCTAATGGGATATCACGTGATTCAGTTGATGTATGTTTTGGTGATCAACTTGCGGGTTCTGCCCATGATCTTATGCATAGGGGTTGGCACACATTTTTGTCTTGATTCTCTGGTAGAAACTTTGGGGCACTCTTTGAGGTTCTATGTGTTAGTTGAATAGATGAATCTGAGATTGTGTGACGCATATCATATAATCATACCCACGGATACTTGAGGTGACATTGGAGTATCTAGGTGACATTAGGGTTTTGGTTGATTTGTGTCTTAAGGTGTTATTCTAGTACAAATTCGAGGGCTGTTTGTGACACTTATAGGAATAGCCCAATGGATTGATTGGAAAGAATAACTTTGAGGTGGTTTCGTACCCTACCATAATATCTTCGTTTGTTCTCCACTATTAGTGACTTTGGAGTGATTCTTTGTTGCATGTTGAGGGATAGTTATATGATCCAATTATGTTATTATTGTTGAGAGAACTTGCACTAGTGAAAGTATGAACTCTAGGCCTTGTTTCCTAGCATTGCAATACCGTTTGTGCTCACTTTTATCATTAGTTACCTTGCTATTTTTATATTTTCAGTTTACAAAAACCTATATCTACCATCCAACAGCTTCCCGAGGAAGCCAAGAGAAAATGTGCCGAGCAAGATTTCTGCCGCTCTTGATCGCAAACGTTTTAGATAGAACAGTCGTATGCAAAGTGAGAGCAGCGCGGGATTTGTGCATCCCTTCAACGCAAACAGTTGTTTTGGATGACCCGTGTGGAACCACGTACAAACAATTTGGTAAGATTTGTCAATCCTTGTAACACTTGCGATTTGTCAATATATGAAGCTAAAAATCACTAGCAGTATCTAACTTTTTCAAGTAAATTTTAGTAATTAAGCATAGATTTCATTCATAGATTAAGCGGTCGTTCTTAATTTATACAAACAGTTCAACTCAACAGCTGCACCGACCAAACTTTTCCCCAATTGTTGCCAACCACGTACTAAAATAGCTAGTTCAACTATATATACTAGCTAATTTTTATTACGTTGTACAGTTCCACCACATCTATAGTCAGATGAACTGAACAAAATAGCCCCTAAATACTACTACTACTGCGGATGGGCTTTGTACTACTTCCGGCTGCCTCTCCTCTGCCGAGCGCGCTCTGTAAGAGGCGGAGGAGGAGGAGCCTACCGATGAGCTGGGCACCCGCAATGCGGTGCTGCCGGTAATGCAGCTTCAGCGGCGCTCACCTCGAACGCCCTCTGTCGCTCCAGACGACCCCTCTCCAAGCAGTGGTTCTCCTCGTAGATCTCCTAATTCCTCGCCTCTGAGGCAGCGTGGGCCGCTGCCACTACGGCGGTAAGGCTCTTTGCATGCTCGACGAGGCGCTCCTCCTCCTCCCGCAGGAACTCGGTGTAGCGCGCAAGGTCACTGTCGCACGTGCGGGCATCCACCTCCGCCTTCGGCCTTCGGGCGGCGGTGGCAGAGCGGGTGATGACCCCGGCGGTCGATGGTGGGCTGGCGGCCATGGCGGCCATGACCACCACCTCCCGCCTTCGGGCCACGGTGGCGGAGCGGGTGATGGCCACAGTAGCCGGCATTGGGGTGGCGGCCACGATGGCCATCTCCTGCCTTCGGGCCGCGGTGGCGGAGCGGGCGATGGCCCTGTCTTTCGACGGTGGTGTGGCAGAAACGGCGGCCGGCAACAGCTGCCAACGGGCACCGGCGGCTGAGCGTGTGGTGATTGTTTCGCGCACACCCAACAGGTACGCCACGTGCACTACACTACGCCGGGGACTGCGCCGCCGCCGCGGTGTAGCCTCCTAGCTGGAGCTGTCCTCTGATGACGGCGGAGTGGCTGAGCGATGAGGATGGACCGGTGCCATTGGTGAATCTGGGAGAAGCAGACGAGATAAGCTACATGGATGGAGGGAAAATGCGACGCAGGACTCGCCGGCCGTGAGGGTTTTTATAGCAGGCCGGTAAGCATTGGGATTCTGGGGGATTTCACAGAGTCGGGCGGGAAGCTTGCACGGGAAACTGCAAGGTTGCGCGGGAACGGGCTCACCGACGATTCATTGGCGCCATCGTTTGGCCAAAAGAACGCCGCCACACATGAAGTTTATTGTATAAGCCGTCTGTGACGTGAGGTGACAAGACGTGCAAGAGGAGGACGAAAGGCCACATACACGTACGGTCAATAAAAAAATGTTTGCAATTTAATTACCTACTATACCTCCTTCCTGGTTTATAAGTATGATTTAACTAATAAAATACGAATGCATGTCGCCAAAGATTATATAGTTGGATTTGTATTTGAACATAGTTTCCAATTATATAATTTTTAAAACATGCATTAACATTTTGTTGGTTAAATTTGAGGGCAAAGTATGGAACGGAATATAAAGGAGACTATAGACTAGACGGAGGTGGTACCACATGGCTGCTCTCTACGCAGCGACGCAACTGTCGGCCGGCTTGTAGGCGACCATTTGCTGCTTGTTCAACTGCTCCACGCGTGTGGTTGCTTGCGGTTCAAGCGGCCGCAGCGCACTCTGCTCTCGCGTCCCTCCGGGTGCTCTGCCATCGTCCCTCCACGCGGGCTGCCAGTGTTTTGGGCCGGCGCACGATCCTCAATGGCAACAATACAATACGTGCTTTGCTAGCCCTACTATCACTTGGAAAGTACACCGCAAGATTGAACCAAAAGCTAAGCACTTCTCCCATTGCAAGAAAAACCAATCTAGTTGGCCAAACCAAACCGATAATTCGAAGAGTATTACAAAGATATCAAATCATGCATAAAATAATTCAGAGAAGATTCAAATAGTATTCATAGATAAGCTGATCATAAATCCGCAATTCATCGGATCTCTGCAAACACACCGCAAAAGAGTATTACATCGGATAGATCTCCAAGAACTTCGAGGAGAACATGATATTGAGAATCAAAGAGAGAGAAGAAGCCATGTAGCTACTAGCTATGGACACGTAGGTCTGTGGTAAACTACTCACGCTTCTTCGGAAGGGCAATAGAGTTGATGTAGAAGCCCTCCATGACCGAATCCCCCTCCGGAAGGTTGCTGGAAAAGGTCCCTAGATGGGATCTCACGGGTACAAAAGGTTGCGGCGGTGAAAAATTGTTTTCGTGGATGCCTCTGGTGGTTGGGGGATATTTGGGAATATATAGGCGAAAGAATTAGGTTAGGAGGGTCACGGGGGGCCCACAAGGGTGGGGGCGCGCCCTCCGTCCTTGTGGCCGCGTCGTGGCTCCTCCGACTTCATCTCCAAGTCTCCTGGGTGTCTTCTGGTCCAAGAAAAATCGTCGCGAATGTTTTATTCCGTTTGGTATTCCTTTTCCGCGAAACTCAAAAACAAGGAAAAAACAGGAACTGGGATTGGGCCCTAGGTTAATAGGTTAGTCCCAAATGTAACATAAAATAGCATATTAATGCATATAAAACATCCAAAACAGATAATATAATAGCATGGAACAATAAACAATTATAGATACGTTGGAGACATATCAAGCATCCCCAAGCTTAATTCCTGCTCGTCCTCAAGTAGGTAAATGATAAAAATAGAATTTTTGATATGGAATGCTACATAACATATTTATCCATGTAAGTTTCCTTTATTGTGGCATGAATTTTCAGATACATAAGATTTAAAACAAAAGTTTAATATTGACATAAAAACAATAATAGTTCAAGCATACTAACACGGCAATTATGTCTTCTCAAAATAACATGGCCAAAGAAAGCTTATCCCTATAAAATCATATAGTCTGGCTATGCTCCATCTTCATTGCACAAAATATTCAAATCATGCACAACCCCGATGACAAGCCAAGCAATTGTTTCATACTTTTGATGTTCTCAAACTTTGTCAACATTCACACAATACATGAGCGTGAGCCATGGACACAACACTATAGGTGGAATAGAAGGTGGTTGTGGAGAAGACAAAAAGAAGGAGATAGTCTCACATGAATTAGGCATATCAACGGGCTATGGAGATGCCCATCAATAGATATCAATGTGAGTGAGTAGGGATTGCCATGCAACGGATGCACTAGAGCTATAAGTTTATGAAAGCTCAAAAAGAAACTAAGTGGGTGTGCATCCAACTCTCTTGCTCACGAAGACCTAGGGCAAGGAAGCCCATCATTGGAATATACAAGCCAAGTTCTATAATGAAAATTCCCACTAGTATATGAAAGTGACAACATAGGAGACTCTCTATCATGAAGATCATGGTGCTATTTTGAAGCACAAGTGTGGTAAAAGGATAGTAGCATTGCCTCTCCTCTCTTTTCTCTCATTTTTTATTTGGGATTTCTCTCATTTTTTTGCCTCTTTTTTTTTGTCCGGAGTCTCATCCCGACTTTTGGGGGAAGCATAGTCTCCATCATCCTTTCCTCACATGGGAAAATGCTCTAATAATGAAGATCATCACACTTTTATTTACTTACAATTCAAGAATTACAACTTGATACTTAGAACAAAATATGACTCTATATGAATGCATCTGGCGGTGTACCGGGATGTGCAATGAATCAACAGTGACATGTATGAAAAAATTATGAACGGTGGCTTTGCCACAAATACGATGTCAACTACATGATCATGCAAAGCAATATGACAATTATGGAACATGTCATAATAAACATGACGGTGGAAAGTTGCATGGCAATATATCTCAAAATGGCTATGGAAATGCCATAATAGGTAGGTATGGTGGCTGTTTTGAGGAAGGTATATAGTGGGTGTATGGTACCGGCGAAAGTTGTGTGGCACTAGAAAGGCTAGCAATGGTGGAAGGGTGAGAGTGTGTATAATCCATGGACTCAACATTAGTCATAATTAACTCACATACTTATTGCAGAAATCTACTCCCTCCGTTCCAAAATAGACGACTCAACTATCTACTAACTTTAGTACAAAGTTGGGTCATCTATTTTGGAACGGAGGGAGTATTAGTTATCGAAACGAAGTACTACACACATGCTCCTAGGGGGCAGATTGGTAGGAGAAGACCATCGCTCGTCCCCGACCGCCACTCATAAGGAAGACAATCAATAAATAAATCATGCTCCGACTTCATCACATAACGGTTCACCATACGTGCATGCTACGGGAATCACAAAATTTAACACAAGTATTTATCCAATTCACAATTACTTACTAGGATGACTCTAATTCACCATCTTTATATCTCAAAACAATCATAAGGAATCAAACTTCTCATAGTATTCAATGCACTTTATACGAAAGTTTTTATTATATCCCTCTTGGACGCCTATCATATTAGGACTAAATTCATAACAAAAGCAAATTACCATGTTGTTTACAGACTCTCAAAATAATATAGGTGAATCATGAAAGTTGAACAATTTCTATAAAATAAAACCACCGTCGTGCTCTAAAAAGATACAAGAGAAGCACATAGAGTATTCTAATAAGATGTGTACAGCAAGGTTGATTGTGGCAAACTAAAAATCAAAGACTCAAATCATACAAGACGCTCCAAGCAAAACATATCATGTGGTGAATAAAAATATAGCCTCAAGTAAAGTTACCGATGGACGAAGACGAAAGAGGGGGTGCCTTCTGGGGCATCCCTAAGCATAGGCTATTGGTTGTCCTTTAATATTACCTTGGGGTGCCTTGGTCATCCCGAAGCGTAGGCTCTTGCCACTCCTTATTCCATAGTCCATCAAATCCTTACCCAAACTTGAAAACTTCACAACACAAAACTCAACCAAAAATCTCATAAGCTCCGTTAGTATAAGAAAATAAATCACCACTTTTGGTACTGTCGTGAACTCATTCATTATTTATATTGGTGTTATATCTAATGTATTCCAAGTTTTCCATGGTTCATACCCCCCGATACTACCCATAGAATCGTCAAAATAAGCAAACAACACATAGAAAACAGAATCTATCAAAAATAGAACAGTCTCTAGTAATCTGTAGCTCTAGAATATTTCTGTAACTCCCAAAATTCTGAAAACTTAGGAAAACCTAAGTAATTTGTTAATTAATCTTCTCGAAAAAGAATCAAATAAAAAGCACACTTTTGTTAAAAATGAGAATTGTTTTCCTGAGCGCAAAAGTTTCTAATTTTCAGCAAGATCAAATCAACTATCACCGTAAGCCATCCCAAAGGTCTTACTAGGCACAAACACTAATTAAATCACAAAACCACATCTAAACAGAGGCTATATAAATTATTTATTCAAAAACAAGAAATAAAAATATTGGGTTGTCTCCCAACAAGCGCTTTTCTTTAAAGCCTTTTAGCTAGGCATTGAGATTTCAATGATGCTCACATGAAAGATAACAATTGAAACACGAAGAGAGCATCGTGTAGCATGTGAAAAACAAGTTTAAGTCTAACATACTTCCTATGCATAGGCATTATATAATCAAACAAATTATCAAGGCAAGCAAAAACTAGCATATGCCTGGAAGAAGAAAGAAACAATAGCAATCTCAACATAACGAGAGATAATTTTGTAACATGTATGCAAAGTTGACACTCTTCCGAAATAGTGGGATTATCATAAAATAAAGTCATGACCTCTCCGAACCCACTTTTATCAAAAAATTCATAAGATTGAATATTATCCAAATATGTGGGATCTAAAGTCGACCTCTTCCAAACCCACTTTCAATATTATTTCAAACATTATTATCAATCTCATATTATTCATGGGGCTTAAATAAATTTTCAAGTTCATAAGAGGAATCACCCCAATCATGATCATTGCAACAAGTAATAGACATAGAAAAATTAGCATCCCCAAGCTCAGGGTTTTGCATATCATTGACATAATTGACATTAATAGAAACTATAATAACATCATTGCAATCATGCTTTTTATTCAGAGATCTATCGTGAATCACTTCATAAATTTCTTCGTCACAATTTTCAGATTCAAGAATTTCAAGCAAAACTTCATAAAGATGATCTAGTGCACAAAACTCACTAGCAATTGATTCATCATGATTGGATCTCTTAAAAAGATTAGCAAGGGGATGAGGATCCATATCAATAGATTTTTAGCAAGCAAAGATGCAAGCAAACCAAGTAAGACATAAAGGAAAACGAAAAGACGAACGGAAGAAGGGTGAATAAAAAGCCAAATATTTAAATCATTTTAGAAGTGGGGGAGAGGAAAACGAGAGGCGAATGGCGAATAATGTAATGCAAGAGATGAGAGTTTATGATGGGTACTTGGTATGTCTTGACTTGGCGTAGATCTCCCCAGCAACGGCGCCAGAAATTCTTCCTGCTACTTCTTGAGCTTGCGTTGGTTTTTCCCTTGACGAGGAAAGAGTGACGCAGCAAAGTAGAGATAAGTATTTCCCTCAATTTCAGAACCAAGTTATCAGTCCAGTAGGAGATAACGCACAAATCACCGAATACCCGCACAAACAATCAAACAACTTGCACCCAACGCGATAAAGGGGTTGTCAATTCCTTCACGGTTACTTGCAAAAGTGAGATCTCATAGAGATAGATAAATGATAAACTAAATATTTTTGGTATTTTTGGTTTATAGATTAGAAAGTTAAAGATTGCAAAATAGTAGATCGAAAATTAATATGATGGAAAATAATAGAGTGGAAACTTATATGATGGAAATAGACCCGGGGGCCATAGGTTTCACTAGAGGCTTCTCTCATGATAGCAAAAAAATACGGTGGGTGAAAAAAATACTGCCGAGCAATTGATAGAAAAGCCCAAAGTTATGACGATATCTAAGGCAATGATCATGAATATAGGCATCACGTCCATGTCAAGTAGACCAAAACGATTCTGCATCTACTACTATTACTCCACACATCGACCGAATCCTGCCTAAATCTAGAGTATTAAGTTCATGAAGAACAGAGTAAAGCATTAAGTAAGATGACATGATGTAGAAGAATTAACTAAAGCAATATGATGAAAACCCCATCTTTTTGTCCTCGATAGCAACAATACAATACGTGCCTTGCTGCCCCTACTGTCACTGGGAAAGTATACCGCAACATTGAACCCGAAGCTAAGCACTTCTCCCATTGCAAGAAAAACCAATCTAGTTGGCCAAACCAAACCGATAGTTCGAAGAGTATCACAAAGATATCAAATCATGCTTAAAAGAATTCAGAGAAGATTCAAATAATATTCATAGATAAGCTGATCATAAATCCACAATTCATCGGATCTCGGCAAACACACCGCACAAGAGTATTACATCAGATAGATCTCCAAGAATGTCGAGGAGAACATGATATTGAGAATCAAAGAGAGAGAAGAAGCCATCTAGCTACTAGCTATGGATCCGTAGGTCTGTGGTAAACTACTCACGCTTATTCGGAAGGGCGATAGAGTTGATGTAGAAGCCCTCCATGGTCGAATCCCCCTCCGGCGGGGTGCCAGAAAAGGTCCCTAGATGGTGTCTTCTGGTCCAAGAAAAATCATCGCTAAGGTTTTATTCCGTTTGGACTCCGTTTGGCATTCCTTTTCTGCAAACTCAAAAACAAGGAAAATAACAGGAACATGCACTGGGCCTAGGTTAATTGGTTAGTCCCAAAAATAATATAAAATAGCATATTAATGCATATAAAACATCCAAAACAGATAATATAATAGCATGGAACAATCAAAATATATAGATACGTTGGAGAGGTATCAATCCCCCAAGGGCCGGCTTAAACTGACAAGTTGAGTCGGGTCAAAAAACAAAACTGACCTACATTAGCCCCCAAGTGCCAAGGATATTGTTCATAATGTGCTTGGGACTTGTACCATTTTTATTTGAGTAATATGTAAATCCTGATCTGTCAGATATAACCTTTATCCTCAGGAGGCTTTATCTCTGAAGGATGCAGAGCTGGGTGACTTAGCCAAGAGGATTAAACATCAAGATGCTGAGACTATGAAAACAAAATCAAAATTTCAGACTGACATAAGGAGAATGAGAAGCTCAAGGCCAACTTTGCTACTGAGAGAGCTGCCTTGAACACTGGAAAAGCAAACTTGATAAAACATGCACAGGACGAAGAAGCCCGATTTAAAACGGTTGCCGAAGAGCTGGCTGGCTTAAAGGGACATATTAATCATATGGCAGCCGCCATCTTTGGTAAGAGTTGATATCCATTACCAATTCTGTAGTGACAATATTCTAAGCCGCCAAGCACTTCTCAAT
Source organism: Aegilops bicornis (assembly GCA_021605145.1). Classification (NCBI taxonomy): domain Eukaryota; kingdom Viridiplantae; phylum Streptophyta; class Magnoliopsida; order Poales; family Poaceae; genus Aegilops; species Aegilops bicornis. The sequence goes on along the minus strand of CM038674.1, from coordinate 328,450,503 downwards.
CCCTTTATAAACCAACTTACTTTGATATTCTATGAACAGGCCCAGTAGCGCGAACCTCGGACAAGACATGTTGGTGAAGTTGAAGGCCATCTACTCTTTTAAAGAACAGCTATACAGCAGTGCTCTTCGTAGTCTAGTGGCCTTGGGAGGCAATAGAGAACCACCAAGTCATATAAAAGCTGTGTTGGACCACTTGTCAACTATCCCGAGAAAAATTGAAGATCAAAAATTATCAGCCGCCCACGCTAGAACCCTTGTCGCCCTTGCTCGTGCTAAAGCATGGTCATCAGAACTTGACCCGGAGGAAATAGCCACCGGGTGCCCCGAGTTCAAGGATGATAAGTCGTTGTTTGAAGAAAAGGACTTCAACCATTGCGTTCGGGAAATAAGGCCCGTGGCCTGCAAGTTGGTTGAAGAGTTGAATCTGAACAACTACACGGCGACTTATGATGAGAACAACAAGAAGAAACCGCTGCCAGTTTACAACCCTATCAATCTCATTCCTTCTTGGCGTAAGAATACTTTTTCTACTGACATTGAGCATTCCGTAATTCTCAATGATGAACCCTGTTTCAAAACGCTAACCGGCATCGAGTGGACGTCACCTGACATCCAGATTGGCAAAGGAGGAGAGCCCGAGCGGGATGACTCGGAGTCATCAGCTCGCCGCGACGAAGATAACTGATACCTGGCGGCTCTCAAATCAGGGCATAGACATCTTGTGCTGAAAAAGGACTTTGCTCTAGTTATGCAGGTCCATGGTGTCCTTGTAATATTCTAGATTTGAAAACAATGGTCTATCATTCCATCGTGCATGTTATCTTTTAACTGTTAAACTGCCAATTTGATTTTTATGACCCGCCGCTGTGCTTTCTCATAATATCATCATTCATGTGAGCTAGATCAATATTTTCATATTTCCTGCACACATGTTAAACAGCATACACCCTGACGGTTTAAGCCAAAGCGGGTAACAAACCCTAATACATTAGTCTTTGATTTTTTTTACAGAAAGACTAGAGGAAAGGCCATCTAAGCAGAACTATTTCTAGTGACTTAAAGTCTAAAGCCAGGGCGGGTTATCAAACCCCAAATATTCATATAATTATTGAAAGACATACCTGTAGATTGACATCATGGTGATATCTTGAGAATTATTATCCGTAGCGGGTATCAACCCAAAGTCATGAAATATCATGATTTGGATTGCTCAAGGCAAAATATCCTGGCGACTTAAAGTCCGCTATCAGGGCAGGTTACCAAACCCAAAAATGCTCAAATATGCGTCATACAATCAAGGCTGCATGCCCCGAAGCGTAAAAACTGGAATTTAGCAGAAAATGCTTTGAACGATACAAATCCAAAATGTTCAGAAGAAAAGCAATTGCGAAAAAATCCAACTGCTTTCATAGGCCGCACGGCCTTAAAATTGTCTGGCTGGCTCATCAATGCATAGCTAGACTAGCTATCAAAGCCATGTGCTTTCATAGGCCGCACAGCCTTAGACTTAATCCTCGCTCACCATAAGTAGGCCCTCACATGACAAACCACCATTTTAACCTTAACGAGTTCAGGGTCTTGAAAAAGATTGACTATTAAGAGTACGGCAGGTCACTCAGGATTACCTGGCAGAGTAGCATCATGCAAACAAGCAGGACAAACTCAGGATTCGGCATCCATGCATGGTCAAGAGGGTCTGCAAGCTAAACCCGATGGGTTGGAAGCCCCCAAATGACCTTATGAACAAATAGTAAAGACACAAATGCTTAGAAATGAAACGATAGAGACCCTGAATTATTAGAGATGCCGGCTTTATTATATTGATCATAATATATACATTGAAAAAAGTATGTACAACAATAAGAGCCGGTGGCTCAAGTGTAATAAGGCCGAAGGTGAGCGATGTTCCAGGGCCGGCAGGTTTCCTCCTCTGACTTACGCGAGTCCTTGTGTTCTCGTATATCAATGAGGTAGTATGACCCGTTGTTCAGGTTCTTGATGACCACAAAAGGTCCTTCCCAAGGTGGGGATATCTTATGCATATCTATTTGATCTTGGATTAACCGGAGTACCAAGTCGCCTTCTTGAAAGGTTCGGTTTTAACTCTGCGGCTACGATAGCGACATAGATTTTACTGATAGATCGCTGAACGAGCCGCCGCAAGGTCACGCTCCTCATCCAACACATCAAGTGCATCTTGATGTGCTATCTCATTAGCAGCTTCAACATAAGCCGCCACATGAGGCGAGTCAGGACGGATATCGCTTGGAAGAACCGCCTGTGCCCCATAGACCATAAATAAAGGCATATAGCATGTTGACCTGTTGATGGTGGTGTTGATACTCCAAAGTACTGAAGGTAATTCCTCGACCCAACAACCTGGCGTTCTCTGCAAAGGAACCATGAGCCGGGGTTTTATACCTTTCAAGATTTCTTGATTGGACCTCTCAACTTGGCCATTAGAATGTGGATGAGCCACTGATGAGACGTCAAGACGAATATGCTCCTATTGATAGAACTCTTTCATAGCACCCTTCGAAAAATTAGTGCTAATATCAGTTATGACACTATGAGGGTAACCAAAACGGAAGATTACTTTCTTTATGAATTGAACCGCCATCGCTGCATCACATTTGCTGACCGGCTTTGCCTCAACCCATTTAGTAAATTTATTAACCGCCACCAAGAGGTGGGTTTTCTTGTCCTTAGACCTCTTGAAAGGACCAACCATATCAATCCCCTAGACTAAAACCGGCGAAGTAATTGGAATCATCCTCAATTCTTGAGCCGGCACGTGAGCCCGTCGAGAGAATTTCTGACAACCATCACACTTATTGACAACATCCTCTGCATCAGCATGAGCCGTTAACCAATAAAAACCATGACAGAAAGCTCTAGCCACAAGAGATTTAGAGCCGGCATGATGACCAGAATCACCTTCATGGATTTCCCTTAAAATTTCATGGCCCTCCTCAGGAGAAACACAATACTAGGACACACCCGTGAAACTGCATCGGTGTAACTCACCATTGACAATAGTCAGTGACTTAGAACGCCGTGTTATTTGTCTGGCCAAAGTTTCATCCTCAGGTAACTCGCCCAGGTCATATAAGCCAAGTATGGAACTCTCCGATCAGGAATAACATGGAGAGCCGCCACCAACTGTGCCTCCTGGTCAGGAATAGCAAGATTCTCTTCTGACGGTAATTTGACGGAAGGATTATTCAAAACGTCAAGAAATACATTGGGAGGTACCGGCTTACGTTGAGACCCGAGCCGGCTCAATGCGCCAGCTCCCTCATTCTTCCTCCTATCAAGATGCTCCACCTGATAACCTTTGAAATGACCGGCAATACTATCAACCACCAGGCAATAAGCCGACACGAGGGAGTCTTTGGAATCCCAAGTGCCTGTTACAAGCTGAGCCACCAAATCTGAGTCGCCAAAGCACCTGACCCGGCTTAAATTCATCTCCTTGGCCATCCGAAGACCGTGGAGCAGAGCGTCATATTCCGCCGCATTGTTAGTATAGGGAAACATCAACCTTAAAGCATAACAAAATTTATCACCTCATGGGGAAGTCAAAATAACGCCATCCCTTGATCCTTCTAATTGTCTGGACCCATCAAAATGAATAGTCCAATATGTGTTGTCAGGCCTCTCCTCCGGCCTCTGTAACTCCGTCCAATCATTGATGAAATCCACAAGAGCCTGAAATTTGGTAGGTGTCCTTGGCACATACTTCAAACCATGAGGTCCAAGCTCAATGACCATTTAGCCACTCGGCATGTAGCCTCTCTGTTTTGAATAATATCCCCCGAAGGAGTAGAACTAACCATTGTAATGGGATGGCCAAGAAAATAGTGCTTCAGCTTGCGACTAGTCATGAACACCCCATATACCAGCTTCTGCCAATGTGGGTATCGCTGTTTAGACTCAATTAACACCTCACTGACATAATAAGCTGGCCTCTGCACTGCGTACTCCTTACCCGTCTCCTTTCGTTCCACTACAATCGCCACACTGACAGCTCTGCAGTTAGCCACCACGTATAAAAGCAAGGGTTCTTTCTCAATGGGAGCCGCAAGGACGGGCGGCTCAGCTAGTTGGTTCTTGAGTGCCTCAAACGCCTCATTAGCCGCGTTAGTCCAAACAAAATGGTCTGTTTTTTCATCATCTGATATAGAGGAATTGCCTTCTCTCCCAGGCGGCTTATGAGCCAGCTTAAGGCGGCCATACGACCCACTAGGAACTGGATGTAATTGATACACACCGGCTTAGCCAATGAAGTAATGTCCTTAATCTTCTCCGGGTTAGCTTCAATACATTGCTCGGAGACTAGAAAACCCCAAAGCTTGCCTACCGGCACAACAAAAACACATTTGGCTGGGTTAAGAATCATCTTGTAGACCCAGAGATTGTCAAAGGTTTCTTTCAAATCATCCAACAGAGTCTCCTTCTTCCTGGACTTCACAAGAATATCATCCACATAAGCGTGAACATTGCACCCAATCTGATCATCAAAACAGTTCTGGACACAAAGTTGATACATTGCCTGCACACTTTTGAGCCCAAAAGGCATAGACACGTAGAAGAAAGCTCCAAAAGGTGTGACAAAAGCCGTCTTCTCTTGGTCTTTAACTGCCATCTTGATCTGGTGATAACAAGAATAAGCATCCAAGAAACTCAAACGTTCACAACCCGCTGTGGCATCTATGATCTGATCAATATGGGTAAGAGAAAAAGGATCAGCCGGATAGGCCTTATTGAGGTCTGTATATTCCACACACATACGCCAAGTGCCATTTTTCTTAAGTACCAGCACCGGGTTAGCCAACCACTCAGGGTGAAAAACATCAACGATGTACCCGGCCGCCAAGAGCGGGGCCACCTCTTTTCCAATGGCCTTACGCCGCTCTTCATTAAAACCGCCAAGGAATTGCTTGACCGGTTTAAACTTAGGATTAATATCGAGAGTGTGCTCAGCGAGTTCTCTCGGTACACATGGCATGTCTGAAGGCTTGCATGCAAAGATGTCCCGATTATCATGGATGAACTCGATGAGCACCCTTTCCTATTTCGGATCCATGCTAGCACTGATAGTGAATTGCTGAGATGAGTCGCTAGGGACAAACTCAACCTGTTTGGTGTCATCCTCCGACTTAAATTTCAATAAAGGATCTTGCTCCGTTCTAGGCTTCTTCAAAGGGGTCATATCAGCTGGGTCTACATTATCTTTATAAAACTTAAGCTCCTCCGTGGCACAAGCGGACTCAACATAGATAATATCTCCTTCTTCACACTCCAAGGCAATCTTTCTATTGCCATGGACCGTAATGGTACCCTGACGTCCTGGCATGTCAAGCTGCAGATACACATAACAAGGCCTTGCCATAAACTTGGCATAAGTCGTCTGTCGGTGCAACACCCCCCGGGTGCGTTGCCCAGACTGTGCATAGGCCTAAGGACAAGTTTGCAGCGCCCAAGATCAAACCAAGCACGAAGGGATCAGCTCTTCAAAGAATCAGAGAGCTAGTCGAGAAGACCAAGTCAAGCCAGAGAGACAAGATGTCACTAAGGGAAAAACCTCCCTTGCAGGAAAGCGAGCCTGGTAGGGTTGGGGTTGCCTCAGAAGCAAGCCTCTAGATCGTCCCAGGAGGCTTGTCGGGGCTAGCGGAGGCAAACTACTCCACCGCACCACCTCACAGCGGCGCACGTCATCGATCGGTGTGGTGTCAAGCCCCTAAGTGACAAAGTGGCTGCTTCCTGCCACATGGCAGCCACTTCCTACTGAAAACACCTCCAAATGACACCCGTCCTGAGACGTGTCACGCAAGCAGGCGCGAAGCTGGTGAAATGGCCCGACAAGGCTTACCGGGCACGCTGTGATGTGACACTCAGTGTTGCATTGATTCGGAGCCTACGGGTACTATTTATAGGAGAGGGGGAGGTCAGAATTCGAGCAGATGGTGATGCTTAATGGTGGCTGTTCCTCTGCCTTGTAATGGCCACTACAGGAGTCTCCAAGGCGCACTGAGGAAGGCAAAGGGTCGAGGGAGGGTGCAGGTGATGATTCAGGAGGTCAGATAGTGCGGGGAGTGAAGAGGAGTCTCACACCTGATGCTAGTGCATCAGTGGACTGATTAGGGAGAGACGAGTAGTATGGGTTGGGCTGAGCCCATGGCCGACTGGGCCGTCTGTGGCCAGCAGCGTGCGTGTGTGTTGGGTACTTAATCCCCTGTGTACTGGTGATATGGGCATGAATGAAGAGATAACTGATTCTCCATCCTCTTTTCGTCTCTCCCTCACCTACTGCTTCTTCCTCCTCTCACCCAAAATTCTCCTCCCGCGGCTATCATATTCCTTGCTAAAGTTCAGGTCATTACAATTTGGTATCTCAGAGCCAGCAAATTCTTCCGTGAATTTTTCCTGGAGCCACCCCCATAATCTCTTTGCCAGATCGGTAACATCCACCACATCAAGTGTGATTTTGCTTCGGTGAAATTGCTCGAAATCGTGTGCGGGGTTCAATCTGCTCGGAGCGGGTGCGACGGCGCCGGCCAAGCCTTTGGTGCAGACCCGACAGATCCTCGATGCGATGGGGGAGCAAACAGCGAACCTCACGACCCTCGTGGAGATGCTGCTCTCCCACTTCGATGACGAGAAGCTGGTGGCGGACAAACGTGCAGAGGAACAAGCCGCCTTCAACACGATGTCTCCAAGGAGCTGCTGATCCTATCCAAGCAGATTGGGCTTACCCAGGACGAGGTCGACGATGTGCGCAAGGCCACTTCTCCCTCCGTCTCGTCAACGCCATCCACGGCTTCCCAGGTCGGCGATCCCCCATCGTCCAGGTTGGCACCGCATCCGGGAGATCCTCCACTTGTGCAACCGCACCTATAAACTCCCTCTCTGGAGTCCCGTGTCGCGCCGCCGCCGAGCGCACTTCCGATTCCACAGGCCCTCACCGCCACCCCCCTTCGCGTGACTCACCAACGAAGGGCCACCTCTGTTGGCTCGCCCGGACTTCGTTCGCCACCAACAACCTCTGCTCCTGCTCCGTTAAGAGTCGAACACCAAGCCGCCCAAGCACAATTTCCCCCGTTTTGATGGCGAATTACCTTGGGTATGGCTCGATCAATGTCTCGCGTATTTAGAGCTCTATCGGGTGCCACAACACAGCTGGGTGGCGACGGCCGCGCTGTATGTTAACAGACATGTGGCACTTTGGCTTTGGGCGTATCAACAACAACATGCCATGATCTGTTGGGAGATGTTTCGTCAGGTGATTGAAGAAGAAGTTGGCCCAGAGGAGTTTGAATCATTGACGCACCACTTACTACAGCTTCGACAGATGAGAAGTGTTACAGAGTACATGCAATAGTTCAAGGTGTATATGTACAATTTGTTCGCCTTGGATGCCTCTCTCAGCACCAAGTTCTTCATCACTCAGTTTTTGCTGGGCCTCAAGGATCAAATGTGTGCTGTTGTGCACATTCAAGCTCCCAACAACATCACGCGAGCAACGGTCTTCGCCTGCTTCCAAGAGGTTGAGCTGGATCAGCAACATCCACGCTATCGCATCACCAACCCGGGGCGCCCTCCTCCAACCGTGCCGGTGCCAGCTGCTCTAGGAAAACCACCACCTCTGGTGCCATCTGCAGTTCCTGCACCACGCGCAGCACCCACGCCGTGCCCAATGACTAATGATTTCGGTTGTGAACAGCAGCTTCATGACTACTGCCGACAACATGGCCTCTATTTTCACTGTGGGGACAAGTACTCGAGAGAGCATCAGTGTTGGTGTATAGCACAATTACTTACCATTGAAGTAGGAGAACATGGCCAGGTGCTTTTAGATCAGGCAGTGCGTTGGAACTACTCGATGAACCTGCACTGCCAAACCCTACTTGTTGTCTCCTATCTGCCCATGCTGTAGAGGGGACTGAAGCGGCGAATATGATCAGGCTAAGAGCAACTGTTGGCAATCAGACCATTCTTTTGTTGGTCGATACCAGCAGGACACATATGTTTGTCAGCACTACATTTGCTCAATGCATTGACGCCGCCACCACGACAATTTCTTCGATCGCAGTGCGTGTTGCAAATGGGCAACAACTGACATGCACAAAAGTGGTGCCCCAGCTCAAGTGGCACACCCATGGTCATGAATTTTGCACAGATATGTGAGTCCTGGAATAAGGAGTGTATGATGCAGTCCATGGGGTGGATTGGCTGGCGTGCCACAACCCAATGCAGTGCGATTGGGGATTGAAAACAATGCAGTTCACCAAGCAAGGAAACACGATTCTGTTCTGGCGTCAGAACCGAGGACCAACCGGCGATAACGACCCTGGATGCAGCTTCTTTGTGGCAAATGCAGGAAGAGAATGAAATTTGGGGAGCTGCCCTACTGGATATTCACTCCTAGCCACCTGATAGTAGTGGTGAACCTGTACCCCCAATCATCCAGCAAGTATTGCAGACTTCAGAGATGTCTTTGCAGAACCAACGAAGCTTCCACCTCACCGACAATATGATCACGCAATCAGTCTGGAACCAGGCGCAGCGCCCATCAACTCAAGACCATATCGTTATTCTCCCTTACAGAAGGACAAAATAGAACGGCAAGTCACCGAGATGTTGCGCACGGGATTGATCACACATAATATGAGTCCCTTCGCATCTCCGGTCCACTTAGTGAAGAAATAAGATGGGACATGGCGATTTTGTGTGGATTATCGGCGTCTCAACATGATTACCATCAAGAACAAGTTTCCACTTCCCGCAATCAATGAATTGTTGGATGAGCTGGCTGGTGCAGCATTCTTCTCCAAGATTGATCTTCGTGTGGGATACCATCAAATCCGAATGCGGGAAGGAGATGAGGAGAAAACAACTTTCAAGACTCACCATGGGCATTTTCAAATCAGAGTGATGCCATTTGGTGTCACAAATGGACCACTAACCTTCCAATGCCTCATGAACTCCGTCTTCTCGGGGCCAAATCGTAAGTTTGTCATCACATTTTTAGATGACATCCTTGTTTCAGCCAAACCTTGCAGGATCACGTGGAGCACTTGCGTACGGTGTTTGGCTTTCTTCGTCAAAATCCGCAGTATGCCAAGGAATCAAATTGCTCCTTTGCCCAACCAATCATCGAGTACCTCGGCCACACCATTTAAAGGGAGGGTGTGGTGACTGATCCAAGCAAGACCAGCGCAAAGCAGGTGTGGCCAACACCAACCAATGCTACGGAACTCCGCGGGTTCCTCAGCCTGACGGGCTACTACCGCAAGTTTGTTCCTTGATACGGCATCCTCGCCAAGCACCTTATGCAACTGCTCACCAAGAAAGGGCTTGAGAGGTGCCTTAGAACAAAATATGACTCTATATGAATGCCTCAGGCGGTGTACCAGGATGTGCAATGAATCAAGATTGACATGTATGAAAAAACTACGAACGGTGGCTTTGCCACAAATACGACGTCAACTACATGATCATGCAAAGACATATGACAATGATGGAACATGTCATAAAAAACGGGACGGTGGAAAGTTGCATGGCAATATATCTCAGAATGGCTATGGAAATGCCATAATAGGTAGGTATGGTGGCTGTTTTGAGGAAGGTATATGGTGGGTGTATGGTACTGGCAAAAGTTGCGCGGTGCTAGAAAGGCTAGCAATGGTGGAAGGGTGAGAGTGCGTGTAATCCATGGACTCAACATTAGTCATAAAGAACTCACATACTTATTGCAAAAATATATTAGTTATCAAAACGAAGTACTACACGCATGCTCCTAGGGGGATAGATTGGTAGGAAAAGACCATCGCTCGTCCCCGACCGCCACTCATAAGGAAGACAATTAATAAATAAATCATGCTCCGACTTCATCACATAACGGTTCACCATACGTGCATGCTACGGGAATCACAAACTTTAACACAAATATTTCTCCAATTCACAATTACTTACTAGCATGACTCTAATATCACAATCTTTATATCTCAAAATAATCATAAGGAATCAAACTTCTCATAGTATTCAATGCGCTTTATATGAAAGTTTTTATTATATCCCTCTTGGATGCCTATCATATTAGGACTAAATTCATAACCAAAGCAAATTACCATGCTATTTAAAGACTCTCAAAATAATATAAGTGAATCATGAGAGTTGAATAATTTCTATAAAATAAAACCACCGCCGTGCTCTAAACTGATATAAGTGAAGCAGTAGAGCAAAATTTCCTAGCTCAAAAGATGTAAGTGAAGCACACAGGGTATTCTAATAAATCATGATTCATGCGTGTCCGTCTAAAAAGGTGTGTACAACAAGGATGATTGTGGCAAACTAAAAAGCAAAGACAAAAGTCATACAAGACGCTCGAAGGAAAACACATCATGTGGTGAATAAAAATATAGCCTCAAGTAAAGTTACCTATAGACGAAGACGAAAGAGGGGATGCCTTCCGGGCATCCCCAAGCTTAGGTTGTTGGTTGTCCTTGAATATTACCTTGGGGTGCCTTGGTCATCCCCAAGCTCAGGCTCTTGCCACTCCTTATTCCATAGTCCATCAAATCCTTACCCAAAACTTGAAAACTTCACAACACAAAACTCAACAGAAAATCTCATAAGCGCCGTTAGAATAAGAAAATAAATCACCACTTTTGGTACTGTTGTGAACTCATTCATTATTTATATTAGTGTAATATCTACTATATTACTACTTTTCCATGGTTCATACCCCCCATACTACCCATAGAATCGTCAAAATAAGCAAACAACACATAGAAAACAGAATCTGTCAAAAACAGAACAGTCTCTAGTAATCTGTAGCTCCCGAATACTTCTGTAACTCCAAAAATTCTGAAAATTTAGGACAACCTAAGAAATTGTTTATTAATCTTATGCAAAAAGAATCAAATCAAAAGAACGCTTCTGTTAAAAATGAGAATTGTTTTCCTGAGCGTAAAAGTTTGTATTTTTCAGCAAGATCAAATCAACTATCACCGTAAGCCATCCCAAACGTCTTACTTGGCCCAAACAATAATTAAAACACAAAACCACATCTAACCAAAGGCTAGATGAATTATTTATTAAAAACAAGAAATAAAAATACTGGGTTGTCTCCCAAAAGCGCTATTTTCAAAGCCTTTTAGCTAGGCATTGATATTTCACTACAAAAAAATACACTTCTGTGATGATACATGTTTGTCATAGTAGGTCACACTTTCTGTCATGCATGTACATCCATGATGATTTTATGAAAGAATCAAGATAGTCATACCTGTGCTGTCGTAGAAGTGTTCCATGACATTACCAAAATTATCATCACGGAAGTGTCCACTTCCATGACGATAAATCGCGCGTCATAGAAGTGCTTTCGTCAAGGGTGGCCTACACGTGGCATCGACCGTAACGGGTCGCCGTTAAGCTATCGGGTCCAGTTTTGGATCTGATAACCCGTTAAAAGCCTGAACCAATGGGGATTTTCCACATGTAAAATTCTCATTGGCCGGAGGAAACACGTGTTTGCTCCTCGGTGGGCCAGATGTCGTCTGTCCATTGGAGGAGACATGGCTATGATATGTCGACACGTGGCAGGGCCTAACAGAGGCCCATATAGGTTAAAAATCCCGTCCTAGTCAAAGGCCCGTAGTACTTACTCGGGTACTAGTGGGCCAGCCCAATAATGACATGTTTAATAAAGGCCCATTTACGGCCCGAAGCCAGGTCTGGCCCGTTAATTGTTCGCCGAATATTTGGGCCCAATTACGGCCCAGTAACTTTCAACTTGTTAGAGGCCCGATGTAGAGATGGGCTCATTTTAGTGCCGTGTGTCTTTTCGGCCTGGGAATGGCTGTGCTGCCCATGGGCCATATATGGTGCGACACGACATCCGGCCCACTAACGGCCCGTGATAAAGGTGGCAACAGTTCAGCCCAACGTGACTTTGGGCCTGTTAAAGGCATGTCATATAATTCGGCCCATTGATGCCTGTACCAAGCTTTCGGTCTCTTAAAGGCCCATGATATTAGTGGGCCAACTAAGGCCCGAGATATGTTTTGGCCTGGTAACGGCCCGTCATATAACTGGGCCAAAAAAGGCTCCGTCTACATTTCAGCATACTGAAGGCCCATCGATGACTAGTGAAAATGGAGGCCCAACATGAATTTTATCCTGCTAAAGGACCATGGTTTCTTCTGGGCCGTAACAGGCCAGCAGAATATTCAGCCTATTAATGGCCGACCCGATTGTGGCCCGCTAAAAACGAGGCCCGTTACAGGTGAATGTTTTTGCCCGGTCGACTATATCAATTTTTTTCTGATAGCGAATGATGGTAGTAAATAGTAGGAATTAATAACAAACCTACTCTATACAATAAAGAAATTACAGCATAGTAACTTAGAATAAACCTACACTATACAATAAAGTATTTATGGTATATTACATCCACTAGGCATCGAAGTTCTCCACCAATGATCATAAAGCGCAACTAAGAAGCAGATTACAAAAGCTGGGCACCATTGCAGCGTAACAAAATAATACTGAACCGAGACCACTTCCAAGACAGTTCAAGAAAGATTAGCCTTGCACAGGAACTGCTGCGCAAGCTGCTGAGCAATGCTATGAGACCGGTCTAGCACGTTGGTCATAGCTTCCAGGTGTAGCTATTTAGCAACGAGGTTCTCATTGGTGTTCTCCGCGATCTTTCATAGAGATAGGACTTCAAGTCGAAGTTGAGTTGCAGAATGCCTTTCTGCTAGAACTTGGGACTAAAGAAGTCGAACTGATTCAGACATCGAATTCTGTGAGCTTGTCTGACTGCTAGTTTCAAGTAACTTGAACACTACATCAAGACAAGACTTTTGGGTTGTCTCGCTATCTTCAAGATGTTTTGCCTTCTTTGCTGCAATATATGATGGGTTTGTCTCATAGCCTTCAGCAGACTTGTGCATGCCATCAGGTATATCACCCTGAAACAAGCAGAGAGATGACAGGTTTTGCACGTCTATAAACAAAGATGATAATTGTGATGTCAATTCCATCCAATTTCAAATTAGAAAATAAAGAGTAAGTCCAAAATATCAATAGCATAATTTGTCATTGTTCATAATGAGGGAAGCTTCACCGCACTACTGGATTACCATGTCAACATAACAAGCATAGATGAAGGGCAAAGACAATCATTGTATCTATTTTAGTTAATGTGCATGGCATGTTGTTCATATCATCAGCCACATCAGTAAGATAAAACAGGAGATGACAAGGTGCAAACGTGGGCTGCTTCACCACACACTTGATTATAGATCCACAAAATTAAGCATACATATAGGGAGTATTGAGTAATGTGCATGGTATGAATAAGGAATTTGGTTTTACAAGTAAAACTTGGAACTTACGGTTGTTGCTGATGTCTACTACACAAACTTCTTCTTGTAGACGTTGTTGAGCCTGCAAGTGCACAGGTTTGTAGGACAGTAGCAAATTTCCCTCAAGTGGATGACCTAAGGTTTATCAATCCGTAGGAGGCGTAGGATGAAGACGGTCTCTCTCAAACAACCCTGCAACCAAATAACAAAGAGTCTCTTGTGTCCCCAACACACCCAATACAATGGTAAATTGTATAGGTGCACTAGTTCGGCGAAGAGATGGTGATACAAGTGCAATATGGATGGTAGATATAGGTATTTGTAATCTAAAATATAAAAACAGCAAGGTAACTAATGATAAAAGTGAGCGTAAACGGTATTGCAATGATAGGAAACAAGGCCTAAGGTTCACGCTTTCACTAGTGCAAGTTCTCTCAACAATAATAACATAGATAGATCATATAACAAGACCTCAACATGCAACAAAGAGTCACTCCAAAGCCACTAATAGCGGAGAACAAACGTAGAGATTATGGTAGGGTACGAAACCACCTCAAATTTATTCTATCGGATCAATCTATAAAAGAATACTAGAATAACACCTTAAGACACAAATCAACCAAAACCCTAGTGTCACCTAGATACTCCATTGTCACCTCAAGTATCCGTGGGCATGGCTATATGATATGCATCACACAATCTCACATTCATCCAACCAGCACAAAGTACTTCAAAGAGTGCCCCAAAGTTTCTACCGGAGAGTCAAGAAAATGTGTGCCAACCCCTATGCATAGGTTCATGGGCGGAACCCACAAGTTGGTCACCAAAACATACATCAAGTGGCACGTGATATCCCATTGTCACCACAGATAAACACGGCAAGACATACATCAAGTGTTCTCAAAGTAAAGACTCAATCCGATAATATAACTTCAAAGGGGAAACTCAATTCATCACAAGAGAGTAGAGGGGGAGAAACATCACAAGATCCAACTATAATAGCAAAGCTCGTGATACATCAAGATCGTGCCATAGAGAGAACGAGAGAGAGAGAGAGAGAGAGAGAGAGAGAGAGATCAAACACATAGCTGCTGGTACATACCCTCAGCCCCGAGGGTGAACTACTCCCTCCTCCTCATGGATAGCGCCGGGATGGTGAAGATGGCCACCGGTGAGGGATCCCCCCTCCGGCAGGGTGCCGGAACATGCTCCCGGGAGGTTTTTGGTGGCTACAGAGGCTTGCGGTGGCGGAACTTCCGATCTATCTCGATATTCGATGTTTTTAGGGTACATAGGCTTATATAGGTGAAAGAAGTCGGTCGGGAGGTGCTCGAGGGGCCCACGAGACAGGGGGCGCGCCCAGTAGGGGGGGGGGCCTATCTCCTGGCCTCCTCGAGGATCTTCTGACGTGAACTCCAAGTCTCCAGGATGATATTCTTCCCAAAAATAACGCTTCCTAAGGTTTCATTCCGTTTGGACTCCGTTTGATATTCCTTTTCCTCGAAATACTGAAACAGGCAATAAAATAGCAATATGGGCTGGGCCTCCGGTTAATAGGTTAGTCCCAAAAGTAATATAAAAGTGAATAATAAAGCCCAATATTGCCCAAAACAGTAGATAATATGGCATGGAGCAATCAAAAATTATAGATACGTTGGAGACGTATCAAGCATCTAAGCTTAATTCCTACTCGTCCTCGAGTAGGTAAATGATAAAAAGATAATTTTTGATGCGGAGTGCTACTTGGCATAATTTCAATGTAATTCTTCTTAATTGTGGTATGAATATTCAGATCCGAAAGATTCAAGACAAAAGTTTAATATTGACATAAAAATAATAATACTTCAAGCATACTAACAAAGCAATTATGTCTTCTCAAAATAACATGGCCAAAGAAAGTTATCCCTACAAAATCATATAGTCCGGCTATGCTCTATCTTCACCACACAAAGTATTTAAATCATGCACAACCCCGATGACAAGCCAAGCAATTGTTTCATACTTTTGACATTCTCAAAACTTTTTCAATCTTCATGCAATACATGAGCGTGAGCCATGGACATAGCACTATAGGTGGAATGGAATGGTGGTTGTGGAGAAGACAAAAAGGAGAAGATAGTCTCACATCAACTAGGCGTATCAACGGGCTATGGAGATGCCCATCAATAGATATCAATGTGAGTGAGTAGGGATTGCCATGCAACGGATGCACTAGAGCTATAAGTATATGAAAGCTCAACAAAAGAAACTAAGTGGGTGTGCATCCAACTCGCTTGCTCATGAACACGTAGGGCATTTTGAGGAAGCCCATCATTGGAATATACAAGCCAAGTTCTATAATGAAAAATTCCCACTAGTATATGAAAGTGATATCATAGGAGACTCTCTATCATGAAGATCATGGTGCTACTTTGAAGCACAAGTGTGGTAAAAGGATAGTAGCATTGTCCCTTCTCTCTTTTTCTCTCATTTTTTTTTGTTTTTTTGGGCCTTCTCCTTTTTTGGCCTCTTTTTTTTTAGTCCGGAGTCTCATCCCGACTTGTGGGGGAATCATAGTCCCCATCATTCTGTCCTCACTTGGGACAATGCTCTAAAAATGATGATCATCACACTTTCATTTTTCTTACAACTCAACAATTACAACTCGATACTTAGAACAAAATATGACTCTATATGAATGCCTCCGGCGGTGTACCGGGATGTGCAATGAATCAAGAGTGACATGTATGAAAGAATTATGAACGGTGGCTTTGCCACAAATACAATGTCAACTACATGATCATGCAAAGCAATATGACCATGATGGAGCGTGTTATAATAAACGGAACGGTGGAAAGTTGCATGGCAATATATCTCGGAATGGCTATGGAAATGCCATGATAGGTAGGTACGGTGGCTGTTTTGAGGAAGGTATATGGTGGGTGTATGATACCGGCGAAAAGTGCGCGGTATTAGAGAGGCTAGGAATGGTGGAAGGAAGAATAGTGCGTATAATCCATGGACTCAACATTAGTCATAAAGAACTCACTTATTGCAAAAATCTACAAGTTATCAAAGCAAAGTATTAGCGCATGCTCCTAGGGGGATAGATTGGTAGAAAAAGACAATCCCTCGTCCCCGACCGCCACTCATAAGGAAGACAATCAATAAATAAATCATGCTCCGACTTCATCACATAATGGTTCGCCATACGTGCATGCTACGGGAATCACAAACATTAACACAAGTATTTCTCAAATTCACAACTACTCAACTAGCATGACTCTAATATCACCATCTTCATATCTCAAAACAATTATCAAGCATCAAACTTTTCTTAGTATTCAACACACTCATAAGAATTCTTACAAATCTTGTATGCTTAGCATATTAGGATTATTTAAGCAAATTACCATGCTATTTAAGACTCTCAAAGTAATCTAAGTGAAGCATGAGAGATCAATAGTTTCTATAAAACGAATCCACCACCGTGCTCTGAAAGATATAAGTGAAGCACTAGAGCAAACAGCAAACTACTCCGAAAGATATAAGTGAAGATCAATGAGCAGTCGGATAATTATGCAACTATGTGAAGACTCTCCCATTTAATAATTTCAGATCTTGGTATTTTATTCACACAGCAAGCAAAACTAAAGAAAATGAAATGACTCTACAAGCAAAACACATATCATGTGGTGAATAAAAATATAGCTCCAAGTAAAGTTACCGATGGATGAGGACGAAAGAGGGGATGCCTTCCGGTGCATCCCCAAGCTTAGGCTCTTGGTTGTCCTTGAATATTACCTTGGGATGCCTTTGTCATCCCCAAGCTTAGGCTCTTGCCACTCCTTATTCCGTAGTCCATCGAATCTTTACCCAAAACTTGAAAACTTCACAACACAAAACTTAACAGAAAACTCGTGAGCTCCGTTAGCGAAAGAAAACAAAACACCACTTCAAGGTACTGTAATGAAATCATTCTTTATTTATATTGGTGTTAAACCTACTTTATTGCAACTTCTCTATGGTTTATAAACTATTTTACTAGCCATAGATTCATCAAAATAAGCAAGCAACACAATTAAAACAGAATCTGTCAAAACAGAACAGTCTTTAGTAATCTGTATCAAACGTATACTTATGGGACTCCAAAAATTCTAAACTAAATTGGTGGACCTGAGGAATTTGTCTAGTCATCATCTTCAAAAAGAATAAACTAAATAGCACTCTCCAGTAAAAAGTTAAAGCTAATCTCGTGAGCGCTAAAGTTTATGTTTTCTACAGCATGATCATAAAGACTTCACCCAAGTCTTCCCAAAGGTTATACTTGGCACAAACACTAATTAAAACATAAAACCACATCTAACCAGAGGCTAGATGGATTATTTAGTACTAAACAGAACCAAAAAGCAAGAAAATAAAATAAATTTGGGTTGCCTCCCAACAAGCGCTATTGTTTAATGCCCCTAGCTAGGCATGATGATTTCAATGATGCTCACATAAAAGATAAGAATTGAAACATAAAGAGAGCATCATGAAGAATATGATTAGCACATTTAAGTCTAACCCACTTCCTATTCATAGGGATTTTGTGAGCAAACAACTTATGGGAACAATAATCAACTAGCATAGGAAGGCAAAACAAGCATAGCTTCAAGATTTTCAACACATAGAGAGGAAACTTGACATTATTGCAATTCCTACAAGTATATGTTCCTCCCTCATAATAATTTTCAGTAGCATAATGAATGAATTCAACAATATAACCAGCACCTAAAGCATTCTTTTCATGATCTACTAGCATAGAAAATTTACTACTCTCCGCATAAGCAAAATTCTTCTCATTCGGAATATTGGGAGTATCATAAGAGACTTGAACACTAAAAATTGTTTCCACATTAAAAGAGTAACGTTCCGAAAAAGGGTAATAATAATCATGACAAGATTTGTAAATATAATCATCACTACTTTTTATAGCATAAGTTTCATCACAATAATCATCATAAGTAGCAACTTCGTTCTCATCATAATCGATTGAAACCTCTCCCAAGATAGTGGAATCACTAAATAAAGTTGACACTCTTCCAAATCCACTTTCATGTTCATTACAATAAGATTAAACATCCTCCAAAATAGTGGGATCACTACTTCCTAAATTTGACACTCTTCCAAACCCACTTTCATCAATATAATCATCATACGTAGGAGGCATGCTATCATCATAACAACTTTGCATATCAAAACTTGGGATGCTAAAAATATCATCTTCATTAAACATAACATCCCCAAGCTTGGGACAAACATTAATTTCAGAAAATATATTCTCAAATATTTCATCCTCATCAAACGTAGCTTCCCCAAGCTTGGGTTCTTTCATATCATAAGCATAATCACTCTCATCATTAAAAATATGGATAGCACCAATAGTAAAGCAATTATCATCATCACAATGAGTAGTAGGAGCAACATCATTTGGGAGGGATACCTTTTTACCTTTGTTACTCCTTCTTTTCTTTTCTTCTTCACATTATGTGTGGGTTCAACCTTCCTCTTTGAGCTCCTTATTGTCTAGATTTGTTGTATAGAAAGCTCCTTCTCGTTACCGGCTTCCTCAAATGAAATTATTGGAGGATATTGGGAAGTCTCGTCCCTTTCATTAGTATTATCATCATCTTCTATTTGCTTTCTTTTCTTTAGGTAATTGGCAATATAAGGATTTTCAATGCAATTCACCACACAAAACATATAAATATCCTCTAGATCAAAATCAAGAAATCTATCAAGATTAAATTTTGGAATACCCTCAGTTATACGTTTCATTTCTTCATACCCTAAAAGAAGACTAAGCTCTTTATGATGCCCAAGGGTAATCAAGTTATCACAATTTTTGGACATGATTCGATCATGAAGCAATTTGCGTTGGAGATTTAAATGACCACGTTCATTGCAAAGTTCACAAGGGGCACGAAAAATATTGAATCTTTCAGCACAATCATCAAGCCTTTCTTGCAGAACTTTAGTTTTTAAATACTTATGCCTCTTGCAATATCTATTTTCTCTATTTGGTGTGTCCATGCAAACCCATTCTACTCCACAAAAATCAACATGCTTATAAGAGACATTTTCATCATAACTAGTGCAATCATCATTAGTACTATTGATGGAGGCAAAGGTGTCCCGTCTTTCGATGAGATGATGGATATCGCTTTGGTGGAAATCGACTTTGACGATCCAACTACGAACGTGCGAGGACGTCGCGCCTTAGCAATCTCTAAACCAACTCCGAGGGGTTATTGACCACGCCGGAGCATGATCAACCTGACCACGAGGGTCTGTATCCTGCGAGCAAACGAAGAACAAGCAAGAAACTGAGATTGCAATCTAGATATTGTGAATATAAGATGAAAGCTTTATTGATCAAGGTGGGGTTCTGTGACGCCTTTGTCTGGTCGTTGAACACAAATGAAGTACGCGAAGTTGCAGCTATGGCAAACTTTTAATCTAAACAAAACCCAAAGTCTAAACGGTGCCCAAGGGCTGTATATATGGAGGAAGAGGGGAATTATGCGTGGCCCTTTGGGGAAGGGGTCGAAACCCACCCTATATCTTGTTTCCCCACACATACGGACTCTAAAAACAGCCTATACTTATGTATTTCGAAATTACATGGGCCTGGCCCAATAATAAGGTGACTTGACACCTAGAATAGCCTCTGGACGAAATTTATGAAGTGGCATCTTGTATATTTCGTCCAAGGCTTCATTCACGCCTATATGGTGGCTTCAAAGTCCTGAAATCATCACTTGTAACTCCGTTCTTGTTCCCCTTGCATGCCATCATCTCCATGCTTGTTCTTGCTCCAATGTTCATCCTTCTCCAAGCTAGGCCCTTCATTCGTAAGCAAAACAAATGTATCCAATTTAGGCAGCATTATATTCTCATGAACATTAGAATCATTACGAAGAAACAAAAGTACCTGGTGATTTAATTGGCGTGCGCGAGCTCTAGTAATGGGTCCAGTATGTATAGCAGCAGGGGCTGTGGGTGTAACAATGGTATTGATGTCCTCATCATCCTCCCCTTCTTGAAATGAAGTCGTAAACGGAAGCTCATCTTCCTCACCCAAATAAGGCTACAAATCTGCAATGTTAAAAGTGGGACTAACCCCAAAATCTGCAGGCAGCTCAAGTTTATATGCATTATCATTTATTTTCTCCAACACCTTAAAAGGACCATCAGCACGTGGCATTAACTTCTATTTGCGCAAATCAGGAAATCTATCCTTATGCAAATGTAACCAAACAAGATCTCCAGGTGCAAACACAACATGTTTTCTACCCTTATCTCCAACAAGTTTATATTTAGCATTCATACGCTCAATGTTTTCCTTAGTTAACTCATGCATTTTCTAAATCAATTCAGCACGTTCTTTAGCATCAAAATTAACCTTCTCCGAAGATGGAAGAGGCAACAAATCAATAGGTGCACGAGGGAGGAAACCATGCACAATTTCAAAAGGGCACATCTTAGTAGTAGAATGCAATGAACGATTATAAGCAAATTCAATATGAGGCAAGCATTCTTCCCACATTTTCTTACTATTCTTCAAAACAGCCCTAAGCATAGTAGACAATGTTCTATTGACTACTTCAGTTTGTCCATCGGTTTGGGGTGACAAGTAGTACTAAAAGCAGTTTAGTCCCCAACTTAGCCCATAAACATCTCCAAAAGTGGCTAAGAAATTTAGTATCACGATCTGAAACAATAGTATTGGGCACACCATGCAAGCGAATAATTTCATGAAAGAACAAATCAGCAACATTAACGGCATCATCGCTTTTATGACATGGTATAAAGTGTGCCATTTTCGAGAACCTATCCACGACAACAAATATGCTATCCCTCCCCTTCTTTGTTCGAGGTAAACCTAAAACAATGTCCATAGATATATCCTCCCAAGGAACACTAGGTACAGGCAAAGGCATATATAAACCATGAGGATTGAGTCGTGACTTAGCTTTTTGACATGTAGTGCAGCGAGTAATAAAACGCTCAACATCCCATCTCATCTTTGGCCAAAAGAAATGTGTAGCAAGTACGTCCTCCGTCTTCTTCACGCCAAAGTGTCCCATTAATCCCCCTCCATGCGCCTCCTGCAACAACAAAAGGCGAATAGAGCTAGCTGGAATGCATAGCTTGTTAGCACGAAACAAAAATCCATCATTAACGCATTTAACTTGTTCCATGTTCTCCCTTCTTTACAATTACGCAATACACCATTAAAATCAGCAACATGCACATATTGATCTTTGATGGTCTCCAAACCAAATATTTTGAAGTCAAGTTGTGAAAGCATAGTATAGCGGCGAGACAATGCATCGACAATAACATTTTCTTTACCCTTCTTGTGTTTAATAACATAAGGGAAAGTCTCAATGAATTCAACCCATTTCGCATGTCTATGATTCAGTTTAGCTTGACTTTTAATATGTTTCAAAGATTCATGATCAGAATGTATAACAAATTCTTTGGGCCATAAATAATGTTGCCATGTCTCTAAAGTCGAACAAGAGCATATAATTCTTTATCATAAGTAGAATAATTCAGACTAGGCCCACTCAATTTTTCAGAAAAGTATGCAACTGGTTTGCCATCTTGTAATAACACACCTCCTAATCCAATTCCACTAGCATCACATTCAAGCTCAAAAGTCTTATTAAAATCAGGAAGTTCGAGTAAGGAGCATGTGTCAACTTATCTTTCAATACCGTGAAGGCTTCTTCCTGTGCGGTACCCCAAACAAAAGGCACATCCTTCTTTGTAAGCTCATTGAGAGGTGCAGAAATGGTGCTGAAATCTCTCACAAAACGCCTATAGAATCCAGCAAGGCCAAGAAAACTCCTCACTTGTGTGACCATTTTGGGCTGCGGCCAACTCTCAATAGCTTCAATCTTGGCTTTATCAACTTCAATTCCATGTGGAGTAACAACATAGCCAAGAAAAGACACTCGGTCGGTGCAAAAGGTGCACTTCCCAAGGTTACCAAACAAACGTGCATCACGTAGAGCAATAAAAACATCACGTAAATGTTCCAAATGTTCCTCCAAAGATCTGCTATAAATCAATATGTCATCAAAGTAAACTACCACAAATCGTCCAATGAAAGCACGTAAAACTTCGTTCATTAATCTCATGAAAGTACTACGTGCATTAGTTAACCCAAAAGGCATGACTAACCACTCATATAATCCAAACTTAGTTTTAAATGTTGTTTTCCATTCATCCCCCAATTTCATACGAATTTGATGGTATGCACTATGCAAATCAACTTTGGAGAATATTGTAGAGCCACTCAATTCATCAAGCATATCATCTAGCCTAGGAATAGGATGACGATAACGAATAGTAATATTATTAATGCCTCTACAATCAACACACATACGCGATGTACCATCCTTTTTTGGCACTAGAATAATAGGAACAACACAAGGACTAAGGGATTCGCGTATATAACCTTTGTCGAGAAGCTCTTTTACTTGACGCATAATCCCCTTCGTCTCCTCTGGATTGGTACGGTATGGCGCACGGTTTGGCAGTGAAGCACCGGGAATTAAGTCAATCTGATGCTCAATCCCTCGAATAGGCGGTAATCCCGGTGGCACGTCTTGTGGGAAGACGTCAGCGAACTCCTGCAAAATGTTAGTGACAGCAGGGGGCAAAGAGGAAGGCACGTCCTCGAATGAAAATAATGCCTCTTTGCACACAAAAGCATACCAAACAGGTTTGCTAAAATCTAGCTCATCAATATCAGATTTAGTGGCAAGTAAACATGCACTTTTCAATTTAATTTCAGAAGCAACACTAGATGGTTTATTATTAGGCTTCATTTGTTGCTCAAATTCTTTTGCCACAATCTGATTTTCACTCGTATTCTTCTCCTGTTTTGCTTTATTAGCTCTATTAATATCATCTTTCAAAATAGAATCAGGAGTCATAGGAAGCAAAGTAATATTTTTATCCTTATGAACAAGAGTATACTGATTTTTTCTACCATGGTGTACAGAATTTTTATCAAATTGCCATGGTCTACCAAGTAATAAGGAACATGTTTACATAGGTACCACATCACAATCAACATAATCAACATATGTAGAGATACTAAAATGCACATGAACAGTACGTGTTACCTTAACCTTTCCACTGTTGTTGAACCATTGGATGTAATAAGGATGTGGATGTGGTCTTGTGGTGAGAGATAGCTTCTCCACCATCTCCATGCTAGCCAAGTTGTTGCAGCTCCCTCCATCTATGATGACACGAATAGAATGTTCCTTCACAACTCCCTTTGTATGGAACAAATTATGCCTCTGATTTTGCTCGACTTGTGTAACCTGCACACTCAAAACACGTTGAGCAACTAAACATTCATACCGGCAAGATCTTCAGCAGCCATGTATTGCCTCTCATGATCAGAATCATCTCCATCGTGTTCTTCATGTGTAATAAGAGCCAAAGTCTCCTCATCATAGTCACTAGCAGACTCATACCCACCATCCTCAGTAACAATCATCACACCCTTAGATGGGCATTCTCTCGCATAATGACCTCCACCCTTGCAACGTCGACAAATAATATCATGTGTTTGCCCTGTTGATGCCATGGATGAAGAAGAGCTCTTTGCAGGCCCAGAAGGTGTGCTCTTGGCAGATAGTGGTGATTGTGCCTACTTTATTGTATCACGGTTGGAGGTGGCAGCCGAGGGAGGTGCCGGTGTAGCAGAACGTGTGGAAGTAGATGATGCACGTGGTGTCCATGATGAAGGTCGACTTGCAGAAAAGTTAGTCTGCGCCAATGCCTGTCGATCCTGCACTTCACGTTCTGCTTTACAAGCAAGATGGAATAATCGAGTGATATTATTATAATCCTTGTAGTCTAGAATGGTCTGAATCTCTCTATTTAATCCACCCAGAAAACGTGCAAGCATAGCTTCATTCTCCTCAACAATACCACATCTAATCAGCCAGTTTGTAATTCCTGATAATATTCTTCTACCAAATTTTTTCCTTGTCTTAAGCGCTGCAATTTTTGAAGTAATTCACATTGATAATATGGTGGAACCCAACGAGTACGCATAGCAGTTTTCAAAGCAGCCCAAGTAGCTGGAATAGGATATAATCTACAATGTTCAGACCACCAAACACATGCAAAACTAGTGAAAGCACAAACAATGGCGACAACCCATCTCTCCTCGGGATATTCTAAACATGTAAAACGTTGTTCAGTTTCTAACTCCCAAGTAAGATATATATCAGGAACATATCTACCCTCAAATGGTGGAATATTCAATTTCAGTTCAGGAACATGGTCATGATCTCGTACCTGAGGTGGTGGTGTAGGCCTACCATTGCGATTATATACATGAGGTCGACCTTTGGTGGTGGTCTTTGGTGGCTGCACGTAGTTCGATTTTGATCAACGTCATCCTCATAATCGCCGCATACTCATCATCCTCCTGGTACCACCAGCAGCAGCGGCAGGAGCCAAAGAAGCATCAACAACAGTGCAAAGAGCACGGAAGTTTGGCCATCCTCAAGAGGAACCTGCGCTCGTCCATCTTGATTCGGAAGGGGCATTGTTGTTGTCGTTGCAGAGGTGCGATAGGTGCAGCCGGCGGTGGTTGTGGAAAGCAGCGAGCAATTCAGTAAACCTGTTATCAAGCTTTGTTTCGAACGTCTTCTCAATGCCATCTATCTTCTCCATGGCCTCTTCAAATCTGTTTAGCACATCTTGCACCTGTACACTCATCATTTGCTGAAATTTATCATGTAGCTGTTTGTTTGTCAGGTTCTCCCAATCAGTCTCATTGGCTTGTGATCCTACCATGGTTAGCAGCAAATAGAAACAAACAAGAATATGACCCTACAGACTACTAACAAGTGGTGGTGGTGGCTGGTGTCACAAATCCGTCAAGCAAATCTCAAATTCTTACCAGTTCTTACCCAGCAGCAGGCGGTGATCGGCAACCGTTTTAGTCAAAACTCTCAAAGCTTGGATAGAGCGATTAGCAGGGAGAGTCAAACGCACGATGTAGATGTATGTGGAGCTGGGAATGCTTTTAATATGGTAGCAAAAAGGGTCAGCAATAATCAATTTAGAGATGCAAAGTTGAATAAACTCTCAGCAGCAGTCTTGTCTTTGGTCCTAGGCTAGACCGTGCTAGAGACGCGAGCCTAGAACACTAACAAAATCACGGCGCTGCACGTAAACAAGGGAGGAGCACACTTTGAATTTTTTTCTCTTTTTTTTTGCACTTTTTTTCCTTTTTTTTTTGCTCCGCAACAATTTTTTTCCGAAAAAGTCTACAAATGGTCTAAAAACTGCCTAGCCAGAATTTTCCAGACTTTTTTTTGAAACTGGAACTATTTTTCTTCTGCGGATGGCTCGGATGTTGGGGAGTCCTACTCTGTCACGACTCGGAGTATCGCGTGATCTGGAAATCAAGAACAAAGCAACAATTACTGGACTCAGACTAGGACTCGTGGCGGAGATGAGTCTGGTGGAAACTCGGACTGGTGGCGGATATTTGCATGGCGATGGAACACGTACTGGTGGCGAATCTGTGATGGAGGTGGACTCGGATTAGCGTGATGGCAGTGGATATGTGGTATATGGTAGCGGCGATGACGATGGTGGTATATGGCAGCGGTGATGACGATGGTGGTATATGGCAGCGGTGATGATGATGATGCGGTGGTGATATATGGCAGCGGCGACGTGACAACCTGTGAACAGAACTCGAAACTCTAAAGGACTAGACGCTAAGACGAGCAACTTGACACGAGATGCAACCGCAAATTCAACAAAGCAAATACAGAAAAGATTATGCAAAGGCTCAGATTGGTTCGGATAGGATGAACTAACCCTAAATTTTTTTTGGCTTTTTCGCGGACTGTAGGTATGAAAAACAGACTCGATCTAAACTATGAAAAACTATAAAATCTCACCGAGAAACCTGAAACTCTGATACCACTTGATAGAGGAAAAGGTGTCCCGTCTTTCGATGAGATGATGGATATCACTTTGGTGGAAATCGACTTTGACGATCCGACTACGAACGTGCGAGGACGTCGCGCCTTAGCAATCGCTAAACCAACTCCGAGGGGTTATTGACCACGCCGGAGCACGATCAACCTGACCACGAGGGTCTGTTTCTGCGAGCAAACAAAGAACAAGCAAGAAACTGAGATTGCAATCTGGATATTGCGAATATAAGATGAAAGCTTTATTGATCAAGGTGGGGTTCTGTGGCGCCTTTATGCAGTCGTTGAACACAAGCGAACGTGAAGTTGCAGCTATGGCGAACTTTTAATCTAAACAAAACGCAAAGTCTAAACGGTGCCCTAAGGGCTGTATATATGGAGGAAGAGGGGGGAATTTCGTGGCCCTTGGGGAAGGGGTCCGAAACCAACCCTATATCTTGTTTCCCCACGCATACGGACTCTAAAAACAGCCTATACTTACGTATTTCGAAATTACATGGGCCTGGCCCAATAATAAGGTGACGCAACACCTAGAATAGCCTCTGGACGAAATTTATGAAGTGGCATCTTGTATATTTCGTCCAAGGCTTCATTCACGCCTTATGGTGGCTTCAAAGTCCTGAAATCATCACTTGTAACTCCGTTCTTGTTCCCCTTGCGCATGCCATCATCTCCATGCTTGTTCTTGCTCCAATGTTCATCCTTCTCCAAGCTAGGCCCTTCATTCGTAAGCAAAACAAATGTATCCAATTTAGGCAGCATTATATTCTCATGAACATTAGAATCATTACTAAGAAACGAAAGTACCTGGTAATTTAATTGGCGTGCGCGAGCTCTAGTTATTGGTCCAGTATGTATAGCAGTAGGGGTTGTGGGTGTAACAATGGTATTGATGTCCTCATCAACTATGGATATTCAAAGAGTTCATACTAACAACATTGCAATCATGCTCATCATTCAAAGATTTAGTACCAAGCATTTTAATGCATTCTTCTTCTAGCACTTGAGCACAATTTTCCTTTCCATCATACTCACGAAAGATATTTAAAAGACGAAGCATATGAGACAAACTCAATTCCATTTTTTGGTAGTTTTCTTTTATAAACTAAACTAGTAATAAAACAAGAAACAAAAAGATTCGATAGCAAGATCTAAAGATATACCTTCAAGCACTCACCTCCCGACAGCGGCGCCGGAAAAAGAGCTTGATGTCTACTACATAACCTTCTTCTTGTAGGCGTTGTTGGGCCTGCAAGTGCACATGTTTGTAGGACAGTAGCAAATTTCCCTCAAGTGGATGACCTAAGGTTTATCAATCCGTAGGAGGCGTAGGATGAAGATGGTCTCTCTCAAACAACACTGCAACCAAATAACAAAGAGTCTCTTGTGTCCCCAACACACCCAATACAATGCTAAATTGTATAGGTGCACTAGTTCGGCGAAGAGATGGTGATACAAGTGCAATATGGATGGTAGATATAGGTATTCGTAATCTGAATATATAAAAACAGCAAGGTAACGAATGATAAAAGTGAGCGTAAACGGTATTGCAATGATAGGAAACAAATCCTAAGGTTCATACTTTCACTAGTGCAAGTTCTCTCAACAATAATAACATAGATAGATCATATAACAAGCCCTCAACATGCAACAAAGAGTCACTCCAAAGCCACTAATAGCGGAGAACAAACGTAGATATTATGGTAGGGTACTGAAACCACCTCAAAGTTATTCTTTAGGATCAATCTATAAAAGAGTTCATACTAGAATAACACCTTAAGACACAAATCAACCAAAACCCTAATGTCACCTAGATACTCCATTGTCACCTCAAGTATCCGTGGGCATGATTATACGATATGCATCACACAATCTCAGATTCATCCAACCAGCACAAAGTACTTCAAAGAGTGCCCCAAAGTTTCTAGCGGAGAGTCAAGAAAGCGTGTGCCAACCCCTATGCATAGGTTCATGGGCGGAACCCGCAAGTTGGTCACCAAAACATACATCGAGTGGCACGTGATATCCCATTGTCACCACAGATAAACACGACAAGACATACATCAAGTGTTCTCAAAGTAAAGACTCAATCCAATAAGATAACTTCAAAGGAAACTCAATTCATCACAAGAGAGTAGAGGGGAGAAACATCATAAGATCCAACTATAATAGCAAAGCTCACGATACATCAAGATCGTGCCATAGAGAGAAAAGCGAGAGAGAGAGAGAGAGAGAGAGAGAGAGAGAGAGAGAGATCAAACACATAGCTATTGTACATACCCTCAGCCCAGGGTGGACTACTCCTCCTCGTCATGGATAGCGCTGGGATGGTGAAGATGGCCACGGTGAGGATCCCCCTCCGTGAGGTGCCGAACGGGCTCTAGAGGTTTTGGGTGGCTACAGAGGCGTGCGGCGGCGGATCTCCCGATCTATCTTGATATTCGATATTTGTAGGGTACGTAGGCTTTTTTGTGCGAAAGTAGTCGTTCGGGAGGTGCTCGAGGGCCCACGAGACGAGGCGCGCCCGATGAGGCGCCCCCTATCTCCTGGCCTCCTCGAGGATCTTCTGACGTGAACTCCAAGTCTCCAGGATGATATTCTTCCCAAAAATAACACTGCCGAAGGTTTCATTCCGTTT
Organism: Aegilops bicornis; assembly: GCA_021605145.1. Taxonomy (NCBI): domain Eukaryota; kingdom Viridiplantae; phylum Streptophyta; class Magnoliopsida; order Poales; family Poaceae; genus Aegilops; species Aegilops bicornis. The sequence goes on along the minus strand of CM038674.1, from coordinate 328,421,467 downwards.
GGAATCCGTTTGATATTCCTTTTCCTCGAAATACTGAAACAGGCAATAAAACAGCAATATGGGCTGGGCCTCCGGTTAATAGGTTAGTCCCAAATTAATATAAAAGTGAATAATAAAGCCCAATATTGCCCAAAACAGTAGATAATATAGCATGGAGCAATCAAAAATTATATATACGTTGAAGACGTATCAGTTGCGAACATGCATTTTGATAGAAACAACAAACTAAACAAAGAAGAACGTTAGGGAGTATGAGCAAATTAAAAAGCAGTTGAGGATAAAGGCTTTAGAAGGACTGACTTGCATTAACAGTTAAGACCGGCTTTATAATGCCATTCTCCATGTCAAGGGAAGGATAACTCAAGAATTTCAGCACAGAACCTTCTTCATAAGCATTGCCTGTACTCTACATTTTATAGAGAGTAATTATAGATATGATAATACTGGAAGGGATAGAGGATAATGAAGATCAGATGCAGATTGATGCTACATAATCAACTACCAATCCATGGAAGTCCAAGCATTACAGGAGAAAATGTACAGACAAGAGCAATGGGCTACACTTCTGCACCAATCCCTCAATAGGGGTAAGTACAGCGATAGACGACGTTTAGTCCTTACAAGAGGATTGCAGAGCTAAACCTCTTCAAAAGCATTGGGTTGATTCTAAATTTATGTAAGAATCGATACGGATCTTATAATGTTCACCAAATGGATGATAACGAGGCTAACATGTGCAGTGATGCTACATAATGAAACAATTATGAAAGTAAGTATGGTCATACAGGGAAAGAGGTACTCACTAGAGCAATGCAGTGTGCAGTATAGTTGTGAGATTCTGTTGTCCCTTGAGAATGAATGTTCTTCTGCTAACAGTTTTCGTACAAGTGAGACGTTAAGGCAAATGTAGAAATGTAGTTCAAATTGTGATGTGATATCATAGGCAGTACCTTACGCTGCAGACGAGACCAATGTGTAACAAGATTATTCCACTCACTGTCTGATAAATGTAGCACCAGAGACTTTACAGAATTTAGTTTAGAGGCTTGCCATCGAAGTGCGCTTGCCTCAGTTACAAATGATACTTCATCAACGAGTGCTTGAAAAGCGCAACGAACCCTTGCTCGTCTTGACAATCCAGTTTGGTCCTTGCCTATTTACAAGAATGAAATCTTGTGTCTTCTGTCAGCAGAAACATATGCAGTAATTACCATGAATAGCATTAGTACATTACTTACGTGTAAGTTGCGGAGGAAGACTGTAAATTGTTCTATGTCCGCGGTATAATCTTTCCATGAAGGAAAGATGCGCACAAAGTTCCTCACAACAATATAAGCTTCATCTTCTAAACTGGGAAGAAATGGAATAGAGGTCCTATTTGCTGCAATTGGGGCTCTCTTAGGTTCAAAAAGGGATTTGGCAACTAGATTTGGTGTGATCTTTGCTGGAATGGGGGTTTTGCATCGTAGAGCTGGTGCTATGTCAACTGGCATCATCATATTGTTTGCTGCAGTTGGGGTCTGCTGAGTTGGAGCATCAGAAATGACCAGTGTAGTAGGGCTAGAGTCTGCTAGAGTTGGGTGTTTTGTGGGTCAGGTGATATTGCAACTACACCTAATGGGCTATTTGATTTATCAGGTGTCACTACCTTCTCCAAATACTTTGCTCGTGCTCCTCTGCGATTAGCAATCGCCCTCTTCCTTTTGAACGTCTGATACACAAGAACAACATTTGAATGGATAAATATGGTATGATGACAGATGAAATATGTACTGAAAATGGATAGGCAATGCGTATTCACATACACGATGTGTAAACTAAGCTAATGGCGATTGCAACAAAGTAGAAGCAATGCAAAGCATCGCTTGCAAGATATAAAGCGACCAATATAACCTTGGAAAGTTAGAGCAAGCAACTTGATGGGTGAATAAGATAGGGCGTCTGCCTATGACTCCTCCACTAGGGAGCTACATTGATTTAGGTCTCCCTCTAGCTCAGAATCACTGTTAGGATCATATTCTGAGCATGAATCTGTAGGTGGAGAGCATTTGCCTTGCATTGCATCCAGACTTGATTTCAGTCCCTTAATGCCAAGTTTGACAGCCATGGCATGGTTCTGCTTTATTCTTTTCATGCGTGCAAGCTCATAATCATTATGATGCTGTTCAGAATATGAGATTCATGAAAACATAAAAAGTAGTCAGATTATCTAAGGAATGCATTGCAGATTCAACTCAAGGAGTGTCTCCCTGTAAAACCCCTGCATATGCAAAGTTCACCCCCCAATCATGTTGACCAGACCACACACAGAAATACAAACCTCTTATGTCTCTATAACAGGCAGACACACATTTCAAAACTAAAGTAGGAACATTAGAATCATATCAAATTCATACTTGAATAAATGAACTAAGGAATTATCAGTGGCATAATGTTTAGCTTCAAGGGTGGAGTGTTGGTAGTGCGACACAAAGCAAGTAGGCAGATTGTATTCCATGTAAAAGATCATAGTCTATGTAAAAGCTGGAAATGACACTTTCTTTCAATACAATGCAGTGTTCGTTGCCCACACATGATGGAAGATATCACGCAGAGAAATACTATTCACACATTATAGTTCAAGTATTTTAAAACAGGGTGGTCCACCCTAAAAGAATATTGACAACAAATATGACAAGGCAAGCATAGATGTAGTGAATCAATCATTTACTTGTGAGCTTACTAGGACAAGTATGTAGAACTATAACTGCATTAAGAGACCGTCCAAAATCGGAATCAAGAAGTTTTTCTAGCACTTATTGTTTCCAACTAATCGACGTGAATAATTGGATATCATATCGAATGAGTAAGAAAGACAAGTAAAATTGTCAACAAACCTGGCCTACAGTAGTAATGTGGGTTAATGTCACTATGACCAACAATCCAAAATGACTAGTGTCTGTTCCTAGGGCCAGAATTTTGAAACCCCGCGAACTTTACAGGTACTAAAGATTACTGAAATATATCTAAACCATTAAGTGTAGGTAGCACTCAGCACAGAACAAACCCTAAGGACAGTCCTTCCTAATGAGTAATGAATCAATTAGAAAATGGGTGATAAGGAGTGGCTGCTGAGTGTTGAGGATGTATCTCAGGATAAATCGGCTTGGATAAGTGGGTGTTGCACGCCTGAGCCCTGAACGAACTAGGAAGCTAGGCACGGCGGCATGCCCGAGCAGCGGTGACATTGTTGGGAGAGCGGCTCCTGACCTCCCATTAGTATGGCGTCTCCTCCTAGAGTCATGTCGTCGGGGACGGCAAGTCGCCGACGATGCAGGTGTCTGGGGGCGAGTAGAGATCGGAAGCGCGCAGCAGGACAGAGGGGAATCGAGGCCTGGGCCGACCCATAATCCCAGGGTGGGCCGCGGCCCACCATGGGCACCCTGTAGAGATACACACTCGAGCGGCGAACATGCATTTTCAAAACTAAATTAGGAACATTTAGCTGAGCAATTAAATGACGTTGTTTTAATAATATCATATTCGTATTTGAACAACTAAGCTTGTTTAGCTTGATGGGTGGAGCAGTGCTATTATGACACGAAGCACGTAAGCTGGGCGTATAGTGATCATAAAAGGGGGAAACCCTAAGCATTTTTTTGAGCAAAAGAGGGTTTCCCCTCCGGTTTCTATTAAAGAAACCACCACGGAAACATCATGATCAATTAAACCCTAAGCATGATCAATTAAACCCTATTATGACTGTGCCATGGTAGATTTAAAGCTGCAAACTGGGGAAATGCTATTTAACATCCATTGTTTGCTTCGAACTAAGAACTAAATTCTAAGGTTGAAAAGAAAGTATGTTAACCAAGTTACGATCTATTTTTTGGTTGAGATCAAAAAGTTGAGGAGATATGAAGAACCACCTCTTTTGCGGTGCCATGTAGGCATCAGGGGTGCGTTGGCTGTTGGTGGTGTTGAAGCAGATCTGCGACAGTAGATGGGTGCATCGGGGGATAAGTCCCGTTGCGGTGGAAGAGAAGGTCGTGTGAGCGGCCCCGACAAAGAGGAGGACTACACCGATGAAGCGAGAGGATGCGATGCAAGGCTCTTGGTCCGTCGCCGTGGATGAGAAACGTCCATCTCTAGCAGTGGATGACGCGGTCTTGGTAGGCGCTCTGGCATGGTGGAGGACGGTGGCAATGGATGGGGTGGAGGACAGCGGCGATGGATGGGGTGGCAGATGGAGGAGGCTGGTGTGGGGATGTTGTTCTAGCGTGGACAGTGTATGAATGGGAAAATGGAGGGAGAGGTACGGGGAACCATGTTTTTGGGACGCGCCTGTCTGAAATATGGGAAAGTTACGAACTTAGCCCCCGTTTAAAATTTGGACGTCTCGTCGGTTGGGGATAGGACGGTAATCTCGCATCTCACCAATATTTGCCCAGAGCGATTTCGGGCGAGGAGAGGGTGTTTTGGCGCCCATGGTTGGCGCCCACGGTGTATGAACGGGGCTGACAGGTAGGGCGATTGTGTCACGTCTGAGTGAAGTTACAAACATGCCCCTATTGAAAATATTTGCCTACATCAATTTCGGCCGAGTCGAGTTTGTTTTGCCACCCACCGTGTATGAATGGGGAAATGGAGGGAGAAACAGAGGTCTTTCGGACGAGCTTGAATCAACTGTGTTTTGCCGCCCATGTTTGGCGCCCACCATGTCGGAATGGGCTCAAAGGCGGTCATGTCACGTCTTAATTGAAGTTACTAACCTACCCCTATAGAGAGCAGTGGAAATCGGGCTGATGGATTGTCCGTGTAAGGGGTAGACCGTAATTTCCATCTCCCAATCACTTTGCTTCGGGCAGCCAACATGGGAGTGGACATTTTGCCGCTTCTTTCGAATTCTGGGACAATAAGCATCCACGTTTACCCTGGCAACTAAATTCCAATCCATTTCATATTCCCATATGAATCTTTGTAAATCATTCTATGTGTTTTTATTTATCTTCAAAAGCACGACAAAAGATGTATTCCACTGTCATATATGAATATGATTTACAATGCTGATACTCGAATTCAGAAGCTAGAATCCAGTTTAAGGTGAATTTGAATATTTGGAACATTTTATGTCCAACTCAAGTGTCACAGCAGCATAATGTGTACTCCCATTTAGATATGTACACAAGTCATGTATCAAGATTCAAATACCGAGTCAATCAACCAATAGTGTACAAAACTAACAGACATATAAACACTTATAGAGTATATGGATCAATAATATCAACTAACATACATAAGCCAAGCTGCTGTATTTTTTTTGCTAGAAGAGCATCCTTTTTTTAGCGAAGCTAGTACAGCATCTTGGCCCTTTCTGATGCGTGCCACTTATGGTCCATCTATACTACTATTATTGCTGAATGAAAATTCAGCCCTATTGGCATATTTGTAGGTCTGGCACAACAATCAAAATGAAATGTCTTCGAGTCTTATCAAATAATACAGACTTGTGCTCAAATAGATTACAAACCAAAAACCAAAAAACAATTATTACATGAACAAGCAACACAAAGGTTATTCAACAATTGGAAAGAGCATTTCACCTATGATTTAATAAGTGGGAATATAATTTCCTTTTTTCCTTCAGGACCTTAACAATGCGGTCAGTCTCAGCTTGCTTTGTTTTGAAATCGACCAAATATTTAATGGTTGTCTTGAGTACTGCTTGTGATTGTGCTGTTTGCTTCCTCAACATGTCCACTTCATCTCTAAGTGCAGAAGAAGAATCTCTTTCTACCACTAGTTTAGCCTCTAGAGAATCAGTAGTTGGCAATGCATGATGCACGATTGGGCCAGTGCCACTGCTGTGGGATGATACAATGTCCATGGGGACCTCGCTCTTTGATCTTGGGCTAACCTGTTTTGCCACTAAAGTTTCGATTGGATTCCAAAAAGTTGAAGTTAGCAAAACATCTCAACTTGGAGTTATAACAGCAAACCAGTTAAACAAACAAGGAATTAAAGAGTTTCAATTGGATACTGAAAAGTAGTTATTAACATCATTGTAACCGGTTGTTGCAGCAGCAAAGCAGTTAAACAAACAAGTTTTGCAAAAGGTACCTGTTGTGGCATTGGAGTTTCTCCTGGATCCGGAAAAGTTGACTAGCCAGTAACGTGATTAGAGCAACCGGTTGCAGCAGCAAAGCAGTTAAACAAACAAGTTTTGCAAAAGGAACCTGTTGTGGCATTGGAGTTTCTCTTGGATCCTGAAAAGTTGAGTAGTCAGTAACTTGATTAGAGCAACAAGTTACAGCAGCAAACCTATTACACAAATATATTTTTGAAAATGTACCTGCTGTGCAATTGGACTGCCAATTGGATCCTATAAACTTGAAGTTGGTAAGATGATTACAGCAACAAGTTACAGCAGCAAACCAGGTAAACAAGGAAGTTTCTGAAAACATACATTGTGCCAACGGAGTTTCAGTTGGATCCTGCAAACTTGAATGTTAGCAATCGATAAATAAATTTTTGCAAGAGCCATAAGAAACTAACATCAAACTAGTAAAACTAACCAGTTTTGGCAACGTATTTAATTACACATGAACTAGTAAAACTAATAAGTTCTTGGCAACGTATATTAAAGTAACAAGTCGGTACCGTTTACCAGCAGCAAATACATCTGTAAATTTCTTTGAGGTAAGCAAAATGATTCCAACACATATATAAGTTAAAAAGACGGTGTCCCTCATATAAACCTGACAGTTGTCTATATATGAACATGCAAACATTACTAGTGCTACAAGTGATAACAACAAACCATTTAAACAAACAAGGTATGAGAACGTAAATTACACGTGAATTCTATTGCTCCCTAGAAGTACATATGACCAGCTATCTACGTGCTTAAGTAGCTATTTAAGTTCAGGCAAATAGGTAATTCTTAACAGTAAGTATCAAACAAATAGATAGGCACAGTCTATAATAGGATTAACAGGCTATGGCATTATGTAATCAGTAGCAAACTAAATTAAGCCAAGCAACATAATTGAACAATTTTGCAATAAGTGGCTAACTAAATTTCTGAGAAGCAAGTAACTGAACTTACGCTAGCTCTTTGTACACGCACACTTGAACTTATTTTTCGCTTACAAGGTTCTACGAAGGAGTCCATGGGCATCAATTGCTTGGATACGCAGTCCCAATACTTCTTTCTTCCCACTCTGCATTGGTAAGGCGAAAGGTTAATCTGGTAAGATGGTGCGTCCTTGATATGTTATATGAGGACGTGTAGTCAGACTAGTTGTAGCCACACACATCACATTGGCTTTTACTGTATATTTCATGCGATTACATTTGGCATATCAAGATCTAAGCAATCTACAATAGGATGAAAAGACTGGCATCCTCCACATTATTGGCGAACTCAGTTCATAGAAACAAGCAATTCAACCATTCTGTGGGTAAATCAAAAGCGCCACTGGAATATTTTTCACTACCCCAATCATACACGCAAAAAGGGGCGACGCCACCATAGGGGCTGGTATGGGCGGCCGCCTCGGGTGGCTGGAAAGTGTGCACCTAGTTTGAGTCGTCCAGGTTGGCCCAGGCTAGTTTTGTTTGTCCCAACGCACGAGCAGGCAATGTAAAAAATGAAGAAAAATGTTTCAATTTGGATGGGCCAATAACGTAACTGCAAGGAAAGCCCTATAGCAGGCTTGTGGCCCAAATGAGCGCCTCCCATATCGATCACCAGCAGGAAAAATCCCAATTTCTTCGCTCCAGCCTCTAGTCTGGTTCGCTCCTAACCTAGCCACCGCTGGACCGAACTGATATAGAACTTCCTCGCACCCTCGTTGGAGGGCGGCCACCGGGCTTCAAGAGAATGGAAGGACAAGAAGATGAAGATCCAACCCTGGGTGTAGCCTGCGTGGGAGGCAGCGGCGGTAGGATGGGCATGGAATCGAGTGCAAACGGACAGTCGTAGCTTGCAAGAGTAGCATGCGCAACGAGCAGGTACATCACATCCCTGATTATATCTAATTCAACTGTTCAATTTCTGGCCAATAGTTAAACCTGACGGTGTTGTAAAACTGCTTGTATGTAGGGAATCTATGAGAAAATGAAACCAATTTCTTCTTATTTTATTACTCCCCACATCAATACCGAACTGACTGAGTCTGATGTATCTAATCAAGTTTCCGGTGCAAACATACAAGCTCATGTAGTTCTTGAGACTGAAGTGTCTAATGAACAGACTGCTAATGAATGATTTGATGCAAACATTTTACATGCTCCTGGTGATGAACATATAGTGTCTAGTGAGGGATCTAATGCAAGCATTTTGCAAGCTCCCATTAAAGGATTTAGTGTTTAATGATGATCTGCTATGTTGAGAGAGACATAGAGATTTGCAGGCATTGATGACTAGCAAATTATAGTACATTTTCATGGCTTGAGGAAACGTCAAGGCAATCTACCAGAAAGTCCTCGTATCATGAGAATGTAGCATAAATACTTTTCTAATCTGTTGTTTGAAACTATTGGCATACTTGTGCAGGATAGATATACTGATATGCATTTTGCGCACTGGTTATAGGTGCAATTACACTTCGATATTTTCAGCCAGAGAACTAATAATTCAAGCAGGTACAGACCATGTTAGTAGTCCTTGTACACCATGCTGCATTTTGTGTTTTCTGGTGCTTGCATCATTTAGTGTTTTATAATCTGAACTACTTTGGATCATTAGCTGGTTTTCAAAGTGCATGTAGCTTTACATTTCTCAAGTTATGTTGATTTCCGGAGTGCAAGTGCCGTCATTTTTTTTAAGTTAAATGTTCGCCCCTGGTAACTTGAATTCGTGGATCCGCCACTGCACACAAATCATACACGCAGGCCAATACGAATTAAATGAAATGCAGGGACTTACGCTAGCTCATTGTACAGGCTCACTCTAGCTCTGCATGCGCTTGGGATGTTCCATGTACAAGTCCATGTTACCACTTGCTTGGATGTGAAGGCCTTGTGCTCCTTGCATCCCCCTCTGCATTTTTGACACGCCGAATGGTTGATCAAATAAGAGGAATCGACCTTGGTGCTGTACCGGAGGATAGATACTTACAAGGTTATACGGGTGTGCAGGATGTGTACCAGATCCTGTAGCACCGTCAGGCTTCGCTAAAAAATGGTTTTGCTTGTTTCATATGATATCTCTAGAAGAAGCAAGAGTTAAAGTCAGAGTTACATAGGCGTGTAACTAAGAGAGCAGTGAAAGGATATCCAAACATCATCAGAATAGTGCACAAGGGAGTGATGTGTGGATACCTAGTTCAGGCCAGCGTTTGGGCATGCTCGCCTAGCTAGAGTGCGGGTCACTTCAGAGCCGTTGAGGGTGATGCGTTGGCGTTGGCTGGCCACAACATGGATGCAGATCTTGAGTGGCGTGAGGCGCCACGACAGTGGACGAGACCGTTGGTGAAGCCCCAACGGCCTCGGGGGTCGGAGGTGCGACGATGTGCTCGGTGAAGTAGCCCCAGTGAGGTGGGAGACGGCGTCGGTGAAGCGCACCTGATGCAGTGGAAGTCGGTGTATGTGAGGCACGTCGGTTGCGGTGGCCGACGTTGTCAGTGGACCACCCGATGCGGTGGACGAGGGCGTAGATGAGGTAGCTCCGGTGCGGTGGTGAAGCGCGACCGTCGTCTTCGTTGTCGTCGTCAGGCATAGAGGTGGGGAAAGAGACGACATGAGGGGCGATTTGAACTTTGCTTGGGTTGGCGGCGAATTAAGGATATGAGCAATCTGGGCGCGGAAGGGGACAGTGGAGAAGGTAGATTTTGCAGGGCTGGAATTGGGGCCGCCAGATATTTCAATCTGAAACGTTGAAGCTCGAACTTATTTTGCCGTCGTTCTTTTTTTGGGGGGGGGGAAGGGAGGGAGGGAGGGAGGGGGGTGGGTGGCTGGGTGCTAACCGTCCGTACGACACATGCAACCACCATGACACGACCCTAGCCTGCCTGGTACGCCTACATTTGAGAATGCAAACGAATCTTCTTTAATTTGCAAACGAATCTGTATGTATTACCATGCCCATGTTTTCCTTGTAAATAATTAGTCATTTTAAATGAGATACTATATATTAATTAATGAGGAGTTATTTGAAAAAAAATCGAAATGGTATCCACGCTAACGTGGATTAGAGTGTGTATCGCATAATTAGTTTTTTGAATTAGAGTGTGTGTCACATAGCAATCTCCAATTCTAACGTGGATTTTGCATTTCACGGTATCCATGCTACTTTTTTAATAAAAATTCATATGTATATGATGAACACCATGGTAGTGAGAAAACTTTGGATGGATTCAGACATATGACCTACAAAATAGCACAACAATCGAGCAATGTCAACTTTTCCAAACCTAATATGGCACGAATTCAAAATAATTACCCATATGCATGGTCCTCAGTTCAAATCTTACAATGTACACGGAATTGAAACATCGGTATTAAGTCTCGTTCTATTTAAATTCAAATGTTGTTTTTAGCCCCACCCACCCCCCTTGGCACACACGCTACATACTTCCTGTATCGGTCAATCTTCCTCTCCTAACCACCTTAGGAAGCTATCGGTTTCCAACACACGTTCAGTCTTTCTCTCCATGTTTCGATCTCAAACTCTCTCAACTACACAACCCCCTTTTCCACTCTATTACGAAATGTATTTACCTCACACACCCGCCATTGCACCCCATGCCGAGCTCTCCCTCTCTCTCTCTCTCTCTCGCTAGATACGTGCATTTCCTATCTAGCCCCCCAACCTCTCGTGCGCACGCATGCACGTTGTCTATCGAGACTGTGATGCGGAGCATCCTACAGTCATCACCATGTCAAGAGTCCGTTTGGCAAGTGACACGTGCGACCTCTTCTTCACATACACAAAGGTGAATCTTCTCCTTTACACGTGCTCACTTGACCCCTTCGAGGATGGTATACTACTTGACACTTCCCCCTATGCATGCCTAGGTACCAAGGAGACCCTCTCGGAGATGCTCGGAAGGATGGACAAGTCCCCAAGTACAAGGATGAAGGAACTCGACGAGAGGTACCGGAGAATTCTGCAGAGCCCGGACATCCGGCCCGTCCAGCAAGCCCGGACATCCGGCCAGGACCCCGGACATCCGGCCCTGGAGGCACCAACACAGCCGCCAAGAACTCAGCCACGAAAGCTACAGGGCCGGACATCCGGCCCCAGCCCCGGACATCCGGCTCTTCACGATGCCCCGAAATCCGGCCCCCAGCCGAAATCCGGCCTCACCCGCAGACCGAATCGGCAGAACCAGCCCCGCCAGCCCGGACATCCGCCCCCTAGCTCCGGACATCCGGCGTCTCGGGAAAGCTTGGGACATCCGGCCCGACGCCCGGACATCCGGCCTCCCTACTGCCAAGATGCATCCGGGACTCGTCCTTGTACCCCTTCGCCCCGAGACTATCTATACTTGATCCCCTCCTCTTTCTAGGGTTAGCATTGGATTAGCTCATATTCTTGTGTGAGAGCCTTTGCTCATCCACTTGGCTACTTCTCCACCGAGATCAGGACCTCTCCGGAGAAGATCCCCCAAGCGGATTCAAGACCCCCTTCTAGGGTGGACCCCCTCAAGGCCTCCTCACGGAAAAGAACGGTTACCGTTTGTATCTTACCTTTGTTGACCTTGAATCATGTATCTCTCTTTGTGTCCTTTGATCTAGCATTTGTGTGACCGATTCCTTGTTGGTTGAGTGTTTCCCCTCGTTCCTCCCCGTGATTTCCTCGTGTTCTTCCGCTCGTTCTTCGTGTCTCCCCGTAGGATCCGCTCCAACGTGAAAGATCGTCCACGTAGGGTTCCGCCCTACATCATCTATGGATCAGAGCTTAGGTTGATCACGTTTTGGAGCCCCTACCCTCTTTTTCTAGCTTGATTTTGTTGATTTCGTCCTAAATCCGAAAATCCCCATCAAAAATAGCCCCAATTTTTTTTTGTGATTTGTTAGTTTTGATGATGTTTTGTTGATTTTGATCCATGGATTTGCTTGGTTTCGAGTGGATCTAGCATTTCCCCAAGTTTTCCCACTTTCCATCCATGAAATCTCTCCAATTCTGACCTTGAAATCATCAATTTCCGCCCCCAATTCGAAAATTTCCGCCCCAAACGAGATCGGGATCCGTCGGGCCGGACATCCGGGCCTCAGGCCGGACATCCGGGCCATCCGGACGGACATCCGGGCCCCAAGCCGGACATCCGGGCCCTGGAGCACCAAAATCGCTCGGTTCTGGACATTCACCCCCGGAAATCCGGCCCCGAGCCCCGGATATCCGGCCCCTGTACATTTCAGCTTTCCCATTTCACCGTCTTGTCCATAACTAATTCATACGGAGTCCGATTTTGACGTTCTTTAGCTCGTTTCGAAGCTATTGACATCCCCCTTCTCATAAAAATACTACCACCACCATTTGAATCCATCAAATTTTGTGAACTTTGGCATCTTTGCCTAGGGCTTCCACCATATCCTCCGCATAGCCACCACCGACTTCCGCAACCTAACCAATTTTATTCCCCATAGCATTAGTGGTTGTTTGAGTAGTGATTCGAGTCTCCTAAGGTGTTTCGGCTACTTAGGGACGATTGCTTCTTCATCAACCACCACCACCACTTCCACATAACCTTGCCCACCATACACTTTCGACCACCTCAACTTAACCCAATAGTTGTTTGAGCTTGTTTGAGTTGTGGCTTGTGTCTCCTAAGGTGTTTCGGCTACTTAGGGACGGCAACTTCAACTCCGACACGTGTATAGCTCATCATTCCACTTCCGCATTGCCAAGTGCAAACCACCACCGCATTCCCGCTACCACCATTTTGACATTTGACGCGTTTGAGATTTTGAGTTCGCGGTTTTTCCGTTTCCTAAGGTGTTTCGGCTACTTAGGACGAGTCTCCATCATCTTGGTATCTACATCAAGAACACCGCTACTCATCATCGCCGGACGGTAACCTCCATATCATCTTGGTATCGTGGTATCCCTCCATTGTATATTCCCCTTGCCATTGCATTGTTAACCCCTAGCCTTACTTTTGCGTTACTTGCCTATCGAGACTAGCCATTTGAGTATTGCCGGCAACGTTACTTATGCACATTAGTGATCATACCTTCCATTACATACCATACCATATCATATTGGTATCATATCATCCATTGTGTCTCAAGTTTGTTCCGCATATACACAATTGCTATCTTGGTTTGTGCTTTGTGCAAAGTGGCCATAGAAAAAAAAAGAATAAGCTTTTAAGCAAAGAGAAATAGCAAAGAGCTTGTAAGCAAGTGCCATAGCATCATACCATATTGCATATAAGATTGTCATATCCGATCATCTTGGATCATCTTGAGAGGAACACCGAACCATACATACATAGCATACTTGGGATAGAAGTTTATCCATTTTGCATCTTATAGGTTGTGCACAAGTGTCGTATCCGCCTATTGAGCAATCGTGCTAGCGTCTCTCTTGAGTTGTGCAACACGAGCGTTTTGGTGGATTCCACATTTTGAGCTCATTCCTTGGTTCTTGTGCCCCATTTATCTATCCGTGTGTGTGTTTCCGTGTGCCTCATATTGCTATTGGTCTACTTGTTTCGCTTGCGAATTTGTGAATCTCTTTCAACATTATTGACTCTTGCTAACATTTTGCATCAAATTTTTGTGCCACTATCCTCACCGAGCTCTACCATAAGCTTTACTTGTGTAGGTGTGAGAACCGACAAGGATTGATACCAATAGTGCTATTTCATTGTCCGCATTTGGGTGAACTTGATTCATTTTCAACATCGGTCAAGGTACATTGGTATAAATTCTTCTCTTTCTCCCACTCATATTTGCTCGAGTCTTGTGATGGATAGGCAAGGCATTTCACCTTCGGTCTACAACAACAACGACGAGTTCGATGCCACGAACAACAACTCCAACGCCAAGATGCAAGCTCAAATGGAGGAGATCAAAGCCCTCATCAAGTCCTACAAGCGATCTTCCTCATCTTGAGAAGACGCTCAAGAGCACATGCTTCCGTGCTACCATCTCCGGCAAGATCACATCGGCATCGACACCATCATCAACAAGAACGTGAAGGTCAAGAGCTCAACATCAACAACCGCTCAATGACTTCACCATCTCCCTTGGCATCTTCGCCAAGCGACTTCAAGGCCTCTTCGCCCTACGGACATACGGCATCTTCGCCAACAAGCACCCCAAGACTACGCTCAAGAGAAGCTCCCCAAGCTCAAGTCCGCGACTTCCACGAGCTACTACGACCTCGACATCGACCACGAGATTCCTTTCTATGGGACTCAAGAACCCGAGGAGTACCTCGAGTTGGAGCGTTTGATGGACGACTACCTCAAGCTACATCAAGTTCCTCCGAAGATCAAGTGAAGTGCGCCACAAGAAACTTCCACGACTACGCCTCGACATGGTGGCTTCACACACCTTCGAGTGCTACGAGATGAGTTGGTCCAAGATGAAGAGAGCTTTGCGGCGAGAGTTCGTGCCTCCAACATACACGGAACAACTTCGACGCCAATTGGAGAACACCACCCAAGGATCCAAGTCCATCGACAAGTACTTCAAGGAGATGAAGATTGCCTTGCGACGAGCAGCGTGGACGACCCCATGTCAATGAAGTTCCACTTCATGATGGGATTGCACAACGACATCTCCAAGACCATCTTCCTCGAGAACTACAAGTCCATCGACGACTACTACATTGGTGCTCTCAAGGCGGAACAAGAACTCATGAAGGCCAATGCTTCTCCACCCCAAGCAAACTTCGTGGAGACCAAGCTCTACGACAAGTATGAGGCTAGTACCACCATGATGTCCAAGCCCGACAAGCTCCAAGACGATGCTCCCAAGTGCGACTTCACCGCCATCCCTCTTTGTGGCATTGTTGATGCCGAGTCTACCTTGACTCTTTTTCAAGATGGTGCGGCGACAAATGCGACTACGGAGACCTTCAAGGACCAAGCTTTGGAGGCAAGCGACAAGGTGGTGAGCAAGGATGATGCTTCCATCTTAGGAGGCGAGAGTGATGTTGTGCCATCTTCGGCCTTCATCAACGACGAGAGCGATGATGTGCCATCTTCGGCATTCATCCACGACGACGACTACGAGACGGTTGAGCATGGGATTTTCCCTTCGACCACGGCGACGTCCGATGACTTGAGTGACTTGAGCCACCATATTGAGAGTGAGAGTGACTTCACCACTAGCCCCATATATGTGTTGCCCCAATTCCCATGTGAGGAGAGCCACAACCCCCACCACTTGAGTGAGATGAGCGACCCCACCATACGTGAGTTTGAGTGCACCTATTTTGAGGGAGTGAGTGAACCACCACATAGAGAGAGTGAGATAGTTGATAGGTCTAGTGAGGCCATTTGCATTTCTAACAACTTGACCTCTACCTCTATTGTGTCTTCTCATTTGGTGCTAGGTCCCATTTATGATGACGCGCCGATCCTCGACGACTCCGTCCTCCCTTTGGACAAGACGATGGCCATGGTGGAATATGATGCACCCCCCACATGGTTCCATCAAGATGAAGATGACCACCATTTGGTCTTTCCCACCTCACCTACACCACTTGAGTGGAATGACAAGGGTAACAAAGGTGACGGTGATGCTCTCGTCCCACTAGTGGACTATTTTGACATTGATTGCTTGCATGATGTTGATCACCCTATTGACATGATTCATTCTAGTATGATTTCCCCATGTGATGATTTGCCCATTTATGAATATGATGATTCTCATGTGGAGTCTATTAGTAGTGATGCTATGTTACATAGGATTTCTTTTGACAATTCTTTAGGTCACATCATGTTTGCTAATCCGCTTGACTTGTCATATGCTATGCATGAGATCCATCATATGTATTATTTGCAATCTCTTCATAGTGACTATGCATATGCCATTAAAATAAACCCAATTTGCACATATGGCATAGATGACAAACCCATGGTTATTGGCATTTGTTTTTCTTGTGATGATATTGATATGCTCCCTTTGCATCCTTTATCTCATATGCCATGCCATGCCCTCCTAGCTTCGGATATGCATTGTTTTGGATGTTGTCCATTTTCTCCAAATGATGTTTCCAATATTGCTCATGAGGAGACACCCATAGTTTCCCCATACATGTTAGGAGAATTTGATCCATCCTATTCATTGCATGATTCCCATACTTGTGTGCACCATATGCTCCCCATAAAGAAACATGCTATCGATGCGCCATATACTTGCATTCTCAATTTGTGTCCCCATCGTGTCATACATAATAACTATTCTTTCATGATGGATGACATGTTCTTATACCATGCATCAAATTTCTTTGAGCATTTCTTATCTTGTGCTAACTCACACGTGCACATACACATCATGATGGATGATGTGTACATTTACCACGCCGCACAATTTCTTTGGTTTGTGTCTCTTTTGTGTAGGTACCCATGAATACTTGTCGACCTCGCAATCCCACGAGTTGACAAAACGAGCTCTAGAGAGCAACGATGATTTGGGATCCCATGGATTGCCTTTTCCCACCGCTTTCACTTCGCCAAGTAAACACTTGGCAGCATTTCTTTTACATGGCCCTCACATGGTTATGGGTAGTTGTCCATTATATACCCTTTGCCCATCTTGCCATGTTCACTTTGCATGATATGCCCATTCCTATGCCTTTGCCATGCATTTGTGACCCATGCTTTGCATTACACATGATGATTGATTCTAGTACTTGTATGTGTATTTGCAAGCATGGTGGAGATATTGTTTGGTATTGCCATGATTGCTTTGTGCCCCATGCCTATGATGACACTATGATCTTGCTTTGTGTTCGTGCTTGCGATATGTCATGTGCATTCCCTATGCATATTATTAGTTTACATGACATGATTGCCATGATTTACTCTAGTGTGTTGCATCTTCGCTCCACTAGTTTGCACGACTTGATTACAATGCTTGCTTATGTTGCATCACCAATGATTCATACGTGCTCATTTCATGCGGTTGATGACAACCATCTATATGCTTTGCACATGATTCATATTGCTTCTTGTCATATATCTCTATGTGTTGCCTCCCTCATGCTAGATGATTTGCCATGTATTGAGTGCAACAATGATTCTCTTCTTGCTCATGAGATTGCCCCCATAGCATTCTCGCATATATTTGGAGATTTTGACATAATTCTTGTGAAGCATGCTTGTCTTAACTCTTTGCACCATATGCCTAGTGCCATGAATATTGCCATTGTTGCATCATATTATTCATGCACTTGTCCTTCTAATGGTTTTGTGCAAAAGATGAGAACCACCATGATGGATGATGTGTTTATCTACCATGCGACATCGTTCTTTGTTTTGTTTTGTGCATGTGTAGGATACTTGGACTTTGTGTCGGCGTCCACGCCACGTGAGTTGACCATTCGAGCTCTTGAGAGCGAACCACCTTCTACCACGACGATTCTACATCGCACTTGTTTGTGCTTCGGCATTGTGAAGGACGCACAAGGACACACTTTCAAGGTGACATCCTTCTTGAGCTTGGATATTGTGGATCATACTTCATGTGTTGCTTGCACCATTTGCCCGCATGTTCGAGATATTGCTTTCACCAATGATTGCCACATTTCCATGCTTCATGATATATATACCTTGTGTGTTGCATCCAATTCTTGGACTACTTGCTACTATCATATGGTTGGTTGCACCAATATCATTTCTTCACATATGCCATGTCCCATTGATTGCTACATGCTTGACTTGATTGCCTCACACATGATGAACAATTGCTCTTTCTATTGTGTTGAGTGCCATACTATCTTCACTACACCCTATGCACATTATGCTTGGATTGTCTTGCACTTGACCAATGTGTTTAGACACTTCATTTTATTTGGTGTTGTGAATACTTCCTATGCCTACCATTGACCATTTGTCGAGCGCTTTATGCATGCTTGCTATGACCTTGAGGTGGATGCTTATGCTCTTGTCACACATATTTGCATCTCTACCTCACATTTACATGCTTGTTCCCATGATATTTTTGCTTGTGCTCGATTGATATGCTTACATGTCATGTCACAATCCTTTGTCACACCCTATGCTATGCTTGATGACAACACTTGTTTGGTGAATCACCTCTTGAATGCTTGGTTTTGCACTAACGCTAACCACATTTGTTTTTCCAAGTGTTTGTTCTTTTTACTCCTTTTGAAGGAATCACACGTTGGTGCGACATTGGAGAGTGCCCATTTAGAGCTTCACTATGACGAGAGTTTGGTGATCGACCACTTTGACACGGCACCGCCATCTCTTTCCCATTGTGATTTGGTTTTCGATCCGAGGTCGGATCCTTTCCAAGGGGAGGGATGATGCGGAGCATCCACTGATCATCACCATGTCAAGAGTCCGTTTGCCAAGTGACACGTGCGACCTCTTCTTCACATACACAAAGGTGAATCTTCTCCTTTACACGTGCTCACTTGACCCCTTCGAGGATGGTATACTACTTGACACTTCCCCTATGCATGCCTAGGTACCAAGGAGACCCTCTCGGAGATGCTCGGAAGGATGGACAAGTCCCCAAGTACAAGGATGAAGGAACTTCGACGAGAGGAAGGAGAATTCTGCAGAGCCCGGACATCCGGCGTCGGCCGAACATCCGGCCCGTCCAAAGAAGCCGGACATCCGGCGGGACCCGGACATCCGGCCCTGGAGGCACCAACACAGCCAAGAACTCAGCCACGAAAGCTACAGGGGCGGACATCCGGCCCCCAGGCCCCGGACATCCGGCTCTTCACGATGCCCCGGAAATCCGGCCCCCCAGCCCGGAAATCCGGCCTCACCCGCACCCGAATCGGCAGAACCAGCCCCGCCAGCCCGGACATCCGGCGTCTCGGGAAAGCCCGGACATCCGGCCCGACGCCCGGACATCCGGCCTCCCCTGCCTGCGCGCAGTGCATCCGGGACTCGTCCCTTGTACCCCTTCGCCCCGAGACTATATATACTTGATCCCCTCCTCTTTCTAGGGTTAGCATTGGATTAGCTCATATTCTTGTGTGAGAGCCTTTGCTCATCCACTTGGCTACTTCTCCACCGAGATCAGGACCTCTCCGGAGAAGATCCCCCAAGCGGATTCAAGACCCCTTCTAGGGTGGACCCCCTCAAGGCCTCCTCACGGAGAAGAACGGTTACCGTTTGTATCTTACCTTTGTTGACCTTGAATCATGTATCTCTCTTTGTGTCCTTTGATCTAGCATTTGTGTGACCGATTCCTTGTTGGTTGAGTGTTTCCCCTCGTTCCTCCCGTGATTTCCTCGTGTTCTTCCGCTCGTTCTTCGTGTCTCCCCGTAGGATCCGCTCCAACGTGAAAGATCGTCCACGTAGGGTTCCGCCCTATATCAGACTGTCTCACTCTTTATTCCACACGGCGGGCCACACTCGCTCAATCTCGCTCTCTTTATCTGAGTCGCGATTAACCTCGTTTTCTTTCACACACAAATGATATATCTCCTTGGTCGGCCCTCGATCGACACACTCTATACTCTCTCACCCAGGTTGTCTATCTAGGTCAGTCCATCCAAGCCGCCCCCACTCTTTCGACCTGATGACGGGCTACGCTCGCTCAATCTCTCTCTCTCTCTCTCTCTCTCTCTCGCTCGCTCTCTCCCTCCCTCCCTCTCTCTCTCTCTCCCTTATGTCTCGATTGACCTCGCTCTTTCTCACACACAAACGATATATCTCCATGTTTGAGCCCAATTTGACATATTCATATTGTATACTCTCTCACGCACATTGTCTATCTAGGTCACTCTCTCCAACCCATCTTACTCTTTCGATCGCACGACGACCCATACTCGCTCAATCTCTCTCCCTTTATATATGTAATCGATTGACCTTGCTTCCTCCCATGAACAAAATCTATCTACATGTATGTGACTGGATCATCTCTCAAGCTCTATCTTGCAGCCCTCACCCTTCCCAAAAGCTCAATCCGACAATATCTCTCCAGAGCATATATATATCTTTTCAATGAATGTCGTACCACACTCACTTTTTCTCTCTATCTACATGTCTCTCGATTGACCTCGCTTTCTCATGTCGTATCTTCCACACATTGAAGCTACCTCTCCATCCCTCGCAAAGCCAGAGCTATTTACATTGCGAGGGGGACTCCAACCTTGGATTTATTTTGTAGGCATTTATTCCGGTGGGTTTAGATTATATTTTCATAGCATTCGGCCCACAACTACTCCGAACACCGTTGCAACCCCCGCACCTCCCCCAATTGATTTCCCTCTGGCTCGGTCATCGCTCTCTTGCACGTCCTTTCTCGCCTTCAATGTCGCACCATGGTATTATTGCAAAAAACTCTGTTGGTCTCTTTAAATATTACAAATAAGCTACAAAACTACACACCAATAGTCAACCGAGAATGGAACAAATTTCGACCCATAAATTAAAGTGCTACAAACTACACACCGAGGGGCCCACCTGTCATGAAACAAATTTGGACCCATATACAAATTAAAAAATAAAGGACGAGGTTCAAACATGCGACCAGGGCCTTCAAGCCGCACGTCAATAGGCAACATACGTAGAACAACAATGTTTGTTGTACCCCCCCCCCCCTTTGTTCATATAATGTTTTTATATTACCATAGCCGATTTAATGGATAACATGTAATATTATTTTTAGTACATTAGTGGGACCGGCTCGTTAGCACGTACTATTCGCCTTCACTTACTGTTGGGTTCCATGTGTGCTCTCTCTCTCCTCCATACGTGTTTAGACGCACGGGCAAACATGAAGAACTCGCGGGCGATGTTGCCATTGACCATATCTGGACGTGTTCACAAGTTACGGCACCAGTATCACGTACTAGTAGTACTAGTCAATGTGTGCGCGCAATGCACGTTAATTTGTAAGTATATTAACTGCATGCGGATATTACGCAGGATATTATTTGCTTGTTATTATGTGATTAGCACTATTTTTGGCATGAAATTAATTGCACGCTAAATGTGTTCAGCACTCGACATTGAAGCAGTCTAGGTCGTTGGATGAGAAGGAATACATGTGGCTTGATGACGTTTTGTATTTAATTTGATACGGCTCTAGCAGAACATTCAGTCGATCAAACCATAGATTTCATTCAGTCTGACTCCGACTTCACATTCATACGACGATGGATCTAAAATAAACGGAAATGATAAACGTTCGGATTTTAAGGATGGCAACCCGAACGTTTTTCATGGCAAATTTAGACTACGTGGCAGCGATGGGGGCATCTTGTGGTGGGAAGCGGCTCCTCTGCCGTGAATACGTGTGTCGTCAGACCCACCGGCCAAGCGGCGACAGCGGCGTCTTACCTTTATTGTTGGCGTACTCACGGATGTTGGCCCTAGCTTCAAGGAATGCCACAATGTTCTCGATTTCGGTCTCGTGAGCGAAGTCAAGTGGCGGGGAGGCGGCGGCATTGGTGCAAGGGAAGCGGTCAACGGCGGCCATCCATGCCGCCGAGGGCACTGCACCAGCTGGGACAAAGGCCGGAAACGGCACGGCGGAGACATTCGTGTGCACGGGCATCGCACGGCTGCAGGCGTGCGCGTCGATGCAGCAGGTGCATGCGGCGAGTGCAGGCGGGCGCGTCAATTCATGTGTAGGCGCATCTTGTTGGTAGGTGCATCGGCGTGAAAGTCGTGAGGACTTCGTGGAACCAGTCGGCGACAATGTGCGACTCCCAGCCCATCAATGCCTTTGGGATGAGCCTTTGGCGTTGATCGAGGCGGCAGGGAGCCGAAACGGGAGCGGGGACAGGCGCGGCGTCTTCTCGCAAGGCCGGTTCATGCTCGTCCCAAATCTCCTTATGTTCTTGAGACTCCGGCTGGGTGTCTTCCTCAGGAAACTGGAAGATTAAGGGCAGACCGTCGTGATGCGGCATGGCGTAAGGTTAGGTCAGGCTGGTTGGAGGTAGACGACAGGAGAATCGAAGAGGAAGAGAGAAGATGGTAGCGATACCGGGTAGTGCGGGGTTGATTTTAAACTACGGCACATGCAACATTAAAAGTTGGAGCAGTTGGGACAAAGGTGGGAGGCGAAGCCTGGTCAAAGGGCTCACCTCCCGGTGAGCCTGCGCAGCGGTCTGCTCGCACGCGTCCCTCTCAGTTGGCGCAGCGGTCTGCTCACACGCCTCCCGTCGACTCACACGCTTGCTCGGACGGCACCTGCCGATGAGAAGCGGGACTCGTGGCGGCACGTAAACGCCCACGGTTTCAATAGTGAAAGCGTTCGCCTTAACGTGATAGGTCTTTGTTCCAAAATACCTTGGCTCTTCATTTGTGCAACTTCTCATAAGCAGCTTGTCTCAAATTGAAGAAAAAATCACGTAGGAATATTTGTGCCATATCACGTGACCATGCTTAGTTTCATGAATTTCTGGTCACTTTTGGATTTTCTGAAATTTAAAATCCAGGATTCAAAACAATATAATAACCAGCGTCATGCAATAAATTTCCAAGCGATACATCTTTCCTGTTGTATTTCTTAAAAAAGGATTTGGTCAAACATTTTGCTTAGTTAGACTTCAGACAAGTTATATATGCAGAGTAGAAGGATAATCCCTCCATACCAGTGCATTGCCTGATATGTTAATTAAGTACTAGGCACGAACAAACGGGCTAAATTCTGTGCTCATCCTGGTGTAGTACTCCTATTAGTACTAGGCAATGCAGTTGAGGGGTGACCTTGGGTAGCGGCGACCGAGGAAATTGAACCGTGCTTTCGCACGAGGGTAACGTTGTCTAGTTACTAAAGCATCCCTCCATTGTTCATCGGTAGTCATTATGGACCGGGACATGAGGGAATTTACTAGGGCTGGAATTACGGCGCGGATATTTCGACTTCGAACGCGGAGGCTCGACTGGTTGGGGTTGCCTAATGTGCGTACCACGCACGCCACCAGAAGGACACGAGTTTTTTTAAGGATCAACACGAGCCAAGGTCTGGTTGGTACGCCGTTGGGTCCTACCATTCGAGAATATGAAAGGAATCCTTTAAATTGCCGAACAAATCTATGTGTATTACAATGCCCGTATTTTCCTTGCAAATAGTAATCTCAACGTGGTAATTGATTTATGATGAGTTCTTGAATTAGAGTGAGTTTGTGATATAGTGATCCAAACGTGGATTTCACATTTCATGGTATCCCTAGTAAGTTTTTCATTGCAAATTCAAATTTAGAAGATGAATGGTATGGTGGTGAGAAAACTTTGTATGTATCAAGCATATGACCGCACACACACACGCGCGCACACACACACACACGCGCGCGCGCGAACACAACGACAATCCAATAAGTATAGTGCATCAAAAATACTCCTTCTGTTCCTAAATATTAGTCTTTTGGAGATTTCAACAAGTGACTACATACGAAGCAAAATGAGTGAATCTAGACTCTAAAATATGTCTATATACATCCGTATGTGGCAGTCCATTTGAAATCTCTAAAAAGATTAAGGCCATCTTTGCTTTAGAGGAATCTTGTAGGAATTTCATAGGATATGATTTCTATAGAAAAAATTCCTTTAGAGTCCTTTGGCTTGTAGGAATAGAATCCTATTCCTATGAAGGAATTCTTCCTATCCTCCACATTTCATGGGAAAATAGACATTAGCCTAGACTTAATGGAAAAAATCCTATGATGTGAATCAAAGTGCATCTTCTTTCCTTTTCCTACTCATAGGATTTGAGATATATGTCATCTCATTTCCTATGACTTTCCTATTACTACGATTTTGCTACCCTATGAACCAAAGAAGGCCTAATATTTAGGAACGAAGGGACTAAAATGTAAGACATGCATGGTCCTCAATTCAATATTTAAAATGAACAGGAAACTGAAATATGAATATTAAGTCTAATACTACAGTACATGCAAATGTTGTGTTTAGGATTATTTAGAATATATTTGTCCCCACCCTCCCAAACACCGATTGGTTCTGCACCCCCCCTCCTCGGGAGAATATCATGTGCCCCCACACCTTAGATGCTATATGCTGTTATGAGTTGCTTGGAGCTTGTAGATCTAAGATACAACAGCTCACAGGATGTCTTAATATTTTTACAGGAAACCTTAATGAGTTTGAGAATTGCACAAAATTTGTACAAAAACTACTCAGATGCCCTTGGATCCCATATCCAACGACCTCGAAGATCATATCACCATAGCATCTAAGATGAAGGAGGACATCATATTCTCCTATATGTAAGAATATCATGTGCTACCACACCTTAGATGCTTTGGTGATACAAGCTCTTTGGAGCCGTTGGATTTGTGACCCAACAACTCCTGGGTGTTTCGAATGTTTTTTTTTTGCAGAAAAGCCCCCAAAGAGTTCGGCCACTGCTTACAAGCACAAAGGCTGCTCAGATGCCATTAGATCTCAAATCAAACGACCTCGAAGCTCGTATCACCATAGCATCCAAGCTGCTAGAGCACCTGATGTTTTCTCGCACGGGAGAATATGAGGTGCTCCTGCACCGTACATTCTATGGTGATACGAGTTCACGGAGATCTAACGGCTCATAGTAGGAGGTTTGAATGTCTTTGCAATATACGCCTGAGAGAGTTTGGGAATTGCGCAGAAAGTACAAGTACTACACATGTGGTATCTGATCACAGATGATACGACCTAGATGCTCGTATGACCGTAGCGGCTAATTAAGCTACGGGGAGCACCTAATATGATCAAGGGGGAGCCGTTGGATCCAAGATGCAGTGGCACACACGAGGCCTGAATGTTTTATTTGCAAAAAACCCTTGGAGAGTTTGGAAATTGCGCATA
Source organism: Aegilops bicornis (assembly GCA_021605145.1). NCBI lineage: Eukaryota > Viridiplantae > Streptophyta > Magnoliopsida > Poales > Poaceae > Aegilops > Aegilops bicornis. Next base: position 328,396,553 of record CM038674.1, on the reverse strand, counting down.
ATTACAAAGACTACTCTCAAGCCATTGGATCTCAGTTCCAACGATGAAAAAACTCGTATCACCATAGCATCTAAGCTGCGGGGTGGATGTAATATTCTATGCCGCTGTCATTTTTGTTCGTAAACGTGTAAAATACGTGTAACTCGTGCTGTTACTTGTCTAACCACGCAAAGTGTTTGTTGAAAAAAGCCATCCTACACTGGAATATTGGAACAACACACAGGGGTCCCACTTGTCATTGATCAAATTTGTACCTAAAACTAACAAATCTGAAAGACGAGATTCGAACTGGCAACCTGGACTACAAAGCGTAAGTCGATAGCCTGAAACAACAACAGTTGTTGGCTTTGTCCCATAACTTGATTTTATACAGTATTACGTTGAGTAAAGTAGAGTAGAGGGAGTGGCTCATCAACATGTGCATGACTGTTGACCCACTTACTGGTGGGTTCCAAGTCTGCGATCTCTCTCTCCTCTCCTTTAGACGCACGAGCACACATGAAGAGCATCGCTAGCTTGCCGTGTTGTTATCTATTATATATATATAAAGTACTTTACGGGTTAACCAGAAAAAAGAGAATTAGCTAGAAATTACCACAAAAAATTAGAAACATCTAGCCATTTATTTGATCTACTAACAATTTACATCGTTCGATCTAACTAAGGGAAAATTAATTACCCACCTTTGCCATTACATATTCTACTGGTAGTTATTTTCCTTTGCCATATATTATGTGTAGGCCCATGATACTGAAGACTCAAAGCAAAAGGTTCCAAAAAGAAAAAAAATACTCATCCTGAAAAAAAAACTCAAAGATAAAGATCAAAGGAAAAAATATACTAAATAATGAATACACGATCAGGTCTTCCCTCATCGCTTGATGTTTCCTTCCTTCCCAGGAAGGCTCCCATCCCATCCTTTCAACTAGGCGCCGCCACAACCTTTGGCCTTGCCCTCTAGCAGATCGTCGACGCGCACAGGCCTCCATCTTCTTCCCTTCTTTCTTCCTTCATCCACGGAGTGCGAGCAGTAATCGGCGATCTGGTCCTGCGGATGGCTACCATCGAAACCATGCTTCAGAAATAGCACCCGTAGCCACGTTCAAGCGCGTACTCAGCGATCTGTCATGAGAGATAATAGATGCAGCCAAGTTGGCGGCGATGTTAGGCTGGACTCACAAGATTGCACTGTCATGAGAGATAGTAGATGCAGTCAAGTTGGCTGCGATGTTAGGCTGGACTCACAAGATTGCCGAAGGACAGTGCTTGCACCAGCGGATGCACAAATTGCTACCCATACAAAGGAGCCCATCAATTTCTAGGTATCCTTGCTTTCTGGCACTTAATCTCACCAAGTATCTTTTCTATTTTTTTTGGCATTTGTTCAACCGATTTCCTAATAGGTGGAGCACACAGACTAGGACCTTCGCCTGAAGGTTGTCCGTGGATGCTGCCACACTCTCCATTGTTCATTGTGCAGTTCCTATTAGAAAATTTCTAACCATATCTTGGTATCTTCGCCTGCCATTCTTACTAATATTTAGTCTAATTAGGTTTTTTGCTACTGGTGATGATTTTGCAGTAACTGATCCATGCATTACTTTGTGTTCTCTGTTGTTAGTTTAAAATAGTTGATCTGTAGCAGATTGAAAACAATTGATTTCCTATGAGATGCTGAACTGAGGGTTACTTTTATGAAAAGTGTGCCTTATTGTGCAATTACAACTGGAGATATATATAACACGGTACACCTCCGTTTTAGAGTATCTACCTATTATATATAAAAAGTACCCCCTCAGTCCCATAATATAAAATGTTTTTTGATATTATATTAGTGTTAAAAAATTTCTTATTATGTGACGGACGGAGTACTTGACAGGGTAATCAGAATAAAGGTAATTAGCTTAGAAAATCTCACAATAATTAGAAATATGCGACCTTTAATTCGGTGTGCCTATTTCCAATCAACAAGCTACAACCATTAGATGTTCGTAAACCAGATGGGAACTTTAAATCTCACAATCCCATCAAGTCTGGAACCCATGAGCTATCAAACCATCCCACGATTGATGTAAAAAAACATCCCACGATTGATGTAAAAAACACCCCACGATCAATCTAGAAAAAAGATCCCACGATCATTTAAAAAAACATCCCACAATTATAATCTCACGGCCCCAATAGGTTGAGCGACTAGACCATCCCACAATTTACGATCTCATGACCCCAACAGGTTGAGCGATTAGACCATCCCACAATAGAAACCTCATGATCCCAACAGGTTTGACCATCCATGAGCCATCAGACCATCCCACAATAAAAAGAATAGGCACAAAAAAGTTCAGAGATGCAATCTCTCCAAACTCTCACATTAATGTACAGAGATTTGATTGCCCAAACCAGAGCAATTACGCCTCAAGGGTTAATTGTCCTCTAGACTAGATGATATACCTTGTACATCATCTTCCTCCCGCGAACGACACTTCAAAGTCAACTTCCTCCAACCAGTAGCACTTCGGCATTGTCTTCCTCCAGCGGACACCAGCTGGCTCCATCGAGCAATCATACCACCTCAAGTAAGTACCAACTGCATGAAATTAATCAGGCCTATTAAGGATCAATAATACTTCAATTATACTCTAGGAAGTGCTCATCTAACAACATCTGACATGTTAGATCGGAAGGTTAATTATATTGAAATAGAAAAACTATCATGTGTATTCTAGATTAAGTAATGCAATTCTATAGGTGTGGGTTCATGTCTTAATGGTGATGCGGTTCCCGTGTATTCACGTTAAGATAATATACTCTAGAAGACTAGAACCACACTCCAGGTATAACAGACAAAAATGGGATTGCTTGCTGCGATATAGAGAAACACATATGGTGCATCAGATGGTTTTCATATTCGAACAACCTCAAATTCGATAGTGGGTTTCTATCTTAGTGCCACAGCTCCGTTCTGAAACAAAAGATCAAATCAATAGTCAAAAAATATATTCATTCATAATATGGTTTCATATATCTATTCCAGTTAAAAAAAATCTTAAATTTACTTTGTGATCACATAATCACTGGAGGCCATTGCAAAATAAAATTGTGTATTTATAAAGCTGTCATGTCGTTATATACTTACTTTACTAATCAACATTTTGTTCTTATATTTTTAGGGCCTCAAGGAGTATGGCACCCAAACCGCTGAATTCATTGACTACACGAAACGACACATGGACCATCAAAGTCAAAGTCTCAGAGTCTTACAACTTTAGGACAAAATTAACTTATCAACTAATGAACGCATTAGCACTGATAAGATTTTGTGAGATAAAAAGGTCCAAGTATTACATATATAATGTCTCTTCAGTTTTCCTTTTCCGAAGCTTGCTAGTGTTCTCTCTGTGTAGGGCAATGCAATCCATGCTTCTATTGGGAACAAACTGTAAATAAATTTAAAGCAAAAAATAAAGAGGACTCCATCTACATAATTAAGACCTTGAAAGTTTGAGAGTATGAAAACTACCGACCATTGAAGAACAATATCAAAATCAGTTTTCCTTTTTGATACAACAGGGATGGAAGTGGATAAAGAAAAAACAAAGTTTTTGGACTAACACTTCGAATTTTCCTTATAGTGATACCTTGGAGAGTAGGGTGAATACTGATAAACAATGCTCAGGTATGACCAGACTCCAATACCAAAGAACAAGCATTGATCAATTAGATTTATAAACATGATTTGATTAGTACAATGGAACCAATAGAGCGGGTACAAAAAAAGGGACGAGCATTCTTCGAACTTCAAACATCCGTGAGATTGGATTTGTTAATCTAAACTGTGGAAAAGATGGTGTGGCTATCAGTGTATGTATGTGTGAATTAAGCATGGAAGTGGGAAGCATCTTTAGTATCAAATGTGGCCATCGGGATCCTTGTCAGTAGTTAATGATGATAATTAGTGCTGGCAGGCATGGTTGACATGGACAACCTAATGGGAGACCTGTTATCAGGTGATACAAAAGGAGCAACTCAAGATGCTGAACTTGGTTCATTGTTCAGGGATGGTTACCACTAATAAATACTAAAATTTGCTTTATGAAATGTAGAATTATTTGATTCGAGCAGATAAAAGAGATCAAAAACATCTTTCCGGCTCATATTTATGCCTTTCCTCGATATGGCATCCGATTTGGACAATTCTTTATAGCGCTGTGATGAACTGATGACACCTATCTGAGCTCGAGCTCAGATGAGCTCTTTATCCACATCGTCAGTTCCCATGAAGATTCGTGCCAACCACTGTCTGGGTCTCTGTATAGCGTCCCGTATTTGTCTTTTTCGCTGCGCACTGGCCCACCATTGTCGGCTCTGTATGTCACGGACTCCCGCTAGAGCCCTGCCCGCCCAGACGGCATCTTACGGAATAGGCCACGGCTCAGCTGCATCATTTTGTCCTTGTACTGCGGCAGAATCCCGTCCCCTCTCACCTAGAAAAAAACACGTATGCATCAAGGGCATCTTTGGTCAACCATTTGGCTAAAAGTTATCTGTTTCACACGGATAAAGCCCAGCACCTGCTGATCGAAAATCCATATTTATCAAATACAAACTAATCAATTAACCCCTACACAGTTCAGCATTGCTCATCCTACGAGTATAGGATCGACCCAACATATAAATGTCTAATGCCATACCGCAAAATGCCAATGTAAGGCAACCTCCTTGGAGGTCGTTTAAGAAACAAAATGCATAAACATATTTTAAAGTTAAAAAAAATTTAGAATAAAATCATACATGTTTACATGGATGTATGCTACATGTGTGTAAATTTTGAAGATGAAATATATTATGGTGAGAGGTACACAAAAAGACAAATCATGATTTTCAAGCTGATGAACAGTGCAAACACTGTTCACTATTAGAAATGCAGGATTTTCTCTTCTTTATGTAGCTCTCGCCATAATGTATTTCAGTGTCAGATTTTATACACATGTAGAATACATCCATATGAATGTGTAGATTTTTTTCACAAATTTTTAAAACTCCAAAATGTAATTTATCAAAATTTTCAATATATCCACCTACATGGAGGTCGCCCGCCAAAAGCTCGCGTCCAAAGGCATACACCTTTTTCAACACATGGCCACAAAGGAGTCCCATGTGAGCAAACCGTCCGCACTCGCAGTCAAACTCTTCACCTCCATCTCTGCACCACTTCTCCCTTCGCTCGGCCTTCAAATGTATTGCGACATAATTCTTGTGCCTCTCGATCTCTAGCACTTCTCGATCCCGCACTCATACAAGATATGGCCAAACTGTTTTAGCATGGCCCTTGTGTATATCTTGCTTGCATGTCATTGTATAGCCAGATTAACCTCATCAGCAGCCTCCCCTGTATATGAACATAGCAGCCGATGTAACAAAGTTATGTACCAAATAATATCTACTTCAGGACGAAGCATCAAAAACCACATGCAGTAAAAGAGAGATAAGCACATAAGCACCACTTACAATTCTTGTCATCTTAGCACATAACACACCTTTGAAATATGACTTTGCCCCTTGTGTCCACTCTCAAAGAGCCGAGTGATGTATGGATGTGTCCAGAGTCTGTATTTCTCGAGCACCAGATGCCACCCTTCCTCGATTTCATCCACGGTCAACACATGATTCACAACGTTGTGGAATTCTGCTCTAAATTCAAAAAAGCATTGGTCATTAAACAATCCCAACATTTTACCTCCACAACATCTACTCCAACAAAGTTAAGAATTCAGGATGCACCTGTCAGAACAATCCTTGATGCCATGCCTCCCATCATCCGTAAAAATTCTGCAAATACCCACTCGAAGCTTGCCTGTGTCTAATCACGCACCAATACACCAGAAAAGATCACGCGCTGGAAATGATTGTTCACTCCTACGGAAAGCACAAATGGCATGTCATACAGATTAGTACAATAGGTGGTGCCAAATGTCACTACATCTCCAAACAATGAATACTGACGCCTGCTGCTCCTGTTTGCCCACATTAAGTTTTTTATTCTACTCGCTTGGACACAATATATGAAACGTGGATCCTTAGATCACAATCATGCAAACACCTCCATGGTTTTCCGTACATCGTCATCAGCTTGTTCTTTGCTTATTATCTTTCCGCACAGGCTCTTAAGCGACCACTTAGTGAATGGCACATTCTCCACCAATCCAAAAAAGCTCCCGATAATACGGTACATATTTGCAAGGTTCATGTTGTTCTGCCTTGGCTATTTTATCAAGTATTGGCCATACACATCTATATAAGTGTGTGATGGCCAGTGTATTGTCTCACAAAAATTATGGGACAGCAAGCGGTTGTTCCGTTCTCCATGCTCAGCAATGTACCACCGGTTGTGCTAAGAAGTCTTGTAAGCGCAGGGCACTCGTACCTTCAAGATCTCGTGTTCTCCGCTCCAGCTTTACCCTGCCACAAATCCACAAAACATCAAATATTGCTAGATTTGTATATCTACTGGTTACCAAATCCAGAACACAACTCTGGAAACTTATTGACATCCCTTGTAAAGGGATTATTTATCCACACCGATCCTCACCCTGATGAAATTACTATGATCAATAACATCCTCATTTCCTTCAAAAAATGCTAACGTCCTGTCAATGACACTGCACATTCCTACTACTGTAATGCAAACTCCTTGAGAGTGCTGTGTATTTCAGTGCAGGACTCGACAGCCACATTTTACAGTTGTACTAACATGTTTCAAAAAACCATCTACTTCCACATGTAAGATTATTATACTTATATTTCTGAAAAACTATAAAAATCTCATGTCTCTAATGATTACGTATATAGTCAGCACATCATATTTCCACTGGATGCAACTTTGTGGCTGACACCACAAGCCTGTACTACTCAGAACATGCAAGAACTGAATACATTTGCAACAACCAGCCCAATCGAGTCCTTTTTTTTAACCAAGTCCGAACTAACCCTGTATTTCTAACCACAAAGAACAAAATCAAAGGCATGAGGCTGCACTCATGTGATCATGTATACTGGCCCCAGTGTTCAATTATTCGGATAAGCAGTCAGAGAGCCATGAAATTCAGATAGTACATCTATTGCAAAAACCAGCCCAAATGAATCTGTTTTTTAAATTAAGAAGTCTATGTGTCTAACCACAGAGAACGAAATCACAGCCACGAGTCTGCAACTCTGCATTCAAGTCTAGTGGTGCCAATAACCAATTATTCAGGTCAGCAGATAAAAGAGTCATGAAATTCAGGTAGTACAACAAGAAAAACAATAAAGCACTAACTTATCCAATCGAGGAACAAACAATTTTGACCATTGATGCTTGTGGCGAGCTCTCAAGTCTCTGCTCAGGAGGTAAATCTACTGCACAGATTTGACCGCCCGTGCTCATGGCAGGCTGACAAATCGATTGGGATTTGACCGTCACTCCTCCACCGCGAAGACTTTGCTCGTCGCGGCCTTCGGCAGCGGATCCGTTGAGATTACACTCTCTCCCACCTCCTCCAGCAGGGGGAATCTGGTTGGGCATGAGCACGCTGAGAAAGAGAATGGAGCCGTACGGAACCTTGGAGGATGCAATCTCCTACTACCTGAAGGAGAGTCGACCTGACCGCCACATCCTGCTCCTCTAGCATACCGGCTCCCGTCGGCGCCATCCGCACAGGGCCGTCACCAAGCTCTCTGCTACTTCCTCAAGGACACTGGATCTGATTCAAGTCAAAACCAAATCTAAGACACCAAAGCCATGCGGGTAAGATTTGCGACGAAACCGCCAGGCAAGCAGAGATCTACGTACCTGCCCATTGGCTGCATCGGAAACTCCATGCTGGATCACCGCCACCGCCCCTTCTCTCTCCGCCGGAGACCCCTGTTTCCAAACGAGCACCGCTCTAGGCAGAGAACACTCTGGATCCTGCGTTCAATTTTTCTGCCTGTTCCCACAGGACGGAAAAGTAAACTTCCCAGGGCCACGGATCAGATGGGGACGTGCGATTCTGATCCGCCAACCTGCGCGTTAACTCTGGCCCATCACCCAACCTGCGGCGTACGTATTTGTGTACAATGTCCATTTTTCTAGCGACCCTCCAACGCCCATATAAACAAATGGGCTCAGATCCATATCGCTATTGAACGTCCAGGATAACCAGCTCATTTGAGCTCGGGACCAATTACTCCACGTCCGGTCTCTATGCTTTATAATGTTGTGATGATAGGTCTCTATACAGTTGTGATAGAACTAAAGGAAATTACTCTGAACAGAATATCCACCAATCCAATGGAACTGATATATACCAGGATATATTATTGTCATCTCTTTTTTATCGTTCTAGCTACCAAACATCTGTGATACATGACAAGTATGAAGGAAATCTGGGATTAGATTAGCATGTATGTACACTTCCCTGACCAAAATTCAGTTAATTTCAAGAGACTGAAATTCAATGTTGATTTACCATATACAAACACAATGTTTGCTTACAAAAGGAAAGGAGCAATTGCAGAGTCGCGAAAAGGAAAAATTCTAAAAGATAAAGATGGTAATATGATAGAGTCGCTAAAAGAAGAAATGGGGACCTGCAGTTCGAATTGAAGAATGTTGCTGCAGTAGAGGATGTGAATGATGTGTTGAGCTGCCTCGCGCAGAAATAGTGGCGATGCATTTGGTTTGCGTGCTTGGGGAAGAAAATGTCTCCAGCTCCCTCATACTAAAAATTTGGATCCAAGAGGTCATGAACTGCAGGAGGCGAAATCCGTGACAAAATCACTACAGACGCCATCATAAATCCAGCCCCATTTACCGGTTTAGGAGGCGGAGGAGGCGACGAGGCCAAACCCGGCCGTCGATGGTCATCCTGTGGCAGCACCAGCTCCAGTGGTGGCTTGAGGTGAGGAGGAGCAACCTCAATACAGCGGATCAAGAGAGCAAGCTGATGAGAGCTATCCAGCAAAACCAATTTTTGTGTGACAAGAGAAAATAAGGAAATGAAAAAGGGAATGAGTGGAGAAAAGAAAAACGGAGAAGCCGAGAATACTACAGAATGGGGAAAGTGAAGAATCATACTAGTGGGACCCATGAAGCTAATGACGTTTTGTACATGCATACAGTGAGAGCAAACTATGTGACGTGAAAATGTAAGCCACCCTTTGTACTACTGACTGCACGTGTATGAAGGCAACGACCTACCAACAAAATTTCTTATGGATAAGTATATAGAAATAGATAAACTAAATCTTTTAACTATACAAAAAACACTAAATATAAAATGTGATAATCTTGCACAGTGTGAGCAAATTAACCTACGATTATACAAAAATAATGAAAAATGTTAAATTTATGATTACAAAAAAATAAGAACATGATAAAAATGTCAGAAAAATACAAATGTAATTTGACGAATGCAACTGATTATGAAACTATAGTATGGCATGTATAATTAGTAAGTAAATCATCAACGGACAACACATGTATATATACATTAGTAAAAACCCAAATATGCCAAAGACATAACTATGTTGGGAAAGGTCTTATAGTTAAAAATGTCATTACATTCTGTTTCAATTTTTAGTGGACAAATCAAATAATATATTCTCATACTTAATTTAATGAGATCCTAGCCCGCGCATCAAGCGGGCCACTTGCCTAGTTATAACTAAAAAAAGCTTGGAAAATAGAAGAATCTCTTAGAACAAGAGACATTGTGGCTGGTCGAGACGGAGCTAACCACACCAATCCTCCGTGCCACGTTAGCATGACGAAGCTGTGTGGCTAGTGGGGTGTTTTCAATTGACTGGCTGGGTCTCGAGGTCGAACCATAGGTACTACGTCTGATACATTATATTTTTACACGCACATTTTTCCTCCATGCCGAGACGTGGCACACCCTACCGCGCGGTTTCGGGGTCATCTCGGGTGGTGCATGCATATATTCTTCCTTGCCGAGACGTGGGACACCCTACCACGCGTTTTCTGGTTCCTCCTCGGTCGTAGCGCCGAAGCAAGCAAATTAGTCGTTAAATCACAAAAGACCACCTTCCCCGCCAAGTACATCAGTGAAGCACCATGGCTAGCTAGTTGGGCTAGTGCGACCGATTAGCTAGGCCGCCACCACATTTGGTTTTTCACCCCTTTTTTATCTCCTTGCTGGCAGGTAAATTTAAATATCCACCGCGGCGTTGCTCTGGTGTTTGGGTGCGGCAGGATTTTTAAATTTTTGATTGACGGGAGCAGGCGCGGCAGCAATTTAGTCACGATGGCTCCGCCTGTAAAACCAACTGCTCGCTGATGTGAAAAGTCGTCCACTGGTGTTTTCCCATGGTGAAAACCAAAAGATTCACCCTGCTCCTCGGCTGGCTCCCTCCACCTTCCCGTAGATTGCATTGCCTTTCAGCCGTTTCGCCCCCTTTGCTTCCTCTCCCCATTGCTTCTACCTGGTGCCATAGCGATGCAGCAGATCATGGAGTCTGAGATGAGTCACCTAACACAGGAGCTCCAGGCCAAGGATGCGGAGCTCAGGGCCAAGGACGTGGAGCTCCGTGAGCTCAAGGAGGAGAGGAGTTCCATGCTCCTCCGTTATGTGCGGGAGTCCACGGAGCTTCAAAAGCGGCAGGCGTCCACCACAAAGATGCTCGAGGCGTCGGTGGTGTTGCTGCAGAAAGCGGGAGATGCGATAGGCCGTCAGGGGAGCTGGCTGGAGTGAGAGCGGGCCGATCGTGACGAGGTCCAGGATCGCCTCAGCCACTTGGTGGACGAAGTTTCCACGCACATGTTGTGGCTGCGCGATTCCTACCGTCGTGCCAGCACGACCATGCCAGCCATCGAGCTAAACTCGTTCGACCACCCCATCGACTTCAACGAGCTGCGGCTTCCTGACCTGGTCTCCATCTTCACCTATATCTTCGAGGAGCTGAGCCGTCTCCGCGTGATGGTGGAGGTAGAGCTGGACAAGGAGGGGTTGCGGGCTGCTGTCGTTGTTGCCGGGTGAATCCTCTCTGGGCTCCGTCACCAGAATCCATTCGTGCCATTGGACGCCGTCTTTGACGAGCTAACTCCTGTCGACCGGGAGTGGGCTCTGCGGGCGGTTGCACCCCGCATCACCAACGCCGTGCGCCTCGAGAAGCAGAGGGACTTCAGTGGTGTTTATGCGTCCTCTACATGGGCATGTCCATGTCTCGGCGCAACATGACCGTTGGATCAAACTTAGACGGTGCAGATCGGTCACTGTAGCACAAATCGTGTGGGTGTGTTTAGTTGCATTCTCATCTCAATATAGTTGTTCCCTCTTCGTGTATTTGTGTTAACCTACTAGTGTGGACTCATGCATCCTTCATGCACTCTGCCAAACACCCAAAAGTGGGTCGAGAAGGGAACTTTTGCTCCCATCCCATGCACCCTTCATACACCCTGCCTAACACTGATTCGTGCTTCATATGGTTCATGTTTCGTGGAGTACTATAGAACCGTATACTCTCCATGCGTTGTAGACCTAGTTCTGTTAACATCGATGTCACCGTTCATTCTCAACCGCAATGTCGAAAAAGCGGTACTATGTTAGATTACTGTTTATATAGTTGACATGCACAAAACATCATTTGTTATCGTCATATCTTCCTACACTAGCAACAAGATTATGTAGTACTGACGTATGAACCACTGCACATGCCTAGTAGTAGGAGCACTGTGTATGTTCAAGTGGCTGCTGTGTTTCTCACTACTCCGTTGTAAGAGTGTGTCGGTGTACTAAAGTAGGGGCACTCCTTTCTACCCCTTTACTTGTGCGCAGATAGTCAGAGCCACGCCCACAGCCACGCTAAGCAGGGCAGAGGGGGGAAACAGGGAAGAAGCCAAAGCACATGACGGACAAGGCAACGCCAAGGCCAGAAACACAAGACAACAAAGGGGCGAGGAGGAGTCCCCCGGGCAAGACCCTTGCCGGGGCAGCCTTCGCGGCCCCGGCAAGAGCCTTGCCAGACAACTTGCCCAACACCAACAGAGCGAGCCACCCTTGAGCCCACGGGTTCCAACCCAACCAACTACGTTGGGGCCAGGGCTCGGGAGGCACCTCCGTGGTGGCATGCAGATCTTTGTCAAGACCATAAATATGAGATCAGATGAGTTTCAGAAGATGACGACCTTTGGCAAGATCCCCGCCAAGGAAATCCACAAGACCCCCGGCAAGCGACTTGCCGGGGACGACTGCGACACCATGGCAAGACCCTTGCCGGGCCCTCGGCAAGTCCCTTGCCGAGAGGCGCTAGTAGGGCCACTTCCAGGCCCGCACCAGCCAAGGCTCCACCACCATTCACATGTAGCTGCCAGCCCAACTAGCTGGGCAGGCACCTGCGTGGCAATATGCAGCTTCTAGGCCAAATCAGCAAGCACCTGCGTGGTGGCATGCAGATCTTCATGAAGGCCCTACCACCACGCCACCTCAGCTGCCTGCCTACATGGCTTGCATGCGACATTTGCTTGGCGCGATGTCGAGCGGTAGGCTGACCCGCAGACGGGGACGGGCCTCGTTCCCGTCCCTGATAAAGCTAATGGACACCTAAGTAGCGCATTTAATGCGCTTTGTCCCGTAATGCCGGGCGATAAGCTCGCGCACTGTATGCCTTTCCACCTCCTGTGTCCCACTGTGGCAACCCCTTTTTGACTATAAAAGGAGGCCCGAGGCATACTGGAGAGGGATTCGACTTTTTGAAGCTACACAGCCTCCGTAGCTAGTTGGAAAGCTCAAGAACACTGAATACATCCACCAAAGCGGGACTAGGATTTTACCCATCCTCGTGGCCAGAACCTGGGTAAATGATCCTTGTGCTGACTCCTGGACCTGCTCTTCTCACAACCCCGCGCTCGCCGACCGTAGAAGGGATTCCAGTGATCCCATAGGTGTTGTTCCCACCGACATCTTTGGCGCGCCAGGTAGGGGTCACAAGTGTGAGAATCTGGTTTAGCGGCCGGCTTGGCAGTTTCTCATGGGCACGGCTTCTAGAGAAGAAGATGGCCAAGAAAACGACGCCGCCTGCAAGCGCGATGGACGCCGGTGCAGCGGCAGGAAAGCTAAGTCATACGAAAATTTAAGCGATTTCCTTTTTATATATGAGGTTGTTGTCCTCAAAGGTCCTGCCCTATGTATGAAAGCCTGCACGCAAAGGGGCCCTTCCGCAATCGGCAACACCATTGTTCTGTTACGAGTCCGCTCAACAGCTCAAGCGGCCGCGTCGAGAGTGGCAGGGTAGCCTTCCGCAATTGGCAACGCTCTCGATTCTGACTCGAGTTAAGCTCGACAGTTCAAGCGGCCGTGTTGAGAGCGGTAAGGTGGTTTGCTCAGCAGCAAGCACACCCGGCAGGCCATTGGGGATCCATCCTCAAGGTGCCGCCCTGGGTTTACGCGCTGGCAAGCCTACCCGTTTAATGTAGGGTAAACATACTAAGGGAGGATCGACCAGGAAGATAACATGCATCGTACCAAATGTACTGCAGAGTTATATTACATCCATTGTTGCTGCGGTTCTAAATAAAGATAGAAATTGTCTTGGTCGTGAACCTGCAGCAGTGATGAGAAACGGGGTGCCTAATCCCGGCGCTGGCCCTCCACCCTCTCGATTCCGCCGATGTAGCTGATGATGGGCTTGATACGCTCCTTGAGCGCCGTGAGGTCAGCACCCTCCGGCAAGCTCTCCATCATGACGTCGAAGTCGAGAGGGTTCCAGTACGCCACCTTGGTGAGGACCTTGGTCATGGCACCCTGGCAAAGCCTCCGGGACTTGTCGGCCAGAGAGGCCGCCCGATCGGAGTGGAGCTGCTCTAGGGCCCCGAGGACACCCTCGAAGAATAGGGTCAGCCTGGCGTTGGAGGTCGTGCTGTGATCCGGGACGTACCTTTGGCATACCCATGGTGGCCAGTTGCGTGGTGATCCTGCCGGCGACGTCCTCGAGGCGGCTGATCCAGCGATTCTCGCCATCCACAAAATCCTTATGGTTGGCGGCTTCGTTCTTCCGCTGCAACTTCTCGGCCCCCAGATCCTTGGTCAAGGTCTCCTCCCGAGCCCTGGCCTCTGAGAGCATCCCCTCAAGACCCTCCGGCTTCAGCTTCAGGTCTTTGATGGAGTTGTTGGCCTCGGAGAGTTTCCCGGCCCTACTGACGGTCGCGCCCTGCGCCTCCGTTAGGGCACCGTTGAGCGTGTCCTTCTCTTTGGACAGCTTCAGGGCCTAGTCCTTCAGCTCGTCCCGCTCCACCTCCAGCTCCTTCACCCTGCCGGCGTGAACTGAGACCCAGGGCATCGGCGCCTCTTTGTGCCTCTGCTCCGGCTCCGGGTCATTGCGACAAGCTTCTCCACCTCTTCATCCTTGCCGCGGAGCATTGCGTAGCTTCTCCTCACGCGGCAAGGTCCTCCTCACAGGAGTTCAGCGGCACGGTGTTGGGCTCGGCGGCCTCGGCTGCGGCCAAGCTCTCCGCCGTCTCTGGGCCTTCTCAATGTCGGCTGCTTCATGGTGAGCTCCACGTCATGCTTGGCCAGCTCGACACAGGCGGCCTTCAGCTCCTCGCAAGCTTGGCGGAACCAAGTCTGCGTCTCGGCGACGCGTATGAGGTCCACCTCCGCCTTGTCCACCGTTGCCGCCCTGGACTTGGCCTTGTTCAGGCGAGCGCGGTGGAGCGCCTGGAGCTTCCGAAAGTTGGCTCCCATGGCCTGGAGTAGCTGCTCCTCCTGAGAACCATCGCCACCGGTGCTCGGCTCGTCAACGACCTCGAGCCCTGCGGTGGCAAGCACCTCCTCGTCAAACACCTCGCCCTCAACGGGTGCCCTGGAGCTCGATGACCCTGGGAGGTGGACGAAAAGGTCGTCGCTCACCCTCAGGTACCTGCCGGAGCCAGAGGCAGTAGATGAGTAAGGTTGGTCATCAACCACCTCCTCCTTGGCAGCGCCCTTGCCGGCCTCCCCGGCAGGCCCCTTGCTAGGCTCCCCGGCAGACCCCTTGGCGGCGTCCTCCGCAGCGCCCTTGGCGGCCTCCTCGGCAGCGATCTTCTCGGCCTCCACCGCGACATCCTTGTCGACGTCCTCGATGACGGTGTCGTTGTCCTCTGGGACCACCAAAGGGGGATCTAGACACCGGGAAGGGGATGAGGTGAGGCCAAGACCAGGGGTCGGAAAGAAGAAAAAGCAAGCAAGCATAAAGGCGAGTGGCTTACCGTCTTGGGGCTGGGAAGCAGAGGTCCCCTCCCCTCCATCATTTGCCGCCGAGGCAAAGCCACTAGCGCCCGAGTTCGCCTCCTCCTCCTCCGTGTGCATGGGCTCGGTGCTTGGTGCCCTTGCTGGGGAAGCCTCTCGGGGCGGCGTTGTCGATGGGGGCGGCGTGTTGGGGGTATCCCTCTGTGGCTCCTCCTGCTACTGTTCTCCTCCTACGATCACGACAAGGTCAGCGCCAACTGATCATACCCCCAACACACGTTGGCGAAGGGCAAGTGATGAACTCACGCTGGGGGCTCGCCCGGGGGCTGCTATCCGGACTGCTCAACACCACCAGCGGTGTGGAAGCGCTTTGCCGAGGCTGGGCCTTCGTCCGAGGTCTGGCCCTCTTCACCCTCTGGGCAGCGTCTCCACGTCCCTGCAAAAATGAAAATAATTCAAGATAAGCGGCACAGTTTGAGGAAACAAAGATGATAGGAGGGGGGAAGGGAACAAGAAGCTTACTCCTCCTCCTCCTCCTCCTCTGCTGCCTTCCTCTTCCTCCTAGGGCTAAGGGACCCGAAGTTGAAGGTGACCTCTGCGTCGTCATCTGCCGGAGGAGGAGAAGCTGATGGAGTCCAAGGGCGTTTGGACGAAGAAGAGGCGGTTGCTCTCTTCTTCGCCACCGCGGCCATCACCGACATCTTCGCCCCGCGGCCCTTGTCTGGCGCCCGGACCCCTCCTGGGCTTGCCGCGGTTGTACGGCCCTGCCGGGCCGGATCTGCTCACCAGAGTTGGCCTGCCGCAAGACTCACCCTCTCCCTGTGGCCGGAGGGTCGACAGCCTCGGCCTCCTCCTCCACGACTCGTCGACCACATCTTCGATTAGAGGAGCCCCGGTGCCGGCGCTGCTGGCCTCCCCAGCGGCCTCCGCCCACTAGGCGAGCTCCTTCTCCTCTGCTTCCGCCGCGGCCTTGTCCTCCATGCTGCCAGCACTGCCGGCCTCCGTGGTGAGCTCCGCCTCCGCCGCCCTGGCGGCGATGCAGTCCAGCTCCACTAGGGTGGTGTCCTGGACGAGCCGTGGCTCGACGGTGACGTACCCCTCGTGCAAGGTGTCGAAGAACTCTTGCACTTGAATTTCCTCCGGCTCGACCTAGCTCGGGTCAAGACCATGCACGTTGAAGTCCGGCATCATGGCGATGATGTCGGTCCGGCGAGAGTTGTTGCTCAGCGGGACCACTCCTGCCGACAACTTAAACAAGGGCCCCTTGGCAACCTTGCCAGCCTTCGCAGCAGCCCTCACAGCCTTGCCGGACCGCTCGACCTCGCCATTGCGGTTCAAGTTGAGCTGGTAGAGCCGTTGGCAGAGATGGGCGTGCCTCATCACCGTGAGGTTATGGTCGAGGCCGGGGCGGAGCCTCATGATGTCGGTGGCATTCGTGAAAAGCAAGGCCGGCCTCCCCTTGTTGTGCAGCAGAGCGATTCTGCAGGGATGAAATCCGCCCCGATCAGAAGGGTGAGACCCGGCCTCGGTGAGGCGAAGAATCCTGGCGGTGGCGACCGTGAGCTTCGCATCGTCGGCATCAACATCGCTCTAGTCGCTCCGCTGAACCGGCGGCGCCTGGCGAACCCGGCATAAATCTTGTGGATCATCCTCCTCAGTCCAGCACCACCGGCCCTGCCATTCTTCCCACCTCTCCTTCTGAGCGCCCTCCGGGTATGCCCCCTTGGACCGTGGGATCCAAGCGACACAACCGGAAATGGCGCCCCCCGGTTGGATCCGAGGGGAGAAGTAGTGGCGGAAGAGCGCCGTGTTGGGATGCACCCCGGCGAAACCCTCGCAGAGGTGCGCAAAGAGAGCCATGCACGCCGCGGCATTTGGAGTAAAATCCAGAAGGTGGAAGCCGTAGGTGTGCATGACGTCGTTGAAGAAATCAGAGAAGTAACCGACGAAGAATGGATACCGATTTGGGGCGGCCTCGGCGCAATTGGCGGTGATGGCATGCGTGGCTGGATGCCTCGTCGTCCCCCTTGCCTTGCACCCCCACAGGGGCTTGAAGCAGTCCCGGAGTTCAAACACATCTACTGTCGAGGGGAAGTAGGCGAACTGCGTCCGTCACCCCGCCTGCTCACTCTCCGGCGGCTCCGTCGCCCCGGCATCTTTGGCCACTCCCTTGCCCTTGGTGGATTTGGGAGCCATGGCGGCTGCAAGAAGCGAAGGGCGGAGGACAGCGAGTATGCATTGGCAAAGGGCAGAGGCAAAAGCTTGCAAAGGAAGGAGAAGGAGGCAGCGGCTCTGAGATTGGAGGAGACGCAGGAAGGGGGGTAAAGTGAGCAGCACACCCGCGGTTATCCCTTTTTACGGGGAAGGCGCGGGCCGCCTCCTTTCCCATTAATTGTGACGTGACGCATGCGTGCAGGAACCGCATCGCGCATGACCCCCACGTCATGCACGACCCCCCATGTCGGGCGTTCAACGCGGGTCGTGGGGAAGCGTAGTGGATGAAAAATTACTGCGGTAAAAAGCCCGCCCCGACTACCCGCGCACCGTTCTGGGCCTGGCCCAACAACGTGTCACGCTTATGTGTGGCCCAGGCCCGGGGGCTCCTGTCGGTGTACTAAAGTAGGGGCACTCCTTTGTACCCCTTTACTTGTGCGTGGACAGTCAGAGCCGCGCCCTCGGCCACGCTAAGCAGGGCAGAGGGGGGAAACCGGGAAGAAGCCAAAGCACAGGACGGCCAAGGCAACGCCAAGGCCAGAAACACAAGACAACAAAGGGGTGAGGAGGAGTCCCCCCGGCAAGGCCCTTGTTGGTGCGGCCACCGCGGCCCCGGCAAGAGCCTTGCCGGGGCAACTTGCCCAATACCAATAGAGCGACCCACCCTTGAGCCCACGGGTTCCAACCCAACCAACTACGTTGGGGCCAGGGCTCGGGAGGCACCTCCGTGGTGGCATGTCAAGACCATAAATATATGAGATCAAATGAGGATCAAAAGACAACGACCTTTGGCCAGATCCCCGCCAAGGAAATCCACAAGACCCCCGGCAAGCGTCTTGCCAGGGACGACTGCGACGCCATGGCAAGACCCTTGTCGGCCCCCCGGCAAGGCCCTTGCCGAGAGGCGCCAGCAGGGCCACTTCCAGGCCCGCACCAGCCAAGGCTCCACCACCATTCGCATGTAGCTGTCGGCCCAACCAGCTGGGCAGGCACCTGCGTGGCAATATGCAACTTCTAGGCCAAATCAGCAAGCACCTGCGTGGTGGCATGCAGATCTTCATGAAGGCCCTACCACCGCACCACCTCAGCTGCCTGCCTACCTACATGGTGTTGCATGCATCGCTGGCTTGGGCGCGCGTCGAAGTGAGGCGGGGCGGCGACGGACGGGACGGGCCTCATTCCCGTCCCCGACAAAGCTAATGGACACCTAAGTAGCACATTTAATGCGCTTTGTCCCGTAATGCCGGGCGATAAGCTCGCGCAATGTATGCCTTTCCACCTCCTGTGTGCCACTGTGGCAACCCCTTTTCGACTATAAAAGGAGGCTCGAGGCATACTGGAGAGGGATTCGGCTTTTTGAAGCTACACAGCCTCCGTAGCTAGTTGAAAAGCTCAAGAACACTAAATACATCCACCAAAGCAGGACAAGGGTTTTACGCATCCTCGCGGCCCGAAACTGGGTAAACGATCCTTGTGCTGGCTCCTGGACCTGCTCTTCTCACAACCCCACGCCCGCCGACCGTAGAAGGGATTCCAGTGATCCCATAGGTGTCGTTCCCACCGACAATTTTGGCGCGCCAGGTAGGGGTCGCAGTTGTGAGAATGTGGTTTAGCGGCCGGCTTGGCAGTTTCTCGTGGCCACGGCTTCCAGAGAAGAAGACGGCCAAGAAAACGCCGCTACAAGCCTGTGAAGGGCAGCGGTCTTGGCGACATGAAAGCTAAGTCATACGAAACTTTAAGAAATTTCCTTTTTATATACTAGCATAAATGCCCGTGCATTGCAACGGGAGAAAAAATTAACGCAGGTTCATAAAAAAGTCCATCATTCTGACATTAAATGCGTCATCGTTGACAAACATCGCATGCCAAAGTTTTTAAGGAAAGCATTATCAGTTGTGCCTTAGTCGGTAAAGAAGCTTTAACATACATGCTAAGGAACACTTTTTCATAATCCTAAAAACTACTATCTCGCTTAGGGTTTGTCATGCGTACCTCACAAATCTCGGCAATTAAGGAAGGGAGATAGTGATTGGAAGGAATATCTTGCTTTTCTTAAAAAAACTATATTAGAAAAAAATGTTGCATGAATGAAACGTGCAACAACTTTTGTCTTTCTATTGAGAAGCGATAATCCTACATCCACTTAAAGCTACGAAGACCTCTTACGTAACCTTCCTTCAAACTTCTCTGCCCCCCCCCCCCCCTGATTCCCCCCTGATTTTCAGGTGGGTGGGGCCCTTTCCTCCCCCTTCTCCAATCATAAATAGCCAGGTCGCTGATTAAGTAAACTACGTAACATGCTCTACGTAGGTGTAGCATCGCTCATTGAGAAGGGTCTTTGTATCTCATGCTAGAGCCACAGCCCACAATGCCATTTAAATATCTCTCTTTTTCCTTTATCATTCTCATGCAGCCTCCAATCTCCTTTCTTTATATCATGCAGCAGCCACAGCCCACAATCACATTTAAAGCTCTCCCTCTCTACATCTTTCTCTGTCTTCTTTGATCTGGTGTCCTTCGACCTATGTCATATAGCCTCAACAATCTCTTTTCTTTATGTCATGCAACCCCCAATCCAATCTAATTTAATTAATCAGAACCTTCTTTCCTGCACAAAGCATGCATGACTTGCAGATTACTGTTTGTTTCTTGTTTCTCCATGTTTATACAGACAACTTGCACACGTACATAAGTTGGTCAAATTTTATGTAAAAAGGCAAGGCGACATTCTTTCTTTTGTAAACAAACCTCTTTCTCCCATAGTCATGAGCTAGCATAGTTGTCGGAGTTGTTTCGTTGTCTATGGGCTGATCGTGAGACCGACTCACCATGCAGACGGAACAACTTACGAAGCCACAAGTCGATGGATGAAATTTTGACGTACAAACGGAAGGTGGAGGAACATAGGAAAATGGCCCGGGCGATGCAGCGAGATAAAATTCATCGCACTCCAGCACTCCTAATTCTCTAAAAGTAATAATAAGTATAGTCCAATATCCCTAACATTAATAAGAATTGTTCTTTGACGACCATCTTTGTAGAAAGTCTAAGAAATGTGTTCGTTGTTTCTTTTCTTTTCACGGGAAAAATATAGCATTGTTAGACTTGTGGGTGGTCCTTTGCTAATGAGTAAACACAAGAATGAGGGATAATTGGCTATAGTCCAATTCAATGTACATAGTATTATTTCTCCGCAAAAAAAATATATATGTAGTACTGTTGAAGTTATCAAGATAAGCTAACCCACCCGTTAATGCATTAATTAAGGGATTTCATTGATTCTCCAAATATATATATATATATATATATATATATATATATATATATATATATATATATATATATATATATATATATATATATTATGCAGGCCCATGTTGTAATTCGAGGTACTCACCATGTATAATAGGCAACGTGCATCTTAATTTGCCAAGGACGCTCCTAGTATTTGTTGCGCACATAATCTCATTTTAATTTAAACTCACCACCCGTTCATTAGAAGGCATGGACTGCTGGGAATTGCATGGGAACGTTGTCTTGACCGGTCGGCTTGTGCTTGCTTTATTTCCCTGGACTGTTTTCTTTCTTTCTTTCTCTCACCAGAGTAAATGTACACATACAAGGCAACCTGTTAATATTCACATCAGGTACCTTGGTTTGTTGGTTGCGAAATATCCCTAGCATCCTTGTGGTTGCCAGTTCGAGAACCCGTAGAGCACCCAATCTTTTACTCTTTTTTTTTGCCGGACAACACCAATCTTTTACCTTTTTTTTGCCAGCAGCGGGCGAACGAAAACTAGCACGGGTGAATTGTTTTTCTCAGACGGACGAAGAACATCTGGCCCCACCGTTAACCAAAAAAAGTGGAGAAACAATCCTCCTTTTAATATTAGGTAAAGATGAGGTTGTTGTCCTCGAAGGTCCTGCCCTATGTATGAAAGCCTGCACGCAAAGGGGCCCTTCCGCAATCGGCAACACCCTTGTTCTGTTTCGAGTCCGCTCAACAGCTTAAGCGGCCACGTCGAGAGTGGCAGGGTAACCTTCCGCAGTTGGCAACGCTCTCAATTCTGACTCGAGTCAAGCTCGACAGTTCAAGCGGCCGCGTTGAGAGCGGTAAGGTGGTTCGCTCGGCATCAAGCACACCCGGCAGGCCATTGCGGATTGGTCCTCAAGGTGCCTCCCTGGGTTTACGCGCCGGTAAGCCTACCCGTTTAAGGTAGATATGTTTTATTTCTTTTGCAGCAATTTTACGATGCAGGTTTTGCCATGTGACATTAAATCACCAGAATAAACAGTTTGGTTTGCTCTACAATGGATATGTTTGCAGGTTTCACTTATTATATCATGTCGATGCTTGAAGGCCTTTGTCCATCACTTATATTACTGGAAAAAATTGGATCAGTCTGTTGTCTTAGTAGAAGCTGAATCCCTATGATGAACTGCAGTTTCGTTCAACAAACACGCCACAATTAGTCCTACTTGCGTTTAAAAGAAATGAAGAAAAAGACTAGATCACGGTCACGGAGCCTAGTCAAGTTAGAAAGATGTTCATAGCAGACTAGGCATGATCGCCGCTGTCTCGCACATCGTTACCACCTTCAGCAACTGATCAAGCACCGGGAGTTACTCTAGCACCAACAGCGGCAGCAACTCAGTCTGGTCCAGCTGAGGATTGGGCACCGACCGCGTCAGCGGATCAGGCTGATCTACCGGAGGATCGGGCATCGACACCGGCACCTGCTCCGACACCGACATCAGTTCTACAAGGAGCACTGTCTCCGGCAGCAGCAGCGGCACTACCAGTCGCACCGGCACGGGCACCCGCAACGGCTTCGGCACCTGCACCAACACTTGCACTTGCATCTGCTCCGGCCCGTGGTAGCGGAACCAGCGGTTACCGCAGGCCCGGGTTGCGATTCGACTTCATATACCAAAGTCCTTACAAAAACCGACATGTGCTTCGTACTTTTTCTTTCCATGTTGTTTCAAATGATTCAATTTCATGATCTAACAGTTTGTGTATGTCATCTTGTTTGAAAATAGAGAAATCCTTGAGCAACGACGGAGACGTTCAACAATCCGAGGCCAAGTGGCCAAGTTTCTATTACCATGCGCAGCCTTGGTGTGAATGAACCTGCTCAATATACCGTAAGTACAAAGGATGGCCGCGTGATGATTGATGCTAAAGGATGGTCAAGGTTCAAATCTAAATCATATCTTGTGGTAGGGGATGATGTCAAAATTGAACTTTCTCAGAAAGGAGAGCTGGTCCAAATCAACTTTGAAATTCTTCAGTAGCCGCACGCAACTGTCGAACTGATTTATCCTCCAAGAGATTTTGATGTAATAATCTGGCATGGTGAAACAAGTGTCCTGTGTGTATAAGTAGTACGACAGTATTATTTATCACATGGTATATCGTTGATAGAATTGCAACTCTGATTGCTGGTTAGGAACTATCGTTCGATTTCAGTCTAACAACTGTCGTGCATTATTTAATTTTGTGCATTCGCCTTGCGACAACATCTAAAACCAGCGCCATACCGATCGCTTGCAATATGAAAAGCGCTGAGGTAGAACACATGGGCCCCGAAACATGCAGGCCCACTGGCCTGTGGCCCAAAGTCCAGAACCGTGAGCCTGTCTGAGCATTATATTCTCAGCTGAACCCCCATAATGCCTGTGCGTTGCACGTAACATAAAGATGCATTTGTATGAGTATTTTATCTTGTGAGAGAAAGGGATGAACAAGGGAAGGCCTTATTTGCAAATGTAGAGAGGTGTGTGGGTGCCTTTTTGCAAAATTTCCATAGTGTCCTTCTATCCGTTAGATATAAATCGGACGGCTTATATTGTAGGATGGCAGGCACACCATCATCACCAACTCGTCTATACTCTATTAAAAAAACTCTATTTTTTATAATTATATATGTTATATATATTGCCCTTGATTTTTCTTATGTATAAAGTTGTGATATAAAAGATTTTTATATTTCTTTACAGAGGGAGTATCTCTCTGTCAAAAATATATTTATGTGTAACTAGTTACTCCTATCTTTCTACTTCCTTTCGCTGATATGTGGGGCATACAACAACGGGGTCCATGTGCCATATGCACCAAATTAGAGTGCACAACTGCACGGTAGACACACCCCGGTTGTAGCGCCGCAGTAATGCCCAATGAGCCATCAAATCACAAAAAACCCCACCTTTCCAGCTTTAGTAGTAAGCTGGACGGACGAAGCGACAATATTTCCGTGGGCCTGAATCCCCTTCTCCCTTGTCTGCTTGTTCAGAGAAAACCCCCGCTCGGCGATTGCATAGGTTTTCTCATGGAGAACCTGGTAGGAATTCTTCATCCATCCCCGATAAATCCAAGTCCCTTGCTCACGAGTAACCCTAGGATGGCAGCCGCCGCCGTTGATGCATTTTCTTCCTACTGAATCTAGTGTGTTTCATTTGCAGTGCCCAAAGTGCGAGGACCGTACAGGTTCCTGCGCCCTCGGCGAGACGTCACACTTGTTCCTTCTCATCCTAACACAGGATTTTAAAACGTGCACAGTATGTTCCTAGAATCCTCTTTTCTACCCGGGAGGGTGGGGTTTTTTGAACATGCTATCGACTAATTTTGAAATTTGGATTGCTATATTTGGATAAAAGGTACTAGTACCATGGTCAACACTAACGTGAAGGACGAAATTATTTCTAGATTTGGATAGGGAATACATTGTGTTCTCATATTATTTTTCCTCCAATGCATTTCTTGCTCTGCCAGAACACATGTACTCAGGATGCTCGGCCTTGCCATAACTGAATACACTAGTTTAATGGTCACAGTGAAGACAAGCCATGGATATAAGTTCCGAGTTGGGTTCATGAACCAAGAAGATCGCTGCTTTTTATGTCCGAACTTGGATAAACTTTCTCAAGTGTTACAGACTGAAAGTTGGCGCACGAATGTTGATAGAAATACCAGAACCTGGTCTCATCTTCACTGCGATCTTCCACCCCTACGTTGTTCCAATTGTTCATCCATGTTAGTTTTGTATTTGGTTCTTGCTTGTTGCCTCGATTACTTCTTAATCCACCTATTATGTCTAACTAATCACAATTTAACTTTAGAAGTAGCGAATCTCTCACGAAGATGCTACTTCTAACTAATATTTTCTTATAATTGGTGGCACGTGTAGGTTTTTTCGAGTTAAGCGGGCTACTCGTTTGTTATTTTGTAAGAACTCGGTTTATTCTTGATGGCATTGAAGTTGGTAGGGCGACATCCACAAGTTCCTTCAATTTATTGATCGTCTTGAGGTCCTTGTTGGGTGTTTCAATGGTGCAAGGCCACGTGGGATATGTGTGCCACTGCTGCACTCATTGAACAGGTCCAACTGTGTCGAGAAACTTATGGTACGAGTTGTTTTATGTTATATATGTTGTTCATAAACTCTTGCTTATACACAGTTTTACAGCTGTGATCTTCTTGAAACAGAAACCGCCTAGTTCTATTGTTCCTATACAGATGCCTGACCATGGTCGGGTCAGATTTGCGCTTGGTCACAACATGATGTTTATGTCGACCTACACCATTCCCCTTGGAGGTGAAAAGATACTTATTCATGGGTGGTCTCAAATAATGAAGGCCCGGCCATCTTGGAGAATAGGACAGAAGATTATGTTCCTGCTTGTCCATGGCTCTAAAGCGAATATAGGTTTATTGACCACACTGCGAGATGAAGCCGCTTTCAGAGGTTGTGGATCTGAGGGAGGCGCTGGGCCTTGTCACAGGGCTTGGCGGCCTCACCCTTGGTTAACTATAGGCAAAGTAGCCTTTATTCAAAGCGTGTTTTATGCAGTTGAACACATATAAGTACTCATCTTGCTTTCGGCTATGGTTGTTCGGTGCCCTGCTGGTTTCGATTAAGGTTGTTAAGTACTCCTGCTACTTTTACTGATGTCATGTTTCTTGATCCTGTCTTCCTCCGGCCAAAAACCAAACCAGCGGCGGGTAATTTCACTTGACCTCCACGGTTGCGCCTCGGCGCATCGCCACCCCACCGTCTCCTAAATCGTTAACGAAGACGTCTGAGGCCTCGCCGTCGTCCTATGCGTGCTTTGGTGTGCTTGCCGCGGCGCCGCCTTCTCGCTTTGTCAACATGGTCAACAAACAACAGGAATCGGCAGAGGACTGTACGTGGAGATGATGATAGTAGGGGCCCACCATATCCATGGCCAAACGCAAGGAAGTTCCTCATTTTTGTTATATATACTCCATTGTTAGCGTATGGAAAAAGAAAATGCTTCCTCCTAGTGGTTTCCTGACATCTGGGACCGACGACATTGTCAGCGCATATAGTCAATAGACAAGAGAACAACACAAGATCGGCTGACACCTGGGACCTAGCTGCTCGAGCAGTATTTTTTTTGTTATTGTTGAGACGGAGCGGGATTTCAACTGGGTTGTGTCCCATCTAGCCCAGGCTTATATTTTATGTCAAAATCAGCCCAGTTTTTCTCGAAGAATACCCAGTCCAGGCCTACTTATATTTCTACGCCCTGATGGGCTGCTCTTTCAAGACACCTGCAAATCTTGAAAGTAATATGAAATGGGTTGTAAATATAAAAACAGATGACAAATTGGCAATTACTTTATAATTTCTGAATTTTTTCACATTTTGAAATTCCTATTTCACTCTGCTTTAACCTAATTTAGATATATCTACAAAGTACTTTAAATCTGGCTCGACATTTAGGTATTAAAAATAGTTTGGAACCCATAGAAATTTCCGAATTTTCGTTTAAATTTTTAACCCTAGCCCTGGCCAACAAAAGAAAATGGACTACAATAAATTGCGTAAGAAGTTGCAATGAGCTATATATAAATTATTAAAAAAATAGGGAATGGTCTGACTTGTGGGCCTATTAAGTTGACGCGTATGCACGATTTTTTACTTATTATATACGTCAACAAACGATTCTAGCAGACGTAACCGTTGGATACGGCCATCGTGTTTCTTCAATCTCCGATCTTCTTGCTCCAGCCGCCAAATCCAGCGCCGTGGACCGCTGCTCCGCCTCCGTGGCCGGGTGTCTTTGCCCTTGTGACCTCGCCGCCCCCTACTACTCCCACCGCTGGACAGGCTATCCCTCTACTCACCCACATCCCTCCACTGCTGTGGCTTCCCCGCCTCCGGGTCATTCCCTTCCTGGGTCTCGCCGTCGTCCATCGCGCTGGTATTCTTGGCACCACGTATAAAAGCAAGGGTTCTTTCTCAATGGGAGCCGCAAGGACGGGTGTCTCAGCTAGCTGCTTCTTGAGTGCCTCAAAGACCTCATTAGCCGCGTCACCCCAAACAAAATGGTATGTTTTTTCATCATCTGATATAGGGAAGTGCCTTCTCTCCTAGGCGGCTTATGAACCGGCTTAAGGCGGCGATACGACCCGCTAGGAGCTGGATGTCAATGATACACGCCGGCTTAGCCAATGAAGTAATCTCCTTAATCTTCTCCAGGATAGCTTCAATATCTTGCTCGGAGACCAGAAAACCCGAAAGCTTGCCTGCTGGCACACCAAAAACACATTTGGCTGGGTTAAGCATCATCTTGTAGACCCGGAGATTGTCAAAGGTTTCTTTCAAATCATCCAATAGAGTCTCCTTCTTCCTGGACTTTACAAGAATATCATCCGCATAAGCATGAACATTGCACCCAATCTAATCATGAAAACAGTTGTGGACACAATGTTGATACGTCGCCTGCGCACTTTTTAGCCCAAAAGGCATAGACACATAGCAGAAATCTCCAAAAGGTGTGATAAAAGCCGTCTTCTCTTAGTCTTTAACTACCATCTTGATCTGGTGATAACCAGAATAAGCATCCAAGAAACTCAAACGTTCACAACCCGCCGTGGCATCTATGATCTGATCAATACAGGGAAGAGCAAAAGGATCAGCTGGACAGGCCTTATTGAGGTCTGTATATTCCACACACATACGCCAAGTGCCATTTTTCTTAAGTACCAGCACCGGGTTAGCCAACCACTCAGGGTGAAAAACTTCAACGATGAACCCGGCCGCCAAGAGCCGGGCCACCTCTTCACCAATGGCCTTACGCTGCTCTTCATTAAAAGGGCCAAGGAATTGCTTGACTGCTTTAAACTTAGGATCGATATTGAGAGTGTGCTTAGCGAGTTCTCTCGGTACACCTGGCATGTCTGAAGGCTTCCATGCAAAGATGTCCCGATTCTCACGGATGAACTCGATGAGCGTGCTTTCCTATTTCGGATCCATGCTAGTACTGATAGTGAACTGCTGAGATGAGCCGCCAGGGACAAAGTCAACCTGTTTGGTGTCATTCGCCGACTTAAATTTCAACAAAGGGTCTTGCTCTGTGGTAGGCTTCTCCAAAGGGGTCATATCACCTGGGTCAACATTATCTGTATAAAACTTAAGCTCCTCCATGTCACAAGTGGACTCAACATAGGCAACATCTCCTTCTTCCCACTCCAAGGCAATCTTTTCTATTGCCATGGACTGTAATGGTACCCTTACGTCCTGACATCTTAAGCTGCAGATAGACATAACAAGGCCATGCCATAAACTTGGCATAAGCCGGCTGTTGGTGCAACAACCCCGGGTCCGTTGCCCAGACTATGCATAGGCCTAAGGAAAAGTTTGCAGCACCCAAGATCAAACCAAGCATGAAGGGGTCAGCTCTTTGAAGAATCAAAGAGCTAGTTGAGAAGACCAAGTCAAGCCAGAGAGACAAGATGTCACTAAGGGAAAAACCTCCCTTGTGGGAAGGTGAGCCTGGCGGGGTTGGGGTTACTCCAGAAGCAAGACTCCAGATTGTCCCGGAAAGCCTGCCGGGGCTTGCGGAGGCAAACTACTCCACCGCACCACCTCACAACTGTTAGGGAACGTAGTAATTTCAAAAAAATTTCCTACGATCACGCAAGATCATGGTGATGCTTAGCAACGAGATGAGAGTGTTGTCTACGTACCCTCGTAGACCAGCAACGGAAGCGTTGACGTTAGCGTAGAGGAAGTAGTCGTACTCCTTCACGATCCAACCGATCCAAGTACCGAACGTCACGGCACCTCCGAAGTTACGCACGCGTTCAGCTCGATGGCGTCCCTCGAACTCCGATCCAGCCGAGTGTTGAGGGAGAGTTTACGTCGGCCTGACGGCGTGGTGGCGATGATGATGTTCCACCGGTGCGAGGGCTTCGCCTAAGCTCCGCTACGGTATTTTCGAGGTGTAATATGGTGGAAGGGGCACCGCACACGGCTAAGGAACGATCTCAATGATCAACTTGTGTGTCATGGGGTGCCCCACGCCCTGTATATAAAGGAGGGAAGGGAGGGGCTGGCGGCCAAGGAGAGGTGCGCCAGGGGTGTCCTACTCCTACTAGGAGTAGGATTCCCCCAAATCCTAGTCCAACTAGGTTTCCTCAAGTGGGAAGGGAGAGAGGCGCCCCTTCTCCTAGTCCTAATAGGACTAGGGAAGGGGAAGGTGCAGCCAGCACTTGGGCCCCCTTTTCTCCTTTTCCACTAAGGCCCATGTTGGCCCATTAGCATTAGGGGTTCGGTAACCTCCGTGCTTGGTAAAATTCCCAATTTCACGGAACACTTCCGATGTCCAAACATAGACTTCCAATATATGAATCTTTATGTCTCGACCATTTCGAGACTCCTCGTCACGTCCGTGATCTCATCCGGGACTCGAACAACCTTGATGCAGAAACATCATAAAAACTCATAGTAATCGCCATCGAAGCGTTAAGCGTCACGGACCCTACGGGTTCGAGAACTATGTAGACATGACCGAGACACCTCTCAGGTCAATAACCAATAAGCGGGACCTGGATGCCCATATTGGCTCCTACATATTCTCTGAAGATCTTTATCGGTCGGACCGCATAACAACATACGTTGTTCCCTTTGTCATCGGTATGTTACTTGCGAGATTCGATCGTCGGTATCCAATACCTAGTTCAATCTCGTTACCGGCAAGTCTCTTTACTCGTTTCGTAATACATCATCTCACAACTAACACATTAGTTGAAATGCTTGCAAGGCTTATGTGATGTGCATTACCGAGAGGGCCCAGAGCTACCTCTCCGACAATCGGAGTGACAAATCCTAATCTCGAAATATGCCAACCCAACATGTACCTTCGGAGACACACCTGTAATGTACCTTTATAATCACCCGATTCACGTTGTGACGTTTGGTAGCACCAAAGTGTTCCTCGTGCAAACAGGAGTTGCATAATCTCATAGTCATAGGAACATGTATAAGTCATGAAGAAAAGCACTAGCAACAAACTATACGATCGGTGCTATGCTAATGGAATGGGTCATGTCAATCGGATCATTCAACCAATGATGTGATCCCGTTAATCAAATAACAACTCCTTGTTCATGGTTAGGAAACACAACCATCTTTGATTAACGAGCTAGTCAAGTAGAGGCATACTAGTGACACTCTGTAGGTTTATGTATTCACACATGTATTATGTTTCCTGTTAATACAATTCTAGCATGAATAATAAACATTTATCATGATATAAGGAAATAAATAATAACTTTATTATTGCCTCTAGGGCATATTTCCTTGATCTCCCACTTGCACTAGAGTCAATAATCTAGATTACACAATAATGATTCTAACACCCATGGAGTCTTGGTGCTGATCATGTTTTGCTCGTGGAAGAGGCTTAGTCAATGGAGTACGCAACATTCAGATCCGTATGTATCTTGCATATCTCTATGTCTCCCACGGACCAAATCCGGGATGGAGTTGAAGCGTCTTTTGATGTGCTTGGTTCTCTTGTGAAATCTGGATTCCTTTGCCAAGGCAATTGCACGATATTGTCACAAAAGATTTTCATTGGACCCGATACACTAGGTACAACACCTAGATCGGTTATGAACTCCTTCATCCAGACTCCTTCATTAGCTGCTTAGAAGCAGCTATGTACTCAACTTCACATGTAGATCCCGCCATACGACGCTTTGTTTGGAACTGCACCAACCGACAGCTCCACCGTTTAATGTAAATACGTATCCGGTTTGCGATTTAGAATCGTCCGGATCGGTGTCAAAGCTTGCGTCGGCGTAACCATTCTGACGAGTTCTTTGTCACCGCCATAAATGAGAAACATATCCTTAGTCCTTCTCAAGTACTTAAGGATGTTTTTGACCGCTATCCGATGATCCACTCTGGATTACTTTGGTACCGCCTGCTAAACTTCTGACAAGGCACACATCAGGTCTGGTACACAGCATTGCATACATGATAGAGCCTATGGCTGAAGCATAGGGAACATCTTTCATTTTCTCTCTATCTTCTGCGGTGGTCGGGCATTGAGTCTTACTCAACTTCACACCTTGTAACACCGGCAAGAACCCTTTCTTTGCACGATCCATTTTGAACTTTTTCAAAACTTTATCAAGGTATGTGCTTTGTGAAAGTCCTATTAAGCGTCTTGATCTATCTCTATAGATCTTAATGCCCAATATGTAAGCAGCTTCACCGAGGTCTTTCATTGAAAACTCTTATTCAAGTATCCTTTTATGCTATCCAGAAATTCTATATCATTTCCGATCGGTAATATGTCATCCACATATAATATCAGAAATGCTACTGAGCTCCCACTCACTTTCTTGTAAATCTGAGGCTTCTCCAAAAGTGCATATAAAACCAAATGCTTTGATCACACTATCAAAGCGTTTATTCCAACTCCGAGAGGCTTGCACCAGTCCATAAATGGATCATTTGGAGCTTGCACACTTTGTTAGCTCCCTTTGGATCGACAAAACCTTCTGGTTGCATCATATACAACTCTTCTTCCCGAAATCCATTCAGGAATGCAGTTTTAACATCCATTTGCCAAATTTCATAATCATAAAATGCGGCAATTGCTAACATGATTCGGACGGACTTAAGCATCGCTACGGGTGAGAAGGTCTCATCGTAGTCAATCCCTTGAACTTGTCGAAAACCTTTTGCAACAAGTCGAGCTTTATAGACGATAACATTACCATCGGCGTCGGTCTTCTTCTTGAAGATCCATTTATTCTCAATTGCTTGCCGATCATCGGGCAAGTCAACCAAAGTCCACACTTTGTTCTCATACATGGATCCCATCTCAGATTTCATGGCCTCAAGCCATTTTGTGGAATCTGGGCTCACCATCGCTTCTTCATAGTTCGTAGGTTCATCATGTTCCAGTAACATGACTTCCAGAATAGGATTACCGTACCACTCTGGTGCGGATCTTGCTCTGGTTGATCTACGAAGTTACAGAGAAACTTCGATCTGAAGTTTCATGATCATCATCATTAGCTTCCTCCCTATTTGGTGTAGGTGTCACGGAAACTGATTTACGTGATGTACTACTTCTCAATAAGGGAGTAGATATGATTATCTCATCAAGTTCTACTTTCCTCCCACTCACTTCTTTTCGAGAGAAACTCCTTCTCCAAAAGTTTCCGAATTTAGCAACAAAAATCTTGCCTTCGGATCTGTGATAGAAGGTGTACCCAACATCTTCTTTGGGTATCCTATGAAGACACATTTCTCCGATTTGGGTTCGAGCTTATCAGGTTGAAGCTTTTTCACATAAGCATCGCAGCCCCAAACTTTTAGAAACGACAACTTTGGTTTCTTGCCAAACCACAGTTCATAAGGCGTCGTCTCAACGGATTTAGATGGTGCCCTATTTAAAGTGAATGTAGCCGTCTCTAAAGCATAACCCCAAAAGCGATAGCGGTAAATCGGTAAGAGACATCATAGATCGCACCATATCTAATAAAAGTACGATTACGACGTTCGGACACACCATTACGTTGTGGTGTTCGGTGGGCGTAAGTTGCGAAACTATTCCGCATTGTTTCAAATGCAGGCCAAACTTCGTAACTCAAATATTCTCCTCCACGATCGGATCGTAGAAACTTCACTTTCTTGTTACGATGATTTTCCACTTCACTCTGAAATTCTTTGAACTTTTCAAATGTTTCAGACTTGTGTTTCATTAAGTAGATATACCCATATCTGCTCAAATCATCTGTGAAGGTGAGAAAATAACGATATCCGCCACGAGCCTCAACATTCATTGGACCACATACATCGGTATGTATGATTTCCAATAAATCTGTTGCTCTCTCCATAGTTAGGAGAAGCGGTGTTTTAGTCATCTTGCCCATAAGGCACGGTTCGCAAGTGCCAAGTGATTCATAATCAAGTGACTCCAAAAGTCCATCAAGATGGAGTTTCTTCATGCGCTTTACACCGATATGACCTAAGCGGCGGTGCCACAAATAAGTTGCACCATCATTATCAACTCTGCATCTTTTGGTTTCAACATTATGAATATGTGTATCACTACTATCAAGATTAAGTAAAACAAACCATTCTTCAATGGTGCATGACCATAAAAGATATTATTCATATAAATAGAACAACCATTATTCTCTCGATTTAAATGAATAACCGTCTCGCATCAAACAAGATCCAGATATAATGTTCATGCTCAACGCTGGTACTAAATAACAATTATTTAGGTCTAATACTAATCCCGAAGGTAGATGTAGAGGTAGCGTGCCATTGCGATCACATCGACTTTGGAACCATTTCCCACGCCAAGATCGCCACCTCGTCCTTAGCCAATCTTCGCAATCCGTAGCCCCTGTTTGAGTTGCAAATATTAGCAATGTAACCGATTATCAAATACCAGTGCTCTGCGGTATTAGTAAGGTACACATCAATAACATGTATATCACATATACCTTTGTTAACATTGCCAACATGATTATACGCCAATTACTTGGGGCAGTTGCGCTTCGATGACCAGCACGCTTGCAATAGAAGCACTAGGTTTCGAGCTTAGGACCAGACTTGGGTTTCTTCTCTTGATTAGCAACTTGCTTGCTGCTCTTTTTGAAGTTTCCCTTTTTCTTTCCTTTGCCCTTTATCTTGAAACTAGTGGTTTTGTTAACCATCAACACTTGATGCTCCTTTTTGATTTCTACCTCCGCGGCTTTCAGATCGCGAAGAGCTCGGGCATTGTTTTGGTCATCCCTTGCATATTATAGTTCATCACGAAGCTCTTGTAGCTTGGTGGCGATGATTGGAGAATTACATCAATGACGCAATCATCCGGAAGATTAACTCCCGGTTGAATCAAGTGATTGTTATATCCGGACATTACGAGTATATGCTCCTTGTGAACCGTTCTCCTCCATCTTACAGCTATAGAACTTATTGGAGACTTCATATCTCTCAATCCGGGCATTACGCTTGGAATATTAACTTCAACTCTGGAACATCTCATATGCTCCATGGTGTTCAAAACGACGTTGAAGTCGGTTCTAAGCCGTAAAGCATGGCACACCGAACTATAGAGTAGTCATCGACTTTGCTTTGCAGACGTTCACAACTTCGGCGCAGCCCTTACACCGGGCACGGCACCTAACGGTGCTTCCGGGACGTAATTCTTCAATGCAGCAATAAGGATAATCCTCAAATTACGGACCCAGTCCGTGTAATTGCTGCCATCATCTTTCAACTTTGCTTTCTCAAGGAGCATTAAAATTCAACGGAACAACAAAGACGAGCCATCTATCTACACATCATAGACAAGCAAGATACTATCGGTACTAAGTTCATGATAAATTTAAGTTCAATTAATCATATTACTTAAGAACTCCCACTTAGAAAAATATCCCTCCAATTCTCTAAGTGATTGCGTGATCCATATCAACTACACCATGACCGATCATCACGTGTGATGGAGTAGTTTCAATGGTGAACATCAATATGTTGATCATATCTACTATATGATTCACGCCGACCTTCGGTCTCTCGTGTTCCGAGGTCATATCTTATATGCATAGCTCGTCAAGTATAACTTGAGTATTCTGCGTGTGCAACTGTTTTGCACCGTTGTATTTGAACGTAGAGCCTATCACACCCGATCATCACGTGGTGTCTCGGCCACGAAGAACTTTCATAGCGGTGCATACTCAGGGAGAACACTTCTTGATAATTTAGTAAGGGATCATCTTATAATGCTACCGTCAATCAAAGCAAGATAAGATGCATAAAGGATTAACATCACATGCAATCAATATAAGTGATATGATATGGCCATCATCATCTTGTGCTTGTGATCTCCATCTCCGAAGCACCATCATGATCACCATCGTCACCGGCGCGACACCTTGATCTCCATCGTAGCATCGTTGTCGTCTCGCCAAACCTATGCTTCTACGACTATCGCTACCGCTTAGTGATAAAGTAAAGCATTACTGAGCGATTGCATTGCATACAATAAAGCGACAACCATATGGCTCCTGCCGTTGCCGATAACTTTGGTTACAAAACATGATCATCTCATACAATAAAATTCAGCATCATGTCTAGACCATATCACATCACAACATGCCCTGCAAAAACAAGTTAGACGTCCTCTACTTTGTTGTTGCAAATTTTACGTGGCTGCTACGGGCTTAAGCAAGAACCAATCTCACCTACGCATCAAAACCACAACGATACTTCGTCAAATAGACTCCGTTTTAACCTTCTCAAGGACGGGCGTTGCCACACTCGGTTCAACTAAAGTTGGAGAGACAGTCTTCCACAAGCCATCTATGTGCAAAGCACGTCGAGGGAACCGGTCTCGGCGTAAGAGTACGCGTAAGGTTGGTCTGGATCGTCTGTCCAACAATACCGCTGAACCAAAAGTATGACATCTTTGGTAGGCGGTATGACTTGTATCGTCCACAACTCACTTGTGTTCTACTCGTGCATATCATCAAACCATAAAAACCTGGCTCGATACCCTTTGTTAGGGAGCGTAGTAATTTCAAAAATTTTCCTCACGATCACGCAAGATCATGGTGATGCTTAGCAACGAGATGAGAGTGTTGTCTACGTACCCTCGTGAGACCAACGGAAGCGTTGGCATAGCGTAGAGGAAGTAGTCGTACTCCTTCACGATCCAACCGATCCAAGTACCGAGCGTCACGGCACCTCCGAGTTACGCACATCGTTCAGCTCGATGACGTCCCTCGAACTCCGATCCAGCCGAGTGTTGAGGGAGAGTTTCGTCAGCACGACGGCGTGGTGACGATGATGATGTTCCACCGGTGCAGGGCTTCGCCTAAGCTCCGCTACGGTATTTTCGAGGTGTAATATGGTGGAAGGGGGCACCGCACACGGCTAAGAGCGATCTCAATGATCAACTTGTGTGTCATGGGGTGCCCCTGCCCTGTATATAAAGGAGGGAAGGGGAGGGGCTGGCCGGCCAAGGAGAGGTGCGCCAGGTGTCCTACTCCTACTAGGAGTAGGATTCCCCCAAATCCTAGTCCAACTAGGTTTCCTCAAGTGGGAAGGGAGAGAGAGGCGCCCCTTCTCCTAGTCCTAATAGGACTAGGGAAGGGGGAAAGGTCTGACCAGCACTTGGGCCCCTTTTCTCCTTTCCACTAAGGCCCATGTTGGCCCATTAGCATTCCGGGGTTCGGTAACCTCCGGTACTTGGTAAAATTCCCAATTTCACCGGAACACTTCCGATGTCCAAACATAGACTTCCAATATATGAATCTTTATGTCTCGACCATTTCGAGACTCCTCGTCACGTCCGTGATCTCATCCGGGACTCGAACAACCTTGGTACAGAAACATCATAAAAACTCATAGTAAGCCATCATCGAAGCGTTAAGCGTGCGGACCCTACGGGTTCGAGAACTATGTAGACATGACCGAGACACCTCTCGGTCAATAACCAATAAGCGGGACCTGGATGCCCATATTGGCTCCTACATATTCTACGAAGATCTTTATCGGTCAGACCGCATAACAACATACGTTGTTCCCTTTGTCATCGGTATGTTACTTGCCCGAGATTCGATCGTCGGTATCCAATACCTAGTTCAATCTCGTTACCGGCAAGTCTCTTTACTCGTTTCGTAATACATCATCTCACAACTAACACATTAGTTGAAATGCTTGCAAGGCTTATGTGATGTGCATTACCGAGAGGGCCCAGAGCTACCTCTCCGAGCAATCGGAGTGACAAATCCTAATCTCGAAATATGCCAACCCAACATGTACCTTCGGAGACACACCTGTAATGTACCTTTATAATCACCCGATTCACGTTGTGACGTTTGGTAGCACCCAAAGTGTTCCTCGTGCAAACGGAGTTGCATAATCTCATAGTCATAGGAACATGTATAAGTCATGAAGAAAAGCACTAGCAACAAACTATACGATCAGGTGCTATGCTAATGGAATGGGTCATGTCAATCAGATCATTCAACCAATGATGTGATCCCGTTAATCAAATAACAACTCCTTGTTCATGGTTAGGAAACACAACCATCTTTGATTAACGAGCTAGTCAAATAGAGGCATACTAGTGACACTCTGTAGGTTTATGTATTCACACATGTATTATGTTTCCTGTTAATACAATTCTAGCATGAATAATAAACATTTATCATGATATAAGGAAATAAATAATAACTTTATTATTGCCTCTAGGGCATATTTCCTTCAACAACGACGCACGTCATCGATCGGTGTGGTGTCAAGCCCCTAAGTGACTAATAGGTTGTTTTCTGCCACATGGCAAGCACTTCCTATAGAAAACACCACCAAATGACACCGTCCTGAGACGTGTCAAGCAAGCAGGCACGAAGCTGGTG
Source organism: Aegilops bicornis (assembly GCA_021605145.1). Taxonomy (NCBI): domain Eukaryota; kingdom Viridiplantae; phylum Streptophyta; class Magnoliopsida; order Poales; family Poaceae; genus Aegilops; species Aegilops bicornis. Next base: position 328,359,428 of record CM038674.1, on the reverse strand, counting down.
AAACGGCCCGGCAAGGCTTGCCGGGCACGCTATGATGTGACACTGAGGAGTGCATTTATTGCGCTCTGTCCGCCTGCAGAGTTAGGTATGATAGCACTGTTTGCTATCTAATCAGTATGTAAAGATTGATTTGCCACTGTGGTGACCCTTTATCTATAAAAGGAGGCCCATTTATTTGCGCTCTGTCCGCCTGCAGAGTTAGATATGAGAGGATTCGTACCCTCGCATATTCATATGCGTGTAGCCACTCTCGCCCCGAGGCAACCCTGCCGGGCAAGAGCGCCGTGTCTCCACCATTATCCACCATGAATCCACCAAATCAGCAGTAGGGTTTTATGCCTCACGGCAGCCTGGACCTGGGTAAAACTGCCCGTATGATCCTCCCGCCAAACCAGAAGGAGCTCATGGCCCCATAGGTGGTTGTGGTTTCCCACGACATTGTTGGCGCGCCAGGTAGGGGGGTCACTTGCGTGAACCCGAGAGCGTAAGCAGCGCGTTACCTTCATCGCCATTTTTGTCATCAACGGCTCCATCGACTATGGAGCCCAAGAAGAAGTCTGGTGTTGCAGCTCACCCGTCCACCTCGAAGGCCCTGCTGCCCGCGACCGCCGATGTCGCTGGGACTACGGGGATGCATGGAGGTGTGGACGCTGTGGGGGACGTGGTCGACGCAGGTGGCGTTATTACCGCCTCCCCCGCGGCCAAGGCAGAAGCGGGAGGCATCGGAGAAGGACAGCACCAACAACATCCCGGCGACCATGCTCCACGAGGTACGGGTAGAGAGATTATTCCTTCTGTCCCTCCCTGCCTAGCTGAGGGGAATAGCCACGGCGGTGCCGATCGCCCTGAGGCGAATCGCAATCCTCTGGGCGCCCCGCCATGGGCGCGGTCGTAGGACATGCACGGCCCCCGGAGTAAACTGGCCCAGCGAATGCTCCGAACGGGGTCATTGGTCCACGCGCGCCACCACCTCGTCACCACACCATCCAAGTGACTGTCTCCCAGCAGCGAAAGGTCGACGCCGCCACTGCCGGCATCGTTAGGAGCCGGGCAACGTTGCGATCTACATCATCCTCACCTATGCCAAGTACCACCTCGGAGGTCATGGCGTGGGCCCTGCTGTTGCTAAGATATCCATTGGCAGCCGACCAGATGGATGAGTGGAGAGCCACCATTCAGAGCCTGATTGGCTTTGCCAAGGCTGTAGGCTCCCAGCGAGCTGTCCCACCACGGCCTGCCCAGACGACGAAGGCGGCCCATGCTGTTGGCTGTGTGAAAGGGGCCACCCCCATGATGCAATCCCCATCGCAGCAACCAACATGAGGGCCACGCGACCAAGATCTTGATGATGTCTCGATGGCTTCATCCGATCCTCGAGCACGTCAAGGCCGACGGCGAGCCCCAAAGGACAGGCAGATGGAGGGCATGCACGTCACCATCGAGCGACACCATGACAACCACCACCAGTCCAATGGGCGCGACAGGCCCAACGTCGATGAGCCTGCACTTGGTGGAAGTGGGTACCTACCTTTCGAGGCTGGCTGCCCTGCCTTCACCCGTGAGCTGTGGCAAGTCCATTGGCTATCCGCTCGCATGTTCAAGCCAGAAATACCAGAGAAGTATGATGCGATACTGAACCCGACATAGTTCTTGAGCATCTACACCATCGCTGTTCAAGCTGCCGGGGGAAGAGATGAGAAGGTTTTTGCCAACTACTTCTCTTTGGCACTCAAGCCGAACGTGAGGTCTTGGCTCATGCACCTGCCGGAGAACTCCATCTCGACCTGGGTTGACCTGTGCCATGAGTTCGTTGGTGCCTTCACGGGCGGCCATCAAGAACAAGGGCGGCCCAGCGATTTTCATCTTCTCCTGCAGAAGGAAGGAGAGACTCTGCGGAAGTACATCCAGAGGTTTAGCCGAGTCCACAGAAATATTCCAGATATGCACCCGGCAGCTGTGATAGTTGCGTTCCAGTCCAACGTGCACAACTGTGAAGGAGCTTTACACCTTGGTGGACAAGTGTGCTCGGGTGGAGGAGAGGAGGAAACTCCCTCGAGAAGAAGATGACGTCGACACTGACTCAGAGGATGACGACAAGACCACTTGTCAGAAGAACAAGAACAAGAAGCACAACAAGAGGCACAGAGATAAGACAGTGATGACCGTTGAGGGATCGGGCACACCTAGTACCAGCAAGAAGGCTAAGGCCAAAGCTCCTAGCAAGGAATTTGCCATGTGCACTAATTGCCGAGAGGCTGTGGCTGCCGAGAAGGATGGGAAAGGTTGGGCTGTACTACAAGATTCATCGGACCAAGGGCCACGATCTCCAGGAATGTCATCAGGTTGAACAGACCGTCAAGAAGCAGAGGGCTGAGTATGCGAAGCATGATAAAGAAAAAGGTCAAAATGGCGCTGGCGGGAAGGGCCGAGGTGGTGAAGCAAATCCCCCCGGCAAGGCTCCTTGGAACCAAGGAAAACTCGCCAGGGGCCAAGAGAAGGAAGATTGCAATGATGAAAGTGATGGAGGGGATGAATGTAACACCCCGGACACATCCGCTGGTGGTCGTTACTCCTGGAGGGATCTAGACTGGCCCCACAGATCAATACTAGTCTTTTCTGCGCACTTTGTCCTCACTCGTGCACACTCGAGAGCAACTTCCCGGTCGGTCACCCATCCTGAAACTACTTCTAGCTGAGCACACTTAACTTTGGAGTTATGTCCGAATGGGCTCCAGGAAAAGAAGGAATTCCTTATTGATATGAGTAGTCTATCATCCCTATTAAGCCAGGCTATCACAATGAAGAGGAAACTACCGAGCAGGAATTCCAGAAGGCCACTGACGCCCTGTGCATTGACAGGGGTGCATCTCTGCACTCCTCTCACCGCCAACTTAAACAGTGGGCATGTGAGGTCAATACCGTGGACCCAACGGCAGACTCTCGGAGGCCGCTCAATTGGTCACGCACGCCCATCATCTTTGACAAACAGGACCACCCTGACCGCACCACCGCAGTAGGGTGCTTGCCGTTGTTGGTCTCACTGACAATCCGCAACCTCAAAGTCACAAAGATGTTGGTTGACGGCGGGGCCGTGTTGAATCTGATTTCCCCAAAGGTCATCAGCAAACTTCAGATAGCAGAGGAAGAGCTCAAGGTCACGGGCACGTTTCAAGGAATCAACCCCGGCAGGAGTCGTCCTAAGGGAAAGATCACGTTGCCAGTGATGTTTGTGGTAGATTTGAATCACCGGACTGAGAAGTTGTGTTTGATGTGGTCGACCTCCCCCTGCCGTACAACAGGATCCTTGGACACCCAACTATGGCAAAATTCATGGTGGCATCCCACTATGCCTAAAACAACTTGGAGATGCCAGGGCCGGTGGGCATCATTTCCATACTGTCAGACAAGAAGGATGCAATTATTTGTGTGGATAAGATGTACCGGGATGCAGTCGCGGTAGAGGCCGCTGAAGCCACAGTTCTCACCAAGGAAAGCTAAGGAAAGAAGAAGGCTAGCAGGGACGCTAGTAAGGAATCCGGGAAGCTTACCTCTTCAGAGTATGCCGCGCCTATTGATGACTTGTCGGAGAGTGCCAATAGCAAGAGATCCGTGGATGTTGCACTCCATGTGAAAAAGGTCCCGGCAGGGCTGGCTGGCGCTTATGGTAATTTCACTATCAGTGCCACCCTTGACGAAAAATAGGAAAGCGCGCTCATTGCCTTCCTGCAAGAAAATATCGATGTGTTTGCCTGGCAACCATCTGATATCCCTGGTGTTCCTAGGGAGGTAATCGAGCACCACCTTGCTGTCTACCCACATGCCCGACCCGTCAAGCAGATGGTCTGAAAGCAAGCCTTGGAACGGTGGTAGTTCATTGCCGAGGAAATCAAGAAACTTGAGGCAGCTGGTTTGGCGAGAGGAGTACTACATCCAACGTGGTTGCAAACCCAGTGGTCGTGCCCAAAGCTAATGGGAAATGGAGGCTTTGCATAGATTTCACGGATCTGAACAAGGAATGCCCGAAGGACCCATTTCCCTTGCCGCACATTGATCAGATTGTGGATTCCACTTCCGGATGTGATTTGCTCTCCTTTATGGATGCATACTCTAGATAGCATCAAATCTTTATGTCCAAGGAAGGCGAAGAGAAGACCTCATTCATCACCCCATGTGGCACATACTGCTTCGTGCGAATGCGTTTCGGGTTGAAGAGTGCCGGGTCCACTTTTGCAAGAGCAGTCCAGATTGGTTTTGAATCATAGTTGCACAGGAACATTGAAGCTTAGATGGATGATATTGTGGTCAAGACCAAGGACAGATCGACCCTCATCCAGGACTTAGAAGAAACGTTTGCTAACCTGCGCAAGATCAACTTGAAGCTGAACCCGGAGAAGTGTCTGTTTGGCGTTCCCTCTGACAAGGTACTTGGTTTCTTTGTGTCCCACCGTGGGATAGAGGCCAACCCCGATAAGATCAAGGCTATCAAGCAGATTCAGGCACACAAGGCAGTTAAGGATGTGAGGAGTTTGACAGGATGTGTTGCCACGCTTAGCAGGTTCATCTCCAAGTCTGCCGAGCGTGCCTTGCCTTTCTTCAAAATTTTGAAGAAGGCAAGACCCACAAAGTGGACTCCGGAAGCAGACGCATCACTGCAAGATTTGAAGACCTACCTGTCTTCTGTGCCCACTTTGGTTGCTCCCAAATCACAAGAGCCATTGCTGCTATACTTGGTTGCAACTAATCAAGTGGTTACTGCAGCACTAGTGGCACAACGGGAAGTGGAAGAGGCAGCAGCCTCAGCCAGTGTCCCTACTAGGGGAGAGAGTGAGCACAACCCGACAAGGCCAAATATGGATCAAGATAAAGAAGAGCACAACAGCGGAGGAAACCCCAGGGACGAGGCAAGGAAGAAAGTGGTGCATTGCCCAGTGTACTTCGTCAGCTCCCTATTGCAGGGGGAAGATCCAGGTACTCTGGTGTGCAAAAGTTAATTTTTGGCCTTGTCATGGCCTCTAGGATACCGTGCCACTACTTCCAAGCCCACGAGGTCACGGTTGTCACCCGATTCCCTTTGCAAAGGATACTCCGAAACCCTGAGGCTTCCGGCAGAATAGTGGAGTGGGCATTGGAGTTATCCAGCTTTGTCCTGAAGTTTGAAAGCACATCAACAATTCAGAGTAGGGCATTGGTAGAGTTTATTGCATAATGGACGCCAACCCGGATGAAGAGGTACTGGAGACTATTATTCCCGGCAAGGAATCACCCCAAGGATGGATCATGTATTCCAATGGTGCCTTCTGCCTATAAGGTGCGGCAGCTGGCGTGCTTCTCGTTGCTCCGACTGGAGAGCACCAGAAGTATGTTGTCCAGATGCATTTTCCCTGGGAGGAGGCGACCAACAATACTATAGTGTATGAGGGGCTCCTTGCCGGGCTCGGGATTGCAACAGAATTGGGGATCAAGAAGCTGATCATTCAAGGAGATTCACAACTTGTGGTGAGACAAGTCAACAAGGATTACCAAAGTCCATTGATGGAAGCATACGTTGAGGAAGTGAAAAGACTAAAGGAGCGCTTTGACTGATTTCAAACAGAGCACATACCGTGTGCGAAAAACAACATTGCTAATCGTCTGTCGAAGTACGTTGCGCAGAAGCTTCCTGTGGAACCAGGAACTTTTGGTCTCCATCTTACTCAGCCCTCCGTATCCCCGGAAACAATGGCCCGGAAGAGGAGGAAACTGGACTCCGGCAAGCCTCTCCCGGTAGAGCCTCCAGGGGCTCCCGACAGAGAGCTTGATGGGAACAACTCCCTGTCAGCTGCTGAGCTACCCCCTCCCACCAGACCACCGGTCCTCATGGTCGAGGGGTCCGCTCCCACGAAGGAGGAGGTTCCGCTAGTCCTCGTTGCCGAGCCCCAGGCTCTAACTTGGGCAAGGCACATTGTCCATTTCCTCCAAACCGGAGACCTTCCCAAAGAGCAAGAAGAGGCTGAAAGGGTAGCCCGGAGGGCCAGTATGTATCAGTTTGTCGATGACACACTATATAGAAGAAGGCCCAACGGTGTGAAATTGAAGTGCATTTGCCGAGAAGAGGGAAAGGAACTACTGGCAGAAATACACAAAGGTATGTGTGGCTCCCACATTTGATCAAGGGATTTAGTTGGTAAAGCATGCCAACAAGGATATTATTGGCCCACAGCCCTCCAAGATGCGGTCGAGCTAGTCACTAAATGTGAAGCCTGCTAGTTCCATGCCAAGAACATCCATCTGCCTGCCCAAGCACTTCAGACTATCCCTTTGTCATGGTCGGTCTGGGGGCTCGATATCCTCGGCCCTTTCCCCGAGCTTTCGGGGCTGTTGATTTCTTATTCGTTGCAAACGACAAGTTTACAAAGTGGACGGAACTAGAAGCCATGAGGAAGGTGACTGCTCAGTCAGCTATCAAGTTCTTGAAAGGATTGGTGTGCCGCTTCGGGGTCCCTGCCCGGATCATCAGTGATAACGGCACCCAATTCACGAGCCACACCTTCATGTAATATGTTCATGCCCTCAGAAGCAAGATCTCATTTGCTTCTATTGCACATCCCAGAAGCAATGGACAAGCTGAGAGGGCGAACACTGAAGTGTTGCGAGGACTCAAGACAAGAACATTTGATAAGCACTAGAAGTGCGGCAGGCGATAGATCGATGAGCTGCCGGTGGTTCTTTGGTCCCTCAGAACGACACCAAATCAAGATACCGGGCAGACTCCCTTCTCCCTACTCTATGGGGCAGAAGCAGTTATCCCCACGGAACTCATTTAAGTGTCAATGCTACGGGGATGGTCACTTGCGCGGGCGCGGGGATGGGAGCTGGGACGGGAGCGAGGGCAGCAACCGCCGTCGTCGGTGTCCTGGGAATGGGGGTACAGACTTGCCTACCTGTGGCCCAGGGCACAGCTCCATCAACGGCCTGGTATGGCCCATCTTCAGGAGCAACCACTCAAGACCCTCGCGAGCTGCCGAGCCTCGCGAGGCGGACGACACCAAGACCTCCTCAGGGGCGGCCTCACTAGGCTAGCTCCCGAGGAGCGAAGATATCTATGCAAGGGGCACCTCGCGAGGTGCGTGTGACGTGAGCTGTGACGATAAAGGCCAGGCCGGCGCCAGCGGGCGTAGAGTACCAGTTGCCTCTTTGGTGCTAAAGGGGCAAGCGCAGGCGAGGAGTCCCGAGGCATCAGGCAAATGTTTCCATATCAGTGCAATGAGACCAAGACCAGAAGGACGGCAGGACGGAGTTCACCATGGAGCCCATGGCGGCGTCACCACCAGAGCTTTTGGCAGGCGAAGACCAACTTTTGTCAGGATAGCTTGTACTACTTGTCTCCCTTCAAACTTGGCTGTTGTGGGATCCCTTCCCGCCTAATATTTGGGAAGAGGACCAGGGCCTCTATAAATAGGACTAGCCACCACCATAGTCCGGGATCGGCTCATCTTGGATTGGACTCATTCTACCAAGGCCAATTCACCAGCTCACCGAGCTCTAGAACACCTCTCCTCAGGAGGCTGTTCTTACATTGTACTATTCATTCTCAGCCAACAAGGCAATCCACCACACCACACTGGAGTAGGGTATTACACCACCACGGTGGCCCGAACCAGTATAAACTCTCGTGTCCCTTTTTTTTGGTTGGTCGAGCTAGGCCCTGAGATCGTTGCGAGAGCGAGCTAGGGAGAGAGAGATCTTCGTGCGCACCCCAGTGTTCGAACCACAAGGGTTCGCCGGAACCTGTAATCCGACATTTGGCGCGCCAGGTAGGGGTGCGCTAAAGCCTCTCTTCCGTCAAATGACCCACCAACACCCCGTGGTTCTGATGTTTGGCGACCCAAGGACCAACGCCGACCGATGGGCTGCTTGGCCCGTCAGGACGGCACCGTCCGCCACAAGATCCTCAAGCCGCACTGCGGCGACGGCGCCACACACCCGACGGGAACAAGCGAACATGCGAGTCGCGCTCATAGTGGCGCTAGAGCTGCTGCGGTGCCGGCTGGCGGAGAGCGGCCGCGACACGTTGCTGGAGCGCGTTGCTGAGCTGCTGGACGCTGCATCCAGGGGTACGCTGCCTTTCTGCTCCTTATCTACATCTCAAGTTGTCGCCAGATCGCACGGTGGTCCTGGTCGCACCCGCGTGCTCCCAGGCGCACCAGGAGGGTTCATCGGCGTCACCACAACCGACGGTGTCGAACATCCGGCCATGCATGTGCTTCCCCCGGGTGGCACAGGTATGGGCATTGCCCTGCGCGACCATAATGGGGCGCCACCCTACAGCAACCAGGGGGATGCGCTGGGCCCGGCGGCATGGGGCACTGGGCGCCTCTGCGGGGGTTCCGGAGAGGCGACTCCGGAAGCCTATGTGCCCCACATTGTGGATCAGGAGTACACGCCGGAGGATGACCCCTGCTCGTTTCTCGAGCCGGGCTGGGAAGAAGACATGCTAGAAGTTGAGTCCTTCCACGAGCCACCTAGGAGCCTTGCCTGCCCCGCTAACGTCAACAACCATAGGGTACCATTGATATCTCAGGAGCAGGCTTACGCTAACCATGAGTCGCAGGTGGACCAGGCCATAGTGGCGGACGGCGACCCCAGCACGGCAGCTCTGCTCCAATCAGGGGCAGCGCACTGGGGGCTCCACGGGAGGGGTCTGGAGCTAGGCCCTCCCCCGTGTCACACAGAGTAAGGCGTCACCTAGAGGTAGGTCCTCTGCTGGGGAGGCGCCGGCAATCCGTCCCCCCGGCAGAGGGCCCATGGTCGCCGAGGGTGCCGCAAGCGTCCCCTTTGCCCCTTGGCACCTGTCGGTGTCAAAACCGGTGGATCTCGGGTAGGGGGCCCCGAACTGTGCGTCTAAGGTGGATGGTAACAGGAGGCGGGGGACACAATGTTTACCCATGTTCGGGCCCTCTCGATGGAGATAATACCCTACTTCCTGCTTGATTGATCTTGATGATATGTGTATTACAAGAGTTGATCTACCACGAGATCGTAGAGGCTGAACCCTAGAAGCTAGCCTATGATTATGATTGTTGTTGTCCTACGGACTAAACCCTCCGGTTTATATAGACACCGGCAGGGGCTAGGGTTACACAGAGTTGGTTACAAGGGAGGAGATCTACATATCCGAATTGCCAAGCTTGCCTTCCAAGCAAAGGAGAGTCCCATCCGGACATGGGACGAATTCTTCAATCTTGTATCTTCATAGTCCAACAGTCCGGCCAAAGTATATAGTCCGGCTGTCCGAGGACCCCCTAAACCAGGACTCCCTCAGTAGCCCCTGAACGAGGATTCAATGACGATGAGTCCGGCGCGCAAATTGTCTTCGGCATTGCAAGGCGGGTTCCTTCTCCGAATACTCCATAGAAGATTTCGAACACAAGGATCGTGTCCGGCTCTGCAAAACAAATTCCACATACCACCGTAGAGAGTATAATATTTCCACAAATCCAATCTGCTGACAACTTTTCATAACGTGACATCATGCCATGGCCCGGTCATTATTCGAATCGTTTTTCTCAACCAGCCTGCCACTACACGTGTTGCGAGGCGGTTTTGTTGGCGCGTCTTGTCGAAGAAGATATCGTGTTCCCCTTATCATGGGATTCTCATCAATATGGGTATGGGTGACCCAATTGTGCCTGCTGGTATGACTCGTCGATTTTAGGAAAGTTCCAAACGGCCACGCGAAGGACGCTTGATATTCACCCTCTTTATAAAGGGGCCAAGGCCTGTCCTTTTCTTCTCGCGCTCGATCCTTCCCTTCCCTCACCTCGAATTCCAACACCCAAGGCTCAGGCTAAGCGCTTCGGACCTTCAATCATGTCCGGATCCAACCTTCAAGGCGGTGGATGGCCTCCTCATCCTGAAGGAGGACATCAAGAAGCTAAGAGAAGCCAGGTATCTGGCCGCCGAAATCTCGCACAGGCTGCCTGCTCAAGGGCAGGTCATCCCCACTCCCGAACCCAACGAGAGTGTCGTATTTGTTTCCCACTTGCTCCGAGGGCTAGGCTTTAGCCTTGACCCCTTTGTTAGAGGGCTTATGTTCTATTACAGGCTCGATTTCCATGATCTGGCTCTGGATTCCATCCTTCACATCTCGTCGTTCATCGTCGTGTGTGAGGCCTTCCTCCGCATCACCCCACACTTCGGCTTATGGCTCAAGACCTTCAATGTGAAGCCGAAGGTGATCGATGGGCGACATGCAGAATGCGGAGGTGCCATAATAAGCAAAGGCGCCGATGCTCCATGGCCAAAGGGTTCCTTCCCGGAGATGTCCGACTTATGGTAGCGGGAGTGGTTTTACATCACAGCTCCCTGAAGTACTAAGTGGGTAGCTGCCCCTGCCTTCCGTTCGGGCGCCCCGCCACAACTGGCGTCATGGGTCAACAAGGGGCTGGACTGGGGGCCAGTTAATGGCATGCCGATATTGCAGAGTCGCATCCGAGATCTCCTCAAGAGAGATGTCAGCCTTGTCAAGGTAATGCAAGTCATGCTAGTTCGTCGGATCCTTCCATGTCAACGTCGACCTCTCCGTATGTGGTAGTTCAACCCGGAAGGACCGCGAACTATTCAACAATTCTTCAGCGTGACGCTCGAAGGGATATATGGATTGTTCTTCGGATCATGAATAAAGTGTCCGGACACCACCGAGGATGCGGGTCTAAACTGCAATCGTCCAGATACCCACGTAAGTAATTCTGCGGCCGAACACGCTGTCTTTTCATTTGTCCTAACATCATTCTGAAAAATCTCTCTTTGACTAGGACTGGATAAAAAAGGCGAAGATGATCAGGTGTTCGGCCCCCCTTCCCGAAGGCTCATCGAATCCTGTACTAGCCAGGATGCTTGAGCTCGCACCTTATCAAGCGCCATCAGGGGAAGATAAAGGGAGGAATAAAGAAGCCGAAAGCGGGCCTCACGCATTACTCATCCAAACCGGGGGAAGTAGTGTCTCTACGAAGGAGGATGGTCGAGGAGAAGAATCTGAAATTCCCTTTCCCCAAGGAAGGAAAAGGACCGCCTCTGAAGACTTGGAAACAAGGGTTTCCAAACGAGGGAAGAAACCTTCGCCAGGGGGCCCTGCCTCGGAGGGCATTCTTACCGCACAATGCCCGCAAGGGGATCAACCCTCCACTGAGCTATAAGTGAACAAGAGAACTTTTGGTAAATATATCATGCTTCATCTCCAAGGACAATAACCGAGACGTATGTCTTGCAGTTCGGATCATAGCCCTTCTCGACAGAGTTCGTCTTCGGGGGATCTTCTTCCGGAGATGATGGAGAGCGAAACGCCTCCCCCTGTCTCCCCGCCTCATGAGGCGGACGACCCTGAGGTGTCGTCACAGAGGATTTCTCCTGATCCGCCAAGGCCGGAAGGTAACCCTTCGGCCACCTGAAGTCCGGAGTATTCGGCTCCTAAGGAGAGCAACAAAGAGAGTCCGGGACTATCCGGTGCACGACCGGAAGCGCTGATGGGTCTTCTGGAGCAAGCGGCTATCTCAGAGGCGCTGTCGTCGTTCTGGGAACGGGGGTCCCCAGACTTGCCTGCCTGCGGCCCACAGCGTGGCTAAGCCAGCAGGCCTTACGACCCATCTTCATCAAAAAGGTATCCAAGACCCTCGCGAGGGTCCAAGCCTCGTGAGGCGGACGATGCAAGACCTTCTCTAGAGTGGCCGAGCCAGGCAGGCTCACGAGGAGCGGAGGTATCAAGGCGGGGCAAACCTCACGAGGCTCTCGTGACGTGAGCCATGACGAACGGCACCAGGCGGGCGCCTTTCAAGCCGCGGCAATCGATGACCCCGACAGCAGAAATGAGGGCCCTCCGGAGGCCATCCCCAAGAAGAAGCAACTGCGCCGTGCAGGACCTCACGAGGATGGCGTCGCGGCAGGAGCCTCGTCAAGATCAGCGCCCGCTCCAGGGGCGCCTCCCTCCATCGCATAGGAAAACATGCCCGGCACCCTCCTCGGGCAGGGCTCGGGGGCTCTTTTCTGGAGGGCCTCAGACCTTGCCGACCTCACGAGGGAGGCGCTTGGGCAACACTTGGAGGTGTTCTTTGCGGCACGCGTTCCTCAGGAAAGCACGGGGCAAGGAGTGCCCACCACTCAGGAGTTCGTCACCAAGACCATCCAGGAACTGCAAGAAGCAAGAGCCATGCGCGGAGACAGCCGCTCACGAGGCGCAGCTCCGCATCCTGGCATGGATGCTGGGCTGCGTGTCCGCATCGACATCCCGGTCTCAACAGGGCCGCATCTCTGGAGCGCTTCTAGCCATCGCGTGTGGGCCGCTGCGAGGGCCCACCACACAGCTATGTTCGCACGCCCTTCGGCTTGCCAAGCGTGGCGTCAAGCTATCAACGCGACCTATGGCGTGTCCTGGCGGCCCAGGAGGCCAGGTACCATGCCGTCCTGGATGAGATGGAGACGGTCTTCAGGGAACCTCCCGAGCCCCCAGAGCCTCCCGAGGCTCAGGGTCCCGGTGGCTCATGAGGAGTCATTTCTTCAACGCATGCCTTCATATGCACGAACTCTAATTCGTCTACAGAACTAGGTGACATCTTCCGAGCTCGTTTAAGCTGGGAGCGCCCCTCGGGCTGCATTATTCCTAGGCCACATGGGTCCATCCCTATGGCATGTATCCCTTTTGCTTATGTCTTTAGCTTACCTTGCTGGGGGCGCCCCTCTGGCTGCATCATCCCCAAGCCGCTCGGACCGGACCCAGTGGCATGTATCATCCTGCATTTATCCAAGCTGATCTGCTCTCCATGCTTAACCTGCCAACGGCTATCGCCTGCTCGATCATCGCCTCCCCCGGGGCCTCCACACAGGCACTGTGCTGGTGGGTCCATCCCTGTCACGTCGACAAATCTAAGCGGTCGAGCTCTGGCTCGCGGCACGCCCTGCGCACGTCACCTCACCAGGCCCTTAGTGCCTTCATCTCACCCAGAGCAACCAGCGGCAGGCTGACAACTGTAACGGCAAACCGTGTTTTTTCTTGTGCACATTCCACGAGGATCCCGTGGGGCAGGATAGCGGGCGGCACCACGAGTCTCCTTTTCTCCGTGCGATTAAACGCGGCGTTAAAGGGGATCCTGAGCATCGCAACTCAGGAGCTCTTACTGGCTCTCCAGCCCTCACCCCCTGGCCTTGACCACGGCATCGTGACCTGGCATACTAGCGGCGACTTAGCTCGCTCGAGGGCCGGGACCTGAGGACGTAGAGCACTAAGGAGAGCATGAGGGGAAGGAAACTCGTACATGCCGACCTAGCTATGCCGCACAAGTAGGCGCGCAGCCCTGGCGCCACGTCAGGAGTCGCCACGAAATCAACAAGATAAGTCCCGCACTCGTATCGGCTAAATGTTTGGGCCTAATGGTCACTCACACCTTGCCGCAACCCCGTTGCGGCCACGTCGACTCCCTTTTTCGCCTTACCATGGCCGCTTGAGCGCTAAGGGGGACCCCCTGAGCATCGCATCTCAGGGGCTCTTACTGGACCTCGGGCCGCACACCTCCTGGCTTTGACCACGACACGCGACCTGGCATACCAACGATGGTTGTAGCCTGCCTGGGGACCGGGACCTGTCAGCTTAGAGCAACAAGCTATCGAGAGGAAAGAAAGGGGGGACCGAGCCATAACGGGACGTGCGTTCACCAAATTCTCATAACAGGGAAGATAGGCACAAAAGACATTACAAACCATTACATGACCCCATGGGGTGATTCATGGTTCTTCGCAGGAAACAAAAGAGGATACTAACGGGAATCCTATCTACACCCTTCTGTGGCAGACGCCATCATCAACAATGGGCCACGGAGGGCCGGCGCCAACCCTATCCAGATCAACAGCGGCGACGGCCGGACGCCGCGGCTCTGCTCCAAGCGCGGCGAGAGCTCGGGGGCACATATCTATCGTTGCCCGTCTCCGGAGTCTCGTAAAGCTCAGAAGAGCTGCTGGACTCCCAAGGGCTGCTGCTGCTGGAGTAACCGCTGTCGGCGTTCTGGGAACGGGGGTACCCAGACTTGCCTACCTGCGGCCTGCGGTGTGGCTCAAGGGGTGGCCCAGTACGACCCATCTTCATCAGCACAAGCTCAAGACCCTCGCGAGGCCAAGCCTTGCGAGGCGGACAGGGAAGCTTCCTCGAGCACGACCTCGTCAGCTGGCTCATGAGGAGGCGAGAGAGATCAAGGCGGGGTACCTCACGAGGTGCCCATGACGCAAGCCATGACGACCAAGGGCGCCAGCCCACGCAGTGTCCTCATTTCCTCTTTGGTGCAAAGGAGGCAAGCGCAGGCGAGATCATCAAGCAAAGGCAACCATTTCGGTACAACGAGACCAAGACCAACACAACAGCAGGGAGGAGGTCATCATGGAGCCCAAGCCGGCGTCGTCGTCAGAGCCTTTGGCAGGCGAGGACCAACTTTAGTCAGGATAAGTGTACTAGATGTTCCCCTTCAAAATGGCCAATTATTGGCGCCCTTCCCGCTCAATATTTGGGAAGAGGCCCAGGGCCTCTACCTATAAATAGGACTAGCCACCCATGGGGTAGGGCAATCTTGAAGAGAGCTAGAGATCAATCTCGAATCCAGAGAGAGAGAGGGAGAGAAGCGACCGAACTCCGCCTATCAGTTCGTCGCACCGGCCAAGAACAGACCCTCGAGGCTGTTCTTCCTTGTACTGTTCATCATTAGCCCCTGAGGCAATCCACCACACCACACACTGGAGTAGGGTATTACACCACAATGGTGGCCCGAACCAGTATAAACCTTGTGTCCCTTGTGTTGCTCTTTGTGTAGTTTTAGATCCTTGCGAGGCAACGAGGTGTAGGTAGGTTGGAGGTGAGATCTCCGCGTGCACCCCAGAGTTCAAACCTAAAGGGTCTGCCGGAACCCGATATCCAACATTTGGCGCGCCAGGTAGGGGTGCACCGGAATCCGCCTTCCGCCGCCCTGTTCTTCGCCGCCCCTTGCATCCATATCAGACGCTCGTCGCCAAGGCTGAGCGCTGGTCGCTCGCCACTCAGACGCTTCAGACGGCCCGTCGCTGGCGTCAGCTTCACCGTTCTCGTGGCACGGCATCAACGCCGCCACCGCCCGGGCGGGAACGAGCAGCAGCGTCGTCCCCAAAGCATCCATCCATGAGGCGAGACGGCCGCATCGCCATTTCTTCGCTTTCGCCCAGTGGTTCTTTCGTCCCAAGGCGCCTGCTACGCCATGGAGGCTCGAGCTGCCGCGCTCATTGCGGCAAACGAGGCTCTGCGCTACCGCTTCGTCCACAACGCTTCACGAGGAATGGCTCAAGGCGTCGCCGAGCTAAATCCGCACCACGAGGGGCTCCCCCGCGCCGTCCTTCTCGCTGCACCGTGCCCCGCCTTGCGCGGGCGATGAAGCTCTGGGGGCGCCTCAGCCGCCTCCCCCTCAAGAAGGCGCCTTGGCCCCAAGGCGTGTGGCCCCTAGACGGAACCCACTCCGTCCGGCACTAGCGCAGCAAGAGCAGAGCTGCCAAGAGGTCCCTCGCCCCCGAGAAGCTGCCCCGGTGCTCCCTGCACCGGCCCGTCACGACCGCACTCGCTTCCAAAGACGCTTAAGACCTCATGCAGCCTCCCAAATGGCAGCAAGACGGGACCCGCAAGATCAAGCCCTCTGTCACCAAAGGCCTCCCGTGGACACTGCAGGCTACCGCGCCTTCACCACCGAGATACGCAGCGTCGCATGGCCTGGCAAGTTCAAGCCAGACCTGCCTCCTCGCTACGACGACACGGCCGACCCTGTGGAGTTCCTCCAGCTCTACGAGCTGGGCATCGAAGCCCCCAACGGGAACAAGAAGGTCATGGCGAACTGGTTTCCCATGGCGCTCAAGGACGGTGCCCGCACCTGGCTCCTGAACCTGGCTCCTGGCACGATCTCCTCTTGGGACGAGATGCACACCCACTTCATCGCCAACTTCCAAGGCACTCGCGACCGGCCTCGCCGTGGCGACATGCGCCGCATCAAGCGGCAGCCACGAGAGACCTGCAGAAGTATATCCAAGACTTCAACAACGCCGCGCCTCAAGATTCCCAAGGTAACCGAGAAGCCATCATCTCAGCCTTCTCCGACGGTGTGCGTGGACGTCAAGATGAAGGAGGAGCTGGCGATGCATGAAGACTGCACATCCTCGAGCTGTTCAACTTGGCGACCAAGTGTGCCAGGGCTGAGCAAGGACGCCTTTCCTCCTCGAGCTGCCGGCCGCCGACCTCAAGAGAAGAAGCCCAAGGTCAAGGACGTGAAGCGCAAGGGGCTGCCGTGCTGCGGCAGAATCCGGACATCAAGCGAGGCAGGGATCAGCCCGAGTCTTCCAAGGGCAGCCGGTACTGCGTGTACCACGACCTCCACACCCACAACACCAACGAATGCCAAGAGCTCAGGGCCGTGCGAGAAGGGCGAATCGGTCGACGCCTCGACCGCAATGATCGAGGCTACGGCCGAGGAGGAGGAAGAAGCACAGGAAGTTGGGAAGACGTGGCTCTCGCCAAGGATGGCGTGACCGACCTCGCGAGGACCGCTGGCAGGATCAGCCTCGCAAGGGAGGTTGGAGGGACCCGCCTCGCGAGGGAGGCTGGAGGGATCAGCCTGGCGAGGATCGCCCACAAGGCAACGTAGGCCTCCCTCCTTTGCCACCACCGCCAAGGAGAGATGAAGGCCATCATCAGGACGAGGGGGCTGGGGGCTTCCAGGAGCCGCGCGCAATCGCTTGCATCCTGGGCGGAGCTCAAGCTGACCTCTCGGTGCATCTTCAAGCAGTTCGCCCATGAAGTGAATGCAGTCCTCCCAAGCTCGAAGCCACGCGCCCTCTCAGGTGGTCAGCATGTGCCATCACGTTCAGCTCAGCGGATCAGCTCAAGTGCGCAGCCACAGCCGGAGTCCTCCCGATGCTTTGTTCCCCAATCATCAGCAACGTGCAAGTCACTAGGACCCTCATCGATGGCGGAGCAGGGCTCAATGTCCTGTCCGTCGAGAAATTCAACAATCTCCAAGTGCCGTACAATCGGCTTCACCAACCAAGCCTTTCTCCGAGTCACCGATGGCTCCACAGTTCCGATAGGGCAGGTCCGCCTCCTGTCACCTTCGAAGTGCGCGACAACTACTGGCTGAAGCTCATTGACTTCGACGTCACCCACATTCGCCTGCCATACAATGCCATCCTCGGGTACCCAGCTCTGGCCAAATTCATGGTCGTGACTCATCACGGCTACAATGTCCTCAAGATGCCAGGAAGCGGTGGAGTCATCACGGTGCCTTGTGAAGAGAGAGACGCAGTGTGTTCCCTGGAGCGTGCTTTTCAAGCCGCGTCAATTGAAGACCCAGATCACAGGAGCGGGAGGCTCCCCTAGGCTGCTCCTAAGAAGAAGAAGACATCGCCTGGCCCGACTCCTCGGGAGGCAGGCCCCTCGTGGTCCGCTACTGCTCAGGGGGACCTCCTTCTGTCGCATAGGAAGGCGCGCCTGACGCCTCCTCGAGCAAGGCTCGGGGCTCTCTCCTGGAGGGCCACCGACTTTGCTAAGATCACGAGGGAGGCGCTCGGGCACCACTTGGAGGCGTGTTTCAAAGCACGTTTCCCTCAGGAAGGAGCGAGGCAAGGAGGGCCAAACCCTCAGGAGTTCATCAGCAAGATCATTTCGGAGCTGCAGGAGTCAAGAGTCATGAGTGGCAGCCGCCGATTACCCGTCGTAGCTCCCCATCCAGGCGAGGATGGTGGGCTACGCGTCTGCATCGACATACCAGGGCTCAAACGAGCCGCCTCTCAGGAGCGCCTCTGGCCCTCACACGTGGGGCGCTGTGAAGGTCCACCCCACAGCTACGTTCGCATGCCTTACGGCTTGCCGAACGCGGCTGCCACGCGCCAGCGCCTCATGAGGAGCATCTTGGAGGCTCAAGTGGTCAGGCATTCGTAGTCCTGGCGGAGATGGAGATGGTCCGCGAGGAGCCACCAGCGCCTCCGGAGCCCCCCGAGGCTCCTGGGCCTGGGGGCTCGTGAAGATCGGCTTCCGCAGTGCACGACGTCCGCTACTTTGGCATCCCTTCATGTTCAACATTATCAGGTGACTTCCTTCGAGTTTCATTTTCAGCTGGGAGCGCCCCCCAGGGCTGCATCATTCCCAGGCCGCGTGGGTCCGTCCCTGTGGCATGTATCCCTTTTGATTCATGTTTCTAGTTTACTTTATTGGGGGCGCCCCTCGGGCTGCATCATCCCCAAGTCGCCGGGCTGCACCGGTGATGTCTACCTTCCTCGCACCTATCTATATGAACTTGCTCCTTCGTGATTAACGTGTTTGACCTAGTCGCCCGCTCGATTGACACCAACTGATGGAGCTGCTCCCTATGACACGACGCTATGCGCATTGGTCCGTCCACCTGCGCCGACAAACTGAATGGCTGAGCTCACGGCGCGGCAGCCCCGCATGGCGCCACCTCGTTAAGCCTTCAGTGCCTCGTCACCCCTCCAGAGCAACCAACGACTGACTGTCAATTGTCATGGCAAACTCTTGTTCTTCTTGTGATGAGCCTGCAGGATCTCTTCAAGGAGCAGTGTCAGGCGAGGCCCTCACGGCGTCTCCTTCACTCTCATCTGCGCGAACCGCTTGCATGTTAAAGGGGGGGGTACCTGAGCATCGCGACTCATGGGCTCCTACTTGCTCTCCAGCCCTCACCCTCTGGCCTTGTCCACGGCATCGCGACACAGCATACCAGCCGACGGCTGAGCTTCGCTCGAGGGCCGGGACCCGAGGACGTAGAGCAGAAAGGGGAGTAAAGGCGAGAGGGAAGAGGCACGCGGGGTCCTCGCCAGGCAACTCCTCCTCTGCCGATGCGCGGACCTAACGCCTCACCAAGAAGCAGTTCTTGACCCCCGAGATAAGTCCTCCTCCAGAAATACTAGCTATCGCAGCACCGACCTCGCACCTAAGGCAATCCCGTGTTAGCAACGTCGCGCTCCTTTCTCACCGAACGATGGCTGCTTGAGCGCTAAAGGGGACCTCCTGAGCATCGCGACTCATGGGCTCTTACTGGACCCCGGGCCGCTCACCTCCTAGCCTTGACCACGGCATCGCGACCTGGCATACCAGCGAAGGCTGAAGCCTGCCTTGGGACCGGGACCTATCGGCGCAGAGCATCAAGCTGTAACATCCCAAAATTCTAAATTTTGGAATGTTATAAACAAATAAATAGATTTGATTGATTGCTTGATTGATTGGTGAAAGTGAGTGAATTGAAACTTTTTGAAAGTTAGATGAGAGGGAATAAAAGGACTTTCCCAAACTTTCATTTTGCTTTTATGATCTTGAGAATTCAAATTCTTTTCATCACAAAACCACGGAGAGAAGATGACATGACTTCTTCCATTTATTTAAATGACAAGGGTGTTGAAAATATTTGAATTTCATTTGGAAAAATATTTCCGATTACGAAACTTTAAGCAACTCAATGATTTTCACGAGCGAAGATAAAATGACTTCTTCAAAACATATGAAATATGAGTTGGGAGTTTCAAAGAATTAAATTCAAAGTTCCTTTGAATTTATTTTCAATTTGGAGTTATTTGAGTTTTATTCAAATTATTTTTCTCCAAAAAAAAAATACGGAAAATAGGGTAACATGATTCCCTACATCAGAAAATTGGAGAGAAATTAATTTGAAGTCATTTTGGTATTTTAAAAATGATTTTTGTTGGATTTTATTGGACCAGAAGCACTCTTTGCTTTATTTAAATTTGTGTGTATTTTATTTAATGCTAGAATAATGTTCATCATGTAGGAAATCTTTTTCTGAAAATTTTGATATATTATATGCCTATATAATATTTTCATTTTATTTTGTTTTATCATTTTGTTTTCCTCTCTGTTTGTTTAAAAGAAAAATATTCGCAGCGCCTTGGGCCAAAGGCCCAAGCCGTAAGCAATGGCCGTCGGCCAAGGCCAAGGCCATAGCAGCGCCACTGTGGAGCCGAGGAGGAGCAGCCGCCTTTTTCCAACTCCTAGTAGGACTTTTGTCCTACTTCCGTTTATTCCGTTTATTTCTAGATCTTTTCCCTCTTTGTTTCCTAATCCCAGTCTATTTCTTGCCCCCTACCCCAAGCAAAACCCTCCCCGCCCCCATATAAAAACCCAAGCACCCCCCCACCAACACAACAAACCAACACCTCTCCTCTCCTCACGGAGCAATGGCCAGCCTCACGCCCGCCGCCACCAACGCCGCCCGCCGCCCTACACGCCGCCGCCGCCGCCGCCCTACACGCCGCCGCCGCCGCCGCCCTGCCGCCGCCGCCTAACGCCGCCGTCGCCGTGAGCCCCTCGCTTTCAAGGTACTAGCCTCGCGCGCGTCACCTTTTCTTTTCCTCGTTCGGTTTTCAGAATCGTTCGGTTTCCGTTCGGTTTTCTAGATCGGTTTTTCGTTTCGGTTTTCTTTCCGAAACCCTAGATCGGTTTTTCTCGACGGTTTTACTTTCAGGTTTTGTTTATGGCGTTAAGCGGACCGTTCGTCCTAACGAACGAGATCACCGGTTTGCTTCGGTTAATGAACGTCCGTTAATTCAACCGTTCGTCGTTTTCTTTCTCATCGGATTTATTCCGCTATTTTTTCCGATCACGATTTCAGATCCGATCTTCGTTCTAGTTTATCTTCTCGCTCGTTTATCGGAATCAGGTGATTCAAACGCCTGGAGTTTCATCTCGAAACCGCCGTTCCGTTTAATCAACTTAAACAAAGTTTTGCTACTGTAAAATTTGACTTAGTTTCAACTTGCTAGAACCGAGTTGTTTTCTTCCGTCGTTTGACTTTCGTTGCTTTATTTGATTAGATTCTTTTGCAACCAGGGTTCTTAAGTTGAACTTTCTTGTTATATATTTTATTAGAGATTTAACCGTGCCTTAGATGATTACGTATTTTATTATTGTTGTTTGTCTGCGATAGATCACCCGTGAGTGCCGCTTGTTATTTCTAATCTCTAGGTTTCGCGGATCATCAGCAAGGCAAGTAACACTTGATCATACTTTTTCTACTACCCAGTTTTATGCATTAGATCTATTCCTCAAACACTTGCATGATTAGGATCTAATTAAATTGTGGGATGGGAAGTAGATTGAGGTAGTACCTATTACTTGTTTTACTTATGAAACCTTGGGAGTTACTTCTACGTTTGCTTATTATGCTATGCTATGCTAGTAGACGTGGATTGGGTGAGTGTATCCATGACAGATGTGAGATTGTTAAATTAATGGTTTATTTAAGGTGGCAACTTAAACACACATTTGGGTGGATTGAGGCACTGGGTATCCATGGATTGCCTGTTTTTTTATGGACCGCCACCCGTGCTCAAAGGGATCATGAGATTATTCAAACTAGTAACTTCGTGTGCAGCCACAAGCCATTATGGGCTCGCATAGTTGAGTAAGTCGTCACGAACTCTTATAGTGGTGGACTAGCAGATGTAGGGGATGTAGGTGTACGGTCTACCCATCGTAAGGTGCTAGCGCTTCGAAGACTATGTCTCGGTCATCCGTTTCTCAAACACCCTGCAGTACGAGAAATCAAACGGAGGCGATCGAGTCTTGTGGGGAAAAGTGCGCAAACCTCTACAGAGTGTATAAACTAATCATGATTAGCCGTGTCCCCGGTTATGGACAATTTTGAGTATCTAGTACCTGGATATCATGTGAATCTCATCATGTTACTTCTAATTAATATTGTTTGGGTTTAATGAGTACTTTTAATTGGGATTGAGGATGCTGTCAACCATTCTCAATGTTCAACAACCACCATGATAGTTAAATAAATTTATTCCTTTGCAGTAGGGAAAAATTGGCTTTTCGCAAAAAAAACTGTAACCATAGAGCTTTCCACCTGCCATATATGCATGTAGTATAGCTTATTCTCTCATTACTCTCTATGTGTTACATTGCCAGCATATTCCATGTGCTGACCCGTTTTTGGGCTGCAACTTTTCATGTTGCAGACTTTTCGCATTTACGAGTAAGTGATATGTTAGGGTTACGATTTCCTATACTCAACTTTGCCGTTGGTGTTGATGGGAATCCACAACCTTGTTAAGCTTCCGCTTATATATTGGATTGAGGTAATAGTATTTACGTTATTTCATACATGTGATTTACCTCTGTTATAAATCCTTCGAGTACTGTGTGTGTCAGCATACCGATCCAGGGATGAAACAAAAGCACAGAGACTTGATCCATTCGGGTCGGGTCGCTACACAAGCCCTCGTGAGGTTCAAAAGGAGGAACTAAGCTAAGATGGAATGAGCATCTCGCACCACTTCACGACAAGGATCATATTAACAAACAGAACCACAGTCACCTTACAAGCCCCCATGGGGCGCGTTCTTCGATTCCTCGCAGGGAACAAGGGGAGCAGATCCTGAAGAACGCTAACCACACGCGCCTCTGCAAAAGACGCCATCATAAACAGTGGGCCGTCAGGCACCAGCGCCAACCAATCCAGATCAGTGTCGGCGGCGGCCTGACGAGCCCGCCCTGCTCCGAGAGCGACGCAAGCTCGGGGGCTCGTAGCTGTCGTCGCTCGTCTCCGGGGTCGCGAAGAGCTCGACAGAGTCGCTGGATCCTCCGACGCCTCCGCCGCCTGAGGAGCTACTGGGGGAGTGGTCGGCGAGCCTAGTCCTTGCCGCGGCATGGCCCCGACCACCTCTCTCAGGGCAGCACTCCAGCCGGCGTCCTTCCGCATCAAAGACCTTGAAGAACATCACGGAAGCGCCGTCGTACTCCAGGTGGATCACGAGGCGCCCTCGCCCCTGCAGACAGGCGATCTCGCCCCAGCCTCGAGTCATGAAGACCTTGCCCGGAGCTACGACCGTTACCTCCGCTCCGGTTGCAAGGGTGCTGCAGCCGGGGTGCTGCAACCAGAGCTCCAGAGATCCCCTCTGTGGAATCACGAAGGTGAAGGAGGGAGGAAGGCGAATCCAAGACTGAGGAGGCATGGCGGCGTGGAGCACAAACTTTCGAGAGCAGCCCTCGGCATGGACTCCAGGAGGAACAACGCGCACCGCCATGACCCACCGGTGCCGACGGCGGCGTCGTCCATGGCGCTTGGCATCGACTCCTTCAGGGCCCTCAATGCAGGCGTACAAGGGCAGCAGGAACCCTGGCGGTGGCCGCTCATACCAGGGCCTCGACACCTCCTGCCGGGCGCCCTCATCTCGACGGCAGAGGGCTAGCCGTTTCTTCGACGGAAGCGGATCGGGACCCTCTCGGGGGGCCTTTCCTTTCTCTTCTGTGGAGAACCGGTGGATCGGAGCCATCACCGCAATATGGAGCAAGGGCAAGGATGGATAAGCAGGAGAAGCAAGAAGAGCTGGACTGGAAGGGCACGCGCCGTTCCGTACTTATAGCCGGGGAAGGCCAACCGTCGACCTCCACCATCACAGGTAATCATGACCCGCTTTGCATGCAGGGACTTGTTAATTCGTGCAGTTGCCGAGGCGTCGTGGGGAAGTGGAGACGCCCACGTCCAATCAACCGCCATGCGGCGCCCAAGGCCGCAGGCTGTTAGGGCCCGCGGCGCTTCGCACTTGCCCCTTCGCTTCTCTGCTAAGCCAAGTCCAGGCGCGCCTTGGGCCCGGGGTCTACTGTCGGCATTTTGGGAATGGGGGTACCCAGACTAGCCTGCCTGCGGCCTGCGGCATGGCTCAAGGGATGGCCCAGTACGACCCATCTTCATCAGCACAAGCTCAAGACCCTCGCGAGGGGCCAAGCCTCGCGGGGCGGACAACAGGAAGCTTCCTCAGGCACGGCCTCGTCAGGCTAGCTCGCGAGGAGGCGGAGAGATCAAGGCGGGGTACCTCACGAGGTGCCCATGACGCAAGCCATGATTTACCAAGGGCGCCAAAGGGGCGCCAGCCAGCCAAGATGTCCTCATTTCCTCTTTGGTGCAAAGGAGGCAAGCGCAGCGAGAGCATCAAGCAAAGGCAACCATTTTGGTACAACGAGACCAAGACCAACACAACGGCAGGTGGAGGAGGTCATCATGGAGCCCAAGCCGGGCGTTGCCGTCGAGCCTTTGGCGGAGGACCAACTTTAGTCAGGTTAAGTGTACTAGATGTTCCCCTTCCAAATGGCCAATTGTTGGCGCCCTTCCCGCTCAATATTTGGGAAGAGGCCCAGGGCCTCTGCCTATAAATAGGACTAGCCACCCACGGGGTAGGGCAATCTTGAAGAGAGCAAGACATCAATCTCGAATCCAGAGAGAGAGAGAGAGAGAGAGAGAGAGAGAGAGAGAGAAAGAGGGAGAGAGAGAGAGAGAGAGAAGCGACAGAACACCCCCTATCGCCTGTCAAGCACCAGCCAAGAATGCACTCGCGAGGCTGTTCTTCTTCCTCTTGTATTCATCATCAGCCCCTGAGGCAGCCCACCACACCACACACTGGAGTAGGGTATTACACCACAATGGTGGCCCGAACCAGTATAAACCTATTGTCCCTTGTGTTGCTCTTTGTGTAGTTTTAGATCCTTGCGAGGCGACGAGGTGTAGGTAGGTTGGAGGTGAGATCTCCGCGTGCACCCCAGAGTTCGAACCTAAAGGGTCTGCCGGAACCCGAAATCCGACAGCCGCGAGCGGAGCACGCGTTAGTTTGGCGCTCCTCTCCGGAGCAGCACTCCAGGCGGCGGCCCTCGGCGTCGAAGACCTTGAAGAAGAGCATGGAAGCTCCATCGTACTCGAAGTGGATCGCGAGGGCACCCCTCGCACGGCAGACCCATGCGATCTCCCCCCAGCCACGGGTCATGAAGATCTTGCCGGTGGGAGCCGCTTCGATCTCCGCTCCGGTCACCAGAGCACTGCAGTCCGCGTGCTGCAACCAGAGCTCGAGAGGCCCCCTCGGCGGCATCACGTCGGAGAAGAACCGCGGGAAGCGGATCAAGCTTGGAGGCATCGGCGCCCACAGCACCAACTCACGCGAGGAGTCGCAACAGGATCCTGTGGGCGACGGCAAGACGCCACCGTGGGCGCGGGCGACCCTGACACGGCGCGGGCTGCGCTGCTCGTCGCTCCGACCTCCCGAGCCCTCGGCTCGAGCGTACAAGGGTAGCGGGTACCTCGGAGGAGGCCGCTCGCACCAAGGCCTTGTCACCAACTGCATTGCCGCTTCATCATGGCGATGGATCGACCTTTTCTTCGGCGGAAGTGGCCCCAGATCATCACGGGGAGCCTTTCCTTTCTCTTCAGTAGAAAACCTTCTGATGGGCGCCATTGTTGTTAGCAGTGGAGCAAGGAAGAAGAAAGCAAACAAGGAAGAGATGCGCAACGGGGGCTCCGCCCCCCTCCCCATTTATAGCAAGAGAAGGCCAACCGGCGTCTCCCACAATCGCAGGTAATGATGGTTTTCCTTGCATGTCGCAGGGACTTGTCAAGTCGTGCAGTTGCTGAGGCAGCATGGGGAAGCGGAAATGCCCACGTCCAATCAACCGCCGCCCATCAACCGAGGCCGTCGACTTTTGGGGCCCGCGGTGCTCCGAACTTGACCCTTGGCTTCGCTGTGAAGCCAAGCCCGAGCGCACCTTTGGGCCTGTGGGCTATCACAGGTGTTCTGGGAACGGGGTCCTAAACTTGCTCGCTGCGACCCACAACGTGGCTAAGCCAACAGGCCGTACGTCACGTCTTCATCAACAAGGCATCCAAGACCCTCGCGAGGCGGACGACGCAAGACCTCCTCTGGAGTGGCCGAGCTAGGCAGGCTCACGAGGAGCGGAGATATCAAGGCGTGGAAAACCTCATGAGGCTCTCGTGGCGTGAGCCATGACGAACGGCACTAGGCGGGCGCCAGCGCGCGCAGCGTCCTCATTTCCTCTTTGGTGCTAAAGAGGCCAGCGCAGGCGAAGATTACCGAGGCATCAGGCAAAGGTTGCTATATTGGTGCAACAAGACCAAGACCAGGAGGACGGCGAGACGGAGGTCATCGTGGAGCCCAAGACGGCGTCACTACTAGAGCTTTTCGCAGGCGAAGACCGTGTTTGTCAGGATAGCTTGTACTAGCTGTCCCCCTTCATTTGCCCGCCGTTGTTGGCTCCCTTCACGCTCGATATTTGGGAAGAGGACAAGGGCCTATATAAGTAGAGCTAGCCATCACAGTAGGGGCATCGAGCAATTCACCAGCTCTCACCCACACAAGTTAGCCAGGCACAAGAACACCTCAACCTCAGGAGGCTGTTCTTCTCTTTGTACGGTTCATCATCAGCCCCAGAGGCAATCCACCACCACCACACTGGAGTAGGGTATTACACCACAACGGTGGCCTGAACCAGTATAAACCTCGTGTCTTTCTGTGTTGCGAGTTCGTCGAGTTCTTCCACGAGATCTTAGCGAGCTAGGGCGTTGATCGGTAGGAGGGATGACTTCGGCGCACCCCAGTGTTTGAACCTTAAGGGTTTGCCGGAACCCCACATTCGACAAGCGCATCGTACTTTAATAGGTACAGTGGTTGAGAGGATTTCATCCGCCAAAAGTGGGTTGCATGAAGCTTTTATGAGCCTGCTAAGAGGCTTTGAGGTACGCAAAGTAATATATATATATTTTGACGGTACCGCACACGCTAGGTGTGCCCTATGCAGATAGTAGCCCCTGAGACTCTGGTTGCTGTCCAAAGGCGGCAAACAGAGGATCATAGTCCCAGGTAATGATCATGCTGCTTTCATGTGCAGGCGGCTGAGGGTCCGGTGGCTGGCCGGACTGGTGAGTTTGCCGAACTGAGGCGGCAACTTGATGCGGCAGATGCCGACATCGTGCTTGTAAACAAGCGGCTTGATGAGGCACAAGGTATGTATTCTATGGTGGTCAATAGATATTAAGAGGAGCATGATGCTAGTATTTGTAATATGTTGTGACTGCAGATGGAGCTGCCGCCATGGAGACCCTTCGGGCGGAGCTTGCCCGAGCCAAGGAACAAGCCAGGAGAAGCGATGCGGCCACCCTAAAGGCAGCCGAAGAGTTAAGAGCCAAACAAGCTGCTCATCGCCAAAGTGAAGATAAAATAGGCAAGATGGCTGTTGAGCTGAAGGATGCCGCCGACCGGTATGAGCTTCTTGAAAAGGAAAGCTGCGAAAGCAATGGACTGAAGAAAGCCATGGTAGCAGCCAAGGAAACCCGCTCTAAAATCAGAGCGGCGAAGGAGGAGCTTCGTCAAGCCGGAGATATCACGGCTGGGAAGCCCTTTCTGTTGCGGACGAAGTTTGGAGATTTGAAGTATGCCCCTCTGGATGAATTATGGAGTGCTGCAGACGCGTACTTGGACTTGGCAACGAGTGTTGCTGATGCGACTGAGTTTTTCAAAGATCAAAAAGATCACGAAGTGGAAAAGTTGTTCTGGTCGCAGTTTAGTGCTCCAACGCATCCGCTGCTGTTAAATGAACAAATGGCCGAGTGGGCTGAACTCCATAGATTGTTCGGACTTGCCATGAGGTCTGTCGTGGATCATCTTTGGCCGGAAGGACCAAGGCCGAATAGTTATTTTGGTTTAGTTCAACGATTCCTTGGTGCTGTGCCGCATATCAATGCTGTAAAGAGGTCGGCGTGCATAGAGGGTGCGCGGATGGCTCTTGCCCGTGTTAAGACATATTGGGAAGAGATGGAGGCCACCGCTATTGCAACCCAGGGTCCGGCCGCAGGCCAGGTCTCGGCCGAGGACTATTTTGAGGAAGTCCTAGAAGGTGCTCGTTTAATAGAGGCTCAATGCTCGAAGAGTATCATGTTTGAGTGACATGTATCCCGATTGACCTGAAAGTTTGCAAGTCGTTTCAAAATTTCACGCATATAACGCTGGGTGTTCGGAAAAGCGCCAGATTCACACTTGATCCAACGTCTTGGTCCGTTAAGGAGGTGATGGCGCGGCGAACAAGGCAATCAGACTATATAGCTTTAACACTTTCACTTAGCCATAGGAGTTTGACGGTGGGGCTACTATATAGCCCCTGGTACTTCCGCGCTCATCCAAATACGGGGCGCGTACATACATGGCCGGGAAACTAGCCCTTCGTTAATATGGAGGAATCGCGAAGATTCCGCTGAGTCATCGAGTGGTTGACCAGTCTTGCGCTTTATCATGACAGTCAGTTTTCGGCTTTCTCTACTTAGGTGCTCGTCCAGATGAACCAGGGCACAATCACAGTAGTTCTGCCGGTGCCACCTTAGCCGATAGAGCGGAACGTAAGGTAGCAAAACACGGGAGCCGGGCAAACCCAACTATTGACCAAAGACATGATTCGGAGCTGATGCATATAATGCCAAACTCGCGACGCCGAACACTCCCTAAGGTATTCGGACTTTACAACATATACCGGGCTGAGTAATGCCCTTGATGATGAACCCTGAGTTTCTAGGTACGTGCATTAGTCTCACGTGGCGAAATGCCAATAACGCCAGCATCCCTCTCGGTTGTGTTGAGTATCCGGATGGTGTGAGGCAACAAGAGACAGTAAGAAAGGTTTACACATGGTCTTAATCTAAAAAGAAACCTTTGAGCAGGGACCTGCTGCACGTCTGCGCTTGTGTGTCCGTTGTGCCTTATCCTGAAAGGGTGTAGCACGATTATCTTCTGTAATAGAGAAAAACCCAGGTGAAAGTCTTCGTGCGAAAAATTGGTTATTCTTAATAAACCATTAAAAATCCATCTAAATAAGGTCAAGCAGAACTGTAGTTCCTTTTACATGCGGGAAGCCCATAGCACCATCTGTGGAGCTATATCCGTCGACCCAATCTCGGGTTTATCCTAGCTATTACAGCTTAGTGGTGCGTTGGACTCGTCTAGCCGTGTCCGCGGTCTTGACGACCGATCATTTATTCTAGTTGGAGAGGTCGTTCAGTGTTCGGCTGCTAAAGCCGCCACACATTCTTCTGCACGTAAGGAACGCTCTGTGTTTCCGCTAACTATGTTGATGCCACGTGGACTGGGCATCTTAAGCTTAAGATAAGCGTAATGCGGTACTGCGTTAAAACGAGCGAAGGCCGTTCTTCCGAGTAGTGCTTGATAGCCGCTTCAGAATGGGGCGATGTCGAAGGTTAACTTTTCACTTCGGAAGTTGTCGGGAGAACCGAATACAACCTCTAGTACTAGAGAGCCCGTACAGCGGGCCTCTGGGCCTGGTATTACTCCTTTAAAGGTAGTATTGCTTTGGTTGATTCTTGTCGGGTCTATCCCCATTTTGCGGACTGTATCCTGATATATCAGATTAAGACTACTGCCGCTGTCCATAAGGACTCGGTGAGATGGTATCCGTCAATTATTAGGTCTAGCACCAAGGCAGCCGATCCTCCGTGCTAGATACTAGTCGGGTGATCCCTGCGATCAAAAGTGATCGGGCAGTGTAAGTGCATCTAGTGCCCCTTAGTGATTTTGGTGGATTGAAGACTTATAGGTTACGGAACTAATGCGTTTGTGAGTGTACACAGGTCTATAAGTCTATGAGGAGTTTGATATTTACAGAGAAAGTCGACCTCTAAAAATGAAGTTCTTCGACTGAAGACTTTGATATTTTGAAGACTTTCTGAAGACTTTGAAAGTGAAGAAATTGGTGTGACCTTGAAGACTTGGTATTCATTTGAGGAACATGAAGCGTGAAGACTTTTGTTTTCGTAGTTTCGTTTTCTCTTTCTTGAGTCATAGGAAACACCGTCTTGTTAAAGGGGTCGAGGAAATACTAAGGAAAAATTTCCATGTGATGCTCAACTCAAAATCCTACACCTACCAATCCCTTCGAGTGAAGCCTTTGGAAATCTCATACGATTCAGTCAATTTCTTGATTAAGGTCGAGACGAAGTTCTTACAGTCACCGAGGAATTTGTTCTGACTAAGGAGTTAGGAATTCGCCAGTGCGGATTGCCTACACAGTGAGGAATATGATAGCCCTGAGGAATTTGATACTCAAATTTCCGACCGTTGCTGTGCTGCGCACCAGCTGTACCAAAATATCTTATCCATCTAACGGTCATATCATTGAAGGGCATTTATGTCTTATCATGTCGGGCTGCTCCCTAGACTAAATAGCCGCCCCCTACAACGACTAGCTGGTTGGCTGCTCTGAGAGAACTTGACACTTGTCATTTGAGAGCAACTCATCCTCTGAGGACTTTGAGCGAAAATCATCGAGTGAGGAAAAACCCCAAAACCAAACCCCTGCAAACCCAAAGTGATTGAGCATCACTGAAGAAATTGATCCTGCGTGGATCCGACGCTTGTTACCTTTGAAGACCGTGCTTCTTCCAGACGGTTAGGCGTCATGGTCTAGAGCATCCAAGAGGAATTGTGGATCGCCGAGTGACCAAGTCTATGAAGGTTTGGAAGTCGCTCAAGACTTACCACGAGTGATTGGACGAGGTCTGTGGTGACCTTAGTTCAAGGAGAATACGGTGAGGACTTGGTGTCCCGAGCTGCGTGCTCGGCCGACTGGGTGTCCGGACTGTGTGTCCACGAAGTTTAAATACTCAGCCGCTCCAACCAGGATGTACAACCGAGACAGCGGCTTGAACCGGTCTACCAAATCATTGTCTTCACCAACCTTACTGGTTCTATCTCCTCAACCCTCTCATTTCCTCATTCTTGTGTTGAGTGTTTGTTCATATCTGTGTTTGAAGACTTTGTTGAAGACTTTCTCAATTTCCTCAGTTCAATTTCTTGATCGGTTTGTCTTCATCTTGTGTTATCCCGTGATTACGCTTTATGTACTGTGTTTGTCTTCATTTCATCATGATGACCATGCGTGTATTCTGTTATGCTTACTTCTGAGTACTTATTCCGCTGCAAGTAGTTCTTCGCTAAGGAATTTCCTCACCGGCAAATTCCTCAGTGAAGAATTCATAAAAATCGCCTATTCACCCCCCCTCTAGTCGATATAACGCACTTTCAGGCAGGCCGACCAAGGGTTGAACTTGGAGGTGACGGGTTCTACAACGTGTATGTCTCGGAGTGCGCATTTGCTCCTCCTTTTTGTTACGTGAATCATGTTCATTGTTTTGACCTCTGGTGGGAATTTTTTTCTATCCCCTAGAGTGTTGCTGGCGAGGCTCATCCTCATCTTCACTTGGTGTCTCCCTCCCCTTGTGTTCGATGTTTAGCTTGCCAGCCTGCTTGAAGACCCAACATTCTCTGTTGGTGTGATTTGCAGGTTTGTCGGTGGTGCCATGAATCTGACATAATCTGTCTAGAATCTTGTTTAGGCTGGACGGTCCATCTCTGCTGCCATTAAATGGCTTTTTCTGTTGGCCGGGTCGAGAGCCCCTGAATCCGGCGTTTACCGCCCTATTGTCTGGGCTGTCTTCATTGTTTCAACGCTTACTTTTATAGCGTCATGGTTTTCCATTGCCATCCTTGACTTCGAATGTGCTTGGGTCGCTGGTGCCGCTACGGGCCAGCCAACTATCTTCGCCCGCGCAAAAGCAGGTCATAAGGCTTGTTAGGGCTGCCATTGTCCTCGGTTTTTCCTGGCCGAGGTGTCTGGCGATCCATTCGTCCCGGACACTATGTTTGAAAGCCGCTAAGGCTTCGTCGTCCGGGCAGTCGACAATTTGATTCTTCTTAGTGAGGAATCTGTTCCAAAGCTTTCGGGCTGACTCTCCGGGCTGTTGAATTATATGACTTAAATCGTCTGCATCCGGAGGTTGGACATAGGTCCCTTGAAAATTAACCCTAAAAGCATCCTCAAGTTGTTCCCAACTTCCAATTGAGTTTTCGGGGAGGCTCTTCAGCCAGTGCCGAGCTGGTCCTTTCAACTTGAGGGGCATGTATTTGATGGCATGGAGGTCATCTCCTTGAGCCATGTGGATATGAAGGATAAAGTCCTCAATCCAGACCCCAGGGTCAGTCGTTCCGTCGTATGCCTCTATGTTCACGGGTTTGAATCCCTCTGGAAATTCGTGATCTAGCACCTCATCGGTGAAGCATAGGGGGTGCACGACACCCCTGTATTTGGATGTGTCATGGCATTCTGACGGTTGTAGTGTCCGGTTTTGATTCTATGCCGGAGCGCGCTTCCTAGATCCGTAGATGGACCTGGTCATACCGGCTTTTTGGTGCATGTCCTCACGTAAATCGTGTGCTGACTTATGTGCGACATCGTTAGCCGCCCTATCGCGGCTGTGGGGTGGTCGATCCGGCTGATGGGCCGTTTTATTTTTCAGCCGTATAGGCTCTAAAGCCTCGTCATCGAATTCAGGCAGCAACTTGCGCTTTGGATAGCTCTTTGTGTGGCGACTGCCACCGTACTTTTCTTCACTGTCGAGCACTTTGTTCCATCTACTGTTGAGTGTATTTTGCGCGGCCTTAAGCCTTTGCTTCTGCTTCTTTAGACTCCTTGTGGTGGCAATAAGCCTTCTATGGAGGTTCTCTTGCTCCAAGTGCCTTTAGGGATGATGTGTGCATCGTCGTCCGGACTGTTCTCCTCTCTGGAGACAGGTTGATTAGCTTTACCCTCGGCGTCGTCGTGATCGGACAGCGGCTCCGTACTATGTTCGCCCTCCGCTGGTCCATCCTTCTCTGTCGCTGGGTCCATGTGGTCGTCGTTTCCTTTGGAGTCGAGCAGGTTATTATTATTTCTTGCACTGTTATCGCTGTTTTTGCCGAGGCGGGGTTTCGAGCGGCGCCTACGCCGTCGCTTTGGTTGCTTCTCGAGGGAACTATCCTTCGCTGCCTCTTTCCTTTCCTCGACATTGTTTTCTTTAGGTGTATCCACCATATATATATATATATATTTATATATATATATATATCGTGTGATGAAGTGGCTGTCCAGCGCTGTGGCACTCCGGCTTAGAGCGACCGGTTTACCATGCATTGCCAACCCAGAGATCATGTCTTCTGGCAACACACAACATCTTGGTACAGAAAACAACCGCTTTATTGATGCTAGCGGACCAGAGTTTATATTACAACAGATGTTGAGGCCAAGCGGCACGCCCGGTCTTGGTGAACAATATGTACATTATTTAGTGAACATTAAGGGGCCTCGATCATAACAACTACGCGGCAGCGGAACAACGTCGTAGCGGAAACTCCATATCACAGGGACACCGATGTGGACATGATCTAGACTCGAGCAGCGCTCCTTTCCAACGAGACTTTCCTGAAATCTGGCATGACACACCAGGTCAGTACATTGAATGTACTTGCAAGCTCACAACAGGCATAATCATAATGGCAAACAATATCATGATAATTAACCAATTAATAATAATGCAACACTATATGTCCAACATGCCGTGATCATGCTCGAACGTCCCTCAGGACGAACTTACCAACCGTGATCATTCTCGGATCACAAACAAACCACCATCATGGTCTGCACAAAGCTAACTCGTGATCCTTAAGGTGATCACAACCACGACCAATATTTGGTCCCGAACATCTCGATGGCCTTTCAGCCATCATCAACAGTGCAAAGTTCATAACTTAGTGTGCAAATTTTATTAAACGTTGACTCATGGTGGGACCTACTACGAGGTGTCCGTGACCGTGGAATCAGCTATTGATAGATTATACACTGTGCAGAGGTAGCACACTGTACCCACACCACGGAACACATGGCCTCGCACTCCCATTCGGGTGGACCAACGGCATTCTGACAAAACCCTTCCATTGCCATGACACTCTCCCAGCCACTCCGGCCCAATCCCCAACGGGCTAGTACTGGGTGGCCCCATGTCTACCAAAGACACAACGACCACCGTCGTGGCCAAAATGATCCCACTCGGAGGCCCGGTACCATAATCTCAACAACGGGCACACAAGGTTATGCCTGCTTACCGGGCCAGGGTAAGCATGCCAAAACCTTCCCTAGTTGGAGGCACCGACCAGAGGCAATGTCAATGGATCGAATCAAGGCCTTCCCGCAAAGGCAAATGTGGTTGCACTGGGAAAAACTCGATTCAGCGGCACCATGACCCAGTCAACGATATATTCAAGTTGAGTTAAATTCAGGTTCAACTTAAAAATGAAAATGACTGGTGACATAGCATGCCATGAAATGCAAAACTACACATGCACCACTTATGACTGATGTCATCCATATTCACACTAAGCATAAACATCAACAACTTATATTACTTTGCTGTTCAGGGTAACTCACATTTTAACCAAAATATTTTGCAGCAAGTTTTATTATTTTCTCATGCAAGAAAATAACTTCGATTAATTTCTCATATACATAGCAAAGATTAAACCACAAACAAATCCTAATTTCTTTACCAACCAAGTTAGGTTCAAACATTCTGTAAGTCAAATAAAACAAGTACTTAACAGAATATTTTCTAGCAAAATTTTACCATTTTATTTATGTAAGAAAATAACTTTAAGTAATTACTAACATGCATAACAACATTATTTTTATCATCACCACAAATAGATCTTAGCTTTGCTTTACCAACCAAGCTAGTTTCAACATTCTGTAAATTAAACATAATAACTAACAAACACTTAACAGAATATAAATAACATAATAGTTATTTAAATGCATGGATTAATCATTTCATTCAAGTAAATAAATCATAAATATTGAAATGGCACCATGAAAATGTTGCTGTGGCTTGCCATAGTGCAGATGAGGTTCACAAGCCTTCTGGTGATCCTCAAGACAAGCCGGACCGTCTAAAAAACATTTTAAACACAAAAAAATATCAAGAACACTTCTGAAAATCACCAGAAATTCTAAACAGCTCAGAAAAATATCATCTTTGGTGAGCTGCTAGATTTCTTTGCAAAGAACAAAATGCAAAAAGAATCAATTCATTTGGACTTATGGTTGAAGAGTTATGGCTGTTTGAAGTGCTCTGTAAATCCAAATGAATTTGAATAAAAATAAACATACTAAGCCCAGGGGCGCCACCACTCGTACCGCTTCACGAGCGTATAGAGTGGCTGAGTAGCGGGCCCCGGTAGTCAGGTGAGGAGGAGGGGAGAAGGAAACAGAGGGAGCCACGGCTTCGACGGAGCTCTTGCCGACGACGAGGGCTCCTTGGCCAAAACGAGAGGGAGGGATGGCAAGAGGGGACGGAGGCGCACCTGCCCGTACTCGTAGCGTAGCTAGGGGTGGTCGGACGGCGTCGGAATCGACCTCGCAAGCGAAGGCATAACACGATGGTCGCCGGAGATGAAGAAGACGGCGAGCAGAGGCAATTCCAGGGGCTCCAGAGGGACAGGATGGCTTCACCGGAGAGAGGCGGAGGCCCTGGAAGGGTCGCCCTGGCCTGGGAGGGGCTGGAGCTACCGCGGCGACCAGAGGGGATCACCGGCGAGATCGAGCTGGAGGACGGCGGCCCGCAGCCTGCCCGGCCGGCTATGGCTTCCTACGTGCTTGTGGGGTGTGTGGTAGTGCTGGATGGTGCTCGAGGAGCCTGGGGGCGGCTCCATTTATAGGTGAGCGGAGAGGGGGGGTCCGGGCTCCATCGGTGGGCACCTGTCCACGGCGCCTGGCAACGAGCGGTGTCAGTGAGAGGGGGAGAAGGCGATGCAGCTCACGCGGCAACTGTTGATGAACGAGGACGAGCACAGGAACAAGGAGAAGGCGACGAGCACAGTGCGCACCACACTGTTGGGTTGGCCTGACCGTGCCCGTGCTTGCTGCGGTGAGCTCCGGCGTCGGCGGGCACAAGAGGGGAGTTAATGGCATTGAGACGAGGATGGTGGTGAGGTTTGGCATGCTCGGGCAGGCGGGGGAAGCGAGCACGCGCGAACAGAGCGCTCGGCGGCACTCAGAGCGCGTTGACATGCAGGCATGACATGGTGGACACGCGTGGTCACCGCGTGAACTCTTCCATCAGGCCAGCCTACATCCAAAAATCATGTCTGGCATGTTGTTCGTAGTGTTTTTGAAGTTTACCACGCTTTGGTTTGGATCCAGGTGCAGTAGAGAAGTTTTTACATGCCAAGTAAGTTTCTGGTCAGTAAATTTGAGAAGTTACTGTGCTCAAATGGCTGGGTGTTGGAGGTTGTGCTTTGGAGGTTAGCCATGATATACTAAGGTGAAAATGCACAAGAAAACCCAGGCACAATGGAGCAAGTAAAATGATAGTTGCTGTAGAAACCACCATTTCTGTCCAGTACAGAAAATATTTTCTGTAGAAAAATATTCCAAAAAGTGATGAAATATGTTTGCTCAGGAAGGTGCCCTAGGATTCAAAGAATATTTGTGAATAATCTCAGATTTTTCTGGGCCAAAAAAATTGGGGTTGCTTTGGGGCATACTGATCTGGCTAGGGTTTTCGGGAGAAAAATGAATATTTTTCATTTAAGAAAATATTCCAAAGATTATTTTGGGGTGGATCAGAAGGGGAATGATGATTAGGGAGGGAAATGAAGCACTTGGGTGAAAGCTAAGGGTACCCAAGTGTTTAAGTCCTTATGAAAAGATTAAAAAAACTCCAAATTTCAAAATGACTTCAAAAGAAAATCAAGCAAATGAGAGAGGGCAAAAACCAGGCTGTCACAAACCTCTCCCATTTAGAATGAATCTCGTCCTCGAGATTCCGTTGCTTGGGAAAACCACTCTGGATAATGTGACTGTAGAAATTCTTCCCGCTCCCAAGTTGATTACGACTACGTGTGATGCTCCCACTGAACTTTTTAAAACTTCCTTACTTTACTGCGAGTGACCCTTTCCATCTGATCCAAAATTCTAAACGGTCTCTCTTCATAAGTTAAATCATTTGCCAACTCTACCTCAGCCATAGAATTCCTTTTCTCGGTGAGGGATATGCATCGTCTCAATTGTGAAACATGAAACACGTTGTGCACGTCTGCCAATTCAGCAGGTAGTTCCAATTGATATGCAACGGTACCCACTCGAGACATAACCGGGAATGGACCAATAAATCTTGGTGCCAACATTCCACGAGTCTGAAATCTTTTGACTCCTTTCATAGGAGTGACTCGGAGGTATACGTGTTCTCCGGGTTCAAAATTGATCTGTCGGTGCTTTGCATCATAATAACTTTTCTGTCGAGATTTGGCCAATTGCAATCTGTCTTTGATTTCCTTAACTTGTTTCTCAGCTTCCATCATGAGATCTGTTCCGAAGATACGGCTATCTCCAATTTGAGACCTATTTAAAGGAGTGCGACACTTACTGCCATACAGAGCTTCATACGGTGACATTTTAAAACTAGTCTGGAAGTTGTTGTTATAGGAAAATTCGGCATATGGCAAGCAGCCTTCCCATTTAGGTCCTTGGGCTAAAGCACAGGCTCGCAACACATCTTTAAGTATTTGATTTACCCATTCTGTCTGTCCATCCGTCTGAGGATGATAAGCAGTACTATATTTCAGTGCTGTCCCCAAGGCTTGATGGAGGCGTGACTAAAAGCGGAGGTGAACAGGGAACCTAGGTCGGAAGTGATAGTTTGGGGTTCTCCATGCTGCTTGACTATTACGGATACATTCTGGTACATGCAAGTTGATCTGCTCTATATCTGATGCTGATCGGGATGAAGTGAGCAACCTTGGTTAGGGTGTCCACTATGACCCAGATTGCATCATTGTCTCACTGAGTCTTAGGCAATCCCGTAATGAAATCCATACAAACGTCATCCCAATTCCATTGTGAAAACGACAGCGGTTGGAGGAGTCTGGCTGGCTTCTGATGCTCTGCCTTTACCTTGTTACATATGTCGCAACAGGCCACAAAATAGGCAATGTCTTTCTTCATTCCATCCCACCAGAATCTTTGTCTAAGGTCCTCATACATTTTCGTACCTCCCGGGTGAATGGAATATGATGATTCGTGTGCTTCTGATAGGATTTTCTTCTTTAAGTCCAGTTGATTGGATACACAAATCCGTCCACGGAATCGGAGGGTACCGAATTTGTCCTTGGAGAAATCTAGGGTCTGCTCTGCCATCTGGCCCTTGGCATATCTTTGCAGATTGGTGTCAGCTGGCTGGGCCTTGCGGATCTCTTCCTCAAGTGTGGGGGTAACTTCCAAAATATTAGCGAGGCCAGCATCCACTATGACCAGGTTGAGCTGAGCGATCTCCTCTTGGAGTTCGGGAGGCAAGGATTTTAATATGACATTCTAGCTGACGGGCTTTCGACTCAGTGCATCGGCAACCACGTCGGCCTTACCCGGGTGGTAATTTATTCCAAGATCATAATCCTTGACCAACTCTAGCCATCTTCGTTGAAGAAGGTTTAAATCTGGCTGAGTAAAGATGTATTTGAGACTTTTGTGGTCGGTAAAAATTTGGCACCTTTTTCCAATGAGGTAGTGTCTCCAAATTTTTAGCGCATGAACCACCGCGGCAAATTCGTAATCATGAATAGGATAATTTCCCTCGTGGGGTCGTAGATGTCACGATGCATATGCTACTACCTTGATGTCTTGCATAAGTACGCAACCAATGCCTTGCCTGGAGGCGTCACAATACACATCAAAACTGTGATAAATGTCTAGAAGAGTCAATACAGGTGCGGTTGTCAGCCGTATCTTTAGCTCATTAAAACTTTTCTCACAATCCTCCGTCCATTCAAACTTCTTATCCTTTCTGAGCAGCTCCGTCATGGGTTTAGCAATCTTGGAAAACCCTTCAATAAAACAACGGTAATATCCATCTAATCCGAGAAAACTCCGGATCTGCGTCACGGTCGTGGGCGACACCCAATCGAGCACATCCTTTACTTCGCTCGGGTCCACGGCTATACCTTCGGTGGATAGTACATGTCCGAGAAACCCAACTTGCTTGAGCCAAAATTCGCATTTGCTGAATTTGGCGTATAGCTGATGGTCGCGGAGTCGTTGTAGCACTGCTCGGAGGTGATCCTTGTGCTCTTCTCACCCTTGGAGTAAATGAGGATGTCATCGATGAAGACTACCACGAATTTGTCGAGGAAGTCCATGAATACTTTGTTCATCATATGCATGAAGAAAGCAGGGGCATTGGTGAGACCAGAGGACATCACAGTATATTCATAAAGACCGTACCGAGTAGTGAATGCGGT
The DNA here is from genome assembly GCA_021605145.1 of Aegilops bicornis. Lineage (NCBI taxonomy): Eukaryota > Viridiplantae > Streptophyta > Magnoliopsida > Poales > Poaceae > Aegilops > Aegilops bicornis. The sequence continues at coordinate 328,320,431 of CM038674.1, read as the reverse complement.
TTTAGGAATATCCTCCTTTTTAATCTTGAGCTGATGATATCCGGTCTGTAAGTCGATCTTAGAGAAACTTTAGCCCCACTGAGCTGATCAAACAGATCATCAATCCTTGGCAGTGGATATTTATTTTTGATGGTGACCTCATTCAGCTGGCGGTAATCTACGCACATGTGGAGACTGCCATCCTTTTTGTCCACGAAAATAGCAGGTGATCCCCATGGTGAAGAGCTGGGATGAATATATCCTTTTTGGAGAAGTTCATCAAGTTGTTTCTTTAGCTCAACTAATTCTGATGAGGGCATCCGGTAGTACTTCTTGTATAATGGTGTAGTTCCGGGCACAAGATCTATTGCAAATTCCAGTTCCCAATCTGGTGGCATGCCTGGCAGTTCTTCTGGAAATACATCAGGGTACTCGCTGACCACAGGGATTAATTCCAACTCAGCCACATCGGTGCAAACCAAGTCTTGCTTGGGTATATTCTTGCGAGCATAGAATTTGGTAGTCTGCCCATTCAGACTGGTTAAAGTGACTTCTCGTGTTGCACAGTTTATGCAAACTTGATATTTGGTCAACCAATTCATACCCAATATAACATCCAACTTTTCAGACTCAATGATTATCAGAGAGGTTGGAAAGACTCCGTTGATATTGATTTCTAGATCACGGCAGACCAGATTGCTCTTGATTATAGATCCCGGGGTTTGTACCAGCATATTTTTGCCCAAAAGCGTACAAGGAAATTTGTTTTGGGCAGCAAAACTCTGAGAATAAAAGAATGGGAAGCCCCAGAGTCAAATAAAATTTCGGCAGGTATGTCATTACCAGAAAACATACCAATGACAACTTCTAGTTTCTCTTGGGCTTCATCGGCTGAGATATGATGCACGTGCCCAGTGAAGTTTTGCTGGGTTGGGCATGACTCCATAAAGTTGACTTGTGGCCTGATTAGGGCATTCGCCTTGTTGTTCTTGGGGCACTGTCTGGCATAATGTCCGTTCTGACCACAATTGAAGCAAGAATTATTGTGCTGGCGCTCCTCATGCATTGGGTTGGTCACGACATTCTTGACTTGAGTGGTGGTCTTGTTAACATTCTGTTGCCAATTTGGCTTGTATTCCACCCGAGTCTACTGCCAAGTACGAGCCTTTTGCACTGGTTGTACATCCTTCTTTGGCTCAAACTCACGCTTGTTGTTGTTGTTGTTGTTGTTGTTGTTGTTGTTGTTGTTGTTGTTGTTGTTGTTAACAGGCCTATTATCTGATATAAGCTTGTGCTCCCGTTCAGCAATGAAAGCCTTGTTCACCAGAGTTTGGAAATCTGGGAAATCAAGCATGCTGAGAGTACACAGGAGTTGTGGATTTAAGCCTCCAAGAAATCTGTCAATCTTCCTTTCTTCGGTGGCCACGTCATAAAGATAGTAACGGGCCAGATGATCCAATTTTTGCAAATATTCACCCACAGACTGATTTCCTTGGACGAGTGCGATAAATTCATGTTGCTTAGTCTTCATAACTCCAGTAGGGATATGATATTTCCGGAACTGATCCTTAAATTTTTCCCAGGTGATTTCTTCATCAACAGGCCACATGGCTTTTGCATTTTCCCACCATATGGCAATGCGCGCTTCAAGGTAATGAGTTGCAAATGGAACTTTATCATTTTCTTCAAGACGAGCAATCTCAACCTTTTTCTCAATGGTACGCAACCAATAAATCGCATCCGATTGGGTCAACAATCTGATCGAATCGGGTGGCTTGGTCCTTTGAAAATCTGACAACTTTGAGTGATGACCGTTCTGATTTCCATTCTGCCCAACCATAGCTTGCACACTTCTTAATATTTCGATCAGATCATTGTTCCTTCTTTCCTCAAACATGCGCAGAATTTGCTCGGTGGAGGGCGGATTTGGCGGTGGAGGCGGTGGCGGAACGTACGGCTCGGGAGAATGTCCTGCCTGCCGTGCGGAACAACGAAAGGGAGTTCCCTCACGAACGTTGCTACTGCTGCCTCCACGCGTCATCCTATTGTGGATTTTTCCCAAGACAACGCAATCGAGATGAGAAACATTCAAGAATAAATTTGGGGAAAACCAGCAAAAAATCACGGAAGAAAACAAAAGAGCGAAGAAAATACGGCGAATAAAGTCCCAACATAATTATACATAGACTACAGGTTCAACTACTCTCATACATGCAACGACACATCATGACTCGTACGACTACATCCGTACATCATCTGGACGACTGCAAATACTCAAATATACTACTGCTCTGCTGGTGCTGCAGTGTCCTCCCCTGAAGCGGTCTCGAATCCAGAACTGACGAGGTTAACGGAAACCTCCGGGTTAAAGGTAACACGACAGCGCTGCCTCGAGGGCTATCACTCAGGGGCAGGGGTAGGATGAAGCATCGGGGCTACAGGTGTAGCGAGAAGTGAAACCCACTCGGTTGGAGTACTGAGAGGATTCACGCCGAGACGCCCGTGCTTCTCGGAGGAGTAAATGGTGAAACAGGAGAACTAGAACTGGTTGGAATATAAGGGGTAAATCCCAGAGAAGATGGAGTAGTGGCAGATCTAGTAGTGACTAAAGTAACGGCTGAAGCAGTACGGGCACGAATCAGCTCTCAAGCTAGCTCGTGGATCATAAGATAGCTAGCAGTGACATAACGAGCAAGGTGGCTAGCAAAACTATCAGACTCCGGATCAATGATAGGGAAACGGACACGACCATTGTCGTGTAGAGAAGGGTAGTAATAGAAACCTGGGTGGTTCTGCATGTGGACCTCGTTGTAGCGAAGCTCGACAAGGACCTCAAATGCAGCAAACTGGAGAGCCTGAGAAGCGGTGGAGGTGTAACCGCTTAGAGAAGTACGAGTGTAAGAACTGTAATCGGAACTAGTGCGCAGAGTGACCACTGCGTGATACTCATACACTGAATCAGCTAGACGCTCCCGGTGCACACGATAGACTGGGTCGTCTCCGAGAGGGTACAACCGACGCCACACGTTGCGAAGGAGGTGTGGTGACGTGTACGGCATCAGCTGCAACTGGCACGGATATGGCACCGGAGCCATCTACACTCACAACCATTAGCAGGTTAGCAAATATAAACCAAATGCATGCAATGCAACAACCAGCTACAATTGCTACCGGCACTCAACTTAAACTCATTTCTATCGTCCAGGTAACACGTCATAGTCTAGCGTGGCCTACAGTCAGCGCGGCTCTGATACCAAGCGTTGTGGCACCCTGGCTTAGAGCGACCGGTTTACCATGCATTGCCAGCCCAGAGACCATGTCTTCTGGAAACACACAACATCTTGGTACAAAAAACAACCGCATTATTGATGCTAGTGGACCAGAGTTTATATTACAACAGATGTCGAGGCCAAGCGGCACGCCCGGTGCGGATGAACAATATGTACATTATTTAGTGAACATAAAGGGGCCTCGATCATAACAACTACGCGGCAGTGGAACAACGTCGTAGCAGAAACTCCATATCACAGGGACACCGATGTGGACATGATCTAGACTCGAGCAGCGCTCCTTTCCAACGAGACTTTCCTGAAATCTGGCATGACACGCCAGGTCAGTACATTGAATGTACTTGCAAGCTCACAACAGGCATAATCATAATGGCAAACAATATCATGATAATTAACCAAATAATAATAATGCAACACTATATGTCCAACATGCCGTGATCATGCTCAAACGTCCCTCGGGACGAACTTACCAACCGAGATCATTCTCGGATCACAAACAAACCACCATCATGGTCTGGACAAGGGTAACTCGTGATCCTTACGGCGATCACAACCACGACCAATATTTGGTCCCGAACATCTCGATGGCCTTTCAACCATCATCAACAGTGCAAAGTTCATAACTTAGTGTGCAAATTTTATTAAACGTTGACTCATGGCGGGACCTACTACGATGTGTCCGTGACCGTGGACTCGGCTATCGATAGATTATACACTCTCTGAAGGTAGCACTGTACCCACACCACGGAACACATGGCCTCGCACTCCCATTCTGGTGGACCACCGGCATTCCGACAAAACCCTTCCATTGCCATGACACTCTCCCGGCCACTCCGACCCAATCCCCAATGGGCTAGTCCTGGGTGGGACCGTGTCTACCAAAGACACAACGACCACCGTCGTGGCCATAACGACCCCACTCGGGGACCCGGTACCATAATCTCAACAACGGGCACACAAGGTTATGCCTGCTTACCGGGCCAGGGTAAGCATGACATAACCTTCCCTAGTTGGAGGCATCGACCAGAGGCAATGTCAATGGACCGAATCAAGGCCTTCCCACAAAGGCAAATGTGGTTGCACTGGGAAAAACTCGATTCAGCGGCACCATAAGCCAGTCACCAATATATTCAAGTTGAGTATATTCAGGTTCAACTTAAAAATGAAAATGACCGGTGTCATAGCATGCCATGAAATGCAAAACTACACATGCATCACTTATGACTGATGTCATCCATATTCACACTAAGCATAAACATCAACAACTTAAATTACTTTGCTGTTCAGGGTAACTCACATTTTAACCAAAATATTTTGCAGCAAGTTTTATTATTTTTTCATGCAAGAAAATAACTTCGATTAATTTCTCATATACATAGCAAAGATTAAACCACAAGCAAATCCTAATTTCCTTACCAACCAAGTTAGGTTCAAACATTCTGTAAGTCAAATAAAATAACTAAACAAGTACTTCACAGAATATTTTCTAGCAAAATTTTACCATTTTATTTATGTAAGAAAATAACTTTAAGTAATTACTAACATGCATAACAATTTTTTTTTATCATCACCACAAAAATAGATCTTAGCTTTGCTTTACCAACCAAGCTAGTTTCAACATTCTGTAAATCAAACATAATAACTAACAAACACTTAACAGAATATAAATAACATAATAGTTATTTAAATGCATGGATTAATCATTTCATTCAAGAAAGAAAATCATAAATATTGAAATGACACCATGAAAATGTTGTTGTGGCTTGCCTTAGTGTAGACGAGTATCACAAGCCTTCCGGTGATCCTCAAGACAAGCCTCACCCTCTGAAAATAATTTTAAACACAAAGAGAAAATATCGAGAACACTTCTGAAAATCACCAGATTTCTAAACAGCTCAGAAAAATCTCATCTTTGGTGAGCTACTAGATTTCTTTGCAAAGAACAATATGCAAAAAGAATAAATTCATTTGGACTTATGGTTGAAGAGTTATGGCTGTTTGAAGTGTTGTGTAAATTCAAATGAATTTGGATAAAAATAAATAGACTAGGGGGTGACGTCGAAGGCGTAAAGCCCAGGGGCGCCACCACTCGTGCCAGCTGCTGCGTCTGAGTGGCTGACTAGCGGGCCCCACTATTTAGGTGAGGACGAGGGAGAAGGAAGCAGGAGGAGCAGCGGCCATGGGAGCTCTTCCCGTGACGAGGGCTCCTTGGCCAAAACGAGAGGGAGGGATGGCAAGAGGGGACGGAGGCGCACCTGCCCGTACCCGTAGCGTAGCTAGGGGTGGTCAGACGGTGTCAGAATCGACCTCGCAAGTGGAGGCAGAACATGCTGGTCGCCGGAGATGAAGAAGACAGCGAGCAGAGGCAACTCCAAGGGCTCTAGAGGGACGGGATGGCTTCACCGGAGAGAGGCGGAGGCCCTGGAAGGGTCGCCCTGGCCTGGGAGGGGCTGGAGCTACCGCAGCGACCAGAGGGGATCGCCGATGAGCTCGAGCTCAAGGACGGCGGCCCGCGGCCTGCCCGGCCGGGCTACGGCTTCCTACGTTCTTGTGGGGTGTGTGGGAGTGCTGGATGGTGCTCGAGGAGCCTGGGGGCAGCTCCATTTATAGGCGAGCGGAGAGGGGGGGGTTCGGGCTCCGTCGGTGGACACCTGTCCACGGCGCCTGGCAACGAGTGGCATCAGTGAGAGGGGGAGAAGGCGACGCAGCTCACGCGACAACTGTTCGTGAACGGGGACGAGCACAGGAATGATGAGAAGGCGACGAGCATAGTGCGCACCGCACTGTTGGGTTGGCCGGACCGTGCCAGTGCTAGCTGCGGTGAGCTCCGGCGTCGGCGAGCGCCAGAGAGGAGTTAATGGCGTTGAGACGAGGATGGTGGCGATGTTTGGCACGCTTGGGTGGGAGGGGGAAGCGAGCACGCGCGAACAGAGTGCTTGGCGGCACTCAGAGCATCGACACGCAGGCATGACATGGTGGACACGCATGGTCACCGCGCGAACTCTTCCCTCAGTAGAGAAGTTTTTACATGCCAAGTAAGTTTCTGGTCAGTAACTTTGAGAAGTTACTGTGGTCAAATGGCTGGGAGTTTGAGGTTGTGCTTTGGAGGTTAGCCATGATCTACTAAGGTGATAATGCACAAGAAAACCCAGGCACAATGGAGCAAGTAAAATGGTAGTTGCTGTAGAAACCACCATTTACATCCGAGCAGAAAATATTTTCTGTAGCAAAAATATTCCAAAAAGTGATGAAATATTTTTGCTCAGGAAGGTGCCCTAGGTTTCAAAGAATATTTGTGTATTATCTCAGATTTTTATGGGCCATAAAAATTGGGGTTGCTTTGGAGCATACTGATGTGGCTAGGGTTTTTGGGAGAAAAATGAATATTTTCATTTAAGAAAAATATTCCAAAGATTATTTTGGGGTGGATCAGAAGGGAAATGATGATTAGGGACGGAAATGAAGCACTTGGGTGAAAGCCAAGGGTACCCAAGTGTTTAAGTCCTTATGAGAAGATTCAAAAACTCCAAATTTCAAATGACTTCAAAAGAAAATCAAGCAAATGAGAGAGGGCAAAAACCATGCTGTCACAAGCGCCCTATGGGCGGTGGTTCCTATTCCTCTCCTGCATTGTCATCCATACCGTCGATGTCTTCGGAGTCGAAATCAAGCATGTCGGTTAAATAAATCAAATCTTGGTATTAAGTGGGTGGTGGGTGGGGAACGAATTTATTCGTCGTCCGCTTCCCACTCGAGCCGGACATAGTTCGACCGAGGGTCTCCTAACAAGGAGAGAGACTTTAAAGAATCTAGCATGTCGCCCAAGGGCGAGTGCTAGAAAATATCCGCGAAGGTAAACTCCATGATCGGTGCCCAATCAGATTCGATAGGCACGGACGCAGGTGGTTTGGAGCCCGTGGCCGGGGACGAATTCAAGTGTCCGGGAACACAGGTCTCGTAAGAGGTGAAGTCAGTATTCGGCTCTATCGCCGCTGAGTGTGCGGCCTCCGTGGCGGGGTCCATCCACCCGTCCACGGACGGCGCAATCTGCTCCGGATTAAGGGCCGGAGTAGCCACAGGTGTGATCTCCCGAACATCGTCCGACAGCAGAGCTAAGTCATGCTCGTCGTGACTGTGCGGCGCACCTGACATGGGATCGAATCCGTCGAAGACCAAGTCTCCGCGGATGTCGGTGAGGGAGTCCTGGATTAGGGGGTATCTGGACTGCCGGACTATGTACAACGTCCGGACTATTGAAGCGTGGAGATACAATACTCAAGACTTCGGCCCGTGTCCGGATGGGACTCTCCTTTGCGTGGAAGGCAAGCTTGGCGATTCGGATATTTTGTTTCCTTTCTTGTAACCGACTCCATGTAAACCCTTGCCCTCTCCGGTGTCTATATAAACCGGAGAGGTTGGTCCTTAGAAGGCCGATCACAATTACAATTGTACCATCATAGGCTAGCTCTTAGGGTTTAGCCTCTACGATATCGTTGTAGATCTACTCTTGTACTACCCATATCATCAATATTAATCAAGAAGGAAGTAGGGTTTTACCTCCATCGAGAGGGCCCGAACTTGGGTAAACATCTGTGTCCCTTGCTTCCTATTACCATCAGCCTTGACGCATAGATCGGGACCCCCTACCCGAGATCCGCCGGTTTTGACACCGACAGTCGGCGGTATAGTTTACGTTTCTGAACTGACCTGACGGCCAGGGGCGTAGCTCTCGATCTGCTCCACATGGCCAAGCGAGTTGGCCCGCAGTGCGAAGCCGCCGAATACGAAGATCTGTCCGGGGAGAAAAACCTCACCTTGGATCGCATCGTTGCCGATGATCGAAGGAGTCACCAAGCCTTATGGTGACGGCACAGTGGAACTCTCAATGAAAGCACCAATGTCGGTGTCAAAACCGGCGATTCTCGGGTAGGGGGTCCCGAACTGTGCGTCTAAGGCGGATGGTAACTGGAGGCGGGGGACACAATGTTTACCTGAGTTGAGCCCTCTCGATGGAGGTAATACCCTACTTCATGCTTGATTGATCTTGATGATATGAGTATTACAGGAGTTGATCTACCACAAGATCGTAGAGGCTAAACCCTAGAAGCTAGCTTATGATTATGACTGTTGTTGTCCTACGTACTAAACCCTCCGGTTTATATAGACACCGGAGGGGGCTAGGGTTACACAGAGTCGGTTACAAGGGAGGAGATCTACATATCCGAATTGCCAAGCTTGTCTTCCACGCAAAGGAGAGTCCCATCCGGACACAGGACGAAGTCTTCAATCTTGTATCGTCATAGTCCAATAGTCCGGCCAAAGTATATAGTCCGGTTGTCCGAGGACCCCCTAAACTAGGACTCCCTCAGCACCATCCTGGTTTCTGGATGCCCCAACAGTGGTCGAGGGTGGCGCATGGCGGGGCCCTCGCTTGGCGATATGAAGCAAGGCTCAGGCCTGTGAAGGTCTCCGCCCGTGACACTCTCACGTAGAAATGAGTGGGCCTGTACACGCCCCGGTGTCTTCGGAGAGGCACCCTCGGGCCTCGGGGGCTCCTGCCCACGTCCTAGTGGAAGGACCATGCTCCGTGCTGGCCGTCGACACTGTCCCCCAATGACTATGCTCACAGACAGTGAAAGCACTTAGCTCCACGCTGGTGAGAAGACAAGAAGACTAGCTAGGTGCCGGACACGGCCATTTGCCTTCAACCCCTTTTTTGTAGCTCGATTTGCCGCCTTTTGGATTTGAACTTGAAGTCGCATTTTTATTGGCAAGTGTGGGGGGCGTTTGTCTCATTCGTGTTGATTTTCTGAGTTCTCTAGTATCGTGCCTTACTTCGAGGCCCGCGACTGCTACCCCTTCCCTTCCGAGCACCCCACGAGCGGGGGCTGGGAGGCCCTCTCGGGCGGACTAGCTGGCTCCATAGAAGCCCAAAAACTCGTGAGCCCGCGAATGGCTCCCCTCGAGAGAAATGCACATCGGTGACTAGGAGACCAGTTTGAGGCCTGCCTGGACTGAGGTAAGTTACAGCGGCAAGCCCGCGGAAGAGCTTGTGGGCTCTCAAAAGCGTGTTTCAAGTCTGGCTTGAGGAATAAAACAGTAGTCTGATTACATGAGGGGCTCCCCCTCCCAAAAATGCTCTTACACCTTGAGGGGCCGTGCCCAAGATTTTGCGTGCAGGTTCAAAGCAAAGAAGAGTGGCCTCAATCGAACATGTCGCTCGCAACATCTTCCGAATCACTCTCGGACGTGCTGCTGGCGCTGTCGCTGGTGTCGTCTTCACCATCATCGACCGTGCCGCCTTCATCTGCCACGACCACCACCGCGTCGTTCTCGGAAGTGAAAGCCTTGACCAGAGCATCTACATTATCATCCACCCAGCGTGCCAGGTTGTCCCGAATGGCTCCGGGCATGGGGGCGATGGCGGCGTCGAAGTTGAAGTGGGGATCGATGTTCTGAACATGACTGAAGACACGGGAAAATGCGCGCCCAAGGAGTCCTCGGCTCTTTTCTTTAACAAGCTCGCGAGCCCTCTCGGCCTGGTCCTCCAGGCGCGTCACGACGTCGGTGAAGAAGCGGAGATGGCTGGCATAGTCTTGTACGTGGGGATGAGGAGCGTGTTCGACGCAGATGGCGCCTAGCGCCTGGTTGGCCCTCACCTCAAGGGCCCCGAGCATGGGAGTGTCCTCGCGTAGTAACGTCTGCCGGCGGAGCACTTCCTCCCTCCTCTGCTACGTGAGGGACTCAACATCGGTGACTCACCGCTGAAACGGGAGCAGTTCGGCACGGGCGGAGACCAACTCGGCCTGGACAGATATCAGGGCCGCCACAGCGGCCTTCTCGCGCTGCTCCGCTTCATCTAGTCTTGACCTGAGGGCGGTGGTTCTGCCCTCAGCTTCGGATTCCACGAGCTTCAGCTTCAGGTCGTGCCTGTTGGCGAGATCTGCACGAGTCTCCGCCACCCTGCGGTCAACTTCCTCCTGGATCCTGGCCTCGCGCGCACTGGCAGCATCCTCCGCCTGGGCGACCTGACGCTCCCTCGTTTCCAACCGTTTAAGCTCGAGGCTGCGCTCCGTGGCCTCCAGCATCAGCGCCTCCGCGCGCTTCAAGATCTCCCCCTCTTCGGAAGGCGCCCCCTTCAACGCCAAGGCAGCCCTGCGCGCCTCGACCTGCAGCTCCAGGGAGGCGTTCAGGGCCCGGAGCTCCCCTTCGTGCTTCTCTGCGGCCTCGCGGTGGTTGTCAGCTTCCCTGGCCTCCTCCAAGGCCCGGGCACCGGCCTCGCGCGAGGTAGTAAGGGATGCCTCGGCCTTCGCGCTGGCACGTTCGCGCTGGAGACACCGAAAGTCGATGTACACCTTCAGCTGATGCCATTCGTCCGCCAGCCGAAGGCCTTCGGTTTCAAGGCGGGCGTCAACATCCACGAGCTCTTCCCCGAGCCAGCTCAGCGTGCCCATCACCTCCCGGAAGAGCGCATGGCCGACGGCCCCGCCATCGCATGCAAGCTTGAACGCGCGGCCAGGTCCGTCCTCCGCGCCAAGGGTTGATGGAGAAGTTCGAAATGGCTCGCCCGCTCCCGGCACGGGGTTGGAGGCTGGCGCCTTTCTGGCCGCCCTTCGGGCCTCAGTGAAGGCCCGGTGGGGCCGGGCCTCGTTGCTCGAAGGTGAGGCCAGGGCCGAAGTTGCCCAGCCGCGGGCAAGGACCAGTGTTGGGGCCCTCGGCACACTCTCCGCACCTCAACACTACAAAAAAATACACTTCCGTGATGATACGTGTTTGTCACAGTAGGTCGCGTTTTTTTTCATGCATGTACATCCATGACAAATTTATGACAGAACCAAGATAGTCATACTGTCTTTGTCGTAGAAGTGTTCCATGACATTACCAAAATTATCATCACGGAAGTGTCCACTTCCATGACGATAAATCCCGTCCGCGAAGTGCTTTTCGTCAAGGGTGACCGACACGTGGCATCCACCGTAACGGAACGCCGTTAAGCTATCGGGTCGGATTTTGGATCCGATAACCCGTTATGACCACGACCAATGCCGATTTTCCACGTGTAAAATTCTCATTGGTGGCGGATCCACGCGTCGACTCGCGTTGGCACAGGTGTCACTCATCCAGCGGTCGAGATGGGCCTATGACATGTTGACACGTGACCGGCCCAACACAGCCCACAAAGTTTAAATGGGCTGGCCCGGTAGAAGGCCCATAAGATTTAGCGGACCATAATGGGCCGACCCGACTAAAACCCACAAAATTTAGCGGACCACAATGGGTCGGCCCGACTAAAGGCCCACAAGATTTTGCGAGCCATAATGGGCGGCCCAGCTAAAGGCCCACACGATTTTGCGGACCACAATGGGCCGGCCCAGCTAAAGGCCCACAAGATTCTGCAGACCATAATGGACCGGCCCAGCAAAAGGCCCAACATTCTCTGTCAAATCGGCACGTCAACGGCCTGTCCTAAACTTGCCATCAACGTGGCCCATGGTCACTTCTGGCCCGTTAACAGTCCGCTAAGTAATTGGGCTGAATCACGGCCCGGTGTATTTCCGGCCTGTTAAAGGTCCGGTTTCATTTGGGCCCATTTACAGGCCATCAAAACTTTCGGCCTGTTAGAGGCCCACTATAGATTTGGGCCACTTTCTTCCTGTTTTCATTTTCGGCCTGTTAAAGCCGGACGTAAACCATGGGCCATATGTGGCCCAACGTCATATCGGGCCCATTAACGCCCATATAAAAATGACAATAATCTAGCCCGACCGAAGTTCTGGCCTGTTAAAGGCCCGTGTATTAGGTCGGCGCATTCTGACCCGTCCGAATTTCGTCTGTCAAAGATCCGCGTCGTAAATGGGCCACCATTTCGACTGCTAAGTCCAAAGGGTTATTTGGCACAATCGAGGCCCAATCTCACTTTCGGTCTATTAAAGGCCCATGTTTTTTATGGGCTCAAGATATTTACACCTGTAAACGGCCTATTTTTACCGAGGGCCCAAAATATGTTTAGGCCTGTTAAAGGCCCACTATGGGCACAGGCCTACCAGAAAAATATGAAAGCTTATGCTGATTTAGGCCCGGATATTTTTAGTGGGCTACATGTCAATTTGGCCCATAATCGTTTTTAGCCCAATTTGAATGGACCGACGAATGTTGGCATGTTGGGCTCCTGCCAAGCTTTCGGCCGAATACATTACTTAGATAAACCTACACTATACAAAAATGGCGTCGTAATTATTGCAGCCTGGGGCAGCATCATAAATGTTGTATCACAACAAAATAAATTCCAACCATACAACAAAAGGCATGTTGGCATAAAGTTTACAGTCGTTCCAGATAAAAGCACCATCAGATGTATAGAAGCACAGCTCATTTGACCTGAGTGCTAATGTTTCAGGCTGTAGAATCTAATGGAGCAGCACGATCTCCACCTTTTTTCCGCCATTGCTCTTGAACAATGAAGCGAATGTCTGATAGTCTGGTTTCACAACCATTCATATCTTGATGACATTTCTCAACCACTATTCTTGTTTCTGAAACAACGTCCATTAGGGATTGGACTTGTGTATGGAGCATAGATATATCACTCTGTCTACCAGGAAGATTTTGTTCAGTAGGCGATTTGGACGAGGTTACCTTGACAACCAACCCAGAATTACGCAGGAAGGTGCTTTTAGCCTTTATTAGTGGAGAGATCTTGGCCTTAACTGCAGCAAGAGGTGACATTGTGCATGTAGTAGCCTCGTCACCTTCAGGTGGTTGTGGTTGTTCAATCATTTGTTCCATAGCTTCCTGAAAGTTTGAACTTATAGATTAGTGTACCGGATAAGTTACTAATGAGATAAAAACAAACAAAGTATGTTAAAAGTTTATACATAACTTATTTTGGTGAACTACTGTAATACATTAGCATGTATTGTAGTGCCAACTACATAATAAAATCACTTTGGAACATATGTCCGGTAGCATGCCTATTGTATTGTCTATTTCCTCACATTCGTTGACATCTAAGGATAAAGAGACATGGTTTAAAGTAGGATGAACATAGTATGACATCATTTATATCATGGGAAACAGGATATAAAACAAACAGCCTATTTTATCATTGTGTGCACGTGAACATAACAACTAGATTACGAGATCAAGACCAAAAGAATATCCTTCATCTCTTTTAAACCATGTAAGGTGAAATGATACGTTAAGACAACTGTGTATAAAAGTGAGCGAGTAATGGCGACATTGGCTGCAAACCAAGTAGTTAAATGAACACATCACGGTACCAATCAGTTCAAGGCAGGAGGAGTAAGGACTTACAACAAAGAAAGCATGAATGGTGTGCTCATGCCCTTCATCTTCTTTGGTGTGGCAATCCTTGAAGATTTACCTTTGCATTCGGTTCGAGTTCTTTTGGTCTGCACGGGCTTTCCTTTGTATTTGGAACAAGTCAATATAGATACGATAATATGGCACAAAAAAGAAGGAAGTAGCAGCTATTTACAAAAGCCTCGCGATGTGCGATATAGCTACGAGATCTGTTATGCATTGGAATTTCACTTTAGAACGGTTGGTTTTGTTCTTCAAACAGTTAGCCTAGAAGAAGATACACTTGTAAGGCACATACACAAATACAAGTTCAATATGTGGTCCGATCAAATACATAGAGCCTACGATACTTTGGATCGGACCGGTGTTTAACGAGGGCTGTCCGGTCTTCATCTGTAATATATTCCTTTGGAGATGTTTGGGCGATTTCATTGTTAGCCTTGCCTTCAAAGTGAGATTTTCTAAGGTGGTACCGATCTTGTCGCAACGCAGATGAAAAACATGAGTGCATGCTTGTTTAGTTGCATCATCTTCGGATCCAACTTGAACCTCATCATTGAAAAAGAATGTGAGTCTTATTAGGAGGAAGCTAGAAAGTATGGGACAAAGCAAGACAATATTACTAATTGCAATGAATAACATTGCTTACGGATAAATGGTCAAGGAAGGTGTTAAACCGGGTATTGTCTTTCTCATTCTGTCTTTGGATCCACGTTGGGAGGATACGTGCATGACACCTAACGGCAACGGCTGCCTCTGATACTAACTTGGCTGACTCTGTAGCATCACGTGGCCTTTTTAAACCTGCCTCAAAATGGATCTTCATTCTTCCTCCTTTAGATTTTGTTAATCTATCAAGCATTATCACTGATGTCTGTTTCCGCTTGCGCCGTGGTGCTAGTTCAACAACGAATATGGAAAGTGTTAGTGTACATCAAACTGTGAGAGTGCATATAAAGGAGCATGCAACTGCAACTTGACTCGGTCAGGTTCCGTCTTTGTGTTGATGCTCATGAGGTTCATCTGATCTTGCCAAGTCTGTTGTGTCGGTAGTGCTTGAGTAGTGTTAGGTGTGAAGGCAGCTTGGGAACCGGCGATTCTGGAGCAAGCGAGCGAGTGGCTGGTTGAGATCTTTGAAATGCAGTTGAAGCGGATCTGCAGCTGGTGGAAGCAGGTAATCTTGTGTTTGTAGATTTAGCCGGCGGACTTGGACCTTCTACTGAACTATAAGTACCAGCAGAATCTCGATGGTAGAACCTTTTCCGTTTCACCCGACGAGTAATAGCACTCCCTACTATATTATTTTCCTCGCTCTTTTTTGACTTTGCCATGTCAAGCTGTACCCACAACACAAAAGAACAAAATCACTCTTCAGAACTCATTGATGCATGATACAGACAAGCTATACTTTGATGTAAGACAACCATATGCGGATGGAATATGTAAGAAAAACAGGACGGCATGACATATTCACAGCTACATGTGCAAACTAAGCAGAAGGATTTTTCATGAAAATAGAAGTAATGCAAGCTAGACACCATATGAAAGATGCAACCACTATTATTCTGTCAAGTTAAAAGTGTCTTGTCATAAGTGGAAATTCGAAAAATTAGAAGCAGTACAACGTAGAAATCAATGCAAGATGCGACCACTATCAAACTGCCATGTTAAAAGCGTCCAATCATGAGTGACTGATGCGGGATACACAACAGCAGTACTTTGATGTAAGAACATGGTATGATAGATAGATCACGGTGTATTCTAGACACAGAAAAGCCATGTCATATGCACATGTATAACGTATAAACTCAAAGGTACAATTTAATCAAAATAGAAGAAATACATGCTAGACAACATATGCAACATGAAACCAATTATCACACTTTGTCAACTTAGAGCAAGCACTGCGATGGTGGATTACGGAGATGAACTCATCATGTAGACTTGGGACTTCAACTTCATTAGCGATGAAAGGCAAATCTAGAGAGTCTCTGTTTGCGTCGGTACGGAGGACAACCAACATCCCCTAACTTACTGTTTTCCTTCTTATTTTTTGATATTGCCTTATGAAGTCAAAACCACAAGAAGATGAATAAAATTAGCTCTGCTTAACTGGTTGATGCATGATATAGACGAACACTACTTTGATGTAAGGCAAGCGCAGGATAGGAGGATGGATTATATACAACGTTTCATATTCACACGTACTATAGGAGGATGGAATATGTATGAAAAAATAGTAAGCGGAAGGCATTTCAACAAAATTAGAAGAAATGAAAGCTAGGCACCATATGAACATGCAACCAATATCACTCTATCAGGTAAAAAGTGTCTCGTCATAAGTGCCATTTCAAGAAATTAGAAGAAGTACAAGCTAGAAGACAATGCAAGATGCAACCTACATCACAGTCCCAAGTTAAATGTGTCTTATGGGTAAGTGATCGTTGCAGGTATAAGTTGTAAGCTACGCAGATGCAATTCAACATAATCAGAAGCAATACAAACTAGACATCATAAGGAAAATGCAACCACGTATAAGAGTTCCAAGTAAGAGCAAGCACCTGTGATGGTGGAGTAGGGGAGATGTGCTCATCATGTACACGTATGTTCTAGAAACAGGAACACGTGTCATATTCACAGGCATTATGTGTAAAGTAAGCAGATGCAATTCAAGTTAGAAGCAATACAAGCTAGACATCATACGCAACATGCAACCACATATAATAGTGTCAAGTTAGAGCAAGCACCTGTGATGGTGGAGTAGGGGAGATGTGCTCATCATCTACACAGCTTCGTTGGTATCGACCTTGTGTTGTCCTGCGAATCTTGTTGGGAGGATGGCGGAGTAGAATCCGTAGAGACCCCTGTTTAAGTTGCTCAGAAGGACCACCATCATCCTTCACGGACTAATTTCCTTCAGTTGTAATGATTTTGCATTGTGAAGTCAAACCGGTAAGAAAAAGGAATAAAATTCGCTCTTGAACTCATTCATGCATGATAATCTTGTGAACACTACTCGGATGAAAGGCAAACACATGATGCGAGGATGGAATATGTATGAAAAACAGGATGGTGTGACATATTCACACCTATGATGTGGCAACTAAGAAGAAGACATTTCAACAAATTAGAAGCACTGCAAGCTAGACACCATATGAAAGATGCAACCAATATCACTCTGCCAAGTTCAAACTATATGGCGTTTCAACAAATTAGAAGCGGTACATGCTAGAAATCATATGCAAGACACAACCAATATCATAGTGGCGACTTAAAGGTGCCTTATCATAAGTGGTGATGCGGGATATGCAAGAATAGTAGTGCGATGTTGAAACAGGAACACATGTCATATTCACGGCATTATGTGTAATGTAAGCGGATGCAATTCAACAAAGTTAGAAGCAATACAAGCTAGACATCATACGCAACATGCAACCACATATAATAGTGCCAAGTTAGAGCAAGCACTGTGATGGTGGAGTAGGGATATGTGCTCATCATCTCTGAGCTACGTTATTTGTATAGCCTTGCGTTGTCTTGCTAATCTTGTTGGGAGGATGGCGGAGTAGAATCTGTAGAGAACCTCCGTTTGGGTTGCTCGGAAGGACCACCATCATCCAATGCCTTGCCAATTTCCTTGACTTTATTGATTTTGCATTGTGAGGTCATACCGACAAGAAAAAGGAATATCATTCGCTCTTGAACTCATTCATGCATGATCTTGTGAACACTACTACGATGAAAGGCAAAGTCATGATCACGAGGATGGATGTACGAAAAAATGGGCTGACTTGACATATTCACACCTATGATGTGGTAACTAAGCAGAAGGCACTTCAACAAATTAGAAACACTGCAAGACACCATATGGAAGGTGCAATCAATATCACTCTGCCAAGTTAAATCTGTCTCGTCATAGGTGGCGTTCATCAAAATAGAAGCAATACATGCTAGAAATCATATTCAAGACGCAAACCAATATCACACTACCAACTTAAAGGTGTCCCATCACAAGTGACTGATGCAGGATACACAAGAAGAGTTGTTTCATGTAAGAACATGGTGTGATAGACAGATATAGTATGTACCAAAAACAGGAAAGTATGTCATATTCACATGTATCATGTGTAAGCTAAGCAGATGATTTACACTAATTAGGAGCAATCTGAGCTAGACACCATATGCAACATGCAACCAGATATCACACACTTTGCCAAGTTAGAGCAAGCACCTTGGATGGTGGAGTAGGGAGCGGAGACTTGGACCTTGTAATGCACTTCGGTACAAGGAGAATCAGTCTGAGATGCTCGTTTACGTTCTGCAGAGGACCACCATCATCGCCTTCCTTACTATTTTCCTTCCTCTTTCTTGATTTTGCCTTGTCAAGTCAAACCCACAAGAAAAGGAATAAAATTTGCTCTTGAACTCATTGATGCATGATCTTGTGAACACTACTTTCATGTAAGGCAGCCGCATGATAGGATGGAATATGTATGAAAAACAGGACGGCATGACATATTGACATGTATGATGTATAAAATGTAAACTAAGCACAAGGTGCTTGAACTTGTTAGAATCGATGCAAGCTAGAAACCATATGAAAGATTAAACCAATATCACTCTGCCAAATTAAAATGGTGCCCTAACAAATGTATTTGACCAAATTAGAAGCAATACATGGCAGCAGGATAGAAATAATATGCAATATGCAACGAATAAAGGTGGCTCAAATACTTAAGTGATTGATGCAGGATACGTAAGAGAGGTAGTTTCATGTAAGAACAAGGTTAACACATAGATGTAGTGTGTACCAAAAAGGAAGGCATGTCATATTCACGGGTATAGTGTGTAAACTAAGCTGATGCAATTTACCCTAATTAGAAGCATTACAAGCTAGACACCGTATGCAACATGCAACCACATATCACTGCTAACTTGAAGTTAGAGCAAGCACTGTGATGGTGGTGTAGGGAAAATGGTCTTGGTCTGAGCTACGTTCAATGTCTTCATTTAGGCTTGTTGTTTCTTGAGAATCATGTGGAGAGGATGAAATTGCATTCTTTATAAGAGTATTGCATCTCATATTAACCCACGCGACATAGGATACACAAGAACAGTAGTTTGATGTAAGAACATGGTGTGATAGGCAGATGTAGTATGTACCAAAAACAGGAAGGCGTGTCATATTCACATGTATGATGTGTAAGCTATGGAGATGCAATTTAACAAATTAGGAGCATTGATGAGGGATACACAAGAAAAGTAGTTTGATGTAAGAACATGGTTAATAGAAAGGCGTAGTATGTACCAAAAACAGGAAGGCATGTCATATTCACAGGTATAATGTGTTAACTAAGCAGATGCAATTTACCCTAATTAGAAGCATTACAAGGTAGACACCATATGCAACATGCAACCACATATCACACTGCCAAGTAAGAGCAAGCACCTGCGATGGTGGTGTGGGGGAACTGCGGTGATAAACTAGAGAGCTAAGTTGACTATCTTCATTTAGCCTTGTTGTGTCTTGAGAATCATGAGGGGAGGATGAAACTGCACTCTTTAAGCAGTAGAGGCGTCTCACGAACCCACCCGGGTGTTGTCTCATCATAAGTGATTGACGAGGGATACAAAAGAGCATTAGATTGATGTCACGAACATGGTTAATAGACATATGTAATATGTATCAAAAGCAGGAAGGCATGTCATTATCAAAGGTATAATGTGTAAAGTAAGCAGATGCAATTTAACCAAATTGGAAGCAATACAAGCTAGACACCATATGCAACATGCAACCACATTTGACGGTCTTGAAATTAAAGCAAGCACACAGGATGGTTGTGTGTGGCAATTGAGATCATCAACCGCAGAGCTACGTTTACTATCTCCAGCTGTTGACATCGCACCCATTAGAGCTATTTGAAACGCTTAGTGCTTGTCTTGAATTACACTTTGGGCGACTTACATCTTTCTTTTTCTGCATTCATCAACCTGCGTCAGAGTCTGAAATACCCATGCATAAAAAACAATAGTGTGAGTATGGGTGAAGTGTGTGCACAATTAGTACAATGTAAAGGTAGCAGATAGCAGGTCGGTGAGAAATAAATGACGGGAGACATATGATAGCTCTACAACATGCATGGCACACTAAATTACTACATGATTTTATGAAAATAACGATGATTGAAAGCAAATAGGCCAGTCCATTATTACTGCACCATCCGATGTACAAAGAAAGGGCAGATCGCCTACATCTACCTCGGCCCGATCGGTGTTGACGATATTCCTCAAAATGCCAGCGACCACCGCCCAGTATTCCTCCCACTGCACCTCCCTCGACCTCACCGCTTGCTGTGCTTGCACCGCCCCCACCCGGCCATCTATTCAAGCCCTGCCGACCTCCAGATTGGGCGCAAGCAGCTCCTGCACCCCACACCCCTATGACAAACACCGATGCGCCGCTTCCCCGGGGAACAGGCGGACTAGGTGCTCCGCGCGCCTAAGAGGGTGCTGCTTCTTTTAATTGTGGTTCGACTGACCTTGAATTGAAATCCAGGCAGGCTACTGACCTCTAGCAAAGGTGAAATAGTAAAAGGGAGGAAACCTTGTGCATTTAGTATCACGAAGAAGATGCAGTAAGAAGCGCTCAACTAGTTTCTTTCGTGGGATGAATACAGTGTGAGCGGAGACGTAAGATTTGCAAGGATAAGGGAAGAGGAGTACCTCTTTCTGCTGGCAGTACTGTGTCCTCCTTTTGTTTTTCCGACGATCTGCTTGTTGTTCCCCGGAAACCAGAAGTTGTGGAGGACGGTGCAGCCTTGGACGAACCCATGGCCAAGGTGTTGAGTGTGGTGCGGTGGCCGATGCAGCCGGCGGCGACGGGAAGCAGATCCGAGGCGGCGAACGACGGCGTAGCGGGAACAACTCCGGTGTGGTGGACGGCTGCGACAGTGGAGCTGCAGCAGTGAGGCGCAGGACGGCGTGGTCGGAGTGGTTCTGATACGGCGCAAGTCGGCGTCAGCGTCGTGGAGGCAGCTCTGCCTCGGCTTCAGCTGCTAAGTCCTTGAAGGTGTTGCGGTTGCGGTTGCGTTGGACGACGAAGTCGGGGTACTGGCTCCGGCGTGATGGAGGAGGGCGGCGGTGGATTGGCTGCTATGGGGTGGAGGACGGACCGATGGAGGAGGCTGGGGTTTTGCGGCTGGTGGAGAGGGCGTTTTCGCGCCCACGGAGTATGAATGGGGAAACGGAGGGAGGCGGGGAACTAAGGGGGAACAATGTTTGGTTTGAGACGCACTTGTTTGAAATTTGGGGAAAGTTACAAATTTTGCCCCCATCTAAAATTTCTGACATATTGCGGGTTGGGGTAGGACAGTCATGTCGGGTGTCCCAAATGTGGGCGGGATAGATTTCGGCGGCGCATGGGTGTTTAAGGCGCCCACGGCGTATGAATGCTTCTCGGAGGCGGTTGATACTGGCATCTTGGTGAAGTTACAAACCTACCCCGGTTTAGACCTTTGGACATCGGGCCGATAGGCTACACGGGCCAGAGTTAGGATAGTAATTTCCTACCACCAAAACATTAGTCTCGTGCGGTTTCGGGTGACTAGAGGCCTATTTGGCGCTTCATTCAATATTTGGGAGCAGAAGCATTAATGCTTTCGGTTCTCTTGAATTGAACTTTCAGGATTTGTCAAACTTCACAAATCTTTACTCTTAAAAATCCTAAAGCTACGATTATTTTGGAATGGAGGGGTACATTTGAATATAATTGTACAGTATATATTAAAAATATGCAACTTACCTCAGTTCATGCATGGTTCGAGATATAATCTCCTTGGTTGCAAAAAAGAAAAGTTAGATATGTGTATGAATATATATAGCATGTTCAAACTCACAACATGATTGATGCCCCTTTTACATCTGATTTACAAATGCCATTATCTCTGGTTCAAATAGATGAATGCACTTCCTATGAATTGAATCTTGAAACCCCTTTATGTTGAATTCGACATGTATCCTATTTCGTAGCTAGCAATTTGGAATGTATCCATGCAAGTGACAAATGTATAAAGTGCTTCACAGTAACAACATGGAGTGCACTAATTAATGTTTATATATGAATTGCAAAAGCATCAATTTCCTGTATTTGAAACCGCTCTCGCTCTATGGATCGATAATATGAAATAAACACATGCACATGCTAGAATTCAATAGAGTATGGGTGTCTGATAGATTGATTTTCGTCCATACGCAATTTGCAAAATTCATGATCTCATCCAAAAATAATAATTCCATTTACATTTTAATTTAATGCGTAGAACCGCCTTTTACACGTAGATGCACTATGCCTCGCCCCGTTCTCACAGACGCTTATATATCTCTCTATCTAACGCATAAGTGCACACACTTTATATGCATCGGCATTTCTCTTTCACACATGCTCACAATCTCTCTCAGGGTGTCGGGGTGTCTCACGCACATGCTCTCTCTGTTTATCTCTCTCTCTCTCTCTCTTTCTGACTACTATGTACCACTCTTTTCACTAATCTCAGTTGGAAAACATTATTTCTCTCACATGCATATATACACATGCACTGTATCTACTAGCCCTCTATACACACATATATGTGCCTACGTGTCTCCCGCACGAACATTATCTTTAGGCCTCTCTCGCACACATCCCCCCCCCCCCGACACACCTCTCTCTTAGTAGTTGGCAGATATGATTTCATCATATCGTCATTGATAGAGATATCCACGGTTGTTAGGCTGGATGGTAGCTGAGGCAAAGTTTTACCCTAGTTCGGATCGGACCCTTGAAGTTGAAGAAAGAGCCTACTCTGCAGTGCGTATATTAGTGATAGGGGTGTGTACAAAGTACACCTGAATACCAGGCATTGTGCGTGTGTGTATACTATCGACGAACTAGCCCCCAAGCTTGTATAACATACTAAGGGCCAAGGGTTACAAATCATATATAGTCGGCTTATCACCAGTGGGGATAGAGTCCTCCGCGACTCTGGTAACCGTGTTGTACGCCGAGTCCTCCACATGGGTCTTCGTATAACACATCTCGGTCCAACCTATATGTGGTGCAGGATGGAACCGACCCATGAGTCTTGATGTTGACCCACCACAACTAGAAATGATGTGCCCACCACACCACACACACAACGGGCCACTAAGAAAATAATTATATACAATAGTACAACGGTATATAGCTCACGATACGTGTCCATATTTTGTTGATGACACTGACGGACTTTGCATTTGATGCGTGCTCCGTATTTTGTTGACGACACTTACGGTCATTGTATTTGAAGCGAAAGCACGATATGGTCACTGGACTTCAGAATAAGCTCATCACAGTCACCACATACATTTTGTCGTGCTAACCAACATGTGTTTGGATGGTTAGAGGACAGTGGTTTCTCGAGCCCACCAAGGTTAAAGTCTCGGTGCTCGTATTTATCTTGTGTTAATTTCAGTATTTTCCGGCAATGTACGTTCAGTGGGAGGAGACATTCCACTCGACTACGAGGCACCTATGGTGACTTCGTAAAATCTCAATATCATATATGCGGTAGGGTTCGCGTGTGTGCGCTTATAGCAGTGAGTGCTTGCGCGTATATATGAGCCCTTGCGTCTGTACCGTGTTAAACAAATACATGTCATGATTATACGGTCATTGGCTCACCCGTACGACTCCGTATTATGTTGATGACACAATCAATTGACCAGTCAAACGTTCCACGCGGCGCAACTAGTGTTTGCACATCGGAGTGCGTAACCGTGGGGCCCACCTGTCAGCCCGTATATGACAGAAAGAAATGGTAGTTTGAGTCTGTAATGTGTTAATAAAATAGGAGTACATTTTAGGGTGATCATACGGTCATTGGCTCACCATACAGCTCCGTAATTTGTTGATAACATGATCAATTGACCAGTCAAACGGTCCACATTCAGAAGCGCACATTACCATATGGCCCACCCGTCAGCGCGTATATGAAGGACAGAAATGGTAATAAATTAGTGTTCGATGGGTATTCAAAGTCGTGAGACCTCTGGTTGGCAGTCACCGGCGGTTGGGGGGTGTTCATTGGGCGGTGGGGTGGGGATCCCCAGACAAAAAGCTCGGCGCGGGGGTGGGGGGGCTAGAGGGATGGCCGGTGCGGCGGTGGACCGGCGGTGGGGAGTGGTTTCGGGGAGGGTGGGCCGGCCACGGGCGACGGGGGCTGGCGGTTCGGCCGGTGGTGGCTGGCGGCTCAAGGGGGGGGTGGAGTTTGATGATAAACTCGAGGCCCTTGATTTCTTATCCAACGGCTGGAAAATCTAATGACCAGAGATGAAAAAAGTCGATCGGTGACGTGTAGCCTCACCCGCACGTACACATGCACGCACGCAAGACACGCCGCATGTAGGCGTGCAACACCGACACGATACACATATTAACGCATACACGCACGCATCTTTGGCGTGCAACAACGGCTGCATACACATGCACTCACGAACACACGCACATGCATGCAACACTGAAACGTACCCTTGCAAGCACACAACACTCGCACGCCTGCATGCACAAAACACACGACGTAAGACACACGCTCAACCTATATGTGCATGCATCCTTTGTTAAGGACATGGATTGTTACGGGTATTAATCAATCTTATCTGTGATAAGTAGAACATTGATGTTTGCAGCGGTCTTTATGAATGACAACGTATCGAACGGACTATCAACATAGTAGGCTTATCTACATGAAAAAGATGACGTCACACTCAATGAACAATCATTAGTTTATGAAATGCCCGCTTCTGACCGCCCTGGCCCACCAAAGGTTCCTCTGTGCGCTTGCTGCGTTGGGTCACTGACATGCAGGCCATGCACCCAAAGAGCCCACACGTCAGTGGAAGAATGGCGCAGTGTCCTAGGTAAGAGTCGAGGGCGCCACTCGCAGCACGCCCGGCTGAAAACGCCTCCGTTCCGCATTCAAACGCCTCCATGAAACCCGCCTGTGGAAGCCGAGAAACCCACTCTGGACACACGTCCGTTCATGACCGGGCCGGCGTTAAACGCAACACCTGCCGAGCTCCTCCCATCCGCCGTCTATTTAATCTCCTATTTAAACGAGGCCAAACGTCAGCCAAGAATCGCACACCTCCGCCGCTCCCCTATCTCCTCCACCATTTTGTCCACTCTTACAATGGCTTACGAAGAGTAGTTATTCCGCATCCAAGCCGGCTGGGTAGCCCGCCGGATATGAGCTATGGAGCTCGCTGATCCACCTCCCTCCCCTCGCCCGACGGAGCCAGTTACCGCCCCAAGTCGGCGCGCGGTTCAGCAACTCGCCGCTCCAGGCCAGCTCGATGAGGAGCAGCGCACGGGCGTCGTTGCTACCATCCACGCCGCCGCCTCGTACCGCCTCTCCCGTTTCTGTGGCCGAGACTCCCATGCCGGCGTCCACGCCATGCAAGCAGCGACAGAAGCTGGGTGCGCGGAGAGCGACAAGTCGGTGGCCACCGCCTCCGCGTCCACTGCCATCATCGAGGAGAAGTAGAACACGGGAGGCCGCCGCCGGTTGGGTCCCATGAAGGCCACCACGGAGGCGACACCGGCGTACACAGCAGGTGTCTTGCCGGATGCTTTTGTTGCGAGGACCTTCGTCGACCCCGCATGGGCTCCACGGAAGAGGGGAATGTTAGGATGAACTCGAGCCGGTGCCGGCCATGGCGAAGTAGTGGCCGGTGATGAACTCGAACCGGTGATGGCCACCATTATCTTACGGCACCAGCCAATGATATCGATTAGGCGGTGGGGAAGCGAGCCATCCTTTGCTTGAAGCATATACCTCCGGGGCTCCCGGCAGTCCGGTGATCGTCTTTGCCGGACATGAGGAACACAAATCGATCGTGAGCGACCAGTTAGGCCAGGTATTATATACTGTCTTTGTCGAACTAGCACCGCGTAGTTCATTTGAATGTAATGAAATCCGTCATGTTTGTATGAAAATCCGGTGTTTTATATGATTTACGCCGTTGTTTATATGAAATATCGGTTTGTCTACGTGTTTGCGTGAATTTAAATACGGTTGGTTGAGTTCTTTGTCATAATGTGTGCGGCTACGGTTGGATGGCGTAATTTGCGGGTCGCCGGTCGGTCTGCGGGCGGCTCGGGCGGCGTTTTGGGACAAAAAAACACAGCTCATGCGAGCTCGTCTCCAACGTGCGCGCTGGAGGATGCATGGCAGCATGAGCACCCGAGCCATTCCTCGTAAATCGGCAAAGGCACCTGTGGACAAAAGGGTCGCCAATATTTTGGCTACCCCGGACAAGATCCAAACAGCCCCTCCCAACAGATTCAAGTCCCTCGTTCGTCGTGGAATTTTGCCATGTGTTGTTTTCATGGACTAGCAAGATGCTCGTGCATTGTACGAAACATCAAGATGCATTATTTTACAAACTCCCGCATGCATGCAAGGGATAATTAATGTCCTCCTTTGCTAGTACCACGAGGCAAACACCATTAATATTGCACCGACTAGTGTTAGTGGCCTTGTATATCTGCAAATTGTAATTTTGATAGTGGCCCCTTGTATATAGAAATGGAGGGAGAAAGATGAGAGATAAGGTGAGGAGGAGTGGGCGTGGTGGTGGTGGTGGTCGGACTGGGCGGAGGCATGGGGATGGGCGGCATTATGTCTAGGTTTGTACGTATCTCTCACACACACCCACGTAGGTGGGGATGTGCACGAAGAGAAGAGGTGCACGACGACGCACGCATTCTGCCTCTTTCCCAACCACACCCGCGGGTACATGGTGGAGCTCATTTACTGTCTGAAAAAGGCAGCCCACGTGGTAATTTGGCACGTGTACTGGTTGTCCACTTGGTGGAGGGAGGATCATCTACCGCGGGTGAACAAACAAATTGCGACTTGACGCGTTATGTTAAATTATAAAAAAAGGCAAACCATGTGGGGCCTACCTTAGAGGCAAGGCTCTATACACTGGAGTACTTTTGATGTGTCCCGTCAACTCGCAGAACAAGGAGAAGCTTGCTTAGTACGCCGTCTCCCCCGCCCACGGGCGCGGTGGCTCGCAGGATGAGGTGAAGCTTGCTTACGAGTAGTAGTACTACTACTACTATTGTACGCCTTTACGCCCGCTCCCTCGCCCATGCGCGCGGTGGCTCGCAGCACGAGGAGAAAATTTTACTACTCCATTCGTTTACTCCTCGTCCCTACTACGTATACTTTGGTTAGTACTCCCTCCATTTACTTATACAAGGCCACTATAAAAAATACATTTTGCATCTATACAAGGCCACAAATAGTAATCGAGACAAAAGTTACTACTCCCTCCTTTCCATTTTATGGCTCAATTTCAAAATCTCTCCAACCAAGGTAGACGGTGAGTGGTCGAATTAATTTCGTAGTTTGCACAAGTAATTAGTACGCTCGTTTTTCTCAAGAAGTTATGTTTACCGAGGCATTAATTAGAACGAATGCATGAATGACCACCAAATTTCCATGAACTTGTACATGCATCAGTAAGTACAATAGTGCGCTTTACTACATGGCATTTTTGCATATGTGGAGGAAAGAGAGGCAAGGAAAAGTGGAGAAGTGGGCTCTCATGCAAGAGCGGCCTCTACTACATGGTGGAGCCTTTGGGAGAGGCACCTGTATGGAGGTGGTCAGAATCAGGAGACTCACGCCGGTCGAAGGCCGCATGATTAAAATGATAATGGCAAGTCAAATCACGGGGTCTCACCTATCCAGTGATAACTTCATTTGTCCAAATCACACAGCCCTACGTTTGCAGCAGCCTACTCCCTCGTCTTCTCGCGTATCTCTCAAACCGACTAGGCGGAACTGCCCCGCCGCCTGTGCATGAAAAGCCCCGCCCTCGACTTATAAATGCAACTACATCCGCTTAAGAATCCAATGATATACTTTTTGTGACATAGAACTACGTGCAGGCCCTATAAACCGAGAAGCCTAAAAATAAAAAAACCAAGACGGAGAGGGTAGTTCAGCAGGTATCTTTTTAGATCAATATAGTCGGGATTCACCAAGGAGCAAAACCAAGTGGTAGGCTGCTCCTGTCGTGTTGGCGAAAGTAACTGAAGCAGGGTCGATCCGCACACGAAATGGCGGCACACACTTAACAGACCCCTTTGGCCGACATGTGGCTCATCCACCGTCTTGTTCCACGTGCGATGCACCAAATTACGATTCGAGCAGCGGTTGGAATTGGAGGCACCCGGTCGAGCGCCTTGTGATAGTAGAAAATGAGCGATGAGGTGTCAAATCACAAAGCCCCACCTTTCATGCATTAAGCTGGAGTGTTGGACGGACGAAGCAACCATCATTTCACTCTAGGGCGCAAGAGCATAAAGAAAAGAGAAAACAATGATGCATGCGGCAGCTACCTAGGGCACCCTAGGGTAGGGGTCTCCACTACAGATCCTTTTTTAAAGCGCCTCCACTACAAATCGGCTTCTCCCTCGTCCTCTTGAAGAAAACCGATGATGAGTGCGGCGGTAGGGTTTGTAGGAGTACTATGGCGTGCGGGGCCACGTCGTAGTAAATGGGTTCGAGTCGACGCCTTAAATATGTGTGAGCTGCTTGGTTTTACGGGAACGAGGCAACATTTTGGGTTCAAGGACCAGTGGAGATATAGTACATACAAAAAATTGTGGACGTAGGTTCGACCGAAAGGAAATGATGCATGGGCCCTGCATTTTGATATACCCGGGGCCGCGTGAAATTTGGTACTCTACTCAAAACTATTAAGGTACACATGTATTGAACGCATGAGATTTCAAAACCAAATCATGAATAAATACACACTATAGCATGTAAAGCTTTGAGTCATATATGCATGATGTAGTTGTTCTTTTAGTTCTTATAGTTCATCTCATTCAAAATCAATTAGTTTTATAAAAATGTTAAGATTCATGGGGTTGTGCATTGTAAATCATAAAGTAAAAAACAAATAATGGCAATTCATTTAGAAAAAAATAATCAATTATGATACAGAAGATTCTAGAACAAAGGAGAAGTGCTTGTGTTTTGAGGTTTGTGCATTATGCTTAAGTTCAACCATGGAGTCTTCTAAATTGTACATGTGGCAGATCTTGTGGAATGTTGATGATATCCAACGGCCAGTAGTGCTCAGATTTGCCTATCTCTGCACTGTCGGTTTAGCTTCATCCAGCGACCATCTTTCAAAGTTATTAGCACACTATATAGTTCTTGTGCCATTGTTGTATGTTTTGGAAAAAAACTACTAGTGGGTTGTACTATCTATTTAGGAATATAAGATGTATACATGGAAGTTGTAGGGAAAGAGATGACATGGAGCATCTCAATTCCTATGAGTAGGGATTGGAAAAGAGATGTCATTTGGTTCACATCATAGGAACTTTTCTATTGAATCTAGAGATGACATGTATCTCAATTCCTATGAGGAGGGATTTGAAATTAAGGGAGTATAGGAATCCATTCATATGAACCAAGTGGCTCTAAAATTATAGAAATGATATCATGTTTATTTCATTTGAAATGTGGAGTATATGAATCTATTCCTATGAACCAATTGGCTCTAAAGGAAAAACTCCTATAAAAATCATATCATATAGAGTTCCTATGATATTCCTCGACACTAAAGGATGCTTGAAATTGCTGCGGGTGATATGATGGTCTTTCTTTGTAGACTCCTCACCCATCTTTATAGTTACCTCTCGAAGATGAATGAAATGATATATACAGGGTATTCTACATGTGCAATTTGGTACACGAAAACTCGATAAAAGTTTGCGAGGTTCGAATTTTCAATAAAGCTATATCCTATATGCACTGCATTTTGGAACGGAGGGAGCATACGGCAGTTGCTAACACTCACGTGGAAGATTTATGTGTAGGAGTGGTTGTTCTGTTAAATGACATGGCAATACTGACACTATCGGAGTCCGATCTAACGGTTCTTACGGCGTTCGTCAGGAAAAGGCTTGTGGCGAACGTTTGTCGGATAATGTTTTACGGACACATGCATTGCATTGATACGTGCCCCCCTCTCTCTCACGCACACACACCCTCACGAGTCACGACTCTCCCGAGTCCTCTCACAGACTCGCACGTCGCACCCACCGTGTATCTATAGGTAGACGTCACGCACATATGTGCTCTTCACACCCTACCCTCAGAACTTCTAAAAAACAAAAGACGGCGCGCACATTTTATTTTAGCTCACATGTCACACACTTATAATATTACTCTTGCGGCGAACGTTCTTTGGGCATAGTATATTGTACTCTCACGAAGAGAAGCGATGCACGCACGCACTAGTTCTCTCACACCCACTCGCGGGTACACGTAGGAGCGCATTTTTTTGAAGCTGGTACAACAAAATCACTCCACTATATATAAAAGCAGGAGCCTTAGCGCTTGCTTTACTAGGATTCCTCTCGTTCACTCTCTCATGCTCTCCAGATCTAAGCAGGACATAGGTGGCCACACTCTCTCTCAGCTCACGGCTGGTCACAAATCCGGCCGGACAACCTCGACCGGGGCAGGGGTGTAGGTGCATCGTTCACGCTGTCGTCGGCGGCGAGGGAGGAGACCAACGGCTGCCCGCGCGTCCTGATCAGCGGCCGTGCCATTCTCTCCGAGAGAGCGCCGGCTCGGGAGGGCCTCCGACCCCTTCTTCGTCCCTGCGGTATTGTGACCAAGATGCGGCCTCTCGATGCAGTCTTTGCCACATGCCGACGACCCTCAGGTATATATTCCTTCGAAACCTGCCTTGCTCTACTGCCCCAACTCCCTTCATGTCGATCCTTTTTTACTTCCGTCCGCTGTTCCAAAGCCACCTAGACTTCTACTATTATTAGAAGTAAAGCTAGTTCATACAGTCGACTCAAAGTGTTGGTTCAAACAGGGAAGAAAGTGGGAAAGCTGTAGCATGAATCTAGGACTTGGTTCTAAGAGGAAACGGGGGGAAGTAGTAATATATGTCACTATTTAAATAACCGTATTTCGTATTTGCGCAAACAGGGATGTCTGTCTCCATATCGTTTCGGGATGTCTGTCTCCGTATCTTTATATCCGTGCAATCAAAAGCACACACCTCAATTTTAGTACAACTGCGCAAAATGAGATGGCTATCCCTCGTTGCCGTCGTCTAACCTCCCGTCTTCAAGGTATCCCTACATTGGTAGTAACTAAGGTAGAATGACCAACGCAATCTAAAAGAAGCTGATTCGTACGTTTTACTTCCTAATTACAGTACAGGGACGAGCGAAAACAACTGCCTCCTAGTCCGAAATGCACTTTCTACCAGTTCATCCATGGACCGAGGACTAGGGCACTTGCGGCTGCAGCGGTTTTTTGGACGGTCTTGCGGACAAGAGGCATTGTGGTCTACTTATTTCTGCAAATAGCGGTGCTTAAATTTAGTGGAATGCACAAGAATTTCACAGTCAAGATTACCTTTGCATGGTTGATTCAGCATTCCATTTGAGACCACAATTATAACTGGTTATTACGGAATGAGAGAACCTAACCACGAATGGTGGCAACAAGAAAAAACCAGAGTGAACTCCAGGAAATTTATGCCTGCCGGGAGGCCCTTTGATCAGAGAAGCCTTTTGCTTGTTTTTTCCTGATTTGTAAACCTTCTCACAACTTTGTCTTTTGCTGTGAACTAGTATATGTTTGTTATGTTCTATGAATCATTGAGATGTATAAAATTGCTTAACTTATGCTTTTCAAGTTTTTTATGAAGACGAAGTTTAATGTGAGTGTTCCACATGGTATTTGGACTAGCGTGTGAACATTTGGAATTTATTACATTGTGGCCTCAATTAACTGCATGAACCATCGTAACAAGATACATAGTTGCTTATATGTCGATGCCAGATTGTTGATTGTTAGCTGGTCGATAGCCTAGTGTTGAAGCGAGTTGAGCCAATGTGCTGTGTTTTGCACAACTGCTTACAAGTGGGGTAGCGCCAACAGTGTTTACAAGTACTTATGTATACGTCAGCGCACGGTTCTCAAAAGAGTGCTCTATTTCATCAAAACACACACCGCTTTCAGATGATAAACCATGACAACTTATGTCTTACCATGCCATATTCATGAAAAAACTAGTGAGGACACATCTATTTGGGCAACAATTACGATGGTTCTCACATGATTCACGGGCACACAAAAGTAGCAGCAGTTCCCATAGACGGATTCAAACATAGTATTAGCCCCCAGAGGGGTCGATAACAGGCAAGGTTCGGATAATTAGACACAATCCAAACTACTATTAAACACTAGCTGGGGCAAATATTTCATGCCTCGATCTAATTTGGGCTGGACACAAGACGAACCTTGCCATGAACATCATCGAGGATGTCCCGCAGCAGTCAATCATGTGAACCTTCATGAAGACAACCTTGTGGCCTTGCCATCGATAAACTTGTTTGTGGAGGCATGCCACGTCATCTTCTCGCGTAAGCTTGACAAGAACAAGATGCCTCACAAGCGAAGGAGTAGCTTTGAACTTCTTGTGCTTCAAAGACACCTGGACAACACGCTGACAAGCGGTGAGGCTGGAATACAACTCTTCATTGGTATAACCGCAAATGGCTTCCAGGATCCAACAACCTAAGAACTCTGTTTTTTCCCAGTGCGTATATTCAGGTCGTCCGCCTCATAGCGAGTGACATGTACAACCACACAATCCTTGTCTGCATCAGGGCTCTAACTGAAATAGAAACAAATTCTAAATTACTTTTCAGTATCAGAAACACAAGTTATTTAAACCACTATGTATAGCATGGCATCGAAGCTAATAAAAACTTGCATTATTAATCACCACATACTTCCTTTTCTAAAAAAAATCACCACATACTTAGATGAAAAACCACAATCGAGATCGGCAAAGAAGGAAATCACCTTGGGCAGCTCAACGGGGGGGGGGGGACACATCCTTGAAGGGAGAAAACTGCTCCTGGAGTGCCACGGGGGCTGTAACCTCAAACGGGGCATTGACAATCTCAGTAGTGGCCGTGAGCGTATCTGGGGTCAGCTTGGTGGTTGCCTCCATCTTCTTGGAGCTCTCTGTCTCGTGGGGGTCAGCCTCCCACGTCTGCTCCAATATCGGCAGATTTTGCCTGGTTCTCCTTGGTCCATCATGAAACTGACGAATACTAGGAGACCACTGAAAGGAAAACACAATCGCAATGACAATGAAACAAAAAAGAGAGTGATGATCGGTTACTGCTTTGCAAAAGTTCTTTTTTTTCTCTGAACGAAAATATACCAACATCATGGATTCGCTTACCTTCCCTTCGTTCGGAGAGAAGAACAGTGGTAGATGCGAGTGTTGCCTTTCTTGAAGACGGTGAGGGAGAAGGGGATTCAGCGAAGAGTGAAATGATGGTTGCTTCTTCCGTCAAACTTAGACTGCGGGGAGGTGTGGTTTTGTGATACGGCGGCTGGTTACTGCCGCGCTATGACCGAGGTGACTCTCCGCCTGCATACTGCCTTCTAATTTGGTGGATGGCATTTGGGCCCGCGCGCTGCATGGCCCGCATGTCGGTGAACAAAAGTATAACGGCATTCGATGAGGGAGACGTTTCAATGACCTAGGAGGATCCAGAAGCGGTAGAGTGTCTCCACTGTACTAGTAGTAATTGTTTTTCTGAGTAGCTGTAGAGTGTCTCCACTGTACTAGTAGCAATTGTTTCTCTGGCCCAAGACAAAACAGCCCATCCACACTAGTAAATAGTATACTCAATTCAAAAGCCCATATATTTACTGAATGAGAGGCGCTACCCACACCCAGCACACCGCCCCCCCAAAAAAACCAGGGTACTCTTCTTCCTCCTCGCTCCCACCCACCTCACGTCAGCTTGCTCCACTCGTACCCACAAATTCCTCACCTCACTCCTACAGAAAACCCCAGCTCCCCTTCTTCCTCACACCTATAGAAAACCCCCAGCTCCCCTTCTTCTTTGCTCGCACTACAACTCGGCTCATCATTCGTTACTCTGCTCAAATCCGTGAGCGCGACGCGACACCCTCGAGGAAAATGGAGTCGGCTGACCCCACCGCCAAGAAGATGAGGCTCCCGCCAGCGGCGACGCCTGGTGTAGATCCCGCACACGACAGCACGGGGAGAAGCGGAGACCCCGCCCCCACCGGATCCAGGAACCCATAGAATCTCAGGTGGACCGCATCAGCGATCTCCCGGACGCCGTCCTTCGGGAGATCATCTCGCTTCTCCCCACCAAGGATGGTTGCCGCACCCAAGTCCTCTCAATTCGATGGCGCCCTCTATGGCGCGCCGTGCCCCTTAATCTCAACTGTCGTCAACTATCTCTCTTCAATGATTATGAAATCCCCAGAGCCATCATCTCCTCCCACCAGGGCTCCGTTAAAAGCCTCTGCATCCCGTCATGCTACACGAGCAAGCATACCATGCCTCGCACGGTGGACGCCTTTGGCTGAAATCCTCGAATTCACGTAACTACAACTGCTTGAGTTCTACTATTCCCATGGAAATCACATACCACATACCGAACGCCATGAACTTGTGCCCTCAGCACCGATGTCCATCTCGCGGTTTTCCTCCTCTCTCCACACCGCCACCTTTGTGATGTGCTACCTACCAGACAATCTGGTACTAAACCTTCGACTCCCATTTCTCAAGAAACTTTCACTTGTGCGGGTTCGTATATCGGAGGCCTCATTGCACAGCATCATCCTCTCCAGTTGCCTGTACCGGAGTGCTTGGTGCTTGTTTTCACGATTAGAATCGGTTGTCTCCAAATAAAGTCGCCTAACCTTGTAAGAATTGGAATTTATTTTGACGGAAGGCAGCTCGTCATCCAAGATGCCCCTTCACTTCAAAGGTTGATCCTTGATTATAGTTATTCACCGTTGCAAATAACCATCCTCTTTGCGCCTAAACTGGAGACCTTGGGTGTAATACATGATCTTTGTGCTCATTTCAATATGGTGTTTGGCTCCACAGTTCTTCAGGTACTTTATATTATCATCTACACTTGTAACCATAAGCTGCATTTTAAATTTCTGCGCATAATTTATATATCATCTTGGAGTACACATTTTGTACTAATATTATGTTCTATGCTCAATGAAGAGTTTCTCCATGGATGGCCTATCAATGGTGCTTTGGATTCTGTCAAGATCTTATATATCCAAATGAATAGTTTTGATCTGAACAAGATTATTGGCTTGCTGCAATGCTTTCCTTGTCTGGAGAAGTTGTATATAAAGGTGATAATTTCACGCACATTGGAAGCCCGCATATAGTGTACTAGAATTAACCGTTCAGCTGTTGCTCTTCGACACTCTTCTTTTAGACCTTAACTGTTTTCAATCTTCATGTATATTTAGGCAACATGACGGGGTAAGAAAGTTATAACCAATCGATGGATTCGTAAGCATCGGGATTTTCTCACTTCTCATGAGATTCGTTTGAAGACAATAACGCTAGAACGATATGTAGCCAACCGTGCAAACACAAGATTTGTAACATTCTTCCTGCTGAATGCGAGGTTACTATTGTCCATCAGGCTTAAGTTTATCAGCAACATGGTTTTGACGGATGGGTATGTCGAAGAGCAAAAAAAGGAGTTTCAGGTGGGCAAAAGAGCTTCTGAACGTGCCGGGCTTCTATTTACAACATATTGTGGTCATAATCCAGTAAATTTTTACGACCCAGATGTTCATTCTATGGACCTGACCGATCCATTTGATCGTGACTACCGAAAGCAGTCTTTGGAGTTAGATGTTGTTGCCCTTTTCAATCTGGGTTTTTGTAAACACGATGAACAATTAACCCTCGTGCTTTTATGCAGTTTGTAAGCTGGAGTTAGATGTTCCTGCCTTTTCAACTCGGCTGTTGTCATATTTTCTTTGAAACAAGGCAAATGGCTTGCCATTCGTTTAATTTATAGTGAAATGTTGTAACAAATCCCAACCAAGGGAAATAACATCACTCTCGCCGGCTGCTTGAGCTCACTGTGCATTATAGAAGCCAAGTTATTAGCCCCCACGAGCACCCACAAACTTATTTCGAACTAGCACATCAAATGGGCTGTAAATTTTCATAGGAAAGGCTGCATGACCGTGACAGATTGGATTCTGA
Source organism: Aegilops bicornis (assembly GCA_021605145.1). Taxonomy (NCBI): domain Eukaryota; kingdom Viridiplantae; phylum Streptophyta; class Magnoliopsida; order Poales; family Poaceae; genus Aegilops; species Aegilops bicornis. The sequence continues at coordinate 328,284,669 of CM038674.1, read as the reverse complement.
CAGTTGGGAACCGCGAGGAAATAGCCTATCCAAGGTGGTGTTGACTTACTAGCCAGTCAACAAACGATTCTGCCTACCAGCCATTGGATTGACATCCAACATATGTCGTGTATCTTCTATCTCTTGTCTTCTTCTTCCTCTAGCCACCCAAACCAAACCACCCCATCGGCTACGCCTGCTCCCGCCTCCCATGGCTGGCTGCGCCTCCGCCGCCCTACCGTACGTACCGTCCAACATTGGCCAGTCCCTCCCTCTATTCCCCCACACTCCTGTTATTCTCCGGCGACGTCAGCCCCAACACGCACCCGCGCCCGAACCAATCAACCCTCGTACTCCCCTCCGCTTGCAACTGGACCGACGCATGTTCAATGGCTCCTGTTCGTTCCGCCCGAGGCCGCGCCGTCGTCCTCTGCCTTGCAGCCTTGGTTCGCTCGCCGTGCGCGGTGCGCCGCCCTCTTGCGTTGTCAACATCGTCAACAACCGAGAGGAACAAGGAGATGACTGTACGTGGAGAGGATGACAGTAGGGACCCACCAGCGTCATGGCAGTACGCAAGCAAGTGCCTCTATAGTACAAGCCCAAAAATATGGTTCCTCCTAATGGTTGGACATCTGGGGCTCGCGCCATTGTCAACATAGTCAATAAACGAGAGAATTACACTACGAGCGGCTGACACCAGGGACCCTTCAAGTCACGCAGTTTTTTTTTGAGGAACAAGCAGTTGTTATTTATACTAGTTTTAGCGATGGATCAGGGTAACAACAGGGTTGTGCGGGGGCTGTGGCCCATCTAGCTAGGGTTTTATTTATGTTTACCACATCATGAGCCCAGTTGTGTTTTTTTCTTGTTGAAAATGGCTAGCCCAGTTCTATTTTTTTAAAAGAAATCCCCAAACAAGGCCTACTTGCTTTATCGGCCTATTTGGCTGCAAATCTTTCAAGACGAGGAGAGTTTCATTCGGTTTGCCCGAAAATGGGCTGTACATTTTAAAACACATCAAACCGAGAATTAGTTTCAATTTTTTTTTCATTACAAGATCTTAAATTCCATTGATTTTATGCGTGGACAATTATTTGGATTTCATATTTATATAAATTATTTTTCAAAATAGTTTGAATCTGAATCGATATTTCTGGATTAAAAAGCAGTTGGCACTTTTGAAATATGCAAAATTTCGTATATTTTTTACCGTGGCCACAATATGGGGTGTAATGCTAACAAAAAGAAGATGGGCTCCAAAAAATTCTTAAGAATTAGCAAATGGGTTGTACATTATTAGAAATAATGGCGGATGGGTTGTATGTTGTTTTCCATAGATTTGAGGCTGACTTGTGCGCCTACTACAGGTTAGCGTATGCTTTCATAAAAAGGTTGACCTTTGCATAGCATACTGTCAACTTAGTGAACACACGAGAGCGATGATTGTTGGATGTCCATCCAACGGTGTCGTCTTCTTCAATCTCTGCTCTTCATGCTCGGCCGCTCAAACAAGCGCCGGCGGGACTGCTGCTCCCTCCTCCATGACCGGCTATCTTTGCCATGTGAGCCTCACGGCCCCACCGTACTCCCATCGCTGGCCTAGCCATCCCTCTACTCACCCACACATGTTGTTATTCTCCGTGACGACGGCAGACGAACCAGTAAACCCTCGTACTCCTCCGCGTGGGAAACAACTGCCGAGTATTCCCTGGCTTCGTGTCGTTCCCTTCCTAGGCCTCGCTATCATCCACCGCCCTGGTGCTCTCTGCGCGGCCTGGTCAACGTGGTCAAGGACCGACATCCATCAGAAGTCGACTGTACGTGGAGAGGCTGACAGCTGTGTCCACAGCCCCACGCAAGGAAATGCCTCCTTATTATGCGCAAAATAATGATTCCTCCACCTGACAGCTAGGACCCACAGGAAGGGCCTCTGTATTTCGTGAAAAAAACGTTCCCCGGCCGATGTGTCGGACCCACCAGCTATATCTTCGCACGCAAGGAAGTGCCTCCTTATTACGCCCAAAAAATGAATTCCCCCACCTTTAGCTGGGACCCACCATATTGCTGCGCTGACTTGTGGGCCTACTAAGTTGATGGGGCGGAGGGCTTTGTCAACTTAGTCAATACTCCGATGTTGTATGATGTCCATCCAACGGCCATAGTGCTTCTTCAACCTTTGGTCTTCTTGCTTGACCGCCCAAAGCAGCATCGGTCGTGCCACTGCTCCTTCCTCCCGTGGCGGGCTGTGCTACATGAGGCCTCACCGCCCCATACTACTCCCACCACCGGCCAGGTCATCCCTCCACTCACCCACATCCCTGTTATTCTGCGGCGACGGCAGCCTCACACCGCAGCCGAACCGGTGAACGCTCGTACTCCTCTCCGCGTGGGCATCCACTGCCGCGTCTTCCCCGGCTCCACGTCTTCCCCTTCCTAGGCCTTGCTGTCATCCATCGCCGTGGTGCTCTCGGCGCGGCGTGGTCAATGTGGTCAATGACCGACTTCCATCGGAAGAGTACTGTACATGGAGAGGCTGACAGCTGGGTCCACGGCAGCCGCAAGGAAGTGCCTCCTTATTACGCGGAAAATAATTATTCCTCCACCTGACAGCGGAGACCCACCGGACAGGCCACCAGTATTTTGCGAAAAAAATCGTTTCCCCCTGACTGTTGGGACCCACCAGACGGGCCACCTTTCACGAAAAAAACGTTCCCCCCGCTGTCAGCTCAGACCCACCGGAAGTGCCTCCTTATTACGCACAAAAAAATGAATACTCCCTCGGCTAGCTGGGACCCACCTTGGTGGGAGGATGACTTGTGGGCCTACTAAGTTGACGGGGACGAAGGGCTTTGTCAACTTAGTCAAAATGAACGATTCTAGCTCCAGTGACCGTACGATGTCCATCCAACGGCCGTAGTGCTTCTTCAACCTATGGTCTTGTTGCTCTAGCCGCCCAAAGCAGCGTCGGTCGTGTTGCATGCTCCTGCCTCCCGTGGCCGGCTCTGCTGCCGCAGAGGCCTCACCGCCCCCTACTATTCCCACCGCTGGCCAGGCCCTTCGGCGAAGGCAACCTCACACGCCGAACCAGTGAACCCTCGTACTCCTCTTGGCGGGCTTCCGGCCCGCGTCTTCCACAACTCCGCGTCGTCCCCTTCCTAGGCATCGCCGTCGTCCACCACCTTGGTGCTCTCCGCGCGGCGTGGTCAACGTGGTCAAGGAACGAATTCCATCGGAAGAGTACTGTACGTGGAGAGGCTGACAGCTCGGTCCACGGCCACAACCCAGTTTTTTTGTGATTTGCCATATAAGTCGCTTTGTCAGGCCTGTTGGGATGCAAATCCTTCAAGACGAGGAGAGCTTTGATTCGGCTGGCCGAGAAAATGGCCATCGGTAATGAGAAATTGGCAGTACATTTTTAAAACACATCAAACCGGCAATTAGTTTCAAATATCTTTTTTTTTCATTTCAAGATTTTAAATTACATTAATTTTTATGCGTGGAGAATTTGTTGGATTTTATATTGATATACATTCATTTTTAAAATCAGTTTGAATATGAGTCGAAATTTCGGGATTAAAAACAGTTTGGACCGCACCGAAATGTGCAAAATTTCGTATAATTCATTAACTGTGACACAATATGGGCTGTAATGCTAACAAAAAGAATATGGGCTCCAAAAAAACCTTAAGAATTAGCAAACGGGCTGTAAATTATTAGAAATAATGGTAGATGGGCTGTATGCTGTTTTCCACAGATTTGAGGCTTTCCTAAAAAAATGGTTGACGAACAAGCACTGATTGTTGGATGTCCATCCAACGGCCGTCGTGCTTCTTCAATCTCTGCTCTTCCTGCTCTAGCCGCTCAAACAAGCGCCGGCGGGACTGCCTGCTCCCTCCTCCCAGCGGCCGGCTGTTACGCATGTGAGTCTCACCGCCCACCGTACTCCCATCGTTGACCTAGCAATCCCTCTACTCACCCACACTGCTGTTATTCTTCGCCCACGGCGAGACAGACGATAAACCCTCATATAGTCGTACTCCCCTCCTCGTGGGAAACAACTGCCGAGTCTTCCCTGCCTCCGTGTCATCCCCTTCCTAGGCATCACCATCGTCCACCGCCGTGGTGCTCTCGGCCCGGCGTGGTCAATGTGGTCAACGACCGACTTCCATCGGAAGAGTACTGTGCGTGGAGACGCTGACAGCTGGGTCATAATACTAACTTTCTCGAATTCACGGTGGCAACTTGCATCAAATGCACATGTGTTAGAGGAAGTCACTTCTTTCATCCGAACATATGCTTCATGAAAGGGACATGAAGATAATGCTTACAAAAGTTTCCAATGCTAGCTTTAATGTTCCACATGGATCATGGGGGAGACAAGATGTTGCTGATGGGCTCAAACAGCAACTCGTCGGAATTTCCATATCACTGGACTTCCACCATCATGTGAACACGGTGATAGCATTGGTCAGACCAAAAGATGTAATGGTGTATGCTCGAGGGATCAACCACGAGTAAGTCAACATTATGAACATCGTTGGTTCTGATTTGACTTGACAATAGCCCATACTCAAGTCAAGGTTTTGACAAGGCAATAGATCCAACAACTGATCACGAGGACCAAATGATGGAGATATCATCTTTCTTCAACACACACACACACAAGTATAACCCTTAGTGATGAACTAAGTCGGACAAGCTTTCATCTTCCAACTCTCCAAGTTGTTGTTTAGCTTAACCAACTAGCTCAAGGGTATCCAACACAGATTCTTGGAGACTGGCTGGTTTATAGGAAAACCAACTTGATCACGAGCTCAACATAACAGTCAGGGGACAACCTGGTAATACTTCCGAGAAGATAGTCGGAATATCACGAACCACCGATATGTTACTAAGCTCGAGAACAATCATGCTTTTCAGAGCAAGACGATATGATCAAAGAGCAAGGGATTGACATAATCCTAACTCATCGACACAAGAGTGCACCAGAAATAAGGACTAGGTAGCACGATCAATCTTAGGATGATGATTTAATAACCAACACGCTAAGAATGAGAATATTGTCCATAAACTACCAAGAAAGGAGGTTGCTAGGAATCGATTTCACACATCACAATTCACTTGTCGACATTCCGGTTACATCAACACGGGACCGAGGAATGAATAATGATAGCGAGAAGTATCACTACGTCAAGAATTCATGAGAAATGGTGCAATTCTCATGACAATCCTGACATAAAGAGGGCAATACTTCGGGGTGGAACAGAATCAAAAGCTGGATTGGCATTTTGACCTACGGAATACAACTACTTTGACCCAATCCTGAATATGGATGAGGTACTGGAGTTTGTTTCTCCTAGTCATTCTGAAATAGAATGGCTTAACGAACCACAAGAATATTAGGCATGGATAACACGAATGCACAATTACTCCTGACTATCAATTGATAGACGAAGGTCGGAATACAACTGAAGAGGGACAACTCAAAGGAACATATAACTTTTCGAGTTGTGGAGGCATGGATTAGTATGCCGAACAAATTCAACATATTTCTTTCGGATAACCCATGCAGAGAGGTAGGATTGGCAGAGTCACAATATAGAATGGGGAACCCATCGAGAGCACTCTTGTTGTGACCTTTTGGTTCGACGAGGAACTTCTGCCATAAGCGGTTCATAGTATTTGGAAGAAAGAAATACCACGGACCTCGAGGCTAATGCAAAGGTTACTAATAACCTAAGGGAGCTAGCAATTACTATCAACATGAAGTAAGTAGGGTGAATCTCGGGTTCAAGAACCCAGGAATAGAATACCTACATACTAAGTAGCATCACGGGATGCTTTTGAGAATGATGGCCAGAATCATCACACTGGGAACACAAAGCATGGCTAAATTACTGGGTGATACTCTAAACACCTAGGGTCATAATACTAACTCCAACATATATGTCAAGGCAACGGAGTACCTCAACGCACCGGTTTAGTGTGCTTATTCTGACCATAAAGGACATCGGGAATGGAAAGAAAGGATTTGCAAATGCATCAGACTATTTAGAGACCTGGGATGACTCGGACAGCATAACGGATGTAAATGCTCAAAATGATTTGAGACATCCTGCAAAAATGGTGGCACAACCACTCAGGAGCATACATCAAGGTTCCGAGACCAACTATAAACACACGGGAGTAGTAGAAACTGAACTGGGGCTTAAAACCAACAATCTTAAAAGTCTATGGATTAGTAACACGTCATCCTGATAGATAGATGAGAAGCCTAGTTCTTAAACCCGTAGAAAAGAAGAGGATGACTCGATTCGAGAAGGGCATGAGGTAAAGGAGTAAAAAGAGCCTTACGTTCCCTTCCACAATCAATTCCCTTACATAACTAAAGCATTTCTAGACACAACCCGACCAGTTTGGCTTGGTAATCCCTCTGCAGTCGGGCTCGATACCAAAGCTGTCAGACCCCGATTCCTAGTCACATCGATCTAGCGGTAACACCTCATATCACTTTGCGGCCTCACGCACGGCATTCCCACGGTGTCGCCTTACCATGGCTCGGGACCGTAGCGCCTTTTGGCTCACGTATATGATAGTGTCGCTAGCATCCATATGACAGAGAACACGGGCCGACATGGCTAGTCGTGAACCCAAAGCGGCACTAACCCATGGGGACAGGCATACATGAATCACATCGAGCATGTCGGTCGCCGTGTGAATCCGGGCTGTAGCACTGGGCTAACAGGACTCAGGAACCCGGGCTGTAGCGAGCTAGGCAGGACTCGAATGTCACCGCGTGACATTTCCCGAAGGGACATACACATGAACGAAGTGAAACACATACCCGGCAGTCAAGCGTCACGAAGCGGTAGTCTTTGGGCTAGCGAGGACTCCGGTGAACCGGCACATAGCGGACTACTATGGCTCAAGGAAGCACTAGACTACATTTCCCCATAAGAGAGGCTGCCAAGGATAAACAACTAGATTGTTGGATCCCACACATACCAAGCATTTCAATAATACACACAATATGCTCGATATGTGTAAATAGAACATGGCATCACAACATAACTCTACGACTCAAGTATTTATTCATTAGGCTCCGAGGAGCGAGATATTACAAACATGGGTCTCATGACCCAACATCCTGAGCATACAAATCAAAGCACATGCGGAAGCTTAACATGTCTGAGTACAGACATCTACAAATGAAAAAGGCTTAGAAGCCTGACTATCTACCAGATCCTGCCGAGGGCACAAGATCGTAGCTGAGGTATCAAGCTAAACGTCGAAGTCCAGGCAGAACTACTAGCAAGACTGAAGTCTCTCTGCAAAACATAAATCTATACCTACTAATAAAGCAAGGTGCGTTTCGCTGATTTTTTCATCCGTTCACCCATATTATTATTGTTGATGATGTTCTGAGCAAGGTGGTACTAAATTTTACGTTCGAATATATATATATATATACCTACTAATAAATCAAGGTGCGTTTCGCTGATTTTTTCATCCGTTCACCCATATTATTATTGTTGATGATGTTCTGAGCAAGGTGGTACTAAATTTTACGTTGGAAAAGATTATTCGGACGTGTTACGCTTTCGTTATTGGGCTCTGGAAAAATATTGGGCCAGCCACGTTTAGTACGTTTTTCGCCTCCCGTGACCTGTCCATAGTTGGGCCTTAAAAAAACCTCTCATGACGTACCCACACTTGGGCCTTACAAAAACAAAACGCAGACTCCTCAATACACTCTTTCTTCTCTCTGTTCGATCTCCTCTTTCTTCTCTGCGTGCTCGCCGCCGCCGCCGCCGCAGCCATCTTCGGTCGCCGTCGCCACCTCCGTCGTGGGGATGCAGACCAACTTCGTCACGCCCCAACGTCGCCCCTCCCTACATCACCGATCTCCCCACACATCTCGAACTCGGACTCAGAGAGGAGGCCAGGTTGCGTCGTCTTGGAGTCGTGTCCGTGGAGGAGATGTTCAGAACGCAGGGCCGTCCGGCACACGGATATTGATGCTATAAGAAGGAACCCCTCGACCACGATTAGATCGCGCCATCGAAGCTTCTTGCCCGACACATCGTCGTGCTGCAAGTTTCCTACATCGTCGTTCTTGTGCACCGTTGATTTCGCCGGAATTCCGTCTGCATCGCCGTTCTTGTACACCGTTGATTTCGTTGGTTATCCGTCTGCATTGCACGTGCTCCACTGCCTGCAAATTAAGCAAACGTGAGTACAAATGTACTCAGCAAGACATACATCAGAACTAACTACATATGCATCATTATCAACAAAGGGGGTGGTGGAGTTTGACTGCAGCAAGCCAGCTTTGACTCCGTGGCTATCCTGAACTATGACTGCAAGTAACTCTTTTGAGGTGGCGCTACGAGTCCACATATTCACCATATCAATACACCACTATGGATCCACTCTCGTCTCCCTACGAGAACGCCATCCATAGCACTCACACTTATCTTGCGCATTTTAGGGTATCCACTTTCACTTGTCTATGAACTGATATAGGCAACCCAGAAGTCCTTTACCGCAGACACGGCTGTTCGAATAGATGACGTTAACACTGCAGGGGTGTACTTCTTCACACACGCTCTCGCCACTTACCACCATGTACACGTCGTGTATCTCGGCAACCTTCAAGCGGAAGCCTGGCGAGGGAGTCGGCCACGACCTGACTAACCACACAAGTCTCTAGTCCAGGTTTATCGCCTATACGGGTTCCGTCCACGAGGAGATCCGGCCAGGGTGTCGCTCACGGCCCCAAACGATGAGAGCAGGGTTCCCGAGGCACCAAACAGGCGTCCCGGTACACCGTGCCTCGTGTCTCTACCGCAACATAGCCCACCCCTAGGGTCAGCGCTACGCACGGCCCCCAACACATATCCTACAAACACGAAACTAGTTGCAACTCCCCGGACAGAGATCAGGTTGATTAATAAGTCGAGAGGGCACTTAAGCATTCCAATGCGTGGTAGTAACTGTTCATGGATCACAAACACGTAACTCGAGTTCACGAGGACGGCTGCAATGAGACAATCCACCATGTACTCCTAGATGGCCTCTCACCGCTACCTTTACCAAATCGTATTCACACACTTAGCTCTCAACAGTAGGACATGTTCACACACCTCCGATTCATCTCGGATGAATCAGACCTGACACAACTCTAAGCAATAGCAGGCATGACAAACAAGCATGAATGAGTAGGCACATCAGGGCTCAAACAACTCCTACTCATGCTAGTGGGTTTCATCTATTTACTGTGGCAATGATAGGTCATGCAGAGGATAAAGGGGTTCATCTACCGCACCAAGTAACAGATGAATCGTTGTTGTCCTAATGCAATAAAAGAGAGCAGGAGCGAGAGAGTGGGATTGTATCGGAATGAACAAGCGGGTTTTGCTTGCCTGGCACTTCTGAAGATAGTATAGCTCTTCATCGGTGTCATCGAACTCATCATCGGAACATACGTCTCCGAGGGGAACAACCACCGACTAGCAAAGAAGGAACACAATCAATGCAATGCACATTCACATGAATGACATGTCATGTTAAGGTCTTGAATTCACCTAATGCAATATCTAGCCAAGTTAATTGAAGTGGAACTCAAACAAGATCAAATTCCAACTCCAAATGTTATTTCATAAATTGCCCTAATCATCATTTGTCCTATTCAGTGAGGTTAACTTGTTCAAATGCATGATCATGGCATAAACAGATTCTTCATATTTTTCTGATCATTTTTCATATATAACTTATTTCCATTGGAGTTATAGATTATTTTCTATGAATTTTAGAAGTTCTAAACATTTTCTGGAATTTCCAAATCATTTAGAATTAGAAATAATCCAGAAAATGATTATCGCGCCAAAGATGACATCGCATTTACGACGTCGAGGTCAACAACGCCAGTCCCGGTCAAACCTAAAGGCTAGGACCCACACATCAGTGTCCCAGGGCTGGTTTGGGTGGATGACAGGTGGGCCCGGTCAACGCTGACTAGGCCATGGTCAGAGCTGACACGTGGGGTCCACGGCATTAGCACTAATCTAACAGAAAAATTAGACTAACCTAATTAGGCTCAGGGGCCCACATGGCAGTGGCTCAAGGGGGTGTTTAGAGTGGTCATTAGCAGCTAATGAGACGGCCACGTCAGCTCGCCGGCGTTTACCCGGCGGCGACCATCCAGCGCGGCGGAGGCGCGCCGGAATCGCGCTGCGGGTGTCCGTTGGGCATGTGGCTTGGTTCTACGGCGAGCTGGATGTGTGCCGCATCCAATGCTGCAGGCGGTTCGGTGCGGGGAGGCCGGAAACAACGGCAACGACGACAACCGCGGTGGCCGGAGTTTGGACCTCAACGGGAACGGTGCTCCGGTGCACGGGGAAACTAGCGGAGGGTCTCAGCAGACTCCTGACGATGCGAGGAGCAGGAATACGTGCTCGGACGTGACGGGTGCTATATCAACCGACGGGGAGCTATGCGGCGGCGGCCTGGAGCTCTCGGCCAAGGCGGGGCTATGGCCTAGAGGTCGAAAGCGACCAAGGGAGCAGGGGAAAACGGCTCGAGGGCTCACCACAAGTCCGTTGGGATGGCCAGTGGGCTCGAGGACGTCCTGTCGGCGGCGAATCGACGATGGCGGTGATCGGATGCAGAGGACGAGGACGACGGCGTAGTCGGCGTTGCAGCGCGTCCGGTGAGGCGTGACTCGACGGGAGTGGTTCGGCGCGAGGATACGGAGCTCGAGGTCGGGTTGGGTAGGCGAGTCGGTGGCCGTGGCCGCGGTGGTTCAAGACGGCGCTGCGGCGACCACTTCGGCCGTCGCGTGGGAGAGAGAGGGAGATTGAGCGAGGGGGCGGACTGAGCGAGGGGGCGGAGTGGATCGCATCCCACTCGTCGCGCTGGCCGGGGAAGCAGCCAGACAGGTGCGGCGTGGCGCCTGCAAGGCCAAGACGCCGTGGCTGACTTCTCCTCGCCTCTTGGCAAGAGGTAGAAGACGAGGCTGCCCACAGTGGTGGGCCTCGGTGGGCTCTTGCTACTGTGTAAGCTAGCCCAGGTTAGTTCTTCTATTCTGCTCTGTTTTATTTTTTGTTTGTTTTATTTTTATTTATTTGGCCACTATTTTAAATCCAAACAAGATTCAAAACCAGTGCCAACTCCTCTGAAATATTTTTATGTTGCTAGATGGACTTTTCCAAAGCACATAAAATATTTCAGTGGCACTTGAAGTTATATTCTAATTATATGAATATAATTCAAATTCAAATAGCTATTAATTTAAATTCAAAGTCCCAAAAATAAATCCTTAAAAATGTTCATTAATTTTGGTTTGGACCAAAACCCTGCCAAAATTGTCAAACATCAATGAAGGAATTTTTTTGGAAACAATGAATGAGATTTTTGGGTTCTTAGCCCTTATATTTAATTTGAGGCTTTGAAAATTCCCTCAATTCCAAATTTCTTGAAATTAGACATGATGCATAATGCACTCTGATGCAACTATTTACAAGCAAAATCTAGTGCTGTGACAACTCACCCCCACTAAACAAGAATATCGTCCCGAGATTCAGGACGTGAGGTAAGAAGACAAAGGGACACAAGCTAATACAATCTTCACGATCCAGATGTCTTTCTTGAGGATATTGACTCGTTGCATCACCTTGATCTCAGACGTCTTGCCTTGAGAACTACATCCAACATGACAACAAGAAGAAAGGGGGGATTTTAGAAGAATCGATCTTCTTGAGGTTCGAACAATTTAGGATCGTCTTAATGATCACAAGATCAACTCACTGAATGAGACATAGAAACATCTACGAGCTGAGAGGCAAAGCATGCATCGGGAGCGATGTAAGAAACAATTTGACGAGGGTTTCAAAGTAGCGAGGGGAATTGCCATGATTCCAAAACGGGGCACCTCAGGGAAGGTGACTCGAAGGACTATTCCCTTAAGTGGCAAAAAGAATTACTTTTGATATCTAGATCATTGAAACTCTTTATACCAGCCTAAGGCAATCACAAATGATCGTTTGGCGGAGGTCAAAGGAATGACACATCCGGATTCGAATGGATGATGTGGACTACCTTGTTGAAGACAACACAATGGATGACTTTTGCTTATCACCGGAAATGGATGGGACCCATGACAGGACTACTTTTGAGGATGATCCTGGATAACAATTACTGAGAAGGACAGCCCATGGGAAATTGGCACGATGGGGTGCAAGCTGGGAACAAAATGCAAATGTTGGGAATGTTCCAACCATCATATCTACCTGAGATTCAGATCTGGTTAGAAACAGGATACTTCAGACTCACATGTCTGAAAAGAAAAGTTGCAACACAAATCGACGAGATAATGTTGCGAGACTCTCGGGAGATGAACTACGATAGCAAGCTCCAAAACATGAGCTGGTTCTCCTACACACTGTGGAACACACTTTGTCCTAGACTATCATGACCACATGGTAGTCTTATAATAAAACACTACCGAGTTCTGGTTGGGAACCATCATCGAGGATAACGGAATCCTGTACAATCCGTCTGGTACCTTCAGGACTAGCACTTAGAACTTATTATTCTTGAACAATTCAATCAGTGGCTTGGCGTGCTAGGAAATACATTTGGAATGGAGGTATCTAATCTCACAAACCAATGTATACTTCACACATGCATGACTGACTTGGGATGATTCCAGAGAAAGCAACATTAGCTTTCTCGAATTCACGACGGCAACTTGCATCAAATGCACATGTGTTAGAGGAAGTCACTTCTTTCATCCGAACATATGCTTCATGAAAGGAACATGAAGATAATGCTTACAAAAGTTTCCAATGCTAGCTTTAATGTTCCACATGGATCATGGGGGAGACAAGATGTTGCTGATGGGCTCAACAGCAACTCGTCGGAATTTCCATATCCTTTGGACTTCCACCATCATGTGAACACGGTGATAGCATTGGTCAGACCAAAAGATGTAATGGTGTATGCTCGAGGGATCAACCACGAGTAAGTCAACATTATGAACATCGTTGGTTCTGATTTGACTTGACGATAGCCCATACTCAAGTCAAGGTTTTGACAAGGCAATAGATCCAACAACTGATCACGAGGACCAAATGATGGAGATATCATCTTTCTTCAACACACACACACACACACAACTATATCCCTTAGTGATGAACTAAGTCGGACAAGCTTTCATCTTCCAACTCTCCAAGTTGTTGTTTAGCTTAACCAACTAGCTCAGGGGTATCCAACACAGATTCCTGGAGAATGGTTGGTTTAGAGGAAAACCAACTTGATCACGAGCTCAACATAACAGTCAGGGGACAACCTGGTAATACTTTCGAGAAGATATTCAGAATATAACGAACCACCGATATGTTACTTAGCTCGAGAACAATCATGCTTTTCAGAGCAATGCGATATGATCAAAGAGCAAGGGATTGACACAATCCTAACTCATTGATCGAAGAGTGCACCAGAAATAAGGACTAGGTAGCACGATCAATCTTAGGATGACAATTTAATAACCAACACACTAAGAATGAGAATATTGTCCATAAACTACCAAGCAACGAGGTTGCTAGGAATCGATTTCACACATCACAATTCACTTGTCGGCATTCCGGTTACATCAACACAAGACCGAGGAATGAATAATGATAGCGAGAAGTATCATTACGTCAAGAATTCATGAGAAATGGTGCAATTCTCATGACAATCCTGACATAAAGAGGGCAATACTTCGGGGTGGAACATAATCAAAAGCTGGATTGGCATTTTGACCTGCGGAATACAACTACTTTGACCCAATCCTGAATATGGATGAGGTACTGGAGTTTGTTTCTCCTAGTCATTCTGAAATAGAATGGCTTAACAGACCACAAGAATATTAGGCATCGATAACACGAATGCACAATTACTCCTGACTATCAATTGATAGACGAAGGTCGGAATACAACTGAAGAGGGACAACTCATAGGAACATATAACTTTTCGAGTTGTGGAGGCATGGATTAGTATGCTGAACAAATTCAACATATTTCTTCTGGATAACCCATGCAGAGAGGTAGGATTGGAAGAGTCACAATATAGAATGGGGAACTCAACGAGAGCACTCTTGTTGTGACCTTTTGGTTCAACGAGGAACTTCTGCCATAAGCGGTTCATAGTATTTGGAAGAAAGAAATACCAAGGACCTCGAGGCTAATGCAAAGGTTACTAATAACCTAAGGGAGCTAGCAATTACTATCAAAATGAAGTAAGTAGGGTGAATCTCAGGTTCAAGAACCCAGGAATAGAATACCTACATACTAAGTAGCATCACGAGATGCTTTTGAGAATGATGGCCAGAATCATCACACTGGGAACACAAAGCATGGCTAAATTACTGGGTGATACTCTAAACACCTAGGGTCATAATACTAACTCCAACATATATGTCAAGGCAACGGAGTACCTCAACTCACCGGTTTAGTGTGCTTATTCTGACCATAAAGGACATCGGGAATGGAAAGAAAGGATTTGCAAATGCATCAGACTATTTAGAGACCTGTGATGACTCGGACAACATAATTTGTAAATGCTCAAAATGATTTGAGACATCCTGCAAAAATGGTGGCATAACCACTCAGGAGCACAACATCAAGGTTCCGAGACCAACTATAAACACACGGGAGTAGTAGAAACTGAACTGGGGCTTAAAACCAACAATCTTAAAAGTCTATGGATTAGTAACACGTCATCCTGATAGATAGATGAGAAGCCTAGTTCTTAAACCCCGTAGAAAAGAAGAGGATGACTCAGTTCAGAAGGGCATGAGGTAAAGGAGTAAAAAGAGCCTTACGTTCCCTTCCACAATCAATTCCCTTACATAACTAAAGCATTTCTAGACACAACTTCGACCAGTTTGGCTTGGTAATCCTACAGGCAGTCGGGCTCTGATACCAAAGCTGTCAGGACCCCGATTCCTAGTCACATCGATCTAGCCGGTAACACCTCATATCACTTTGCGGCCTCACGCACGGCATTCCCACGGGTGTCGCCTTACCATGGCCTGGGACCGTGTGCGCCTTTTGGCTCACGTATATGATAGTGTCGCTAGCATCCATATGACAGAGAACACGGGCCGACATGGCTAGTCGTGAACCCAAAGCGGCACTAACCCATGGGGACAGGCATACATGAATCACATCGAGCATGTCGGCCAGACGTGTGAATCCGGCTGTAGCACTGGCTAACAGGACTCCGGAACCCGGGCTGTAGCAGGCTAGGCAGGACTCCGGATGTCATCGCGTGACATTTCCCGAAGGACATACACATGAACGAAGTGAAACACATGCCGCCAGTCAAGCGCCCCGAGCGGTAGTCTTTGGGCTAGCAGGACTCCGGTGAACCGGGTATGTAGCGGACTACTATGGCTCAAGGAAGCACTAGACTACATTTCCCCATAAGAGAGGCTGCCAAGGATAAACAACTAGATTGTCGGATCCCACACATACCAAGCATTTCAATCATACACACAATATGCTCGTCACGTGTAAATACAACATGGCATCACAACATAACTCTACGACTCAAGTATTTATTCATTAGGCTCCGAGGAGCGAGATATTACAAACGTGGGTCTCATGACTCAACATTCAGAGCATACAAATCAAAGCACATGCAGAAGCTTAACATGTCTGAGTACAGACATCTACAAATGAAAAAGTCTTAGAAGCCTGACTATCTACCAGGTCCTGCCGAGGGCACAAGATCGTAGCTGAGGTATCAAGCTAAACGTCAAAGTCCAGGCGGAACTACTAGCGAGATTGAAGTCTCTCTGCAAAACATAAATTAAGGAAACGTGAGTACAAATGTACTTAGCAAGACTTACATCAGAACTAACTACATATGCATCATTATCAACAAAGGGAGTGGTGGAGTTTGACTGCAGCAAGCCATCTTTGACTCGGTGGCTATCCTGAACTATGACTGCAAGTAACTCTTTTGAGGTGGCGCACACGAGTCCACATATTCACCATATCAATACACCACTATGGATCCACTCCCGTCTCCCTACGAGAATGCCATCCATAGCACTCACACTTATCTTGCGCATTTTAGGGTATCCACTTTCACTTGTCTATGAACTGATATAGGCAACCCAGAAGTCCTTTACCGCGGACACGGCTATTCGAATAGATGACGTTAACACTGCAGGGGTGTACTTCTTCACACACGCTCTCGCCACTTACCACCATGTACACGTCGTGTATCTCGGCAACCTTCAAGCGGAAGCCTGGCGAGGGAGTCGGCCACGACCTGACTAACCACACAAGTCTCTAGTCCAGGTTTATCGCCTATTCGGGTTCCATCCGCGAGGAGATCCGCCGGGTGTCGCCACGGCCCCAAACGATGAGCGGGGTTCCCGAGGCACCAAGCAGGCGTCCCGGTACACCGTGCCTCGTGTCTCTACCGCAACATAGCCCACCCCTAGGGTCAGCCACGCACGGCCCCCAACACATATCCTACAAACACGAAACTAGTTGCAACTCCCCGGACAGATCAGGTTGATTAATAAGTCGAGAGGGGCACTTCAGCATTCCAATGCCTGGTAGTAACTGTTCATGGATCACAAACACAGAACTCAGTTCCTGAGGACGGCTGCAATGAGACAACCCACCATGTACTCCTAGATGGCCTCTCACCGCTACCTTTACCAAATCGTATTCACACACTTAGATCTCAACAGTAGGACATGTTCACACACCTCCGATTCATCTCGGATGAATCAGACCTGACACAACTCTAAGCAATAGCAGGCATGACAAACAAGCATGAATGAGTAGGCACATCGTATGCAAAACAACTCCTACTCATGCTAGTGGGTTTCATCTATTCTTTGTGGCAATGATAGGTCATGCAGAGGATAAAGGGGTTCATCTACCGCACCAAGTAATGTGAGATGAATCATTGTTGTCCTAATGCAATAAAAGAGAGCAGGAGGCGAGAGAGTGGGATTGTATCGGAATGAACAAGCGGGTTTTGCTTGCACGGCACTTCGAAGATAGTATAGCTCTTCATCGGTGTCATCGAACTCATCATCGGAACATACGTCTACTGAGGGGGAACAACCACCGACTAGCAAAGAAGGAACACAATCAATGCAGTGCACATTCACATGAATGACATGTCATGTTAAGGTCTTGAATTCACCTAATGCAATATCTAGCCAAGTTAATTGAAGTGGAACTCAAACAAGATCAAATTCCAATTCCAAATGTTATTTCATAAATTGCCCTAATCATTATTTGTCCTATTCAGTGAGGTTAACTTGTTCAAATGCATGATCATGGCATAAACAGATTCTTCATATTTTTCTGATCATTTTTCATATATAACTTATTTCCATTGGAGTTATAGATTATTTTCTATGAATTTTAGAAGTTCTAAACATTTTCTGGAATTTCCAAATCATTTAGAATTAGAAATAATCCAGGAAAATGATTACTGCACCAGCATGACGACTGCACGACGTCAGCAGGTCAACAACGCCAGTCCAGGTCAAACCTAACGGCTAGGACCCACACATCAGTGTCCCAGGGCTAGTTTGGGTGGATGACATGTGGGCCCGGTCAACGCTGACTAGGCCATGGTCAGAGCTGACACGTGGGGTCCACGGCATTAGCACTAATCTAACAGAAAAATTAGACTACCCTAATTAGGCTCAGGGGCCCACATGGCAGTGGCTCAAGGGGGTGTTTAGAGTGGTCATTAGCAGCTAATGAGACGGCCACGTGAGCTCGCTGGCGTTTACCCGGCGGCGACCATCCAGCGCGGCGGAGGCGCGCCGGAATCGCGCTGCGGGTGTCCGTTGGGCATGTGGCTTGGTTCTACGGCGAGCTGGATGTGTGCCGCATCCAATGGTGCAGGCGGTTCGGTGCGGGGAGGCCGGAAACAACGGCAACGACGACAACCGCGGTGGCCGGAGTTTGGACCTCAACGAGCGGTGCTCCGGTGCGTGGAAACTAGCGGAGGGTCTCGGCAGACTCGACGATGCGAGGAGCACGAACACGCGTTTCGGACGTGACGGATGCTATATCAAGCGACGGGGAGCTACGCGACGGCGGCATGGAGCTCTCGGCCAAGGCGGGGCTATGGCCTAGAGGTCGAAAGCGACCAAGGGAGCAGGGGAAAACGGCTCGAGGGCTCACCACAAGTCCGTTGGGATGACCAGTGGGCTCGAGGACGTCCTGTCGGCGGCGAATCGACGATGGCGGTGATCGGATGCAGAGGACGAGGACGACGGCGTAGTCGGCGTTGCAGCGCGTCCGGTGAGGCGTGACTCGACGGAGTGGTTCGGCGCGAGGATACGGAGCTCGAGGTCGGGTTGGGTAGGCGAGTCGGTGGCCGTGGCCGCGGTGGTTCAAGACGGCGCTGCGGCGACCACTTCGGCCGTCGCGTGGGAGAGAGAGGGAGATTGAGCGAGGGGGCGGAGTGAGCGAGGGGGCGGAGTGGATCGCATCCCACTCGTCGCGCTGGCCGGGGAAGCAGCCAGACAGGTGCGGCGTGGCGCCTGCGCACGCGCGCCGTGGCCAGCTTCTCCTCTGCCTACTGGCAAGAGGTAGAAGACGAGGCTGCCCCTGGTGGGCTGGGCCTCCAGGTGGGCTACTGCTACAGGTAAGCTAGCCCAGGTTAGTTCTTCTGTTCTGCTCTGTTTTATTTTCTGTTTGTTTTCTTTTTATTTATTTGGCCACTGTTTTAAATTCAAACAAGATTCAAAACCAGTGCCAACTCCTCTGAAACATTTTTATGTTGCTAGATGGACTTTTCCAAAGCACATAAAATATTTCAGTGGCACTTGAAGTTATATTCTAATTATATGAATATAATTCAAATTCAAATAGCTATTAATTTAAATTCAAAGTCCCAAAAATAAATCCTTAAAAATGTTCATTAATTTTGGTTTGGACCAAAACCCTTGCCAAAATTGTCAAACGTCAATGAAGGAATTTTTTTGGAAACAATGAATGAGATTTTTGGGTTCTTAGCCCTTATATTTAATTTGAGGCTTTGAAAATTCCCTCAATTCCAAATTTCTTGAAATTAGACATGATGCATAATGCACTGATGCAACTATTTACAAGCAAAATCTAGTCTTTGTGACAACTCACCCCCACTAAACAAGAATATCGTCCCGAGATTCAGGACGTGAGGTAAGAAGACAAAGGGACACAAGCTAATACAATCTTCACGATCCAGATGTCTTTCTTGAGGATATTGACTCATTGCATCACCTTGATCTCAGACGTCTTGCCTTGAGAACTACATCCAACATGACAACGAGAAGAAAGGGGGGATTTTACAAGAATCGATCTTCTTGAGGTTCGAACAATTTAGGATCGTCTTAATGATCACAAGATCAACTCACGGAATGAGACATAGAAACATCTCTGGAGCTGAGAGGCAAAGCATGCATCGGAGCTGACGGAAGAAACAATTTGACGAGGGTTTCAAAGTAGCGAGGGGAATTGCCATGATTCCAAAACGGGGCACCTCAGGGAAGGTGACTCGAAGGACTATTCCCTTAAGTGTCAAAAAGAATTACTTTTGATATCTAGATCATTGAAACTCTTTATACCAGCCTAGGGCAATCACAAATGATCGTTTGGCGGAGTTCAAAGGAATGACACATCCGGATTCGAATGGATGATGTGGACTACCTTGTTGAAGACAACACAATGGATGACTTTTGCTTATCACCGGAAATGGATGGGACCCATGACAGGACTACTTTTGAGGATGATCCTGGATAACAATTACTGAGAAGGACAGCCCATGGGAAATTGGCACGATGGGGTGCAAGCTGGGAACAAAATGCAAATGTTGGGAATGTTCCAACCATCATATCTGCCTGAGATTCAGATCTGGTTAGAAACAGGATACTTCAGACTCACATGTCTGAAAAGAAAAGTTGCAACACAAATCAACGAGATAATGTTGCGAGACTCTCGGGAGATGAACTACGATAGCAAGCTCCAAAACATGAGCTGGTTCTGCTACACACCTGTGAATACACTGTCCTAGACTAGCATGACCACATGGTAGTCTTATAATAAAACACTACCGAAGTTACGGTTGGGAACCATCATCGAGGATAACGGAATCTGTACAATCCGTGCGGTACCTTCGTGACTAGCACTTAGAACTTATTATTCTTGAACAATTCAATCGGTGGCTTGGCGTGCTAGGAAATACATTTGGAATGGAGGTAGCTAATCTCACAAACCAATGTATACTTCACACATGCATGATCGACTTGGGATGATTCCAGAAAGCAACATTAGCTTTCTCGAATTCACGACGGCAACTTGCATCAAATGCACATGTGTTAGAGGAAGTCACTTCTTTCATCCGAACATATGCTTCATGAAAGGAACATGAAGATAATGCTTACAAAAGTTTCCAATGCTAGCTTTAATGTTCCACATTGATCATGGGGGAGACAAGATGTTGCTGATGGGCTCAACAGCAACTCGTCGGAATTTCCATATCACTGGACTTCCACCATCATGTGAACACGGTGATAGCATTGGTCAGACCAAAAGATGTAATGGTGTATGCTCGAGGGATCAACCACGAGTAAGTCAGCATTATGAACATCGTTGGTTCTGATTTGACTTGACGATAGCCCATACTCAAGTCAAGGTTTTGACAAGGCAATAGATCCAACAACTGATCACGAGGACCAAATGATGGAGATATCATCTTTCTTCAACACACACACACACACACACACACACAACTATATCCCTTAGTGATGAACTAAGTCGGACAAGCTTTCATCTTCCAACTCTCCAAGTTGTTGTTTAGCTTAACCAACTAGCTCAGGGGTATCCAACACAGATTCCTGGAGAATGGTTGGTTTAGAGGAAAACCAACTTGATCACGAGCTCAACATAACAGTCAGGGGACAACCTGGTAATACTTTCGAGAACATATTCGGAATATAACGAACCACCGATATGTTACTTAGCTCGAGAACAATCATGCTTTTCAGAGCAAGACGATATGATCAAAGAGCAAGGGATTGACACAATCCTAACTCATTGATCGAAGAGTGCACCAGAAATAAGGACTAGGTAGCACGATCAATCTTAGGATGACAATTTAATAACCAACACGCTAAGAATGAGAATATTGTCCATAAACTACCAAGCAACGAGGTTGCTAGGAATCGATTTCACACATCACAATTCACTTGTCGGCATTCCGGTTACATCAACACAGGACCGAGGAATGAATAATGATAGCGAGAAGTATCATTACGTCAAGAATTCATGAGAAATGGTGCAATTCTCATGACAATCCTGACATAAAGAGGGCAATACTTCGGGGTGGAACATAATCAAAAGCTGGATTGGCATTTTGACCTACGGAATACAACTACTTTGACCCAATCCTGAATATGGATGAGGTACTGGAGTTTGTTTCTCCTAGTCATTCTGAAATAGAATGGCTTAACAGACCACAAGAATATTAGGCATCGATAACACGAATGCACAATTACTCCTGACTATCAATTGATAGACGAAGGTCGGAATACAACTGAAGAGGGACAACTCATAGGAACATATAACTTTTCGAGTTGTGGAGGCATGGATTAGTATGCTGAACAAATTCAACATATTTCTTCTGGATAACCCATGCAGATAGGTAGGATTGGCAGAGTCACAATATAGAATGGGGAACTCAACGAGAGCACTCTAGTTGTGACCTTTTGGTTCAACGAGGAACTTCTGCCATAAGCGGTTCATAGTATTTGGAAGAAAGAAATACCACGAACCTCGAGGCTAATGCAAAGGTTACTAATAACCTAAGGGAGCTAGCAATTACTATCAAAATGAAGTAAGTAGGGTGAATCTCAGGTTCAAGAACCCAGGAATAGAATACCTACATACTAAGTAGCATCACGAGATGCTTTTGAGAATGATGGCCAGAATCATCACACTGGGAACACAAAGCATGGCTAAATTACTGGGTGATACTCTAAACACCTAGGGTCGTAATACTAACTCCAACATATATGTCAAGGCAACGGAGCACCTCAACTCACCGGTTTAGTGTGCTTATTCTGACCATAAAGGACATCGGGAATGGAAAGAAAGGATTTGCAAATGCATCAGACTATTTAGAGACCTGGGATGACTCGGACAGCATAACAGCTGTAAATGCTCAAAATGATTTGAGACATCCTGCAAAAATGGTGGCATAACCACTCAGGAGCACAACATCAAGGTTCCGAGACCAACTATAAACACACGGGAGTAGTAGAAACTGAACTGGGGCTTAAAACCAACAATCTTAAAAGTCTATGGATTAGTAACACGTCATCCTGATAGATAGATGAGAAGCCTAGTTCTTAAACCCGTGAGAAAAGAAGAGGATGACTTTCGATTCGAGAAGGGCATGAGGTAAAGGAGTAAAAAGAGCCTTACGTTCCCTTCCACAATCAATTCCCTTACATAACTAAAGCATTTCTAGACACAACTTGACCAGTTTGGCTTGGTAATCCTCTGATGATCGGGCTCACGATACCAAAGCTATCGGACCCGATTCCAAGTCACATCGATCTAGCCGGTAACACCTCATATCACTTTGCGGCCTCACGCACGGCATTCCCACGGGTATCGCCTTACCATGGCCCGGGACCGTTTGCGCCTTTTGGCTCACGTATATGATAGTGTCGCTAGCATCCATATGACAGAGAACCCGGGCCGACATGGCTAGTCGTGAACCCAAAGCGGCACTAACCCATGGGGACAGGCATACGTGAATCACAAGCATGACGGTCGCAGCGTGTGAATTGGGCTGTAGCACTTGGCTAACAGGACTCGGGAACCCGGTGTAGCGAGCTAAGCGGGACTCCGGATGTCACCGCGTGACATTTCCCGAAGGGACGGAACCACGAACGAAGTGAAACACATGCCGGCCGATCAAGCGTCCCGGCGGTAGTCTTTGGGCTAGCAGGACTCCGGTGAACCGGGCTGTAGCAGACTACTATGGCTCAAGGAAGATTTAGACTACATTTCCCCATAAGAGAGACTGCCAAGGATAAACAACTAGATTGTCGGATCCCACACATACCAAGCATTTCAATCATACACACAATATGCTCGATACGTGTAAATACAACATGGCATCACAACATAACTCTACGACTCAAGTATTTATTCATTAGGCTCCGAGGAGCGAGATATTACAAACGTGGGTCTCATGACTCAACATTCAGAGCATACAAATCAAAGCACATGCAGAAGCTTAACATGTCTGAGTACAGACATCTACAAATGAAAAAGTCTTAGAAGCCTGACTATCTACTGTGTCTCCGCCGAGGGCACAAGATCGTAAATGAGGTATCAAGCTAAACGTCAAGTCCAAAGGAACTACTAGCGAGATCAAGTCTCTCTGCAAAACATAAATTAAGCAAACGTGAGTACAAATGTACTTAGCAAGACTTACATCAGAACTAACTACATATGCATCATTATCAACAAAGGGAGTGGTGGAGTTTGACTGCAGCAAGCCATCTTTGACTCGGTGGCTATCCTGAACTATGACTGCAAGTAACTCTTTTGAGGTGGCGCACACGAGTCCACATATTCACCATATCAATACACCACTATGGATCCACTCCCGTCTCCCTACGAGAATGCCATCCATAGCACTCACACTTATCTTGCGCATTTTAGGGTATCCACTTTCACTTGTCTATGAACTGATATAGGCAACCCAGAAGTCCTTTACCGCGGATATGGCTATTCGAATAGATGACATTAACCCTGCAGGGGTGTACTTCTTCACACACGCTCTCGCCACTTACCACCATGTACACGTCGTGTATCTCGACAACCTTCAAGCGGAAGCCTGGCAAGGGAGTCGGCCACGACCTGACTAACCACACAAGTCTCTAGTCCAGGTTTATCGCCTATTCGGGTTACATCCGGCGAGGAGATCCGCCGGGTGTCGCTCACGGCCCCAAACGATGAGAGCAGGGTTCCCGAGGCACCAAGCGGGCGTCCGGTACACCGTGCCTCGTATCTCTACCGCAACATAGCCCACCCCTAGGGTCAGCGCCACGCACGGCCCCCAACACATATCCTACCAACACCAGAAACTAGTTGCAACTCATGGACAGAGATCAAGTTGATTAATAAGTCGAGAGGGGCACTTAAGCATTCCAATGCGTGGTAGTAACTGTTCATGGATCACAAACACAGAACTCAGTTCCTGAGGACGGCTACAATGAGACAACCCACCATGTACTCCTAGATGGCCTCTCACCACTACCTTTACCAAATCGTATTCACACACTTAGCTCTCAACAATAGGACATGTTCACACACCTCCGATTCATCTCGGATGAATCAGACCTGACACAACTCTAAGCAATAGCAGGCATGACAAACAAGCATGAATGAGTAGGCACATCAGGGCTCAAACAACTCCTACTCATGCTAGTGGGTTTCATCTATTCTTGTGGCAATGACAGGTCATGCAGAGGATAAAGGGGTTCATCTACCGCACCAAGTAACAGATGAATCATTGTTGTCCTAATGCAATAAAAGAGAGCAGGAGCGAGAGAGTGGGATTGTATCGGAATGAACAAGCGGGTTTTGCTTGCCTGGCACTTCTGAAGATAGCATAGCTCTTCATCGGTGTCATCGAACTCATCATTGGAACATACGTCTACTGAGGGGGAACAACCACCGACTAGCAAAGAAGGAACACAATCAATGCAATGCACATTCACATGAATGACATGTCATGTTAAGGTACTGAATTCACCTAATGCAATATCTAGCCAAGTTAATTGAAGTGGAACTCAAACAAGATCAAATTCCAACTCCAAATGTTATTTCATAAATTGCCCTAATCATCATTTGTCCTATTCAGTGAGGTTAACTTGTTCAAACATGCATGATCATGGCATAAACAGATTCTTCATATTTTTCTGATCATTTTTTATATATAACTTATTTCCATTGGAGTTATAGATTATTTTCTATGAATTTTAGAAGTTCTAAACATTTTCTGGAATTTCCAAATCATTTAGAACTAGAAATAATCCAGGAAAATGATTATCTGCACAAGATGACATCGCACGACTTCAGCAGGTCAACAACGCCAGATCCAGGTCAAACGGCCGGGACCCACACATCAGTGTCCTGTGGCTGGTTTGGGTGGATGATGTGGGCCCGGTCAACGCTGACTAGGCCATGGTCAGAGCTGACACGTGGGGTCCACGGCATTAGCACTAATCTAACAGAAAAATTAGACTAACCTAATTAGGCTCAGGGGCCCACATGGCAGTGGCTCAAGGGGGTGTTTAGAGTGGTCATTAGCAGCTAATGAGACGGCCACGTCAGCTCGCCGGCGTTTACCCGGCGGCGACCATCCAACATGGCGAGGCGCGCGAATCGCCATTGCGGTGTCCGATTGGCCATGCGGCTTGGTTCTACTGGCGAAATGGATGTGTCGCATTCAATGGTGCAGGCGGTTGGGTGCGGGGAGGCTGGAAACGACGGCGACGACGACAACCGCGGTGGCCGGAGTTTGGACCTCAACGGGAACGGTGCTCCGGTGCACGGGGAAACTAGCGGAGGGTCTCAGCAGACTCCTGACGATGCGAGGAGCACGAATATGTGCTCGGACGTGACGGATGCTATATCAAGCGACGGGGAGCTACGCGGCAGCGGCATGGAGCTCTCGGCCAAGGCGGGGCTATGGCCTAGAGGTCGAAAGCGACCAAGGGAGCAGGGGAAAACGACTCGGGGGCTCACCGCGAGTCCGTTGGGATGGCCAGTGGGCTCGAGAACGTCCTGTCTGCGGCGAATCGACGACGGCGGTGATCGGATGCAGAGGACGAGGAAGACGGCTTATTCGGCGTTGCAGCACGTCCGGTGAGGCGTGACTCGACGGAGAGGTTCGGCGCGAGGATACGGAGCTCGAGGTCGGGTTGGGTAGGCGAGGCGGTGGCTGTGGCCGCGGTGGTTCAAGACGACTGCGACCACTTCGGCCGTCGCGTGGGAGAGAGAGGGAGAGTGAGCGAGGGGGCGGAGTGAGCGAGGGGGGGAGTGGATCGCATCCCACTCGTCGCGCTGGCCGAGGAAGCAGCCAGACAGGTGCGCCGTGGGCGCCACAAGACGCCTGTGGCCGTGTGGCTTCTCCTCCGCCTCTTGGCAAGAGGTAGAAGACGAGGCTGCACACAGTGGGCTGGGCCTCGGTGGGCTCTTGCAATGATAAGCTAGCCAGGTTAGTTCTTCTGCTCGCCTGCTTTTATTTTCTGTTTGTTTTATTTTCATTTATTTGGCCCTTTTAAATCCAAACAAGATTCAAAACCAGTGTTAACTCCTCTGAAATATTTTTATGTTGCTAGATGGACTTTTCCAAAGCACATAAAACATTTCAAAGGCACTTGAAGTTATATTCTAATTATATGAATATAATTCAAATTCAAATAGCTATTAATTTAAATTTAAAGTCCCAAAAATAAATCCTTAAAAATGTTCATTAATTTTGGTTTGGACCAAAACCCTTGCCAAAATTGTCAAACATCAATGAAGGACTTTTTTTGGAAACAATGAATGAGATTTTTGGGTTCTTAGCCCTTATATTTAATTTGAGGCTTCGAAAATTCCCTCAATTGCAAATTTCTTGAAATTAGACATGATGCATAATGCACTCTGATGCAACTATTTACAAGCAAAATCTAGGGCTGTGACACGCACTTGTCGTAGTAGAGGCGCGCACGTAGCATGTACACGTACGTACAGCGGCCAGGGTGCAAGATAGAAAATACGGCCACGTATGTGTACATACGGGCGGGGTCTCGAACGCCTAATCGCGCATACGTACGGCCAGGGCTCGTGTACATGGCTGGGTCAGAACGGAGAAACAAAGATCGCTGCCGTGTTCATGGGTGGCAACGGAGTGCGTCGTGTTCATCGGGAGGCAACAGAACGCGTGGGAGCCAACCGGCCGGGTCGGAACAGAATGCGTGGTCGTGTTCAGCGGAGGGCTTGACAGAGCGAGCGATGGAAACGAGGCTGGCGTACCGCACAACGGAGGAAACGGACCTCCCACGTTCGAACGGGTCCTGTTGATCGGGAGGGTGTGGCGACCGCAAAAGCGGAGGAAATGGACCTCCTACGGTCGAAACGGGGTCCTGTTGATCGGGAGGGTGTGGCGTGCCGCAAAAGCGGAGGAAACGGACCTCCCTACGGTCGAAACGGGGTCTGTTGATCGAGGAGGGTGTGGCGCATCGCAAAAGCGGATTTAAACGGACTTGTGTTGGAGCGCTACGGTCGAAACAGGGGTGCTGTTCATCGGGAGGGGTTTGGCGTACCGCAAAACGGGACTCCACGGGATACTGTTCATCTTCACCATCGACCTCCTCCAGCCTCCACGGGCTACCGTCGACCTCCTCTAGCCTCCACGGGCTACCGTCGACCTCCTCCAGCCTCCACGGGCTACCGTCGACCTCCTCCAGCCTCCACGGGCTCCTGTTCATCCAGCCTCCACCGTGCGCTACTCCACCGACTACTATTCAACCACCCCTCCACGGGCACCCCTCCACTGTCTACTGTTCATCCAGCCCTCCACACCACGGGGTCCTGTTCATCGAGAGGCAACGCCACCGCTCACTGTTCATCCACCCCCCTGTAACGCTCACTGTTCATCCAATCGATCGGCTTGATTAGCGGCAGAGCGGCGAAACGCTCGATCAGGTTCAGTTAACAGCCATCGATCGATTGCTCGGGTTCAGTAACGTAGCCTGCAGTGCAATCGCTCGGGTTCAGTTAGAGCCCAACGCCTCGATCGGGTTCAGTTAGAGCCAATGCCTCGCACACACGCGCGTACATGTATGAGAGAAACGCGCATCGCTCGGCCCCCGACCTCCCACCGTAACCGGTGTTGGGGAACGTAGCAGAAATTCAAAATTTTCCTACGTGTCACCAAGATCTATCTATGAAGAAACTAGCAACGAGGGAAGGAGAGTGCATCTACATACCCTTGTAGATCGCTAAGCGGAAGCGTTCATGAGAACGGGGTTGAAGGAGTCGTACTCGTCGTGATCCAAATCACCGGAGATCTGAGTGCCGAACGGACGGCACCTCCGCGTTCAACACACGTACAGCCCGGTGACGTCTCCCATGCCTTGATCCAGCAAGGAGAGAGGGAGAGGTTGAGGAAGACTCCATCCAACAGAAGCACAACGGCGTGGTGGTGGTGGAGGAGCGTGGCAATCCTGCAGGCTTCGCCAAGCACCTACGGGAGAGGAGGAGGTGTCACGGGAGGGAGGGAGGCGCCAGGGCTCAGGTGTGGATGCCCTCCTCCCCTCCACTATATAGGGGCAAGGGAGAGGAGGCGCAGCCTTGCCCCTTCCTCCAAGGAAGGGTGCGGCCAAGAGGGAGGAGTCCATCCTCCCAAGGCACCCTGGAGGTGCCTTCCCCCTTGAGGACTCTTCCCTCCCCAAGTTTCCTTGGCGCATGGGCCTCTTGGGGCTGGTGCCCTTGGCCCATATAGGCCAAGGCGCACCCCTACAGCCCATGTGGCCCCAGGGCAGGTGGACCCCGGACCCCTTTCGGCACTCCCGGTACAATACCGATAAAGTGCGAAACTTTTCCAGCGACCAAAATAGGACTTCCCATATATAAATCTTTACCTCCGGACCATTCCGGAACTCCTCGTGACGTCCGGGATCTCATCCGGGACTCAACAACATTCGGTAACCACATACAAACTTCCTTTATAACCCTAAGCGTCACCGAACCTTATGTGTAGACCCTACGGGTTCGGGAGACATGTAGACATGACCGAGACGTTCTCGGTCAATAACCAACAGCGGGATCTGGATACCCATGTTGGCTCCCACATGTTCCATGATGATCTTATCGGATGAACCACGATGTCAAGGACTCAATCGATCCCGTATACAATTCCCTTTGTCTAGCGGTATTGTACTTGCCCGAGATTCGATCGTCGGTATCCCGATACCTTGTTCAATCTCGTTACCGGCAAGTCTCTTTACTCGTTCCGTAACACATCATCCCGTGATCAACTCCTTGATCACATTGTGCACATTATGATGATGTCCTACCGAGTGGGCCCAGAGATACCTCTCCGTTTACACGGAGTGACAAATCCAGCCTCGATTCGTGCCAACCCAATGACACTTTCGGAGATACCGTAGTGCACCTTTATAGCCACCCGATTACGTTGTGACGTTTGGTACACCCAAAGCATTCCTACGGTATCCGGGAGTTGCACAATCTCATGGTCTAAGGAAATGATACTTGACATTAGAAAAGCTTTAGCATACGAACTACGATCTTTGTGCTAGGCTTAGGATTGGGTCTTGTCCATCACATCATTCTACTAATGATGTGATCCCGTTATCAATGACATCCAATGTCCATGGTTAGGAAACCGTAACCATCTATTGATCAACGAGCTAGCCAATAGAGGCTTGCTAGGGACATGGTGTTGTCTATGCATCCACACATGTATTTGAGTTTCCTATCAATACAATTATAGCATGGATAATAAACGATTATCATGAACAAGAAAATATAATAATAATAACTAATTTATTATTGCCTCTAGGGCATATTTCCAACAGTCTCCCACTTGCACTAGAGTCAATAATCTAGTTCACATCGTCATGTGATTAACAGCGATAGGTCACATCGCCATGTGACCAACACCCAAAGAGTTTACTAGTGTACGTAAACTAGTTCACATCATTATGTGATTTAGACTCAATGATTTCGAGGTTTGATCATGTTTTGCTTGTGAGAGAGGTTTTAGTCAACGGGTTTTAGTCAACGGTCCGAACCTTTCAGATCCATGTGTGCTTTGCAAATTTCCGTGTCATATTATAAATGTCGCTTCCACGCTCCACTTGAAGCTATTCCAAATGGTTGCTCCACTATACGTATCCGGTTTGCTACTCGAGTCACTTTCGGATAGGTGTTAAAGCTTGCATCGACGTAACGCTTTACGCCGAACTCTTTATCACCTCCATAATCGAGAAACATGTCCTTATTTACTCCAAGGACAATTTTGATCATTGTCCAATGATCCATTCTGGATCATTCTTGTACTATAGTGACTCATGGCATGGCACACTTAGGTGCGGTACACAGCATAGCATCTTGTAGAGCCTATGTCTAAGGCATAGGGGACGATCTTAAATCCTTTCTCTACGTTACTGCCGTGGTCGAGCTTTAACTCTTAACTCCATACCTTACAACTCGTGCAAGAACTCCTTCTTTGACTGATCCATCTTGAACACTTTCAAGATTATGTCAAGGTATGTGCTCATTTGAAAGTACTATTGAGCGTTTTGATCCATCCTCATAGATCTTGATGCTCAATGTTCAAGTAGCTTGATCCGTGTTTTCACTTGAAAACACTTTTCAAATAACCCTATATGCTTCACAGAAAATTCTACATCATTTACGATCATCTATATGTCAACGACACATACTCATCGAAATTCTATAGTGCTCCCACTCACTTCTTTGGAAATACAAGTTTCTCATAAACTTTGTATAAACCCAAAATCTTTGATCATCTCATCAAAGCGCACATTCCAACTCCGAGATGCTTACTCCAGTCCTTTAGAAAGGATCGCTGGAGCCAAAGATACCTTTTAGCATCCTTAGGATCGACAAAACTTTACGATTGTATCACATACAACTTTTCCTTACGAAGACTGGTAAGGAAACTCGTTTTGACATCCATCCGCCGATTTCATAAATGCAGCTAATGCTAACATGATTCCGACGGACTTAAGCATTGCTACGGATGAGAAAATCTCATCGTAGTCAACTCCTTGAACTTGTGAAAAACTCTTCGCCACAAGTCGAGCTTCATAGATGGTGACATTACCGTCCACGTCCGTCTTCTTCTTAAAGATCCATTTATTTCAATGGCTTGCCGATCATCGGGCAAGTCCACCAAAGTCCATGCTTTGTTATGATACATGGATCCTATCTCGGATTTCATGGCTTCTAACCATTTGTCGGAATTTGGGCCCACCATTGCTTCTCCATAGCTCAGAGGTTCATTGTTGTCTAGCAACATGACCTTCAAGACAGGATCACCGTACCACTCGGAAGCGATGCAGCGTCCTTGTCGCCCCACGAGGTTCGGTAGTGACTTGATCCGAAGTTTCATGATCACTATCATAAGCTTCTACTTCAATTGGTGTAGGTGCCACAGGAACAACTTCCTGTGCCCTGCTACACACTTGTTGAAGTGACGGTTCAATAACCTCATCAAGTCTCCACCATCCTCCCATTCAACTTTTCGAGACGAACTTTTCCTCGAGAAAGGACCCGATTCAAGAAACAATCCCTATTGCTTCCGGATCTGAATTAGGAGGTATACCCAACTGTTTTTGGGTGTCCTATGAAGATGCATTTTATCCGCTTTGGGTTCGAGCTTATCAACACGAAACTTTTTCACATAAGCGTCCGCGCCCCAAACCTTTAAGAAATGACAAATTAGGTTTCTCTAAACCATAGTTCATACGGTGTCATCTCAACGGAATTACGTGGTGCCCCATTAAAGTGAGTGCGGTTGTCTCTAATGCCTAACCCATGAGCGATAGTGGTAATTCGATAAGAGATATCATGGTACGCACCATATCCAATAGAGTGCAACTATGATGTTCGGACACACCATCACACTATGGTGTTCCAGCGGTATTAATTGTGAAACAACTTGCACAATGTCTTAATTGTGTGCCAAAACTTCGTAACTCAGATATTCATCTCTATGATCATATCATAGACATTCTATCCTCTTATCACGAAGATCTTTAACTTCACTCTGAAATTACTTGAACCATTCAATAATTCAGACTTGTGTTTCATCAAGTAAATACACTCAAGATATCTACTTAAATCATCCGTGAAGTAAGAACATAACGATATTCCTTTGCATGCCTCGGCACTCATTGGACTACTCACATCAAGATGTGTTACTTCCAACAAGTTGCTATCTTGTTCCATCTTATCAAAAAGAGGCTTTTCACCATCTTGCCCATGTGGTATGATTTGCATGTCTCAAGTGATTCAAAAACAAGTGAGTCCAAACGATCCATCCGCATGGAGTTTCTTCATGCGTATACACCAATAGACATGGTTGCATGTCTCAAACTTTTCAAAACGAGTGAGTCCAAAGATCCATCAACATGGAGCTTCTTCATGCTTTATACCAATATGACTTACATGGCGATGCCACAAGTAAGTGGTACTATCATTACTATCTTATATCTTTTGGCATGAAAATGTGTATCACTACAATCGAGATTTAATAAACCATTCTTTTAGGTGCAAGACCATTGAAGGTATTATTCAAATAAATAGAGTAACCATTATTCTCCTTAAATGAATGACCGTATTGCGATAGACATAATCCAATCATGTCTATGCTCAACGCAAACACCAAATAACAATTTTAGGCTTAACTCCAATCTCGATGGTAGAGGGAGCGCGGCGATGCTTGATCACATCAACCTTGGAAATACTTCCAACACATATCGTCGGCTCACCTTTAGCTAGTCTCCGTTTATTCCGTAGCTTTTATTTCGAGTTACTAACACTTAGCAACCGAACCGGTATCTATTACCCTGGTGCTACTAGGAGTACTAGTAAAGTACACATTAACATAATTTATATCAAATATACTTCTATCGACCTTGCCACCTTCTCATCTACCAAGTATCTAGGGTGGTTCTCGCTTGATGTCCGTTCCTTTCATTAAGAAGCACTTAGTCTCGGGTTTGGGTTCAACCTTGGGTTTCTTCTTGGAGCAAAGAATCGATTTGCCGTTTCATGAAGTGTCCCTTCTTGCCCTTGCCCTTCTTGAAACTAGTGGTTTCACCAACCATCAACAATTGATGCTCCTTCTTGATTTCTACATTCGCGGTGTCGAACATTGCGGTGGCTCAAGGATCATCACATCTATCCCTGATATGTTATAGTTCATCACGAAGCTTCTAGCAGCTTGGTGGCAATGACTTTTGGAGAAACATCACTATCTCATCCGGAAGATTAACTCCCACTCAATTCAAGTGATTGTTGTACTCAGCAATCTGAGCACAAGCTCAATGATTGAGCTTTTCTCCCTTAGTTTGCGAGCTAAGAAAATTGTCGGAGGTCTTATACCTCTTGACGTGAGCACGAGCTTGAAATCCCAATTTCAGCCCTCGAAACATCTCATATGTTCCGCGACGATTCAAAACGCGTCTTTGGTGCCTCAACTCTAAACCGTTTAAGCGAACTATCATGTAGTTATCAAAAGCGTGTATGTCCGATGTTCGCAACATCCAGACGACGTTTGGGGTTCGACACCGAAGCGGTGCATTAAGGACATAAGCTTTCTACGATCGCATAATTGCTACTTTCATCTTTCAACTATATTTTCTCTAGGAACATATCTAAGCAGTGGAACTAAAGCGCGAGCTTACGACATAATTTGCAAAAGGTCTTTTGACTATGTTCAAGATAATTAAGTTCATCTTATGAACTCCCACTCGAATAGACATCCTCACGGTCATCTAAGTGATTACATGATCCGAGTCAACTAAGCCGTGTCCGATCATCACGTGAGACGGACTAGTCAACATCGGTGAACATCTTCATGTTGATCGTATCTACTATACGACTCATGCTCGACCTTTCGGTCTCCGTGTTCCGAGGCCATGTCCGCACATGCTAGGCTCGTCAAGTTAACCCCAAGTGTTTTTCTTTGTGTAAATCATCTTACACCCGTTGTATGTGAACGTAAGAATCCATCACACCGATCATCACATGGTGCTTAGAAGTTTACGAACTGTAGCAACGGTGCACGGTCGAGGAGAACACTTCTTGAAATTTGTGTAAGGGATCATCTTATTTACTACCGTCGTTCTAAGTAAACAAGATGCATAAACATAATAAACATCACAAGCAATTATATAGTAGTGACATGATATGGCCAATATCATATTGCTCCTTTGATCTCCATCTTCGGGGCTCCATGATCATCATCGTCACCGGCATGACACCATGATCTCCATCATCATGATCTCCATCATTGTGTCTTCATGAAGTTGTCTCGCCAACTATTACTTCTACTACTATGGCTACGGTTAGCAATAAAGTAAAGTAATTACATGGCGTTGTTTAATGACTCGCAGGTCATACAATAAATAAAGACAACTCCTATGGCTCCTGCCGGTTGTCATACTCATCGACATGCAAGTCGTGAATCCTATTACAAGAACATGATCAATCTCATACATCACATATCATTCATCACATTCTTCTTGGCCATATCACATCACATAGCATACCCCGCAAAAACAAGTTAGACGTCCTCTAATTGTTGTTTGCATGTTTTACGTGGTTGCTATGGGTCTCTAGCAAGAACGCTTTCTTACCTCGCAAAACCACAACGTGATATGTCAATTGCTATTTACCCTTCATAAGGACCCTTTTCATCGAATCCGTTCCGACTAAAGTGGAGAGGCGGCACCCGCTAGCCACCTTATGCACCAAGTGCATGTCGATCGGTGGAACCTGTCTCACGTGAAGAGTACGTGTAAGGTCGGTCCGGGCCGCTTCATCCCACAATACCGTCGAAACAAGACCGGACTAGTAACAGTAAGCATATTGAACAACATCAACGCCCACAACTACTTTGTGTTCTACTCGTGCAAAGAATCTACGCAATAGACCTAGCTCATGATGCCCTTTGGGGGAACGTGGCAGAAATTCAAAATTTTCCTCGTGTCACCAAGATCTATCTATGAAGAAACTAGCAACGAGGGAAGGAGAGTGCATCTACATACCCTTGTAGATCGCTAAGCGGAAGCGTTCATGAGAACGGGGTTGAAGGAGTCGTACTCGTCGTGATCCAAATCACCGGAGATCCGAGTGCCGAGCAGACGGCACCTCCGCGTTCAACACACGTACAGCCCGTGGCGTCTCCCATGCCTTGATCCAGCAAGGAGAGAGGGAGAGGTTGAGGAAGACTCCATCCAACAGCAAGACAACGGCGTGGTGGTGGTGGAGGAGCGTGGCAATCCCGCAGGCTTCGCCAAGCACCTACGGAGAGGAGGAGGTGTCACGGGAGGGAGGGAGGCGCCAGGGGCTCAGGTGTGGATGCCCTCCCTCCCTCCACTATATATAGGGGCAAGGGAGAGGGAGGCGCAGCCTTGCCCCTTCCTCCAAGGAAGGGGTGCGGCCAAGAGGGGAGGAGTCCATCCTCCCAAGGCACCCTCAGGTGCCTTCCCCTTGAGGACTCTTCCCTCCCCAAGTTTCCTTGGCGCATGGGCCTCTTGGGGCTGGTGCCCTTGGCCCATATAGGCCAAGGCGCACCCCTACAGCCCATGTGGCCCCGGGCAGGTGGACCCCGGACCCCTTCGGCACTCCGGTACAATACCGATAAAGTCTGAAACTTTTCCGGCGACCAAAATAGGACTTCCCATATATAAATCTTTACCTCCGGACCATTCCGAACTCCTCGTGACGTCCGGGATCTCATCCGGGACTCGAACAACATTCGGTAACCACATACAAACTTCCTTTATAACCCTAGCGTCCACCGAACCTTAAGTGTGTAGACCCTACGGTTCGGGAGACATGTAGACATGACCGAGACGTTCTCGGTCAATAACCAACAGCGGGATCTGGATACCCATGTTGGCTCTACATGTTCCATGATGATCTTATCGGATGAACCACGATGTCAAGGACTCAATCGATCCGTATACAATTCCCTTTGTCTAGCGGTATTGTACTTGCCCGAGATTCGATCGTCGGTATCCCGATACCTTGTTCAATCTCGCTACACGGCAAGTCTCTTTACTCGTTCCGTAACACATCATCCCGTGATCAACTCCTTGATCACATTGTGCACATTATGATGATGTCCTACCGAGTGGGCCCAGAGATACCTCTCCGTTTACGGAGTGACAAATCGATCTCGATTCGTGCCAACCCAATGTACACTTTCGGAGATACCTGTAGTGCACCTTTATAGCCACCCGATTACGTTGTGACGTTTGGTACACCCAAAGCATTCCTACGGTATCCGGAGTTGCACAATCTCATGGTCTAAGGAAATGATACTTGACATTAGAAAAGCTTTAGCATACGAAC
Source organism: Aegilops bicornis (assembly GCA_021605145.1). Lineage (NCBI taxonomy): Eukaryota > Viridiplantae > Streptophyta > Magnoliopsida > Poales > Poaceae > Aegilops > Aegilops bicornis. The sequence goes on along the minus strand of CM038674.1, from coordinate 328,248,463 downwards.
TACGATCTTTGTGCTAGGCTTAGGATTGGGTCTTGTCCATCACATCATTCTACTAATGATGTGATCCCGTTATCAATGACATCCAATGTCCATGGTTAGGAAACCGTAACCATCTATTGATCAACGAGCTAGCCAATAGAGGCTTGCTAGGGACATGGTGTTGTCTATGCATCCACACATGTATTTGAGTTTCCTATCAATACAATTATAGCATGGATAATAAACGATTATCATGAACAAGGAAATATAATAATAATAACTAATTTATTATTGCCTCTAGGGCATATTTCCAACAACCGGCAACTCCCCGAAATTTTCCTCCCCCTCGCTTCTACCATGGTTTTTTCCATCATGGACGGCCCAAAGAATGTCATGCAGCTGCGTATTCGGCCCGTCAAGGACGAAAAGCCCATTTTCTGTCATGATTTTTTGTCATCAAAGTGGGAGCCCACCACATCTATGATGATACCGGGTTTTGTCACAATTATCGTCATAGAGTGTCATATGTATGACAGAAAAAAAATTCGTTCGGCCCAAAATGTCACGGATGTGTCTTTTTTTGTAGTGCAAGCGGGACCACGAAGGAGGGACGACAAGAGCGCGGGGTCAAGATTCCAGGCCGGCGCGTCCGCCTCCCCGGCAGGCCTCGTGCCATGCGCGGCAGGCCGACATGAGGTGCTCAAGGTCAGCGGGGAGCCTGAAACAGGCGGAGGTTGCTTCTCGGGAGACTTCGTCGCCCTAGCAGAAGGGACCCTAAGTAACTGCGGTCAGAAGGAGAAGCAGCGCTCAAGAAATTACAAACATAAGGTACTCACTTGTCAATAGCGATGTATTTCATCTGCTTCAATGGCCGGAAGGCGTCGCCGCTGCAGCTTGGACACCCCTTCCTCTTGCGGAGCGCTTCGAAGTGATTGGAGCCGGTCGAAGCCCTGGGTGCGGTCACCAATGCCGGGCACGGCTGGTGTGGCTCCTGAGGAGGCGACCTCAGGAATGCTGGGCAGCATGGAGTCCTCGGTCTCCGCCTCGTGGAGACTTGCCGGGGCCTTGGGGGCTTCAGCCTCAGGAGTATCGGACCGCGTCGTCCCCCGGGCGCTTCCTCAGGACGGCTTTCTCGGGCCCCGGTGTACGGCACTTCAGGTAGATCTCGGGTAGGGGGTCCCGAACTGTGCGTCTAAGGTCGATGGTAACAGGAGACGGGGGACACAATGTTTACCCAGGTTCGGGCCCTCTCTATGGAGGTAATACCCTACTTCCTGTTTGATTGATCTTGATGAATAAGAGTATTACAAGAGTTGATCTACCACGAGATCGTAATGGCTAAAACCCTAGAAGTCTAGCCTGTATGACTATGGCTCTCTGTGTTCGGACTAAGCCCTCCGGTTTATATAGACACCGGAGGGGAGTAGGGTTGTACAAAGTCAGTTACAGAGAAAGGAATCTTCATATGTGGTCGCCAAGCTTGCCTTCTATGCCAAGGAGAGTCCTATCCGGACACGGGAGAGAGTCTTTGGTCTTGTATCTTCACAGACCATTAGTCCGGCCCATGTCCAACAAGCCGGACGCCCGAGGACCCCTTAGTCCAGGACTCCCTCAGTAGCCCCTGAACCAGGCTTCAATGACGAGATGTCCGGCGCACAGATTGTCTTCGACATTGCAAGGCGGGTTCTCCTTTCCGAATACTCCAAGATAGTCTTCGGACGCAATGAATGTGTCCGGATCTGCAACACAAGTACCGCACACATAGCCGTAGAGAGTATAATCCGCTGGCAACTTTTCGCAAGACGATATCACGCCCGCCCGGTCATTATTTCAAACCGTTTTCGTCTACCATTCAACGTTTCGAGTGCAGTTTCCATTGGCACATCTTGTCGAAGCAGAGATCGTGTCCCCTTATTGCGGGATTCTCATCAATACGGGCGTGGGTAATCCAACCGTGCCGTTTACACAGACCTTGGGAATAGGCGAGTTTTAAGGCGAGTCGGGAGGCGTTCAATATTTACTGCCTTTATAAGGGGATAAGGATTCCCCTTCTTCATCCACGCCTTCTTTCTTCCTCTGCCCTTCCATTCTCGAGCTCCAGCGCCCAAGTTCTCGTCTTTTCCACTCCGAGCAAGCTCTCAACCATGTCCAGCTCTAGAGGGCAAGGCAAGTGGATGGCCTCCTCCGTCAAGGAGAAGGACATCGCCAAGCTTCGGGAGGCCGGGTATTTGGCGAAGGAGATCGCCCACCGGCTTCCGGCCAAGGGACAAGTCGTCCCTACATCAAAACCAAACAAGAGGGTGGTGTTCCTTCCTCATTTCGTCCGCGGACTAGGGTTTCCACTCCACCCTTTCGTCAGCGGACTTATGTTCTATTACGGGCTATATTTCCATGATCTAGCCCTGAACTCTTTCCTCAACACCTCGGCATTCATTGTTGTGTGTGAGGCTTTCCTCCGCGTCCAGCCCCAGTTCGGTCTGTGGCTTAAGATCTTCAGCGTGAAGCCGAAGGTGGTGGATGGCCAACACGAGGTGTGCGGAGGAGCCATGGTGAGCAAGATGCACAACGTCACATGGCCCAAAGGCGCGTTTGTGGAGACTGTCAAGGAGTGGCAGAAGCTATGGTTCTATATCATAGACCCTCGCGACGCCACCTAGGCTGCGGCTCCCGAATTCAAGTCCGGGGCTCCAATGCGGCTGACCTCCTAGATGGAGAAGGGTGGTCTACGTTGGATGAACTTATGGCGCTGCAAACGCGCATCCAAAGCATGTGGACAAAAACATCAAGCTCGTCGACGTGATCCAGGTTAAGCTAGTTCGCCAGATCCTCCCCTGCCAAAGCCGAACTTCCCCTCTATGGGAATTTGATCTGGAGAAGCACCAGACCTTGGTGAGGCTCTTCGGCACCACTCACGAAGATGCCTGGAAGCTGCTCTTCAAGGGCGACGAGAAGCCGCCGGCCATATATTCAGATTGTGGGCACGATCTTGCCCACCCTTCCAGCGCCGTAAGTCCTTCACATCTCAAGGCGTACTCTCTACCTGCTTGTCCAAGGAGGGTAACTAAACTTTGCAAATTTATCCTTTCAGGAATGGACGGAGAAAGCGAAGCGAATTCATAGTTCGGCTCCGCTGCCCGAAGAACCAGCCATCCCGCTTCTGGTGAAGATGATGGTCCCGGCGCCCTACTAGCCGCCGGAGAAGAACGCCAAGAAGAAGGCCAAGGGGGCCGGGGTGGCCCCCACCACAAGGGCACTTCGGACGTGATGTCCGAAGACAAGACTCACTCCTCTGCCGCCGAAGATGACGATGAGGAGGAGGAGGAAAGCAACCATCCCCCTGATGGGGGGAGGAAGAAGAGGGCGGCCTCCACAAATCTGGAGGCGGAGGCGCCCAAGAAGGGGAAAGGCTCCCTCGCGGATAAAACCGTGTGGGACATTGACAGCAGTCTGTAGCGATGCCCCCGGAGCAAGCCCCTGGCCGCATCGTAAGTACTGACAGACTCGTACTCGCCCGTGTATCCTGCCTTTCCTCCTCATTGTATTAACATGGTTAATTGTGCAATTGCAGTCCGGCCCACGATAGCTCCCAGCGATCCTCATCAAGAGGTTCGTTGGATTCAAGGGTGATGGGCAGCGCGTCACCGCCGGCGGCTTACTCTCCCACGGACAAGGGTGATGCCGAGGTGCTGTCACGAAGGACTTTCCCAGGCCAGGGAGTCTCAGGAGGCGTCAGGGTGGCGCCAGAGGGTGAAACCTCGGCCGTCGGACACATGGGGGAGCAGTCCCCCACGGAGACTGGCGATGTCGGCCAGATTCGGCCTGCCCGTCCGGATCTGTTAGGAGACTCTACACGGCTCGAGTCCCAAGATGACCTCCTTTGAAAGACGGAGGTGTGCCTATCCCACAGGTGACCTCTGTTCAACCAGGGGCACCGGACAATCTTTTGGAAGCGCTCCGAGGCGCTTCCATTGTGGAAGAACACAGTATCCTTATGGGTACGGTTAAACCTGGGAATAGTTTGACATCCAAACTAAACCCAGCCCAAACCATATGACTACACCTCCAGCAACCAAACCAAACCAAACCAAAATAATTAAGCTAGCATCCAAACCAAACCAAACTACATGCGTTTTCCACCCAGACCAATCCAAACCATATGCCATTTATGGATTTAACCCATAGTTTAAATCCATGGACAAGGAATAAGAATGGCAACCCAGTTTTACTAGGAAAAGGATAGCTTGCTGACTAACTAAGTAGCCGTTGGATGTTACAGCATGGGGTCTAAAATTATTACACGGAATGTTGGATGTTACACAATTACTCAGTTACAGAATGCATTTTACATAGTTGCTAGATATCCATCTCCCTTTCTGAATGGTTTTTGGACAACTCATCAGCTGATTCACCAATACCTGAGCTGCCGACACAATCCCAGACATGATTCAAGCCTGTTTATCACACCAATCAAACACCTCCTGTCCTGCCTTCCTTTTGTCCCAAATCACAACACCTTCAAAGTATGAAAGGCTTGGTATGAAGAGAACAAGAATGATGAAACCTGCATGTGACAGACATAATAAAAGGTTCAGAACAATATGACCCCTCAATTCAGAATAGTTTGTAAGAATTAAAACAGTTGTATGCCCATCATGCTAACAGAAAATTAAATCATGTATGATATAATTTTCCTCTTAAAACATCAAATGTGTTCTTCACTGAACCTGAACGCTCCATGTAAATTTTTTGACTGAACCTGAACGCTCCATGTAAATTTTTTGACTGAACCTGAACCTAAAATGTGCATAGGTACTTAACAGGAGCATCATAATCGGACCTAAAATGCAAAGAAAAAGATTTTTTTTCTTAATCACTCTAAAAATGAAGATGCAGCATGCACACATGTGGGTACTGTCTCTGATTCAGAATTTTATGTTCAGAGTGATCCTACACTGTAGTTTTCCTTCCCATTTTGTCAACTTCAAAATCTAGCTAATATATCTTGTCAGGTTCTCTTGGAGCCCATAAACCAAAAGGCAAGCAATAGAAAGAAGTTGTTCAGAATGAATGATGTTAGCATGTGATTTGTTTGCATAACGGAAACAACAGCCTCCAAAGGATTACTGTCCACATAAAATTCTGAATTCCATTAGCATTTGCAACTGTGTAACTGAAACTATTCAGAGCTGAAAAAACACCAAATTAAAGCTAGCCGCCGCAAGCCGGTGTGACCAAGTCACCGTCACCCACCAGATTTTGGCCGCCGCTGGCCGCCACAAATTTGTGAACTTCTATCTAGTCAGGTATTTCGGTTTTCAGAGAGCAATGAGAAACACAATGGATATAAACAGTTAGAGCTACTGAACACTGTTGCTTGGTGTCTGTTAGTGGGCGCTGTCTGATCAGAATTGAATCGAAGACACCACTGACTGATCCCTGCCTGTGAGAGTAAGATCGATACTAGTAGCTAACTGACAGGGTATCGAACACGAGTGATATTATAGAACAGGATTTTTGTTCTGAACCCTGATTTCTTCACACAATTCAGATAACTGACAGGCATTCGCTCTACAACTGCGTTCGCTTCAGAGGAGAGGAACAAGAAAGCGTACCAGACTGTTGGTTGGTTGGTTACTCGGGGTCGTCATAGGAGAGGTGGAATCCGGTGGCGCAGTCGGCGGCGTCGGGGTCCTCGGCGCCGCAGCAGTCGTAGAACTTGGCGGCGTACGGCGGGTCGCCCTCCTTGAGCTCGTAGTACCTGCAGCGCCGTCGCCGTGGTCAATCACTAGGCCGATCTAGCGGATTGATGATGGGAGAGTGGGGATCGGAGACGCTACCTCTTCTGGTCGTCGGCGGCGGAGGCGTGGTGGTGGTGGACGCGGGCGTGCCCTCCGCCCTTCTTGTTCTGGCCGGCGGGGCGGACCTGCTTAGGCAGGTCCGGGGCGGCGGCGGCCGCGGAGGGGGGTACGTGCGCGATGTCGGCGTGCTTGCGGCGCAGGTAGCCAGCGAGGAAGACGAGCGCGACGGCCCCGTCGAGCAGCGCCGAGAGGAGCGGCATGGAGAGCACGGAGTGCACGCCGTGGCCGTTGGCGCGTCCGGCCCAGCACGCCGTGAGGGAGACGGCGAGCAGGAGCAAGGGCAGGCACGGGGCGACCAAGCTCCAGTCGGGCGGCGGCGGCGGCGAAAGATCCCGGTTTGACGGCCGTGGGCGGTGGCGGCGGGCGGTGGAGGCGCTCCTCGCTAGGTCAGGCTGCGTGTGTCGATTTGGTCCCCGATCCGGTTCCAGACTATGGGTCGAAACGGTCTGAGACCAGTTGGTTCCTGTCCAGACTGGGCCAACCCAGTCCAACAATTGTTAAAGCCCAGACCAAATTGAACTGATTTAGAGACTTAGCCCATTTCGTCCAATCCAAAAGCAGCCCGGTATGAAAACTGACTGAAACTTTGGTTTCAGTCCAAACCGTTCCCAGCGTTAGGTACGGTGATTGAGAGGGTTCATTCCATCAAGAGCGGACTGACCGAAGCCTACAGTGGCCTGCTGACAGGTTTTGAGGTAAGCGACGCAAAAGAGAAAATCCCCATATAGACAGTAGCCCCTGAGACACTGTCCGGTGTTCGGAAAGCAAAACCGGACAGAGGATCACTTCATTTTTGCAGGAAACTAACTAAATGTGTCTTGTATGAATGAGCAGGCGTTGTTGCTGGCCGCAACCTCACATGCTGCCGAAGTCTCCGGACTAAAGCAGAGACTGGAGCGGGCCGAGTAGGAGCTCAGCCAAGTGAGGAAGCAGATAGCAGACCAGCAAGGTATTTGATGACTCACTATATATTCGGAAAGAATAAATGATGTGTATTGACCATAGCGTTATGATATGTCTAGGAGCGACGACCGATGTCGAGGCCCTTAAAAAGGCCCTGGCCGAAGCTGAGGAGAAAGCTGCCAAGGAGCAAGCCGCCCGTAAGAAGCTCAAGGCCAGGGTCAATGAGGTCCAGCAAGAGCTCCAGGACGCTGTGAAGAAATGCGAGGCCTTGGAGTGCGATGTTTCGGCTCAAGAGGCCGAACTCGCCAAGGCCCGCCAGAGCGCGGAAGAAGCCCGGGTTGAGGCCCAGGGCACCCCCAGGAGATCCAGGAGGCCAGGAAGATCGCGGCGGGTAAGGCATTTACTATGCAAAGCTAGTATGTGAAGAAGCAGTATGTCTTACTAACCCAGATTCGGAAATCTCCAGGGGCATTTGCGGATTTACCGCGCAGTGTGTTAGACGCTGCGGATTTCTTCCGAGCCGAAGAAGGGAGCTCAACGGAGAAGTGATGTCTACTACACAACCTTCTTCTTGTAGACGTTGTTGGGCCTGTAAGTGCACAGGTTTGTAGGACAGTAGTAAATTTCCCTCAAGTGGATGACCTAAGGTTTATCAATCCGTAGGAGGCGTAGGATGAAGATGGTCTCTCTCAAGCAACCCTGCAACCAAATAACAAAGAGTCTCTTGTGTCCCAACACACCCGATACAATGGTAAATTGTATAGGTGCACTAGTTCGGCGAAGAGATGGTGATACAAGGGCAATATGAACGGTAGATAAGAGTATTTGTAATCTGATAAAAACAGCAAGGTAAAAAGTGGTAAAAGTGAGCGTAAACGGTATTGCAATGCTAGGAAACAAGGTCTAGGGTTCATACTTTCACTAGTGCAAGTTCTCTCAACAATAATAACATAATTAGATCATATAACTATCCCTCAACATGCAACAAAGAGTCACACCAAAGTCACTAATTGTGGAGAACAAACGAAGAGATTATGGTAGGGTACGAAACCACCTCAAAGTTATTCTTTCCAATCAATCCGTTGGGCTATTCCTATAAGTGTCACAAACAGCCCTAGAGTTCGTACTAGAATAATACCTTAAGACACAAATGAACCAAAACCCTAATGTCACCTAGATACTCCAATGTCACCTCAAGTATCCGTGGGTATGATTATACGATATGCATCACACAATCTCAGATTCATCCAACCAACATAAAAGTACTTCAAAGAGTGCCCCAAAGTTTCTACCGGAGAATCACGAACGTGTGCCAACCCCTATGCATAGGTTCATGGGCGGAAAAATTGGTCGGTAGTAGTCCGGTCGCACCCGAACAATAATATTCCAGAGGGAAATGCACCTAAGATCAAATATTTTGAGTCGGCTTCCCTTTTTCTTTGTATCAACTATAAACCACTGGATTGTCTTCAATTGGATGGGTTGTTGTTTCTTAAGTTTCGATGGGAATTGTACTTTTGCGTTAATTGAGGCCCCCATTTCGCTTTACCAACCCCAGGGAAACTCCGAATACAGGCCGCCCCCTTTCTTTGCCCGCCGGCCGCCTAGCTCGTTGCCGCAAGTTGGTCACCAAAACATACATCAAGTGGCACGTGAGATCCCATTGTCACCACAGATAAACACGGCAAGACATACATCAAGTGTTCTCATCATAAAGACTCAATCCAATAAGATAACTTCGGAGGAAACTCAATTCATCACAAGAGAGTAGAGGGGGAGAAGAAACATAAGATCCAACTATAATAGCAAAGCTCGCGATACATCAAGATCGTGCCATAGAGGGAACACGAGAGAGAACACAAGAGAGAGAGAGAGAGAGAGAGAGAGATCAAACACATAGCTCTGGTACATACCCTCGGCCCCGAGGGTGAACTACTCCCTCCTCGTCATGGAGAGCGCCGGGATGATGAAGAGGGCCACGGTGAGGTTCCCCCCTCCGGCAGGATGCGGAACAGGTCCCGATTGGTTTTGGTGGCTCTGGAGGTTTTGGCGGCGGGAACTCCCGATCTATCTTACATTACGGAAGTTCGCGATACGTGGGTATATATGGGTGAAAGGAATGCGTCGGTGGACGAAGGGGGGCCACAAGGCGGGGCGCCCGGTGGAGTGGCGCGCCCCACCCTCGTGAGCACCTCCCTTCTTTCTGACATGCACTCCAAGTCCATCGGGTGGCTTTCCTTCCAAAAATAACTTCTCTAGTTGATTTCGTTCCGTTTTACTCCGTTTGATATTCCTTTTCTTGAAACACTGAAATAGGCATAAAACAAATCTGAAATTTGGGCCTCCGGTTAATAGGTTAGTCCCAAAAATAATATAAAAGTGGATAATAAAGCCCAGTATTGCCTAAAACAGTAGATAATATAGCATGGAGCAATCAAAAATTATAGATACGTTGGAGACGTATCAAGCATCCCCAAGCTTAATTCCTGCTCGTCCTCGAGTAGGTAAATGATAAAAAGAAATTTTTTGATGTGGAATGCTAGTTGGCATAATTTCAATGTAATTCTTCTTACTTGTGATATGAATATTCAGATCTGAAAGATTCAAGACAAAAGTTCATTTTGACATAAAAATAATAATACTTCAAGCATACTAACAAAGCAATTATGTCTTCTCAAAATAACATGGCCAAAGAAAGTTATCCCTACAAAATCATATAGTCTGGCTATGCTCTATCTTCACCACACAAAGTATTTAAATCATGCACAACCCCGATGACAAGCCAAGCAATTGTTTCATACTTTTGACATTCTCAAACTTTTTCAACCTTCATGCAATACATGAGCGTGAGCCATGGACATAGCACTATATGTGGAATAGAATGATGGTTGTGGAGAAGACAAAAGGAGAAGATAGTCTCACATCAACTAGGCGTATCAACGGGCTATGGAGATGCCCATCAATAGATATCAATGTGAGTGAGTAGGGATTGCCATGCAACGGATGCACTAGAGCTATAAGTATATGAAAGCTCAACAAAAGAAACTAAGTGAGTGTGCATCCAACTTGCTTGCTCACGAAGACCTAGGGCATTTTGAGGAGGCCCATCATTGGAATATACAAGCCTAGTTCTATAATGAAAAATGCCCACTAGTATATGAAAGTGACAACATAGGAGACTCTCTATCATGAAGATCATGGTGCTACTTTGAAGCAAAAGTGTGGTAAAAGGATAGTAACATTGTCCCTTCTCTTTTTTTCTCTCATTTTTTTTATTTTTTTATTTTTTTATTTTTTTTATTTGGGCCTTTTCTCTTTTTTATGGCCTCTTTTTTTATTTTTTTTATTTTTCTTCCGGAGTCTCATCCCGACTTGTGGGGGAATCATAGTCTCCATCATCCTTTCCTCACCGGGACAATGCTCTAAAAATGATGATCATCACACTTTTATTTTTCTTACAACTCAACAATTACAACTCGATTCTTAGAACAAAGTATGACTCTATATGAATGCCTCCGGCGGTGTACCGGGATATTGAATGACTCATGAGCGACATGTATGAAAGAATTATGAACGATGGCTTTGCCACAAATACGATGTCAACTACATGATCATGCAAAGCAATATGACAATGATGAAGCGTGTCATAAGAACGGAATGGTGGAAAGTTGCATGGCAATATATCTCGGAATGGCTATGGAAATGCCATGATAGGTAGGTATGGTGGCTGTTTTGAGGAAGGTATATGGTGGGTGTATGATACCGGCGAAAGGTGCGCGGTATTAGAGAGGCTAGCAATTTGGAAGGAAGGAAAAGTGCGTATAATCCATGGACTCAACATTAGTCATAAAGAACTCATATACCTATTGCAAAAATCTAGAAGTTATCAAAGCAAAGTATTACGCGCATGCTCCTAGGGGGATAGATTGGTAGGAAAAGACCATCGCTCGTCCCCGACTGCCACTCATAAGGAAGACTATCGATAGATAAATCATGCTCCGACTTCATCACATAACAGTTCACCATACGTGCATGCTACGGGAATCACAAACTTTAACAAAAGTATTTCTCAAATTCACAACTACTCAACTAGCATGACTCTAATATCACCATCTTCATATCTCAAAACAATTTTCAAGCATCAAACTTTTCTTAGTATTCAACACACTCAAAAGAAAGTTTTACAAATCTTGAATACCAAGCATATTAGGATTATTTAAGCAAATTACCATGCTATTTAAGACTCTCAAAATAATATAAGTGAAGCATGAGAGTTCATCTATTTCTTAAAAATAAAACTACCACCATGCTCTAAAAGATATAAGTGATGCACTAGAGCAAATGACAAACTACTCCGAAAGATATAAGTGAAGATCAATGAGTAGTCGAATAATTGTGCAACTATGTGAAGACTCTTTAACATTAAGGAGTTTCAGATATTGGTATTGTATTCAAACAAAAATCAAAACAAAATAAAATGATAATGCAAGGATAGCACAACTCATGTGAAGCAGCAAAAACTTAGGCCCAACCGATACTAACCGATAGTTGTTGAAGAAGAAAGGTGGGATGCCTAACGGGACATCCCCAAGCTTAGATGCTTGAGACTTCTTGAAATATTATCTTGGCGTGCCTTGGGCATCCCCAATCTTGAACTTTTGTGTCTCCCTAATTCCTCTCATATCATGGTTTCTCTTTTTATCAAAAGCTTCATTCACAACAAACTCAACAAGAACTCATGAGATAGGTTAGTATAAACCAATGCAAAACCTTATCATTTTCTACTCTAAAAATCACAAACATTATTATTCAACATTTCATACTAAATGCCTCTGCATATTTAATACTCCTATCCTTAAATAGAATCATTAAACAAACAAACATATGCAAACAAAGCAAACATAACAGCAATCTGCCAAAACAGTACTGTCTGTAAAGAATGCAAGAGTATCAATACTTCCCTTACTCCAAAAATTATGAACTAAAATTCCCACTGTAATAAATTTATCAGAGCTCAATATGCAAAAATATTCAACATTATACCACTCTCTGACTTTTCTAGGGAATTTTGCAACAGCGGTAAACTTTCTGTTTTCAAACAGCAACATGTATACTAGCAAAATAAGCATGGAAAAGGCTATCCTTGACATTTTTATTGGAACTAAAGATGCAAAACATTATTCTAAATAACATCAAGCAAATACTAACAAAATAAAATGACACTCCAAGCAAAACACATATCATGTGGTGAATAAAAATATAGCTCCAAGTAAAGTTACCGATGAACCAAGACGAAGGAGGGGATGCCATCCGGGGCATCCCCAAGCTTAGGCTCTTGGTTGTCCTTGAATATTACCTTGGGGTGCCTTGGGCATCCCCAAGCTTAGGCTCTTGCCACTCCTTATTCCATAGTCCATCGAATCTTTACCCAAAACATGAAAACTTCACAACACAAAACTTAAAACAAAACTCGTGAGTCTGCTAGTTTAAAGAAAAGAAAACACCACTTAAAGGTACTGTAATGAACTCATTATTTATATATATTGGTGTTAAAACTACTGTATTCCAACTTATCTATGATTTATAAACTATTTTACTAGCCATAGAGTCATCAAAATAAGCAAACAACACAATGAAAACAGAATCTGTCAAAAACAAAACAGTCTGTAGTAATATGTAACTAACGCAAACTTATGGAACTCCAAAAATTCTAAAATAAATTGGTGGGCCTGAGTAATTTGACTAGTAATAATATGCAAAAAAATCAACTAAATAACACTCTCCAGTAAAAAGTTTAAGCAAATCTCGCGAGCGCTAAAGTTTCTGTTTTTTACAGCATGATCATAAAGACTTCACCCAAGTCTTCCCAAAGGTTCTACTTGGCACAAACACTAATTAAAACACAAAACCACATCTAAACAGAAGCTAGATGGATTATTTATTCCTAAACAGAACCAAAAAAGCAAGAAATTAAAATAAAATTGGGTTGCCTCCTAACAAGCGCTATTGTTTAACGCCCCTAGCTAGGCATGATGATTTCAATGATGCTCACATAAGAGATAAGAATTGAAACATAAAGAGAGCATCATGAAGAATATGAATAGCACATTTAAGTCTAACCCACTTCCTATGCATAGGGATTTTGTGAACAAACAACTTATGGGAACAAGAATCATCTTGCATAAGAAGGTAAAACAAGCATAACTTCAAAACTTTAAGCACATAGAGAGGAAACTTGATATTATTGCAATATGTAGAAGCATATGATCCTCTCTCATAATAATTTTCAGTAGCATCATGAACGAATTCAACAATATAACCAGCACCTAAAGCATTCTTTTCATGATCTACAAGCATAGAAAATTTACTACTCTCCACATAAGCAAAATTCTTCTCATGAATAGTAGTGGGAGCAAACTCAACAAAATAACTATCATGTGATTGAAAATTAAGATCAAGATGACAATTTGCATGGTTATCACTATTATTTAAAGCATATGTTTCATCACAATAATCATCATAGATAAGAGGCCTGCTTTCATCATACTAAATTTGCTCATCAAAGCTTGGGGGACAAAAAATATCATCTTCATCAAACATAGCTTCCCCAAGCTTGTGGCTTTGCATATCATTAGCATCATGGATATTCAAGGAATTCATACTAACAACATTGCAATAATGCTCATCATTCAAAGATTTAGTGCCAAACAATTTAATGCATTCTTCTTCTAACACTTTGGCAAAATTTTCCTTTCCATCATACTCACGAAAGATATTAAAAAGATGAAGCGTGTGAGGCAAACTTAATTCCATTTTTTGTAATTTTCTTTTATAAAATAAACTAGTGCTAAAACAAGAAACTAAAAGATTCGAATGCAAGATCTAAAGATATACCTTCACTTACCTAGCCTCCCCGGCAATGGCGCCAGAAAAGAGCTTCATGTCTACTACACAACCTTCTTCTTGTAGACGTTGTTGGGCCTGCAAGTGCACAGGTTTGTAGGACAGTAGCAAATTTCCCTCAAGTGGATGACCTAAGGTTTATCAATCCGTAGGAGGCATAGGATGAAGATGGTCTCTCTCAAGCAACCCTGCAACCAAATAACAAAGAGTCTCTTGTGTCCCCAACACACCCGATACAATGGTAAATTGTATAGGTGCACTAGTTCGGCGAAGAGATGGTGATACAAGGGCAATATGGACGGTAGATAAGAGTATTTGTAATCTTAAATAATAAAAACAGCAAGGTAAAAAGTGGTAAAAGTGAGCGTAAACGGTATTGCAATGCTAGGAAACAAGGCCTAGGGTTCATACTTTCACTAGTGCAAGTTCTCTCAACAATAATAACATACTTGGATCATATAACTATCCCTCAACATGCAAAAAGGCGTCACTCCAAAGTCACTAATAGTGGAGAACAAACGAAGAGATTATGGTAGGGTACGAAACCACCTCAAAGTTATTATTTCCAATCAATCCGTTGGGCTATTCCTATAAGTGTCACAAACAGCCCTAGAGTTCGTACTAGAATAACACCTTAAGACACAAATCAACCAAAAACCTAATGTCACCTAGATACTCCAACGTCACCTCAAGTATTCGTGGGTATGATTATACTATATGCATCACACAATCTCAGATTCATCCAACCAACATAAAAGTACTTCAAAGAGTGCCCCAAAGTTTCTACCGGAGAATCACGAACGTGTGCCAACCCCTATGCATAGGTTCATGGGCGGAACCCGCAAGTTGGTCACCAAAACATACATCAAGTGGCACGTGATATCCCATTGTCACCACAGATAAACAGGGCAAGACATACATCAAGTGTTCTCATCATAAAGACTCAATCCAATAAGATAACTTCAGAGGGGAAACTCAATTCATCACAAGAGAGTAGAGGGGGAGAAGAAACATAAGATCCAACTATAATAGCAAAGCTCGCGATACATCAAGATCGTGCCATAGAGGGAACACGAGAGAGAGATCAAACACATAGCTACGGGTACATACCCTCAGCCCCGAGGGTGAACTACTCCCTTCTCGTCATGGAGAGCGCCGGGATGATGAACATGGCCACCGGTGAGGGTTCCCCCCTCCGGCAGGGTGCCGGAACAGGGTCCCGATTGGTTTTTGGTGGCTCTGGAGGTTTTGCGGCGGCGGAACTCCCGATCTATCTTCTGTTCTGGAAGTTTTACTGTACGTGGGTATATATGGGTGAAAGGAGTACGTCGGTGGAGCAAAGGGGTGGCCACGAGGGGCGCCCCACCCTCGTGAGCACCTCCCTTCTTTCCCGACGTGCACTCCAAGTCCATCGGGTGGCTTTCCTTCCAAAAATAACTTCTCCAGTTGATTTCGCTTCTGTTTTGACTCCGTTTGATATTCCTTTTCTTCAAACACCGAAATAGGCATAAAACAACAAATGGGCTGGGCTTCCGGTTAATAGGTTAGTCCCAAAAATAATATAAAAGTGGATAATAAAGCCCAATATTGCCTAAAACAGTAGATAATATAGCATGGAGCAATCAAAAATTATAGATACGTTGAAGACGTATCAAGAAGCTGTTCTGGTCGCAATACCTTGCGCCAGAACATCCAGTGCCCTTTGCCGATCAGCTAAAGCAACTGGTCGAGCTGCATAGGGTGGCCCAACTGGCCATGAAGGATTTAATACTCTGGCTGTGGCCTGCCGAAGCTATACCCGGTAGTTACTTCGGACTCGTGAAGCGGCTAGCGAACGCCTGTCCTCGGCTGGACGTCATCAAGCGGTTGGTCTGCATCGAGGGCGCGCGCATGGCCTTCGCCCGCGTCAAGGTCTGGTGGGCGAAGGTGGACGCCGTCAAGCTCGTGACCGAAGGGCCACCTGAGGGCAAGGAGCACCGCACACCAGAGCGATATTTTGAAGACGTCCTAGAGCGGTCCCGCATTGTAGCGATGCAATGTGCGAAATACATTATCTTTGAATGAATACATTCATGTTGTCTCTGCCATGTATGATGAAACAAAGTTGTTATGTAATATAGTTTTTGTTAAGTTTAAAAAAATTTACCTCCTGTGCGGCCGTTTTGTATGAAATCTGAGAGTTGGCCAGTCGTCGGCTTCTGCCCCCATGTAGGTAGTACGGGGATGTTCGGGATGGATTCTAAACACTATTAATCTAATTGTTTGGTCCTTGAAGGAGGTGTTTAGCGCAACGAACCAGGGAATCAGACTATGCGGCTTTAGCACTCCCACTTAGCCATAGGAGATTGACAATAAAAATGTGGGCGCAACCCCTAGTATCCAAATTTAGAATTCTATAAGCACCTGACCGAGTAAGTACCGATCCTTCGCGTAATGCAGAAAAAATCTCTATCAATTTGAAACCTCCGAAGAGCTGACCGTCTCTCGCCGCATCATGACAGTCAGTTTTCGGCTTTCTCTATTGAGGTGCTCCTTCGGGTAAATCAGGGCACAATCGCAGTAGTGCTCCCTTTACTACCTTAGACGATATAGAGGAATGTAAGGTAGCAAGCACAGGAGACGGGCAACCCAACTATTGACCAAAGCATATAGTGCTAAATTCGGGGTGCCGAACTATACTGTAAAAAGTTTTCGAACTTTATTGCCATAGTGCGGGCGCTATGAAGCCCCTGGCAAATTGAAACGTACCACAGTGTACGGGTGCTATATGATAAGTTAACTAAAAGAAAGGGGAAACAGAAAAGGAGTAAATGCAATAAGCAGGGGCCCTGAGAGTTGGGCCACAAACTGTTTCCATTATAATTTGATTAATACGTCAAAGCGCATTGATACAAATAGTGCCATAAGCAACATGCTATTTAACATGCCACGACCAAGGGAGATCTGCTTGTGGATCCTAAAAATGGGTAGAGTGGTCGTTAAAGAAACCACCTAGAAATTCCCCTCGACGTCCAAGCTGACTGCCGGCTTGGTGTATTTGTCCTTTGAAAGGACCTGCGATCAAGCCATCAGGGAAGGCCCGTGGAAAAGAAACCTGAAAAGCAAAAAGAAACAATGAAACTATATGTGTCCGGGAGCGGTCAAGCCGTATTGTGGATCACAAGCTAGTTATGCCTCCGCCTGTCCCCATGATATTTTGAGTGCGTAGTTATGTACGTGCGGTGCGAATGCCGCCACTTCATCGGGACTGGGATGGAGGCCAAATTGCTAGTCGAGCTCTTGACGAGCCGAGCTGTCCTGCTACAGAGTAGTCCGGACCCTCTTGATTGTGTCCGGGGGCTCGGCTGCCGAATTAAGGCCTTGCTTGAAAAGGCCGCTCTGTACTTCTGCTTCTAGGGCACTGGTGTGCTCCTCGATACAGAGGGAGCATTCCGTATTTCCATTAACTGTTATGACGCTGCGTGGTCCGGGCATTTTGTGCTTGAGGTAAGCATAATGAGGGACCGCATTGAATCGAGCGAATGCGGTTCGTCCGAGCAGTGCGTGGTAGCCGCTGCGAGAAGGGATGATATCGAAGATTAGCTCTTCGCTTTGGAAGTTGTCCAGAGATACGAAGGCAACCTCTAGCGTAATTGAGCCCGTACAACGGTCCTCTACACCTGGTATGACTCCTTTAAAGGTAGTCTTTGTGGGCTTGATCCGTGATGGGTTAATGCCCATTTTGCACACTGTATCCTGATAGAGCAGGTTCAGGCTGCTACCGCTGTCCATAAGGACTCGCGTCAGGTGGAATCCATCAATTATTGGGTCAAGGACCAATGCGGCTGAACGGCCATGACGGATACTGGTATGATGATCCCTTCGATCAAAAGTGATCGGGCATGACGACCATGGATTGAATTTTGGGGCAACTGGCTCTATCGCATAGACGTCCCTGAGTGTGCGCTTGCGCTCCCTCTTGGGGATGTGTGTAGCATATATCATGTTCACCGTTTTGACCTGGTGGGAAACTTATTTTGTCCCCCTGTGTTCGGTTGCCGGGGCTCCTCGTCATCGTCCTCGCTTTGCGATCCCTTTTCTTTGTTCTCGGTATTTAACTTGCCGGCCTGTTTAAAAACACAACAATCTCTGTTGGTATGATTGGCTGGTTTGTCTGGGGTGCCATGGATCTAGAACGGATGATCGAGTATGCGGTCCAGGCTAGATGGTCCCTGATTGTTTCTTTTATATGGCTTCTTCCGCTGACCGGACTTGGAGCCAATGAATCTGGCGTTGACTGTCGTGTCATCGATGTTGTCACCATTGCTTCGGCGTTTGTGTCCACTGCGTTGGAGCTTGCCGTTGCTATTTTTGAGCTCGGGGGTGCCTGTTTCACTTTCTGTATTTTTGCTATGGGCCAGCCAGCTATCCTCACCCGCACAGAAGCGGGTCATGAGTGCCGTGAGGGCTGCCATGGACTTCGGCTTTTCCTGGCCAAGGTGGCGGGCGAGCCATTTGTCACGGATGCTATGTTTAAAGGCCGCTAGGGCTTCGGCATCCGGACAGTCGACAATCTGGTTCTTTTAGTGAGGAACCTAGTCCAGAATTTCCTGGCTGACTCTCCAGGCTGTTGAACTATGTGACTTAAGTCATCGGCGTCTGGTGGCCGGACATAAGTACCTTGGAAGTTGTCAAGGAAGACTTTTTCCAAGTCCTCCCAGCTGCCAATAGAATTCTCAGGCAGACTGTTTAACCAGTGTCGAGCTGGCCCTTTGAGTATTAGTGGGAGGTATTTGATGGCATGAAGATCATCTCCGCGGGCCATATGGATGTGGAGAATAAAATCATCGATCTGTACCGTGGGATCGGTTGTTCCATCATATGATTCGATATTTATGGGTTTAAACCCTTCTGGGAATTCATGATCCATTACTTCGTCAGTGAAGCAGAGAGGGTGTGCGGCACCTCTATATCAGGCCGCATCGCGATGTATCTCCGATGGAGTCCGTCTGCGGTTTTCGTCCTGGGCGTGACTAGGTTTGTCACGTCCGAATAGCTAGTCGTCGTCGCGTGTCGAGGCACGTCCTTGCGATCCACAGATCGATCTTGTGTGTCCTCCTCTACTATCCAGGTCCTACCGAAGGTCATATGTGTAACCCCCGAGCTATTTTGTCCCTGCCTTTACGGCGAGGGGGGCGGTCTAGTGTTCGGCTTGAGTTGCCGCTTTATCCTGACCGCGTGGTGGTCAGTCAGCCGCATTGCGCGATGATGGTACGGGCTCCGGCACCTCATCATCGAACTGAGGTAGCAATTTGCGCTTCGGGTAACTTTTGGCTGGATGCTTAAGGTCGTATTCTTCGGCTGACAGGACATCAGTCTATCTATCATTGAGCAGATCTTGATCAGCTTGAAGCTTCTGCTGCTTCTTTTTCAGGCTCCTCACAGTTGCTATTAGCTGGCACTTAAAGCGCTCTTGCTCGAGAGGTTCCTCAGGCACGATAAAATCCTCGTTGCCAAGGCTCACCTCATCCTCGGAGGGTGGAAGATAAGTGCTACCCTACGAGTCATCGTTTATGGCCTGTTCATCAGGGCTGACTTGCCCATCTTCCCGATCGTCCTGTTCGCCCGTTTGTTCGTCGGGGTCTTCTCTGTCTTCGACACCGTCAGGAGTGTGATCGTCTCCTGTGCCGGTGTTGTTGTCCTTGCTGCGGCGGGATTTAGAGCGGCGCCGCTGACGCTGGTGCTTTGGTTGTGTCTTGGGAGGCTCGTCCTTGACTGACTTTTCCTTGTCCTCGCCGTTATTCTCTTTGGGTGTATCCACCATGTATACGTCATATGAAGAAGTGGCCGTCTAGCGTCCGGTAAACGGCAGGTTTTGGCCATGCTCCTCATCTGCATCGTCATCCATACCATCGATGTCTTCGGAGCCATAATCGAGCATGTTAGTTAAGTCCTCGACAGTGGCTATGTAGTGGGTGGCGGGTGGGAAGCGAAATTCCCCATCATCAGCCTCCAGTTCTAACCAGACATAGTTCGGCTGTGAGTCCCCCGCTAAGGACAGATTTTTAATGAGTTCAGCACGTCGCCTAGAGGCGAGTGCTGGAAGATGCCCACTGCCCCGAATTCGGTGATTGATGACCGATCCAGCTCGACATAAGCGGACGCACATGGTTCGGAACTTATCACCGGAAACAAGTCCGAGGTTCCAGAGACACAGATATCACCCGAGGTTGGGTCTGTGTTCAGCTCCAACGCCGCGGAGTCTGCGGCTTCCGTGGAGGGGTTGAGCTTCCCGTCCTCGGATGGCGCAATCTGCTTTGGATCTAAGGCCAGAGCGGTTACAGGCGCAATGTCCTGAGTATGGTCCGATGACAGATTTAAATCATGTTCATCGTAGGGATAGGGAGTGGCTGCCGTGGTCTCGAATCCGTCAAAGATCAAGTCTCTGCGGATGTCTGTGACGTAGTTCAAGCTCCCAAATCTGACCTGATGGCCAGGGGCGTAGCTGTCAATCTGCTCCAGATGGCCAAGCGAGTTGGCCCACAGTGCGAAGCCGCCGAACACGAAGATCTGTTCGGGGAGGAAGGTTTCCCCTTGGACAGCATCATTGTTGATGTGTGAAGAAGCCATCAAACCTTTTGGGGACGGCACAGTGGAACTCTCAATGAAAGCACCAATGTCGGTGTCAAAACCGACGGATCTTGGGTAGGGGGTACCGAACTGTGCGTCTAAGGTCGATGGTAACAGGAGACGGGGGACACAATGTTTACCCAGGTTCGGGCCCTCTCTATGGAGGTAATACCCTACTTCCTGCTTGATTGATCTTGATGAATATGAGTATTACAAGAGTTGATCTACCACGAGATCGTAATGGCTAAAACCCTAGAAGTCTAGCTTGTATGACTATGGCTCTCTGTGTTCGGACTAAGCCCTCTGGTTTATATAGACACCGGAGGGGACTAGGGTTGTACAAAGTCGGTTACAGAGAAAGGAATCTTCATATGTGGTGGCCACGCTTGCCTTCCACGCTAAGGAGAGTCCTATCCAGACACGGGAGAGAGTCTTTGGTCTTGTATCTTCACGCCAATTATCCGGCCCATGTCCAACAGGCCGGACGCCCGAGGACCCCTTAGTCCAGGACTCCCTCATCGAGCGAGAATGGTTCCTCAGCAGCAGCGCCGCCATCGTTCGACAGCGACCGCCCCCTGCCCCACTTCTGGGATGAGCAGCGTGCTGGCGGTGGGCATGGGGGCCATGAAGACAGGGCCCTCGCGAGGCCCTTCAAGGCCGACCGGGCGCAGTCCCCATTCGTCAAAGGGGGGCATCTGCTTTCCAAACTCCACCTTGTTCAAGCAGTAGTACAGAAGGCAGCCCTCCTCCGGCAGGTTGGCTGGCATTGGGTCACCCATTAGGAGCTCGAGCACTGTGCGCCGCGTCTCAAGAGGAAGAGCCGGTCCCTAAAGCCTCATGCGGTCTCCGTAGCCGGAGAAGGTCCACATCAGTCGGGAGTGGCGCTGAAGCGGAGCAATGCGACATCGGATGAACTCCTCACCATGATAGGCACTATCACCCCGAGGCCCTTCAGCCTAGCCAGTGGGAGCCAGACATGGGCGGGCCGCCAGTAGGTGAGCTTCGCGTGCCCCAGCCGGAGCTTGGGACACCCGGAATCCGTGGGAGCAGCAGCAGGGGGCTGCGCACACCATCCACAAACACCCGCCGCTTCCGAAAATTTCTGACTACCGTCGAGAGCTCAAAATCGATCCCCGAGCCAGTCGTCACCGCAGCAGCCTGAAGGGATACACACCCCGAGCGCTGGAGAGCATCTGTCAGATGCAATGAGAAGAAGTGGCGAAGCAAGGCCACGGAAGGAGCAATGCCCACCATGGCTTCGCAGATGAAGGTGTAGACAGCACGGACGATGATGAATTGGGGATTGAGGTGCAGTGCACTGATCTGATAACACGAGAGCACCGCATTGAAGAAGTCGGAGATGGGAGGGATTAGACCAGCCGAGAGGGCATGAAGATGGATGGGGACCTCAGTGGCCGTCCTGCCGACTGCAGCGCGGGAAGCAGGCCAAGCCACCGTCGCCCACCACTCATTGGAATCAGCAGCGAGCGGTGGGTGCACCTTGTCCAACGCTTCCTGGTTGAGCACCACTGACCGCTCGATGGCGGGCTTGAAGACCGGTAGTGTGGGGGCCAAGGTATGGGACTCCTTCTTCCCCTTCTTCTTCCAGCTTGGTGCCATGGCGGCGGGGAGGGTTGGTATCAGATTGGACCGGTGGAAGGGATCCGCTTTCTTTCAAAAGACGAGGGAGCTGCGGAGCGCGTCGCCTGTGATGGAGGCGGAGCTGTGTAGACGATTGTGGCTGCCTAGCCAGGTGGAAATCGAGGCCGCATGGGGTAGTGGAGGCGCCCACGTCCCGTCAACCGCCACACATCAATCAAGGCCGCAGGCTATTGGGGCCCGCGGCGCTATGCACTTGCAATTTGGCTTCGCCTCGAAGCCAAGTATGAGCGCGCTTTGGGACCAGGGGCTACTATCGGCATCCTGGGAATGGGGGTACCCAGACTTGCCTGCCTGCAGCCCAGGGCGCGGCTCCATCAACGGCCTGGTATGGCCCATCTTCAGCAGCAACCACTCAAGACCCTCGTGAGGGGCCGAGCCTCACGAGGCGGACGACACCAAGACCTCCTCAGGGGCGGCCTCACTAGGCTGGCTCCGAAGGAGCAGAGATATCTATGCAAGGGGCACCTCGCGAGGTGCGCGTGACGTGAGCCATGACGATCAAGGCCAGGCGGGCGCCAGCGGGCGCAGAGTACCAGTTGCCTCTTTGGTGCTAAAGGGGCAAGCGCAGGCGAGGAGTCCCGAGGCATCAGGCAAAGGTTTCCATATCGGTGCAACGAGACCAAGACCAGCAGGATGGAGGTCACCGCGGAACTCACGGCAGTGTCACCACCAGAGCCTTTGGCAGGAGAAGACCAACTTTTGTCAGGATAGCTTGTACTAGTTGTCTCCCTTCAAACTTGGTCGTTGCGGGATCCCTTCCTACCTAATATTTGGGAAGAGGACCAGGGCCTCTATAAATAGGACTAGCCACCACCATAGTCCGGGATCGGCTCATCTTGGATTGGGCTCATTCCACCAAGGCCAATTCACCAGCTCACCGAGCTCTAGAACACCTCTCCTCAGGAGGTTGTTCTTACCTTGTACTGTTCATCTTCATCCTACAAGGCAATCCAC
This sequence comes from Aegilops bicornis, assembly GCA_021605145.1. NCBI lineage: Eukaryota > Viridiplantae > Streptophyta > Magnoliopsida > Poales > Poaceae > Aegilops > Aegilops bicornis. The sequence continues at coordinate 328,225,595 of CM038674.1, read as the reverse complement.
CACACCACACTAGAGTAGGGTACTACACCACCACGGTGGCCCGAAGTAGTATAAACTCTCGTGTCCCTTGTTCTTTGGGTTGGTCGAGCTAGGCCTTGAGATCGTTCCGAGAGCGAGCTAGGGAGAGAGAGATCTTCATGCGCACCCCGGTGTTCAAACCTCAAGGTTTTGCCGGAACCCGTAATCCGACAGCCGCGGCTAGCTCGTTCAGGGCCATGTCCATGAGTCCCCATTCCTCCTTATTTTCTATCTCCTCCGGCTCAGAGTCGATTTCACCAAACTTGAAGACTAGTGGCAGATGATCCTTCTGCACCATGGCGTTGGTGGAGGTCTGCGGGGGGGGGGGGGCAATGGGAGGCAAATAGTAAGGCCGCCCATATTAAACAGCGGCTCAGACGCCATTAATGTAGAGGAAGGCGGGCGGCCATGGAAGTCAAACGGCTCACTTCCTAGTGAGCCTGCGCAGTGTACAACTCGCACGCTTCCCGGTGAGCCTGCGCATTGGAGGATAGCTTGCACGCCTGTCGGTGAGCCTGCACACCGGACTACGCTCGCATGCCTCCCGTTCAGTCAAGAAGCTATCTGCACAACACCTCCTATAGCCATTAAAATCAAGACACGTGGCATCACGTGAATGGTTACCAGAACACACACGATTTGAATTATACAAATGTTTGAGATACTAAAGTGGCGGCTATTTTTTCAAAATGCTTTTCTTGGCTATTATTTGAGTGCGCCTTCTCTCAAAATGGACACGAAAAATACGACAGCATGTCGGGTGCCATTCCATGATAGCATGACAAGTTTCATGAAGTTCTATGACGCCCTCGCTTCAATCGTACACTAATCATGCACGCAAATGTGTACGATCAAGATCAAGGACTCACGGGAAGATATCACAACACAACTCTAGACACAAATTAAAATAATACAAGCTTTATATTACAAGCCAGGGGCCTCGAGGGCTCGAATACATAAGCTCGAATACACAAGAGTCAGCGGAAGCAACCATATCTGAGTACAGACATAAGTTAGACAAGTTTGCCTTAAGAAGGCTAGCACAAAAGCAGCAACGATCGAAAAGGCAAGGCCTCCTGCCTGGGAGCCTCCTAACTACTCCCCGGTCGCCGGGCGGCCTCCAAGTAGTAGTAGGTACCCTCGGGGTAGTAGTAGTCGCCGATGGTGTCGTGCGGATCCTCGGTTCCACCATCCGGTTGCGACAACCGTAAAGAAGAAAGAAGGGGGAAAAGGGGAAGCAAAGCAACCGTGAGTACTCATCCAAAGTACTCGCAAGCAAGGATCTACACTACATATGCAACATTATCAAAGGAAGGTTATATATGTGGACTGGGCTGCAGAAATGCCAGAATAGAGAGAAGGCCTAGTCCTATCAAAGACTAACATCTTCTGGAAACCACCATCTTGCAGCAACCAGAAGGAGTATAGTAGCATAAAGTACAGTAGTAGTAGTGTTATCAACCTCGACCGGTGATCCTTTTTCGACTCCCTGTGAGAAAGAAATCCCAGAGCCATACTATCCAGTTATCATCACAATCCAGTTCTCATCACCATCCAATTCTCATCACAAGTATCCAGTTCTAGTTGTATCGATCGGGAGACAACTCCAAGTGTCCGTTACCGTAGGACAGGTTAACGATAGATGTTTTCTTCCCTACAGGGGTGCACCAACTTACCCACCACGCTCGATTAACTCCGGCCGGACACACTTTCCTGGGTCATGCCCGGCCTCGGCCAAACAATACGCCGCAACCCGACCTAGGCTTAATAGAGAGGCCAGCACGCCGGACTAAACCTATGCATCCAGGGGTCATGGGCCATCTCCCCGGGAACTCCTGCATGTTGCGAGGGCGGCCGGTGAGCAGACCTAGCTACTTCCTTCAACAAGGCAGGCGCTTACGCAGTCCAACCTGGCGCGCGCCGCTCAGTCACTGACGTCTATTATGCTTTGGCTGATTCATACGGCGCAGAACGCCCATACTATGCCCACGTGATGGTTAGTGCTATCAGGCCAGAGGCCCCTCGGATCAAATATCCAAATCATAGTGGATTAGGAACGCGTGGTAACAAGCAGAGACTCACGAAAGATGTGACCCCGTTGCCCCGTCTTGAGGACTTGCGGCAAGGGCTACGAATGCCCGGCCACGCCTCGCATTTATCTCGCGGGCACCCTCCAGGTCAACCCCACTCCACATCACTCGCAATTAAGCTCGTGCGGGTACCCCTCAGGGTCGACCCGTCTTTAGTAACATGGCTCAGTGTAAAATCATATTAATCATAGTAACTGTGTGTCTAAACATCAAGGGGAAAGCACGAGGAATCACCCCCGGTGAATTCCACTCGATGTAATCATCAAGGTGAACGTAAGAGGATTCACCCTCGCGATCCACACTTGAGGGGTTGCACGACAGTCGCATCGAAGTGGTTAAAGAGGAAATCACCCTCGATGACCATGACCGAATAGCTACACTACAGGTTAACATCAAGAACCGATGAGGTCTCACCTCGGTACTCGATAGTAACCCAAAGTATTGTCGAGCAACTAAGGGAAAGTGATATGCGGTGTCGGGCCTGGTCTTGATCCCGTTGATCGGGTCTTCTGATAATCCAGCGGGGCAGTCGGGACAAAGTGGGGGTCACTGATGGATCACTAACCAACCTATACTAAGCAGTTTAGAATAAGCAGGTAAGGTACAACAGCAGGTTACAAAAGTAGGCTATGCATCAAAATAGGAGCAATCAATAACAGTAGCAAAATCTAATGCAAGCATGAGAGAATCTAATGGATATCGAGATGATCAAAGGGGGGGGCTTGCCTGGTTGCCCTGGCAAGGAGGGGTCGTCGTCGATGTAGTCGATCACAGGGGCATCAACATCGGTCTCGGGGTCTACCGGATAGAAGAGGGGGAAGAAACAGTAAATACAGACAAACATAAGCATAACAAGACAATAAGCGGGGCAGAGGTGATCTAACGTAGCGTTAGGCGACATCGGCGAAGAGGGAAAACATCCGGATAGTTTTCCGGTTCGGTTTATCTGTCAGACAGATGAACCGGAGGGGAAAAGTTCAACGTTTGCTATGCTAGGGACGTGTGGCAGGCGAACGGACCACGTGTTTAGATTCGTCTCGTCGTTCTGAGCAACTTTCACGTACAAAGTATTTTCATCCGAGTTACGGTTATTTTTCTATGAATTATTAAAGTTTTAGCAATATTCTGAAATTACTAATAATTCAAAAAAAAATAAAGGCTAAAATGCTACGGTACCAGTTCTCACGCATACGTAAGTGTCTGGCCCCAATACCGGGTTGGGGGGTCCCAGATTGACCACCAACGCTTGGGTCAACAGGGGTTGGGGTCCTCCTGTCATAGTCTCATTAGGCTAGTCTAACAGTTTAATTGAACTAAATGAGGTGATTAAGCTAATTAATTCTAATTAAACTTAATTAAACCAATTTAATTACGTTAACTATTTTTATTATAATTATTTATTATTATTATTTATAAAAAATAGGGGAGAGGGCCCCTGCTGCCAGTGGCACAAATGCCACTGGAGCAGGCTTAACGGGTGAGGGGCATGGGCAGGGGCGCCCGTGCGGACGGGCACATGGGCGCGAGGCGCCTGGCCGACGGGAGCACTGGCGGGAGCCGGGGAGTACCTGTGAAGTAGGGCGCCAGCAACCACGATGGCAGGAGGCACGAGCGGTTGGGAGGCGACAGGCTGCGCGAGGACGCCACCGGGGTGCTCCGCGACGCGGCGCAGGAAGGGTCGGTGCCACCGTGATCGGTCGAGGGGGGGCGGCACGGCGGCGGTACGCAGGCGTGTAGGGCGCAGCCAGGGGACAGCTGAGAGCGGGCACCGGAGCACGGTCGGGCGAGCAAGCAGGGGATGACCGGGGCAGGGCCCGTGCGTGAGATTGCGCGGCCGTGGGTGGCCGTGCCGAGGGCGCCGCCTGCAGCAAAGGCGCAGCGAGGGGGGGAAGACGGGCGGTGCTCATGTTCGTCGTGAGACGGGGGCGGCGAGGCTCGATGAAGCTGCGTGAGGAGGGGACGAGGACGCGGTCCGGCAGCGTCGTGGCTCCGGCGAGGGGGACTCCGAGAGGCGGTGGCCTCGGGGCCGAGTCCCGGTTCCAGATCGACGGCGGTGCGCGGGCGGGCATCGGGGGCGAGGTAAGGCGATGACGATGAGGTAGCGGGGAGCAGCATCGAGGCTCGGGGCGCCGCAGGGTCGAGCCCCTGATTTAGCTCGGGTCGAGGCGGCGCCTATGGCGCAGCGACGGAGAGGCGGGCGTTGGCGTGGGGCTCGGAGACGGTGCGTGTCGGGCGGCGGCGGGTCGGACGTGGCCCGATCCAGATCCCAAATCGGGGAGGAGCGTGGGGGAAGTGGGGAAGTGCGGTGGTTAGGGTTTGGGGTTGTGGGGTGGCCTAATAGGCCAAATACAAGCAGGTGGGCGGTTGGGCGCGTGGGATGGGCCTAGGCCCATGGGGAGCCGGGGGTCTTTTTCTCTCCTCACCTTTTCCTTTTCCTTTTCTTTTCTGGAAATCAAAAAGTTACTGCTTTGCAATTAATCCGAGCACCAAATGACTCTTGTAAAATGTGCCACATGCCACAATAAATACTTTGCAATATTGTGAAGTTGCACAAAAATTGTTTTGAGCATTTGGAAATGTTTACACACTTTTGGAAATTGAAAAGCCCAATATAATTGTTGGCCGGACCACTCAAATAATTTCCTGTGAGCATTTTGGAATCCAACAGAGGTAGGTTTCATCATGACAAATACTTAGAGAATATTTGCAACATTGTGAACTATTTTTCTGGCTCATTTGAAGATGCAAATAATTGACTTGCAATTTGAATTGAGTTTGACTTGATTATTGGACAAGTGGCATTTTGGCTTAGGAAAGCATGACGACAAGGCATCATTAGGGGGGATTACTGTAGCAAGATTCTCGGGGCATTACAAATCTCCTCCACTATAAGAAATCTCGTCCCGAGATTTAAGTGCGGAAGTAAAGAGTAACTTCGGGGGAACTGACCCTTATAGGGTTAACTATCTGGTGAACAATTCAAGGAAAGTGGCAGATGTACCTCTCGAGTTGAAACTTAAGTAAACATCGAGAGCAAAATATGAAGTTACAATAGGAAGTTTCAAGCGAATGGACAGACGATCGATACCTGAACAGAGTGTGAGAGGGGGGTTCAGAGCATCGGGAATAGATCATCTCTCGAAAGGTGGCTCGTGACATGATACGAAGCCAAATGCAAGAATATTTCAGAATCAAAGATATACAGGAGAGTCAGGTTTCTATCCTGTGGAACTGTGGGTTATGGGCCCACCATGTGGGTTAAAAGCAGGAAGGCGCTATCATTCTGAACGGTCATGATGGCAAGGCAGGTCAGAGAATAGCCTGTCAATTTTGTTGGCAACAATGTTGGTACCAAGGGCGAGTGACGAAGAAAACCATTTTCCCGTCGTAAGACGAGGCGGACCAATAGGCAAAGTTCTCATCCATCGGTGGCTACCGAATGTCATCAACAGTAGCAACAGTGGTTATACTTGACATGGTTGTACCCGAGGTGATTACATAAGCAGGGAAATATTACTGCTTATATCATATAGATTACCAGAAAGGTCAACAAAACAATGGAACAGAAAATGTGTTTATACACAAGATTTAGGAGTGTAACTTTTCCTAAGGAAAAGTAGAGCATGATATACATGTTAGATCAACAAGTACATCATCATTTGGATAAAGGGGCAAGGTAATTCATGATGTTATCCATACAACAGTGTTTGGAGAATAGAACAAGTAACATTTAGCATTGCGCCATCAATGTTCTTAATGATGTTCGTAGTCATGCTTCGGATAGCATTGACATGATCATCGTGTAAAGGTCAGACCTTGGGAACACAAAGGATACATCAGGAATTTTAGAACATCTCATGCAATTCTATCGTGAAAAGATGAGGATATGGCCGATGGGTCCAAAGAAAGAATCCATCGACATGTCAAAAAGATGTATTTCCAAAATTTGTATAAATAAGTTTATGTTGGGGAGTAGACAAGAATGTTGTCAATGATAACATAAATCATCGAGGGGCAAGGATGGTATTTCTCATCACGAATTCGATTGATATACTGGAAGAGCTCGGAATGTTGATGATGAGCACAACACAATTGTCGAGAGATTTCAGGAAGATGTAATCGATCGGCAATGACATCAAGTCGAAGGAATGATGAGTGAAAGGTTATTGGAACCACGGGTACGACACAAACTCGAAATCAAGCTTGCTGTTCAAGGCTAAATGATATGACGACGAAGATCGACGTAGGCTTAGCTCATCATCAAAAATTCTGTTCCGGGAAGAAGGACCAGGTAGGACAGTTAAAATTAGCTCGATAATGATATAGTTGATCAGGCTAGGAATGATGTGATGGAGAATCATTCCAATGAGAATTCACAAGAGGTATTGCAATGACACAATATCCTTGAGATAACAGGGGGCAATACTCGAGGTAGATCAGAATAGAGGTTTGACAAATGAAACGATCTGCAGAAGACAAGTATTTTAACTTGTCCGGGAAATGGAATCAAGGACAAAATATGGTCGGAACCATGATTGCAAATAATCAATTTACAGATGCAAGATGAGCTTATACCAAGGGAACATTTGATTATAAGAGAAGCTTCCATGATAAGATCTACATCATGTCTATGGGCATGAACACAAAGTTCAAGGTCAAATCCCACTTCTTCAATGCATATCATTTCATTTACTTCGCCAAGAAATGGTAGTGCAGAGGATTTAATGGCGTAAGTACCGTGAAGAGTTAGACTCGTGAGAACTCTCGGGTTCACACAGATTATGGAAGGCATAATTTCAATCCATCGGGGCATCTTAGAACATATACCATGAACTTTAGTATCAATTAACACATGTTCGAAGCAGAGCATGGTTGACAAAAGCAGAGGATACAAATTGTCAAAGACATTATGTATCATGGGAATAACTCACAAGAATTTTGAATATGAAGGATACTATCGGATAATAACCCAAGAATGGGCCCGCCGTCCAAAATGGAGCTGATGTGAGTATCGGTACTCAATCAAAGGAAGAAAGAATGCAAAGTCACCGGATTATAGAACATCTGAATAATTCGATGCTTAGATGACAAAGGAATTATGATTTCCAAAATGAAGGATCAAAAGCAAACGCTATGATCAAGGATGGATAAGTAGAATAGACCTAGGGGCACAATCGATGACAAATAGATTGGTCGAGAACCAGCTCATGTTCGAAATGACGTCTGAGCCGGAAAGATAATTTAGAAGGACCAACTAATGATTGCGTGCTTTCACACACATGTTGGATGGTGTCAAAGGATACTAATGAATATTACTACACATATGGAAAGCATCCATAATGCAAGCAGACAAGTATTTGTAGAGCAATAGTTTGAAGAGGATTCTCGGAAGATCGGATAGTATTTACAAGTATTTTGAAAAGCATATGAACAACTGGGGATGAGTGGACCCCAGTTAATGAATTATCCTTAGTGCAAAAAGAAGCTGCAAAGCAGAAGGCACAAAGGATTCTCGAAACAACGGAGAGTTCTAGTGGTATCTAGTAATAATATGAGCAACTGGGGATGAAGGTAAAAGCGGCGAGGATGTTATTCATGGGGACTTATCGGTGGTAGGGAATTGCAAACGCGATGAGCACAAGTTATCGGGATAACATTGGAGAGTATCTTCGAATCTTCCGTGCAAAGAAAGCGATCATCTGTAATAAGGGGCTCTCCGTGAGGAAGTAGTTACGAGATCCTAATTTTAGAGTTAGCAAAATCGTTTAACCCAAATGGAAGAGAGATCAGAGTCCCAAAGTATAGACGAGGAATAAAAGATCCTAATACCACCCAATTAACGACGTGGGCCCGTAAGCCACACAGCCAAGTTAGTAAAATGGATTTCGGTTTCTAGACTCAACTTCGGCCAAGGAGTTGGAAAGGGGGATCCTACAGGCAGTCGGCTCTGATACCAACTTGTGACGCCCTCGATTCAATCGTACACTAATCATGCACGCAAATGTGTATGATTAAGATCAAGGACTCACGGGAAGATATCACAACACAACTCTAGACACAAATTATAATAATACAAGCTTTATATTACAAGCCAGGGGCCTCGAGGGCTCGAATACACAAGAGTCAGCGGAAGCAACCATATCTGAGTACAGACATGAGTTAGACAAGTTTGCCTTAAGAAGGCTAGCACAATAGCAGCAACTATCGGAAAGGCAAGGCCTCCTGCCTGGGAGCCTCCTAACTACTCCTGATCATCGGCGGCCTCCACGAAGTAGTAGGTACCCTCGGGGTAGTAGTAGTCGCCGGTGGTGTCGTCTGGATCCTGGGCTCCACCATCTGGTTGAGACAACCACAAAGAAGAAAGAAGGGGGAAAAGGGGAAGCAAAGCAACCGTGAGTACTCATCCAAAGTACTCGCAAGCAAGGATCTACACTACATATGCAACATTATCAAAGGAAGGCTGTATATGTGGACCGGCTGCAGAAATGCCAAAGTAGAGAGAAGGCCTAGTCCTATCGAAGACTAGCATCTTCTGGAAACCACCATCTTGCAGCAACCGGAAGGAGTAGAGTAGCATAAAGTAAAGTAGTAGTAGTGTTATCAACCTTGGCCGGAGATCCTTTCTCGACTCCCTGTGAGAAAGAAATCCCAGAGCCATACTATCCAGTTATCATCACAATCCAGTTCTCTTAACCATCCAATTCTCATCACAAGTATCCAGTTCTAGTTGTATCGATCGGGATACAACTCCAAGTGTCCGTTACCGTAGGACAGGCTATCGATAGATGTTTCTTCCCTGCAAGGGTGCACCAACTTACCCACCACGCCGATTAACTCCGCCGGACACACTTCCTCGGTCATGCCCGGTCTCGCCAAACAATACGAAGCAACCCGACCTAGGCTTAATAGAGAGGCCAGCACGCCGGACTAAACCTATGCCCACAGGGGTCATGGGACATCTCCCCGGAACTCCTGCATGTTGCGTGGGCGGCAGGTGAGCAGACCTAGCTACCTCCTTCAACAAGGCAAAGCGCCACGCAGTCCAACCCGGGCCACGCCGGTCACCGCTAACGCCTATTAAGCTTCTACCGATGCATACGACGCAGAACGCCCATACTATGCCCACGTGATGGTTAGTGCTATCGCACTGCAGGCCCCTCGGATCAAATATCCAAATCGTAGTGGATTAGGAACGCAGCGGTAACAAGCGGAGACTCACGAAAGATGTGACCCCGCTGCTCTGCCTCGAGGACTTGCGACAAGGGCTAGGAATGCCCACCACGCCTCATATTTATCTCAAGGGAACCCTCCGTGTCAACCCCACTCCACATCGCCGCAATTAAGCTCGGCTGGGTACCCCTCGTGGTGGACCCGCCTTTAGTAACATGGCTCAAAGTAAAATCATAGTAATCATAGTAACTGTGGTGTCTAAACATCAAGGGAAAGCCCGAGGAATCACCCCGTGAATTCCACTCGATGTAATCATCAAGGTGAACGTAAGAGGATTCACCCTCGGGGTCCACACTTGAGGGTTGCACAATGTAGTCAGATAAGTGGTTAAAGAGGAAATACCCTCGATGACCATGACCGAATAGCTACACTACTGTGGTTAACATCGGCATCGATGAGGTCTCACCCTCGGTACTCGATAGTAACCCAGTATTGTCGAGCAACTAAGGGGAAAGTGATGTGCGGTGCCGAGACCTGGTCTTCGATCCCGTTGATCGGGTCTTCTGATAATCCAGCAGGGCAGTCGGGACAAAGTGGGGGTCACTGATGGATCACTAACCAACCTATACTAAGCAGTTTAGGATAAGCAGGTAAGGTGCAACAGCAGGTTACAAAAGCAGGCTATGCATCAGAATAGGAGCAATCAATAACAGTAGCAAAATCTAATGCAAGCATGAGAGAATGGAATGGATATCGGGATGATCAGAAGGGGGCTTGCTGGTTGCTCGGGCAAGGAGGGTCGTTGCCGATGTAGTCGATCACAGGGGCATCAGCATCGGTCTTGGGGTCTACCGGAGAGAAGAGGGGGAAGAAATAGTAAATACACACAAACATAAGCATAAACAGACAATAAGCGGGGCAGAGGTGATCTAACGTAGCGTTAGGCGATACTGGCGAAGAGGGAAAACATCCGGGAAAGTTTTCCCGGTTCCGGACATCTGTCAGACAGATGAACCGGAGGGGAAAAGTTCAACGTTTGCTATGCTAGGGACGTGTGGCGGGCGAACAGACCGCGTATTTAGATTCGTCTCGTCGTTCTGAGCAACTTTCACATACAAAGTATTTTCATCCGAGTTACGGTTATTTTTATATGAATTATTAAAGTTTTAGCAATATTCTGAAATTACTATTAATTCAAAAAAATAAAGGCTAAAGTGCTACGGGTACCCAGTTCTGCGTACACAAAAGTGTACAGAAAATGACAGGTGGGCCAGGGGGTCCAAGTTGACCAGTCAACATTTGACTGGTCAACAGGGGGTGGGGTCCTCCTGTCATAGTCTCATTAGGCTAGTCTAACAGTTTAATTTAACTAAATGAGGTGATTAAGCTAACTAATTCTAATTAAACTTAATTAAACCAATTTAATTACGTTAATTATTTTTATTATAATTCTTTTTTATTATTATTTATAAAAATAGAGAGGGCGCACGCCAAAGGTGGCACAAAAAGCCACCGGAGCAAAGCTTAACCCAAGTAGGGCATGGTGGGCGCCTGCAGGCGACGTAGCGCGCATGGGCGCCAGACGCCGCGCCAACGACGGGGAGCACCGGCGGAGCTGGGAGTACCTGTGAAGTAGGCGCCAAGCAACCACGACGGCCAGGAGGCACGAGCGCTGTTGGGAGGCGAAGTAGGCAGGCGAGGACGCCACTGGGTGCTCCGGCGACGCGCGCAGAGAAATGTCGGCCACCGTGATCGGCCGAGGGGGGGCAAGCAGACGGCGGCGGTACGCAGCGTAGGGCGCAGCCGGGGACTGAGAGCGGGCACCGAGCACGGCCGGGCGAAAGCAAGGGGGAGGACCGGGCAAGGTGGCCCGTGGCGTGAGATTGCGCGCTGGTGGCTGCGCCGAGGGCGCGCCCCGGTGCTGCATCGGCGAGCAGAGGTGGGGGGGATACGGGCGGTGCTCACGTTCGTCTTGAGAAGGGGGCGGCGAGGCTCGATGAAGCTGCGCGAGGAGGGGACGAGGATGCTGTCCGGCAGCGTCGTGGCTCCGGCGAGGGGGACTCCGAGAAGCGGTGGCCTCGTGGCCGAGTCCTGGTTCCAGATCGACGGCGGCGCGCGGGCGGGCGTCGGGGGCGAGGTGAGGCGATGGCAATGAGGTGGCGGGGAGCAGCATCGAGGCTCGGGGCGCCGTAGGGTCGAGCCCCCGATTGAGCTCGGGTCGAGGGGCGGCGCGCGCATCTGTGCGGCGAGAGGCGGGCGTTGGCGTCGGGGCTCCGGAGACGGTGCGGTGTCGGGGCGAGCGGCGGGGTCGGGACGTGGCCCGATCCAGATCCCAAATCGGGGGGAGGAGAGGAGCGTGGGGGAAGTGGGGGGTCTGGTGGTTAGGGTTCGGGGGTGTGGGGGTGGCCTAATAGGCCAGCGCGCAGCAGGGGGTGGGCCGGTTGGGCCGCGTGGGATGGGCCTAGGCCCATGGGGAGCTGGGGGGTCTTCTTTTCTCTCCTCACCTTTTCCTTTTCCTTTTCTTTTCTGGAAATCAAAAAGTTACTGCTTTGCAATTAATCCGAGCACCAAATGACTCTTGTAAAATGTGCCACATGCCACAATAAATACTTTGCAATATTGTGAAGTTGCACAAAAATTGTTTTGAGCATTTGGAAATGTTTACACACTTTTGGAAATTTAAAAGCCCAATTTAATTGTTGTTGGACCACTCAAATTATTTCCAGGAGCATTTTTGGAATCCAACAAATGTAGGTTTCATCATGACAAATACTTAGAGAATATTTGCAACATTGTGAACTATTTTTCTGGCTCATTTGAAGATGCAAATAATTGACTTGCAATTTGAATTGAGTTTGACTTGATTATTGGACAAGTGGCATTTTGGCTTAGGAAAGCATGAGGACAAGGCATCATTTGGGGGGATTACTGTAGCAAGATTCTCGGGGCGTTACAAGTTCAGACAAGTTTTTGATTTACTAGAATTTAAAAATAAAGTATCTCAACATTTTGCCGGGAATCAACAGTGCCCTGGTGTTTGAAATTCATTCCCGTTTTCTTGCATGGGACCCAAGCATGCACCCGAGGACACACATTTGATTTTTCAACCAATGTATATGCAATGCAGCATGTGCATGTAGTTCAAATTTGAATTATGCACATAAAATGCCTATAAAACCCACGTAATGTATAAAAATGTCCAAACGAACCTCGAAAGATTCCAAAATTTAACACAACACTCCGATTGTTCTATGTTGAAACTAGAAAAAATTTGAAAGCAATAAGTGGCAATGGATATCTTTTCGTCCCCAAAGGTGGCATGTTCCCTACTGAAAACCATCAGGCTTGTTGTGAGAAGCTCTGGTTTGTGAGAAGCTTATACCCAAACCTGCCCCAAATGGGAAAATTACCATGGCAGGTTGATGCCGCTCCATGATAACATGCCAAGTTTCATGAATTTCAGACGAGTTTTGGATTTGCTAGAATTTAAAAACCAGGTATCACTACTGCAGGTTGCTGCTAACGCGACACTACGATCAGAGACCCTTCGACGAAACTGTGTGCGATGCCATAATCGCAATCGGTGGTGTAAAATAACCGTCAAAAAAGGTGCAAAACGTTTGTGATGGAGGATGCATCAAACACGGTTCAGATTTTAGTTGCATGTGCGATGCAGGCCATACGGTTCAGCTCAATTAACTGTTTGTGATGAGGAGGAACAAAAGAAACGGGCAGCCAGATGAATGTATGTGCGATGTACAACATACGGTTCACTCAGATGAACTGTTTGTGATTAGGCAACACAAAATAAATGGTCACCCGATCAAGGTGTGTGCGATGTACATCATACGGTTCACTCGGATGAACTGTTTGTGATTAGGCAAGAGAACATAAATGATTCAATATAACAAGATGTGTGTGTGATACGCGGCAAACAGGTCTGTAATCAGAAATGTGTGCAGAGACCGATAATAACACAGACGATTGCTTCTAATAAGAAGTATGTGATATGCTCTGTCTACACAACATCTATTGGCTATTGTGGGACGGGCGGTCATCTGGATACGACATAAGGATGCGAAGAGGCATTCCTATCAGCAAGGACTAGCTAGCTGTTCCACCAGTAGCTCATGTAAGAAAACTATCAACTTAAGTGTGCTCAGGCTGGAGCAGCCATCAGATGGGTGACTGGATGGGAAGTTGTGTTGATGTTAAATTAATTGATAGGATGGGTCATTTCGGACAAATGACCAAAATGACCCATTCCCTCAGCTAATTCAACCTCGAGGTCCTTGTTTTTTATTTTTTTATTTTTTTATTTTTAACACATGTTAAAGAAGGTCTACCGCATTACTTTTTGACAATGTGCGATACGTGGCATAAAGTTGATCCATCCGACCTGTTTGTGATGGAATAGTCCCTGTGTGTTGTGGGAAAATGCTTGCTAGTATTCAACCGTTTGGGATTGATGAATTCATCACCGACGGGTTCCCTAGTGTGGTCCGTGTTAATCTGATCATCATCTACTTCTTGTGCTAGCTTGATGTTCCTTATTCTATGCTAAGTTTCCATTAATTGATGGCGTTTTATGAACACGCCACTGTTTCCCGCCATTTCCTCACCTGTTTCCAGCCACCCTGCTATATTGCGCATAGGGGGCGCGCCACGCACGGAGGCTACAAGCGACACCTATAGTACATCCAACTTTTCCAAGCATGCGAACCCACCAAAGTGCAGCCTCTGCCATCAACCTCCTCGACGAGGAAAACAAGCAGGCGCCACGGCCCATCGAGGCCGAGGCGCTCCCCGGCAACACAATGGACGACGTCGTGATGCGCGTCATTGATACGTCTCCAACATATTTATAATTTAAGATTTCTCCATGCTACTTTATCTATTGTTTTGGACTATAATGGGCTTTATTTTCCACTTTCATATTACTTTTGGGACTAACCTATTAACCGGAGGCCCAAATTTCAATTGCTGTTTTTTTGCTTTTTTCAAGATTTCAAGAAATGTAATATCAAACGGAGTCCAAACAGAATGAAACCTTCGGAAACGTGATTTTCTCACCGGACGTGATCCAGGAGACTTGGACCCTACGCCAAGGAACCAGAGAGGTGGTCACGAGGGTGGGGGGACGCCCCCCCCCTAGGGCGCGCCCCCTGCCTCGTGGGCCCGTGGAAGCTCCACCGACGTACTCCTTCCTCCTATATATACCTACGTACCCTCAAACGATCAGAACAGGAGCCAAAAACCTAATTTCACGGCCATAACTTCCTGTATCCACGAGATCCCATCTTGGGGCCTGTTCCAGAGATCCGCCGAAGGGGGCATCTACCACGGAGGGCGTCTACATCAACACCATAGCCCCTCCGATGAAGTGTGTGTAGTTTACTTCAGACCTTCGGGTCCATAGTTAGTAGCTAGATGGCTTCTTCTCTCTTTTTGGATCTCAATACAATGTTCTCCCCCTCTCTCGTGGAGATCTATTCAATGTAATCTTCTTTTACGGTGTGTTTGTTGAGACCGATGAATTGTGGGTTTATGATCCAGCTTATCTATGAATAATATTTGAATCTTCTCTGAATTCTTTTATGTATGATTGAGTTATCTTTGCAAGTCTCTTCGAATTATCCGCTTTGGTTTGGCCAACTAGATTGGTAGTTCTTGCAATGGGAGAAGTGCATGGCTTTGGGCTCAATCTTGCGGTGTCCTTACCAAAGGATGTAAAGGGTTGCAAGGCACGTATTGTATTGTTGCCATCGAGGATAACAAGATGGGGTATTTATCATATTGCATGAATTTATTCCTCTACATCATGTCATCTTGCTTAAGGCGTTACTCCTGTTTTAACTTAATACTCTAGATGCATGCTGGATAGCGGTCGATGAGTGGAGTAATAGTAGTAGATGCGTAATCGCTCCGGTCTACTTGTCTCGGACGTGATGCCTATATACATGATCATACCTAGATAACCTCATAACTATGCTCAATTACACAATTGCTCAACAGTAATTTGTTCACCCGCCGTAGAATATTTATGCTCTTGAGAGAAGCCACTAGTGAAACCTATGGCCCCCGGTTCTATTCTCATCATATCAATCTCCATCACTTTTATACTTGCTTTGTTTTTACTTTATCTTTTACTTTTCACTTTGCATCTTTATACCAAAAATACCAAAAAATATTATCTCTATCAGATCTCACTCTCGTAAGTGACCATGAAGGGATTGACAACCCCTAATCGCGTTGGTTGCGAGTAGCTATCGTTTTGTGCAGGTACGAGGGACTTGTGTGTGGCCTCCTACTGGATTGATACCTTGGTTCTCAAAAACTAAGGGAAATACTTACGCTAGTGTGCTGCATCATCCTCTCCTCTTCGGGGAAAACCAACGCAAGCTCGAGACGTAGCAAGAAGGATTTCTGGCGCCGTTGCCGGGGAGTTTACGCAAAAGTCAACATACCAAGTACCCATCGCAATCCCTATCTCTCGCATTACATTATTTTCCATTTGCCTCTTGTTTTGCTCTCCCCCACTTCACCCTTGATTCGCCCTCTCTTTCCCAATCTCCTCCTCTTTTTCCCTTTGCCTTTTGTTTGCTCGTGTGTTGGATTGCTTGTTTGTCGCGATGGCTCAAGATGCTACCAAATTGTGTGACTTCACCAATACCAATAATAATGATTTCCTTAGCACTCCGATTGCTCCTATTGCCAATATTGAATCTTGTGAAATCAATACTGCTTTGTTGAATCTTGTTTTGAAAGATCAATTCGCCGGCCTTCCTAGTGAAGATGCCGCTACTCATCTGAATAGCTTCGTTGATTTATGTGATGTGCAAAAGAAAAAAGATGTAGATAATGATGTCGTTAAGTTGAAGCTATTTCCTTTTTCACTTAGAGATCGTGCTAAAGCGTGGTTTTCATCCTTGCCTAAAAATAGTATTGATTCTTGGAACAAGTGCAAAGATGCTTTTATCTCTTAGTATTTTCCTCCCGCTAAGATTATCTCTCTTAGGAACGATATTATGAATTTTAAGCAACTTGATCATGAACATGTTGTACAAGCATGGGAGAGAATGAAATTAATGATACGTAATTGTCCTACTCGTGGTTTGAACTTGTGGATGATTATACAGAATTTTTATGCCGGATTAAATTTTGCTTCTAGAAATCTTTTAGATTCGGCCGCGGGAGGCACTTTTATGGAAATCACTTTAGGAGATGCTACTAAACTTCTAGATAATATTATGGTTAATTATTCTCAATCGTGACATCTTGAAAAGATCTACTAATAAAAAAGTGCATGCTATAGAAGAAATCAATGTTTTGAGTGGAAAGATGGATGAACTTATGAAATTATTTGCTAAGAGTGTTTATTCTGATCCTAATGATATGTCTTTGTCTACTTTGATTGAGAATAATAATGAATCTATGGATGTGAATTTTGTTGGTAGGAATAATTTTGGTAACAACGCGTATAGAGGGAATTTTAATCCTAGGCCTTATAATAGTAATCCTTCTAATAATTATGGAAATTCCTACAACAACTCTTATGGAAATTTTAATAAGATGCCCTCTGAATTTGAGAGTAGTGTTAAATAGTTTATGAATTCACAAAAGAATTTTAATGCTTTGCTTGAAGAGAAATTGCTTAAAGTTGATGATTTGGCTAGGAACGTTGATAAATTTCTTTTGAGGTTGATTCTTTAAAACATAGATATATTCCTCCTAAGCATGATATCAATGAGTCTCTCAAAGCTATGAGAATTTCCATTGATGAGTGCAAAGAAAGAACCGCTAGGATGCGTGCTTCCAAAGATGCCTTTATTAAAGCGTGTTCTTCTAATTCCTATGATAATCAAGATGAAGATCTAAAAGTTATTGATGTGTCCCCTATTAAATCTTTGTTTTGAAATATGAATCTTGATGAAACTGAATATGATCTTCCTTTACCTAGAAGGCGTTCTAAGAATTCGGAGTTTTTAGATCTTAATGATGAAATTGATAAAAGTGGGATTGAAAGAAATAAAAATCTAGATGTTGCTAAACCCACTATTTTGGATCTCAAGGAATTTAATTATGAAAATTGCTCTTTAATTGATTGTATTTCCTTGTTGCAAACCGTGCTAAATTCTCCTCATGCTTATAGTTAAAATAAGGCCTTTACCGAACACATTGTTGATGCTTTGATGCAATCTTATGAAGAAAAAACTTGAGTTGAAAGTTTCTATCCCTAGTAAGCTCTATGATGAGTGGGAGACTACTATCAAAATTAAAATCAAAGATTATGAGTTTCATGCTTTGTGTGATTTGGGTGCTAGTGTCTCTACTATTCCCAAAACTTTGTGTGATTTGCTAGATTTCCGTGACTTTGATGATTGCTCTCTAAAGTTGCATCTTCCGGATTCCACTATTAAAAAGCCTATGGGAAGAATTAATGATGTTCTTATTGTTGCAAATAGGAATTATGTGCCCGTATATTTTATCGTTCTTGATATAGATTACAATCCTTCATGTCCTATTATTCTTGGTAGACCTTTCCTTAGAACGATTGGTGCAATTATTGATATGAAGGAAGGGAATATTAGATTCCAATTTCCATTAAAGAAAGGCATGGAACACTTCCCTAGAAAGAAAATAAAATTACCATATGATCTATCATGAGAGCCACTTATGGATTGCCTACCAAAGATGGCAATACCTAGATCTATCCTTGCTTTTATGCCTTGCTAGGGGCGTTAAACGATAGCGCTTGTTGGGAGGCAACCCAATTTTATTTTTAGTTTTTTTTGTTTTTGATTCTGTTTAGGAATAAATAATCCATCTAGCTTCTGTTTATATTTGGTTTTATCTTTTAATTAGTGTTTGTGCCAAGTTAAACCTATTAGATCTTCTTGGATGATAGTTATTTGATCTTGCTGTAATTTTCAGAAACTTTGCGTTCAGTGCCCGAATTGTTAAAAATCACCAGAACGTGATAAAATACTGATTATAATTGGTGCTGATCAATAAACAAATTGTCCAGGTCTTCTAATTTTGGTAGAATGTTTTGAGTTCCAGAAGTTTACGTTAGTTACAGATTACTACAGACTGTTCTGTTTTTGACAGATTCTGTTTTGCGTGTGTTGTTTGCTTATTTTGATGAATCTATGGCTAGTAAAATAGTTTATGATCCATAGAGAAGTTGGAATACGGTAGGTTTAACACCAATATAAATAAAGAATGAGTTCATTACAGTACCTTAAAGTAGTCTTTTGTTTTCTTTCTCTAACGGAGCTCACGAGATTTCTATTGAGTTTTGTGTTGTGAAGTTTTCAAGTTTTGGGTGAATTCTTTTTGATGGATTATGGAACAAGGAGTGGCAAGAGCCTAAGCTTGGGGATGCCCATGGCACCCCCAAGATAATCCAAGGACACCAAATATTCAAAGCTTGGGGATGCCCCGGAAGGCATCCCTCTTTAAATCCACTTCCATCGGTAATTTACTTGGAGCTATATTTTTATTCACCACATGATATGTGTTTTGCTTGGAGCGTCTTGTATTATATGTGTCTTTGATTGTTAGTTTACCACAATAATCCTTGATGTACACACCTTTTGAGAGAGCCATACATGAATTGGAATTTGATAGAATACTCTATGTGCTTCACTTATATCTTTTGAGCTTGATAGTTTTGCTCATAGTGCTTCACTTATATCTTTGAGCGTGATAATTTTTGCTCTAGTGCTTCACTTAGATCTTTTAGAGCATGGTGGTGGATTTGTTTTAAAGAAACTTGATCTCTCATGCTTCAATTAGATTATTTTTAGAGTCGTTAATAGCATGGTAATTTGCTTAATATTAATATTTTTTTGACAGAAAGACTGTAAGGGAACCCCTTACAGTATAATTGGTGCAACAAACCCAAATTACAAGTACCATGCCTTGAACCTGGGTGGGTGGGAAGGAATCAGCCCCTTCCCACCACTAGGCTATGCCTTAGTCTGCTTAATATTAATATACTTGGTATTCAAGATATGTGAAACTTTCTTTTGAGTGCGTTGAATACTAAGATAAGTTTGATGCTTGATAATTGTTTTGAGATATGGAGGTGATAATATCAAAGTCGTGCTAGTTGAGTAGCTGTGAATTTGAGAAATGCTTGTGTTGAAGTTAGCAAATCCCGTAGCATGCACGTATGGTTAAAGTTGTGTAACAAATTTGAAACATGAAGTGTACGGCTTGTGCATCCTTATGAGTGGCGGTCGGGGACGGCGATGGTCTTTCCTACCAATCTATCCCCTAGGAGCATGCGCGTAGTACTTGATTTTGATGACTTCTAATTTTTTCAATAAGTATATGAGTTCTTTTGACTAATGTTGAGTCCATGGATTATATGCACTTTTACCTTTCCGCCTTTGCTAGCCTCTTGATGCAGTGCATTGCCCTTTCTCACCTTGAGAGTTGGTGCAAACTTAGCGGTGCATCCAAACCCCGTGATATGATACGCTCTATCACACATAAACCTCCTTATATCTTCCTCAAAACAGCCACCATACCTGCCTATTATGGCATTTCCATAGCCATTCCGAGATATATTGCCATGCAACTTTCCACCGTTCCGTTCATCATCATCATGACATACTTTACCTTTGTCATATTGCCATTGCATGATCATGTAGTTGACATCGTATTTGTGGCAAAGCCACCATGCCTTATTTTTCATACATGTCACTCTTGATTCATTGCACCATCGACACCGCCGGAGGCATTCATATAGAGTCATACCTTATTCTAGTTTCGAGTTGTAATCCTTATTTTGTAATCAATAGAAGTGTGATGATCATCATTATTAGAGCATTGCCCAAAAAAAGAGAAAGGCCAAAAAGAAAAAAAGAAAGGCCCAAAAAAATAAAAAGGGCAATGCTACTATCTCTTTTTCCACACTTGTGCTTCAAAGTAGCACCTTGTTCTTCATGTAGTGAGTCTCATATATTGTGCTTCAATGTAGCACCTTGTTCTTCATGTAGTGAGTCTCATATATTGTGCTTCAAAGTAGCACCATGTTTTTCATATAGTGTGTCTCATAAGTTGTCTTTTTATACTAGTGGGAATTTTTCATTATAGAACTTTGCTTGTATATTCCTACGATGGGCTTCCTCAAAATGCCCTAGGTCTTCATGAGCAAGCAAGTTGGATGCACACCCACTAGTTTTCTTTTGTTGAGCATTCATAGCTCTAGTGCATCCGTTGCATGGAAATCCCTACTCCTCATGTCGACATCAATTGATGGGCATCTCCATAGCCCGTTGATTATCCTCGTCAATGTGAGACTTTCTCCTTTTTGTCTTCTCCACACAATCCCCATCATCATATTCTATTCCACCCATAGTGTTATATCCATGGCTCACGCTCATGTATTGCGTGAAGGTTGAAAAAGTTTGAGATTATTTAAGTATGAAACAATTGCTTGGCTTGTCATCAGGGGTATTGGGAACATCTTTGTGTGACGAAAATGAAGCATAACCTAACTATATGATTTTGTAGGGATGAACTTTCTTTTACCATGCTATTTTGAGAAGACATGATTACTTTGATTAGTACGCTTGAAGTATTATTATTTTTATGTCAATATGAACTTTTGTCTTGAATCTTTTGGATCTGAATATTCATACCATGATTAAGAAGATTTACATTGAAATTATGCCAAAGTATCACTCCGCATCAAAAATTCTCTTTTTATCATTTACCTACTCGAGGACGAATGACGAATTAAGCTTAGGGATGCACGATACGTCTCCAACGTATCTATAATTTTTGATTGCTCCATGCTACTTTATCTATTGTTTTGGACTATAATGGGCTTTATTTTGCACTTTTATATTACTTTTGGGACTAACCTATTAACCGGAGGCCCAGCCCAGAATTGCTGTTTTGCCTTTTTGATTTCAAGAAAGCAGAATATCAAACGGAGTCCAAACGGAATGAAACCTTGAAACGTGATTTTCTCACGAACGTGATCCAGAGACTTGGACCCTACGCCAAGGAACCAGAGAGGCGGTCACGAGGTGGGGGTGCCCCTCAGGGCGCGCCGCCTCGTGGGCCCCTCAAGCTCCACCGACGCATTCCTTCCTCCTATATATACCCTCATTGCACTTCAAACGATAAGAACAGGAGCCAAAAACCTAATTCCACCGCCGTAACTTCCTGTATCCATGAGATCCCATCTTGGGGCCTGTTCCGGAGCTCCGCCGCAGGGGGCATCCACCACGGAGGGCTTCTACATCAACACCATAGCCTCTCCATGAAGTGTGAGTAGTTTACTTCAGACCTTCGGGTCCATAGCTAGTAGCTAGATGGCTTCTTCTCTCTTTTTGGATCTCAATACAATGTTCTCCCCTCTCGTGGAGATCTATTCGATGTAATCTTCTTTTTGCGGTGTGTTTGTTGAGACCGATGAATTGTGGGTTTATGATCCAGCTTATCTATGAATAATATTTGAATCTTCTCTGAATTCTTTTATGTATGATTGAGTTATCTTTGCAAGTCTCTTCGAATTATCCGTTTGGTTTGGTCAACTAGATTGGTAGTTCTTGCAATGGGAGAAGTGCATGGCTTTGGGCTCAATCTTGCGGTGTCCTTACCCAAAGGATGTAAAGGGTTGCAAGGCACGTATTGTATTGTTGCCATCGAGGATAACAAGATGGGGTATTTATCATATTGCATGAATTTATTCCTCTATATCACGTCATCTTTCTTAAGGTGTTACTCTGTTTTTAACTTAATACTCTAGATGCATGCTGGATAGCGGTTGATGAGTGTAGTAATAGTAGTAGATGCAGAATCGTTTCGGTCTACTTGTCTCAGACGTGATGCCTATATACATGATCATACCTAGTGTCGGGGCAGGCTGATCTGGCCCACGAACACCTATGGGGCCGGCGGACCGAGCCCCTTTCGGTTCGGCGGGGAGCGGAGGTCGCACGAAGAGCAGATCAAGGCGAAGCATGCGAGAGGTTTACCCAGCTTCGGAGCTCTCCGGAGATATTAATACTCCTACTGCTGCATGTCTAGGTGTATGCTCTTGCTCAGAGCTACCGAGTAATACAAAGACAGTGTGAGCTGCTAACGAGACCGAGCTCGAGGGAATCGATTTATCAACCCTTTCTACGCTATGCATGGGCCTCCTTTTATATGCTCAAAGGGGCCCGACAGGTGGCAACGTGGGCGGGGTACAAATGGAAAAATAGTGGTTGGTACACCTACTTGTACAAAGGTATGATGTAATATACCTAACCACGGCGGCGGGGACAAAGGCATTAAATGCCCGTCTAGTCACCCTAACGATTGCAAACATGGACCGTCAGGGCGCCACCGCTCGCCACGATGGCAAACTTGTCGGCCGCTTGCCACCTCGCACCATTGGCTGCACAGCCTCCGCCACGCCAGCGCTGGAAAGGCCCAGCGACATGTTAGTGGATGCTACTGGAGCGAGGTGTACAGAGGTGGTGCGCATGGCAAGCGCCTTTGTCAGCGGTTGTTGTCTTTGTCGCGCCTTCCGGAAGCTTGTCGCTCATCGGGCCTTCCGCAAGCTCCTCTTGCCGGGGCCTTGTCCAGTAAGTGCACAGGGTGGCCTTCCGGCAAGCTCCTCTTGCCGGGCCTTGCTTCCTATGTGCCTTGGGTGGCCTTCCGGCAAGCTCCTCTTGCCGGGCCTTGTCTCCTTGGCTTGAATACTTTGTTCTTGAATGGCTCCGGAGGAACCACGGAGGACCTTGGCGGTCACCCGGTAAGCCTTTGCCTTGGAGGGCTGCAACTGCCCGTGCACAAGTTCGGGATACTAGGGTACCCCTACTCTAGTACACCGACAGAGCCCCGAACTGGGCCACACTGCAGTGCCGAAGCCGTTGGGCTGTGCCCAAACAGGCACGGGCACACACGGCCCGGGTCACACCATAACTCACCTCGGACCCACCACGCCCCCACAGGCAGCACGCATCGAACGTGGGCGTCGTGTGAGAGATCGTGGGCGAGGTCGTGGGGGTTTCTTTATTCGAAATCGGACGTCCGCCCCTCCCTCTTTATAAGCAAGGGAAACAGGGCACGCCGCCTACCTTGCCGATTCTTTGTCCCATCGAAAAACCACCGCTGCTCCCCTTCTTCTCGAGGCTGAAAAGAGAGCAGCGCTCACTTCTATCGCCGCCAAAGACACTCAACGCCGTCGATCTCCTCCACCGCCTCCGCCATGGGCCCGAAAGCCGACAAGGGAAGACCGTGAAGTCGGCCGAGGCGCCAAGGCTTGCGGGCGGCCATGGAAGGAGCGGGCCGTCTTCCCCTCAGCTCGCCAGGGAGCCGAGGGAGAACTACTACCTCTTCTGGTCGACGGAGACGCAGCATCCGCTGCACGAAGGTACTCCCGCCACTGCTGCAGAATCGCCCCGACGGGGTATCCCTTCTTCACGCTCTTCTTCTCTGCGGGCTCGCCCACCCTTCTCTGAAGTTCTTTGTGACATTATGAACACCTCACGGGTTCCGCCTCCTTGATTTCACCCCAACGCCGTTCGACCATGGCGGTTTTCAGACATCTCTGCGAAAATTTGTCGGAGTCCACCCAAATGTAGCTCTTTTCCGCCACTTCTTTTTACCCCGAGCCGAGAGAGGAGAGCCCCTTGCCGGAGGAATTGCTTGGGTCTCTAGGGTCGGTAAGAAGGAGGCCTATCTGGAGGGAGAGCTTCATAGCAAATGGGAGGCGTGGAGGGCAGATTGGTGCTGGATTGTTGAGGAGAACCCGCAGCCTTTTACCGCCCAGCGCCAAACCCCAGTAGTACGCGACAATGATTGGAGCAATCTGGCCCCGGAGGACGCTAAATTTGAAGATCGCGATTAGGAATCCTCCGCCTCAGACTTGCCGGACTCACCGTAGAGGCACCTTGGTGCGCGGACTTTCTTCGCCATGCATCGCCCCTTGCGTGAGAGAAGGAGACACGCCTAGGAATTTCAGCATAGCAGAGACATCATGAGGCTGCGCCCAGGCCTCAACTTCAACTTCACTGTATAGGAGCTAGACGCAATGCACTAAGAGCTGTTCAAGCCTGATCCTGATCATCCGGAGATGTTTAGGTTGCCGAGGGGCGTTGTTCCGCTGTGCAACAACTCGTCGTTTGACCGCATCCGTCAATGATGCCGTTGTGCGACTCCCATGGAATTGTCCCCACTTGGCAAGAGCCGACGGATGATGTGGTGCGGCAGTTTTTCGACAATCTGGTAGAGATGCCAGTCCGCCCCGACGAGCAGAGGGGCCTCACCCGCGACACTCATCGACGACGAGATGCAGCGACGCCACTGTGCTAGAAGAGGCGGCAAAGAGCGGCCGCAATGGGCGAGTTTGGCTTTACTGTGGAGGAGGCGGAGGTAGCCGAGGCGGCAAGTCTTGTCGAGCGAAAGGAGTTCGTCGGCGAGGAAGAGCTTGCCGAGCCTGAGGCCGAGTCGAGCGAGCCCGCCGAGGGCGCATCCTCCCCACCTCCAAGCAGCTTGCCGCGAGCGGAGCCACCGCTCCACCAAGAAGGCGTCTTCAGGCGGAGACGCAGCAGGGCGGCAGACGGGCTAACAGCCGCAGCGCCGCGGGACGCGCTCCACCGCGGCAAGCACTGTTGCAGGCGGAGCTCCTCATGCCAAGAACGACAAGCTGGAGCGGGCCTCGCAGGCCACCGGGTCCCGCCTCCCGCCAAGCGCCCAAGGGAGCCCACTCCTCCGCCTCGTCGTGCACGGAGGCGGGCCAGGTCGACCTCTCCGCGCTCGGCTCGGCGAGGAAGAGGAAGAGTAAGATTCCTTGTCAGACTTGTAATTCTTCGATTTGTTGCCTTGTCTTGCATCTGATCTGCTTTACTGAATCCATTCCTTTTCGTGATGCTTGGCCGGAGGATGTCAAGAGAGCCAAGACCCCGGTGATTGTCGCCGAGGGCGAACCTCATCATGACGGGCAGGAGGCGCGTCTGAGACAACCTTGCGGATGAGGCAACTCTCCTTCAAAAGCAGCCCCAGCGCAGCCCAGCGTAAGTATATGGTCTACTTCTTGCTGTTGGCGTGCATGGGTGCTTTTTCCTTTGGTCGATATCTCGATTTGTTGACTTGTGTAGGAACAGAGCAGCCTCCTTCGCTTCGACTACGCCGCCAAGGGTGGATTCCCGGCAAGGGAGCGTTCCCGGCAAGGGAGCCTTCTCCGGCAAAGGGAGCCTTGTCCGCAGGGCAGCCCTCCGGCAAGGGGACGGCACCAGCGATCCCTTGGCGGCGGAGACCATGACCGCAGCCCGGCGCCGGTAACCTTCTCGCTGAGTACTTCCCTTGTGTTTTTCTTCTTGATTTTGTCTTTGAATATTTGCTTGACTTTCTTCATCCGTCCGCCATGAGCCAATGGAGACCGAGGTCGCGGCGAGGAGGACGTAGCGGCAACATGACGGCGCCGCCGTGGAAGAAGAAGCCGACGCCGACGAGCTCGCGGCGAAGAGGCTATCAAGCCTTGCCGCCGCAGAGCCGGGCGAGGGTCCGCGATCGTGACCGACGACTTCGAGGCCGCTGGAGCGCCAGGCGCCAGACCGACCGCCGATCCTCCGCCGCCGCAGCTGTCAGCTCGAAGAGCCCCAGCCCGGCGCTTACTTGAAGGCCGGGCGACGGCGTCTTCATCAAGCTCCCATGGGAGTCGAGCCTGTGGCGCCGGCCGAAGGAGAAACCTTCGATGAAGAGCTGCTCGCTTTCGCTGGCCGACGCTTAGTTGACGCGCTAAGCAGCAAAGCAGCGAGCCCGAGGAGGAGCACCGCTGCGAAGGCTTGTCGCTCTACCGCGCCTCGACAAGCCAAACTGGCATCCCGGGAGGCGCTTGTCGCGAAGGCGGGAGTATACATTGAGAAGCGCGCGGAGGAGCTCCGGGGCCGCAACCAGGAAGCTCTCTGGTCTTTGGCGGAGGAGCGGGAGCAACTCGCCGAGGAGCGCAAGGCCTTCATCCTCGAGAAGGCTGCGGTGAGGAACAATGACTTGCCGTAGAAGCCGCTCTGCAGGGAGGTGAGCTGGCGCAATGAAGGTTAACCTTGACAGCCACGAGGAGGATCTCGCCATGCGCGAGGAAACATTGTGAGGGCTCCCAAGGAGGCAAAGGATGTCGCTGGCTGCCGAGGCCGCCAAGAAGGAGCCGGAGACGGCGGCGTAGTTGGAGGCCAGCCTCAAGAAAGCGGGCGAGGAGCTTGGCTGCACTCAAGCACGAGCGCGAGAAGGACGCCTACACTCTTGGCGAGCTGCAGGGCCGTCTCGCCGAGAGGAGCAAGGAGCTCAGCGCCGCCAGGGACTCCAATGTAGATCTTGAGTTGAAGCTGACTACTTTGACTCAGACGCTGGACGACGCCAAGGAGCGGGAGGTGGCCTTGAAGGAGAAGATCAAGGCCGACGAGGAGGCTGGCTGGGCGAATCTGTTGCCGCCTTGAGGTGCCTTGAGGGAGAGTGTGGAGCACTGGATCAAGGTCTCGTGGATCTTCTTGCCGCCATCCACAACGAGCTGATGGAGCTGGGGATGGTGGATCTTGGATACTCCTCCGACGAGCACCTCCAACCCAGCGCCAAGCTTAGCTTATTCTTCAAGGGCGTGGTGACGGGCCTCCAACGACTCCGGGAAGAAGTCCCAAAACAGCTGGCCGAGGAGTCGCGCCAGATCTGCTGGAGCCCTCCAAAAGGTCTTGATGAAGGTGGCCTTCCGCAACCCGGGCCTCAACTTCACCAACGTCCTCAAGTCCCTGCCGCGAATCTTGATGTGGAGGCGCTCAAGACCCTTGTCGCACCCATTGTGGACGGGGTGAGCGGAATCAAGAGGGTTGAGGGCGATCGCGTAGATTAGGCCGCCTGCTTTTCTCTTTCCCTTGCCGCTGCTGGTCATGTCACAGGAACAATCCATTAGAGCTGCGGCAAGCTATCTTGTAATATAACTTTATTTTGGATATCAATCGCTACGTTATTTCCTTTACTTGATTCCTTCCTTTGTATGTTTTTGCCCTACGCTTTTAGGGGACTTGTCGGCGCGGGCACCCGAGCCATGAAGCTGAAGTGGAGACGTCAGCCTGTTGGCGGTGCCGCTTCCGACAAGCAACCTTGTCGCAACTAGTCGCAGCTCACTTAAGTTGTTGAGCGGACTCGAAACAAAGTAAGGGCGCAACTAGCTACGAGTTAGTTCCTCCGCGCACAGGTTTTCCATACAAAGTTCGGTCGTTCAAGGAAGATAACTTAAAAATTTTAAAACTGATTGCTCAAACTTTGGCAACTTAGCTTTTCCGCTGCTTGCTTCTCGGTAAGGCCGGACTTCCTTGAGCGACGCTTGGTCCACACCATTATCTTCTCCTTCCCCGGCAAACTTGTGTGCGAGGGAACCTTCCTTTCTTTGAGAAAGAGAAAGAAGAGAAAATAAAGATATGGAGCCTTGTGGCTCATTATCACTTACCAGGGGTAGGTGCTGCACAAAGTGTCATACAGCGCATGCAAAAATAGAAGTAAAAAGCATGAAACCGACAAGGTGTGCAAAGCACGCTAGCTTTACTGATGCACGGGGTCTGCGCCCGGCTTTGTACAAAGGATTACATGCATCAGCGGCAAGACTTGTACAAAAGGTGGTTGCCGGAACAGGTTCAAGAACCGCGCTTCTACGGGTAAAACTTACGAAGATGCTCAATATTCCAGGAGTTGCTCACCGGAATGCCATCTTCGGTCTCAAGGCAGACAGCGCCAGGCCTAGTGACTCATTTCACCCGATAAGGGCCTTCCCACTTCAAGGCCAACTTGTTGGAATTCTTGGCGGACTGAACGCTACCAAGAACAAGGTCGCCTTCCTCGAGAATTCTGGCATTGACTTTGCGGCTATGGTAGGGGCGCAAAGCTTGCCGGTACCGAGCAGCTCGACAAATGCAGCTGAAGACGATCCTCCTCAAGGAGCAGCGTCATCTTGTCGCAGCTGCTCTTGCTCAAGCTCATCATAAGCGAGCACTCGAGGCGATCCGTATCTGAAGTTCCGTGGGGAGAACCGCCTCTGCTCCATAGACTAGAGCGAAGGTGTCTGCGGCGATGGCTCGATTTGGCGTCGTCTGATCGACCAAAGAACCACCGGCAGCTCCTCAATCCAGTTTCTTCCGTGACTTGTGTAGCCCGTCGAAAGTTCTGGTCTTGAGCCCGCGAAGCACTTCAACATTTGCCCTCTCCGCTTGGCCGTTGCTTCTCGGATGAGCAACGAAGCGGCGGAACCTGGCGCCAAGATCTTGGACGACCGCATGAAGGTGCGGCTTGTGAACTGTGTGCCGTTGTCGGTGATGATCCTGTTAGGGATTCGAAGCGGCAAACAATCGACCAAGAACTTGACTTGGCCGACCGTGCTGTCACCTTCCTCATCGCTTCCACTTCGGCCACTTTGTGAACTTGTCGATGGCAACGTACAAGTACTCAAAGCCCCCTACCTTCGGGGAAGGGGCCGAGGATGTCGAGCCCCGGACCGAAAATGGCCGTGGATAAAGGGATCGTCTGGAGAGCTTGAGCCGCCGGTGTATCTGTTTGGAATGGAACTTGCACGCTTCACACTTGGTTACTTGTGCAGTTGCATCACGGAGGGCTGTCGGCCAAAAGAAACCTTGCCAAACGCTTTGCGGCAAGTGCTTTCTGGCGCCAATGTGGTGACCACATATGCCTCCATGTATCTCCGCCAACAGCTTTTGTCCGTCTTCGGTGAATACACTTCAATTTCACACCGTTGAGTCTTCTTACATGCAGTGTCTGTCGACAAACAGGTACATACTTGACTGCCGGGCTACTCTTTCCGCTTCTTCTTGTTCTTCGGGAAGTTCTCCTGTCTGAAGGAAATGGACAATCTGCTGCGCCCATGCTGGAGCTTGCGGCTCGACAACAAGGACTAAAGGCACATCTGTTGCTGCGGGAACATCGGCTTCCACGGCAAGAACCTGCGGCTCAGCCAGAGCTTGACGTTCCCCGGCAAGCTTGCCGGAGCAAAACTTCTCGGGAGCGTCTGCTTCAACGAAACAAACCTCGGGCTTGTCGGAGCAGACCGCCTCAAGATCGTTGGTGTCGATCTTGGGGACCTTCTTGGCGGCGGCTTGGGAAGCTCTGCGGAAAGTAGTCACCAGAGATCAACTTCCTCTTCTTGCTCTGTCTAGTTGGTGGTGTTACAGATGGTTGAGTCGGCTTGAGCACAAAAATCCCTGGTTCCATTGTGTAACTTAAGTGCGGCGACTTTGACAAGCCATCGGCAATGTCGCTCGAGCTCTCGGAATATATTCCATTTGCAGGCCGTCAAAGTGCTCTTGTAGCTTCCTCACTTCATCAACATAAGCTTCCATCAACGAACTCTGATAATTCTTGTTCACTTGGCGGATAACAAGTTGTGAGTCACCCCTGACAATGAGCTTCTTGATCCCAAGGTTCATCATGCGATCTCGAGACCGCAAGCAAACCTTCATACTCTGCTGTATTGTTTGTTGCTTGCTCCTTGGGAAAGTGCATCCGGACTACGTACTTGAGGTGCTCTCCGGTGGGTGCGACAAGCAAGACGTCAAGACCGGGCGCCTTTGCAAAGAAGAAGGCACCATCAAAGTACATCAGCCACTCTTTGCCTGTTTCCTTGACGGGGACGCTTGTTTCCGGAATTTCTTCATCTAGCATTGGTGTCCATTCTGCTATGAACTCCGCCAAGGCTCTGCTTTGGATAGTTGAAGTGCTCTCAAACTTGAGGCCAAAGCTTGACAGTTCGATGCCCACTCGACAATCCCCGCCTGTTGCCTCTGGATTTTGCAGTATCCTCTTGCCGAAAGCGAGTGACAACCGTGATCTCATGTGCCCGGAAGTAATGGCGAAGCTTTCTCGAGGCCATGAGGAGGCCGAAGCAATTTCTGCACACCGTAGTACCTTGACATAGCCCCTTGTAGAAGGAACCGACAAAGTAAACTGGGCGCTGCACCATCCTTTTCTCAGATCTTCTCATGTGTCTCAAGGCAGATCCGTCCTTGTCGGGACCGAGCTTGCCGGTGAAGCCCCGCTTGTCGCTGGATGTATACGCCATGG
This sequence comes from Aegilops bicornis, assembly GCA_021605145.1. Taxonomy (NCBI): domain Eukaryota; kingdom Viridiplantae; phylum Streptophyta; class Magnoliopsida; order Poales; family Poaceae; genus Aegilops; species Aegilops bicornis. Next base: position 328,195,245 of record CM038674.1, on the reverse strand, counting down.
TTGCTAGCTCATCATCCGCCTCCTCTCCGCTACTAACGCAGCACTAACCACTTGATTGGTTGCTGCTATATATAGCAAAGAACTTCTCTTGTGGCTTAGGTTCGACAAGTGTTGGAGTGGAGGACAGTACCTCTTCAAGTCCTGCGCGCCTCCGCTCGGAGTCCATTGCATCGGACCTGCCTTTTTCAAGATTTTGAAAAATGGCGGTATGCCTTCAGCAGATCTAGAGATAAACCCGCCGAGAGCGGTTATGCAACCGCAAGCCTTCAGACATCCTTGACTCACTTTGGTGCTTCAATCTGCTCAATGGCCTTGATCTTGTCGGGATTGGCTTCAATTCCCCGCTGAGACATGAAGAACCCGAGAAGCTTGCCGGAAGGGACTCCAAACACGCACTTCTCGGGGTTGAGCTTGAGGTTGATCTTGCGCAGATTTGCAAAGGTTTCATCTAAATCTTGAATTAGGGTCGCCTTGTCCTTGCTTTTGACCACTATGTCATCCATGTAGGCTTCCAGATTTCTGTGCATTTGCGGCTCAAAAGCATCATGAACTACTCTCATAAGCGTTGAACCAGATTCTTTAACCCGAAGGGCATCCGTACAAAACAGTATGTGCCACATGGGGTGATGAATGCGGTCTTCTCCTCATCCTCTTACGCCATGAAGATCCGATGATATCCTGAATATGCATCCGTAAATGAAAGCAAATCACATCCGCCGTGGAGTCAACAATCTGGTCGATGCGCGGCAAGGGAAATGGGTCTTTGGGACAAGCTTTATTGACATCGGTAAAGTCTATACAAAGCCTCCATTTCCGTTAGCCTTCTTGCATACAACTACAGGATTGGCCAACCATGTGGGATGGAGCACTCTCCGACAAGGCCTGCCGCTTCGGTTTCTTGATTTCTTCCGCGATGAACTCTTGACGCTCCACTGCTTGCTTCCTGACTTTCTGCTTGACGGGCCGCGCATGAGGATAAACGACAAGATGGTGCTCAATTACTTTCCTGGGAACACCGGGGATGTCAGACGGTTGCCACGCAAACACGTCGATGTTCGCCCGCAGGAAAGCAACAAGCGCCTTCCTATTTAGGGTCGAGAGAGGCATCGATGGTGAAGAGTACCACGGTGCCGTCCTCCTTGGTGGACACCTTCTTGGTCTCTGGTGGAGCTGTCATCGTATTCTTACACTTGCCGGTGGAGCTCGATGGTGCGTCCTCGACGGTAGCGCAGCACTCCGAAGAGGTGCGCTTGCCGGAGTGGGCATCAGAGCTCTTGCCGGACTTGGTCTTCTTCTTCCCTCCGGGAGCTTCAGCGGTAAGTGGCTTGCAATCTGTCGCGGCCGCCGCTTCGGTAGATCTTGTCGGGCGCAGATAAGAGCATCTTTCTTGTCGCCAGGATGAGATGACACTTATCGGGCCCGACATCTTCAAAGATGTTGTAGGCATAGTGAGAGGCCGCCATGAATTTGGCGAAAAGCCGATTTGCCAAGTATTCCATTGTAAGGCAATGGAAAGTCAAGAACATCAAAGGTGACCCTCTCGATCCCCGAAGTTCAGCTTCATTGCCAAATATTCTGCAAACAGCGTGATCTTTCCCTTCGCTTGCTCCTTCCCGGATTAATTCCTTGAAAAGTGCCGGTCTCTTCGAGCTCGCCATCGAATCTGGAGTTTCGGAGTACACCGAGGAGATCAGATTCAAGCCGCCCCGGCCGTCAACTAGCATCTTGGTGACCTTGAGGTTGCGGATAGTTGGTGAAACCAACATCGGCAAGCACCCGACCGCAGCTTACGCCGATCGTGGTGGTCCTCAATGTCAAAGATGATAGGCGTGGCCGGACCATTTCAGAGGCTGCGTGACTCGATGGATGGTTCTGCTGCATTGACCTCCGCATCCACCGCTTGAGCTGCCGGTGTGAAGTATGCGCAGAAGCACCGCCACAACGCACAGTGACCTCTGTGGCTTTCTCGAACTCCTGCTCATCGGCCTCGTCATCATCCATGTCTTCGCCATCGCTGCCGTCTTCGTCCTTGTCGCGCCGCTGGGAGGTCTCATCTCTCTTGCCGCCGCTTGGCCTTGCCGCGTCCCCCGGCCGAGATGTTTCTTGGCTCCTCCAAAGACCTTCTGGGCCTTCTCCTTGTCGCGTCGCTCGTATTCAGCCTTCTTCTTCGCTCGACAAGCTGCTCAACCTTCTTGCAGCTCGGAGGTCATGACCCTTGGTGCGGTGGATCTTGCAAGATCGCTTGCCGGAGCCGCCCCGCTTGTCGGCGCCGCCACAGATGGCGATTGGTGCCGGCAACCTCCTTGCCGGAGCTACCAGCCTTGGCTTTCTTTGTCGCCACCTCCGCTTGCGGACTGCTCAACAACTAGCACATCTCCGCCTTTCTTTTTCCTGTTGCCCGCCACCGCTCTTCTTTGCCGGGCGGTCTCTTCACTATCGATCCTCCCGCTTCGGTATTCTCTCCGGGGTCTCCTCCTTCCTCAAAGATGTGCACACTTGTCGGCCAGGCGTATAGCTCATCGACGTCTTCGACGATTTTGCACATCGCCATCTCCTCCGCATCCTGCGGTTTCGCATGTTACGATGGAACACGCTGATTACCGCTGCACGGTGGACGCCCGGGATGTTGTCCGTACACGGCTGAATCTTTGAATATACTTGCGCAGGGGCTCTCCTTCCTTCTGGGCGAGCAGATGAAGGTCGCTTTCTTGGCCATGGGGCTTGTGGCCGCCTGTAAAGGCGCCGACAAACTTATGGCATAGATTTGCCCAAGAAGATATGGAGTTGTCCGGCAAGTGCATGAGCCAGGACCTGACATTGGGCTTGAGCACCAGCGGGAAGTAGTTGGCAAGGATCTTGTCGTCTCGCCCCGGCCTGCACCACAATGGTGTAAATGCTTTGAGGAACTCCGGCGGATGCGTCTTGCCGTCGTACTTCTCCGCACGCCCGCTTGAAGTTTTTCTTCTTGGGCCACCGGACTTGCCGCAGTCACGCAGTGAACGCAGGGCAACCTATCACAGACTGACAAGTCGCTCGTTCTTCCGGCGCGTGCATGTCGACAGAGGGCCCGCGCTTGTCGGATTGACGTCGCGATTCTCTTCGGGCGCCGATGCGCGAAGTTCGGCGCCCTCTTTGCCGTTCGTGAAGAACTTGGCGCCGATAGTGGATCTGAAGACGCAGTGGAGTCGCCGCCGAGGTGGATCCGCGAGTCGGCGATCTTGGCCTTCGGGCGGAGAGTGCATGGTGGTTGCACCCCCATCGTCTCTGCCGCCACCGGCTCGTGTTTGGCAGTCCTGCCGCGGCAGCGATGCACTCGGTTGGGCGGAGCGTCGCGTTGGCGAAGCCGATGAGACTACGAATGGTGGCCTTCCACCATCGACCTTGTCGGCCGTTGGAGGGTAATCCAGAGCGCTTGAGCTCTCGCCAGCTTACCTGGAGTAGTGGGTGGCGATGGCGAACGGCGCGAGGAGCGGATATGCTCGGACTTCTAACTATGTTAGAAGGAGCAAGATCCCGTCCGGCGGCTGCCTTCGCCGCGCCAAAGACGCTGGCGTGCATGCTGGTCTTGAACATCCCGAGATCCTCCAGCTCGATCTCGGTCCAACGAAAGCGGTGGCATTGTGAATGCTATGACGCTGCCGGGTCCCGCCTCCCCGAGACGGCCGCGGTGCATGTACGGACGCCGAGGTCTGCGCGGCCTTGTCCTTGGACTTGGCAGCACTGTGAGCTCCCCCGTCGCTGTCCATTCTTCCGCCGGCATCTACCGCACCACCTGTTTGCTCCGGTGGCGGTGGGTTCGACGCGGACGGGCTTCCGCCAAGCCTTCTTCTTCGTGGCATGTTGACGAAGATGATGAAGATCTAGCTTCGCGTGGACGCCAGAATCAGGTTCACACAACCTCGACGCCCCTACCGGGCGCGCCAAAGATGTCGGGCAGGCTGATCTCGCCCACGAACACCTATGGGGCCGGCGGACCAAGCCCTTTCGGTTCAAGGGGAGCGGAGGTCGACGAAGAGCAGATCGAGGTTAAGCACGCGAGAGGTTTACCCAGTCGAGCTCTCCGGAGAGATAATACTCCCTCTTGCTGCATGTCTAGGTGTATTGCGTTCTTGCTCAGAGCGCTGAAAGTGCTACAAAGACAGTGAGTCGCTAACTAGATCGAGCACGAGGGAATCGATCGACCAACCCTTTCTACGTTGAGCATGGGCCTCCTTTTATATTCTAAAAGGGGCACCGACAGGTGGCAACGTAAACGGGGGTACAAATGTAAAAATAGTGGTTTGTACACCTACTTGTACAAAGGTATAGTGTAATATACCTAACCACGACGGTAGGGACAAAGGCATTAAATGCCCGTCTAGTCACCCTAATAAAGGCAAATAGGGACCGTCAGGCGCCACCGCTCGCCACGATGGCAAACTTGTCATTGCTTGCCACCTCGCACCGCTGGCTGCACAGCCTTTCCCGCCACGCAGCGCTGGAAAGGCCCTGTATGGCGACACGTTAGTGGATGCGCTGGAGCGTAGGTACTGAGAGGTGGTCTTGTGCAAGCGCCTTTGTCCGGTTGTTGTTGTCTTGTCGCGCCCGGAAGCTTGTCGCTCACTGGGCCTTCTGGCAAGCTCCTCTTGCCGGGCCTTGTCCAGTAAGTGCACAGGGTGGCCTTCCCGGCAAGCTCCTCTTGCCGGGGCCTTGCTTCCTATGTGCCTTGGGTGGCCTTCCCGGCAAGCTCCTCTTGCCGGGGCCTTGTCTCCTTGGCTTGAATACTTTGTTCTTGAATGGCTCTAGAGGAACCACGGAGGACCTTGGCGGTCACCCGGTAAGCCTTGCCGCGGAGGGCTGCAACTGCCCGTGCACAAGTTCGGGATACTAGGGTACCCCTACTCTAGTACACCGACACCTAGATAACCTCCTAACTATGCTCAATTCTGTCAATTGCTCAACAGTAATTTGTTCACCCACTGTAGAATATTTATGCTCTTGAGAGAAGCCACTAGTGAAACCTATGGCCCCCTGGTCTATTCTCATGATATCAATCTCCATCACTTTTATACTTGCGTTGTTTTTACTTTGCCTTTTACTTTTCACTTTGCATCTTTATACGAAAAATACCAAAAATATTATCTCAGACGATCTCACTCTCGTAAGTGACCATGAAGGGATTGACAACCCCGATCGCGTTGGTTGCAGTAGCTATCGTTTGTGCGTGCACGAGGGACTTGTGCGTGGCCTCCTACTGGATTGATACCTTGGTTCTCAAAAACTGAGGGAAATACTTACGCTACTGTGCTGCATCATCCTCTCCTCTTCGTGGAAAACCAACGCAAGCTCGAGACGTAGCAGTCGTCGCCAGGGTTGAGCAGACCTTTGGTGCATGGCGATTGAGCGCCGCGGATCAAGATAGTCATGTCAGCACCGATAGGCTGCAGCTCGCTGCACAACATGATCGATGGCACGCCACAGAGCAAGCTAGGCGCGTCCGCGTCGATAGGCCGCGGCTCGCCGCACGGCGAGACCATTGGAGCACCGCAGAGAGAGAGGCGCGGCTTGCCCCACAGCAAGAGTGGATCCATCGGTGCTTGCCTGCTGTCGACACGGTGTCGTAGCTGGGTACATGTCCCGTCATTACCCCCATTCCTCGCCAGGAGTGGGCAGAGGCCCTCCGCACCATACTTGCACTAGAGGCCGACCGCACCGTACTTGCACCGGACGCCTGCCACGCCGTTCGCATGGGTGGCACCGTTCGCCTTGTCCGCGGCCTGCTGGATGCCAACACGCTGGTCCGTAGTCTCGACCGCCTCTTCACCCAGGTATCCACCTGGCCGCAGTAGAGGAACATGGCCGTCACATCCTCGAGCTGGTGATCTCTGATGAAATAGCCAACTTGGACCTCGAGACCGTGCTCCAGATGTACCGCAAGCGTCTCGACCGCTTGGACGAACGGCTGCACGAGTTCAGGCAGAGCCAAGAGCTACCTTAGGCAAGGGCTGCTGGTCATGGTCTGATGGACGTGTTTTATTTTGAAAAGTCGTTTCGACGTGGATAGCTATGTATTGACAACAATCATAGTATTGCTTTTGTTTATTGCTCTGTTTCAATGTGTGTACTCTGTTTTCCATTCTTATATGTTATGTTTCAATGTGTGTATATACGCTTTCCATTCTGTATATGTCGATGATAACAGCTAGATTCAAATTAGTATACAAAAATATATTAATTGTTCATTAGTTCATCACAGAATATCAATATATATTATATATATAATATCATCACATATACGTAAATTAATATATGTCATCTTGCTGGCGGACGCGCGTGGCAGATCTTGCCATTTTGTTGGGCGCCCACCGGAGCTCCTCTTTGGTGGCACGCTGGAGCTTATCGGCCCACCTCCATGCAGTGATGAGGCACCTAGCGCCTATGACCTTCCTCGCAAAGTACTCGACTTCGTACACCTCCTCGGCACGACGACGCGCCCGCCCCCAAAGATCCGCCGCCTCCTTTTTCCAGGCGGCATCACGGGCCTCACATGCTGCCTGGTACCTGGCTTCCTCCTCCGCCAACTCCTTCTTGAATGCCACTTGCCTGGCTTTCTCAGCCAGCGGCAGCGACTTCCACAGACAAATATTGTGCTGGCCTCAAAACCAATCCAAATTTGAGGGGTCCGACACAACCTCGTCAGGCGGCGCGTAGGTGTCCTCGTCCCTGCTAATCGAGTGCGCGTCCTCGGGGGGCGGCGACTCCTCGCCGGCGCGTGGGCAGACCAGCGGCACCATGGCAGAGATTTGATATATATATATAGAGAGAGAGAGCGAGAGAGAGAGAGAGAGAGGGTGAGCGAGGGGAGGATGAAGATGAGAATGCAGGCGAGGTGACGTGAGCAACATAGTATTTATTGGCGGCCAGAATCTAGATCGACGGGGACAGTACACACGCCGGTCGCCGGAATTTATGAGTACTGTAGTTTGAATTACACATGATTCCCGCAGCAAAATCCGTGTGTGAACATAATAGCTGAGAGTTTCCAAAACAGAATCGTGTCTGATTAATGATCCCCGCCAATCACCTACGAAACCTCTAGCCATGAGATAGAGTGCCAATCGTGTGGGGGCCGGTTGTCTTGCCAGATATTTACATTTTCTTTTTTGAACACCAGATATTTACATCGTCTGATGATTTTTTAACTCGCACACAAGTACACAAAAATATGATTTTTCAAACCATTTTGGTTAGGCATTACATGTAGATGTAGTTCAAATTTGAATTACGGACATTAAATGGTTCGAAAATCACTTAAATGTCTTTTAAAGGTCAAATGACCCCTGAATTTTTCCAAATTTGCACATGAGAGTTGTATTAGTGCATGTTAAACTTAGGAAAAAATTGAAGGCCGCAAGAGGAAGCTATCTCCCGTCCGTCATCAAACATGCATTATTCCCTCTCGGAACCATGAACCTTCTAGTGAGTTGCTCCGGTTTGTGAGGGGTGTGTGTCCAAACTTTCGTCAAACAGGCCTATTTTTTACCACATCATCTTGGTGGCATGACATTAAATCAAGAAAGGTTTCATGTTTTCTAATCATTTTTTTAATTTTTGGAATTAAAATGCCATGGAACTCCATACATGTGCCCATGCCTTGAGACCAATATGTTTGAAAATTCCTTCTAATTTACTGCACATGGAATTAACTCGCACACAAGTACACAAAAATACTATTTTTCAAACCGTTATGGTTAGGCGTTGCATGTAGATGTAGTTCAAATTTGAATTACAGTAATTAAATGGTTAGAAAATCATTTCAATGTCTTTAAAAGGTCAAATGACCCCTGAAATTTTCCAAATTTTCACATGACAGTTGTATTAGTGCATGTTAAATGTAGGAAAAAATTTGAAGGCCGTAAGAGGAAGCTATCTCCCGTTCGTGATCAAACATGCATTGTTCCCTCTCGGAACCACAAACCTTCTAGCGAGTTGGTCCCATTTGTGAGGGGTGTGTGTCCAGACGTTTGTCAAACATGCCAATTTCTTTACCACATCATCTTGGTGACATGACATTACATCAACCAAGGTTTCAAGTTTTTCTGATCATTTTTTTTATTTTTTGGAATTAAAATGCCACATCACTCCATGCATACATGTGCATGTGTCCATGTCGTGAGACCAATATGTTTGGAAATTCCTTCTAATTTACTGCAGATGGAATTAACTCACACACAAGTATACAAATATGATTTTTCAAACCATTTTGGTTAGGCGTTGCATGTAGATGTAGTTCAAATTTTAATTACGGTCATTAAATGGTTAGAAAATCACTTCAATGTCTTTAAAAGGTCAAATGACCCCTAGAATTTTCAAAATTTTCACATTACAGTTGTAGTAGTGCATGTTAGACATATACAAATTTGAAGGCCATAATAGGAAGCTATCTCTAGTTCGTCATCAAACATGCATTGTTCCCTCTCAGAACCACAAACCTTCTAGCGAGTTGCTTCGGTTTGTGAGGGGTGTGTGTCCAAACTTTCCTCAACCATGCCAATTTCTTTACCACATCATTTTGGTGGCATGACATTACATTAAGCAAGGTTTCACGTGTTTCTGATTTTTTTGGAATGAAAATCCCATGTCACTCCATGCATACGTACGCTTGCATGTGTCCATGTCGTGAGGCAAATATGTTTGAAAATTCCTTCTAGTTTACTGCACATGGAATTAACTCGCACACAAGTACATAAATATGATTTTTCAAACCGTTTTGGTTAGGCGTTGCATGTAGATGTAGTTCAAATTTGAATTACGGTCATTAAATGGATAGAAAATCACTTAAATGTCTTTAAAATGTCAAATGACCCCTAGAATTTTCAAAAATTTCACATTACAGTTGTAGTAGTGCATGTTAGACGCAGAAAAAATTTGAAGGCTGTAAGAGGAAGCTATCTCCCATTCGTCATCAAACATGCATTGTTCCCTCTCGGAACCACGAGCGTTCTAGTGAGTTGCTCCGATTTGTGAGGGGTGTGTGTCCAAACTTTTGTCAAACATGCCAATTTTTTTACCACATCATCTTGGTGGCATGACATTACATCAACCAAGGTTTCATGTGTTTCTGACTTTTTTTTTTCAAATTAAAATGCCATGTCACTCCATGCTTAATTGTGTCATAGCCGTTAGACCAATATGTTTGAAAATTCCTTCCAATTTACTGCACACGGAATTAAATCACACACAAGTACACGAAATATGAGTTTTTCAAACCGTTATGGTTAGCTGTTGCATGTACATGTAGTTCAAATTTCAATTATGGTCATTAAAGGCTAGAAAATCACTTAAATGTCTTAAAAGGTCAAATGACCCCTGAAATTTTCCAAAATTTGACATGACAGTTGTATTAGTACTACAAAATTTCTTGTTCATTTGAAACACCATCCGTTGGCACTTTACCTCAAATTCGTCTTTCATAGCTAATAAAAAATATCTACAGCATCATACACAGTTGTTTTCCAGGAACCGTTTGCGATGAATATTTGGGTCTATTTAAGTCTCCCTCCTTAAGCTTCGCCGGCTCGTCTGCTCTAGTGCAAGCAACCCCCGAATCCACGAATCACGATCCCCATTCCCGCACCCCCTTCTTGCAAAGATGACGCCGTGGAAACGCTTCGTGAAGTCCCGTACGATGGCCGCATTACCCCCAAGCACTGCCGCTTGCACCAAGAGCGCGGCCGCCTACGCCGAGAGTGTCGTCGCATCCGCTTCCGCCGAGAGGGCATCTGCGGCAGCCGACAGGGCTGCTGCAGCAGTCGAGACAGCTGCAGCAGTCGAGACGGCTGCAGCAGCTGCTGCGACGGTAGCTGCAAACGCCGAGAGCGCTTGAGCTGCCGTCCGTACCGCTGATGTTGCCCTGGCTCGGGTCGAGGCCATCCATGCCAAGATTGAGGATGCACATGCCAAGATATTTCAGGCCACCTCAAACGCCAGCATGCAACCCACGTTTGAAAAGGAGGCGGTGTCCATGGAGCACCTGCTTCCTCATGAGGTCCCCGAGCGGGAGCTGGAGATGCAGGAGGCGGCGGAGATCGAGGTGCGCCGGGAGGAGGAGTTGCGCGTGGCCAAGGTCGAGGTAGAGAAGAGTCTGTCCATCGAGGAATCGGCGGCGAAGTACCAATGCAAGCTCTGGCGCAGCCACTAGTACGAGTACTACAACCTTCAGGGCGGCGCTAAGGACGAGGACGAGGACGCGGTCGACTTCAGCAGGGGGGACGCGGAGTCCACCACGGCGGCATGTCACCAAGACAAATCATCGATGTCTCATCTCATACCGGTGATGCATAGGCCGGCGCGGCGGCGGATTTGTTAAAATTATGCGTACTTAGGCTTTATTTTTAATGTTGGTCTTTTGTTAGAGCAATGTTTAGGTCAACTGGCTCTGTTTAATTACTAAAATTGCTCGATTCAGTAAGTGTGGTCCATCTGCTGTACGCTCTTTTGTGTGCCCAAATTAGCAAGTGATGTTAAATTATGCAATGCCGTACCCGGGGAAATTTCCACGAAAATTTGAATTATCAAACTCATCCCATGCGCGTAAATCAAAAGAATCGTTTGCGATGCACACAATAGTTCAAAGTGAATGGTCCGGCGGCACCACGTGCAAAGTTTCCCACCACATTTCCAAAATTTTGGCCTACCGCCAAAATATCTACCCCCGCCCCCCTTCCCACCTTCCCCACCCCCTTTTTCCCCGACCACAAGTCACATTTCCCCTGTTTCCTCCTTCCTTCCTTCCTACCCCTGTTTCCTCGACCAAAATAGCCGCTTCCTCGCTCTCGCCATCCCGCATCCTACCGCCGGGGTCGCCATGGTCTTCTTCAAAGACCTCTCCAGCGGTTCCTCCTCTTGCGACTACTCCTTCACCACCCGGGTATGCCTCTCATCTCTCTCTCAGGATATGACTTGGAATGAAGGATTTTTACCCGGCGGTCGATATGAGTCATTTCTTCCTCTTGTAGCTCCCTAGGACCATCAGTGGCAACGAATGGAGCAGGGTGGTTGAAGATCTATCTGCTCGTTGTCACCATCAATCTCCATGCGTGAAGCTATGTGCGTTTGATTCTGTGGACAGTGGGAGGAAGTTTCTGGCATGTGCAGAGAAGGTTAGACCCTCTTTCATTGTTACAAATCATTTGTTATATGTGATTCAGACACTATCACGGTACCAACCCATTCATACCACACCTTCAACCAAATGCATCCAAAGACAGTGTAACAGTTTGTACCTAGTATCTTAAATTGTTGCCATCTCATGAGCGGTGCCATTAGAAAAAATTTCGGCACTGCTTCAGCAGTTTGTGCAGACAACTTTGGTCCACACATCCGAGCAGCCAAGCAGTAAAATTCTAAATCTTTGTGGCATGAAGGAACTGGGCATCGGAGCTACTACATGCTCCGGAGTCCGGGTCCCTGATTTTTTTCCCGCTGCATCGGCTCGCCAGTGCAGGGCACCGGTGCAAGATGTAGCAACAGTTGTCTTTACCCCAGTTTTGGCATACATAGTGGACGATCTTAGTGCTATTAGTTCTATGTTACTAAATTTGTGCATGTACACACCTGTTAGTATCAATTTGCTGTCATCCAAACACTGTCGCTATGTCACAGCGATTATATTTACCTTCCTCATAAAATGTTCAATTTGTTATTTATTGTACATGAGTAAGAACTTGTAGCATCGCTGTAGTTAATTATAGCTTCTGATGTTCCAGAATTTGGTTGTTGTCTCAGCACCAATTATTTCATTTGCACATTTATCTTTTTAAGAAGATATGTCATAATTAACATGTTTCTTACGTTTTTCAAAATAAGCATTGGTGATTTTCTATGTTGCTATAAACCGATTTACCGTACAATTGTTATTGATCTAGTTTTAAATATTATAGGATGAACGGAAGTGTTCTAACTTGGAGTGGGTTGATCAAGAGTGGCCACAGTATTTGAAGCTATGCCTAGAGAAGCTCTCGAGCATGTATGAGGAAGAGAAAACAAGTAGGCTTAGAGAAAGTCTTATCAACACTGAAGCATATTTCAAGATGCGGGATAAAAAGTTGAAGGTGGAGAATGAGCTCAGATTTTTTAAATCAGACTTTGCTAAGATGGTGTTTGCGAAGGAGGAGGCACTTTCCCAGTTGGCGCATGCAAAATGGGTTCTTACTGAACTGAAAGCAGAGGTGGATAAGACAAGCCTGGATGATCTCGATTAGGGAAATGAATATATTGTTCTTATGAAGTTGAACTAGCTATATCTTGTACTGTGCTGTTTTCATGTAGCTACCGCACCGTGATGTTATAATATATTTATGTGCCTGATATGAAATTGGCAAACAACTGTTTGTTATGAAATGTGAATTTGCATAATCTTTGGAATTATTAATTGTAAACTAATAAACCTGCTAAATGTGTCATGGACCTTTGCAAATGGTTCTAGCGGTAAAAGCGCCATACGATGGATAGCCCAATGCCACATGACTTACTTCATCAAATCGTGTGTGATATAGTTGATAAAAGCAAACAGTTAACCAAGGCAGACCGTGTGTGATAGTTACACCTTTCACACACGAGCCTACACATAAAACTGTGAGGGATGTATGTCCGAACGTAAATGTTTTCCCTGGATTGACTGTGTGGGATGTACATAAGAATGGAAACGTATTCCTTGGATTGACTGTGTGTGATGTACATACCTACGAAAAATATTTTCTGGGATTCACCATGTGGTATGTACATACCTACGGAAATGATTTCCTCGGGTTACCATGTGGGATGTACATACCTACGGAAATGATTGGGTTTCGATGCCTCGCCCGATCGCACACGGCCCCAGCCTGGGTCCCAGGAAGGCCTATCCCTGACGATTTCTGGGTCATGTGCGAAGGACCCCCCTATCACCCACACTCACTTGGCGACGGTTCCAGTGTATCTCAATGTTAGCGGCCGAGTGACGGTGGCAGGGTGTTTGACATTCATTCCCATTTCTTGCATGGGACCTAAGCATGCAACCACGGACACATATTTGAATTTTCAACCAATTTATATGCATTGGAGCATGTGCCTGTAGTTCAAATTCGAATTATGCACATAAATGCATTGTAAACTCAATTAATGTATAAAAATGTCCAAATGAACCCCGAAAAATTCCATACTTTAACACAACACTCCTGTTGTTCTATGTTGACACTAGAGAAAAAACTGGAATCAAGAAGTAGCAACAGATATCGTTTCGTCTAGAAAGGTGAAACGTTCCCTACGGAAACCATCAGGCTTGTTGTGAGAAGTTCTGGTTTGTTAGAAGCTTATACCCAAACCTGCCCCAAATAGGAAAAAAATTACCACGTCATGTTGATGCCGCTCCATGATAGCATGCCAAGTTTCATGAATTTCAGACGAGTTTTGGATTTACTAGAATTTAGAAACCATGTATCTCAATGTTAGCAGCAGAGCGATGGTGGCAAGGTGTTTGGCAATCATTCTCATTCCTTGCATGGGACTTAAGCATGTAACCAAGGCCACACATTCCAATTTTGAACCAATTTATATGCACTGGAGCATGTGCATGTAGTTCAAATTTGAATTATGCACATGAATGCATAGAATGCTCAGTTAATGTATAAAAATGTCCAAGCGAACTCCGAAAATCCCAAAATTTGACACAACACTCATGTTGTTCTATGTTGACAGGAGAAAAAAAATTGAAAGTACGAAGAGGCAACATACATCATTTCATCCCCCAACGTGACACGTTCCCTACCGAAATGATTAGGCTTGTTGTGAGAGAAGCTTATACCCAAACCTGCCCCAAATGGGACAACATTTTTACCACGGCATGTCGATGCCGTTCCATGATATCATGTCAAGTTTCTTAAATTTTAGACGAGTTTTCGATTTACTAGAATTTTAAAACCATGTATCTCAATGTTAGCGGCCGAGCGACAGTGTCAATGTGTTTGACATTCATTCCTCATTTCTGGCATGTGACCTAAGCTTGCAACCAAGGACAAACATTTGATTTTGCAAACCGTTTTTATGGACTGGAGCACGTGCATGGAGTTCAATTTTGAATTATGCACATAAATGCCTAGAAAACTCAGTTAACATATAAAAATGTCGAAACGATCCCTGAAAAAATCCAAAATTTAACGCGACACTCCTTATGTTCTATGTTGACACCAGGAAAAAAATTGAAAGGAAGAAGAGGCGACAAATATCATTTTGTCCACAAAGGTGACATGTTTCCCTAACGGAACCATGAGGCTTCTTCTGAGAAGCTCTAGTTTGTGAGAAGCTTATACCATAACCTACCCCAAATGGGACAATATTTTTTACCCCAACATGTTGATGCCATTCCATGATAGCATGCCAAAGTTCATGGATTTTGGACGGATTTTTGATTTACTTGAATTACAAAATCAAGTACCTCAATGTTAGCCGGAGAGCCACGGTGCCATGGTGTTTGGAATTCATCCCCATTTCTTGCATGGGACATAAGCTTAAATCCATGGACACATGTATGATTTTACAACCCATTTTGGTGCACCAGAGCATGTGCATGTAGTTTCATTTTGAATGTGCACCTGAAATGGCTAGAAAACCAATTTAATGTATAATATGTCCAAACGAACCCTGAATAATTTCAATTTTTTATGACACGCGTATAGTTGCATGTTCACTGCAGATAACAGTTCTAGCAATTCAAACACCGTCCATTGCCGTCGTGACCCCATTATGTAATTCAAATCAAGATGAAAAATCAAGTAGACCCCAAACAGTTTATTGTCACTAACCGTGTGAGATGCAGTACAAAATATCCTGGAGCACCATCAGTGTAAAGTATGCCTATGGCTTACGCCAGAAGGTGCGTCGGCTACAGTCCATAGCCGGTGTGTCAAGCACACTAGATCGCTCCCAAAATATCATTTCATTGTTCAATCATCGCCGATGAAAGATGGGGACGTGGACCCGCGTCGTGAGGGAAACTTCGGCGTCCTACTCCAATGAGAGCGCGGCCGCAGCCGCCATGCGCGGGCTAACAAGGTGCATGAGCGCGGCCGCAATCTATGACCGGGTGGCCAAGGCAGCCCAAACGGCCGCTGTTGCTTCTCAGGTGGCGGCAGCTACATCTCCCTCAGGGATAGCAACTAGCGAGAGCGGCACAACATCTTTCCATCCCACAGCGGCGGCCTTAGCCCTGATGGAGGCCGCCCACGCCCAGCTCGTGGCGGTCACTTCACAAATCGAACGAAGCTTCCCCTACAACGGTCGACAACCAACGACCGAAGAATTGGCAATCGCCGACTGCGTTCAAGCAGCCGTCAGTTCCTCCGCCGCATACCTTGCCACGAGGGAGCCCGTCCAACCCCAGATCGCGGCCGCCCACGCCCAGCTCATGGCGGCCTTTTCCAAAGAGACGGCGGACGCAGACGGCGAGATGTCTGCTAAGTATGGTGCGATGGATGCCATGGAGCCCCTTCCCCATGAGACCGTCGGGCGCGAGCTGGACGTGGAGGAGGCGGCAGAGATTGATGAGCACCAACCGCAGTAGTACAATTTTTTTGTTTAATTAAGAGCGCCAATCTTTAATTTGTTGGAGTAATGTTGAGGTCAGCTAGCTCTGTTTAATTGCTGAACTTGCTCGATTAAGAAGTGTGGGTGTGCTGTAGTCTCCTTTGTGTACCCAAATTATGAATGACATGGATGACCACTGTAACTAGGGAAATTTCAACCAAGATTTTTCACATTCAAACTCATCACACACGGGTTAAGCTATCTGAATCATTTGTGATGTTCACATACATACACAATTCTGAATAAGGGACCGCGTCAAATTAAAAAAATTCGGCTTCTGCGGAAATATCTACCTCCCCGCCCCCTCCCCCTTACCAAAAGCCACATTTCTCCTGTTTCCGCCTTCCTTTCCAAGTTGAAACCTTCACTCCTTGCTTGCAGGGCCACCTCCTCGGCGGCGACCCTCCTTCATGCTGCTCTGCCTCGTCTATCCAGGAAGGTAATCCACATCCGACCCCCATCCTCCTCCTTCCACATCCCACATGCCTTGACCGCCGGCGCGACACCTTCCACCCAAATCATCGACCCCTCCACCAAATAAGCGCCGCCCTAAGCCATGGTGCATGCAGTATAGCCAGGAGCTCAAGGAGCATTTGGCAGCGGAGAAGCAAATTTCGGCTGCACGTGCCGATGAGGTCGTGATGGCTACCATTCGTGCCGACCCCCAGATTTTGGAGGAACACGTTGCACTTTGCTAGCTACGCCGGTTAAGCATGCTCTGTTTACCCGTTACGTGTGCTGCTCCTGCCTTTCCTTAACAAATTCTAGTGAATTGTGCTATCTAATTTTACCATGCAATATGTTGCTCTAGTGTATATGTTCTATATGTCGTGTAGTGTGGTGCTCACTTATTAACAGTTTGGTTCATTAGTTGTCATTTTCAGTTAACTGTTTGGTTCATTCTGCAAATGTGATGTTCAATTCTTCAGGCTGTAATTTTGTATTGTCTTCCATGTGAGAAATAAATTGAATTTATCTTTACAAAATACATGAGAAATGACTACAAATTGCTATATTTCCATGTTGTCAAGCATGCTTGGTTTGGTTATACATTGTGCAATGTGGTGCTCAGTTAACGTTTGGTTCATTTGTTCTGGTGTTTAGTTAATAGTTTGGTTCAATTCTGCAATGCGATGTTCAATAGTTGTGGGTGCATTCTGTTATTGTATACCATGTGAGAAGTAAATCAAATTTGGTTGTACTAAATACATGAGAAACACATACAATTTCAATATTTCCAAGTTGTTAAGCATGCTCGGTTTGGTTAACTATTTGATCTTCTATTAGGAGTATGTTATATTGTGCAATGTGGTGCTCAGTTAACGTTTGGTTGATTTGTTGTGGTGTTTAGTTAACTGTTTGGTTCAATTCTACAATGTGATGTTCAATTGTTGTGGGTGTATTCTACTGTTGTATACCATGTCAGGAATAAATTGAATTTGGTTATACTAAATACATGAGAAACAAATACAATTGCTATATTTCCAAGTTGTTAAGCATGCTTGGTTTGGTTAACTATTTGTTCTTCTATTAGGAGTATGTTATATTGTGCAATGTGGTGCTCAGTTAATGTTTGGTTTATCTGTTGTGGTATTTAGTTAATTGCTTGGTTCAATTATATAATGCAACGTTCAATTCTTGTGGCTGCATTCTGTTATTGTATACCATGTGAGAAATAAATCGAATTTGGCTGTACTAAATACATGAGAAACAAATACAATTGCTTCATTTCCAAGTTGTTAAGCATGCTTGGTTTGGTTAACTGTCTGATCTTCTATTAGGAGTATGTTATATTGTGCAATATGGTGCTCAGTTAACGTACGTTTCATTTGTTGTGGTGTTTAGTTAACTGCTTTGTTCAATTCTGCAATGCGATGTTCAATTGTTGTGGCTGAATTCTGTTATTGTATACCATGTGAGAAATAAATAGAATTTGGTTGTACTAAATACATGAGAAACAAATACAATTGCTATATTTCCAAGTTGTCACGGATGCTTGGTTTGGTTAACTGTCTGATCTTCTATTCTGAGTACAAAATATTGTGCAATGTGGTGCTCAGTTAACATTTAGTTCATTTCTTGTGGTGTTTAGTTAACTGCTTGGTTCAATTCTACAATCCGATGTCTAATTGTCATGGGTAGACTTTTGTATTGTTGTGCATGTGAGGAATAAATCAAATTTGGCTGCACTTAATACATGAGAAACATATACAAGTGATATATTTCCTAGTTCTTAATCATGCTTGGTTTGGATAAATGGGTTTTCCATGTGGCTTGAATTAATCCGATGAATCTGCAATGTGCTTATTTTTCATCAACATATTTTACTGATAGCATGCGAACCCTTACTTAACCTGATGACTAACTACCTTATATGTGTTGCAGGGAAACAATGGGAAGCACTGAGGTTTACGATCAAGGTTAGCACGTGCATGGTCCGTTGTCTAATAGCACATTATTGTGCAATTGCAGGAACCATTCTAATATTTGGTCTTGCACATGTAGGTCCTGTTGTCAAAGGTTTTGACCAGCTGTTCGACCCTTTTTGCATATGGGGAAATGAGTTGTCCATGAATATCAATCAAGTGAAGAAACTCAAAAAGATTGTTAGGATAAAGAAATTAGCGACAAACAACAGCAAGATCTTTATCTGCACAATGAAGAAGACATTAGTTCACTACAAGATGGTATTAACTATTATACCTTGCCTTTTTCTATTCCTTTGCCCCATTTCCAATATAAAGGAGATATTTATGCACATCCTTGTTTTTAGGCCTTTCCAAAGCAGTTCACTGATGATTACCTCTCAAACCACCTCTATGGTCAGGAGGCGAGGAAGGTTTTCATACAATACCCACGGTTCAATATTGAACTGTTCCTGAAGAGGACGAAGGATGGACGGTCAATCATCCACAAGCACTGGCCTAAAGTTGCAAAGACCTTCAACATGAATGAAGGCTCAATATTCACCTTCCGCTTCAGCAGTTTTCTAGATGAGAAGCATCTGTCTATGTACCGTCTATGATGCTAATTTCGAAAGGTTCTAGATGTTGCATGTGAACTTGGTGCTGGGGCAGTTGTTTAATGGTGTAGCTGAGTGCTGAAGCCATATCATGTTGTACTCTGATGTATTTCAATTATGAAATCCTGCTTCCTTAATGTGGAAATGAAATATATTATGTGCTTCATATGAATGCCAATTGATTAATAAATGAATTATTAGTAATAGGGCAATTAGCCTGCTAATTGGCTTTTTCTATTGCAAACAGTTATTGAGAAAACACCGTGGGCGATGACCTCGGGCAACACACACATTTTCTAGGAATAAACCGTGTTGGATCAATGAACAATCACAAACGACATTCTCATGAAAACGGTTTGTGTTAGGCCACCTTGCGCAAACGTTTACCACATAAAAACTGTGTGTGATGGACAGCCTTTGCTAGACAGTTTCTTCTATGCACCGTGTGTGATGCATTCAATAACGCAAACAATGAAATTGTTGATATCGTGTTCAATGGCAACGCTATCACAAACGATTTAACGGGGAAAGTTGTGTGTGATGTACCTGCGAACGGAAACTTTTTCCTTAGAGCGACTGTGTGGGATGTATATACAAACGGAAACGTTTAGCGGGGACTGACTGTGTGGGATGTACTTACGATCGAAAACGATTTCGCCTGTATAATTGTATATTTTAGGACTACTTTACGTTTAACCGTATTTGATCACTCGCCGGTCGTAGACGACCTCATTTTGTCGAGCGTATGTGCCAGGAGGGCATATCCCCGATGGTTTCTAGGTCGTGTGGGAAGGACCCCCATATCACCCACACTCACTTGGCGACAGTTCATAACACCGTCGCGGAAAGCGGTTAAAAACCATTTGTATAGCACCTCATTGTACCGGTGTGTGGGTGGATAGGTGCTTGGGTGCTGCCCTTTCGTAAGCATCCACAGCTATGAAAGAAGAATTAAGATAAATCTAACCATAGCATGAAACATATGGATCCAAATCAGCCCCTTACGAAGCAACACATAAACTAGGGTTTAAGATTTTGTCACTCTAGCAACCCATCATCTACTTATTACTTCCCAATGCCTTCCCCTAGGCCCAAACAATGGTGAAGTGTCATGTAGTCAACGTTCACATAACACCAGTAGAGGAGAGACAACATACATCTCATCAAAATATTGAACGAATACCAAATTGACATGATTACTTATAACAAGACTTCTCCCATGTCCTCAGGAACAAACGTAACTATTCACAAAGCATATTCATGTTCATAATCAGAGGAGTATTAATTATCATTAAGGATCTGAAGATATGATCTTCCACCGAATAAACCAACTAGCATCAACTATGAGGAGTAATCAACACTACTAGCAACCCACAGGTACCAATCTGAGGTTTTGAGACAAAGATCGGATACAAGAGATGAACTAGGGTTTGAGAGGAGATGGTGCCGCTGAAGATGTTGATGGAGATTGACCCCCTCTCAATGAGAGGATCGTTGGTGATGACGATGGCTTTGATTTCCCCCTCCCGTAGGGAAGTTTCCCCGGCAGAACAGCTCCGCTGGAGCCTGCATTGCTTTTGCCCAAGTTCTGCCTCGAGACGGCGGCGCTTCGTCCTGAAAGCTTCCACTGGTACGCGTCGGTACTGTACACACGGTTTTTAACCGACATCCGCGACCGCATTTGGAACCGTCGCCAGGTGAGTGTGGGCGATAGGGGGGGGGGGGTCCTTCCCACACGACCCAGAAACTGTCGGGGATAGTCCCTCCTGGCATACAGGCTGGGGCAAAATGAGCTCGTGTGCGATCTGGCGAGGCATCGAAACCCAATCGTTTCCATTCATATGTGCATACCACACGATGAATCCGAGAAAAACATTTTCGTTCGTATGTATATCACACACAGTCAATACAAGGAATGCGTTTCCGTTCTTATGTACATTCCACACAGTCAATCTAGGGAAAATGTTTTCGTTCGTATGTTGATACGTCTCCAATGTATCTATAATTTTTGATTGCTTCATGCTATTATATATTCTGTTTTGGATGTTTAATTGACTTTATTATACACTTTTATATTATTTTAGGGACTAACCTATTAACCCAAGGCCCAGTGCCAATTGTTGTTGTTTTTTCCTATTTCAGTGTTTCGCAGAAAAGGAATATCTAACGGAGTCCAAACGGAATGAAACCTTCGGGAGCGTGATTTTTGGAACAAACGTGGTCCAGAAGACTTGGAGTGGACGTCAAGCAATCAATGAGGAGACCACGAGGCAGGGGGTGCGGGGCGCCGTCCACCTCGTGGGCCCTCGTGGCTCCACCTACTTCTTCCTCCTATATATACCTATGTACCCCGAAACCATCGACGAGCACCACGAAAACCTAATTCCACCGCCGCAACCTTCTGTAGCCATGAGATCCCATCTTGGGGCCTTTTCCGGCGCTCTGCCGGATGGGGCATCGATCATGGAGGGCTTCTACATTAACACCATAGCCTGTCCGATGATGTGTGAGTAGTTTAACACAGACCATCAGGTCCATAGTAATTTGCTAGATGGCTTCCTCTCTCTCTCTCTCTCTCTCTCTCTCTCTCTCTTTGGATCTCAGTACAAAGTTCTCCTCGATCTTCTTGGAGTTTTACTCGATGTAACTCTTTTTGCGGTGTGTTTGTCGAGATCCGATGAATTGTGGGTTTATGATCAAGATTATCTATGAACAATATTTGAATCTTCTCCGAATTCTTTTATGTATGATTGGTTATCTTTGCAAGTCTCTTTGAATTATCAGTTTGGTTTGGCCTACTAGATTGATCTTTCTTGCAATGGGAGAAGTGCTTAGCTTTGGGTTCAATCATGCGGTGCTCGATCCCAGTGACAGTAGGGGAAACGACACGTATTGTATTGTTGCCATCGAGGATAAAGAGATGGGGTTTATATCATATTGCTTGAGTTTATCCCGCTACATCATGTCATCTTACCTAATGCGTTACTCTGTTCTTATGAACTTAATACTCTAGATGCATGCTGGACAGCGGTCGATGTGTGGAGTAATAGTAGTAGATGCAGTGTAACATCCCAAAATTCTAAATTTTGGAATGTTATAAACAAATAGATAGATTTGATTGATTGCTTGATTGATTGACTGAAAGTGAGTGAATTCAAAACTTTTTGAAAGTTAGATGAGCGGGAATAAAAGGACTTTCCCAAACTTTCATTTTTCTTTTATGATCTTGGGGAATTCAAATTCTTTTCATCACAAAACCCTGGAGAGAAGATGACATGACTTCTTCCATTTATTTAAATGACAAGGGGTGTTGAAAATATTTGAATTTCATTTGAAAAATATTTCCAATTCTGAAACTTTATGCAACTCAATGATTTTCACGAGCGAAGATAAAATGACTTCTTCAAATTATACGAAATATGAGTTGGGAGTTTTCAAAGAATTAAAAATTCAAAGTTCTTTTGAATTTATTTTCAATTTGGAGTTATTTGAGTTTTATTCAAATTATTTTTCTCCAAAAATAAAATACATGGAAAAATAGGGTAACATGATTCCCTACATCAGAAAATTGGAGAGAAATTAATTTGAAGTCATTTTGGTATTTTAAAAATAATTTTTGTTGGAATTTATTGGACTAGAAGCACTCTATGCTTTATTTAAATTTGTTTGTATTTTATTTAATGCTAGAATAAAGTTCATCATATAGGAAATCTTTTTCTGAAAATTTTGATATATTATATGCCTATATAATATATTTATTTATTTGATTTTATCATTTTTCTTTCGTCTGAAAAAAAAAATTAAAAAAAAAAACTGCAGCGCCTTGGGCCAAAGGCCCAAGCCGCCTAGGAGCCACCGGCCGGCCACGAGGCCACAACGCGCACGCACCACGCACCTAGGGGAGCCAGGAGCCCCAAGTTTCCTATTCTTTTACGATTCCTAGTAGTATTTGACCCCGTTTTGTTATTCCATTTTTTATTCCTAGAATTCCTAATCCTAATCTATTTCTTGTCCCCTACCCCAAACAAAACCCCTCCCCTCGCCAATATAAATACCCAAGCACCCCCCCTCCAACACATCAAATCAACTCTCCTCTCTCTCCTCCTCCGCAAGAAGAAGAGCAGTGCCGCCGCCGCCAATAGCCGCTGCCGCCCACACCGCGCCGCCGCCCCTAGCCGCCGCCCCACACCGCGCCGCCGCCGCCACTTGCCGCCGCCTCTATGCCGCCACCGGAGCCTCGCCTCTTCGAGGTACTAGCCTCAAGGCCACGCTTTTCTAGATCGGTTTCGCCTGCTTTCTAGATCGGTTTCGCCCGCTTTTCTAGATCGGTTTTTCGTTTCGGTTTTCTTTCCAAACCCTAGATCGGTTTCGCCGGTTTTCTTTCCGGTTTTGTTTAGCGAGCGTTCGCTCGATAGATTTTTCTTTTTATTTTTAATTTCCGTCATGGACCTATCCGTAGTCCCTAATTTTGAAACGGCTATAACTTTTTACTCGTAAGTCGGAATCCAATGAAACCAACGCCCACTTCTTCGTTACGATCTCCTCTATCCAGTAATACAACTCAAACATGTTTTTGAAAGTTTTAAAATTTGATTTCAAAAAGATTTGTATTTGAACTTCGTTTGATCATAACTTGAGTTTCAGAATCTGATTTAGTTGATTCTTTTTGCAAATCGAAGCTGTTGACCTAAACTTTCTGATAAGGCCAAATACACATAGTTTTGGTACTGTTAGAAATTGTTTTATGCTGCAAGAGTTATTAGATTTGGTTTTGATGTTTTCTGAATAGTTTTCTTCGATCTTTCCAATCTTTTGAGTGATTGCTTATGTGTGGTTACTATTGATTGCTTACGATAGATTGACCGGAGTGTGACGAGTAGATCTATCAAGAGTTTTGAGTGCGAATCATCTTCATCAACTTTGCAGGCAAGTAACACTTTGACCATACTCTTCTCATACCCAGTTTTTATGCATTAGATCTATTCCTCAAACACTTGCATGATTAGGATCTAATTAAATTGTGGGATGGGAAGTAGATTGAGGTAATACCTATTACCTGTTTTACTTATGAAACCTTGGGAGTTACTTCTACGCTTGCTTATTATGCCATGCTATGCTAGTAGACGTGGATTGGGTGAGTGAATATCCATGACAGATGTGAGATTGTTAATTAATGGTTTATTTAAGGTGGCTACTTAAACACACATCTGGGTGGATTGAGGCACCTGGGGAACCTAGTGTTGCCTGTTTCTTTTTTTTGGAAATCCCGGGGTACCCGTGTGATCTTTCTATGGACCGCCACCCAGGCTCAAAGGGATCATAAGATTATTCAAACTAGAAACTTCCGTGTGCAGCCACAAGCCATTATGGGCTCTGCCATAGTTGAGTAAGTCGTATAACTCTTATAGTGGTGGACTAGCAGATGTAGGGGATGTAGGTGTACCGGTCCACCCATCGTAAGGAGCTAGCGCTTCTGAAAGACTGTGTCTCGGTCATCCGTTTCTCAAACACCATGTAGTGCGAGAACCAAACGGAGGCGATCGAGTCTTGTGGGGAAAAGTGCGCAAACCTCTGCAGAGTGTACAAACTAATCATGATTAGCCGTGTCCCCGATTATGGACAATTTTGAGTATCTAGTACCTGGATATCCTGTTGATCTCAACACGTTACTTAATATAATTTGTTTGGGTTTAATGAGTACTTTTAATTGGGATTGAGGATGCTGTCAACCATTCTCAATGTTTCACAACCACCATGATAGTTAAATAAATTTATTCCTTTGAAGTAGGGAAAAATTGGCTTTTCGCAAAAACTGTAACCATAGAGCTTTCCACCAGCCATATATGCATGTAGTATAGCCTATTCTTTCATTACTCTCTATGTGTTACATTGCCAGATATTCCATGTGCTGAAGTTTGCTGGGCTGCAACTTTTCATGTTGCAGACTTTTCTGCACGACAGTAAGTGATACGTTAGGGTTACGATTTCTATACTCAACTTTGCTGCTTGGTGTTGATGGGAATCCACAACCTTGTTAAGCTTCCGCTATATTTTTGGATTGAGGTAATAGTATTTTATGTTATTTTATACATGTGATTTACCTCGTTATAAATCCTTCGAGTCGTGGTGTGTCAAAGATACCGATCCGTGGATGACACGAAGCACGTAGACTTGATCCATTCGGGTCGGGTCGCTACAAGATGGTATCAGAGCACATGTTGACTGTAGGACGTGACCCTAGAAAATGACAAGCCCATAGGAAAGATTTTTCTCTACAACTTCTTTTTTTCAAAAAGATCTTTTACCTCTCTTCTCTTCTGAGCTTATTCAAATATTCCTTTTTAGTGAGACCATACCCCTTTTCCCTTTTGACCACTCGAAGATTTGACTGATGAGACCACTCCAAGGAGACAAGATATCGGACAACTAAGACCATTTGGAATGAAGATGATTTTACCGTAGACGGAAACTACAACGGTGAAGACTCAAGACTAGGAATTTGAAGGCTCCAAATAAATTCGGATTTGTATGACCTAGGAAGGTTACGCTTATGGAACTTGGCAGACTATGGAAGTTATCAATAACCGAGATCAAGGTGTATCGGAGAAAGACCGGAACATGGAACATTAGAATTCAAAGCTTTGTCAGAAAACCCTAAGGCAGGAGATATCAACTATGGAATGATAGCTCATGAAAATGACAAGAGCGTAAACACGCTATCCATGATGTTATCGCCGCCTATGCTATTGTCACCGTATGGAGTTAAGCATGCAGATGCATGGAAGGATTGGATGGTGGAAAGCTGATGGAGCATCTATCTGCAAACGTTGGAGTTTTAACCTTAGCTGGTGTATTACCAGGATCTGGAGTATTACATGAAGAAGTTTAAGATGGACCTACAAGAAGCAGTATTTGATAAGGAAGCAGTTCGTGAAGAACTCAGGACCCAGAAGCTGAAAGTAGACAAGATGAAGGAGCAAAACATCGAGATACCGGAGATTTGACAAGAATCAAGGATGAGGATCATGGATCATGTCAAGGATGTTGAAACCGCAGCTTGGAACGTAACTCCGTAAATATTGAAGGACGCCGCGAGAGACTTCAAGGCCAACAGAGATGATCCGCAAAAGAACTTGAGAAGGACAAGCATGATCAAGGAGCCATCGAGACATGATCAAGATTGGAAGAGTTTGATGACTTTGAAGATTTATTGACCGTTAGAAGACCAAACCCTCGTTACATACCTACGTTAGATGCATTTATTGTGAGCTGTCATTTGTTTGATGTTTTTCCGATGTACCACAATAAAATCTGTTTTTTTTTCAAAACTTTTGTTTGTATTGTGTGTATCCTCTCGATCTCTCTTATCCCACCCCAAACCCATGGACCCAATAGAGGATGAATGGAGAAGAGCTTGTATTTTCGGACCAATGAGTCAATTGGAGATGCACTGATGGATTCGTAACATGGAGGATCACATGGGGAACAACCCTATAGTCAGAAAGGATATGGCCCAGCATGCTCTTCAGTGCTTTGAAAGAGGTGCTGCTACTTGGTGGAGGATGTACCAAACCATCAATGGATTGCAAGGAGTAACCACTTGGGAAGAACTTAAGTTGACTTTGCTAGAGTCTCGGTTTGTGTCCCAGAAGTTGAAGCCTTATGGAAAGGATATGAAGAAACCTTGTGCATACAAGCTTTGTGGAGAAATAGGACACAACCATAAAGAAAATAAGGATTTAATACCCTCATAATCGGAGGATTATCAAAGGAGTTAGCCGAGGATTTTCGTGGAACTTCGATTGAGACTGCTCCCAAAGGTTTTGTTGCAGCAATGGAAGTTCGGTTTACATTGTTGGAAAAGATCCGTGAAGCTCGGAAGGATGACAAGGAGATTGTTGAGGTAAAAGCAGAGGATGAGTAAAGGAAAGGCCAAAGGTTTTCGTAAGGATGAGCACGACACCTTATGGTTTGAGGACAGTGTACATGTACCCAATAATGCAAAGATCAGGAAGTTAAAACTTCAGGAGGCTCATGACTCACCATACTCAATTCGCCCTGGAAACACCAAGATGTATTGGATTTGAAGGAGTGTTTCTGGTGGACTGGTATGAAGAAGGATATTATGGAGTATGTAGCCGTATGTGATGTATGTCGAGAGTGAAGGCAGAACATCGAAGCGGGCCGGATTACTACAGCCTATGCCGATACCGAATGGAAGCAGACAAGCTTGGCATGGATTTCATTACCGGATTTCCCGTAACCTGATTGGGATATGATTCTATCTGGTAGTAGTTGATTCGCTTGACCAAAGTGGCTCGCTTTATTCCAAAGGTGAAAACCACCTATACAAGTGTGAAGTTGGCCAAGATATATTGGACAAGGATCAGATGTCTGCATGGAGTTCCGAGGACCATCGAGAGGAACACAGTTTACCTCAAAGTTTTGGAAACAAATGCACGGACTTTTGGATACTAGGCTAGAGTTCAAGATGCCTTTTCATCCGCAGATGATGGATAAATCAAGAGAGTCAATCAGATACCGAAGGACATGTTGAGAGTGTGTGCGCTAAATTTCGGATCTAGTAGTGATTATAATCTACCTTACGCTTAGTTCTCATACAACAAAGGTTACCAAGTCAGTTGAAGATGGCCCTTTTGAAGTTTTGTATGGGAGAAGGAGCCAGACACCATCGATATGGGATGAAGTTGGAGACCGTCAGTTGTTTGGACCAAATGTGATCAAGGAGTGAGAAGAGAATGTTAAGTTGATTTGAGATAGACTGAAGATAGCTCGATCCAGCGGAAGAGTTATGCAGACTCAAAAATGCAAGGAGGTAGTCTATGAAATCGGAGATGAGCATATCTTTGTGTGCCACCTCTGCGAGGAGTTAAACGATTTGAAGTTAAGGGAAAGTTAGCCCGAGATTTGTAGGACCATACCGGTTTTGGAGCGTATGGGAGAATAGGCTAACAAGTTGAAGTCACCCAAGGACCTGCTGTGGAGTTCATGATGTGTTTCACGCTTTTCCAGTTGAAGAAGTGCCATGCGAGATGGCCAATATTTCCTTGTAAGGACGCTTGACCCTGGAAAGGATAATGAGGTTCCACGAAGTAGAGTATGGATTTCATAAGTATAAGTTTTATCACGGTATGTGGGACATCCCACGAGGATGAAGAGATGAAGTACTATTGGATATAAAGGAGGTATGATGTTGGTAATATGGAACAATGGAAATTCCATGATGAGTCTGAGTAATCATGTCCTAGTTTGGTGCCAAATATAAGGAAAAGAGACAGTACAATTGGATGGATTTAAGTATGCCAGGAAGTTGGATGTTGGGATAATGATCAGTTGCCCAGATGATGAGTTCAAGATTTGCAAGTGATGAGATGGGCCATAACCCACAGGCCCCAGGACCTGCCAAGAAGCAAGCACACTCTTGCTGAAGGAGAAACCCTGGAAGAGTTATGATTTTATCAACCGACGATTCTATAGGAGTTTACGCAAAACCTGAGACTTGTTAAGAAACGATAGATGTTTGTTTGGCCTGCAGAATCAATGGATTTTCCGAACTTGGTTCGTCGATAAGAGAAATTCTGCAATGCTTGTGAGGATGACTGAGAGTTAGAATGCGAGATTCGCTAAACCATGTACAAGGTAATGATTTGGGTGCGGAATGGATTGATCACCATACCGACTTACTCTTATTATTCGCTTTGCTATATGGGATGGTAAATCTGAGTGACTTACCTATAGTAGAGAGACGATTTATCAAAACCTTGTTTAAACCTTAGAATGGTATAGGTATTTTTTCCCTTGTACACGGCAGTTGTTGCCAACCGTAGGTTATACGGTGAGGTTCAACCTGCACTGCTTTTCCGCAGGAGAAACCATAAATCGTTGACCACCATGAGATACCGATAGTTGTTTAGAATTGGCGCTGCACCCGCCTAAGAAGACCCAGTCTCAGAAGAACCTTATCAAGATGAAAGGACAAAAGAATTGAGGAAAAGGTTATGCCATTACAAGAAGAGCCCAGAGAAGGAATTATCCTTACGATCTGAGAAGACCGACACTGTCAGAAATAAGGATGGAGTATATGAGTTTTGATGGAACCATAACCATGCTTCTAAGGGTGGTAGCACCCGAGACCCCGGAGATGATCGATGGATTTTGAGAAGACCCCAAACCCTAACCTATTTCTTTCTAGTTTCTCCGAATCTCGAGGACGAGATTCATTTTAAGGGTGAAGTTTGTAACATCCCAAAATTCTAAATTTTGGAATGTTATAAACAAATAGATAGATTTGATTGATTGCTTGATTGATTGACTGAAAGTGAGTGAATTCAAAACTTTTGAAAGTTAGATGAGCGGAATAAAAGGACTTTCCCAAACTTTCATTTTTCTTTTATGATCTTGGGGAATTCAAATTCTTTTCATCACAAAACCCGGAGAGAAGATGACATGACTTCTTCCATTTATTTAAATGACAAGGTGTTGAAAATATTTGAATTTCATTTGAAAAATATTTCCAATTCTGAAACTTTATGCAAATCAATTATTTTCACGAGCTAAGATAAAATGACTTCTTCAAATTATAAGAAATGTGAGTTGAGATTTTTCAAAGAATTAAAATTCAAAGTTCTTTTGAATTTATTTTCAATTTGGAGTTATTTGAGTTTTATTCAAATTATTTTCTCCAAAAATAAAATACATGGAAAAATAGGGTAACATGATTCCCTACATCAGAAAATTGGAGAGAAATTAATTTGAAGTCATTTTGGTATTTTAAAAATAATTTTTGTTGGAATTTATTGGACTAGAAGCACTCTATGCTTTATTTAAATTTGTTTGTATTTTATTTAATGCTAGAATAAAGTTCATCATGTAGGAAATCTTTTTCTAAAATTTTTGATATATTATATGCCTATATAATATATTTATTTATTTGGTTTTATCATTTTTCTTTCGTCTGGAAAAAAAATTAAAAAAAAAAGGTGCAGCGCCTTGGGCCAAAGGCCCAAGCCGCCTAGGAGCCACCGGCCGGCCACGAGGCCACAACGCGCACGCACGCACGCACCTAGGGGAGCCAGGAACCCCAAGTTTCCTATTCTTTTACGATTCCTAATAGTATTTGACCCCGCTTTTGTTATTCCGCTTTTTATTCCTAGGATTCCTAATCCTAATCTATTTCTTGTCCCTACCCCAAACAAAACCCTCCCTCGCCAATATAAATACCCAAGCACCCCCTCCAACACATCAAATCAACTCTCCTCTCCTCTCCTCCGAAGAAGAAGAAGAAGTGCCGCCGCCAATAGCCGCCGCCGCCCACACCGCCGCCGCTTTAGCCGCCGCCGCCATTAATCGCGCCCGCCGCCTATGCCGCCATCACGGAGCTCCTCGCCTTCGAGGTACTAGCCTCAGGCCAAGGCCAACAAGCATCCCACTTATGATTAACCTCTACTGCAAGCATCCGCAACTACAACAAAAGTATTAAGGTAAACCTAACCATAGCATGAAACATATGGATCCAAATCAGCCCCTTCGAAGCAACGCATAAACTAGGGTTTAAGCTTCTGTCACTCTAGCAACCCATCATCTACTTACTACTTCCCAATGCCTTCCTCTAGGCCCAAATAATGGTGAAGTGTTATGTAGTCGACGTTCACATAACACCACTAGAGGCTAGACAACATACATCTCATCAAAATATCGAACGAATACCAAATTCACATGACTACTAATAGCAAGACTTCTCCCATGTCCTCGGGAACAAACGTAACTACTCATAAAGCATATCCATGTTCATAATCAGAGGGGTATTAATATGCATATAGGATCTGAACATATGATCTTCCACCAAATAAACCAACTAGCATCAACTACAAGGAGTAATCAACACTACTAGCAAACTACTAGTGCAAATCCCGGACTTGGAGACAAGAATTGGATACAAGGGATGAACTAGGGTTTTGAGAGGAGATGGTGCTGGTGAAGATGTTGATGGAGATTGCCCTCTCCCGATGAGAGGAGCGTTGGTGATGACGATGGCGATGATTTCCCTCCTGAGGGAAGTGTTCCCAGTAAATGCCTCTACCGGAGCCCTAGATTGGTTCCGCCAAGGTTCCGCCTCGTGGCGTCGGAGTCTCGACCCGAAAGGTTGCTTATGATTTCTCCCTGGATGAAATACTTCATATAGCAGAAGCTGGCCACTTGAGAGCCTACAGGGGGCCCACGAGGCAAGGGGGCGACCCCACCCTCGTGGACAGGTGGTGCCTCCCCTGACGTATTTCTTCCGCTTAGTATTTTTTATTATTTCCAAAAATAACTTCCGTGGAGTTTCAGGACTTTTGGAGTTGTGCAGAATAGGTCTCTAATATTTGCTCCTTTTCCGCCCGTAATTCCAAATGCCGCATTCTCCCTCCTTATGTAAACCATGTAAAATAAGAGAGAATAGACATAAGTATTGTGACATAACGTGTAATAACAGCTCATAATGCAATAAATATCGATATAAAAGCATGATGCAAAATGGAAGTATCAAGAGTCTTGTATGATTTGAGTCTTTGCTTTTTAGTTTACCACAATCATCCTTGCTGTACACACCTTTTGGGAGAGACACACATTAATCGGGATTTATTAGAATACTCTTTATGCCTCACTTATATCTTTTGACCTAAACAATTTTGCTCTAGTGCTTCACTTATATCTTTTAGAGCACGGCGGTGGTTCTATTTTGTAGAAATAATTGATCTCTCATGCTTCACTTATATTATTTTTAGAGTCCTTTAGAACAGCATGGTAATTTGCTTTGGTTATAAAATTAGTCCTAATATGATATGCATCCAAGATAAAAAACTTTAAAGTGCGTTGAATACTAAGAGAAGTTTGATACTTGATGATTGTTTTGAGATATGGAGGTAGTGATATTAAAGTTGTGCTAGTTGAGTAGTTGTGAATTTGAGAAATACTTGTGTTGAAGTTTGCAAGTCCCGTAGCATGCACGTATTGTGAACGTTGTGTAACAAATTTGAAACATGAGGTGTTCTTTGATTATCATCCTTATGAGTGGCGGTCAGGGATGAGCGATGGTCTTTTCCAGCCAATCTATCCCCCCGGGAGCATGCCCGTAGTGCTTGGTTTTTGATGACTTGTAGATTTTTGCAATAAGTATATGAGTTCTTTATGACTAATGTTGAGTCCATGGATTATACGCACTCTCCACCTTCCACCATTGCTAGTCTCTTCGGTACCGTGCATTGCCCTTTCTCACCTTGAGAGTTGGTGCAAACTTCGCCGGTGCATCCAAACCCCGTGATACGATACACTCTATCACACATAAACCTCCTTATATCTTCCTCAGAACAGCCACCATACCTACCTATTATGGCATTTCCATAGCCATTCCGAGATATATTGCCATGCAACTTTCCACCATTCCATTTATTATGACACGCTTTATCATTGTCATATTTACTTACATGATCATGTAGTTGACATCGTATTTGTGGCAAAGACACCATGCATATTATTCATACATGTCACTCTTGATTCATTGCCCTTCCCAGTACACCGCCGGAGGCATTCATATAGAGTCATACTTTGTTCTAGTATCGAGTTGCAATCATTGAGTTGTAAATAAATGGAAGTGTGATGATCATCATTAATAGAGCATTGTTCCAAATAAAAAAAGAGAAAGGACAAATTAAAAAAGTAAAGGCCCAAAAAATTAAAAAAGGAATAAAAAAGAAGAAATAAAAAGGGACAATGCTACTATCCTTTTTCCACACTTGTGCTTCAAAGTAGCACCATGATCTTTATGATAGAGAGTCTCTTGTTTTGTCACTTTCATATACTAGTGGGAATTTTTCATTATAGAACTTGGCTTGTATATTCCAACAATGGGCTTCCTCAAATTCCCTAGGTCTTGGTGAGCAAGCAAGTTGGATGCACACCCACTTAGTTTCTTTTGTTGAGCTTTCATACATTTATAGCTCTAGTGCATCTGTTGCATGGCAATCCCTACTCCTTGCATTGACATCAATTGATGGGCATCTCCCTAGCCCATTGATTAGTCGCGTCAATGTGAGACTTTCTCCTTTTTTTTCTTCTCCACACAACCCCCATCATTATATTCTATTTCACCCATAGTGCTATGTCCATGGCTCACGCTCATGTATTGCGTGAAAGTTGAAAAATGTTTGAGATTACTAAAGTATGAAACAATTTCTTGGCTTGTCATCGGGGTTGTGCAAGATGAGAGCATTCTTGTGTGATGAAAATGAAGCATGGCCAAACTATATGATTTTGTAGGGATAGTCTTTCTTTGGCTATGTTATTTCGAGAAGACATAATTGCTTGGTTAGTATGCTTGAAGTATTATTATTTTTATGTCAATATTAAACTTTTATCTTGAATCTTTCGGATCTGAACATTCATGCCACAATAAAGAAAATTACATTAAAGAATGTGCTAAGTAGCATTCCACATCAAAAATTCTGTTTTTATCATTTACCTACTCGAGGACGAGCATGAATTAAGCTTGGGGATGCTCGATACGTCTCCAATGTATCTATAATTTTTGATTGCTCCATGCTATTATATATTCTGTTTTGGATGTTTAATGGGCTTTATTATACACTTTTATATTATTTTTGGGACTAACGTATTAACCCAAGGCCCAGTGCAAATTGCTGTTTTTTTTGCCTATTTCAGTGTTTCGCAGAAAAGGAATATCAAATGGAGTCCAAATGGAATGAAACCTTCAGGAGCGTGATTTTTGGAACAAACGTGATCCAGAGGACTTGGCGTGGACGTCAAGCAATCAACAAGGAGGCCACGAGGCAGGGGGCGTGCCTACCCCCTGGGCGCGCCCTCCACCCTCATGGGCCCCTCGTGGCTCCACCGACCTACTTCTTCCTCCTATATATACCTACGTACCCCGAAACCATTGAGGAGAACCATGAAAACCTAATTCTACCGCCGCAACCTTCTGTACCCGTGAGATCCCATCTTGGGGCCTTTTCCGGCGCTCTGCCGGAGGGGGCATCGATCACGGAGGCGTTTTGCAATCTTTACTTTCAATCTTTATCATAAAAATACCAAAAATATTATCTTATCATTTATATCAGATCTCACTTTTGCAAGTGTGCGTGAAGGGATTGACAACCCCTTTATCTCGTTGGTTGCATGGTTCTTATTTGTTTGTGTAGGTACGAGGGACTTGCTTGTGGCCTCCTACTAGATTGATACCTCGGTTCCCAAAAACTAAGGGAAATACTTATGCTACTTTGCTGCATCACCCTTTTCTCTTCAAGGGAAAAACCAACGCATGCTCAAGAGGTAGCATATGTACATCCCACACAGTCAATCCAGGGAAAACATTTTTTGTTCGTATATACATCCCACACAGTCAATCAAGGGAAAACGTTTCCGTTCGTATACATCCCACACAGTTTTATGTATAGCCTTGTGTGTGGAAGGTGTAACTATCATACGCGCTCTGCCTTGGTTAACCATTTGCTTTTATCAACTACATCACACACGATTTGATTAAGAAAACTATGTGGCATTGGGCATCCATCACAAGCACTTTTACTGCTAGAACCGTTTGCAAAGTTCCATGACCCATTTAGCAGGTTTATTAGTTTACAATTAATAATTACAGTTCACATATCATATCGAACAGCTGTTTGCCAATTTCATATCAGGCACAAAAATATATTTTAACATCATAGTACGATAGCTACCTGAAAATAGCACAATACAACATATAGCTAGTTCAACTTCATAAGAACAATATTAGAACAATATATACATTTCCCTAATCGAGTTCATCCAGGCACGTCTTATCCACCTCTGCTTTTAGTTCAGTAAGAACCTGTTTTTCACTAGCCAACTGGGAAAGTGCCTCCTCCTTCCCCGACACCATCTTAGCAAAGTCTGGTTAAAAAACCAGAGCTCATTCTCCACCTTCCTCTTTTTATGCCACATCTTCAAATATTCTTTAGCGTTGACAATACTTTCTCTAAACCTACCTCTTTTCTCTTCGTCATACATGCTCCAGAGCTTTGCTAGGAACATCTTCAAAGACTGTGGCCACTCTTGATCAACCCACTCCAAGTAAGAACACTTCCGTTCATCCTATAATATTTAAAACTAGATCAGTAACAATTGTAGGGGAAATGGGTTTATGGCGACATAGAAAATCACCAATGCTTATTTTGAAAAACGTAAGAAACAGGAAAATTATGACATATCTTCTCAAAAAGATCAATGTGCACATGAATTATTTGCTACTAAGACAACAACCAAATTCTGAAACATCAGAAGCTATAATTAACTACAACAACGCTACAAGTTCTTACTCATGTACTATAAATAACAAATTGAACATTTTATGAGGAAGGTAAATATAACTGCAATAGCATAGCGACAGTGTTTGGATGCCAGCCAATTGATACTAACAGGTGTGTACATGCACAAATTTAGTAACATAGAACTAATAGCACTAAGGCCATCCACTATGTATGGCAAAACTGGTGTAAAGACAACTGTTGTTACATCTCGCACCGGTGCCCTGCACTGGCGAGCCGATGCAGCGGAAAAAAATCAGGGACCCGGACTCCAAAGCACCTAGTTGCTCTGATGCCCAGTTCCTTCGTGCCATAAAGATTATGTATTTTACTGCTTGGCTGCTCGGATGTATGGACCAAAGTTGGCTACACACACTGCTGAAGCGGTACCAAATAATTTTCAAATGGCACCGCTGATGAGATAGCAACATTTTTAGATACTAGGTACAAACTGTTACACTGTCTTAGGATCATTTGGTTGAAGGTTTGGTATGAATGGGTTGGGAGCGTGATAGTGTTTGTATCACATCTAACAAATGATTATCTAACAAATGATTTGTAACAACGAAAGAGTGTCTAACCTTCTCTGCACATGCCAGAAATTTCCTCCCAATGTCCACAGATTCAAACGCAACTAGCTTCATGCATGGAGAATGATTGTGACAACAAGCAGACAGATCTTCAGCCACCCCGCTCCATTCGTTGCAACTGATGTTCCTAGGGAGCTAAAGAGGATGAAATGACTCAAATCGACCGTCGGGTTAAAATCCTTCATTCCAAGTCATAGCCCGAGAGAGTGAAGAGAGGCATACCCGGGTGGTGAAGGAGTTGGAGGAGGAGGAGGAACCGCTGGAGAGGTCATTGAAGAAGACCATGGCGCCCCTGGCGGTAGGATACGAGACAACGAGAGCGAGGAAGCAATCGAGGAAGCGGCTATAGCTTAGGAAGGAAAGAAGGAGGATACAAGGGAAATGTGACTTGTGATCGGCGAGAAAGGGGTTGGGGAAGGGGGAGGGGGCGGGGGTAGGTATTTCGGCGGTAGACCAAAAATTTCAAAATGTGGAGGGAAACTTCGCGCGCGGTGCCGCCGGACACCATTCACTTTGAATGATTGTGTGCATCACAAACGATTCTTCTGCTTTACGCGCATGGGATGACTTTGACATTTCAAATTTTGGATGATATTTCCCTGGGTACGTCATTGCATGATTTAACATCGCTTGCTAATTTGGGCACACAAAAGAGCGTAGAGCACACAGACCACACTTACTGAATCGAGCAATTTTAGTAATTAAACAGAGCCAGTTGACCTAAACATTGCTCTAAAAAGAGACCAACATTAAAAACAAAGCCTAAGTAGGCATAATTTTAACAAATCTGCCGCCGCGCCGGCCTATGCATCGCCGGTGTGAGATGAGACGTCGATGACTTGTCCTGGCGAAATGCTACCGTTGGTGGACTCCGCGTCCCCCTGCTGAAGTCGACAGCGTCCTCGTCCTCGTCCTCGATGCCATCCTCGGCACCGCCCTCAAGGTTGTAGTACTCGTAGTAGTGGCTGCGCCAGATCTCATATTGCTACTCCACCGTCGATTCCTCGACGGACAGACTCTTCTCTACCTCGACCTCGGCCATGTGCAACTCTTCCTCCCAGCGCTCCTCGATCTCCGCCGCCTCCTGCATCTCCAGCTCCTGCTCGGCGATCTCATGAGGAAGCAGGTGCTCATTGGCCACCGCCGCCTTTTCGTACGTGGGTTGCATGCTGGATTCTATGGTGGCCTGGAATATCTTGACATGTGCGTCCATGATCTTGGTGTGGATGGCCTCGACCCGGGCCAGGGTGACATCGGCGGCACAGACGGCAACTCGAGCACTCTCGGCGTATGCAGCCGCCATTGCAATAGCAGCTGTAGCTGCCCCGTCGGCTACCGCGGACGCCCTCTCGGCGGATGCGGCCGCACTCAATGCGGATGCGGCGACACTCTAGGCGTAGGAGGCCGAGCTCTCGGTGCATGCGGCAGCGCTCGGGGAGGATGCGGCCATCGTAAGGGCCTTCACGAAGCGTTTCCACGGCGTCATCTTTGCAAGAAGGGATGCGGGATTGGGGATCGGGATTTGTGGATTCGGGGGTTGCCGACACTGGAGCATATGAGCCGGTGAAGCTTAAAGAGGAAGACTTAAATAGACCCTGAAATTTTCATCGCAAACGGTTCCTACAAAAAACTGTGTGTGATATTGTGGATATTTTTTATTAGCTGTGAAAGACGAATTTGGAATAAAGTGGCAACCGATGGTGTTTTAAATGTACGAGAAGATTTGTAGTACTAATACAACTGTCATGTTAAATTTTTGAAAATTTCAGGGGTCATTTGACCTTTTAAGACATTTAAGTGGTTTTCTAGCCATTTAATGACCGTAATTCAAATTTGAACTACATGTACATGCAACAGCTAACTATAACGGTTTGAAAATTCATATTTTGTGTACTTGTGTGCGGTTTAAT
The DNA here is from genome assembly GCA_021605145.1 of Aegilops bicornis. NCBI lineage: Eukaryota > Viridiplantae > Streptophyta > Magnoliopsida > Poales > Poaceae > Aegilops > Aegilops bicornis. Next base: position 328,157,765 of record CM038674.1, on the reverse strand, counting down.
TCCATGTGCAGTAAATCGGAAGCAATTTTCAAACACACCCGTCACAAACCGAAGCAACTCACTAGAAGGCTCGTGTTTCCGAGAGGGAACAATGCATGTTTTATGATGAACGGGAGATAGCTTCCCCTTACGGCCTTCAAATTTTTTTCTACATTTAACATGCACTAATACAATTATCATGTGAAAATTTGGAAAATTTCCGGGGTCATTTGACCTTTTAAAGACATTTAAGTGATTTTCTAGCCATTTAATGACCGTAATTCAAATTTTAACTACATGTACATGCAACGGCTAACCATAACGGTAATTTTGTGCGAGTTAATTCCATGTGCAGTAATTTAGAAGGAATTTTCAAACATATTGGTTTCACGGCTGGACACATGCTTGTCAAAAGTTCTTGGGATTCTGTGCTACAGCTAGCTGTCCTCCCCATCCTCGTCCATCTCTTCCAGTAGTGCTAGTACTCCATGGCACGATCCATCGACAAGCAGGCGGGAAAGCTATCGTATACTTAGTTTGTGGTGAGTGGCATGTCGAGCGACCGTGTAGGATGGAGCCGTGGAGGAGGGCGAGACACTTTCGCAACAAACGTGATTTAAAGGTTAGTTTTGCTCGATGGCGCGATCCAACGAAACGAAACATTAGTTTCCAAAAGAATAATGTACTGCATGAGAGAGATAGAGTGATGGTTTGCTTCATCCGTCCAATAACTATACCGGGTCTATGTGATTTGGCAGCTCATTGGTCACTATTACTGCGGCGGTAGAGCGTCATAGAGCGCCTGCACTCTTATTTATTTATTCTGTGATAAAACTAACTTTCTCCACTCTTACACCGGAGGAGTACAAAACTTGGCAACCTAGTGACTACATGGCCCACCTCCCACTATCACCTTATTCCTTGGACATCGTGTGACACCTCTGGACCTTTTTTCTTTGCGTAGTAGTACATTTTACCACATGACCCACCATACACTCTCACATACTACCTCCGTCCCCTATGTAATTTATGCATGATACTAGTATATGATAGTCCCCACTATGATTAGCCTTATACGCATAAAAAAAGGACCGAAGGGAGTACGAAGATTTATTATTTTGTTTCATGTATGTATCCTGACTCCAAGGTTGCCCCGTTACAACATTCCATCAAATACAAAGGAACACTAACACGCATGCTGATGCATCTCACAGATTCACAGAGCATAGCCAATATTTACTTCACAACTAAAGACAAAAGTTGTGAGAGTGTGTACAAAAAAACTACTGATGGGGTCTACGCTGTAAACCCTAAACCCTAAACAGGATTTAATTTCCTGGATAGGTAGAACCTGTTGAATGAAAGACGACTGGCACCCTCAGATCATACAATGCTTTTGTGCAATTCCACTAATCGAGGTGAGCATCCCTGTTGGCAAAGATATTGAAGAAGTGTGATTAGAATAATAAGTACTGGCACTAGTTCATGAGACATAAACTCATCACAAATAGAAGCCGATAGAAGTAGAGAAAGATCCACATGGAGATCAAGCTACGTGTGGAGCTGCGGCAGTGGAGCAAGCTAGCTCCAAAAGGAAGTTGTAGCTGGGACTTGGGGTGTAGCTAGAAGGGCGGTTGGGAGGCAGCATAAGCCCATACTGCAGGGACCCCCGATCTGGACGCACCGACATTGGGTTTTCTACCTCGCCACTATCGACAGCGTCTATGCAGAACATCGTCCCCTTCCCCCAGCGTCGGGATCAGTCCGGATCTGTGACCAGCAGTCTGGCCACCGTCATTCTATGCTTGTGAAGAGAGCAACCCAAGCAAGCAGGCTTGTAGCTTAGGCTCGTGGTAGTGTATATATAGTGGAGCGGTTTTCTTTTTCTCTCCACATCAACCATTTTATATTGCATACATGTCATTGAAGAGTGAAATGATGGTTGCTTCTTCCGACAAACTTAATGTGTGATTTGACTGCTCCCGAGTGGCCCCTACACGTACTCCCCCTACGTGTATGGCCGTTCCTGAGTCTCACTTGTACTTATCTCTATTTTCTTGCATGACACGTAGACTGGATGCACATAGAGGAATTTTGTTACTCCCACTATCTAGGTGAATAACTCATCTTAGGTTGTGCACCGTGACCAAGGAAGATGAGAAAACGAGAGAACTTAATGTTTATTTCCTAATTCATAGCATTGCATGCAATGAACTAACCACTGCATGTCGTGTTTGGTAGTCTCAATTCATTGAAAGTGTAGGATTCAGGGTTCCGCAGACCCTTGAGAGGTTCAAAATCTAGGGTGCGTGCGAAGAACTCGTCCTCCCCAGTCTGCCCACTCACTCAATCCACGGCCTAGCAAGACGAACCGAACGAACAAGGGACACATCAGTTTATCCTGGTTCGGGCCACCTTACGTTGTAATACCCTACTACAGCTTTGTGGTGGATTGCCTCGAGGGGCTGAGGATGAACTAGTACAGTGGTAGAACAGCCTCAGGAGGTAAGGTGATCTTGAGCTCGATGAGCTAGTGGATGAGAGGATGAACTGAATTGTCAGCCCAATATGCGACCCTATCCTTGAGGAACTCGAAGGTCCCACCAAGGATAGACCCGCATATTGAAACGCTTTTGCAAGGTGGATATCATTACATCGTACCATTACATAATAGTTGGGGATACATACATAAGGCACAGACGCCCCCAGAATACATCAATATACATGAGAACAACATCCGACTATGGATGAAACATAAACAGAAACTCAAACAATATCCACCCTGCTAGCCCAGGCTGCCGACCAGGAACCTAACCCAAGATCAACGAAGAAGAACTCCAACACAAGTAAACATCGCTCTCGCGTCATGAGCATCGCATAACCTGTACCTGCAATTGTTGTTGTAGTAATCTGTGAGCCACGAGGACTCAGCAATCCCATTACCATGGGTATCAAGACTAGCAAAGCTTAATGGGTAAAGAAGGGGTAAAGTGGTGAGGTTGCATTAGCGACTAAGCATGTATGGTGGCTACCTTACGAAACAAGAGCGAGAAGAGGAGCTTAGGAAGTGGTCATCAACTAGTAATGATCAAGAAGTGATCCTGAACTCCTACTTACGTCAAACATAACCCAAAAATCGTGTTCTCCTCTCGAACAACCCCGAAAAGAGACAATCACGGTTACGCGCGGGGTTGGTGTATTTTAGAAGAGTTTACTTCAAGTTTACTACAATCGGATATTAACAAATTCCCATCTGCCACATAACCGTGGGCACGGCTCTCGAAAGTTTATACCCTGCAGGGGTGTCCCAACTTAGCCCATCACAAGATCTCACGGTCAATGAAGGATATTCCTTCTCCCGGGAAGACCCAATCAGTCTCGGAATCCCGGTTACAAGACATTTCGACAATGGTAAAACAATACCAGCAAAGCCGCCCGAATGTGCCAACAAATCCCGATAGGAGCTGCACATATCTCGTTCTCGGGGCACACCGGATGAGCACTTCGTACAACTAAAACTAGACCTCAAGTTTCCCAAGGTGGCGCTACAAAGGACTCTAGTTTGGACCAACACTCAGAGGAACACTGGCCCGGCGGGGTAAATAAAGATGACCCTCAGGCTCCGGAGACCTAAGGGAAAAAGGTTTAGGTGAGGCAAATGTAAAACCAAGGTTGGGCCTTGCCGGAGGAGTTTTATTCAAAGCGAACTGTCAAGGGGTTCCCATAACACCCAACTGCGTAAGGAACACAAAATCCGGGAGCATAATACCGATATGACGGAAACTAGGGCGGCAAGAGTGGAACAAAACACCATGCATAAGGCCGAGCCTTCCACCCTTTACCAAGTATATAGATGCATTAATTAAATAAGAGATATTGTGATATCCCAATATAAACATAATCCAACATGGAGCAATCTTCATCTTCACCTGCAACTAGCAACGCTATAAGAGGGGCTAAGCAAATGCGGTAACATAGCCAAACAACGGTTTGCTAGGAAGGGTGACAAAGGTTAGAGGTTCATGGCAATCGGGAGGCTTGATAAGCAAGTGGTAGGTAACGCGGCATAGCGATCATCGAGGGAACTAGCATAGCAATGATAGTAATGAGATCCAAGGTGACGGTCATCTTTCCTGAAATCCCGCTAGGAAGAAGAACGAGTCCATGAAGAAGATGAAGCCACGAAGATGAACCAAGCGTAGTCGAACGGATCCTCACGAACGCAACGAAACGAGAACTATCGAGAAGAAGCACAACCGGAAAGAAGCAAACAACATGGTAAACACATAACACATAATGAGACATGATGCTCAACCAAGTATGATGCATGACAAGGCTACACGAAGCTACTCATGGCAACATATGATGCATACAAGAACAACACATCAAAGCAAGTTTAAATGAGGGCGGAAACAACATATAACAATTCCGGTAAGTCCTCATATGCAAATTTCGAAATTGGTCCAGATCTGAATAAACCTTATGTTCAAGTTGTTAAATATCAAGTTAATATACATAAAGATGATCTACACGGCTTTCTAGTCAAGTTACATATAAAGTTCGTTTAATTCGGAGCTACGGCCTACAAGATATGAGCAAAACAAGTTAAGCATAACATTGTAGCAAAAATACATTCAAACATCAAGAAAACACACTCCAAGCATGCATTCAACAAGGTAACATGAAACTACATGCAAAACTAAGCAAGTTTCATATAGAGCACACTCAAAACGGAGCAACGGTTCAACACATACACATGAAACAAGTTTAAAGGACAAGCTGTCCAAAACAGCAACTAGGCATCTAGGAAGCACCCAAACAATATACTACAGCACCCCAACATGAAACAAAAGGCATGAACATGATTTACAGGTAAAGCATGATAAAACATGAACAGTAAGCTAACTCCATAAATCACTAGAACATGCTCAAAAGGACATGGCAAAATTGCAAATAATAACAGTTCAGACTTGGTGGAAATCGCTGGACTTGGCAGAATTAACATCAGATTACAATATTTAGAGCTACCAAAGAACATGTTACAGCAATCTATCATGGCAAACAAAGGCACGGCATGTTAATACTGAAGACAAAGAACAAAACTCCCTTATTGAACTTATTCCAAAGATCAACAAAAATTAAGGTAGCATCCATGCAAACATGGCAAATGATATGACAGGTTTAGACTTAGTGAAAATAACAGTGCATGACAGAAACAACGATAAGTAGGCATATTGGTGAGCTTGTACCACTCACCACAAAGCATTTCATGGCATGTGAAGATAACCAACAGTAAAATTGAATAATTATGAAGCTAAGAATGGCAATATCATAGACATAGGGTGCATGGATCACTAGCAAAACACATGGAAAAACTGAACTTAATGTTAACAGGCTGACAGCAACATTATTTAGCAAGTTTGGAGCAAGATTACACCAAGCTACAGCAGGCTATAATTGCAATCAAGGGCCTGGATGGATATAGAATTACATGTATGAAAAAACATCCTTAGTGAACATCTCCAGATGATGCATAGAATGACTTGTCAAAGCAGGTTTACATAGCATCACAAGATAACAGACTACTTTGCAAGATTGTTTACCTTTGCAGAAATGACCAAGTCACAGAAATCAGCAAATATCATGGAGGCTATTTTGCAAGCTTGTTTCAATCAAGACATGTCATATCATGAAGAGTGAATTGCACCGCAGCAAATATGGCATGTTGTAGCTGACAACACATGTAGACATCATACTCAGAAGAAAAGCACACAAAAAGGTATAAAAAGACAAATGAGCAAGTTCTGTTAACTACAGTAGACAACATCACGTAGCACACTGTCGGTGTACTAGAGTAGGGGTACCCTAGTATCCCGAACTTGTGCACGGGCAGTTGCAGCCCTCCGCGGCAAGGCTTACCGGGTGACCGCCAAGGTCCTCCGTGGTTCCTCTGGAGACATTCAAGAACAAAGTATTCAAGCCAAGGAGACAAGGCCCCGGCAAGAGGAGCTTGCCGGGAAGGCCACCCAAGGCACATAGGAGACAAGGCCCCGGCAAGAGGAGCTTGCCGGGAAGGCCCGGTGAGCGACAAGCTTCCGGGCGCGACAAGACAACAACATGACAAAGGCGCTTGTCATGCGCAGACCACCTCTCTGTACCTACGCTTCCAAAGACATTCACTAACGTGTCGCCTCGACCTTTCCAGCGCTGCGTGGCGAGAGGTCTGTGCAGCCGCCGTGCGAGGTGACAAGTAAGCGCTAACAAGTTTGCCATCGTGGCAAGCGGTGGCGCTCGACGGTCCTCGTTTGCACCGTTAGGGCGACTAGATGGGCATTTAATGCCTTTGTCCCCTGCCGTGGGTTAGGTATAGCAATCGTATTACCGTATAAGTAGGTGTACCAACCACTATTTTTCCATTTGTACTTCGCCCACGTTGCCACCTATCGGAGCCCCTTTAGCATATAAAAGGAGGCCCATGCGCAACGTAGAAAGGGTTGGTCGATCGATTCCCTCTAGGCTCGCCTCGCTAGCAGCTGTCTGCATCTTGTAGCACTCGAATGCTCGAGCAAGAACGCAATACACCTAGACATGCAGCGGTAGGAGTATTATCTCTCCGGAGAGCTCCGGTTGGGTAAACCTCTCGCGTGCTTCGCCTCGATCCGCTCTTCGTGCGACCTCCGCTCCCCGCCGAACCGAAAGGGGCTCGGTCCGCCGGCCCCATAGGTGTTCGTGGGCCAGATCAGCCTGCCCCGACATCTTTGGCGCGCTTGGTAGGGGGCATCGAGGTTGTGTGAACCTGATCCGGCGTCCATGCGAGCTAGATCTTCATCATCTCCGTCAACATGCCACCGAAGAAGAAGGCTTCGGCGGCAGAAGCCCCGTCCGCGTCGAACCCACCACCACCGGAGCAAACAGGTGGTGGGGTAGACGCCGGCGGAAGAATGGACGGCGACGGGGGAACTCACGGTGCTGCCAAGTCCAAGGACAAGGCCGCGCAGACCTCGGCGTCCGTACATGCACCGCGCCCATCTCAGGAGGCGCGGGACCGACAGCGTCATGGCATTCACAATGCCATACGCCGTTGGACCGAGATCGAGCCGAGGATCTCGGGATGCTCAAGACCGGCATGCACGCCAACATGCTGGTAGCGAAGCGAGGCACGGTCGCCGGACAGATATCGCTCCTTCTAACATAGTTAGAAGTCCGGCATATCCCGCCTCGCGCCGCTCGCCATCGCCACCCACTACTCCAGCAGAAGCTCGGGCGAGCTCAATCGCTCTCGGATTACCCTCCAACGGCCGACAAGGTTGATGAGTGGAGGGCCACCATTCAGAGTCTCATCGGCTTCGCCAACGGCGACGCTCCGCGGCAACCGAGTGCATCGCTGCCGCGGCAAGACTGCCAAACACGAGCCGGTGGCGACGAGACCGGTGGGGGTGCAACCACCATGCACTCTCCACCCCGAAGGCCAAGATCGCCGACTCGCCGGATCCACCTCGACAGCGACTCCACTGCATCATCAGATCCACGAGCTCATCGCGATCAGCGCCAAGTTCTTCATGAACGACAGCAAGAGGACGCTCGAACTCGTGATCGAGCGCCAAGAGAAGCGGCGTCAATCCGACAAGCCGCTGGGCCCTCTGCTGACATGCGCGCTAGAGGAACCAGCGACTTGTCAGACGCTGTAGGTTGCCCTGCGCTCACTCGTGAGCTGCGGCAAGTCCAAAGGGCCCAAAGAAGAAAAACTTCAAGCCGACGCATCGGAGAAGTACGACGGCAAGACGCATCCGTCGGAGTTCCTCGGCATCTACACCATCGCGGTGCAGGCTGCGGGGCGAGACGACAAGATCCTTGCCAACTACTTCCGGCCGGTGCTCAAGCCCAATGTCGATCTGGCTCATGCACTTGCCGGACAACTCCATATCTTCTTGGGTAGATCTATGCCATTAGTTTGTCGGTGCCTTTACAGGTGCCACAAGCCCCATGGCCAAGAAAGCGACCTTCATCTGCCGCCCGGAAGGAAGGAGAGCCCGCGCAAGTACATTCAAAGATTCAGCCACAGACATCACAACATCTCAGACGCCCACCTGCCGCGGTGATCAAGGCGTTCCATCGAATCGCGAAACCGCAGGATGCGGGAGGAGATGGTGATGTGCAAAATCGAGACGTTAGTGAGCTACTCATACTGGCCGACAAGTGTACGCGTCTTTGAGGAAGGGAGGAGACTCCGGAGAGAATACCAAGCAGGAGGATCCGATAGTGAAGAGACCGCCCGGCAAAGAAGAGCGGCAGGGGCAACAGAAAAAAGAAAGGCAGAGATGTGCTAGTTGTTGAGCAGTCCGGCAACGGAGGTGGCGACAAGAAAGCCAAGGCTGGTAGCTCCGGCAAGGAGGTTGCCGCTGGCACCAACCGCCAGTCTGTGGTGGCCGCCGACAAGCAGGACAGCTCCGGCAAGCAGTACTGCAAGATCCACCGCACCAAGGGTCATGACCTCCAGAGCTGCAAGAAGGTTGAGCAGCTTGTCGAGCAGCAGAAGGCTGAATACGAACGACGCGACAAGGAGAAGGCTCAGAAGGCTGGAGGAGCCAGCAAGAAACGTCCCGGCCGGGGAGGGCGCCGCGGCAAGGCCAAGCAGCGGCAAGGAGACAGGCCTCCCCGCAGCCGCGACAAGGATGACGACGACGACGATGAGGACATGGATGATGACGAGGCCGATGAGCAGGAGTTCCAGAAAGCCATAGAGGTCCTGTGCGTTGACGGCGGTGCTTCTTTGCATACTTCACACCGCCAACTCAAGCAGTGGATGCGGGAAGTCAATGCAGCAGAACCATCCATCGAGTCACGCAGGCCTCTGAAATGGTCCAAAGACGCCTATCATCTTTGATATTGAGGACCACCCCGATCGTGTAATCTGCGATTGGTGCTTGCCGATGTTGGTTTCACCAACTATCCGCAACCTCAAGGTCACCAAGATGTTAGTTGACGGCGGGCCGGCTTGAATCTGATCTCCTCCGGTGCTCCGTAAACTCCAGATCCTCGATGGCGAGCTCGAAGAGACCGGCACTTTTCAAGGAATTAATCCGGGAAGGAGCAAGTCAAGGGAAAGATCACGTTGCCGGTAACATTTGGCGCCGAAGTTAAACTTCGTGGAGAGGGTCACCTTTGATGTTTCGACTTTCCATTGCCTTACAATGGAATACTTGGCCCAAAGACTCGCCAAATTCATGGCGGCCTCTCACTATGCCTACAACCTCCACGAAGATGCCGGGCCCGATAAGTGTCATCTCCGTCCCTGGCGACAAGAATGATGCTCTTATCTGCGCCGACAAGATCTACCGGGAAGCGGCAACATGACAGTTGCAAGCCACTTGCCGCTGAAGCTCCCGGAGGGAAGAAGAAGACCAAGTCCGGCAAGAGCTCTGATGCCCACTCCGGCAAGCGCACCTCTTCGGAGTGCTGCGCTACCGTCGAGGACGCACCATCGAGCTCCACCGGCAAGTATAAGAAGACGATGACAGCTCCACCAGAGACCAAGAAGGTGTCCGCCAAGGAGGACGACACTGGTGGTACTTTCACCATCAGTGCCTCTCTCGACCCTAAATAGGAAGGCGCACTCGCTGCTTTCCTCAGGCGTAACATCGACGGCGTGTTTGCATGGCAATCGCCCCGACATCCCCGTGTTCCTGTGAAAGTAATTGAGCACCATCTTGCCGTTTGTCCTCATGCGCCGCCCGTCAAGCATAAAGTCAGGAAGCAGGCAGTGGAGCGCCAAGAGTTCATCGCGGAAGAAATCAAGAAACTGGAAGCAGCAGGCCTTGTTAGAGGAGTGCTCCATCCTACGTGGTTGGCCAATCCTGTAGTTGTACGCAAGGCTAACGGGAAATGGAGGCTTTGTATCGACTTTACCGATGTCAATAAAGCTTGTCCCAAAGATCCATTTCCCTTGCCGCGCATCGACCAGATTGTTGACTCCACGACAGGATGTGATTTGCTTTCATTTCTGGATGCATATTCAGGATATCATCAGATCTTCATGGCGTAAGAGGATGAAGAGAAACCGCATTCATCACCCCATGTGGCACATACTGTTTTGTACGGATGCCCTTCGGGTTAAAGAATGCTGGTTCAACGTTTGCAAGAGTAGTTCACGACGCTTTTGAGCCGCAAATGCACAGAAATGTGGAAGCATACATGGATGACATAGTGGTCAAAAGCAAGGACAAAGCGACCCTGGTTCAAGATTTAGACGAAACCTTTGCAAATCTGCGCAAGATCAACCTCAAGCTCAACCCCGAGAAGTGTGTGTTCGGAGTCCCTTCCGGCAAGCTTCTCGGGTTCTTCGTGTCTCAGCGGGGAATTGAAGCCAATCCCGACAAGATCAAGGCCATCGAGCAGATTGAAGCACCAAAGCACGTCAAGGATGTACGAAGGCTTGCCGGTTGCGTATCTGCTCTCAGCAGGTTTATCTCTAGGTCTGCTGAGCGCGTCCTGCCGTTTTTCAAAATTTTGAAAAAGGCAGGTCCGATGCAATGGACTCCGGAAGCGGAGGTTGCGCTGCAGGACTTGAAGAGATATCTGTCCTCTACTCCAACACTTGTCGCACCTAGGCCACAAGAGAAGTTGCTGCTATATATAGCAGCAACCAATCAAGTGGTTAGTGCTGCGTTAGTAGCGGAGAGGGAGGTGGATGATGAGCTAGCAACCATGGCAGACACATCCAGCGACAAGCAGGGGGCTTCGCCGGCAAGCTCTGGTCCCGACAAGGACGAATCTGCGCAGACGCATGACAAGATGCAGAAAAGGATGGTGCAGCGCCATTTACTTTGTCGGTTCCCTTCCGCAGGGGCTAGGTCAAGGTACTCTGGTGTGCAGAAATTGCTTTTCGGCCTCCTCATGGCCTCGAAAGCTGCGCCATTACTTTCGTGCACATGAGATCACAGTTGTCACTCGCTTTCCGCTGAAGAGGATACCGCAAAATCCAGAGGCAACAGGCGGGATTGTCGAGTGGGCCCGAACTGTCAAGCTTTGGCCTCAAGTTTGAGAGCACTTCAACTATCCAAAGCGAGCATTGGCGGAGTTCATAGCAGAATGGACACCAACGCCAGATGAAGAAATTCCGTAAACGAGCGCCCCGTCAAGGAAACAAGCAAAGAGTGGCTGATGTACTTTGATGGTGCCTTCTACTGCAAAGCGCCCGGTGCGGCGTGCTTGTCGCACCACCGGAGAGCACCTCAAGCACGTAGTCGGATGCACTTTCCCAAGGAGCAAGCAACAAACAATACGGTAGAGTATGAAGGTTTGCTTGCCGCCTCAGATCATGATGAGACCTTGGGATCAAGAAGCTCATCGGGGGTGACTCACAACTTGTTATCCTCCAAGTGAACAAGAATTATCGAGTCCGTTGATGGAAGCTTATGTTGATGAAGTGAGGAAGCTAGAAGAGCACTTTGACGGCCTGCAGATGGAATATATTCCGAGAGCTCGAACGACATTGCCGATGGTTCGCCAAAGTGCGCCAAGACTTAAGCTACCTGTGGAACCGTGGATTTTTGTGCTCAAGCTGACTCAACCGTCAGAACACCACCAACCGGACAGAGCAAGAAGAGGAAGTTGATCTCTGGTGACTACTTTCCGGCAGAGCTTCGAAGCCGCCGCCAAGAAGGTCCCCAAGATCGACACCAACAAAGGCCGAGGGGCGCCTGCTCGACAAGCCCTGTGGTTTGTTTCGTTGAAGCGACGCTCCCGACAAGTTTTGCTCGGCAAGCTTGCCGGGAACGTCAAGCTCGGCTAAGCCACGAGGTTCTCGCCATGGAAGCTGATATTCCCGCAGCAAAGAAATGTGCCTTTAGTCCTTGTTGTCGAGCCGCAAGCTCCAAAGATGGGCGCAGCAGATTGTCCATTTCCTTCGTACATGAGAACTTCGAAGAGCAAGAAGAAGCGGAAAGAGTAGCCCGACGGTCAAGTATGTACCAGTTTGTCGACAAAGACACTGTATGTAAGAAGGCTCAACGGTGTGAAATTGAAGTGTATTCACCGGAAGACGGACAAAGCTGTTGGCAGAGATACATGGAGGCATATGTGGTCACCACATTGGCGCCAGAGCACTTGCCGGCAAAGCGTTTCGGCAAGGTTTCTTTTGGCCGACAGCCCTCCAGGATGCAACTGCACAAGTAACCAAGTGTGAAGCGTGCCAGTTCCATTCCAAACAGATACACTAGCCAACTCAAGCTCTCCAGACGATCCCTTTATCCTGGCCATTTTCGGTCTGGGGGCTCGACATCCTCGGCCCCTTCCCCCGAGCTGTCGGGGGCTTTGAGTACTTGTACATTGCAATCGACAAGTTCACAAAGTGGCCGGAAGTGGAAGCAGTGAGGAAGGTGACAGCACAGTCAGCAGTCAAGTTCTTCAGGTCGATTGTTTGCCGTTTCGGAATCCCTAACAGGATCATCACCGACAACGGCACACAGTTCACAAGCCGCACCTTCATGCAGTACGTCCAAGATCTTGGCGCCAAGGTCTGCTTCGCTTCTGTTGCTCATCCGAGAAGCAACGGTCAAGCGGAGAGGGCAAATGCTGAAGTGCTGCGCGGGCTCAAGACCAGAACTTTCGACAGGCTGCACAAGTGCGGAAGAAACTGGATTGAGGAGCTGCCGATGGTTCTTTGGTCGATCAGGACGACGCCAAATCGAGCCAACGCCGCACACCTTTCGCTCTAGTCTATGGAGCAGAGGCAGTTCTCCCCACGGAACTTCAGATACGGATCGCCTCGAGTGCTCGCTTATGATGAGTTGAGCAAGAGCAGCTGCGACAAGATGACGACCGCTCCTTGAGGAAGATCGTCTGTCCAGACGAGCTGCTCGGTACCAAGAAGCTTTGCGCCGCTACCATAGCCGCAAAGTCAATGCCGAAGTCTCGAGGAAGGCGACCTTGTTCTTGGCGTGTTCAGTCCGCCAAGAATTCCAACAAGTTGACGCCGAGTGGGAAGGCCCTTATCGGGTGAAACGAGTCACTAGGCTCGGCGCTGTCCGCTTTGAGACCGAAGATGGCATTCCGTGAGCAACTCCTGGAATATTGAGCATCTTCGTAAGTTTTACTCGTGAAGGCTGTTGCGGAACCTGTTCCGGCAACCACCTTTTGTACAAGTCTTGCCGCTGATGCATGTAATCCTTTGTACAAAGCCGGGCGCAGACCCCGTGCACCAGTAAAGCTAGCGTGCTTCGCACACCTTGTCGATTTCGTGCTTTTTACTTCCATTTTGCATACGTTATCTGACACTTAGTGCAGCACCTACCCCTGGTAAGTGATAACGAGCCACGAGGCTCCATATCTTTTTTTTCTCTTCTTTCTCTTTCTCAAAGAAAAGAAGGTTCCCTCGCACACAAGTTTGCCGGGGAAAGGAGAAGATAATGGTGTGGACCAAGCTGCCGCTCAAGGAAGTCTAGCCTTGCCGCGAAGCAAACGACAGAAAAGCTAAGTTGCCAAAGTTTGAGCAATCAGTTTTAAAATTTTTAAGTTATCTTCCTTGAACGACCGAACTTTGTATGGAAAACCTGTGCGCAGAGGAACCAACTCATAGCTAGTTGCGCTTACTTTGTTTCGAGTCCGCTCAACAACTTAAGTGAGCTGCGACTAGTTGTGACAAGGTTGCTTTGTCGGAAGCGGCACCGCCAAGAGGTTGCCTTGACGCTCAAGATGGCCTTCAGGCCAGTGTGCCAGCGCCACGACAAGTTCCCTAAAAGCGTAAGGCGAAAACATACAAAGGAAAGAATCAAGTAAAGGAAATAACATAGCAATTGATACTCAAAATAAAGTTATATTACAAGATAGCTTGCCGCAGCTCTAATGGATTGTTCCTATGACATGACTAGCAGCGGCAAGAGAAAGAGAAAACGGGCGGCCTAGTTCACGCGATCGCCCTCAACCCTCTTGATTCCGCCACCCTGTCCACAATGGGTGCGACAAGGGTCTTGAGCGCCCACATCAAGATCCGTGGCGGGGACTTGAGGGCGTTGGTGAGGTTGAGGCCTGGGTTGCGGAAGGCCACCTTCATCGGCACCTTTTGGAGGGCTCCCAGCAGATCTGGCGCGACTCCTCGGCCAGCTGTTTTGGGACCTCTTCCTGAGTCGCTGGAGAGCCGCCACCACGCCTTGAAGAACAAGCTGAGCTTGGCGCTGGGTTGGAGATGCTCGCCTGAGGAGTATCCAAGATCCACCATCCCCAGCTCCATCAACTCCTGTGGATGGCTGCAAGAAGATCCACGAGACCCTCGGTCCGGTGCTCCACATTCTCCTCAAGGCACTCTGGGCGGCAACAACATTCACCAAGCAGCTCCTCGCCGGCCTTGATCTTCTCCTTCAAGGCCACCTCCTTCTCCTTGGCGCCATTCCCGAGTCAAAGTAGTTAGCTTCAACTCAAGATCTGCATTGGAGTCCCTGGCGTCGCTGAGCTCCTTGCTCCTCTCGGCGAGACGGCCCTGCAACTCGCCAAGAGTGTAGGCGTCCTTCTCGCGCTCGTGCTTGAGTGCGGCAATCTCCTCGCCGCTCTTCTTGAGGCTGGCCTCCAACTGCGCCACCTTCGTCTCCAGCTCCTTCTTGGAGGCCTCGGCAGCTGCGGCAACATCCTTTGCCTCCTTGAGAGCCCCGCCAAATGTTTCCTCGCGCATGGCGAGATCCTCCTCATGGCTGTCCAGGTTAACCTTCCGCTGCCACTTTCGCCTTTCCTCAGCAGACTTCTCGGCGGCAAGTCATTGTTCCTCCTCACCGCAGCCTTCTCGAGGATGAAGGCCTTGCGCCTCGGCGAAGTTGCTCCCGCCTCCACCAAGGACCGGAGCTTTGGTTGCGGCCTCGAGCTCCTCCGCAGATCTCGATGTCTGCTCCGCCGCGATAAGCGCCTCTCGGGTTGCTTTGGCTTTGTCGGGCGGTAGAGCGACAGCTGCAGCAATGCTCCTCCTCGTGCTCGCCGCTGCTATGGCGCGTCAACTAGCGCCAGCCGGAGGCGGCAGCTCTTCATCAAAGGTTTCTCCTTCGGCCGGCGCTTCGAGCTCGACTCCATGGGAGCTTGATGAAGACGCCGCCGCCGCCTTCAAGTAGGCGCCGGACTGGGGCTCTTCGAGCTCGACGCTGCAGCAGCGGAGCGGAGGATCGGCGGTGTAGCGCTGGCGCTCCTGCGGCCTCGTGGTCGCTGCGATCGCGGACCCTCGCCCGGCTTCTGCGGCAGCAGCTTCGGTGGCCTCTTCGCCGGCAGGCTCGTCAGCGCCGGCTTCTTCTTCCACGGCGGCGACTTCGTCAGTGTTGCCGCGCACGTCCTCCTCGCCGGCGACCTCGGTCTCCATTGGCTCTGTGGCAGACGGATGAAGAAAGTCAAGAAAATATTCAAAGACAAAATCAGAAGAAGAAAAACACAAGGGAAGTACTCAGGCAAGAAGGGTACCGGCGCCGGGGGCTGCGGTCATGGTCTCCGCCACCAAGGGATCGCTGGTGCCGTCCCTTGCCAGAGAGCTGCCCCTTGCCGGAGAAGGCTCCCTTGCCGGAGAAGGCTCCCTT
Organism: Aegilops bicornis; assembly: GCA_021605145.1. Lineage (NCBI taxonomy): Eukaryota > Viridiplantae > Streptophyta > Magnoliopsida > Poales > Poaceae > Aegilops > Aegilops bicornis. Next base: position 328,142,244 of record CM038674.1, on the reverse strand, counting down.
GCCGAGGAACGCTCCCTTGCCGGGAATCCACCCTTGGCGGCGTAGTCGGGCGTATGAGGCTGCTCGCTCCTACACAAGTCAACAATGATATCAAAGGAAAAAAGCACCCATGCACGCCAACAGCAAGAAGTAGACCATATACTTACCGGGGCTGCGCTGGGGCTGCTTTGAAGGAGAGTTGTTTCATCCGGCAAGGTTGTCTTGGACGCCTCCCGCCATCGCAGTAGGTTCGCCCTCGACGACAATCACCGGGGTCTTGGCTCTCTTCGACATCCTCAGGCCAGCGTCACGAAAAGGAATGGATTCAGAGTAAAGCAGATCGAGATACAAGACAAGGCAACAAATCAAAGAATTACAAGTACACAAGGAATCTTACTCTTCCTCTTCCTCGCCGGAGCCGAGCGCAGAGGTCGACTCGCCCGCCTGCACGACGAGGCGGAGGAGTGGGCTCCTTGGACGCTTGGCGGGAGCGGGATCGGTGGCTCGCGAGGCCCCGCTCCAGCTTGCCGCAGCCGACGTGAGGAGCTCCCGCTGCAACAATGCTTGCCGCGGTGGAGCGCTGCCGCGTGACGCTGCGCTGGGTCTGCCCGTCTCGCCGCCTGCGTCTCCGGCCTTGCGAAGATGCCTTCTTGGTGGAGCCGGTGGCTCCGCTCGCGGCAAGCTGCTTGGAGGTGGAGAGGATGCGCCCTCGGCGGGCTCGCTCGACTCGGCCTCAGGCTCGGCAAGCTCTTCCTCGCCGACGAACTCCTTTCACTCGACAAGACTTGCCGCCTCGGCTGCCTCCGCCTCCTCCACAGTGAAGCCAAACTCATCGTCGTCAGTAGTGTCGCGGGTGAGGCCCCTCTGCTCGTCGGGGCGGACCGGCATTTCCACTAGATTGTCAAAAAACTGCCGCACCACGTCATCTGCCGGCTCTTGCTAAGTGGGGACAATTCCATGGGAGTCACACAATGGCATCATTGCACGGATGCGGTCAAGCGACGAGTTGTTGCACAGCGGAACGACGCCCCTCGGCTACCTAAACATCTCCGGATGATCGTGGATCAGCTTGAACAGCTCCAAGAGCATTGCGTCAAGCTCCAAGACAATGAAGTTGAAGTTGAGGCCCGGGCGCAGCCTCATGATGTCTGCTGCTTCTGAAATTCCTGTGCAGGTCTCCTTCTCTCCTGCAAGGGGGCGATGCAGCGGCGAAGAAAGTCCGCGCCAACAGTGCCTACAGTGAGTCCGGCAAGTCTGAGGCGGAGGATTCGAGTAACTGCGATCTTCAGCCTAGCGTCCTCCGGGGCCAGATTGCTCCAATCATTGCCACAGACATCGGGGTTTGGCGCTGGGCGGTAAAAGGCTGGGTTCTCCTCAACAATCCAGCACCAATTTGCCCTCCACTCCTCCCACTTGCTACGGAGCTCTCCCTCCAGATAGGCCTCTTTCTTGCCGACCACTGAGACCCAAGCAATTCTTCCGCAAGGGGCTCTCCTCTCGCTCGGGGTAAAAAGAAGTAGCGGAAAAAGAGCTACATTTGGGTGGACTCCGACAAAGTTTTCGCAGAGATGTGCGAAAACCGCCATGGTCAGGACGGCGTTGGGGGTGAAATCAAGAAGGCGGAACCCGTAGGTGTTCATAATGTCACAAAAGAACTCAGAGAAGGGCGGGCAGAGCCCGCAGTAGAAGAAGAGCGCGAAGAAGGGATACCCGTGGGGCCAGATTCTGCAGTAGCGGGGAGTCTTCGCGCTGGATGCGCGCTGCCTCATCGACGGAAGAGGTAGAGTTCTCCTCGGCCTCGCGGCGAGCTGAGGGGAAGACGGCCCGCTCCTTCAGAAGCGCCGCAAGCCAAGAGCGCCTCAGCCGACTTCACGGTCTTCCCCTTGTCGGCTTTCGGGTCCATGGCGGAGGCGGTGGAGGAGATCGACGGCGTTGAGTGTGCTGGTGGCGATGGGGTGCGGAGCGCTGCTCTCTTTTCAGCCTTGAGAAGAAGGGGGGAGCAGCGGTGGTTTTTTGATGGGACAACAACTGGCAAGGTAGGCGATGTGCCCCTGTTTACCCTGCTTATAAAGAGGGAGGGGCGGACGTTCCGATTTTACGAATAAAGAAACCCCCACGATCTCGATCACGATCGCTCACACGACGCCACGTTCGATGCGTGCCATTTGTGGGGGGCGTGGTGGGTCCGGGGTGAGTTATGGTGTGACCCGGGCCACGTGTGCCCGTGCCCTGTTTTGGGCCTAGCCCAACAGCGCTCGGCACCGTGTGGCCTGTGCCCGGGCTCTGCCGATTGTACTAGAGTAGGGTGCCCTTGTATCCCGAACTTGTGCAGGCGATTGCAGCCCTCCGCTGACAAAGGCTTACCGGGTGACCGCCAAGGTCCTCCGTGGTTCCTCCGGAGCCATTCAAGAACAAAGTATTCAAGCCAAGGAGACAAGGCCCCGCAAGAGGAGCTTGCCGAAGGCCACCCAAGGCACATAGGAGACAAGGCCCGGCAAGAGGAGCTTGCCGGAAGGCCCGTGAGCGACAAGCTTCCGGGCGCGACAAGACAACAACCGCGGCAAGGCGCTTTGCCGTGGCAGACCACCTCTGCACTCCACGCCTCCAGCACATTCACTAACGTGTCGCCTCGGGACCTTTCCAGCGCTGGCGTGGCGAGAGGTCATGCAGCCAGTGCGAGGTGACAAGTAAGCGCCGACATGTTTGCCATCGCGGGCAGCGGTGGCGCCTGACGGTCCTCGCTTGCACCGTTAGGGCGACTAGATGGGCATTTAATGCCTTTGTCCCCGCCGCCGTGGTTAGGTATAGCACCTTGTATAATCGTACAAGTAGGTGTACCAACCACTATTTTTCCATTTGTACCCCGCTCACGTTGGCACCTGCCGGAGCCCTTTTGCATATAAAAGGAGGCCCATGCGCAACGTAGAAAGGGTTGTGCGATCAGTTACCTATAGGCTCAGTCTCGATAGCAGATAGTCTAAACAGTAGCACTCGAACTCTCCAGAGCAAGAACGCAATACACCTAGACATGCAGCAGTAGGAGTATTATCTCTCCGGAGAGCTCCGAAGCTGGGTAAACCTCTTGTGTGCTTCGCCTCGATCTGCTCTTCATGCGACCTCCTCTCCCCGCCGAACCGAAAGGGGCTCGGTCCGCCGGCCCCATAGGTGTTCGTGGGCCAGATCAGCCTGCCCCGACACACACTTGTATCGATGATTTGGACATCAAGATGGACTCAAAAAAGCATGGCACAATGTAATGAAATGAAGAGCATCTCATGATGATCATTTTGATATATGGCATGATGAACATGGGCATAAAAATTACTGAGATTTCGGGACTTAGCCAAATTTTTACACTCCGAAAGCAGATCTAGGGTTCGTCCGTCGCACGCGAGCCGAGGCAGCGGCGCACGTACTCCGGCGAGGTGGAGATGGCCGGGGTTCAACGAGGAGGCTGGGGGAGGGGCGCTCCGGGCCGGATCGGGCCGGATCCGGCCGGATCCCGGCAAGGCGGCGCGGGCGGAGGCGCGGTCCGACGAGGTCAGGGTCGGGACAGCGGGAGGCGGCGGGGTGCTGGAGAGCTGCGGCGCAGCGCCGTGGTCCGTGGCGGGAGAGCGGCGAAGATCCGACGGGCGCGGGCGGCCAGACGGATCAGGCGGCGGCGCGCTGCTCGCAGCCGCAGGGCTCGGGCGGCCTCGGGCCTCACGGGCCCGCAACGATGCGCGGCGGCGCTTGCCACGCGGCTGCCCGGGAGTGTCTGGGAGCGGTGCAGCGGGGACGGGCGGACAAGTCCGGACGTGGGGTGGACGCGTCCATCAGCGCTAGGAGGAGGAAGGCTAGGGTTTCACCGCGAATTTGGACGGGGGGGGGGGGGGGGAATTTATAGGTATAGGGAGCTAGGAGAGTCCAAATGAGGTGCGGTTTTCGCCCTCACGATCATGATCAATGACCGAGAGCATGGAGGGGGTTTGGATGGGCTCATTGGCTGTGGTGGAAGGGTGCTGGGCTGCGAAGAGCGAGGGGTTTCGGGCTACGCGGTTAACCGTTGGGGCATTGAACGACCTCCAAATAGAACGAAAATTGACAAGCGGTCTACTGGTGATGTACCAAGACCACTTGACAAATCTTGGTCCATTCCGAGAACGTTTTTCTCCCGCTCAAGAAACAAGGTCTAAGAGGTGCAACTAGTGCATGTGAGAGTGTCGGAACCCGAAACGACAACGGGGCAAAGGACCCGATGCATGTTTGGAAAACATGAGGATGCAATGTAGATGATGACATGGCAAAATGCAACACGCAAGCAAATGATGGCAACAACGGCGAATAATTGGAAGACACCTGGCACATGGAATCCGGGGCGTTACATGAATGATCCCCTCACTATGGTGGTTGCTAAGTCCTATGTACAGTGGCCTTGGTCCTCTCCCCAAATGTAGGAGGAAGGGATCCCACGATGGCCAAATTCGAAGGGAGACAACTTGTACAAGTTATCCTTACAAAAGTAGTCTTCGCCTGCAAAAGCCTGTGGTGGTGACGCCGCGGTGGGCTCCGCGATGACCTCCATCCTGTCATCCTGGCGATCTTGGTCTTGTTGCACTGATATGAAAACCTTTGCTTGATTCCTCGAGACTCTGCACCTGCGCTTGCCTCGTTAGCGCCAAAGAGGAAACTGGTACACTGCACCCACTGGCGCCCGGCCTGGCCTTGGTCATCATGGTTCATGTGATATGAACCTCGCGAGGTGTACCCTGCATAGATATCTCCGCTCCTCGGGAGTTAGCCTGGTGAGGCTGCCCCCCAGGGAGGTCTTGGTGTCGTCCGCCTCACGAGGCTTGGCCCCTCGCGAGGGTCTTGGGTTATTTTTGCTGAAGTGGGCCATACCGGGCCATCGAAGAAGCCACGTCGTGGGCTGCAGGCAGGCAAGTCTGGGTATCCCCGATCCTAGGACGCTGACAGTAGCCCCCGGGCCCAAGGCGCGCTCGAACTTGGCTTCGAAGCGAAGCCAAAGGGCAAGGGCGGAGCACCGAGGCCCTAACCGCCTGCGGCCTCGGTCGACGTGTGGCGATTAATGGGACGTGGGCGTCTCAGCTTCCCCACGCACAGCCTCGGCAACTGCTCTTGGCTGACAAAAGGCCGGCACCTGCCGCAAAGCCTTCATTGTCCTTCCTTCGTCTTGCTCTAGATCCCCTTCTCCTTCTCGCCCAGAGAGACTCCCGATCCACCCAAACTCTCCCCCAAGCCCATGGTCGAGGGCCGCTGACAAGGCGAAGTCCGTGCGCTCGACCGCCTTGTTCGAGCCTTCCCTGAGCGCAACCAATGTCATAAAGAAAAACCTCGCCGTCGCGATCCAGGTGACTGCGGGCAGCAGCAACGAGGGGGGAGAGACAACTCTCCGGCTGGCTTCGCCAAGCCGGAAGCCTTGGGTGGCATCTTCTATCCCTTCTTCCTACACAGTGTCTTCGCGGGGCTGGTCCCCCTTTCTCTGGCTTCTTCTATGCCTTCCTTCGCCATTACAATCTCCACGCCCTCCATCTTCACCCCAACTCCATCCTCCTCCTATCGATTTGTGTCTTTTACTGCGAGGCGTTCGTAGGGGTGATGCCGTCTGTGGCGCTGCTCCGCCATTTCTTCTATCTCTGTGTCAAGGAGGGCCAGTGTTCGGGGTGTTCCATCTTCGTCGCGGCCAACAGCAGCAATGCGATTTTGCAAGCCTGGAAGAAGGTGGAGTACTTCAAGAACAAGTGGATCTTCATAGACACCAAGCGCTCCTACCCTCGGCTGGAGCTGCCGACCGGGCTGCTGACGCCTCACAAGGGATGATCTCACAAGAAGCTCACCGATCCCCGGGATGGGGCAGTTCATAGAGAAGATGGTGGCCGACCTAAAGCCGGACAACCCAAAGGCGGAGAAGCTGACGGGGGCCATGATTGTCAAGGAGTTCCTGACACAGCTCCTGGCTCCGCTCCAGGCACGCTAACGCCCCTTGTGGAAGCTTATGGGCGCGGGAGGCGACCTCCGGCTGCACCCGGACGACTTGCCCGAAGAGGAGCTGAACAAAGTCGTGATTCTACTTCTTGGGAAGGACCAGGGCTGCCCGCTGGATACTCATCTTCCGCTATACCGCCGTCCCGATAGGGAAAAGATCGCCGACGCCATGGCCGTCTTCGACGAGCGCGGGATTGTGCATCTGGGGCCTTCTCGGTCCCCCGGGCTCCCTGGTGCACTTGTCCTCCGGCGAGTCCGACCAGGAGGAGGGGGCGGACTTGGAGGGGACTCGGGAAGTGGCGGGGAGACCTCTCCCCCGCGCCAGACCGATCTCCTCCTCACCCTCTCTGATGACGACGACGCCGACGAGCACCCTGTTAGGGAGTCGCCATGCTCCGCCGGGGTTACCACGAGGTCCAAGGGCACCCCTCCGAAGAAGTTGAAGCTGGGGGTCCCGAAAAAAGACCAGCTCGGCACTGCTGCAGATCCGGGCATCGCGCCCTTGTCCACCGCTGGGGCCCGCGCGCCAGTGCCCCAGACCGCGGGCTTGGTGCTTCAGAAGAGGGCGAGGGATTACGCCGCCGTGGACCAGTAAGCGTCCCGCCTTGATCTTTGTTCCCAGTTCCTGTCGTAGTGTCTTGACGCAAGGTCTCGCAAGGCGTTGCGGGATCTCTACGCGATGGGGTTGAAGGAGCCGTTGGTGAATGTTGAGGAAGACCCCGCCGAGCTGCTCTCCCAGCTTGTCACGACGCTTGAGGGTGTTGTCCTTGGGGTCGGCCCCATGGTGGAAGGAGAATGCCGGGCTCTCTGCCTCGGCCGTGACTCGCGTCTTCAGCCACCCCCACCTTCGCGACCCCAACTTCGACTTTGAGGCCCAACTTGAGCTTGTGGACCTGGAGCACTGCACCGCTGCTGCCGATGCGGTGAAGCACCAGGTGGAGGCCCTACTACGGAAGTTCCTCGCCATCGACCCCGCGCCCACGGCTGATGGGGCCGCCGAGCCCACAGCCACGGCTGATGGTACAGGTGACGGTGACGTTGTCGATGATGGGACACTCCTTGTGGGCGATGGAAGCGCCCAAGGATAAAGAAGAAGCTCGCTGGTGGCGCTACCGTCCATTTTATTTCCTGCAACATGCACCATGCCTTGCGGAGGCGTCAGAACTTATCTGCTCTGCACTTTTTAACAGACAATATGGCTTGTAATAATTTCTAGGATTTTGTGATTTCCTTACCATTTCCTGTAATGTTCTGTGTCGGCAGGGCCTGGCCCCGCGCATACCTCAGCCGCCGCTGGCTCGTCCGGATCACCAGGACGAGACCAAGCAGTGAGGGGCTACATGACCAGTTAGGCTCCTGAGTCGCGATGCTCAGGAGTCCCCTCTCACGTACAAACAACCGTGAGGAAGGAGATGCGAGAGTAGGCCTTAGCGTTCTACGTCGGCAGGGCCCAGCCCCGCGCATACGTCAGCCGCCGTTGGGTCATCTGAATCGCCAGGACAAGACCAAGGAGTGAGGGGCTACTTGACCAGTTAGGCTCCTGAGTCGCGATGCTCAAGAATCCCCCTTGACGTACGAACAGACCTCCATACCTTTCCTCGTCGAGGTCCCGCTCGGGAGGGGCGCGCGATGACCAGGTCCGAGGGACCTAGCAGGGTGGCGTACGCTAGGCGTGACCTGACCTTAGCCCCCGTGCCCAGCCCCCTCACGCGACTCTCCCGAAGGGTAAGTGTTGCAATGAGGCTGACCACTGAACTTGGCGGCTCACTAAGCTTAATGTAGCCATGGGGCCGCCCTTAGTTCTTTATCACTAGCGGGGAGCATGGCTCTTCCGCACTTACACGGGCATAGCTGCTCCTCAACCGTGTCGACTGCAAGCACGGAGCATGGTGCTTCCACTGGTGCGTGGGTGGGGGCTCCCTCTAAGTGGAGCCCCCGGGGCGTGTACAAGCTCGCCTTGACACGTGGCTTGCACGCAAGGCTGGAGGGGGTGTGTCTTGGCACCCGTGAGCTACCACGAGACTCACAAGGCCCTACCTCAATGCGGGTTGCGCCTGAATTTGATTCGGAACACTTGTGATGGCCCTGTGAGATGGTTAGACAACCTGCGCCGAATGAATCTCCTGAGGTTATCCCATGAGAAGGCCAAACACCAACGACCCCAGGAGGTGAAGTGAACGGGGCTGGCCCGCCAGACAGAGCTCACTCATTGGGTTTGTCGACGCTGCTGGGACGGACCCGAGCACAGACGCCATGCCCAGTCTTCTCATGCAAAAATCTTGAAAAAAGAGAACCGGCACACGGCTCCCGTGGTGATGAGGCACCGGGTCGCGCGCCCTAGCTCGTCCGCCCGCAATTAGCTCATGCGAGAACGAGGCACCAAGGTCCATGGGAAGTGACGTACACGGGAGCTGGCCCGCGAGCCAGAGCTTAGCCTCTTGGGTTTAGCGACGCTGCAGGGACGGACCCGAGCACAGACGTCGTGCCAGTCCTTAATCATGAGGCGGTCATGGGTGGGTTTGCAAGGGCGCACGACGTTCATGGCATCAGAGTACCAGAAAGGCAGACGATAATCATAAAGCAACTCATGGAAGGAGCTAAAGCTAGTTCTGATAGATGCAAGAACGATACATGCCACACGGACAGACCCACGCGGCCTGGGGATGATGCAGCCCGAGTAGCGCCCCCAACAGAGCGACTACAAGATGCAAGAAAGATACATGCCGCAGGGACAGGCCCATGCGATATGGGGATAATGCAGCCCGAAGGGCACCCCCAACTGAATAAACCGGAAAATGTCACCTGGCACCGTTGCTGAAGAGAGTTGAAGTAGCTGAAGACACGTGCTGAAGAAGTCGCTCCTCACGAGGCGCCTGCGTCCTGAACCCCGCGAGGCTCTGGAGGCTCAGGGGACACGTGAAGAACCTCGCCATCTCCGACAGGACCGCCTGGTGCCTGGCCTCCTGAGCCGCCAAGATGCTCCGTAGGCGGCGCGGAAGGTAATAGCCGCGTTCGGCAGGCCAAAGGGCATGCGAACGTAGTTGTGAGGTGGGCCCTAACACAGACCAACATGCCATGGCCAGAAGCACAACTGGGATGCGGCCACGTTGAGCCCTGAAATGTTGATGCAGATGCACAACTCGTTGTCCTCGCCAGGACAAGGAGCCGCACCAGATGGTGGGCGGCGGTCATCGCGCATAGTCCTCGCCTCTTGAAGCTCCTCGGTCGCCTTCGTGATGAACTCCTGAGCACCTGGCACCCCGTGCCTTGTGCCCTCGTGAGGGAAGCGTGCGATGAAGCATGCCTCCATGTGGTGCCCGAGCGCCACCCTCGTGACATTGACTACGTCAGAGGCCCTACAGAAGAGAGCCCCTGAGCCCAGCTTGAGGAGGGCGCTGGGCATGCCTTCCTATGCGCGAGAGGGAGGCGCCCCATCTGTGGGAGCAGATCCTGAGGTGGTGCCGCTGGAGACACTGCTCTCCTAAGGCTCTTTGTGGAGCAGCTACTTCTTCTTGGGGACAACCTTAGGAGGATAGATGGTGCCTTCATTGTCTGGAGCCTCGATCACCGCAGCCTGGTAAGCGCGCTCGAGAGAACACACCGCGTCCTTCCCCCCGTAGGCGATCGTGATGATTTCGTGGTTCCCTGGCATCTTGAGAACATTGTAACCATGATGACTCACCGCCGTGAACTTGGCCAGGGCTGGATATCCAAGGATGGCGTTGGATGGAAGGCGGATGTGAACGACATTGAAGTCGATGAGCTCTGTGCGGTAGTTTTCACGCTGGCCGAAGGTGATGGGAAGGCGGATCTGCCCTATCGGGGTGGTGGAGCTGTCGGTCACTCCTGAGAAGGGCTTGGTAGGCTGCGGCTGATCATAGGGCACTTGGAGGCGGTCAAATATCTCGATTGAAAAAACATTGAGCCCCGCACCGCCATCGATGATGGTCTTGGTGACGAGGGCGGTGCCGATGACGGGCAAGCAAAGCATCGGGAGGGCACCGGCAGTTGCCGCACACTTGAGCTGGTAGGACGAGCTGAAGGGGATGGTGCACTTGGACCACCTGAGCGAGCGCGTGGCCTCGAGCTTGGGTAGGGCTGCATTCACCTCGCGGGGAAACTCCTTGAAGATGTGATGAGAGGCTAGGGCCTGAGCGCCACCCATGATGCAGGCGATGGCTCGAGGCTCCTGAAAGCCCCTAGCCCACTCGTCCTAGTAGTGGTCATCATTCCTTCTTGGTGGTGGTGGCAGCGGAGGGAGGCCTGCGTCGCCCTGAGGACGGTCCTCACGAGGCTGATCTCTCCAGGCGCCCTCGCGAGGCTGGTCCTGCCAGAGGTCCTCACGAGGCTGTTCGCGCCACTCCTGGCAGGGGCCGCGGTCGTCCCAGCGTCCTCCACTTCGGCCTCCATCGCGACCGTAGCCTCGATCGTTGCACTCGGGGTGTCGACGAGGCGCCCGTCACGGATAGCTCTGAGCTCCTGACAGTCATTGGTGTTGTCGCTGTGTATGTTGTGGAAGACGGAGAATGGACGGCTGCACTTGGATGACTCTCAGTGGTCGCAACCGCGCTTCATCTCTTGTTCAGCCGAGAGCACGGTCGCCCCCTTGCGCTGCACGTCCTTGCTCTTGGCCTTCTTGTCTTCTGGGTCAGCCCCTGGGAGCTCCAGGAGGGAGAGGCGGCCCTCCTTGGCTCTCGTGCACTTGGTCGCCATGTGGAACATCTCCAGGGCTGTACACAGGTCCTCATGTATGGCGAGCTCCTACTTGATCTTGACGTCACGGACGTCGTCAGAGAACGCCGAGATGATGGCCTTGTGCGAAACCTTGGGGACCTTGACACGAACACTGTTGAAGTGCTGGATGTACTTCTGCAGGGTCTCCCTGGCTACTGCTTGATGCGCCGTAGGTCACCCGCGGCAGGCGAGCAGTAGCGAGTGCCCTGGAAGTTGGCGAAGAAACGCTCACGCATCTCGCCCAGGGAGGAGATTGATCCCGTGGGCAGATTCAGGAGCCACGAGCGCGCGCCATCCTTGAGGGCCATGGGAAACCAGTTCGCCATGACCTTCTCGTCGTTGTTGGCCACCTCGAAGCTCAGCTCGTAGAACTGCAGGAACTCGGCAGAGTCGGGGGTGCCGTCGTAGCATGGAGGCAGGTCAGGCATGAACTTCCCCGGCCAGACGATGCTGCGTAGCTCAGGAGTGAAGGTGTGGTAGCCCGCTGTGGTCACCGGAGCCCGTCATGGAGGTGGAGCCTGATCTTGGCGCTCACGCGCCACCACCGCAGGCTGCGCGCGGTCTTGACGTGGTGGTGCTGGGAGCGCAGGGGCATCTTCCTGCGGCCGCTGGACCTCCCGACAGCTTTCTTCTTCACGCGCGGGCGCCCTGCACGGCGGTTTGCGCCGCAGAGCTGCGCGCCTTGATCCGAGGGCGACGTCTTGACATGGAGGCGGTGGAGGTGCTCCATAGGCTACGTAGCCCGCGGCAGGCGGCGAGCGAGGTAGCGAGAGAGACGGCGCAGGAGAGCCCCCAGCATCACTGACAAGCTCGGTGATGTGGTCCAGCCAGTCTTCGTAGAAGTTGTCGACAAGGCGGTAGCGCAGGAGCTCGCCTGCCATGAGCAGCATAGCCTGTGCGTCCGTCGGCCCATGACGAGCATGAGATGACGATCCAGCCAGAGTCAGCGATGGGGTGGCCGTGCGCTCATGCCTCGCCAGGCTGGTGGCGGCGTTGGCGGTAGGCGATGGGGAACAACGGGGAGGCCCGCCGGCGGGCGCCGTCTAGGCGACGCGAGCGGCAAGAGGGGCCCGACGCTCAGCACGGGCTCAAAGAGCGTCAGCCATGCAAGTGGTGGAGCAGCGGTGAGTCAATCGGCGGAAGAGAGGCTCCGACGCACCCCTACGTGGCGTGCCAAATGTCGGATTCAGGGTTCCGCTGACCCTTGAGAGGTTCGAACTCTGGGGTGCGTGCGAAGATCTCATCCCCCCCAGTCTGCCCGCTCACTCAATCCACGGCCTAGCTAGACGAACCCGACGAACTAGGGACACAACAGTTTATCCTGGTTCGGGAAACCTTGCGGTTTAATAACCTACTCCAGCTTTGTTGTGGAATGCCTCAAGGGGCTGAGGATGAACTGGTACAGTGGTAGAACAACCTCAGGAGCTGAGGTGTTCTTGAGCTCGATGAGCTCGTGGATGAGAGGATGAACTGAATGATCCCCCCATTATGGTGGTGGCTAAGTCCTATTTATAGTGGCCTTCGTCCTCTCCCCAAATGTAGGCGAGAAGGGATCCCACAACGACCAAATTATAAGGGAGACAACTAGTACAAGTTATCCTGACAAAAGTAGTCTTCACCTGCAAAAGCCTCTGGTGGTGATGCCGCGGTGGGCTCCGCGATGACCTCCGTCATGCCGTCCTATCGGTCTTGGTCTTGTTGCATCGATATGGAAACCTTTGCTTGATTCCTCGGGACTCCGCGCCTGCGCTTGCCTCCTTAGCACGAAAGAGGAATCTGGTACACTGCGCCCACTGGCGCCCGCCTGGCCTTGGTCGTCACGGCTCACGTCATATGAACCTTGCGAGGTGTACCCTGCATATATATCTCTGCTCCTCGGAAGTTAGCCTAGTAAGGCTTCCCCCTACGGAGGTCTTGGTGTCGTCCACCTCGCGAGGGTCTTGTGTTATTGTTGCTGAAGCTGGGCCGTACCGGTCCGTTGAAGAAGCCATGCCATGGGCTGCAGGCAGGCAAGTCTGGGTACCCCCGATCATAGGACGCCGACAGAAAGCATGCACGCCTTGGCTCTCTTATTGGTTGATATGTCAAGAAACAAGAAACGAGATGGGAGTTAATGCGCCGCACCTAAGTGTTTTGGGATTATTTGGTTTTCATAAGGTGACTTATACACATAGCCGGTGGGAGTACTGCACATTGTTACGTAGTACTACTAGTACCTACTCCCTCCTTCCAGTTCATTACTAGTACTCCCTCCATCCTGGCTTATTGGTCCCCTTTGTACTGAATTCATGGGCTCGTTTTCCTCAAGTAATTGTCTTTACCAGCGTATTAATATCGGGAATGCATGCGTGAACAACGAATGATTAAACCTTGCATGAAACATTTTGACAAAGCATTGACTTATGAACATGTGAATGTTAGGGACTACAACCTCATGCATGCATGCAACAGTCAAACGAACACATGGACACAAAAAGTGACGCCCTAATGCATGCATGTCCAAGCACATGACGGAACACACATGGTCACGCTCAAGTGCTCAACCTACACGTGCATGCACACACATACTAAGCCATGGTGATCTAGTGACTGTATAAAGACTGGAAAATGTATATATTGATCGCAATGAGCGTATTATGAAGTCCACTGACCGTATTTTTACAAATATACAGTGACAGACAATGTATTTATCTCATTTCAAATTAAGCCATATTAACAGGAAAAGAGGCAATATGGACTAGCATTACTTTGATGTGTCCCGTCGACTTGCCGAATGAGTAGAAGCTTGGAGGACGGGAGAAGGTTGCGCGCGGTGGCTCGCAGGACAAGGAGAAACTTTTGACTAATGCAAGCTCTCCCTCGCTCAGGCGATGGACGTGCAACAGTTAATTCGGTGTCAGATTGCCAGTAGCATACACTGTACAAGTACCATTATTGCTCGACTTCCCAAAGAGGCCAACAACCAAGCGCAAAGTTTACTACTCCGAGTACTAGTATTACGTAGTACTACTAGTACTACTATACATGTATGTACTACTAGGAACCGGATGGTCGAGCGTCTGCACTCTTATTTTATTTTAACATGTGATAAAGCAATCTTCAACACGTTTGGTTCTCTTCAAGGGTCCTCGCATGTGATAATGGAAGTTGATTACATGGAACACTCGCCACAATTCTCGCTTAATTATGGCTCCTTTCCTGTTAGAAATAGGAGTGCTCAGTAATATTTTCTCTTTTTTTGTTATTCAGGATGTAAACAGGTCAGCAAACCTTGCGCCGCATCTTTGTGCGAACCGTGCTTGCTGCACTTTGAATGTGACCGAGAGATGGCTTGATGGAACACCTCCCATCCTTCTTCATTTTTGCAGGGTACCTCACTTCCTAGTGATCAGTCTCTTGGCTGATCATCCTAAGTATACTTATATATGAATAAAGCTCTCTCATTTACCCTGAAAAAAAGATTAAGCCATATTAACCGTAAAGGAGGGAGTATGGACTAGCACTGCTTTTTGGTGTGTCCCGTAAACTCGCAGAATAAGGAGAAGCTTGCAGGACAAGGTAAAGCTCTCTTACGCCCTCTCCGTCTACCTCAAGCATAGTGGCTCGCAAGACGAGGAGAAGCTTTTGACTAATGCAACCTACCCTCGCCCAGGCGGTGGACGTGCAACAGTTCATTCGGTGTTAGATTGCAAGAGGCATACACTGTACTACCATCATTGTTCGACTTCCCGGAGAGGCGAAGAGCCAAGCTCAAGGTTTAGTAGCATGAGTAATACTAGTACTAGTATACATGTACTAGGAACAGCATGGTGGAGCGTATGTACTCTTATTTTATTTTTATCCCTGATAAAGTACGTATTTATTTGGGAGAAGTGCGGAAGACGGAAGCCCAATAGTATTAAAAAACATCGAACATATGCATACTTGGCCTCCATGCGAGCCCGTCTGTGTGTTCTCGCTCCTCGTCTCTCTCAAGGAACAGCGGGGTGGCCATTTTGCCGTCAATGAGATCGGTTTTCTCACACTCTGGTCCCACATGTAAGTGATATGCCAAGAGGAAGTCTGTTGACCGACTGGCCATACGCATACTTGGTTTTACACCCTCTGTCACAGTTTACAGGGCGCACTTCACTCTCATGCATTTCTCTCCATGCATTTCCACCACCAGAGAGATTTTAGACGTGTTTGGTTTAATGCTCAATTAATTAGGGCGTGGTAACCGCAATCATGTCCATAATTTTCTCTTGATGTAGGTGACACAGAGTGGAGTAAGTGCATGCATGTGTGTACCCGGGGTGGAAGCACTGCATGCATGTGTGTACGCATTATTTCCTCTAGTAATAGGCGCCGTGCTATAACTACCAATGCTATTTTTCAGGCCGATTGCTAGTCACCTTGGTCCCAGAGATTGTTGAAGCGCCATTTATAAACAAAGTGATTTGAGGGAGTAGTATGAGCGGATTAAAAGAAGAGCGTATTGATGGTTGCTTCTTCCGAGCAACTTACCGTGGGAAAGGTGGGCCTTATGATTTGACTGCTCATTACTCACTATTAGTGCGGCGCAACGACCGGGCTGAGTCTCCCATGCGGTTGTGCAATACTCCCTCCGTTCTTAAATATTTGTCTTTCTAGAGATTTCAACGAGTGACTACATACGAAGCAAAATGAGTGAATCTACACACTAAAATATGTCCATTTGAAATTTCTAAAAAGATAAATATTTAGGAATGGAGGGAGTATAATTTTGTGCATGGCACATGAACCCGTATGTTGAAGAGGCTTCTAGCAATGCTATCAAGCTTCCAACATTTGTTTACATAATTGACGTACTATACAAATAATTTTCCAGCGACATGAAACTGTACAATGCTCTGAGCTTTCATCTTTTGTTTCGTGTGTCTTGCCATCCATGCTCTTTCGGAAAAAATAAAAAACTAACTTCCTTGCTAATGCATCTCAATGATTAGCAGGTCAAAGCTAATATTTACATCACAGCTAAAGACAAAGTTGTGAGGCAGCAACTTCCCCGCAGCTCAGTCTAAATCAACAAGGCATGTTGGGAAAAAAATAGCTGTCTGGAGCATGCACCATTCCGATCATTTTGTGCAGTTCCACTAAAATAGAGCTGAGCTTCCCTGTTCCAAAGATATTAAGTGTGACTACAATAATAGAGGACTATTGATGAAACAATAAACACACAAAATAGAAGACGGTCACCTTTGCAGTCTCTCTTAAGAATAACTAGTTGGAGAAGATTAAGAAAATAGTTGGCGAAGATTAGGCTCGTAGTTGGATGAGGAGGATAGAGCAAAACCAATCTCCCTCTGTGTAGTCGCAATGAAATGTAGAGATGTTGCCTGAGTGGCATTTTAGTACAACTGTACAAAACACTCTTAAGAAAAAGTGATTTGTGCAGTTCACCAAAAGGTCGCAATAGCAACGAGGTGAAATGGATAACCCTGTTCGCAAAAAAGAGGTAGAAAGGAAACAATTACTGGATAATAACAGTTGATGACACATACGACGAAAAAAAAGAAGCATATTCCTTTCCCTAAGGGAGGATAATAGTACGGTTGTGTTTATCTAAAACGTTGTGAGGAGGAGATTGCAATATGGAAAGTGCGTTGGACGAGCTATGTTTTGGGCAAAGAACTAGGGAAGATCCACATGCAGCGATGTGGGAAGATGGGCAGTGGAGCAAGGCGGGAGGGGATACCTGGGGGATATCAGGATGTAACTAGGAGGGCGGCGGCGGGAGGGATCTGCCCATACTACACCAGCAAGCAAGTTGCATAGGCCCTACCATGCCGGATCTTGGTCAGAGAGAACGGCGAGCACCCCAGATCGGGACGTGTTGCCTCGGTGCCGTCGAACAGAGAAATGATGCACATCCTCCCTTTCCGCCAGCTGACGGGATGCGACCGGATCAGTGACCAATGGTGAGAGAGCGAGAGGCCGCCGCCGCCTTGTGTGAGATACTCTAAAGAGAGACAAACCCCGGCAGGCAGGCTCCATTGTATATAGTGGAGCAGACTACCTTTTTCTCCATAAAAATTATTTTATATTCCGTGTACGTGCCATTGAGCGATATAACTTTATTTAAAAATAACTCGCCAATGCATCAAGCCGAACTTTGTTTCGTGCACGCGTGGTACACGACCTCCGTAGGTAAACAACCACTACAAGCGCTCAAATTAGCACGTGGGCTGCCATTTCATACAGAAATAGGCCATCAGGGCGGCTCAAACACGGAGATTGCTCGGAGACGCGGAGGTGAGCATAAACGACTCGGGGTCGACTTAATACCGCGGCGGTGACTCGGATTGAAGCCGCAGACAACTTGTGATGACTTGAGGTGGAGCCAGGTGGTGGCTCAAACGGCGCCTTGGCGAACAATTTAACACGACGGCTACTTGGCCGGGGTGGCTCACCAGCAGGTGACTTGACAGGCAGCTTGATGGTGACTGCGTTAGCCCGCAGTAGCAGAGGCGGAGTCCAGACCAGCCACGTGTTGTAGCTGTCTTTTGTCTTTTGTTTTGTTTTGATCCATCAGACGTAAGGCTATTCAATTCCCAAATAGTAATCAATCCCTCGTCTGATCTGATAACTCGATCGGGACTTGAACTTGTACATGTCGGTGACTTGCACCCATCGGACCCGGTAAATCCTTGCTGAACCAAATGGAGATCCTCCCCCTTCAAGATTTTCTCTGATGATCTTGCCAAACAAGCCGACAAACACCATCAATAAAAAATTTCTAGTGAACTTAACATTGATGCAGATCCTTCCAAAATCCAGCTTTTCTTCATCCGGAAAATTGCGAACTTCTCAAAACCCTAGAAAAGATCCCTCCATGAACTCAAAACCATCATGCGCAGGCCCCATGGTGGGCACCAACTATCGTGGAATTGTCACCGCAGATGTCGTAGTGTGAGGACTTAGTCGTGAGGCCAACGCATCTATGTGGTAGCTTGAGAGGGGTTGATCAGAATCGAGAGACGCAACACAAGACAAGGGTTTATACAGCTTCGGGCCCCGGGAAACATCATCCGGTAATAACACTACATGTTGTTCGTGGCTAGGTCTCATTATGGTCATGAGGGAGTTGCTGTAAGCCGGCTCTCCTAGTTGTGTCTAGCCTTAACGATTATTTTCTCCCCCTACTTATATAAGTTGAAGGGGCGGGTTACATGTAGAGTCCTCCTTGGATTAAGACTTAAACTATTCTGTCTGGTCATCACGGGCCTCTCTCCATGGGCTTCTTAACGCCTTGGGCTTATTAACCCCAGGCGACTCTGCTACAATCTGGCTTAACATCTATCGGCTTACCATCTGACTTAACATCTGGCTTAACATCTGTTGACTTAACATCTGCCGGGTCACCAATGAAACACCAAGTCCCAGCCGGGTCATATCTCCGGCCAGGTCATACCGCGGGGTATATCCCCGACAGTAGCAAAATCTAATGCAAGCATGAGAGAATGGAATGGACGACATCGGGATGATCAAGGGGGGGGGGGGCTTGCCTGGAAGCTCCAATGAAAGGGGAGAAGGTTCGTCGTCGACATAGTCAATCACAGCGGTATCAGCATCAGTCTCGGGGTCTACCAGAGAGAAGAGGGGGAAGAAACAGTAAATACAAAGCAGACAGGTGCAAGACATGAGAATAGGCAAAGCTAGGGTGTTCTAACGCAGTACTACACGAGATCAGTGAAGGGGAAAACATCCGGGAAAGTTTTCCCAAAGTTTGCCATTTTTTGACAGATGAAACGGAGGGGGACGGTTGCAGGTAGGGACGTGTGGCAGACGAATGACCTGCGTATTCAGACTAGTCTCGTCATTCTGAGCAACTTTCATGTACAAAGTATTTTCATCCGGGTTATGGTTTATTTTATATTAGTTTTCAAAGTTTTAGCAATATTCTAAAAATCTCTGAAATTTTACCAAGTGTGAAAACTCGACAGTTTTAAACATCACTTAGCTGTTTTCAAAAAGTTACAACTATTGTTTTGTACCTCCTATGATTTTGTGCCTTATATCAACTGTGAGCATTTTTGTGCAATTTACATGTTAGTAATAGTTTCATCCATATTAGAGTTCATTTGCAGTTTTTCAGCTAACAAAATTTAGCATTTTGTGAATTTCATAGGATTTAATCCGCACATCAAATGGATTTGGTCCAGTGGGGTATATTGAAGTTTGTAAAGCATAATTCCTTCACATATTACTTTTACTCATGTTAGCACTTAATTAGCTGTTGTTTAGGGGTAGTCCAGAGAGCTAAAGACTGTAGCAACACAAAAGCTAGCTACTGCTACAATAACTGAATGTTACTTCTAGCAGAGCGGTAGAAGAGTGCAATGGCGTGGTGCAAGCACTAGGCAGCAGCGGTGAGGCCACGCTCGGGAGGAGCAGTAGCAAGCGGCAACAACACCACATAGCAATAGCAGCAGCTGAAAGCAGCAGCAACTGGCAGAGCAGCGAGTACCAGCGGCGTCGAGCAGCACAATAGTAGCAAGCAGCAGGCGGCGCGGGAGGGCATGCGCGAGCACGCGACGCACGCACAAGGCGAGGCCGCGTCCGGTGAGCTCTCGAACGGAGCCGCCGGGGGTGCAGGCGGTGAGCGCGAGCTCAACAGAGCACGGCTCTGTGGTTGTAGTGACCAGACCTCAAACAATCTGACCTCTGTGCATCAATGTCATCCCTGGATCAGTAATGCTGACACGCACATTACTTGAAGGATTTATAATAGAGTAGCAATCACACACTTATTACATCGAATGTCTCAAAAGAGAACTTATTTCAATAAATATGGCTTAAGGCCATCTAATACCGATAACAGCAGAAGGCTTGGAAGATAAGCTAGTCCCTCAACTCCAACGGCATCATTGAGTATAGAACCATGACCTAATGCACCTTACTTGTCGTCTGAAAAGTCTGCAACCTGAACGTTGCAGCCCGAAACGGGTCAGCACATGGAATATGCTGGCAATGTAACATATAGAGAGTAATATGAAAGAGTAATGCTATACTACATGCATATATGGCTCGTGGAAAGCTCTATGGTTACAGTTTTGCGTAAAGCCAATTTTTCCATACTGCAAAGGAATAAATTTTATTTAACTATCATGGTGGTTGTTAAACATTTAGAAAGGTTGACAGCATTCTCAATCCCAATTAAGTAACATCATTAAACCCAACAAAATTAATTAAAGTAACATGATGAGATTCACAGGAAAATCCAAGTACTAGATACTCAAGATGTCCCTAACCGGGGACACGGCTAACCATGATTAGTTTGTACACTCCGCAGAGGTTTGTGCACTTCCCCCCCACAAGACTCAACCCCCTCCGTTGGGATTATCGCACTACATGGTGTTTGAGAAACGGATGACCGAGACATAGTCATTCAGAAGCGCTGGCAACTTACGAACGGGTAGATAGTTACACCTACATCCCTCTACATCTGCTGGTCTACCACTGTAAGAGTTCGCACGACTTAATCAACTATGCTAGAGCCCATAGTAGCTTGTGGCTGCACACGGAAGTTTCTAGCATGAATAATCTCATGATCCCTTTGAGCTTGGGTGGCCCAGGTACCTCAATCCACCCAGATGTGTGTTTAAGTTGCCACCTTAATTTTAACCATTAATTAACAATCTCACATCTGTCATGGATACACTCAAACCTAATCCATGTCTACGAGCATAGCATAGCATAGCAATATAAGCAATAAGTAGAAGTAACTCCCAAGGGTTTGTATATAACAGGGCAATAGGTTCTACCTCATCAACTACTTCCTATCCCACATGTTAATCACATCATAATCATGCAATGTTTGAGAATTGAAACTAATGCATAAAAACTTGGTATGAAAGGGATATGATCAAAGTGTGAACTTGCCTTGCTGATGATCCGCGAAACCTAGAGATTCAAAGTAGCAAGCGGCGCACTCCGGGTACTCTATCGCAAACAAACAAGCATACATTAAGTACTCATCTAATGCACAGGTAAAAACTCAAATAAAATATCTAACCAGAAAGTTCAACTTAAGAACTCCGGTTTGCAAAAAGAATCAAATCGAACGAAGCAACAAAAGTCAAACGGCGAAAGAAACAAGCTTCGTTTACTAATCTGGACCTAAGTCAAATTTTACAGAAGCAAAAACTTGTTTGAGTTGATTAATCAGAAAGAGGGTTTCGAGACGAAACTCTAGGCGCTTGAATCGCCTGATTCCGATAAACGAGCGAAAACCTATACAAGATCAAAAATCGGATCAGAAATCACGATCAGAAATAATCGCGGAAAATCCGAGAAAAAGAAAAACGGATGAACAGGCTAACGAACGAACGTTCTTTAACTGAAACTAAATGACGAAATCCGTTCGCTAAAATGAACGAACGAGCGAACGCTCGCTAAATAAACTAAACCGGAAAAAAACAGATCTAGGTTTTTTTTAAACCGGACAAAAAACCGTCAGAAAACCGAACGGTTTTCTATAGGAAAACCGCCGGCGACGAGGCGCGGCTTACTCCGAGTAGCGGCAGTGGTCCGCGGGCGGCGGCGGCGGTCGGGCGGCGGTGCAGTGTGGCGGCAGCGGTGGCGGCGCGGCGGGTGGCGGCGGCTAGGGTTTGGGGGCGCGGGTGGGCTGGTGGGCTCGGGGGGGGGGGGGGGAGGGGCGCTTTATAAAGGGCCACGCCAGGCGGAGTCCTGGCCGAACACGGCCCATAGTCGGTTCCCTTTTTTAAATAGTTCGCGCAGAAAAACAAACAAAATAAATACCAAACGGACTTCAAAAATCCCGAAATAAAATTTTCCCGGCTTCTAAAATCAAGCCGGACAAGATGAACATTTATTTGGGGCCTAAATACAATTTTGAAAAACACACATTTTTCCTAAATTCAAATAAAATAGCGATAAACTCCAAATAAAAATCTTATTTGACTTTTTTATTAAACCTTCAATATTTCTTTATTTTGGGAAAGTCATTTTATTCCCTCTCTCATATTTTTGTAATAGAAATAATTGAAGATAAAATAAATAAAATCAAATCATCCTATTTTCAAAATTTGAGAAAACTCAAATATGAAAATAACGAAATCTCCAACTCTCTCCGTGGGAACTCTCTCCGTGGGTCCTTGAATTGCAGGAAATTCCTAGGATCAAGCCAAAATGCAATAAAATATGATATGCAAATGATGACCTATGTATAACATTCCAAATTGAAAATTTGGGATGTTACAGTGGTGGTGGTGACGGACGATGATGAAACCAACGGGGAAGCAGGGGGGATGACGTGGCTATGAGCGGCGCCGCATTGCTGGGTGCGAGGAGACGTGGGCGAAGGTAGCAGGCGCGGCGACCGTGAGTTCCTCGGGAGCTCGGGCGTGACGGTGGGGGCGATCTACATCCACGGTGGAGATGGCGTTGCCGGCCACTAATTGGCCCGTGGAAAAGATGCTACGGTCCCTGCTCAACATGGTGAACATGGCGGTGGCACACACGGGACCAAAGGTCACTAGTGGTCACGCCGGAGACAAGCGCAGGCGGTGGCGAGTTCGGCAACAACGGCTACGAGGCCTACGGCACAAGAACAAAGAAGAAAGGGGGTTTCGAGAGGGGCGTGTGCTCACGGTGAGGCGGTAGTGGAGGACAGCGAGCTCAGGGAGGCTTGACGACGTCGGAGTCGAAAAAGATAGTTGGCGGATCCCAAGGTTGAAAATGAGGTCGGGGTGGCGTTGCAGGGGGTCATCTGGCGCCGTGTGGCTCGACGTAGATGATGAGGGTGACGCTATGGTGCTCCTGGACTCGTTGGAGAGGCAGGGGTTGACGATGGCCGTGGGATCGAAGCGGGCACGGCAGCGGCTGCGTCGGCCTCCTCTCCAGATCTATGGAGAGGGAGAGGCGGAGAAGGGAAGAAGAGGGGCAAGTGGGAGAGTGGATGGAGCAGGGGGAGGAGCCCGAGGGGGCAAGTGGGGGGAATGGGATCGAGGGGTCGGGCGTAGCGTCCTTATCCCTCTTCCTTGCCGGTCTCATGAGGTGGTCCTGGGCGACCTGCCCTCAGATGACCTCGGTCGCATCGAACAGGAGAGAGGGAGGAACTGGGATGGTGGGCTGGCTGGCGGTCAAAGCAGGCCTAGGCCCAAAGTGGGGAAAGGGGGTTCCTTTTCTCTATTTTTATTTCATTTATTTTCTATTAAAAGGATAGCTTACTGTTTTGGATGGAGTCAAGGCATCAAATGATTTTTGTTGAATGTGAAACTTAACAAATAATTTAGGCTCAACATTGTGGTGTTGCCTAAAAAGTTTCAGGGCCAGTGGAATTATTTAAGCATTTTTAGAAATTGAAAAGGTCATTTAATATGATGTTGGACCACTTTATATTTTCCCAGGAATTAAATGGTGAGTCAAATGAAGTTGGTATCATCAAGAAGATGATCAGGGGAACTTATAGAATTACTTGAACATTTTAGTTTTACAGCTTGAAGAAATAATTCATTTGACTTTACTTTAAATTTTGAATTTGAACCGATTTGAATCTAAGAAAGATTAACAACAGTAACAACGACGACGTGGCCTCATTAGTAGAGGATTACTGAAGATTAATTATCCAGGCATCATAATTCTCCTCCACTACAAGAAATCTCGTCCCGAGATTTAAGGGGTAAAGTAAGGGGCAAGGCTCGAGAAGGACGTAGCTCAACACAAGATAGGTACGTGGGGGCTATCTCAGTGAACGTGGCATAGAGGCATATCTCGAGTAGAAATTTAAGAAAGGCGTCGAGAGCAAGGTAAGGAGTTGCAATAAGAAGCTTCAACCGGGTAGGCAATCGTTCGTTGCCTGAAATAGAGGGTGAATGTGATTCAGAGCAATGGGAATAAGTATTGCGTCTTATACCAGAATAGATCACAAGGAAGGTGGATCGTGAATTACATATGAAGCCAAGCGCGAGGGATAACTTTGAAAACAAGGATCTATAGGAGAGTCAGGTTGCAATCTTGTGGGATTGTGGGTTATGGGCCCACCATGTGGGTTAAAAGCAGGAAGGGTGCTAACATTTGCATGGTCATGATAGCAAGGCAGGTCAGAGGATAGCATGTCTGTTATGTTGGCAACAACGTTGGTACCAAGGGCGAGGGCGAAGAGAACCATTTTCCTGGTCGTTAAGACGAGGCGGACCAATAGGCAAAGTTCTCGTCCATCGGTGGCTACTAGAATGGCATCAACAATAGTAACAAGGTCTTATTGACAGGGTTGTACATCGAGGCATTTACATAAGCAGCGAATTGTCACTACTCATATATGTTATGCTACAAGAAAGGATAAACAAAACAAAGAAAAGGAAAGTGTAGACATCGATTCAGTTATCGGCGTTCTTGAGTGTCTAACAACTCAAAACCCGTGGAAACTTTGAATCGGTGAGAAATAATAGTTGATGAAGAACTCATTGGAAGTTATGTAGCTCCGTGATATTCTCGAGATACCAGAGGGTAATACTCGAGGGTAGAACAAGATGGAGGTTGGACAGGTGAAAAGATCTGAAGAAGACAAGTACTTAACTTGTCCGAGAAATGGAATCAAAGGAGAACAATCATGGTTGGAACCACGGTTGCAAAGGACCAATGATAGATACAAGATGAACTTATCACAAGGGGGTTATTATTATAACAAGAAGCTTCCATGATAAGTTCCACATCGGATTCATGGGCATGAACACAAAGGTTCAAGGTCGACTCCCACTTCTCTAATGCACAACTTTCCATTCACTTCTCGCATTCGAAGAAGTTGTAGTGTTGAAATTTTACCTGACGAAAAGCCAGTAGAGTATAACCCGCATAACTTTTGAGTTCACACGGATTTAGGGAAGACATAGATTCAACCCATCGGGGCATCTTAGAAACATATAACGCAAACTTCAGGAGTAATTTATACAAGCTCGAAAGTGGAGCATGGTTGAGGAAGCAGAGGATACAACTTACCAAAGGTATTATGTATCCGAGGGAAGGTTCACAAGGTTAGTGAATATGAAGGACGCTGTCGGATAAAACCCAACAAAAGATCCGGTGGTCCACAAGGGATCTGATGTGAGCAACGGTACTCAACCAGAAGAAGAAAGAATGTAAGGAGGTCAGATTATAGAAACAACTGACAAATTCCATGCTCGAATGCAAAGGGAATTATGATTTCCAAAACGGGGGATGAGAAGAAGAGGCTCTGATCAAAGACAATTAAGTAGAATAGACATGGATCGACAATCACTCAAAGTTTGATTTGTCAAACACCAGCTCATGTCGGGGTGACGTCTGAGCCGAAAGGAAGAATTCTAATTGGGACTGATGATCACGAGCATTCACAAATAATTCGAATCAAATGCCCAAGATTACGATGACAAAGGATGCTAATGAGTATTGCTGGAAGTAACTATAATGCAAGCAGATAAGTATTTGCAGAGCAATAGTTGGAGAGGATTATCGGAAGATCGGATAATACTTCAAAGTATCTTGTGAATCACTTGATCAACTAGGAATGAACAAATCCTCGAAAAGCACGAGGAATTATTCATAGGGGTATTCATGCGGCAAGAACTGCGGGGCAGTAAACATAAATGATTCTTGGAACATCAGAGTGTATTTCAAAACATCTTGTAATAACAAGAGCAACTGGGGATGGCAGTATGAACGAAAATATAGGTAGTTACCCATAAGGATTTATCGGTGGTAGGGATCACAACATCAGAGAGTATCTTCAAAATCTTCTGGTGCACCAAGCAATTATCTGGAGTAAGGGGCTCTCTAGAGGAAGTATTTACGAGAACCTAGAGTTAGAGTTAGCAAAATCATTTAACCCGAATAGAAGAGAGATCAGATTCCTATAGTATAGACAAGGAATAAAAGATCCTAATACCACCCAGTTGGCGACGTGGGCCCGTAAGCCTCACAACCATGTTAGTAAAACAATTTTTGAAGAACTAGACTCAAGTTCGGCCAAGGAGTTGGAAAGGGGGGGGGGTTCCTACAGGCAGTCGGCTCTGATACCAACTTGTGATGCCCCCGATTCGATAGTAAACTAGTCATGCACGCAAATGTGTACAATCAAGATCAGGGACTCACGGGAACATATCACAACACAACTATAGACACAAATGAAAATAATACAAGCTTTATATTACAAGCCAGGGGCCTCGAGGGCTCGAATACATAGCTCGATAAACAAGAGAGTCAGCGGAGGCAACAATATCTGAGTACAGACATAAGTTCAACAAGGATGCCTTAAGAAGGCTAACACAAACATCAACGATTGAAGAGGCAAGCCCTCCTGCCTGGTACCTCCTAACTACTCCTGGTCTTCGGCGGCCTCCTTGTAGTAGTATCCGTCGGCGGTGGCATCTGGCTCTAAGGATCCACCATTTGGTTGCAACAACCGGAAAGAAGAAATAAGGGGGAAAAGGGGTAGCAAAGCAACCGTGAGTACTCATCCAAAGTACTCGCAAGCATCAGATCTATACTAAGTATGCATTGGTATCAAATGGAAGGGTTGTATCTGTGGACTGAACTGCAGAATGCCAGAATAGAGGGGAAGGCCTAGCCTATTGAAGACTAGCATCTTCAAGCAGCTCCAAGCATCTTGCAGAATGTAGAAGAGTAAAGAATAGCAGTTCATATTTAACAAGCATGTTGTAACATTCATGCCCAGAGATCCTTCCTTGACTCCTTGCGAGAAAGCAATCCCGGAGCCACATATCCAAAGTATCCATTTCTAGTTGCAATAAATCAGGATATAAGTCTGAACGTCCGTTACCGTGGACACGACTATTAATACATAATATTCCCTATAGGGGTGCACCACGTTTTCCAACACGCTCGATCACTCTGGCCCGACACACTTTCCTGGGTCAAGCCCGA
This sequence comes from Aegilops bicornis, assembly GCA_021605145.1. Classification (NCBI taxonomy): domain Eukaryota; kingdom Viridiplantae; phylum Streptophyta; class Magnoliopsida; order Poales; family Poaceae; genus Aegilops; species Aegilops bicornis. Next base: position 328,115,643 of record CM038674.1, on the reverse strand, counting down.
CCTTGGAAGATCAACACGTCGTAGCCCTACCTAGGCTCAGTAGAGAGGTCCCCGCCAGTCTACATCCTAAGCATTCTGGGGTCTAGGCCCATCGCCGGTTGCACTCTGGGTCATTGTGCGCAAGGGGATACTAGCACCACTTCTGGCTGGATGGCGCGATCAGGCCTGGCCACAATGTTGAACTGGACGTCTAACAAGGCTTCGGCTGAGAATTCGACAGTTTTAAACATCACTTAGCTGTTTTCAAAAAGCAACAACTATTGTTCTGTACCTCCTATGATTTTGTGCCTTATATCAATTGTGCGCATTTTTCTGCAATCTACATGTTAGTAACACTTTCATCCATATTAGAGTTCATTTGCTTGATCATCAACAGCTCTAAAATAGCTATGAAAATAAAGCTGTTTTTCAGTTTTTCAGCTAAGGGAACTTAGCATTTTGTGAATTTCATAGGATTTAATCCGCGCATCAAATGGATTTGGTATAGTGGGGTATACTGAAGTTTGTCAAGTGTACTTCCTTCACATATTATTTTTACTCATGTTAGAACTTGATTAGTTGTTGTTTAGGGGTTGTCTAGAGAGCTAAACAGTGTAGCAACACAAAAGCTAGCTACTGCTACAGTAACTGAAATTTACTTGTAGCAGAGTGTAACGGCACGGTGTAGGCGCTAGGCAGCAGCGGCGAGGCCATCGCTGCTGGGAGGAGCAGCAAAGAAGCGGCAACAACAACAAGATAGCAACAAAGGCTAGCAGAGTAGCGAGCGTAGAAAGCAGCAAGAGCAAGCGGCGCGGCGGAGGGCTTCTTGAAAGCACGCGACACACGCACAAGGCGAGGCTGCGGCCAGTGAGCTCGCGAATGGAGCGTCCGGCGGCGCGGGCGGTGAGCGCGAGCTCCATGGAGCACGGCTCGGTGGTGGTGGCGATGGACGATGATGAAACCAACGGCGAAGCAGGGGGAACGACATGGCTATAAGCGGCGTGGGATCGCCGGGCGCGAGGACGCGCGAGCGAAGGCAGCTGGCGCGGCGACCGCGAGATCCTCGGGAGCTCGGCCGTGACGGCGGGGGCGATCTATGGCCCCAATGGAGATGGCGTTCCCGGCCACTAATTGGCCCATGGAGAAGATGCTACGCTTCCCGCTCGACATGGTGAACATTGCGGTGGCACACATGGGACCAAAAGTCACTGGTGGCCACGCCGGAGACAAGCGCAGGCGGTGGCTGTCGGATTTCGGGTTCTGGCAAAACCCTTGAGGTTCGAACACCGGGGTGCGCAAGAAGATCTCTCCTCCCCCTAGCACTCTCTCTCACCACGATCTCAAATCTTTAGCGCATCGAACTCACAGAACAAAAGGAAACAAGATTTATACTGGTTCGGGCCACCGATGTGGTGTAATACCCTACTCCAGTGTGGTGTGGTGGATTGCCTCTTGGGCCGAGGAAGAACTAGTACAGGGGAAGAACAGTCTCCTGAGGAGAGGCGCTCTTGTGCTCGGTGAGCTTGTGTGGTTGAGGATGATCTGAATGGCTTCAGATCAGTTGCCTCTCTTCGGATCCAATGCCTCCCTTCGGATCCGTTGCCTCCCTCTGTTGTGGCTAGCCCTATTTATAGAGGCCCTGGTCCTCTTCCCAAATGCTTGTGGGATGGGATGCCACAACGGCCAAATTTGAAGGGAGACAACTAGTACAAGTTATCCTCACTAAAGGTGGTCTTCGCCTTCCAAAGGCTCTGGTGGTGACGCCGTCCGGGGCTCCACGGTGACCACCATCCTGTCGTCCTGCTGGTCTTGGTATCGTTGCACCAATATGGAAACCTTTGCCTGATGCCTCGGGACTCCTCACCTGCGCTTGCCTTATTAGCACCAAAGAGGAAACAAGGACACTACGCGCGGTAGCGTTCGCCTGGCCCCGGTCGTCATGGCTTGCGTCACAGGAACCTCGTGAGGTGCCCCTTGCCTTGATCTCTCTACTCCTCGCGAGCCAGCCTCGTGAGGCCGCCCCCGAGGAGGTCTTGCATCGTCCGCCTCACGAGGCTTGGCCCCTTACGAGGGTCTTGAGTGTTTGCCGGTGAAGATGGGTCGTACATGGCTGCTGGTGGAGCCACGCCGTGGGCCGCAGGCAGGCAAGTCTGGGGACCCCCGTTCCCATGATGCCGACAGTAGCCCCCGGGCTCAAGGCGTGCTCGGACTTGGCTTCAAGGCGAAGCCAAGGGGCAAGTGCGGAGCGCCGCAGGCCCCAACAGCCAGCGGCCTCGTTTGACGCGTGGCGATTTATTGGACATGGGCGTCTCCGCTTCCCCACGCTACCTCGGCAACTGCCCAACTTGACGAGTCCCTGCAACATGCAGAGGAAAATCGTCATTACCTGTGATCGTGTGTATCGCCGGTTGGCCTTCTCCCACTGTAAATAAGGAGGGGGGCGGAGCCCCCGTCGCTCATCTCTTACTGCTCCGCTCGCTTCTTATCCCTTTCTTCATTGCTCGTAGCGACACCCATGGTGCTGATTCGGAGGTTCTCGGCCGTAGAGAAGGGAAAAACCCTCCGCGACGAGCCCGGGCCACTTCCGTCGAAGAGGAGGCCGGCCCACCGCCACGACGTAGTCGTGAGGTCGGAAGTGTCGAGGCCTTGGTGCAAGCGGTCTCCTCCCGGATATCCGCTGCCTCTGTACGACCAAGCAGAGGGCTCCAGAGGGAAAGGCGCGAGCGGCGCCGCCCATGCCGTGGCCGTGGTCGCCGCGCCGTGGTGATGCACGCCGTCGCCCCAGGAGCCCACGCCGCGGACTCTTCGCGCGAACTCGTGATGTGGGTGGCGATGCCTCCACGCACTTGGATTTACTTTCCGCAGTTCTTCTCCGCCTAGATGCCGCCGAGGGGCCCCTCGAGCTTTGGCTGCAGTACGCCGACTACGACGCCCCGGCGACTGTAGCGGAGGTCGAAGCCGTCTCCCCAGGAAAGATCTTACTGACTCGTGGCTGGGGCGAGGTTGCTCGAGTCTGACGCTCGGAAGGTGCCTCGCCATCCATTTTGAGTACGATGGTGCCTCCACCATGTTATTCAAGGTCTTCGACAAGGAAGGCCGCTGCCTGGAGTACTGCCCTGGAGGGGAGGGGGGTCGTCGGGACGGTGTAGCGGCCATCGCCGAGCCTGCCACCGGCTTCGCCAGCAACTCTTCCAGCAGTAGCGGCGGCGCTTGGGAGTCCAGCGACTCCCCTGAGCCCTACGAGAACTCGGAGATGAGAGACGACAGCTACGTGCCCCCCGAGCTCTCGCCGCGCCCAGAGCAAGGCCGCAGCGTCCGGCCGCCACCGTCGCTAATCTGGATGGGGTTGACGCTGGCCTCCCGTGGCACACTGTTGATGATGGCGCCGGCCGTGCTGGAGCGTGTAGATAGTGCTCCTAGAAACTTCCTTCTTTTGTTCCCTGCGTGGAATCAAGATGGACCCCGCGGGGGCGTCTAAAGGGTCTATAACGTCTTTTGTTGATATTATCCTGTTTCGGCTCGGTCTCCCCTTTCCAACCCCGTGGCAGCTTGGTGCTCTACGCCGACAGATCCCGGTCCCCAGGTAGGCTGCAGCCGTCGCTGGTATGCCAGGTCGCCATGCCGTGGTCAAGGCCAGGAGGTGAGCGGCCCGAGGTCCAGTAAGAGCTCCTGAGCCGCAATGCTCAAGAGGTCCCCTTTAGCGCGCAAGCAGCCACCGAGAGGTAGGAAACGGAGGCGACGTTGCTGTAACAAGGCTGCGACAAGTGAGAATCCTATGCCATAGTGCTTGGTCGACCCGGGCGTGAAACCTATCTTGGCAGTCCAGAGTTGGTTCCTTGTGCTGCACCAGACTTGTGCGTCGACGGCTGTAGTGTAGCTAGGTTGGGCCCATGCAAGCCTTCCCCTCTTCTCCCCGCTCTTCTATGTGCTCTACGTCCTCAGATCCCGGCCCTCGAGCGAGCTCAGCCGCCGCTGGTATGCCAGGTCGCGGTGTTGTGGTCAAGGCCAGGGGGTGAGGGCTGGAAAGCCAGTAAGAGCTCCTGGGTCGCGATGATCAGGAGCCCCCCTTTTAATGCGCAAGAGAATTGCATGGGAGAAGAGGGAGCCCGTGGTACCGCCTGCTATTGTCCTCAGGAGGTTCCTGCAGGTTAGCGTGAGGAGGGATACAAATTGCCACTACGATTGCCAGTCTGCCACTGGTCGCTCCACAAGAAGATGAAGGCACTGAGAGCCTGGTGAGGTGACGTGCGCGAGGCATGCTGCAAGTCGCAGCTCGACCACTCAGATTTGTCAGTGTTGCAGGGAAAGACCCGAGCACAAGCGCCGTGCCTAGCCTCCTTACGCGAGGGATCCTGAAGAAAGACGATCGGCGCGTGACTTCCGTGGTGGGTGATAATCAGCAAGTAATAACCATAGATAGCTTATGCATGGAAAGAGAACTAGCTTAGGTAAATGCAAGAACGATACATGCCACTGGGTTGGACCAGAGAGGCCTGGGGATGATGCAGCCCGAGGGGCACCCCCAACAGAGTATGCTAAAGACGTTAAAGGATACATGCCGCAGGGACATGCCCACGCTTCCTGGGAATGATGCAGCCCGGGGGCGCTCCCAGCGAAATAAACATGGAAAATGTCACCTGGTTCCGTTGTCGAAGGGATGTTTGGGTAGCCGAAGATGCATGGCGAAGGGGTCGCTCCTCATGAGCCACCCGGGCCCTGAGCCTCGGCAGGCTCTGGGGGTCCAGGCGGTTCCTTGAGGACTGTCTCCAGCTCCGCCAGGACCGGGTGATGCCTGGCCTTCTGGGTCGCCAGGACGCTCCGCAGGTTGCGCTGGAAGGTGGCCACCATGCTCGACAGGCCGAATAGCATGCAAACATAGCTGTGAGGTGGGCCCTTGCAACGTCCCACGCGCGAAGGCCAGAAGCGCTCCTGAGATGCGGCCCTGTTGAGCCTTGGGATGTCGATGCAGACGCGCAGCCGGGCATCCATGCCTGGATGGGGAGGTGCGCTAGGTGGGCGACGGTCGGCGGCACTCCTGAGTGGTCTTGGCGATGAACTCCTGAGCGCCGGGCACTCCTTGCCCGGCGTCCTTCTGAGGAAGACGTGTTGCAAAGCACGCCTCCACGTGGTGCCTGAGCGCCTCCCTCATGATGTTGGCTAGGTCTGAGGCCCTCTAGAAGAGAGCCCCCGAGCCCTTCCCGAGGAGGGCGTCGGGTGCGCCTTCCTATGCGAAGGAGGGAGGTGCCCCAAGCATGGGTGCCGGTCCTGATGTGGCACCGCTCCCCTGAGCCCCTGTACGGAGTAGTTGCTTCTTCTTCTTGGGGGTGGCCTCAGGAGGGTACGCGCCCTTGCTATCAGGGTCTTCGATTGCCACGGCTTGGAAGGCGCACTGGAGGGAGCACACCGCATCTCTTTCTTTGCAAGGGACTGTGATGATCCCGCCGCTTCCGAGCATCTTGAGGACGTTGTAGCCGTGGTGGGTCACTGCCATGAACTTGGCCAGGGCCGGATACCCGAGAATGGCATTGTACGGCAGACGGATGTGAGCAACGTCAAAGTCGATGAGCTCGATGCGGTAGTTGTCGCGCTGTCCGAAGGTGACAAGGAGGCGGACCTGCCCTATCGGGGTGGTGGAGCCGTCAGTCACTCCCGAGAAGGTCTTGGTGAGCTGAAGCTGACCGTATGGCACTTGGAGGCTGTCGAATGTCTCGACGGATGGGACGTTAAGCCCTACGCTGCCATCAATGAGGGTCTTGGTGACATGTATGTTGCTGATGACGGGTGAGCAGAGCATCGGGAGGTCGCCAAAGAAGGGTCACAAGACTTGAGCTGGTCCGCCGAAATGAAAGTGATGGCGCACTTGGACCACCTGAGCGGGCGCGTGGCCTCAAGCCTGGGAAGGGCTGCGTTCATCTCGTGAGCAAACTGCTTGAAGATATGCTAAGATGCTGGGGCCTGAGCTCCGCCCAAGATGCAGGCGATAGCACGCGGTTCCTAGAAGCCCCCAACCCCCTCGTCCTGATGGTGGTCGTCATTCCTTCTTGGTGGCGGCAGCAGTGGAGGAAGACCAGCGTTGCCCTGAGGGCGGTCCTCGCGAGGCTGATCCCTCCAGACGCCCTCACGAGGCTGGTCCTACCAGTGGTCCTCGCGAGGCCGGTCACGCCACTCCTGGCTGGGGCCGCGATCATCCCAGTGTCCTCCGCCTTGTCCTCCTCCTCGGCCATAGCCCCGGTCGTTGTGGTCGGGGCTTCGACCGAAGCGTCCATCTTGAATGGCCCTGAGCTCTTGACAGTTCTTGTTGTTGTGGCTATGTACGTTGTGGAAGGCACAGAATGGTCGGCTACTTTTGGACGACTCGGGATGGTCACGGCCGTGCTTCGTATCTGGCTCCGCTGCGAGCACGGCCACTCCCTTGCACTTCTGATAGAGGCAAAGGTGTCCCGTCTTTTGATGAGATAGTGTCTATCGTTTAGGATGAAGTCGACTTTGACGATCCGACTACGAACGTGCGAGGACGTCGCGCCTTAGCAATCGCTAAACCAACTCCGAGAGGTTATTGACCATGCCGAGCACGATCAACCCGACCACGAAGGTCTGTTTCCTGCAGGCAAACGAAGAACTAGCAAAAAACTAAGATTGCAATCTGGATATTGCGAATATAAGAGGAAAGCTTTATTGATCAAGGTGGGGTTCTGTGACGCCTTTGTCTGGTTGTTGAACACAAAAGAAGTACGCGAAGTTGCAGCTATGGAAAACTTCTAATCTAAAAAAAACCCAAAGTCTAAACGACGCCATAAGGGCTGTATATATGGAGGAAGAGGGGGGAATTTCGTGGCCCTTGAGGGAGGGGTCCGAAACCAACCCTAACTCTTGTTTCCCCACACATACGGACTCTAAAAACAGCCTATACTTAAGTATTTCGAAATTACATGGGCCTGGCCCAATAATAAGGTAACGCAAGACACCTAGAATAGCCTCCGGACGAAATTTATGAAGTGGCATCTTGTATATTTCGTCCAAGGCTTCATGCACTCCTTATGGTGGCTTCAAAGTCCTGAAATCATCACTTGTAACTCCGTTCTTGTTCCCCTTGCGCATGCCATCATCTCCAGGCTTGGTTTTGCTCTAGTGTTCATCCCTCTTCTCCATGCTAGGCCCTTCATTTGTAAGCAAAACAAATGTATCCAATTTAGGCAGCATCATATTCTCATGAACAATTACCAAAAACGAAAGTACCTGATAATTTAATTGGCGTGCGCAAGCTCTAGTAATTGGTCCAGTATATGTAGTAGTAGGGGATGTGGGTGTAACAATGGTATTGATGTCCTCAACATCCTCCCCTTCTTGAAATGAAGTCGTCCTCGACGGAACCTCATCTTCCTCACCCAAATAAGGCTTCAAATCTGCAATGTTAAAAGTGGGACTAACCCCAAAATCTGCAGGTAGCTCAAGTTTATATGCATTATCATTTATTTTCTCTAACACCTTAAAAGGACCATCAGCACATGGCATTAGCTTTGATTTGCACAAATTAGGAAATCTATCCTGACGCAAATGTAACCAAACAAGATCTCCAGGTGCAAACACAACATGTTTTCTACTCTTATCTCCAGCAAGTTTATATTTAGCATTCATACGCTCAATGTTTTCCTTAGTTAACTCATGCATTTTTAAAATCAATTCAGCATGTTCTTTAGCATCAAAATTAACCTTCGCCGAAGATGGAAGAGGCAACAAATCAATAGGTGCACGAGGTAGGAAACCATACACAATTTCAAAAGGGACAACTTAGTAGTAGAATGCAATGAACGATTATAAGCAAATTCAATATGAGGCAAGCATTCTTCCCACATTTTCTTATTATTCTTCAAAACAACCCTAAGCATAGTAGACAATTTTCTATTGACTACTTCAGTTTGACCATCGGTTATGGGTGACAAGTAGTACTAAAAAGCAGTTTAGTCCCCAACTTAGCCCATAAACATCTCCAAAAGTGGCTAAGAAATTTAGTATCACGATCTGAAACAATAGTATTTGGCACACCATGCAAGCGACTAATTTCACGAAAGAACAAATCAGCAACATTAACAAAGATCATAGCTTTTATGACATGTTATAAAGTGTGCCATTTTCGAGAATCTATCCACGACAACAAATATGTTATCCCTCCCCTTCTTTGTTAGAGGTAAACCTAAAACAAAGTCCATAGATATATCCTCCCAAGGAACACTAGGTACTGTGCAAAGGCATATATAAACCATCGTGATTGAGTCGTGACTTAGCTTTTTGACATGTAGTGCAGCGAGCAACAAAACGCTCAACATCCCGTCTCATCTTTGGCCAAAAGAAATGTGTAGCAAGTATGTCCTCCGCCTTCTTCACGCCAAAGTGTCCCATTAGTCCTCCTCCATGCGCCTCCTGCAACAACAAAAGAAGAACGGAGCTAGCTGGAATGCATAGCTTGTTAGCACGAAACATAAAATCCATCGTGAACAGCATTTAACTTGTTCCATGTTCTACCTTCTTTACAATTCTGCAATGCATCTTTAAATTCAGCATCATGCACATATTGATCTTTGATGGTCTCCAAACCAAATATTTTAAAGTCAAGTTGTGAAAGCATAGTATAACGACGAGACAATGCATCAACAATAACATTTTCTTTACCCTTCTTGTGTTTAATGACATAAGGGAAAGTCTCAATGAATTCAACCCATTTAGCATGTCTATGGTTCAGTTTTGCTTGACTTTTATTGTGTTTCAAAGATTCATGATCAGAATGTATAACAAATTCTTTGCGCCATAAATAATGTTGCCATGTTTCTAAAGTCCGAACAAGAGCATATAATTCTTTATCATAAGTAGAATAGTTCAGACTAGGCCCACTCAATTTTTCGTAAAAGTATGCAACAGGTTTGCCATCTTGTAATAACACACCTCCTAATCCAATTCCACTAGCATCACATTCAAGCTCAAAAGTCTTATTAAAATCAGGAAGTTGGAGTAAAGGAGCATGTGTCAACTTATCTTTCAATACCGTGAAGGCGTCTTCCTGTGCGGTACCCCAAACAAAAGGCACATCCTTCTTTGTAAGCTCGTTGAGAGGTGCAGCAATGGTGCTAAAATCTCTCACAAAACGCCTATAGAAACCAGCGAGTCCAAGTAAACTCCGCACTTGTGTGACCGTCTTGGGCTGCGGCCAGCTCTCAACAGCTTCAATCTTGGCTTTATCAACTTCAATTCCCTGTGGAGTAACAACATAGCCAAGAAAAGATACTCGGTCGGTGGAAAAGGTGCACTTCCCAAGGTTACCAAACAAACGTGCATCACGTAGAGCAATAAAAATAGCACGTAAATGTTCCAAATGTTCTTCCAAAGATTTGCTATAAATCAGTATATCATCAAAATAGACTACCACAAATCGTCCAATGAAAGCATGTGAAACTTCGTTCATTAGTCTCATGAAAGTACCAGGTGCATTAGTTAACCCAAAAGGCATGACTAACCACTCATATAAACTAGTTTTAAATGCTGTTTTCCATTCATCTCCCAATTTCATACGAATTTGATGGTATCCACTACGCATAAATCAAATTTGGACAATATTGTAGAGCCACTCAATTCATCAAGCATATCATCTAGCCTAGGAATAGGATGACGATAACGAATAGTAATATTATTAATGCCTCTACAATCAACACACATACGCGACGTACCATCCTTGTTAGGCACTAGTATAATAGGAACAGCACAAGGACTGAGAGATTCGCGTATATAACCTTTGTCGAGCAGCTCCTGTACTTGACGCATAATCTCCTTCGTCTCCTCTGGATTGGTACGGTATGGTGCACGGTTGGGTAGCGATGCACCGAATTAAGTCAATTTGATGCTCAATCCCTCGAATAGGTGGTAATCCCAAAGTGGCACGCGTCTTGTTGGAAGACGCCGTGAACTCCTGCAAAATGTTAGTGACAGCAGGGGGCAAAGAGGAAGGCACGTCCTCAAATGAAAATAATGCCTCTTTGCACACAAAAGCATAGCAAACAGATTTGCTAAAATCTAGCTCATCAATATCAGATTTGGTGGCAAGTAAACATGCACTTTTCAATTTAATTTCAGAAGCAACACCAGATGGTTTATTATTAGGCTTCATTTGATGCTCAAATTCTTTTGCCACAATCTGATTTTCACTCTTATTTTTCTCTTGTTTTGCTTTATTAGCTCTATGAATATCATATTTCAAAATGGAATCAGGAGTCATAGGAAGCAAAGTAATATTTCTATCCTTGTGAACAAGAGTATACTGATTGTTTCTACCATGGTGTTTGGAATTTTTATCAAATTGCCATGGTCTACCAAGTAATAGGGAACATGCTTGCATAGGTACGACATCACAATCAACATAATCAGCATATGTTGAGATACTAAAATGCACCCGAACAATACGTGTTACCTTAACCTTGCCATTGTTGTTGAACCATTGGATGTAGTAAGGATGTGGATGTGGTCTTGTGGTGAGAGATAGCTTCTCCACCATCGCCATTCTAGCCAAGTTGTTGCAGCTCCCTCCATCTATGATGACGCGAATAGAACGTTCCTTCACAACTCCCTTTGTATGGAACAAATTATGCCTCTGATTTTGCTCAGCTTGTGTAACCTACATACTCAAAACACGTTGAGCACCTAAACATTCATACACACAAGATCTTCAGCAGCCATGTATTGCGTCTCATGATCGTAATCATCTCCACCGTGTTCTTCATGTGTAATAAGAGCCAAAGTCTCCTCATCATAGTCACTAGCGGACTCATACCCACGATCCTCGGTAGCAATCATCACACGCTGAGATTTGCATTCTCTAAAAGGTCCTCTTCCTTACTTGACGACAAATAATATCACTTGTGTGCCCTGTTGATGCCATGGTAGAAGAAGAGCTCTGTGCAGGCCCGACAGGTGTGCTCTTGGCAGATAGTGGTGGTTGTGCTTGCTTTCTTGTATCACGGTTGGAGGTGGCACCTGAAGTAGGTGATGGTGCCGTGGAAGTAGATGATGCACGTGGTGTCCATGATGAAGGTCGACCTGCAGAAAAGTTAGTTCGCGCCAATGCCTGTCGATCCTCAAGACTTCACGCTCAAATTTTACAAGCAAGATGGAATAAACGAGTGATATTATTATAATCCTTATACTCTAGAATGGTCTGAATCTCTCTATTTAATCCACCCATAAAACATGCAAGCATAGCTTGATTCTCCTCAACAATACCACTTCTAATCAAGCCAGTTTGTAATTCCTGATAATATTCTTCTACATAATTTTTTCCTTGTCTTAAGCGCTGCAATTTTTGAAGTAATTCACGTTGATAATATGGTGGAACCCAATGAGTACGCATAGCAGTTTTCAAAGCATCCCAAGTAGCTAGAACATGATATAATCTACAATGTTCAGACCACCAAACACATGCAAAGCTAGTGAAAGCACAAACAGCGGCAGGAACACGTCTCTCCTCAGGATATTGTAAACATGTAAACCGTTGTTCAGTTTCTAACTCCCAAGTAAGATATATATCAGGAACATATCTACCCTCAAATGGTGGAATATTCAATTTCAGTTTAGGGAGATGGTCATGATCTCGTACCTGAGGGGGAGCCCTAACATTTCCATTATTTGCATGTCGACTACCTGGTGGTTGTGGTGCTGGTGGTTGCACGTAGTTCTGATTTTGATCAACTTCATACTCGTAATCTCCCACATAATCATCCTCCTCCGCATCAGTAGCAGGAGCCACACAATTATCAACAACAGCACCAACAGTTTGGCCAAGCGCAAGAGGGACACGGCTCGCTCGGCGGAGGGCTGTTTCACGACGTGGAGGTAGTCGTCGTCGTCGTCGTCGTCGTCGTCGTCGTCGTCGTCGTCGTCGTTGTTGTTGTTGTTGTTGTTGTTGTTGTTGTTGTTGTTGTTGTTGTTGTTGTTGTTGTTGTTGTTGTTGTTGTTGTTGTTGTTGTTGTTGTTGTTGTTGTTGTTGTTGTTGTTGTTGTTGTTGTTGTTGTTGTTGTTGTTGTTGTTGTTGTTGTTGTTGTTGTTGTTGTTGTTGTTGTTGTTGTTGTTGTTGTTGTTGTTGTTGTTGTTGTAGAGGTGTGTTAGCTGCAGCCCGTGGTGGTGGTGGAAGACGCACGAGCAATTCATTAAACTTGTTATTGAGCTTTGTTTCGAACGTCTTCTCCATGCCATCTATCTTCTCCATGGCCTCTTCAAATTTGTTTAGCACATCTTGCACCTGTCCACTCATCATTTGCTGAATTTATCATGCAACTCCTTATTAAATCATGTTCTCCCGGTCGGTCTAAATGGCTTGTGATCTCGGCATGGTTAGCAGCAATAGAAACACACAAGAATATGTTCCTACAGACTACTAACAAGAGGTGGTGGTGGGTGTCACAAATCCGTCAAGCAAAGCAAACCTAAAATTCTTACCAGTTCTTACCCAGCAGCAGGCGGTGATCGGCAACCGTTGTAGTCAAAACTCTCAAAGCTTGGATAGAGCAATTAACAGGGAGAGTCAAACGGACGACGTAGATGTATGTGGAGCTGGGAAGGCTTATAATATGGTAGCAAAAAGGGTCAGCACTAATCAATTCAGAGATGCAAAGTTGAATAAACGCTCAACGACGGTACTGTGCTGGTCCTAGGCTAGACCGTACTAGAGACGCGAGCCTAGAACACTAACAAAATCACGGCGCTGCACGTAAACAAGGGAGGAGCACACTCTGAATTTTTTTCTTTTTTTTTCACTTTTTTTGCACTTTTTTTCCTCTTTTTTGTTTTGCTCCGCAACAATTTTTTTTTGAAAAAGTCTACAAATGGCCTAAAAACTACCTAGCTAGAATTTTCCAGACATCAAATTTTTCTTCTGCGGATGGCTCGGAGGTTTGGGAGTCCTACTCTGTCACGACTCTGAGTATCGCGTGATCTAGAAATCGAGAACAAAGCAACAATTACTGGACTCGGACTAGGACTAGTGGCGGAGATGAATCTGGTGGAAACTCGGACTGGTGGCGGTTATTTGCAGGGCGATGGAACACGGACTGGTGGCAAATCTATGATGGAGGTGGACTCGGATTAGCGTGATGACGGTGGATATGTGGTATATGGTAGCGGCGATGATGATGGTGGTATATGGCAGCGGTGATGATGATGGTGGTATATGGCAGCGGTGATGATGATGGTGGTATATGGCAGCGGTGATGATGATGGTGGTATATGGCAGCGGTGATGACAAAGGTGGTATATGGCAGCGGTGATGACGATGGTGCGGCGGCGGCGTGACAACTTGTGAACATAACTCGAAACTCTAAAGTACTAGACGCTAGGACCAGCAACTTGACACGACGATGCAACCGAAAATTCAACAAAGAAAATACAGAAAAGATTATGCAAAGGCTTAGATTGGTTCGGAAAAGATGAACTAACCCTAGTTCTTTTTAGCTTTTTCGTGGACTATAGGTATGAAGAACAGACTGGATCTAAACTACAAAAAACTATAAAATCTCACCAAGCAACCTGGAAATCTGATACCACTTGATAGAGGCAAAGGTGTCCCGTCTTTCGATGAGATAGTGGCTATCGTTTAGGATGAAGTCGACTTTGACGATCCGACTACTTAACGGCGAGGACGTCGGCGCCTTAGCAATCATTAAACCAACTCCGAGAGGTTATTGACCACGCCAAGCACGATCAACGACCACGAAGGTCTGTTTCCTGCAGCAAACGAAGAACAAGCAAGAAACTAAGATTGCAATCTGGATATTGCGAATATAACAGGAAAGGTTTATTGATCAAGGTGGGGTTACATGACGCCTTTGTGCATTCGTTGAACACAAACGAAATGCTGTGAAGTTGCAGCTATGGCGAACTTTTAATTTAAACAAAACCCAAAGTCTAAACGACGCCATAAGGGCAGTATATATGGAGGAATAGGGGGAATTTCGTGGCCCTTGAGGGAGGGGTCCGAAACCAACCCTAACTCTTGTTTCCCCACACATACGGACTTTAAAAACAGCCTATACTTAAGTATTTCGAAATTACTTTGGCCTGGCCCAATAATAAGGTGACGCAGCACCTAGAATAGCCTCTAGACGAAACTTATGAAGTGGCATCTTGCATATTTCGTCCAAGGCTTCATGCACTCCTTATGGTGGCTTCAAAGTCCTAAAATCATCACTTGTAACTCCGTTCTTGTTCCCCTTGCGCATCACATCATCTCCAGGCTTGGTCTTGCTCCAGTGTTCATCCCTCTTCTCCATGCTAGGCCCTTCATTTGTAAGCAAAACAAATGTATCCAATTTAGGCAACATCGTATTCTCATGAACATTAAAATCATTACCAAGAAACGAAAGTAACTGATAAATTAATTGTCGTGCGCAATCTCTAGTAATTTGTCCAGTATAAGTAGTAGTAGGGGATGTGGGTGTAACAATGGTATTGATGTCCTCATCATCCTCCCCTTCTTGAAATGAAGTCGTCCTCGATGGAACCTCATCTTCCTCACCCAAATAAGGCTTCAAATCTGCAATGTTAAAAGTGGGACTAACCCCAAAATCTGCAGCTAGCTCAAGTTTATATGCATTATCATTTATTTTCTCTAACACCTTAAAAGGACCATCAGCACGTGGCATTAGCTTTGATTTGCGCAAATTAGGAAATCTATCCTTATGCAAATGTAACCAAACAAGATCTCCAGGTGCAAACACAACATGTTTTCTACCCTTATCTCCAGCAAGTTTATAGTTAGCATTCATACGCTCATTGTTTTTCTTAGTTAACTCATGCATTTTTAAAATCAATTCAGCACGTTCTTTAGCATCAAAATTAAACTTCTCTGAAGATGCAAGAGGCAACAAATCAATAGGTGCACGAGGTAGGAAACCATACACAATTTCAAAAGGGCGCATCTTAGTAGTAGAATGCAATGAACGATTATAAGCAAATTCAATATGAGGCAAGCATTCTTCCCACATTTTCTTATTATTCTTCAAAATAGCCCTAAGCTTAGTAGACAATGTTCTATTGACTACTTCAGTTTGACCATCAGTTTGGGCGTGACAAGTAGTACTAAAAAGTAGTTTAGTCCCCAACTTAGCCCATAAACATCTCCAAAAGTGGCTAAGAAATTTAGTATCACGATCTGAAACAATAGTATTTGGCACACCATGCAAGCGAATAATTTCACGAAAGAACAAATCAGCAACATTAACATCATCATCGCTTCTATGACATGGTATAAAGTGTGCCATTTTCGAGAATCTATCCACGACAACAAATATGCTATCCCTCCCCTTCTTTGTTCGAGGTAAACCTAAAACAAAGTCCATAGATATATCCTCCCAAGGAACACTAGGTACAGGCAAAGGCGTATATAAACCATCAGGATTGAGTCGTGACTTAGCTTTTTGACATGTAGTGCAGCGAGCAACAAAACGCTCAACATCCCATCTCATCTTTGGCCAAAAGAAATGTGTAGCAAGTATGTCCTCCGTCTTCTTCACGCCAAAGTGTCCCATTAGTCCTCCTCCATGCGCCTCCTGCAACAACAAAAGATGAACGGAGCTAGCTGGAATGCATAGCTTGTTAGCACGAAACATAAAATCCATCGTTAACGACGAACTTGTTCCATGTTCTACCTTCTTTACAATTCTGCAATGCATCTTTAAATTCAGCATCATGCACATATTGATCTTTGATGGTCTCCAAACCAAATATTTTAAAGTCAAGTTGTGAAAGCATAGTATAACGACGAGACAATGCATCAACAATAACATTTTCTTTACCCTTCTTGTGTTTAATGACATAAGGGAAAGTCTCAATGAATTCAACCCATTTAGCATGTCTACGGTTCAGTTTTGCTTGACTTTTATTGTGTTTCAAAGATTCATGATCAGAATGTATAACAAATTCTTTGCGCCATAAATAATGTTGCCATGTTTCTAAAGTCCGAACAAGAGCATATAATTCTTTATCATAAGTAGAATAGTTCAGACTAGGCCCACTCAATTTTTCAGAAAAGTATGCAAGAGGTTTGCCATCTTGTAATAACACACCTCCTAATCCAATTCCACTAGCATCACATTCAAGCTCAAAAGTCTTATTAAAATCAGGAAGTTGGAGTAAAGGAGCATGTGTCAACTTATCTTTCAATACCGTGAAGGCTTCTTCCTGTGCGGTACCCCAAACAAAAGGCACATCCTTCTTTGTAAGCTCGTTGAGAGGTGCAACAATGGTGCTAAAATCTCTCACAAAACACCTATAGAAACCAGCGAGTCCAAGTAAACTCCGCACTTGTGTGACCGTCTTGGGCTGCGGCCAACTCTCAATAGCTTCAATCTTGGCTTTATCAACTTCAATTCCCTGTGGAGTAACAACATAGCCAAGAAAAGATACTCGGTCGGTGGAAAAGGTGCACTTCCCAAGGTTACCAAACAAACGTGCATCACGTAGAGCAATAAAAATAGCACGTAAATGTTCCAAATGTTCTTCCAAAGATTTGCTATAAATCAGTATATCATCAAAATAGACTACCACAAATCGTCCAATCAAAGCACGTAAAACTTCGTTCATTAGTCTCACGAAAGTACTAGGTGCATTAGTTAACCCAAAAGGCATGACTAACCACTCATATAAACTAGTTTTAAATGCTGTTTTCCATTCATCTCCCAATTTCATACGAATTTGATGGTATCCACTACGCAAATCAAATTTGGACAATATTGTAGAGCCACTCAATTCATCAAGCATATCATCTAGCCTAGGAATAGGATGACGATAACGAATAGTAATATTATTAATGCCTCTACAATCAACACACATACGTGACGTCCCATCCTTTTTAGGCATTAGTATAATAGGAACAACACAAGGACTAAGAGATTCACGTATATAACCTTTGTCGAGCAGCTCCTGTACTTGACGCATAATCTCCTTCGTCTCCTCTGGATTTGTACGGTATGGTGCACGGTTGGGTAGCGATGCAATCGGGAATTAAGTCAATTTGATGCTCAATCCCTCGAATAGGTGGTAATCCCGGTGGCACGCCTTGTTGGAAGACGTCGGCGAACTCCCCGCAAAATGTTAGTGACAAAGAGGGGCAAAGAGGAAGGCACGTCCTCAAATGAAAATAATGCCTCTTTGCACACAAAAGCATAGCAAACAGATTTGCTAAAATCTAGCTCATCAATACCAGATTTGGTGGCAAGTAAACATGCACTTTTCAATTTAATTTCAGAAGCAACACCAGATGGTTTATTATTAGGCTTCATTTGATGCTCAAATTCTTTTGCCACAATCTGATTTTCACTCTTATTTTTCTCCTATTTTGCTTTATTAGCTCTATGAATATCATCTTTCAAAATGGAATCAGGAGTCATAGGAAGCAAAGTAATATTTGTATCCTTATGAACAAGAGTATACTGATTGTTTCTACCATGGTGTACGGAATTTTTATCAAATTGCCATGGTGTACCAAGTAATAAGGAACATGCTTTTATAGGTACGACATCACAATCAACATAATCAGCATATGTAGAGATACTAAAATGCACCCGAACAGTACGTGTTACCTTAACCTTGCCGCTGTTGTTGAACCATTGGATGTAGTAAGGATGTGGATGTGGTCTTGTGGAGAGAGATAGCTTCTCCACCATCGCCATTCTAGCCAAGTTGTTGCAGCTCCCTCCATCTATAATGACGCGAATAGAACGTTCCTTCACAACTCCCTTTGTATGGAACAAATTATGCCACTGATTTTGCTCAGCTTGTGTAACCTGCACACTCAAAACACGTTGAGCAACTAAACATTCTTACCTGTCAGCATCTTCAACAGCCATGTATTGGGTCTCATGATCAGAATCATCTCCACCGTGTTCTTCATGTGTAATAAGAGCCAAAGCCTCCTCATCATAGTCACTAGCGGACTCATACCCACCATCCTCAGTAGCAATCATCACACGCTGAGATTTGCAATCTCTCGCAAACTGTCCTCTTCCCTTACAACGCATTTACAAATAATATCACTTGTGTGCCCTGTTGATGCCATGGAAGAAGAAGAGCTACTGTGCAGGCCCGACAGTGTGCTCTTGGCGTATAGTGGTGGTTGTGCCTGTTTTCTTGTATCACGGTTGGAGGTGGCACCTGAAGGAGGTGATGGTGCAGTGGAAGTAGATGATGCACGTGGTGTCCATGATGAAGGTCGACCTGCAGAAAAGTTAGTTCGCGCCAATGCCTGTCGATCCTGCACTTCACGTTCAGCTTTACAAGCAAGATGGAATAAATGAGTGATATTATTATAATCCTTATACTCTAGAATGGTCTGAATCTCTCTATTTAATCCACCCATAAAACATGCAAGCATAGCTTCATTCAACTCAACAATACCACTTCTAATCAAGCCAGTCTATAATTCCTGATAATATTCTTCTACATAATTTTTTTCCTTGTCTTAAGCGCTGCAATTTTCGAAGTAATTCACGTTGATAATATGGTGGAACCCAACGAGTACGCATAGCAGTTTTCAAAGCATCCCAAGTATCCAGAACATGATATAATCTACAATGTTTAGACCACCAAACACATGCAAAGCTAGTGAAAGCACAAACAGCGGCAGGAACACGTCTCTCCTCAGGATATTGTAAACATGTAAATCGTTGTTCAGTTTCTAACTCCCAAGTAAGATATATATCAGGAACATATCTACCCTCAAATGGTGGAATATTCAATTTCAGTTTAGGGAGATGGTCATGCACTACTGGAATCAGCTACTTTGCCATTTGCCAGAACTTTGCCGTCCGCTAGCGGACGACAAAGAAGCTCTTTGCCATCAGCTACCGAAAAGCAGACGGCAAAGAAACGGCAGACGGCAAAGAACCTCTTTGCCATGCGCCATTTCGTTGCCGTCCGCCAGCTGACGGCAAAGAATCTTCTTCGACGGCAAGAGGAGGTGGCCCCACCCACCCGCCTGCTTTAAAAAACTTAACATTTCACCTCTTTTGCCGTCTGCTAGCAGACGACAAAGAGAGATAACGGCGGACGGCAAAGAATGGCGGACGGCAAAGAGCCGAGTAACTAACGTACGCCATCCCCCGCCCGTTACTCTCCCTTCTCTTCCTCTCTCCTCCCCGACGCCCCGCCCTAGCTAGATCCACCGCCTCACGCCTGGCGCCGCCCGCCTCAAGACCCTTGGGTCTGGCCACCACCCCTCCGCCCCACCCCACCCGCCGACGCCTGCCGCCCCACCACCCTCCGCCACCCTGCCTGGGACGCCGCCCGCCTCGCACCCTTGGCCCGTCGCCCACCACCCTCCCCACCCCACCCGCCGACGCCTGTCGCCCGCCACTCCGCCCGGGCGCCGCCCCACTGGTGACCTCTCACGACCGTCCCATTGCTCCGGTGAGGGACTACTACTTTTTTTCTGTTTTTTCATTTTTTTGCTGTTTAATTGTTAGTGCAAGATTGTGTTAGTGTTAGTGTTAGAAAAGAATTAGAAGAAGTAGAAGAAGTAGAAGTAGTAGAAAGATGAAAAAAGAAGAAGAAAAGAAGTAGAAGAAGTAGGAGAAGAAGAAAAGAAGAAACGAAAAGAAGTAAAAAAGTAGAAAAAAGATGAAAGAAGAAGAAGAAGAAAGGAAAGAAGAAGAAGAAGAGAAAGAAAGAAGAAGAAGGATAGAAGGAAACACCCGACCCCGAATTCTCGACCCCGACACCCGAATTCTCGACCCTAATTCTGACCCCAACACACCCGACCCGACACCACACCCAGACTACGACACGACACCCAGACACCCCGACACCCGACCCCCCGAGGCCAACAGGGTCTTATATTTGTCAATTATTAGTTAGGTCATATATTTTTCGATTTTGTTATGAAAAACATCATATATAATTGTGTTGATCGGGTTGATTTAAATGTGCAGTTGTTTCACCGCTGCGAGGTTTGGTGTTCGACGACCTCGCCGTGCGCGTTTGTGCAGCTCTGCCCTTCTTCGCTCGTGGGTGAGCACAAATGACATGTCCTCGTCCCCCATTAATTATTTGCTCTGTTCCGGTGTTCGTGCCGATGAAACTTGATAGCTAGCTATATATGTGTCTTGAATCATCAGTATGCATAACCAATATGTGTCTCCCGTTCGAAAGCGTCATAGTTATAAATATGCATGCATTTGCATATTTATAACCTTGATTCTTTCTAATTGTCCAACGCTATCCATGGACAGCCCGAGTATGTGTAGATTGGGTTCGTTTTCCCATATGCTTTGCTCCGGATCCGACGCATAAATTTCGTCAGTGCCTCCCCTGTTGTTCTCCGGGTACACATCCTCTCTGTTTATTGCGGAGACGTGTATCAGGAGAACAGCGGGGAGGTGCTGCCGAAATTTTGCGTCGGATTCGGAGCATAACATGGGAAAATGAACCCAATTTACACATACTCGGGTGGGATTAGGACCTATCATTACCTATTAGAGTGTAGGTTGCATGGACGTAATAAAAATTGACAAAGTAGATCAACTGATGAATATATACATGGTGAATTATATATATAATTGTTGTGTGTCCAGTAGCTCTGAAAGTCAAGATGAGTGATCGTGCGTGGATGTATACCGGTCACACTGGTCAGAACAAATGGAGTGCTGAATGGTTCACAAAAACCAAGGGGTTTGTGCAAGCCGCATTTGCAAATGGCCAGAGGAAAACTTGGTGCCCCTGTTTCCGATGCGGCAATTGGGAAAAGAGGACAGAGGCTGAAATGGGTAAACACCTGCAGAAGAATGGTTTTACGCCCGATTATACGGTGTGGACATTTCATGGTGAGTCTCGCCCAACGTGACCGAGCTGAGGTGGATCATCGTCGCACCGACGAGCATGGTACCGGGATGGAAAATATGGTGCAAGACTATGATGATGCTCGGGATTCGGACGAGGAGATGGAGGAATCTGCAAAGGCCTTCAATGAAATGTTGGAGTCTTCAAAACGTCCGCTCCACGAGCACACTAAGCTTTGTCAGTTGGATGCCATCTCACAAGTAATGGCTTTGAAGGCTTAGTTCAACTTGGGCAGAGAATGCTATGACGCAATTATGACAGTATTTGGATGCTTTCTACCCAAAGGCCATGTAATGCCTGCAAACCTGTACCAGTCGGACAAAATCCTCCGTGCATTGAAGATGCCCTATGAGAAGATACATGCCTGTGAGAAAGGATGTGCCTTATTTAGGCTTGACTATGCGGACTTGAACTATTGTCCCATTTGCAAGTCTTCCAGGTATATTGTGGTAAACAACGGTATGGGTGAGAAGACACAGACCAAAATCCCTGTTAGTGTTCTTCGGTATATGCCAATCGTACCAAGACTTCAACGTCTTTTAATGGTCGAAGAGACGGCCAGACAGATGACAAGGCACAAAACAGGCAAAAGAACCGAACTAGATGCAGATGGGAATGTGATGATGGTACACACATCGGATGGTGTTGCATGGAAAAAGTTTGATGAATTACATGCTGACAAAGCGGCAGATCCGAGGCATCCTCGAGTCGGCATCAGCACCGATGGGTTCAGTGTGTTTGGTATGACGGCAACTCAATATAGTTGTTGGACCATATTTGTCATTCCACTCAATCTCCCCCCGGACAGATTATGCAAAGAAAGAACATTTTCCTGACGTTGATAATTCCAGGGCCCAACTATCCGGGGAAAAACATGAATGTGTACTGAAGGACGAATTGCAAGAAGCCTGGGATAATGGGTTCAAGACATACGACGCCTATGGCAAACGAAACTTCATAATGCGTGTCTGGTAGATGTACTCGACGCATGACTTGTCGGCGTATGCGCTATTCGTTGGCTGGTGTGTGCATGGAAGGTTCCCGTGCCCTACATGCAAGGGAGCTCTTGAGTTTCGTTGGCTTCAGGCCGGTGGCAAGTTTTCTTGCTTCGACATGCATAGACAGTTCCTGGATCCTCGCCATAAGTTCAGGAAAGACAAGAAGAACTTCATCAGAGGTAGAGTTGTAAAAAACTCGCACCACCTGCGTTGACAGGCCAATGCACTCGGATCGATTAAACGCCTCGAGCGAGATCCAGGCGCCCGTGGTACTTCAAGGGTATAATTCTGAGCACGCCTGGACTCACAAAACATGCTTATGGGATCTGCCTTACTTCAAAGACCTCCTTTGCCCACACAACATCAACGTGATGCACACTGAGAAGAATATCGCCGAGGCACTTTTTGGTACATTGTTCGGCATAGATGGGAAGTCAAAGGATAATACTAAGGCTAGAGTCGATCTGGAGGCGCTATGTGATAGGCCGTTACAAAACATGAAAGAACCGAAGGAAAGCAGAATCGACGAAGCCAAAGGCATGGTTCAGTCTTGGAAGGCCAGCTATGAGGGAAATTATCTTGTGGGTGAAAATGCAGTTGATGTTCCCCGATGGGTATGCAACGAATCTAAATAGGGGAGTGAGTCTTGATAAATTGAAGATATTTGGTCTCAAGAGTCATGATTGGCACATATGGATTGAGCGGGTAATGCCGGTGATGTTGCGTGGCTTCATCCCTGAGGATGAATGGCTAGTACTGGCAGAACTCAGCTATTTCTTCCGTGTTCTTTGTGCGAAAGAACTATCGCCTGGCGTGCTAGAAGAAATGGAAGAGTTGGCGCTAGAGTTGATCTGCAAGTTAGAGATGATCTTTCCACCGGGCTTCTTTAATCCAATGCAGCATTTGATTTTGCATCTCCCGACCGAGGCAAGATTGGGGGGCCCATGCAAAATCGTTGGTGCTACCTAACCGAGAGGATGCGTAAGATGCTTCAAGAAAATGTAAAAATAAATGTAGAATTGAAGCGCCTATGGCTGAGGCATTCATCACCGAGGAGGCGGCAAACTTCGTGACAGCACACTACGAAACCAAAAATCGTCATTTGCATAATCCGAAGCCTCGGTACAATGCTGACGAGCCTAAAAAGGGTGGATCCAACCTCAGCCTATTCAAAGGGAATCTCGCACCAGCCAGTGTTTCAAATCCAGTATCTTTGGATAACGAAGAATGGCGTACCATTTTGTTGTATATCTTCAACAACCTGATAGAAGTGCGGCCGTACATCGAGTAAGTTCTCGGTACATTGTTTCACAACTTCTATTTCCTTTGAACCGCTCTTAATTATTCCTGGATATTTCATACAGTCAATACGTCGCCCTATTCTCGTATGGAGCGGTGATCCAAAAGGATTCTGTCGAAGAGTATGAGCTTCTCGCAAAGCAAGGAGGCGGCTATCCCGGTTTCATCTCGTGGTTCAAACAAACGGTAAATTCTATTAGACAATTTCATTTCATTCGCTAATTTGTGCGTAATGCAACAATCCTTTCATATTAAACTTGTAGGCTAATTCAGAGTCTATGGACGCCGAATTGAGACAAGTCGCTAATGGTTTTGACTATAAGGTCCCTTCATTTGACAAATACGACATCAACCGGTATCGTTTTTGTACCTACGGCAAAGAGCTATCTATGGCCGACCGAAAGTCTACAAATTGTTGTGTATCTGCTATCGGCGAAGGAGGTACCGAGTATTATGGGAGAGTTGAAGCAATTTATGAACTTCTGTTCTATGGTGAAAACCCACCGAATGTCGTAGTCTTCAAATGTTATTGGTTTCACCGAAGGAGACTAGAAGGACTCATGAACATATAGGGCTAGTTGAAATCAACCAAAGCACCCATTTAGATGTTCCCGATGTCTATATTACGGCTCAACAAAGCGACCCAAGTATTCTATCTACCTGGGCCTGCCAAACTAATCCAAATCTGAAAGGTTGGGATGTCGTTCATGAAGTGCCGCCACGTGCTAGACTATCTCCCCCAAAGGAAGAGGATTATGAACCTCACATTAACCTGCACATATGAAGGAGAATTCTTCCAAGAGACACGTCTTTCCAAAAGCGTTTCAAGAACCAAAGATACTTCACCCCAAAACATTGAAGTAGACAATGACGGTGAATCCCACATCACCCCGGAGGAGGAACAAGAAGAGCCGAACAAGAAGAGGTTCTTTGCTGACGACCTCTCAATGCTTGACCGATTACGTAAAGGTGGCCTTCCACATGTTGATCCCACTGAACCCTATGAGTCCGTCATTGATTATAGCGATGATGATGATTATGCATTTATTGATGATACTGATCGAGATTATTGATGATACGGTGAGTTTAATTTGAATGGACGTTACTTGCTAGTCTTAACATTTGAGTGTCATCATGCTAACGAAACATTGGAATGATCTTTGGTGCAGCGTAACTCCACACAAGCATCACACGATCCTTCTCCAGCTACTGGCATGAGCCAGCCCGCTCCCACACCTCCATGATCAAGGTAAGTTTCTCTAGTTTTTTGCTTAACAAATGCATAAAGACCTAGACTTAGCTTAGAGTTAGCTTCTTTTCCTGCAAAATGACTTAATAAGCTTACTGACCTCCAAAACCAGCCATTTTACCTAAGTTAGCTCTAAACGATCTATACTTAGCTTTGTTTCCTCCAAAATGACCTAAGTTAGTTATAATATGCTTAGTTAACTAGGTTTTCTCAATAATGACATGTACTTACCTCACTTATGTAAAAAACGGCATAATTAGCTTAGTTAGCCCATAAACGATCCATTTTACCTACGTTAGCTCTAAAATGATGCATTTTACCTAAGTTAGCTCATAAATGATCCATTTCACCTAAGTTACCTCACAAACAATGGCGTGCTTCTTCTTCTAGTCTTCTTCTTCTAGTCACCTTTTCCGAACTTTCTTATTTGCCATTTTGCAGATTTCATTCACTTCTCGGAAGTTAGCTTGCTATGATGGAGTGCTTGTTTTTTATTTCATTCTCTTCTAGTATTCTTCTAGCTTGCTACGATGGAACTTGCTATCTTGATGAAACTTTGCATTGTAATATGTATGTGCAACTTCCTAATGGTTGCAACTTATGTGTATGTGCAACTTGCTATATATGTATGTACGATGAAACTTATGTGCTGTTAAATAGCCCTGTGAAATATATCTATATATGTCATATATATTTGCTGTGAAAATAGTTGGATTTAAAAAAAACAGGGAAAAAAAGCCAATATGCAGGCTCTTTGCCATCAGCAGCGGACGACAAAGAGGCCACGTGGCAGGCAACTATGCTTCTCGGGAGGTCAATTAATTTGGTCGGTTTGTTTACGATGGTCGACGGCAAAGGCCTTCTGAAGTTTGCCGTCGATGGCCGGCAAAGAAAGGCTTGCCGTTAACCACCTAATGAAGTAACATCGCATTTATTGCCGTCGCATTCTTGTTGCCGGCCGATGGCAAAGGCTCCTTTGCCGTCACCGCCAAGCAGACGGCAACATAACTCTTAGTCATTCCGCATTTTGCCGTCCCACTTTAGTTGCTCACGCGGGACGGCAAAGACCTTTGCCGTCCACCATCCATGCCTTTGCCGTCCGCCGTGGCAGATGGCAAAGTAGCTGATTCCTGTAGTGATGATCTCGTACCTGAGGGGGAGCCCTAACATTGCCATTATTTGCATGTGGACGACCTGGTGGTTGTGCTGCTGGTGGTTGCACGTAGTTCTGATTTTGATCAACTTCATACTCGTAATCTCCCACATAATCATCCTCCTCCGCATCAGCAGCAGGAGCCACACAAGTATCAAGAACAACACCAACAGTTTGGCCAAGCGCAAGAGGGACACGGCTCGCTCGGCGGAGGGCTGTCTCACGACGTGGAGGTAGTCGTTGTTGTTGTTGTTGTTGTTGTTGTTGTTGTTGTAGAGGTGCGTTAGGTGCAGCCCGTGGTGGTGGTGGAAGACGCGCGAGCAATTCATTAAACTTGTTATCGAGCTTTGTTTCGAACGTCTTCTGCATGGCATCTATCTTCTCCATGGCCTCTTCAAATCTGTTTAGCACATCTTGCACCTGTCCACTCATCATTTGCTGAATTTATCATGCAACTCCTTATTAAATCATGTTCTCCCGGTCGGTCTAAATGGCTTGTGATCCTGGCATGGTTAGCAGCAATAGAAACACACAAGAATATGATCCTACAGACTACTAACAAGTGGTGGTGGTGGGTGTCACAAATCCGTCAAGCAAATCTCAAATTCTTACCAGTTCTTACCCAGCAGCAGGCGGGGATCGGCAATCGTTGTAGTCAAAACTCTCAAAGCTTGGATAGAGTGATTACCAGGGAGAGTCAAACACATGACGTAGATGTATGTGGAGCTGGGAAGGCTTATAATATGGTAGCAAAAAGGGTCAGCAATAATCAACTCAGAGATGCAAAGTTGAATAAACGCTCAACGACGGTACTGTGCTGGTCCTAGGCTAGACCGTACTAGAGACGCGAGCCTAGAACACTAACAAAATCATGGCGCTGCACGTAAACAAGGGAGGAGCACACTCTGAATTTTTTTCTTTTTTTTCACTTTTTTTTGCACTTTTTTCCTCTTTTTTGTTTTGCTCTGCAACAATTTTTTTTCGAAAAAGTCTACAAATGGCCTTAAAACTACCTAGCCAGAATTTTCCAGATTTCAAAATTTTCTTCTGCGGATGGCTCGGAAGTTTGGGAGTCCTACTCTGTCACGACTCGGAGTATCGCGTGATATGGAAATCGAGAACAAAGCAACAATTACTGGACTCGGACTAGGACTAGTGGCGGAGATGAATCTGGTGGAAACTCGGACTGGTGGCGGTTATTTGCAGGGCGATGGAACACGGACTGATGGCAAATCTATGATGGAGGTGGACTTGGATTAGCGTGATGGCGGTGGATATGTGGTATATGGTAGCGGCAATGACGATGGTGGTATATGGCAGCGGTGATGACGATGGTGGTATATGGCAGCGGTGATGATGATGGTGGTATATGGCAGCGGTGATGATGATGGTGGTATATGGCAGCGGTGATGACAAAGGTGGTATATGGCAGCGGTGGTGACGATGAAAGCGGCGGCAAAGATGACAACTTGTGAACATAACTCGAAACTCTAAAGTACTAGACGCTAGGACCAGCAACTTGACACGATGATGCAACTGAAAATTCAACAAAGCAAATACAGAAAAGATTATGCAAAGGCTCAGATTGGTTCGGAAAAGATGAACTAACCCTAATTTTTTTTGGCTTTTTCGTGGACTACAGGTATGAAGAACAGACTTGATCTAAAATACAAAAAACTGTAAAATCTCACCAAGCAACCTGGAAATCTAATACCACTTGATAGAGGCAAAGGTGTCTCGTCTTTTGATGAGATAGTGGCTATCGTTTAGAATGAAGTCGACTTTGACGATCCGACCACGAACGTGCGAGGACGTCGCGCCTTAGCAATCATTAAACCAACTCCGAGAGGTTATTGACCACGCCGGAGCACGATCAACCTGACCACGAAGGTCTGTTTCCTGCAGGCAAACAAAGAACAAGCAAGAAACTAAGATTGCAATCTAGATTTTGCGAATATAAGAGGAAAGCTTTATTGATCAAGGTGGGGTTCTGTGACGCCTTTGTCTGGTCGTTGAACACAAACGAAGTACGCGAAGTTGCAGCTATGGCGAACTTTTAATTTAAACAAAACCCAAAGTCTAAACAACGCCATAAGGGCAGTATATATGGAGGAATAGGGGGAATTTCGTGGCCCTTGAGGGAGGGGTCCGAAATCAACCCTAACTCTTGTTTCCCCACACATACGGACTCTAAAAACAGCCTATACTTAAGTATTTCGAAATTACATGGGCATGGCCCAATAATAAGGTGACGCAGCACCTAGAATAGCCTCTAGAGGAAATTTATGAAGTGGCATCTTGCATATTTCGTCCAAGGCTTCATGCACTCCTTATGGTGGCTTCAAAGTCCTGAAATCTTCTTGTTCCCCTTGCAAATGCCATCATCTCCAGGCTTGGTCTTGCTCCAGTGTTCATCCCTCTTCTCCATGCTAGGCCCTTCATTTGTAAGCAACACAAATGTATCCAATTTAGGCAGCATCATATTCTCATGAACATTAGAATCATTACCAAGAAACGAAATTACCTGATAATTTAATTAGCGTGCGCGAGCTCTAGTAATTGGCCCAGTATATGTAGCAGTAGGGGCTGTGGGTGTAACAATGGTATTAATGTCCTCATCAACTTCACATCCTTGGCCTTCACTTTCTTCTCCTCCGGGTCGGTAGCTGGGAGCTCGAGGAGGGAAAGGCGTCCCTCCTTGGCTCTCGCGCACTTGGTTGCCATGTTGAATAGCTCCAGAGCCATGCATAACTCCTGTTGGATGGCGAGTTCCTCCTTCATCTTGATGTCACGAACACCACCAAAAAACGCGGAAATGATGGCCTCATGCGTCACCTTGGGGATCTTGAGACGAACGATGTTGAAGCACTGGATGTGCTTCTGCAAGGTCTCTCCTGGGTGCTGCATGATACGGCGCAGGTCACCCACGGCCGGAGGGCGGTCGCCAGTGCCCTGGAAGTTGGTGACGAAGCGGTCACGCATCTCATCCTAGGAGGAGATCGAGTCCGGGGGTAGGTTCAGGAGCCATGAGCGAGCACCATCCTTGAGAGCCACGGGGAACCAATTCATCATGACTTTCTCGTCGCAGTTGGCCGCCTCAATGCTCAGCTCATAGAGCTGCAAGAACTCCGCAGGGTCAGGGGTGCCGTCGTAGCGAGGAGGTAGGTCCGGCTTGAACTTGCCCAGCCAGACAATGCTATGCAGCTTCGGAGTGAAGGCGCGACAACCTGCAGTGGCCATCGGGGCCCTTTGCTGATGCGGAGCTTGCCCCAATGTCCGCGCGCCGCCACTGCACGCGGCACGCGGCACGCGGTCTTGTCGTGGTGGCGCTGGGAGCGCGAGAGCATTCTCTTGCGGCCGAGGAACTTCTTGGCAGCTTCCTTCTTCTCGCGTGGGCGCCCGACGTGATGGGTCACGCCGGGGGGCCGCGTGCCTTGGCGCCAGAGCGCTGTCTTGGTGCGGAGGTGGTGGAGGTGCTCCATGAGCTACATCGCCCGCAGCTGGCGGAGGGCGAGGCAGCGAGAGGGAGGGTGCGGGGGAGCCCCCAGCAGCACTGACGAGCTCGGCAATGCGGTCCAACAAGTCCTCGTAGAGGTCGCCGACCGGGCGGTAGCGCAGGAGCTCGCATGCCATGAGCAGCACTGCCTGCGCGTCCATGGGAGCGCGACGAGCGTGAGACGATGAGCCGGCTGGGGTCAGCGACAGAGTGGCGGTATGGCCATCCCGTCGCACTGAGGGGTGCAGCGAGGACGCTTGTTGCTTGTTTCCCGTCGGACCGGTGGCGGCGTTGGCGGCGGATGACGGGGAACGACGGGGAGGCTCGCCGACAGGGGCTGTCTGAGGGACACGGGCGGCGAGGGCAGCCCGGCGCTCAGCACGGGCTCGATGCGCGTCCGCCATGGATGCGATGTAGCGATGGGACGCGGATCGGCAGGAGGAAGGCTTCGGCGTAGCCCTACCTGGCATGCCAAATGTCGGATTTCGGGTTCCGGCAAAACCCTTGAGGTTTGAAGAATGGGGTGCGCACAAAGATCTCTCCTCCCCCTAGCACTCTCTCTCACCGCGATCTCAAAGCTTCAGCGCGTCGAACTCACAGAACAAAAGGACACAATATTTATACTAGTTCGAGCCACCGATGTGGTGTAATACCCTACTCTAGTGTGGTGTGGTGGATTGCCTCTTGGGCCAAGGAAGAACTAGTACAGGGGAAGAACATCCTCCTGAGGAGAGGCACTTTTGTGCTCGGTGAACTTGTGTGATTGAGGATGATCTGATGGCTTCGGATCAGTTGCCTCTCTTCGGATCCGTTGCCTCCCTTCTGATCCGTTGCCTCCCTCAGTGGTGGCTACCCCTATTTATAGAGGCCCTTGTCCTCTTCCCAAAAGTTGGCAGGAATGATGCCACAATGGCCTAATTTGAAGGGAGACAACTAGTAAAAGTTATCCTGACTAAAGGTGGTCTTCGTCTGCCAAAGGCTCTGGTGGTGACACCGTCCTGGGCTCCACGGTGACCTCCGTCCTGTCGTCCTGCTGGTTCTGGTCTCGTTGCACCTATATGGAAACCTTTGCCTGATGCCTCGGGACTCCTCGCATGCACTTGCCTCTTCAGCACCAAAGAGAAAACGAGGACACTGCATGCAGGCGCCCGCCTGGCCCCA
Source organism: Aegilops bicornis (assembly GCA_021605145.1). Lineage (NCBI taxonomy): Eukaryota > Viridiplantae > Streptophyta > Magnoliopsida > Poales > Poaceae > Aegilops > Aegilops bicornis. The sequence goes on along the minus strand of CM038674.1, from coordinate 328,085,443 downwards.
GTGATCAGGGCTTGCATCACAGGATCCTCGCGAGGTGCCCCTTGCCTTGATCTCGCTGCCCCTCGCGAGCCAGCCTGGTGAGGCCGCCCCCGAGTAGGTATTGCATCATCCTCCTCGCGAGGCTTGGCCCCTCACGAGGGTCTTGAGTGTTTGTTGGTGAAGATGGGCTGTACAAGGCTGCTGGTGGAGCCACGCCGTGGGCCGCAGGCAGGCAAGTCTGGGGACCCCCATTCCCCGAACACCGATAGTGGCGAGTTCGGCAATAACGGCTACGAGGCCTACGACACAGGAACACAGAATAAAGGGGGTTTCACTAGGGGCATGTGCTCACGGTGAGGCGGTCGTGGAGGACAGCGAGCTCGGGGAGGCTTGACGGCGTCAGAGTCGAAGAAGAACGTCGGCGGATCCCGAGGTTGAAAACGAGGTCGGGATGACATTGCAGGGGTTGTCCGGCGCCGTGGAGAGGCAAGGGGTGGACGGTGGCCGCGGGATCGAAGCGGGCGTGGTGACGACCTCGTCGGCCTCCTCTCCAGATCGATGGAGAGGGGGAGGTGGAGAAGGGAAGAAGAGGGGCAAGTGCGAGAGTGGATGGAGATGGGGGAGGAGCCCGCGGGGGCAAGTGGGGGGGGGGATGGGATCGAGGGCTCGGGGCGTGGCGTCCTTTTCCCCTCCCGGCGTCGGCGCCGGCGAGGTGGTCCGAGGCGACCTGCCCCTGTAGCGACTCGGTCGCATGAACAGGAGAGAGGGGAGGAACCGGGGATGGTGGGCTGGCCTGGCGGTCCAGTAGGGCCTAGGCCCAGTGGGGAAAGGGGGGGTTCCTTTTATCTATTTTTATTTCTTTTATTTTCTGTTAAAAGGATAGCTTACTGTTTTGGATGGAATCAAGGCATCAAATGATTTTTGTTGAATGTGAAACTTAGCAAATAATTCGGGCTCAGCATTGTGGTGTTGCCTAAAAAGTTTCAGGGCCAATGGAATTGTTCGAGCATTTTTAGAAATTGAAAAGGTCATTTAATACGATGTTGGACCACTTTATATTTTCCCAGGTATTAAATGGTGAGTCAAATGAAGTTGGTATCATCAAGAAGATGATCAGGGGAATTTATAGAATTACTTGAACATTTTAGTTTTACAGCTAGAAGAAATAATTCATTTGACTTTATTTTAAATTATGAATTTAAACCGATTTGAATCTAAGCGAGATTAACAACAGTAATAGCGATGACGTGGCCTCATTAGTAGAGGATTACTGGAGCTTAATTATCCAGGCGTCACACAGACTCTGGGGGCGCCCGTCTCTAGCGCACCCGCGGGGGGTTCATGGGCCCCGGAGCCCCCTGCTGCCCTTGCTGCTGGAGCGGCGCCAGTCCAGGCGCTAGTTCCACATCCTCCCCAAGCCCTCAAACTCGTGGACCATGGATCCTTTGCCATGCCCAATGCTTTGGAGAAGGCCTACGTCGTGCTGGACCGGCTCCGGACTCATCTTCAGGGTGCCGACCAGCACGTGGCGACGGGGCGTTTGGGGCCGCTCTCGGGGAGGCTCTAGGCCGAATCGTCCGTCAGGACGGCCTGGGGCCAGGCCGAGGCTGCTGTCGTGGAGGGCAGGAAGGAGGCCAGCGAGGCCAAGTAGCTCGCGATGCAGCGCTGACCGACGCAATGACTACCAAGGAGCGCTGCCCGAGCTGAAGGCCCTCCGTGAAGAGCAGGCCGCCTGCACCCGTTGGCTTGAGGAGCAGGAGGAGGAGCTCAAGGCCCTGGAGACTGCGCTCGTCGATCGCGACGCTGAGCTAGAGTAGGCGGCCTAGGAATAGGCTGCGGAATGGAGCCTTCTGGGGAAGCTGAAGGAAGAGACGGAGATGGCTCAGTCATCCCACACCAAGCTCTTCTTTGAGGTGAAGGCCTGGCTGGAGGCCATGGAGAAATCCCTTGCCACGGCTGAGAAGGCGGCCGCCGCGGGGCACGACGCCTTCGTCTCCCTCGAGTTGAGGTCCCACACGACACTTTAGACCCTTTATGGAGAAGGGTACAAGGAACCGCTGGCGATTCCGGAGGAGGGCCCCGCCAAGCTGCTCCCCCAGCTCGCCACGTCGCTCGAGGGCATCGTCGCCGGAGTGGGCACCATGGTGGACGGGGAGTCTCACGCGCTTTTTGCCTCGGCCGCGACGTGCATCTGCAGCCACCTCCACCTTAGGGTTCCAAGCTTCGACCTTGGCGTGCTGTTCGAACATGTTACCCCTGAGTTCCACGATGCTGCCGCAGAGGCCGCGGGGAAGCAGGTGGAGGCCCTGCTACATTAGTTCCTCTACATCGACCCCAGTATTGCAACCACCGGAGCCAGTGGCGAAGACGGCAGCGACGTTGTCGACGACGGGCCCCCCAATCGAGCGACGGCGGCGTCCAAGGCTAAAGAAGAGGTTCGAAGGTGGCGCTTCCTCCCGATTCAACCCTGCGACATTTACCGTGCCTCGTGGAGGCATGAGAACTTCTACTTTGAGCTTTAAGACACAATATGTTTTGTAATAATTTGCTAGGACTTCACGATTAACTTCCTGTTTGCTTTAGTGTTCTGCATCTGCAGGGCTCGGCCCCTCGCATACCTCAGCCGCCGTTGGGGCGTCCAGATCACCAGGACAAGACCAAGGGGTGAGGGGCTACGTGACCAGTGAGGCCCCTAAGTCGCAATGCTCAGGGGTCCCCCTTGACGTACGAACAACCCTCATGAAGGAGACGGCAGTGTCGTTTTGAGCGTTCTGCGTCGGCAGGGCCTGGCCTCTCGCATACCTCAGCCACCATTGGGGCGTCCGGATCACCAGGACGAGACCAAGGGGTGAGGGGCTACGTGACTAGTGAGCCCCCTGAGTCGCAATGCTCAGGGTTCCCCCTTGACGTACGAACAGCTCACCATACCTTTCCTTGCTAAGCTTTCGCTTGGGAGGGATGCGAGAAGACCAGGTCCGAGGGACCTGGCGAGGTGGCATATGCCAGGCGTGACCTGAGCGTAGCCCTCGTGCCCAGCCCCCTCGCGCGACTAAAAGCACAAGTGCTCCCTGGGTGATTTTGGTAATTAATGTCAACATATCTCTTGTTGGACTAACACTTTTACCAAGTATGTTTCAGACAAGTTCAACAAATGAAGTGGCATGGACTGAAGGATGTGGAACCCCTTCAAGATGCTAAGGACAAAGGATTGGCTCAAGCTTCAAGTACAAGACTCTTCATTTTATATTTTAGTGATCCAAGTTCACATTGAGTCTATAGGAAAAGCCAATACTATCAAGAGGGGATGAGGTGTTGCTTAATGACTTGCTTGCTCAAAGTTCTTGGTGATATGCTCCAAAGCCCTCATCTACTTCATCACATCCACATATGACCTAAACAGAAAGTCTAACTCGGCCCCACCGATTCTTTCTATCCGGCGCCACCAAGTTCAGATGTCATAGCCACTGCCACAAACCCTAGGCAAATCGGTCTCACCGATAGGGATCTCGGTCTTACCGAGATGGGATTGTAATCTCTCTGTGTATGTCCATTACCAAAATCGGTCTCACCGAGTTTGAGCAATCGGTACTACCGAGATTACAACGCAAACTCTCAGGTTAGCTTATTACCAAAATCGGTCCCACCGAGTTTGTGTGATCGGTCTCACCGAGTTTGCCTGACCAACTCTCTGGTTAGCTTATTACCAAAATTGGCCTCACCAAGTTTGTGTAATCGATCTCACCGAGATTACGTTATGCCCTAACCCTAACCATATCGGTCCTACCGAGTTGCTTGTTTTCCCACCGAAAATCCTAATGATCTCTAGATTTGCTGAATCAGTCCGATTGAGTTTAACAATTCGGTCCCACCGAGTTTGGTAAGTTGTGTGTAACGGTTAGATTTTGTGTGGAGGCTATATATACCCCTCCATCCACTCTTCCTTCATGGAGAGAGCCATCGTAAACGAACCTACACTTCCAATACACATTTTCTGAGAGAGAACCACCTACCCTTATGTTGAGGCCAAGATATTCCATTCCTACCATATGAATCTTGATCTCTAGCCTTCCCCAAGTTGCTTTCCACTCAAATCTTCTTTCCACCAAATCCAAATCCTGTGAGAGAGAGTTGAGTGTTGGTGAGACTATCATTTGAAGCACAAGAGCAAGGAGTTCATCATCAACACACCATTTGTTAATTCTTGGAGATTGGTGTCTCCTAGAATGGCTAGGTGTCACTTGGGAGCCTCCGACAAGATTGTGGAGTTGAACCAAGGAGTTTGTAAGGGCAAGGTGATTGCCTACTTCGTGAAGGTCTACTGCTAGTGAGGCAAGTCCTTCATGGGCGAAGGCCATGGTGGGATAGACAAGGTTGCTTCTTCGTGGACCCTTCGTGGGTGGAGCCCTCCGTGGACTCGCGCAACCGTTACCCTTCGTGGGTTGAAGTCTCCATCAACGTGGATGTACGATAGCACCACCTATCGGAACCACGACAAAAACATCTGTGTCTCCAGTTGCGTTTGAATCCTCCAAACCCTTTCCTTTACATTCTCGCAAGTAGCATGCTTTACTTTCCGCTGCTCATACACTCTTTGCATGCTTTCTTGAATTATGTATTGTGATTATTAATCTTGTGCCAAAACTCCACTTGAACTTAAAGAAGTTAAAAACTGCAACTTTTGGTACTTAGTGTCTAATCACCCCCCTCTAGACACCTCTTCTCGATCCTTTCAATTGGTATCAGAGCTTTGGTCTCCATTGCCTTGGTTTAAACACCTTTGGGGGAAGATGGATGTGTCTACTTTACGGAGTCTTAGACATAGAGTGCCTATTCTTGATGGAGAATATTTTCATGAGTGGAAAAATAAAATGCTTGAGATTTTCAATGAATATCATTTGAACAAGTACATTGCTAGCCCTTGTGCACCTCATATTGATCCCTTGCATCCCACACCCGAAGAGGATCTTGACATGTTTCGCAATCTTAGAACCATCAATCTTATCATAAGAGGATTGCCCAAAAAATTGATTGCTAGTTTGCCTACTCTTGATTGTGACTATACCATACGGAAATTTCTTGAGAAACGATTTCCAGATTATTCCTTGAAAAATTTAGGTGAAATTCTCCATAAGTCTATTGCCTTGAGTAAGATGAATTCAAGTGATCCTAGCTTTGGTGATTGTCTATTTGAGCTTACCAATCTCATGCATGCTATAGGAAATGTTGGGATCATTAGCGATATCATTTCCGAAGCTATTAGAATCCATAAAGACAATCATAGAAATGATCATTTGTCTAATGAATTACCCTCTCTAGGAATTGATCAATCACAAGACGATGTTGAACATGGATACTATGATGAGGATGATGATAGTGAATATGATCTTGACGATGCAATGAGACACCTTGGTCTTATGGCAAATCTTCGCGGCTACATGGCTGGAGGAAAGGAATGGGTCCTTGATAGTGGATGTACTGATCACATGACCGGAGATAAAGACATGTTCCGTGAGATTGCTGAAAACGACGGCCCTCAAAAATATGTCACTTTTGGTGATAATTCAAAGGGTAAGGTGGTTGGCCTTGGTAAGGTGGCCATCTCACATGATAGCTCCATACAAAATGTCATGCTCGTTGAATCTCTTGGCTACAACTTACTTTCAAAGATCTAGACTTGCTGATTTCGGTTTCAATGTCCTATTTATCAAGTAGATTGCCAAGTGTTTCGTAGAGATAATCATAAAATGGTGTTTACCGGTGTATGTAGAGGTGATCTCTACATTGTTGATTTCACTAAAAAGGCTGAACCTAGAACTTGCTTTATTGCTAAATCTTCTAAAGGCTGGTTGCGGCATAGAAGACTAGGTCATGTTGGCATGCGAAACCTTGACAAGCTTATTAAAGGAAATCATATCCTTGGCGTTAACGATGTCATATTTGATAAGTATAGACTTTGCAGTGCTTGTCAAGCAGGTAAACAGGTTGGAGGAAGGCATCCCATGAAGAACATCATGACCACAAGGAGGCCAGTCGAGCTACTTCACATGGATCTTTTCGGTCCCAACGCTTACAAAAGTCTCGGTGGAAATTCTTTTGGTCTAGTTATAGTTTATGATTTTTCAAGATTTACGTGGGTGTTCTTTCTCGATGATAAATCGCAGGTCCAAAAGATCTTCAAAAACTTCGCTAGGAAGGCCCAAAATCAATTTGACGTGAAGTCAAGAAGGTTTGAAGCGACAATGGAACGGAGTTCAAGAACGCAAATGTGGATACCTTTCTTGACGAAGAAGGGATTTCACACGAGTTCTCGGCTACATACACACCTCAAAAAAATGGAGTTGTTGAGAGGAAGAACCAGGCTCTTATAGAGATGGCAAGAACGATGCTTGATGAGTACAAGACGCCAAAGCACTTCTGGGCGGAAGCGGTTGAGACAGCTTGTCATGCAACAAATTGCTTGTATCTTCACAAGCTACTCGGCAAGACGACATACGAGCTCCTCACCGGTAACAGACCCCAAGTTGGATACTTTCGAGTATTCGGCTCAAAGTGCTACATTCTTGATAAGCATCGTCGTTCTAAATTTTCCCCTAAGTATCATGAAGGTTTCCTACTTGGCTATGGCTCAAACTCTCACACATACCGTGTCTACAACAATTTCACCCGAAAGGTTGAAGAAACGGTAGATGTGAAGTTTGATGAATCTAATGGCTCGCAAGTAGAGCAATTGCCAATTGATGTAGGAGACTAAGATCCCTCAGAAGCAATCCAAGACTTGTCTATTGGCAAGATTTGTCCAACGGAGGTGAAGAAGAGTACATCGTCCTTCCAAGTGGAAGCTTCTACCTCACGACAAGGTGAACCAAGAGTTGATACGGAAGCATCGACAAGTGGGACACACCAAGATGAAGAAAATGAGGAAGTGCACCAAGACGAACGCCAACAACCTCCTTCTCCACCAAGACAAGAGAACGGCAACGCCAACAATGAAGAAGGCCAAGAAGAATAACAAGATGAAGAAGATGTTCAACCAAGACCCAAGCAAAAGCTTTCGCGAGTTCGAGCAAGAATTTCTAAAGACCATCCCATCGAGCAAATCTACAAAGATATCCTAACCAGGAGAATCACTCGCTTTAAAACTCGTTTAGCTAACTTTTGTGAACATTACTCATTCATCTCTAGCATTGAACCTATGAAGGTTGAAGAAGCATTGGAAGATCCGGACTGGATAAAGGCTTTGCATGAAGAGCTACACAACTTTGAGAGAAATCAAGTGTGGACATTGGTTGAGAAGCCCGACAACAACCACAACATCATCTGTACCAAATGGGTGTTTCGCAAGAAGCAAGATGAAGATGGACAAGTGGTTCGCAACAAAGCACGTCTCGTCGCCCAAGGCGACACACAAGTCGAAGGTATGGACTAAGGTGAGACATATGCTCCCGTTGCTAGACTTGAGTCCATTCGCATATTACTTGCTTATGCTAATCATCATGATATCACCTTGTACCAAATGGACATCAAAAGTGCTTTTCTAAATGGTGAAATTGAGGAGGAAGTTTATGTTAAGCAACCTCTCGGCTTTGTCAATCCTAAGAAACCTGATCATGTCTACAAACTTCACAAAGCCCGCTATGGTCTTAAACAAGCTCCTAGAGCATGGTATAAATTCTTGACCAAGTTCCTTATTGAAAAAGGCTTTGAAATTGGTAAAATTGATTCTACTCTTTTTACAAAAAGGGTTAATGGGGAACTATTTGTGTGCCAAATTTATGTCGATGATATTATATTTCGTTCTACTACCCCTCATTTTAGTGAAAAGTTTGGGAAGCTAATGTCGGAGAAGTTTGAGATGTCTATGATGAGTGAACTCAAATTCTTTCTTGGTTTGCAAATCAAGTAAACTAAGGAAGGTACCTTTGTCTCTCAAACGAAGTATACCAAGGACTTATTCAAGAAATTCAATATGCAAGAATACAAAGGTATGACCACACCCATGCCTACTAGTGGACATCTTGATTTGACTAAAGATGGTGAACTGGTTGATCAAAACGTTTATCGCTCTATGATTGGTTCATTGTTATATCTATGTGCATCACGTCCCGATATCATGCTAAGTGTGTGCATGTGTGCGCGATATTAAGCTGCTCCTAAGGAATGTCATCTTAAGGCCGTGAAAAGGATAGTGATATAATTAATCCATACACCAAACTTTGGCATTTGGTATCCTAAGAGGTCTTCTTTCAATTTTGTTGGCTACTCCGACTCGGACTATGCCGGAGACAAGGTTGATAGAAAGTCCACTTCGGGTACTTGTCAATTTCTTGGTAGATCTCTTGTGTCTTGGTCTTCCAAGAAACAAAACTCGGTATCCTTATCCATCGCCTAAGAGGAATACATTGCCGCTGGTTGATGTTGTGCTCAATTACTTTGGATGACCCAAACTCTTAAAGATTATGGGATATATGTGAAACATGTTCCTTTACTGTGTGACAATGAAAGTGCTATCAAGATTGCTCACAATCCCGTGCAACACTCTCGAACTAAGCATATTGAAGTTCATCATCACTTCATTCGAGATCACGTTGCTAAGGGTGACATTAATCTTGAGCATGTTCGCACCGACAAGAAATTAGCGGACATATTCACTAAACCACTTGATGAGAAAGTGTTTTGTAGGTTAATAGGTGAATTGAACATCATAGATGCTTCAAACTTGGAGTAGGAACTCCATCGGATACATGCAAGACTTGAGCTTATTACTACTCCTTGACATTCCTCTTATGATGATCATCTAATGTCCTGGATATATTTGCATCTTGCATGTTATCTAACCCTTGTAGGTACTTGGATGAATCTAAATCTATGAGATCGCAACTCACTCACATCTTGAGCAATCTCTACATCACCAAGTCTCTACACAATGGTGGTTGAAGACAAGGAAGCACCAAACAATTCAAACATATCCTTTGAAAAATTCTATGTTGAGTTTCATGATTGTCAAGTGCTCTTCCTTGCAAAAACTAACCCATGTAGGTAGATGAACTTAAATTCCTAGTGGTGCTCCCAACTCTTGATTAACTACATCAACCTTGAGCAACCCACAAGTTCAACTACATGATCGCGATCAACACCACCACCCAAGGTATGTTATTCCATCTTAGAGAAGCTTTACTCCAAGGCATGAGTCAAAGCAACTCGACAAGATGTGAATACATCAAGATGCTTAAATGAAGAATGGCAACCCCATTTTTGAGCTTAAACGATGAGTATGACCTATGATCAAGTGATCTCACTTGACTCCTAAGTCAATATAATCTAACATAGGTGACTTTGTCGCCGACCATCTCTGGATGAAGTTTTCTTGAGTTTTCTTTTCTGTGCCCTTGCATTTATCTCATGCATATTTGTTTTCCCCTTTTTCGAAAAAAAACTTCATCTAGATTTCCTTTCTTTTCTTTTCTTTTCATTTCTATTTGTTCTGCATTCCCTGCATCCAATTCATTGCAAATCTTTCAGTTAATTCCTTGCAAATCCTTGTGAGATCTTACTTGTCGAGTGAGCTGAGATGACAAGTGCTTTTCTCTGTGATGAACTCAGTCCCACCGGTTTCTTGTTTTTGGTCTAACCGAAGTTGTTCGGTGCAACCGAAGCATCCAACTCGTTGCCACCGATTTCACTACAGGAAAAACATTTTGCCATTTATTCCTGCTTTACTCTTGATCCAGCTCCACTCAATGAATCTTGTCCTCTACAAGCATCACATTTACCTTAGTGCTTTGTGCTGTGAATCAAGGACCAAATCCATTCACGACAAATTCCAGAAGACCCTTCTTGGAAATTGATGTCAAAAGGGGAGAAAGAGATCACATCAAAGCTTAATCAGATCTCTAGGGGAGGGAATACTCAAGGAAAGAGTAATCTTCAAGGATCCCAGACGCTTGGTGTTCAAGAGGAGAGATGCCACATGTCTTCTTGAGGGGAAAGACATGTTCATATGTGCTTATTTGCATTAGCTCTGCTCATTTGTTTCTTTGAGCTCTGATTTTCTATTCCCTATCTTCTCCCAGTATCCCATGCTAGATTCAGGGGGAGCAAGACATCTAAGGGAAGAAATTTCTTAAATTCATCGCGCATCTTTACCTTTGGGGACATGTCAATATCTATTGTGGTACTTAGTACTCACTCTCTACATGTCATCCCAGTCTTGGTACTCTTGTGGTTTCTTTTGTTTGCTCTGGCTAGTAGGTGTATCTGTGTTATCTAACCTTGTTTACGCAGGTTCATTCCATCCTAAGCCAACTCAAGACCACAAGGTAAGTATATGCATCACAATCATGTCTATGAGGAATTCTTGCTGATGTACATATTGTTTGCAAGAAGGACTCATGAGCATGAAGGTACATTTCCCACATTCACATCTTTTGATCTGATGCATATAGCCAAGATACATGTAACACATTGCCTACTCTGTCATGGTTATGCTCTCACAGGCTTCAATATTCCATATTCACATGATTGCATACATGTAGGGGGAGCCTATGCGGCTTTACTTGCTATTCTCTATATCTTTATATAAAGCTTTGATGTATGTTGCCATCAATTACCAAAAAGGGGGAGATTGAAAGCACAAGTGCTCCCTGGGTGATTTTGGTAATTAATGTCAAATATCTCTTGTTTGACTAACACTTTTACCTAGTATGTTTCAGACAAGTTCAACAAATGAAGTGGCATGGACTAAAGGATGTGGAACCCCTTCAAGATGCTAAGGACAAATGATTGGCTCAAACTTCAAGTACAAGACTACATTTTATATTTTAGTGATCCAAGATCACATTGAGTCTATAGGAAAGGCCAATACTATCAAGAGGGGATGAGGTGTTGCTTAATGGCTTGCTTGCTCAAAGTGCTTAGTGATATGCTCCAAAGCCCTCAGCTACTTTCTCACATCCACATATGACCTAAAACAAAAGTCTAACTCCGCCCCACCGATTCTTTCTATCCGGCGCCACCTAGTTCAGATGTCATAACCACTGCCACAAACCCTAGGCAAATCGGTCTCACTGATAGGGATCGGTCTTACCGAGATGGGATTGTAATATCTCTGCGTATGTCTATTACAAAAATCGGTATCACCGAGTTTGAGCAATCAATACTACCGAGATTACAACGCAAACTCTATGGTTAGCTTATTACCAAAATCGGTCGCACCGAGTTTGTGCGATCGGTCTCACCGTGTTTGCCTGACCAACTCTCTGGTTAGCTTATTAGCAAAATCGGTCCCACGGAGTTTGTGTAATCGGTCTCACCGAGATTAGGTTATGCCCTAACCCTAACCATATCGGTCCTACCGAGTTGCATGTTGGTCCCACCAAAAATCCTAACGGTCACTAGATTTGCTGAATCGGTCCGACCGAGTTTAACAATTCGGTCCCACCGAGTTTGGTAAGTTGTGTGTAACGGTTAGATTTTGTGTGGAGGCTATATATACCCCTCCACCCACTCTTCATTCGTGGAGAGAGCCATCAGAACGAACCTACACTTCCAATACACATTTTCTGAGAGAGAACCACCTACCCTTATGTTGAGGCCAAGATATTCCATTCCTACCATATGAATCTTCATCTCTAGCGTTCCCCAAGTTGCTTTCCACTCAAATCTTCTTTCCACCAAATCCAAATCCTGTGAGAGAGAGTTGAGTGTTGGGGAGACTATCATTTGAAGCACAAGAGCAAGGAGTTCATCATCAACACACCATTTGTTACTTCTTGGAGAGTGGTGTCTCCTAGATTGGCTAGGTGACACTTGGGAGGCTTCGACAAGATTGTGGAGTTGAACCAAGGAGTTTGTAAGGGCAAGGAGATTGCCTACTTCGTGAAGATGTACCTCTAGTGAGGCAAGTCCTTCGTGGGCGACGGCCATGGTGGGATAGACAAGGTTGCTTCTTCATGGACCCTTCGTGGGTGGAGCCCTCCATGGACTCGCACAAGTGTTACCCTTCGTGGGTTGAAGTCTCCATCAACGTGGATGTACGATAGCACCACCTATTGGAACCACGACAAAAACATCCGTGTCTCCAATTGCGTTTGAATCCTCCAAACCCTTCCCTTTACATTCTCGCAAGTTGCATGCTTTACTTTCCGCTGCTCATACACTTTTTGCATGCTTTCTTAAATTATGTATTGTGATTGTTAATCTTGTGGCAAAAGTCCACTTGAACTTAAAGAATTTAAAAACTGCAACTTTTTGTACTTAGTGTCTAATCACCCCCCCTCTAGACACCTCTTCTCGATCCTTTCAGCGTCCCTTCCGAGGGAAGTGGTGCGATGAGGCCGAGTAGCGAGCCTGGTGGCTCTCCTGAGGTTACTACGACCACTAGGGTGCCCTTAGTTGTTTTTTTTGACACTTGAAACAGTAGGAGAGGGTCCTACTGTATGTATTAAATTAAGTGACAAAAAGTCTTATAGAGTTATAACCTTACATCCATAGCCATGTTGTAACTAAGGGGAGGGGTAAAAACTATAAAAAGGGAACAGAAGAATAAATTTAAATACTACTTACAAAAGAGGACAAAAAGGGTTGAAGTTTCTCTCCCACTGTGTAACGAAGAAGGGAAAGGTCATCTCTCAACCTAGCCAGCCAGATGATTTCAAAGGTGAAATCCCTCTGAAGTGTTTGTTGTTTCTCTCTTTCCATATGCTCCACGCAGCCTGTAGGAAGATGTCCATGAACATCGGGCTATTCCACGTAGTTTTCGCGTGCTCAATCCATTGAAGTCTTGTACCATGTGTTATCCAATTAATATTAATATGTGACCAACACTCTTGGCTAAAAGGACAGGTGAAGAAAAGGTGCTCCAAAGTTTCGTCAATAGGAGAAGTACACAGCAGACAAGTGTGGTTGTCACCAATGTTGTAGTGTCTCCTCCTGAGCATGTTTCGTGTGTTTAGTCTATCGGAGAGGAGAAGCCAGCCGAACACTTTTATTTTCATGGTGACCTTAGATTTCCACAGCCACTTGTATGTTTGGTGAGCTCTTATTTCTCTGAAGTAATATGAGTAATATTGGATCATGATGTAGTCTCCTTTACCCCAAATGCATGTCCATTTATCCTTTCCGTGGTCCAAGGTAATCGGAGTCGACAATTCTTTGAAGGTCCATCAGCTCTGCATGTGCCTGCGCAGAAAGGGGAAGATGGAAGGTTTCCCCCAACGTGTCAGCCGTTAATAGTGCCTGTACAGATATATCTTCATTTTTGGTGTACGAAAAGGCCCTGGGGTGGCTAGAGGCCAGAATATCATCCATCCAAAGATCTTTCCAAAGTAATGTGGTGCAGCCATCCTGAATTGTGACTTTGGTGATCCCCCTATAAACTGGCATGAGCTTTGTGATGTCTCTCCACCAGAAGGAACCACATGCATCCGTTGCATGTGGGATTTTTGATGTGTAGTTGGTGTTCCAGATTAATTCCACCCAAGGTAAATCCCAATGATTGTAGAACTTGTGAAGATATTTAAGCAACAGGGCTTCACTTTGTGTTCTGAGGTCCAATATACCCATTCCCCCACACTCCTTAGGTTTACAAATCATGCTCCAAGCAGCCAGAGAGTTACATGTTTCCCCCTGTTCCGTCTTTTTAGTCCAGAGACATTTCCTTCTGATCTTGTCCAAGAGCTCAATAATGGAAATGGGAAGCTTGAGAGTGCATAGAGCAAAGATCGTGAGCGAAGTGATCACTGAGTTTACTAGAGAAAGCTTTGCTCCATACGAAATCATGTTAAGGGTAGCAGTTAGACAGCGCTCCACTTTGCAAACCAAAGGCATTAGATCCTGAACAGATGGTCGTGTGGTCCCCAAAGGTAGCCCAAGGTAAGTGAAAGGCATTTTGCCAGTCATGCAGCCGAAGATTTTGCAATGCTGTTACTGAGAGACTCGTCACAGTTGATTGGGATGAGAGTGGATTTTTGGAAGTTTATTTTAAGGCCAATGGAAGTTGCATAATCTGACAAAAACTGCTTGATCGTGGCCACTTGAGATTCACAAGCCGGTAGTACCAGAATTGTGTCATCGGCGTATTGAATGACCGGGTAGTCTTTTTGAGTTGCACATGGGAATGGTAGCTGAATATGGCTCTGAGCAAAATCATCATTAATGACAGCTTGAAGTAGGTCGGCGGCCAGCACGAAAATCAGGGGAGATAGTGGGTCTCCTTGTCGAACCCCCGTTTTGCAATGGAATTGTCTCCCTGGAACGCCATTTAAAAGGACCGAAGATTTACCAGAGGCCAAAATTGTTTGGATCCAGTTTAGCCATTTGTCGTTAAAGCCCATGTGTCTCATAATCTCCAACATTGGCTCATGCTCAATAGTGTCAAATGCCTTAGCAAAATTAAGTTTAAGGAGGACGATTGGTTTCTTTGATGTTTGACATTGATAAATGTACTCAAATGCCCACGCCAGACAGTCCTGTATAGATTTGCCCTTCAAAAAACCATATTGATTTCGATGCATGATTTTTAGGATGATCTTCTGGAGACGGTTGGCAAGAAGTTTCGTAATGATCTTAAGACAGCAATTGAGTAGCATGATTGGTCTGTAATCATTGACTGAAGCAGGTGCATTAATTTTTGGGATCAAAGTAATGAAGCCCTCATTAATACTCTCCAGATTTAAGTTGCCCTCATGAAATTGATTGCACAGAAGATAAAGTCTTCTTTAATCACGTGCCAACAAGATTTGAGAAAGTGGCCAGTGAAACCATCTGGACCCGGAGCCCTATCCGCAGGCATGTATTTAATGACATCATCAATTTCCTGGTGAGTGAAAGGCATAGTTAGTTGGTCCAAATCTTCAATCTTCTTGATTATTCTGGCTAAACCAAACTTCATCTCATGTTGCTGAGAAGACCCAAGCCGTTTTTTGAAAGCTTGAAAGATAACAGATTCTTTGCCCACATGATCTTCAACACAATATCCATCATCTGTGGTAAGAGAAGCAATGTTATTTCTCCTATATCTTTCTGAGGCCATCGCTTGAAAAAATTTTGGTTGCTCGTCGCCAAATTTGACCCATCTAATAGTACATCTCTTCCTCAAATATTCTTTATGATAATTAAGAAGCCTCAGAATATGATGTTTGAGTATGCGACGAAAATTTGTTTCTGGAGTGGTGAGACGCCTTTTATTTTCAAGTTCATCAAGTTCGAAGAGAGCCCTGTTGGAGTTTTCAATGGCAATAGACAGTTTAGAAATACCTTTACTCCAAATTTTCAGATCACGCCTCAGGTGTTTAAATTTGCGGGAGATAACAGTGGCCATGTTGGTCGAGGGAATTGGTTTGGCCCAAGAATTATAAACCGTGTCCAAAAAGCCAGGATGATGTACCCAATACGATTCGAACCTGAAAAGCTTTGATCGAGGAATGTTTGTCTGAATGCAAACCACACAAGGGATGTTATCTGAAACTGGCCGGCCAAGAGGTTTTACTAGGGTTTTTGGGTAAGTAGAAGTCCAGTTGGTGCTCGTGAAAAACCAGTCAATTTGTTCTAGAAGGGGGTTCACCTGCAAATTACTCCAGGTGTAAGCTCGACCTTTGATTGGCAGTTCCACTAGATTTTGATTCCTGATGAAATCATTGAAGGTGATCATATCCCCAATATTTCCCCCTGGCTTATTACGATTGTCTGGGCGATGAATGAAATTAAAATCCCCTAAAAGGAGCGAATCTTCATTGTTAGGGATATTAAGGTCTAGCAGCCATTGTATGAAGTCCCTACGTTCATCAATTTGACATGGGCCGTACACATTCACAAGGGTCCAAGACTGTGCTGATTGAGTGGATTGGAAGCAGGTCACTAAAGCAAAGTCCCTAGAGGCTACAACCGTGGCAGAGAAAATTGAGCTATTCCAAATTGTGGCAATTCCACCCGAAGCACCGCGGGCCGGAATAAATTCAAATTTATCAAAACGTCGTGGACAGCAAGACTTAATAAAGTTATTATCAAAAGAGTGCTTCTTAGTTTCCTGCAGACAAACCACAGCACAGCCACTAGCCGTAATGGCATTAAACAGAGCAAGTTGCTTAGGTTCAGAATTTAAACCACAGACGTTCCAACAGAGAACATTCCAGTTCACCAAAAGTACCATGGATAAAAGAGAAAGGACTAAGCACTGGATGAGGATGAAAGAGCATCCTCCGTAACTTCATTAAGCACCTCTTCAGAGAGCTCAGCAGCAGGAATAACACATTTGACTGTGCCAACAAGTTGAAGCGTGGCAATGGGGGTGGGCGGCGGAACAGCAGAACTGTCATCCTCGTCAGAACGGGCCCTGGTCTGCAGAGCTGACGGATTGATCCTGGGCTTGACCTTGGAAGATCTTGGCTTGCTGTCAGTAATGGCTGGGACTTTGAAACCGTCATATTTGTTCGACCTGGCACTACGACGAAGAGAAACAGCTGACACAGGCATGGTAAGTTTCCCTCTGCGTATTATGTCATCAGAATTTGGCCCCGTTCCACCAAGGGCACTTGTAGAGCTATTTCCATCAATAACCAGGGTACCAGCAGTAGGACCCTCAGATGGCTCATTTCCAAAGAGCTGTGGAGATTCCACAGGAATCTCATCCCCAGAGCCAGGAGCATTTTCCACATTTGGACCAACAGGAGCCAGTTGCACCACCATTGTGTTTAAATCAGGTGTGTCCGGGAGCTCTTCAATTTGCAGAGAGGAGGAGGCAAACTCCCTTGTCTCTTTTGTTGATGTCACTGATACCAGGTTATTCTCAACAGTGATCACTGCTTTAACCTGAACCCAATCATTCCGGAACCCAAAACCAGAGCTCCAAGGGCCATAGGAGGCTACTAAAGGCATGATTGTCGTACTCAGGAAGGAGTTGAGTCTAATGAAAGAGAAACCTTGATTAATGAGCATTGATGAAATCACATTACCGTGTCCAGTCATAGCAAACTGGAGTCCATGCTGTGTGAGAGAGACCACAACTTCAAGAGAGTTAGCTGGAGCAGCAGGGTGGTCCATTGTGGTAATATGGTCAGAGGATGTGGCCATATCAGAACTCTCTCCGTCCACCAACGAGTGAAACATGTTCGCAGGAACCATAACATAATCGTTCGACATCACGTCAGACCGGAGTCAGAGCTGCCAAAAACCGTAATTGAATCATTCCAGGCCGTACCTGGGCTATCCAGCAGGTTATTGGTAGGCACAATCCCATCTTGGACGTGGAGGCCCTCTTGAGCAAGCCATGCCTGGAAATTATACAGAGCTGGAGGAGGAGATGGAGGCCATTGTCCCCAGTTTGCCTTAAAGTGAACCTCATTGCCCTGATTGTCTGCATTTGCATTGGCAGCATTGGCAGCATTTGCATTTATCTGCGCATTCCGAGCCATCCAATTGTTCAGCTGCGAATGATAAAGTTGTTCTGCTGTGAGTCCCTCCCCATGGAGAGGGTGAGAAATAGTGCCCTTAGTTGTTCATTCACCATTGCGGAACATGGTGCTTCCGCTCTTGCACGGGCATAGCCGCTCCTCGACCGTGTCGTCCGATAGCACGGAGCATGGGGCTTCCACTGGTACGTGGGTGGGAGCTCCCTCTGAGGGGCGACTCCGGGGCGTGTATAGCCCTGTCCAGGCACGTGGCTTGCACGGCAAGACTGGAGGAGGTGTGTATGGGCACTCGTGAGCTAGCGTGGGACTCATGAGGCCCTACCCTCAAGGCGGGTTGCGCCTAAATTTTGGTTCAGAACATTTTTGAGGGTCCTGCGAGTTGGTCAGGTAGCCTGCATTGAGTGAATCTCCGAAGGATAACGCATGAGAAGGCCAAATACCAATGACTCCAGGAGGTGACGTGAATGGGGCCGGCCCGCCAGACAGAGCTCGGCCGTTGGTTTTGTCGACGCTTCACGGGTGGACCCGAGCACAGACACTGTGTCCAGTCTTCTCTTGTGAAGATCCTGAAGAAAGACAACCGGCGCGCGGCTCCTGCGACGGCGAGGCACCGGGTCGTGCGTCCTAACTCATCTGCTCTTGATTAGCTCATGCAAGGACGAGGCACCAAGGACCATGGGAGGTGACGTGCACGGGAGCTGCCCCGCGAGATAGAGCTCAGCCACTTTGGTTTAGCGACGCTGCAGGGATGAACCCGAGCGCAGACGCCATTCCCGTCCTTAATCATGAGGCGGTCGCGGGCGGATTTGTGAGGGCGTACGACGTTCATGGCAGGGAAGCACTGTACAGGCAGGTGATAACATAAAGCAACTCATGAGAGGGTAAGGCCAGCTCTGAAATATGCGCAAAATGATAGACGCTGCAGGGACGGACCCATACAGCTTGGGTGTAATGCAGCCTGTGGGGCACCCCAAATCTGAACGAACCAAAAAGTGTCACCTAGCACCGTCGCTGAAGAAGTGTTGGAGTAGCTGAGGATGCGTGCCACAGAAGCTGCTCCTCATGAGGCATCCGGCTCCTGAGCCTCGCGAGGCTCAAGAGGTTCAGGAGGCTTGCGAGGGTCCAACGCCTCCTCTGATAGGATCGCCTGGCGCCTGGCCTCGTGAGTCTCCAGGATGGCCTGCATGTAGCGCTGCTGCAGGTAGCCGTGTTCAACAGGCCAAATGGCATGCGAAGATGGCTGCAGAGCAGCCCCCACTCCTTCTGACACGAGACAGCCAGAAGAGCTCCTGAGATGCGGCTCTATTGAGCCCTGGGACGTTGATGCAGACGCGTAGCTCGCCGCCCACGTCAGGGCACGGAGCTACGCTGGGTGGTGCGGGGCAACGCTTGCCTCGCATGGCTCTTGCCTCCCGAAGCTCCTCGATCGCCTTGGTGATGAACTCCTGAGCACCTGGCGTCTCGCGCCCTGCGCTCTTCTCGCGGAAGCACGCGTCGAAGCACGCCTCCACATGGTGCCGGAAAGCCGCCCTCGTTACGCTGGCCAGGTTTGAGGCCCCCTAGAGGAGAGCCCCCGAGCCCAACCTGAGAGGGGCGCTAGGCGCGCCTTCCTATGTGAGAGGGGAAGGCGCCCCATCAATGGGCGTGGGTCCGGAGGCATGATCGTCGGACACCCCATCCTCCTAAGATCCTCAGCGGATCAGGTGCTTCTTCTTATTGGGAATGACCTCTGTGGGTAGTTGGTGCCCTCGACATATGGAGTCTCAACCGCCGCAGCCTGATAGACGCACTCGAGGGAGCACACTGCATCCTTTCAATCGTAGGCAATCATGGTGATGTCGCCGCTTCCTGGCATCTTGAGGACATTGCAACCGCGGTGAGTCGCGACCATGAAGTTGGCCAGGGCCGGATACCCAAGGTGACAGGGAGGTGGATCTACCCTATGGGGATGGTGGGCGATTTTGAAGTCGATGAACTCAGTGTGGTAGTTGTCGTGCTTGCCGAATGTAGCGACCAGACCTCAAAACAGTCTGATCTCTGTGCTTCAGTGTCATCCCTGGATTAGTAATGCTGACACGCACAATACTTGAAGGGTTTATAACAGAGTAGCAATCACACACTTATTACATCGAATGTCTCAAAAGAGAACTTATTACAATAAATATGGCTTATGGCCATCTAATAACGATAACAGCGGAAGGCTTGGAAGACAAGCGAGTCCATCAACTCCAACGGCATCACTGAGTATAGAACCAAGGCCTACGGCACCTTACTTGTCGTCTGAAAAGTCTGCAACATGAACGTTGCAGACCGAAAACGGGTCAGCACATGGAATATGTTGGCAATGTAACACACAGAGAGCAAAATGAAAAGAGTAATGCTATACTACATGCATATATGGCTGGTGGAAAGCTTTATGGTTAAAGTTTTGCGAAAAGCCAATTTTCCCCTACTACAAAGGAATAAATTTTATTTAACTATCATGGTGGTTGTTAAACATTGGGAAGGATGACACCCTCTCAATCCCAATTAAACATCATCATTAAACCCAACAATATTAATTAAAGTAACATGATGAGATTCACATGATAATCCAAGTACTAGATACTCAAAACGTCCATAACCGGGGACACGGCTAACCATGATTATTTTATACACTCTGCAAAGGTTTGCGCACTTTTCCCCACAAGACTCGATCTCCTCCGTTGTGATTCTCGCACTACATGGTGTTTAAGAAATGGATGACCGAGACATAGCCTTTTAGAAGCGTTTGCACCTTACGATCGGGTAGACAGTACCAACCTACATCCCCAACATCTGCTAGTCTACCACTATAAGAGTTCACACTACTTAGTCAACTATGCTAGAGCCCATAGTAGTTTGTGGCTGCACACGGAAGTTTCTAGCATGAATAATCTCATGATCCCTTTGAGCCTGGGTGGCGGTCCATAAAGAAAAACAGGCAATCGCTGGAATACCTAGGTGCCTCAATCCACCCAGATGTGTGTTTAAGTTGCCACCTTAAATAAACCATTAAATTACAATCTCACATACATCATGGATACACTCACCCAATCCACGCCTACTGGCATAGCATGGCATAATAAGCAAACGTAGAGGTAACTCCCAAGGGTTTGATAATCAAATAGGCAATAGGTACTACCTCAACTACTTCCCAAAACCCACAATTAAATAAGATCCTAACCATGCAATTGTTTGAGGATTTGATCTAATGCATAAAACTGGGTAGTAAAAAGGTATGATCAAAGTGTTACTTGCCTTGCTGATGATCCGTGAAACATAGAGATTCGAAGTAGCAAGCGACGCACTCCGGGTACTCTATCGCAAACAAACAAGCATACAATAAGTACTCACCTAATGCACGGGTAAAACTCAAATAAGAGATCTAACCAGAAAGTTCAACTTCAGAACTCCGGTCTACAAGAAGAATCAAAACAAACGAAGCAACAAAAGTCAAACGGCGAAAGAAACAAGCTTCATTTACTAATCTGGAATTAAGTCAAATTTTACAGAAGCAAAAACTTGTTTGAGTTGGTTAAACGAAAAGACGGTTTCAAGATGAAACTCTAGGCGCTTGAATCGCCTGATTCCGATAAACGAGCGAAAAATTATACTAAAATGAAAATCGGGTCAGAAATCGCGATAAGAAATAATCGCGAAAAATCCGAGAACAAGAAAAACGGATGAACAGGCTAACGATAGAACGTTCGCTGTCTGCGAAAGAAAAAAAACGAAAACCGTTCGTTAAAACGAACGTACGGACGAACGTCCGCTAAATAAACTAAACCGAAAAAACCGATCTATTCTAAAAACAGATCTAGGGTTTTATTCTTATTTAAAAAAACGAACAAAAAACCAAACGGAAAACCAAACGGTTTTCTCGAGGAAAACCGTCGGCGGCGGGGCGGTGGTCAACCTCGGCGGGGCGGCTCCGGCGGGCGGCGGGTCGACGGACGGGCGGCGGGTCCGTGGTCGGCGGCGGCTCCGGGCGGGCGGCGGACGGCCGTGGCGGCTCGGCGGGCGGCGGGACGGGTCAAGGCGGCGGGCTGGTTCTGGCGGCAACAAGGCACGCGGCGGCGGCGGATCGGGGCTAGGGTTAGGGTTTTCGGCGCGGGGCGGCTTGGGCTGACGGGCTCGGGGGCGGCGCCTTATAAAGGCCCGGCCGGGCGGAGTCCTGGCCGAACACGGCCCAAAGTCGGTTCGCGTTTAAAAAAAAAATTACGCTCAGAAAAAAAAATAAAAGAAATACTAAACGGGCTCTAAAAATCCGGAAATAAATTTTCGCAGGACAAGGTGAACATTTAATTGGGGCCTAAATGCAATTTTGGAAAACACATTTTTTCCTAAATTCAAATAAAACAGCGATAAAATCCAAAATAAAATCTTATTTGATTTTTTATTAAATACACAATATTCCCTTATTTTGGAAAGTCATTTTATTCCCTCTCTCTTATTTTTATAATTGGAAAATTGAAGATAAAATAAATAAAATCAAATGATCCTATTTTCAAAATTTGAGAAAACTCAAATATGAAAATAACGAAATCCCCAACTCTCTCCGTGGGTCCTTGAGTTGCGTAGAATTTCTAGGATCAAACCAAAATGCAACAAAATATGATATGCAATGATGATCTAGTGTATGACATTCCAAATTGAAAATTTGGGATGTTACAAACCTACCCCCCTTAAGATGAATCTCGCCCTCGAGATTCGGGTTGGCTAGAAAATAAGTGAGGGTGGTCCTTCAACAGATCTTCCTCTCGCTCCCTGGTGGCTTCATCCTCGGTGTGGTGGCTCCACTGAACTTTGCAAAACTTGATACCCTTGTTGTGGGTGACTCGGCTGGCATACTCGAGAATTTTGACTGGTTTCTCCTCATAGGTCAAATCACTATCCAACTGAATCGCTTCCAGCGGCACCGTATCTCTTAGCGGTATATCAGCCATCTCCGTGTGGCACTTCTTCAACTGGGAAACGTGGAACACATCGTGAACTCCTAACAATTCTTCGGGCAACTCCAACTTGCATGCAACTTCTCCCATACGCTCCAAAACTTTGTATGGTCCCACAAAACATGGCGATAATTTTCCCTTAACTCCAAAGCGCTTAACTCGTCGAAGTGGAGATACACGAAGATAAACTCTGTCTCCTTGCGTTTAGAATCTGCATAGCTCTTCTGCCTGGACTGGGCTACCTTGAGCCTATCACGAATCAACTTCACCTCTTGTTCGGACTCCTTAATCCAATCCGGTCCAAACAACTGGCAGTCTCCAACTTCATCCCACCACAATGGTGTTCTACACCTCCTTCCGTACAAAGCTTCGAAAGGGGCCATCTTCAGATTGGATTGATAACTGTTGTTGTAAGAAAACTCTGCACATGGCAAATTATCGTCCCAACTAGATCCATAATCTAGCGCACAAGCTCTCAACATGTCCTCCAAAATCTGATTGACTCTCTTAGTCTGTCCATCTGTCTGCGGATGAAAGGCTGTACTGAACTCTAGCCTGGTACCCAAAGTTTCGTGTAACTGATTCCAGAACTTTGAGGTAAACTGGGTTCCTCTATCTGATACAATGATCCTCGGAAATCCATGAAGACATACGATTCTGGTCATGTATATCTTTGCCAACTTAGCACTGGTGTAAGTGGTCTTCACTGGGATGAAATGAGCTACCTTCGTCAAACGATCGACTACAACCCATATCGAGTCATAGCTTGAACGTGTCCTAGGCAATCCCGTGATAAAATCCATGCCTAGTTTATCCCACTTCCATTCGGGTATCGGCAATGGTTGTAGCAATCCTGCTGGCTTTTGATGCTCTGCCTTCACTCTCTGACATACATCACAAACTGCTACATACTCTGCAATATCCTTCGTCATTCTAGTCCACCAGAAAGTATCCTTCAAATCCAAATACATATTGGTATTTCCTGGGTGAATCGAATATGGCGAATCATGAGCCTCTTGCAGAATCAACTTCCTGATATCCGGATCATTAGGCACATAAACACGGTCCGCAACCCATACGGTATCATGCTCATCCTCACGAAATCCTTTAGCTTTTCCTTTAGCCATCTTCTCCTTTATCTTGCCAATCTCCTTGTCTGTTTTCTGAGCTTCTCTGATCTTATTCATCAAAGTAGACTAAATCTCTAATGCTGCAACATAGCCTCTCGGAACTATTTCCAAATATAACTCGCGAAGATCCTCGGCTAACTCCTTCGGTAACTCTCCGGTCATGAGTGTGTTGACATGGCTCTTGCTGCTCAACGCATCAGCTACTACGTTAGCCTTTCCGGGGTGATAATGTAATCTCATATCATAATCCTTTATGAGCTCCAACCATCTCCTTTGCCTGAGATTCAACTCCTTCCGCGTGAAGATGTATTTCAAACTTTTGTGATTCGTGTACACCTCACAGTGGTTTCCGATGAGAAAATATCTCCACGTCTTCAACGCATGCACTACGGCTGCTAACTCCAAATCATGCGTAGCATAATTCAATTCATGGGGTTTAAGTTGTCATGAGGCATATGAAACAACTCTTCCCTCCTGCATAAGCACTACTCCAAGTCCTCTACGAGAAGCATCGCAGTAAACTTCATAATCCTTTCGCTGATCTGGCAGAATCAACACTGGTGATGTAACCAAACGTTTCTTCAACTCCTGGAAACTGGCCTCACATGTTGGGGAACGTAGTAATTTCAAAAAATTTCCTACGCACACGCAAGATCATGGTGATGCGTAGCAACGAGAGGGGAGAGTGTTGTCTACGTACCCTCGTAGACCGAAGCGGAAGCAATCACAACGTAGAGGAAGTAGTCGTACGTTCTCCTCGCGATCCAACCGATCCCAGCGCCCGTTACTCCGGCGCCTCCGAGTTCTTGGCACACGTTCAGCTCGATGACGCTCCTCGGGCTCCGATCCCGGCAAAGCTCGGGAGAGAGAGTTCCGTCAAGACGACGGCGTGGTGACGATCTTGATGTTCTACTGACGCAGGCTTCGCCTAAGCACTGCTACGATATGACCGAGGTGGAATATGGTGGAGGGGGCACCGCACACGGCTAAGGAACGATCTCAAGGATCAACTTGTGTGTTCTAGGGTGCCCCCTGCCCCGTATATAAAGGAGCAAGGGGAGGGCGGCCCGGCCCTAGGAGGTGCGCCAAGGGAGGGAGTCCTCCTCCTAGTGGGAGTAGGACTCCTTTCCTAGTCCAACTAGGAAGGAGGAAGGGGAAGGAAAGAGAGGAGAGGGAGAGGGAAAGGGGGCGCCCCCTCCTTGTCCAATTCGGACTCCCCATGGGGGGCGCAGCGCCACCTCTGGCGCAGCCCTCTCTCTCCCTCTTGGCCCAATAAGGCCCATTACTTCCCGGGGTTCCGGTAACCCATCCGGCACTCCGTCTTTCTCCGGAAACTTCCGGAACCTTTCCGTGTCCGAATATAGCCGTCCAATATATCAATCTTTATGTCTCGATCATTTCGAGACTCCTCGTCATGTCCGTGATCACATCCGGGACTCCGAACTCCTTCGGTACATCAAAATACACAAACTCATAATATAACCGTCATCGAAACCTTAAGCGTGCGGACCCTACGGTTTCGAGAACAATGTAGACATGACCGAGATACATCTCCGGTCAATAACCAATAGCGGGACCTGGATGCCCATATTGGTTCCTACATTTTCTACGAAGATCTTTATCGGTCAGACCGCATAACAACATACGTTGTTCCCTTTGTCATCGGTATGTTACTTGCCCGAGATTCGATCGTCGGTATCCAATACCTAGTTCAATCTCGTTCTTGGCAAGTCTCTTTACTCGTTCCGTAATGCATCATTCCGTAACTAACTCATTAGCCACATTGCTTGCAAGGCTTATAGTGATGTGCATTACCGAGATGGCTCAGAGATACCTCTCCGACAATCGGAGTGACAAAACCTAATCTTGATTCATGCCAACTCAACATATACTTTTGGAGACATCTGTAGAGCACCTTTATAATCACCCGATTACGTTGTGACGTTTGGTAGCACACAAAATGTTCCTCCGTAAACGGGAGTTGCATAATCTCATAGTTGCAGGAACTTTGTATAAGTCATGAAGAAAGCATAAGCAACATACTAAACGATCAAGTGCTAAGCTAACGGAATGGGTCAAGTCAATCACATCATTCTCCTAATGATGTGATCCCGTTAATCAAATGACAACTCATGTCTATGGTTAGGAAACATAACCATCTTTGATTTAACGAGCTAGTAAAGTAGAGGCATACTAGTGACACTCTGTTTGTCTATGTATTCACACATGTATTATGTTTCCGTTAATACAATTCTAGCATGAATAATAAACATTTATCATGATATAAGGAAATAAATAATAACTTTATTATTGCCTCTAGGGCATATTTCCTTGAGTCTCCCACTTGCACTAGAGTCAATAATCTAGTTCACATCACCATGTGATTTAACATCAATAGTTCACATCTATATGTGGTTAACACCCATAGTTCACATCGACATGTGACCAACACCCAAAGGGTTTACTAGAGTCAATAATCTAGTTCACATCGCTATGTGATTAACACCCAAAGAGTACTAAGGTATGATCATGTTTTGCTTGTGAGAGAAGTTTAGTCAACGGGTCTGTCACATTCAGCCGTATGTATTTTGCAAATATTCTATGTATACAATGCTCGCACGGGCTACTCTAGCTAATTGCTCCCACTTACAATATGTATCCAGATTGAGACTTAGAGTCATCCGGATCAGTGTAAAAAGCTTGCATCGATGTAACTCTTTACGACGGGCTCTTTTATCACCTCCATAATCGAGAAATATTTCCTTAGTCCTCACTAAGGATGTTCTTGACCAATGTCCAGTGATCTACTCCTAGATCACTATTGTACTCCCTTGCCAAATTCAGAGCAAGGTATACAATAGGTCTGGTACATAACATAGCATACTTTATAGAACCTATGGCTGAGGCATAGGAAATGACTTTCATTCTCTTTTCTATTTTCTGCCGTGGTCGGGACTTGAGTCTTTACTCAATTTCACACCTTTGCAACACAGGCAAGAACTCTTTCTTTGACTGTTCCATTTTGAACTATTTCAAAATCTTTGACAAGGTATGTACTTATTGAAAAACTTATCAAGCGTCTTGATCTATCTCAATAGATCTTGATGCTCAATATGTAAGCAGCTTCATCGAGGTCCTTCTTTTGAAAAAACTCCTTTCAAATACTCCTTTATGCTTTGCAGAATAATTCTACATTATTTCCGATCAACAATATGTCATTCACATATACTCATCAGAAATGCTGTAGTGCTCCCACTCACTTTCTTGTAAATACAGTCTTCTCCAAAAGTCTGTATAAAACTATATGCTATGATCAACTTATCAAAGCATGTATTCCAACTCTGAGATGCTTGCACCAGTCCATAGATGGATCGCTGAAGCTTGCATATTTTGTTAGCTCCTTTAGGATTGACGAAAACTTCTGGTTGCATCATATGCAACTCTTCTTTAATAAATCCATTAAAGAATGTAGTTTTGACATCCATTTGCCGATTTCATAAAATGTGGCAATTGCTAACATGATTCGGACAGACTTAAGAATAACTACAGAGAGAAAATCTCATTGTAGTCAACACCTTGAACTTGTCAAAAACCTTTTGTGACAAGTCGAGTTTTGTAGATAGTAACACTACTATCAGTGTCCGCCTTCCTCTTGAAGATCCATTTATTTAACATGGCTTGCTGATCATCGAGCAAGTCAATCAAAGTCCATACTTTGTTCTCATACATGGATCCTATCTCAGATTTCATGGCTTCAAGCCATTTCGCGGAATCTGGGCTCATCATCGCTTCCTCATAGTTCATAGGTTCATCATGGTCTAGTAACATGACTTCTAGAATAGGATTACCGTACCACTCAGTGCGGATCTTACTCTGGAAGACCTACGAGGTTTGGTAGCAACTTGATCTGAAGTTTCATGATCATCATCATTAACTTCCTCACTAATTGGTGTAGGAATCACCGAACTGATTCCTGTGATGAACTACTTTCAAATAAGGGAGAAGGTACAATTACCTCATCAAGTTCTACTTTCCTCCCACTCACTTCTTTCGAGAGAAACTTCTTCTCTAGAAAGGATCCATCTTAGCAACGAAAAACTTGCCTTCGGATCTGTGATAGAAGGTGTACCCAATAGTTACCTTTGGGTATTCTATGAAGACGCACTTCTCCGATTTGGGTTTGAGCTTATCAGGTGAAAACTTTTTCACATAAGCATCGCAGCCCCAAACTTTAAGAAACGTCAACTTGGGTTTCTTGCTAAACCACAGTTCATATGTTGTCGTCTCAACGGATTTAGATGGTGCCCTTTTAAACGTGAATGCAGCTGTCTCTAATGCATAACCCCAAAATGATAGTGGTAAACCGATAAGAGACATCATATATCGCACCATATCAAATAAAGTGCGGTTACGACGTTCGGACACACCATAACATTGTGGTGTTCTAGGTGGCGTGAGCTGTGAAACTATTCCACATCATTTTAATTGAAGACCAAACTCGTAACTCAATTATTCATCTTTGCGATTAGATCGCAGAAACTTTATTTTCTTGTTACGATGATTTTTCCACTTCAATCTGAAATTCTTTGAACATTTCAACTATTTCAGACTTATGTTTCATCAAGTAGATATTCCCATATCTGCTCAAATCATCTTGTGAAAGTCAGAAAATAATGATACTTGCCACGAGCATCAACACTCATTGGATCGCATACATCGGTATGTATTATTTCCAATAAGTCAAGAGCTTGTTCCATTGTTAGGAGAACGGAGTTTTAGTCATCTTGCCCAAACGGCACGGTTCGCAAGCATCAAATGATTCATAATCAAGTGATTCCAAAAGTCCATCAACATGGATTTTTCTTCATGCGCTTTTCACCAATATGACCTAATCGGCATTTCCTAAAATAATTTGCACTATCATTATTAACTTTGCATCTTTTGGTTTCAATATTATGAATATGTGTATCACTATGATCGAGATCCAATGAACCATTTTCATTGGGTGTGTAACCATATAAGGTTTTATTCATGTAAACAGAACAACAATTTATTCTCTTACTTAAATGAATAACCATATTGCAATAAACATGATCAAATCATATTCATGCTCAACACCAAATAACACTTATTTAGGTTCCACACTAATCCCGAAAGTATAGGGAGTGTGCGATGATGATCATATCAATCTTGGAACTACTTCCAACACTCATCGTCACTTCCCCTTCAACTAGTTTCTGTTCATTCTGCAACTCCAGTTTCAAGTTACTACTCTTAGCAACTGAACCAGTATCAAATACCGAGGGGTTGCTACGAACACTAGTAAAATACTCATCAATAATCTGTATATCAAATATACCTTTTTTCACTTTGCCATCCTTCTTATCCGCCAAATACTTGGGGTATGCCCACTTCTAGTGACCAGTTCCATTGCAGCAAAAGCACTTAGTCTCAGGCTTAGGTCCAGACTTGGGCTTCTTCACTCGAGCAGCAACTTGCTTGCCGTTCTTCTTGAAGTTCCCCTTCTTCCCTTTGCCCTTTTCCTTGAGACTAGTGGTCTTGTCAATCATCAACACTTGATGTTCTTTCTTGATTTCTACCTTCATCGATTTCAACATCACGAAGAGCTCGGGAATCGTTTTCGTCATCCCTTGCATACTATAGTTCATCACGAAGTTCTAGTAACTTAGTGATGGTGACTAGAGAATTCTGTCATTCACTATCTTATCTGGAAGATTAACTCCCACTTGATTCAAGCGATTGAAGTACCCAGACAATCTGAGAAAATGCTCACTAGTTGAGCGATTCTCTTCCATCTTTTAGCTATAGAACTTGTTGGAGACTTCATATCTCTCAACTCGGGTATTTGCTTGAAATATTAACTTTAATACCTGGAACATCTCATATGGTCCATGACGTTCAAAACGTCTTTGAAGTCCCGATTCTAAGCCGTTAAGTATGGTGCACTAAACTATCAAGTAGTCATCATATTGAGCTAGCTAAACGTTCATAACGCCCGCATTTGCTCCTGCAATAGGTGCATCACCTAGCGGTGCATTAAGGACATAATTCTTAGGCAGCAATGAGGATAAACCTCGGATCACGGATCCAATCCGCATCATTGCTACTAACATTTTTCAATACAATTTTCTCTAGGAACACATATAAAAACATAGGGAAGCAAAAACATAGGGAAGCAACAACGAGCTATTGATCTACAACATAATTTGCAAAATACTACCAGGACTAAGTTCATGATAAATTAAAGTTCAATTAATCATATTACTTAAGAACTCCCACTTAGATAGACATCCCTCTAATCCTCTAAGTGATTACGTGATCCAAATCAACTAAACCATGTCCGATCATCACGTGAGATGGAGTAGTTTCAATGGTGAACATCACTATGTTGATCATATCTACTATATGATTCACGCTCGACCTTTCGGTCTCCGTGTTCCGAGGCCATATCTGCATATGCTAGGCTCGTCAAGTTTAACTCGAGTATTCTGCGTGTGCAAACTGGCTTGCACCCGTTGTAGATGGACGAGAAATTATCACACCCGATCATCACGTGGTGTCCGGGTACTCTGAACTTTTAGCAGCGGTGCATACTCGTGGAGAACACTTCTTGATAATTTTAGTGAGAGATCATCTTAAAATGCTACCGTCAATCAAAGCAAAATAAGATGCATAAAGGATAAACATCACATGCAATCAATATAAGTGATATGATATGGCCATCATCATCTTATGCTTGTGATCTCCATCTCCGAAGCACCGTCGTGATCACCATTGTCACCGGTAGCGACACATTGATCTCCATCGTAGCATCGTTGTCGTTACGCCATCTATTGCTTCTACGACTATCGCTACCGCTTAGTGATAAAGTAAAGCAATTATGTATGCGTTGCATTTCATACAATAAAGCGACAACCATATGGCTCCAGCCAGTTGCCGATAACTTCGGTTACAAAACATGATCATCTCATACAATAAAATATAGCATCACGTCTTGACCATATCACATCACAACATGCCCTGCAAAAACAAGTTAGACGTCCTCTACTTTGTTGTTGCAAATTTTACGTGGCTGCTACGGGCTTAAGCAAGAACCAATCTCACCTACGCATCAAGACCACAACGATACTTCGTCAAATAGACTCCGTTTAACCTTCTCAAGGACCGGGCGTAGCCACACTCAGTTCAACTAAAGTGAGAGAGACAGACACCCGCCAGCCACCTTTAAGCACGAGTGCTCGTAGCAGTGAAACCAGTCTCGGCGTAGAAGCGTCACGCGTAATGTCGGTCCGGGCGCTTCATCTCACAATACCGCTGAACCAAAGTATGACATGCCGGTAGGCGGTATGACTTGTATCGCCCACAACTCACTTGTGTTCTACTCGTGCAAAACATCAAACCATAAAAACCTAGGCTCGGATGCCACTTTGTTGGGGAACGTAGTAATTTCAAAAATTTCCTACGCACACGCAAGATCATGGTGATGCGAGCAACGAGAGGGGGAGAGTGTTGTCTACGCACCTCAGAGACCAAGCGGAAGCAATCACAACGTAGAGGAAGTAGTCAGACGTTCTCCTCGCGATCCAACCGATCCCAACAGCATTACTCGGGCGCCTCAGTTCTTGGCACACGCTCAGCTCGATGACGCTCCTCGGGCTCCGATCCAGCAAAGCTCCGGGAGAGAGAGTTCCGTCAGACGACGGCGTGGTGGACGATCTTGATGTTCTACCGGCAGGCTTCGCCTAAGCACTGCTACGATATGACCGAGGTGGAATATGGTGGAGGGGGCACCGCACACGGCTAAGGAACGATCTCAAGGATCAACTTGTGTGTTCTAGGGTGCCCCTGCCCCCGTGATATAAAGGAGCAAGGGGAGGGCCGGCCGCCCTAGGAGGTGCGCCAGGAGGGGGAGTCCTCCTCCTAGTGGGAGTAGGACTCCCTTCCTAGTCCAACTAGGAAGGAGGAAGGGGAAGGAAAGAGAGGGAGAGGAGAGGGAAAGGGGGCCGCGCCTCCTTGTCCAGTCGGACTCCCCATGGGGGGGCGCGCCACCTCTGGCGCAGCCCTCTCTCTCCCTCTTGGCCCAATAAGGCCCATTACTTCCCGGGGGTTCCGTAACCCATCGGCACTCCGTATTTCTCCTGAAACTTCAGGAACCTTTCAGGTGTCCGAATATAGCCGTCCAATATATCACTCTTTATGTCTCGATCATTTCGAGACTCCTCGTCATGTCCGTGATCACATCCGGGACTCAACTCCTTCGGTACATCAAAATACACAAACTCATAATATAACCGCCATCGAAACCTTAAGCGTGCGGACCCTACGGTTTCGAGAACAATGTAGACATGACCGAGATACATCTCCGGTCAATAACCAATAGCGGGACCTGGATGCCCATATTGGTTCCTACATTTTCTACGAAGATCTTTATCGGTCAGACCGCATAACAACATACGTTGTTCCCTTTGTCATCGGTATGTTACTTGCCCGAGATTCGATCGTTGGTATCCAATACCTAGTTCAATCTGCATCGGCAAGTCTCTTTACTCGTTCCGTAATGCATCATTCCGTAACTAACTCATTAGCCACATTGCTTGCAAGGCTTATAGTGATGTGCATTACCGAGATGGCCCAGAGATACCTCTCCGACAATCGGAGTGACAAAACCTAATCTTGATTCATGCCAACTCAACATATACTTTTGGAGACATCTCAGAGAGCACCTTTATAATCACCCGATTACGTTGTGACGTTTGGTAGCACACAAAATGTTCCTCCCAAACGGAGTTGCATAATCTCATAGTTGCAGGAACTTTGTATAAGTCATGAAGAAAGCATAAGCAACATACTAAGCGATCAAGTGCTAAGCTAACGGAATGGGTCAAGTCAATCACATCATTCTCCTAATGATGTGATCCCGTTAATCAAATGACAACTCATGTCTATGGTTAGGAAACATAACCATCTTTGATTTAACGAGCTAGTAAAGTAGAGGCATACTAGTGACACTGTTTGTCTATGTATTCACACATGTATTATGTTTCCGGTTAATACAATTCTAGCATGAATAATAAACATTTATCATGATATAAGGAAATAAATAATAACTTTATTATTGCCTCTAGGGCATATTTCCTTCATCACATTCCTCAGTCCAATTGAACTTGGTGTCCTTCTTCAACAACTCCGTCATGGGCTTTGCAATCTTCGAGAAATTCTCAATGAACCTCCGGTAGTATCCTGCGAGTCCAAGAAAACTCCGGATCTCTCCAATTGTTGTTGGGGCTTCCCAGTTTGTCACAGTGACAACCTTGGTGGGATCTACTGCTATTCCTTCTCCGGATATAACATGTCCGCGGAATCCAACTTCTTTCAACCAAAACTCACATTTGCTGAACTTGGCATATAACTGATGTTCTCTGAGCTTCTCAAGTACCAAACGCAAGTGCTCCTTATGCTCCTCTTCATTGTTCGAGTATCCCAAAATATCATCAATGAACACCACGACGAACTTATCCAAAAACTCCACAAACACCTTGTTCATCATGTTCATGAAATAGGCAGGTGAGTTAGTCAGACCAAATGACATAACGGTATACTCATACAGCCCGTACCTGGTGGTAAAAGCCGTCTTAGGTATATCCTGCTCTCTAAACTTCAAATGATGGTATCCTGATCGCAAATTGATCTTGGAAAATAATTTAGCTCCTTGCAATTGGTCAAACAAATCATTGATCATCGGCAACGGGTACTTGTTCTTCATTGTCACTTCATTCAATCCTCGATAATCAACAACCATCCTCAATGATCCATCCTTCTTCTCCACTAGAAGTACT
The DNA here is from genome assembly GCA_021605145.1 of Aegilops bicornis. NCBI lineage: Eukaryota > Viridiplantae > Streptophyta > Magnoliopsida > Poales > Poaceae > Aegilops > Aegilops bicornis. The sequence continues at coordinate 328,052,102 of CM038674.1, read as the reverse complement.
GGTGATCCCCAAGGTGAAGAACTTGGGCGAATAAAGCCTTTATCCAGTAACTCCTTAATCTGCTTCTTAATTTCCTCCAAATCTTGTGCGAGCATCCAGTACGGTCTCTTAGATATCGGCCCTGTGCCTGGCAAAAGTTCAATCAAAAACTCAATGTCTCTATCCGGTGGCATGCCTGGCAACTCCTCTGGAAATACGTTGGGGAAATCCTTCACCACTGGTACTTCCTCCTGCACAACTCCTGATAAGGAATTTACTTGAGTCCTCTTCGGCACGTGCCGAGATACATACTTGATCCTTCTTCCTTCTGGTGTTGTAAGCAAAATCGTCTTACTAGTGCATTCAATGTTCCCTCCATACTTCGATAACCAATCCATGCCTAATATCACATCCAATCCTTGCGATTCCCATACTATTAGGTCCGAGGGAAACACGTAGTTACCAATCCTTAATGGTAACCGATCACACCATAAACTAGCCATATACTCGGCTCCCAAAGTAGGTTACTAACATGGGTGACCTAAGGGCTTGGGTTGGCAGTTTATACTTATCCACAAATCCCCTTGATATGTATGAATGTGATGCACCAGTATCAAAAAGAACGAGTGAAGTAAATGACTTAACCAAAAACTTACCTATTATCGTGATCCGGTGAGCTTCAACCTCTTCCACGTTAACGTGGTTCACCTGTCCCCTATTGAAAAGGCTCGGCTTCTTCCCTGAGCTTCCATTTCCATTTCCATTCTGGGTTTCAGGACATTCATTGGCATAATGTCCAGTCTTCTAACACTTATAGCAAGTGACTTGGCTCAGGTCTCTCTTGGCTGGGGTTGATTGGTTGGTACGGTTCTGGCCGTTGCTTCCTCCATTCCCATTACCATTCTTGGGTCCACTATGGTTGTGCGAACTCCCTCCTCCATGGGTATGCTGAAAATATCCTCCCGATTTCGGGGTAAAACGTAACCTGGCCGAGCTCCGGTTGTACTTCCCTTGCCCATACTTCCTCTTGCGATTTTCAATCATATCGCTTCCCTTCAATCATGAGAGCACGATATAGCAACTCTGGTAGTTGTTGAAGCTTGCTACCATCAACTTCATGCTCAGCTCATCATTCAGTCCTTCGAAACTTCTCACCTTGTGCATCCGCTGCAACGTCATCCGGTGTATAATGTGCTAACTTACTAAAGTCATCCACATATCGCCAACTTGTCTGGTCCTCCTTGGCGCAAGTTGCGAAACTCACGCTTCTTCGTGGCCATAGCTCCTGCTGAAACATGGGCAGTACGGAAAGCCTGCTGAAACTGATCCCATGTGACAGTGTCGATAGGATAAGTGGCTGTGAAATTCTCCCACCATGATGCTGCGGGTCCTTCAAGTTGATGTGCGGCAAAACGCACCTTTTCCGCATCTGTGCATCCTGCAGTGGTCAACTCCCTTGCTGTCTTGCGGAGCCAATCATCTGCAACTATCGGCTCGGTGCTACTGGAAAACACCGGCGGATTCAGTCTAAGGAAACGGGTTAAGTGATCAACAGGTGGTGGAGGTGGTGGGTTGTTGTTGTTGTTGTTGTTGTTGTTGTTGTTGTTGTTGTTGTTGTTGTTGTTCCCCGGTTCTCGATTACGGACCAAAGCAATCGCATAAATGCATTCTGCTCTTTGGATCAACTGGGTGAGCTCCGGTGGGAAAGCAAATCCATTGTCACGTCTCGGAGGCATCTGAGGGTTTTAGAAAAGATGAGAATATAGAATAGAATGAGGTCTAGAGAGAAAACACTACCCATATGCACATGACACAAATGCAAACAAAATCAGTTCATTCAATTCAAACAAGGGCATACAACGGTCTATCTATCGTTATAAAGGTGCTCGGACTATACTAGGTACATGGGGAAATACTACTACTGTTATAGTGGTCGACTAGAAAACCGCTCCGATGAAGACTCCATGATATCCGCTCGACTTCATCAACATAGTCATCATCGCCGTAAATGCAGGTCCGAGTCGGTGTCGATGATGATATAGTTCTCCGGGCAAGTGGAATCATTATCTTCTCCTCCTGGCGTGGGGTCTCCCATGAAAACTCATAGCTTCCTGGTCAGGTCGTCATTCTTCTCCACTAATACTTTGATTTCCTCCGTATAATCTTCACGTGTAGCCTTGAGTTCTTCCTGCAGTTCCATGATCTTGGTCAAGGCCTTCTGCAGATCTATCATGCCTGCGCACATCTGGTTCTCCTGGCGTCGAATGTGCTGGTTTAACTCCTGGATAAAAGCTGCGATTGATCTATCCTTCCTTGTGCTGATCATCTCCCATTGCTCATCTCGGCGCCCACAAATCTGGTAAATAGTATCCTTGAGATCCCGGTGGTAAACTTCTCCAATGCGTCCCATTGTGATGTGGGTGGCCATGCTCTTTCCTATACTCCTGGTTGGTGCATCAAAGGAAAACTCTATAGGCTCAGTGACGGGCATGAACGTCCTTCCTGGAACTTGAACTTGAATCATCCAGCGCTCCTCTTCGGGTAAAGTGGCGTTGTAGGTCCCGGTGAAGCTTGGTACTCCGATGTTCAGGTATCTAGTGACTTCCTTCAAGTGGCGTCCAAAGGGTGTATCTTCATCCGGTTGCTTGAACTTGTTCCTTGCATCCGCCATCCTAAAAGAGTAGAAAAGATGAGAAGTCAGAAATGAGGAGAGTGAGTAGTGATCTAGGGCTTTAGCTTAGTGGTCGTGTCCTATAGTCGGCGTGTGCTCGATACCATCTTGTAGTGACCGGACCTCAAGCGATCGATCTACGTGCTTGGTGTCATCCTCGGATCAAGAATGTCTTGACACGCACAATACTTGAAGGGTTTATAACAGAGTAGCAATCACACACTTATTATATCGAATGTCTCAAAAGATAACTTATTACAATAAATATGGCTTATGGCCATCTAATAATGATAACAGCGGAAGGCTTGGAAGATAAGCGAGTCCACCAACTCCAACAGCATCACTAAGTATAGAACCAGGACCTACGGCACCTTACTCCTCGTCTGAAAAGTCTGCAACATGAACGTTGCAGCTCGAAAACGGGTCAGCACATGGAATATGTTGGCAATGTAACACATAGAGAGCAAAATGAAAAGAGTAATGCTATACTACATGCATATATGGCTGGTGGAAAGCTCTATGGTTACAGTTTTGCGAAAAGCCAATTTTTCCCTACTACAAAGGAATAGATTTTATTTAACTGTCATGGTGGTTGTTAAACATTGAGAAGGATGACACCCTCTCAATCCCAATTAAACATCATCATTAAACCCAACAATATTAATTAAAGTAACATGATGAGATTCACATGATAATCCAAGTACTAGATACTCAAAACGTCCATAACCGGGGACACGGCTAACCATGATTATTTTATACACTCTGCAGAGGTTTGCACAATTTTCCCCACAAGACTCGATCTCCTCCGTTGTGATTCTTGCACTACATGGTGTATTAGAAACGGATGACCGAGACATAGTCTTTCAGAAGCGTTTGCACCTTACGATCGGGTAGACAGTACCAACCTACATCCCCTACATCTACTAGTCTACCACTGTAAGAGTTCACACTACTTAGTCAACTATGCTAGAGCCCATAGTAGCTTGTGGCTGCACATGGAAGTTTCTAGCATGAATAATCTCATGATCCCTTTGAGCCTGGGTGGCGGTCCATAAACAAAAACAGTAATCATTTGGAATACCCAGGTGCCTCAATCCACCTAGATGTGTGTTTAAGTTGCCACCTTAAATAAACCAATAAATTACAATCTCACATCTGTCATGGATACACTCACCCAATCCACGTCTACTGGCATAGCATTGCATAATAAGGAAACGTAGAGGTAACTCCCAAGGGTTTGATAATCAAATAGGCAATAGGTACTACCTCATCTACTTCCCAAAACCCACCATTTAAACAGATCCTAACCATGCAATTGTTTGAGGATTTGATCTAATGCATAAAACTGGGTAGTAAAAAGGTATGATCAAAGTGTTACTTGCCTTGCTGATGATCCGTGAAACCTAGAGATTCGAGGTAGCAAGCGGCGCACTCCGGATAATCTATCGCAAACAAACAAGCATACAATAAGTACTCATCTAATGCACGGGTAAAACTCAAATAAGAGATCTAACCAGAAAGTTCAACTTAAGAACTCTGGTCTGCAAGAAGAATCAAAAGAAACAAGGCAACAAAATTCAAACGGCGAACGAAACAAGCTTCATTTACTAATCTGGACCTAAGTCAAATTTTACAGAAGCAAAAACTTGTTTGAGTTGGTTAAACAGAAACAGGGTTTCGAGATGAAACTCTAGGCGCTTGAATCGCCTAATTCCGATAAACAAGCGAAAAGTTATACTAAAACGAAAATCGGATCCGAAATCACGATCAGAAATAATCGCGGAAAATCCGAGAAAAAGAAAAACGGACGAATAGGCTAATGAACGAACGTTCGCTGTCTGCGAAAAAAAAACAAGAAAACCGTTCATTAAAACGAACGTACGGAAGAATGTCCGCTATAAACTAAACCAAAAAAAAGGTCTATTGTAAAAAAACAGATCTAGGGTTTTATTTTATTTAAAAAAAACCGAACGAAAAACCGCATGTGGCGGTGGTCAACCTCGTGGCGGGCGGGCGGACGGGGCGGCGGGTCTGGTCGGCGGCGCAGCTCGGCGGCGGCGGGCATGAGGTCTCATGGCCAAGTGCGGATCGGGCTAGGGTTAGGGTTTTCGGGCGGCTTAATGACGGACTGGGGCGGCGCTTATAAAGACCTGGGCGGAGTCCTGGCCGAACACGACCCATAGTCGGTTCGCGTTTTTTTAAAACATTACGCGCAGAAAAACGAATAAAAGAAATACTAAACGGAGTCCAAAAATCCCGAAATAAATTTTCCCTGACTTCTAAAATCAAGCTGGACAAAATGAACATTTATTTGGGGCCTAAATGCAATTTTGGAAAACACATTTTTTCCTAAATTCAAATAAAACAGCGATAAAATCCAAAAGAAAATTTTATTTGATTTTTTTATTAAATCCTCAATATTCCTTTATTTTGGGAAAGTCATTTTATTCCCTCTCTCTTATTTTTATAATTGGAATAACTGAAGATAAAATAAATAAAATCAAATGATCCTATTTTCAAAATTTGAGAAAACTCAAATATAAAAATAACAAAATCCCCAACTCTCTCCGTGGGTGCTTGAGTTGTGTAGAATTTCTAGGATCAAACCAAAATGCAATAAAATATGATATGCAATGATGATCTAGTGTATAACATTCCAAATTGAAAATTTGGGATGTTACCCCGAAGGTGACAGGGAGGCGGATCTACCCTATGGGGATGGTGGAGCCGTCGGTCACCCCCGAAAAAGGCTTGGTAGGCTGAAGCTGGTCGTACGACACCTGGAGCGTGTCGAACGTCTCAACGGAGAACGCTGAGCCCCGCGCCGCCATCGATGAGTGTCTTGGTGACGAGGACGTTGCTGATGGTGGGCGAGCAGAGCATCGGGAGCGCGCCGACAGTGGCCGCGCACTTGAGCTGGTCAGTAGAGTCGAAGGTGATGGCATACTTGGACCACCTGAGCGGGCGTGACGCCTCGAGCTTGGGGACAATCGCGTTCACCTTGCAAGCAAACTGCTTGAAGATGTGATGGGAGGCGGGGGCCTGAGAGCCACCTAGGATGCAGGCAATGGCAAGAGGCTATTGGAAGCCCCCGACCCCATCATCCTGGTGGTTATCGTCATTACTTCTTCGCGGCGGCGGCAGCGGCAGCGGAGGAAGGCCTGCGTTACACTGAGGATGGTCCTCCCGAGGCTGATCCCTCCAGGGAGCCCTCGCGAGGCTGGCCCTGGTAGCGATCCTCACGAGGCTGATCGCGCCAGTCCTGGCGGGGGTGGCGGTTGTCCTAGCGTCCCCCACCTCGGCCTCCTCCGTAGCCGTAGCCGTGGTCGTTGTGCTCGGGGCGGCGGCCAAGGCGCCCGTCTTGAATGGCCCTGCGCTCCTGGTAGTCGTTGGTGTTGTGGCCATGTACGTTGTGGAAGACGTAGAACGAGTGGCTGCCCCTAGAAGACTCTGGATGGTCGCAGCGGCGCTTCATCTCGGGTTCGTCCGTGAGCACAGCCGGGCCCTTGCGCTTCACGTCCTTGGCCTTGGCCTTCTTATCTTCTGGATCTGCCTCCGGGAGCTCAAGGAGGGATAGGCGACCTTGCTCGTCCCTCGCGCATCTGGTTTCCATGTGAACATCTCCAGAGCCGAGCACAGGTCCTCATGTATGACGAGCTCTTCCTTCATCTTGACATCCCAGACGCCATCAGTGAAAGCTGGAATGATTGCCTCATCCGACACCTTGGTAATCTTGAGGTGAACATTTGTGAAGCGATGGATATATTTGTGCAAGGTCTCCCCTGGCTGCTGCTTGCTGCGCCTCAGGTCACCCGCAGCAGGGGCACGGTCACGAGTGCCCTGGAAGTTGGCGATGAAGCGCTCTCGCATTTCATCCCAGGAGGAGATCGATCCCGCGGGTTGGTTCAGGAGCCATGATCGCGCGCCATCCTTGAGGGCCATGGGAAATCAGTTCGCCATGACCTTCTCATCGCCGTTGGCTACCTCGATGCTCAGCTCGTAGAGCTGGAGGAACTCGGCAGGGTTGAGGGTGCTGTCATAGCGCGGCAGCAGGTCTGGCTTGAACTTCCAAGGCCAGGCGATGCGGCGTAGCTCCGGGGTGAACGCACGGTAGCCTATCGTGCTCACGGGAGCCTGCCGTAGAGGGGGAGCCTGGTCCTGGCACTCACGCATCGCTACCTCAGTCAGCACGCGGTCTTGACGTGGCAGTGATGGGAGCGCACGTGCCTCTTCTTGAGGCTGCTGTACCACTTGGCAGCTTTCTTCGTCGTGCCCCGCTGCCCTGCGCGGCGGGTCGCGCCGAGGGGCCTCACGCCTTGGCTTGAGGATGGCATCTTGCCTGGGAGGTGGAGGTGGCACGCCGTGGGCCACGTCGCCCGCAAGAGGCGGTGAGGGAGGCAGCGAGTGAGACGGTGCTGGGGCCTCTCCAGCAGCGCTGACGAGCTCGCCGATGCGGTCTAGCCAGTCCTCGTAGAAGTCATCGGTCGGGCGATATCGCAGAAGGTCGCATGCCATTAGCAATGCAGCCTGCGTGTTCACCGGCCCACGATGAGCATGGGAAGATGAAGCAGCCGGCGGAGTCAGTGATGGAGTGGCAGTGTGTCCATCACGCCGCACAGAAGGCTGCAGCGATGAAGCCTATTGCTCGTGGGCCGCGGGGCTGGTGGCAGCTTTAGCTGCAGGCAATGGGGAACGGCGGGGGCACCGTCGCAAGTAGGCGCTGTCTGGGCGACACGGGCGGTGAGGGCAACCCGACACTGAGCACGAACTTGACGAGCGTCAGCCATGAGAACAGTGGGATGGTGACAAATCGAGCAACAGAAGTGAGGCTATGACGCACCCCTACCTGGCGCGCTAAATGTCAGATTCAGGGCTCCGCAGACCCAAGAAAGGTTCAAACTCTAGGGTGCGTGCGAAGAACTTGATCTTCCCAGTCTACCAACTCATTGCTCGCACGGCCTAGCTCGATGAACTGGAAAAGAAAGGGGCACGACAGTTTACCTAGGTTTGGTCCACCTTGCCGTGTAAAACCCTACTCATGCTTTGGGGTGCATTGGCCTCGCGAGGGGTTGAGGATGAACTAGTACAGAGGAAGAACAACCTCAGGAGGTCAGTTCTTGTGTTGGTGTGAGCTAGTGAGGGTTCGTGGGTCCGATCCATCGTTTCCATCTATGGTGGTGGCTAGGCTATATTTATAGTGGCCTCGGTCCTCTTGCCCCAAAATGTAGGCGGGAAGGGATCCCACAACAGCCAAGTTTGAAGGGAGACATCTAGTACATCTTATCCTGATGAAAGGTGGTCTTCGCGTGCAAAGCTTCTGGTCGTGACGCCGTGGTGGGCTGGGCGATGACCTCTATCGTGCCGTCCTGACGGTCTTGGTCTTGTAGCATGGGAATAGAAACTTTGGCTGATTCCTCAGGACTCTGCGTCTGCGCTTGCCTCCTTAGCACCAAAGAGGAAACCTGGTGTACTACGCCCGCTGGCGCCTACCTGGCCTTGATCATCATGGCTTACGTCACCTCAACCTCATGAGGTGAGCGTGATACGGCCCGTCATATTTCCGACCGTGTTGATGTTGCAGTTGTTCAAGGGTTTGAACGCATGGATGTTGGTTCGGCCCATGCTGCATATCATATGTTTAACATGGACCAAGGGGCGCATGCATATGCTAGTACATGCACGTACAAGGTCAAAGCATTAGTTGGTTCAGTTCTAAATACATCAGGTCCAGGTCTTGTTCGGAGCTCCATTAAAATAAGAGATACAAACAATTTGTTTGAGCTGCCGAGGCTGCCAGAGGCAAATCCTGATTTAGTTTGGACACGTATAAATGATTTTCTGCGGGACTCTAATTGGAGAGATAGAGGTGCAGCTCGCTGGTTTGAAAGGAAGCAGGTGCATCCAAGATTCTTATTTTTGTTACTGCCATGTAAGGAGAAGATTTGTCACGCATCATCCAGAAATTTTGCATGTAACTTCCTTGAAAAGCATCGGTAGGGGGCCACCAGATAGAAACTTGGCATGCAATATTAAGCTAGCTAGAAGATCTAATCCAAGAAGTAAAAGGATTGGACTTGTTTATTTTATAGTACTAGTTTATTTCCTTTTCAAAGTTGTGTGCGTGCATGAGGGGTTAGGCCAGGTTCAAGTGGTTATATAAAGCCTGGTGCGTCGTTGTAATAGTTTTTAGGTTATTTTTTAGATGAATTAGACACCGTGTTTGTTTCGGCCGTCGGCCATTATCGAGTTTAGAGAATTCTTGTCAAAATAACTACTGGCGTGTGAGTTCCTGCGACGCGACGCATAGGGGATTACAAGTAGAGCCTATACGGTTCGTCCACATTATTTCTTCAGATTTAGGGGTTGGCGTGTTGTTTCCGTGGGATTTGCGAACATCTTCGTAAACCCGCGACTTGTTGTTGCTGCGATGGAGGTTAGTGCCGTGAAAGATCGGGCCAACAACGGATCGACCCTCGTCTCGAGGTTCGCTCTTCATCAAGTGGTATTAGAGATCGGCATTGCTCACGACACTTCGGAGGAGACGGTCGGCGCGCCGTCACCGAGTAGGAGCTTCTGGAGGCTATCCGGCGATTTTTTGCTGGAGGAGAAAGCTGATGGTGCTGAACTTTTTCACACCTACTTTAAAGTAGGAGGGAAAGTTTGCGCCACAACAATCGACCATGACAGTTCGATCAATGCGGTCTCCATCGATATGGTGGAGAAGCTGCAACTATCAATGACACCACATCCACGGTCGTACTCATTGAGGAGGTACTACGACATGCTTGACATTACGCACCAAACTACGGTATTGTTTTCAGTTGGCAAATTTTCTTGTGTGGTTCTGTGCGACATAATTCTGGTACCGATGGTTTCTTGTCATATGTTGCTGGGAGAACAATGGTACAAGAAAAATAATACTACGTACGACTATCATGCCAACACGTTCACTGTTGTACATGAAAAAAATATTTTCTCATGGCTATGGAGAACAAGTTGGTCAAGATTTGGTGGAAAGAATGAATGCGAAAGATGAAGGAGCAAGAAGAAGCGAAAAAGGAAGCTGAATCTGCTGAATTTTCTTCGGCCCATGTTCAATCTGTCGATTACATTGTTGCTAGAGAGATTGACTCAAAACCGAGGACGGTTTCCCTTGAAGAGGGGGAGAATGATACGACCAGTCATAGCTCCGATCGTGTTGATGTTGCAGTTGTTCAAGGGTTTGAACACATGCATGTTGGTTCGGCCCATGCTGCTTACCATATGTTTAACATGGACCAAGGGGCGCATGCATATGCTAGTACATGCATGTACAAGGTCAAAGCATTAGCTGGTTCAGTTCTAAATACATCTGGTTCAGGTCTTGTCTGGAGCTCCAATAAAATAAGAGATACAAATAATTTATTTGAGCTGCCGAGGCTGCCGGGGGTAAATCCTAATTTAGTTTGGACACGTATAGATGATTTTATGTGGAACTCTAATTGGAGAGATAGAGGTGCAGCTCGCTGGTTTAAAAGGAAGCAGGTGTAGCCAAGATTCTTATTTTAGTTACTGTCATGTAAGGAGAGGATTTGTCACGCATTGAGGGAGTCCTGGATTAGGGGGTGTCCGGATAGCCGAACTATCACCATTGGCCGGACTCCTAGACTATGAAGATACAAGATTGAAGACTTCGTCTCGTGTCCGGATGGGACTTTCCTTGGCGTGGAAGGCAAGCTTGGCGATACGGATATGTAGATCTCCTACCATTGTAACCGACTCTGCGTAACCCTAACCCTATCTGGTGTCTATATAAACTGGAGGGTTTTAGTCCGTAGAGATCTAACAACAATCATACCATAGGCTAGCTTCTAGGGTTTAGCCTCTACGATCTCGTGGTAGATCCACTCTTGTACTACCCATATCATCAATATTAATCAAGCAGGAGTAGGGTTTTACCTCCATCGAGAGGGCCCGAACCTGGGTAAAAACATCGTGTCCCTTGTCTCCTGTTACCATCCGCCTAGACGCAGTTCGGGACCCCCTACCGAGATCCGCCGATTTTGACACCGACATTGGTGCTTTCACCGAGAGTTCCTCCGTGGTCGCCGCTGTCGGGAAGGATGCCTCATCCCGTCTTTAAAGACGGCACCGTTGCTAAAGGAGCTTTGGCCACCGGCCAAACTCTCCGGCTAGGCGGTTTTCTTATGACCGCATGTTCGGCCGCCGCGCCGACGATGACTTCTCGGGTCATCGAAAGCAATCTTCACGTTAACTCGGATTTCGCCGAGCAGTTAGATCCGATGGAGCTCTCTTCCTTGAACGAGCTCTTGGATCGCATCACCGCCTCAGGAGTCGCCATGACTCACGATCAGATTCGGCCTAAAACCGATCGAAGAGAGATCAACTCTCCCCAGGCTACCCACCACGTTGCTGTGGTAGAGGAACAATACAGTGACTCTTCTCCTACCTTAAGGACTAGCTATGTCCGGATTCCTGAACCCTCCATGCCGGATTCCCGCGGAGGGGAGGACACCACTCAAGCCACGAACTTAAAGTCGCAAATGAGCTAGATTCATTGGACAACCTCCAAGAACCCAAGCTTCCAAGTTGAAACTTCTTGGCCCTGAATCTTAGATCGGACGGGTTCGAATTTAATTCCACCCGCCCACCCAAACATAAGCGATCTATCCCAAATCCGCAAGAGCCCGTGAAACAAAGACATCATTATTGGGCGATTCCTCTGGTTATGGACAGGATAAAGGATTGCCGCGAGGAGGACGCAATCTCATTCTTCTGCAATAATTGCACGAACAAAGGGAATCCTAAACGCCACAAGTCGTCATTGAAATTACACGCCACGACTTGGCGTCCATAATACTGAAAATCTTGTGCGATGGAGAGCGCTCGAAAACCGAAATCAAATTTTGGGATAATCCGCCCCGAATACGACCCTAGTCCGAAATAAAAGGGTGCATCATCACCGAGCACCGGGTTACATACCAAAAAGCAAAAACCCCCAAAGGGCATGGAACCGTCTTTGGAGGGATGGCTCAATGGACCCTGCAAAATTCATAGCACAGAGGGCGCCACATCAACTCATAGCCTTAGAGCATGTTGGATACTACGGCAGGTGGCCAAAAGTGGCGAAGAGCTCTTAGCTCCAGAGCATCAGCCCAGCAATACCAGTACGGTATTAACAATGTTCGAGACTTTTGCATCAAATAATATGCAGAAACGAACACTCCGCAGCCTTGCCGAAGTCTACCAGATAGCAACAATAAATCCATGGAATGACACGGCTATTACCTTTAACGCCAGTGACACACCTAAATTCCGAACAGCCCGAGCACCAGCCGCATTGGTCCTCAGTCCAATAGTGGACGGCTTTCGCCTTACCAAGGTACTCATGGACGGCGGCAGCGGATTAAACCTCATCTATGAGGAAACCCTTCAAAAAATGGAAATAGACTGGAGCCGCATTGAGCAAAGCAGCACAACCTTTAGAGGAATAATCCCCAGACAGGAAGCATGCTGTACAGGAAAGATCACACTAGATGTGGTGTTCGGCACGCCAGACAGTTATAGGTCCGAGGAGGTCACATTCCAAGTGGCCCCGTTCAGCAGCGGATACCACGCTCTATTAGGGCGAGAGGCATTCAAAATTTTTCAAGCTATATCCCATTACGGGTACATGAAGCTCAAAATGCGGACCCAACGGAATTATCACTCTCGTTAGTGACCGGACATAAGCGCTCCCTCCAAAAATAAAACAGCCGCACTTGCCCTTGAGGCACTATCCAAGCCCTAGCGGCAGAGGAACTCATCACAAGCGCTCCACGGTGAACAGGGACGATGTGATACTCGATAAGAGATCCAAGTCCACCTCTTTTAAACCGGCAGATGAAATAGTCAAATTCCCAGTCCATCCAACGGACCCTACAAAAACGGCCCCCATCGAGGCACAATTAAACCCTGATGTGGACGCCGCATTACGAGAATTCCTACGCGAAAATTGGGACATTTTTGCCTGGCACCCTTCAGACATGCCAGGAATCCCACGCCGGCTGGCCGAGCACAGCCTAAATATCCTAAAAGGATTCAAGCCAGTCAAACAAGCTCTCCGGCATTTCTTCGAACCCAAGAGACGGGCCATGGGAGAGGAGCTAGCCAAACTATTGGAGGCCGGATTCATCAGAGACATTAAACATCCGGACTGGTTAGCAAACCTGGTAATGGTACCAAAGAAGGACAAATCCTGGCGCCTATGTGTCGATTTTAAGGACCTTAACAAGGCTTGCCTAAAAGATCCCTTCCCCCTCCCCCGCATCGATCAAATTATCGACGCTACCGCAGGATACGATTCATTGTGTTTCCTCAACGCATACTCCGGCTACCACCAAATTAAGATGGCAGAGCCAGACCAAGCCGCAACAGCATTCATCACTCCATACAGCCCATTCTGCTTCAACACAATGCCCTTTGGGCTCAATAACACCGGCGCAACATATCAACGCATGATTCAGACATGTTTGACAAACCAGATCGGCAAAACAGTGGAGGCATACGTAGACGATGTGGTCGTCAAATCCAAGCATGTCGAAACCCTAGTCGACGACTTGAGGCTCACATTCGATAATCTCCGAACATATGACATCAAGCTCAACCCAGAAAAATGCGTTTTCGGCGTACCAGCCGGAAAGCTCTTGGGCTTCATTGTATCCGGTAGAGGAATTGAAGCAAACTCAGCCAAGATCCGAGCTCTGTCACAATTGGATATCCCCAAAGACATCATACAAATACAAAAATTGACTGGATGCGTGGCGGCTCTAAGCCACTTTATCTCCCGCTTAGGAGAAAAGGCATTACCCCTTTATCGCCTCCTCCGGCGCACCGAACACGTCGAGTGGACGGATGCTGCCACGGCCGGACTCGAAGAAATCAAAGCCATATTGGCAACAAATCCGGTCTTGGCTGCACCCAACATGGGCGAACCAATGCTATTATACATCGCAGCAACCCATCAAGTTGTAAGCGCGGTGCTCGTTGTCGAATGAGAAACAGACGGACACAAGTTCCCTCTTTAAAAACCAGCTTACTACGTGTCCACTGTCCTAACTCCATGCAAGTCACGGTACCCGCATTATCAAAAGATAGCATACGCGGTATTCATGGCATCCCGGAAGCTGCGACACTACTTCCAAGAGTGTTCGATATGATGAGACTCAAGTACCTCTTAATGACATTATAAACAACCGCGACGCAACGGGCCGGGTTGCTAAATGGGCCATTGAGCTCCTCCCGTTCGACATAACCTACAAGCCTCGGCGAGCTATTAAGTCGCAAGTTTTGGCTGACTTCATCGCCGAATGGACTGAAGCCGAACTCCCTAAAGAGTACGGGCGCATATTCCAACCGGATCATGCACTTTGAAGGCTCCAAAATGTTGGCCGTCACGGGGGCTGGCGCCGTTCGATGTCCCCAACCGGAGATACAAATCAACACGTACTTCAAATAATGTACACGGACTCCAACAACGCAGCCGAATACGAGGCCCTTCTACATGGTCTTCGGATGGCAGTCTCCATGGGCATTCAACGCCTAGAGGTGCGCGGGGATTCGAACCTCGCGATATCCCAAATAAATGGGGACTTTGATGCCAAGGATCCGAAAATGGCAGCTTATCGCAATGCCGTCCTAAAAATGTCAGCTCGGTTTGAGGGGCTTGAATTTCACCACATAGCCCGGGATAACAACCAGGCTGCAGATGTGTTGGCACGCATTGGCGCAAAGCGCGATGCCATCAACCCCAACATCTTCCTAGAGAGGCTTTTCAAGCCATCCGTACTATGGGAGTGAGAGTCCGGAAATAACAACCTGGACCCAACCACACTGCCCCACACCAAACATTCCGACATAGTTGGTGGTCCCGCCAACGAAATAACACCGTCAGCCCATGCAATAATGGCAGTCATCGCCCCGTGGACAGAACCATTCCTAGCCTACCTAACTAGGCAGGAACTTCCCGAGGACCAAAACGAGGCCCTCTGCATAGTGCGGCGGTCTAAAGCCTATAAGGTCCATGAGGGAGAGCTTTATAAGAAAAGCACAACCGGAGTCCTTCAAAGGTGTATCTCTGAAGAGGAAGGGCGGAATCTCCTGGCTGAAATTCATGCCAGACTCGGTGGGCACCATGCCGCAGCCCGGGCCCTTGTAGGCAAGGCCTTCCGTACATGATTTTATTGACCGACGGTCCGGGCAGATGCTCAGGACTTAGTCCAACGATGTGTCAGTTGCCAGCTCTTGGCTAATCAAAGCCACATGCCACCCACCGCACTCAAAACTATACCCATCACCTGGCCCTCATGTGCGGGGCTTGACATGGTTGGACCCCTTAAAGGAGGAACCCACAAGCAAAAATACCTATTGGTCATGGTGGATAAATTCACCAAATGGATAGAGGCCAAGCTCAGTAAAGGCGGCGAATCCGGACCGGTGATAGACTTCATATCAGGGGTAGTACACCATTACGGCGTCCCCCATAGCATCATCACTGATAATGGCACGAACTTCACGGCCGACGAGGTCAAACTCTGGTATAAAAACATGGGCATCAAGCTCGACTACGCTTCAGTCTATCACCCCCAAACTAACGGTCAAGTCGAGCGAGCAAACGGTCTAATCATGAGCGGCATTAAACCCATACTAGTGCGGTCCCTCAAGGAATCTAACACGCCTTTGGGTAGAGGAGCTTCGACTCCGTACTGGGGTTGCGGACCACGCCGAATCGCACTATCGGATTCACACCATTTTTTATGGTATATGGCGCAGAGGCAGTTTTGCCCTGCGACATAATTCATGACTCACTGCGTGCGCATGTACGAAGAAAGAGAATCCGAGCTCGATCGGCAGGACAGCTTGGACGCCTTGGAGGAGGAGCGTGACGTGGCAAAAGCTCGTTCCACATTCTATCAACAGCAGGCTCGAAGATATCAAAGCAGGGAAGTACGGCCAAAGCTTACAATGTTGGCGAACTAGTTCTACGCCTACCGGACAAGAAAAAGGACAAACTCAAGCCCAAATGGGAGGGTCCCTTCATCATTGACCAAGTCCTGACCGGCGGAGCGTACCATCTGCGAAACGCATCAGATAACCGACTCGAGCCAAACCCATGGAACGCAGCCCGTCTCTGAAGATTCTATGCCTAGCGCCGGATACTGAGTTCGTCTCCTTCCTCTGTCTATATTTTATACTTTAAGCTGTCTTTTATTTCTCTCCTTCTCCCTCCTTTTTCCGAAGCCGTTAAAGGCTCGTTTTTGCATTGTTCGCACACACTTGACGCGCTATCTGCGCTCATTATACCTGGGGGCTTCTTTAACAGAAGCTTATTTATACGGACTTTATGCCTAACACATGTGTCACACTTCCGCATGTACCTTTTATTCACAATTATATGCATCGATATGACTTAAGTTTTGGCCAAGCTGGGTTGCCTGGCTCCTGTGCTTACCCCTACGTTCCCGATTGTTCGGCTAGGTGGTAAAGGGAGTACCTCTGCGATTGTTACCGCTGGGTCAGCCGGACGTGTACCTCAGACTGGGTGAAGCCGAAAGCTAGCGTTCTTAGGGGAATATTTGGTCGGTGAACTAGAAGACAATTTTTTATTTTTCATTTATCTGCCCCCAGATGCTTTTTCTCGCTTTTTCGCAGTCCGGACATGCACTTTAGGGCATGCCTCCTGTGGAAGGAACCCTAATGTAACTATTCTCCTGGAAGATGTTTCTTACTAACCATGTAATATAACATAACTAGTTGGGCACTTGTCCGATAAAGCACTCATGACCCCTACGCTGGTCTCCACGCATGCCCCGGTTTTTACATAACCACGAGGGTATTTGGACACATTCCGGACTATTGGGTCCCGAGGTTGAAGCGAAAAGGTCCGCTACGACAAACGATCTACAATCCGACTAGAAGGCATTTTACATGTCATTTTAAATTACATAGTCAAATTGACTGATTGTATTCCTCTTCAATGCCATCTAATAGGTTGTCTAGTTTACAGTCCTGATGGGAATACTTTGCGGCCAACTCTAGTTGGCCGTACACTAAGCTCACAGGAATCTCCTTCCCGTCGGGCCCCACAGGACCGACCTGGGCTATGTGGTTTGGGTCCGCCTTCGTGTACCGCGTCTTCATCATGGCCCAGGCCTCCCTGGCGCCTTGACAACAAGCCGATATCTTCCATAGTCGGAAGCACCGCCGTGCTCCCTGAAGGTTCTCTGCAAGCTCTCCAAGGCCTTCGGGCAGGGAGATAGATGGCCACAAGGCCTGGGCAACGCCTTTCATCACCTGCTGAACTCGTTCGTGCAGTTGCAATAGCTTGGGAAGAAGGTCACCCGTAGAACCGGGCATTTCCTCTGCAGGACGACCCGTGAGCATACCTACAGACATAACTCTATTAATTGACTTCCTCGCCGAACTCTTTTTCAAAGTTCGCTCAAGCACTTACTATAAATGCATGACGAAGTCGCCGATTCTCCTTCACAGTCGGACACACAGGCACGAACATCCTTTAGTTCCTCACCCAGCTGGGTGTTGGCATCTTGGAGATTATTTTTCTCTTGCCTCACCCTTCTAAGCACATTCTCACCGGCCTTCAACCGGCGCAAGAGCTGTTGCTTGTCCGGATCTAGTCCGGCGCCATCTGTATTGTCAGATTTACACACACGCCGCACTTCCCAAACTACTTATCTTTTGAAGCATATATTACCAGAGGGGGTCTCTGTGGCTCCCCAGAGCGGCTAGTGCTTGACCTCAAGTTGGGCCTTGCATTAATCAAGCTCACAGGACAATCGGGTATTCTTATTTGTAAGATCCTCAGATAACAAATGATCCTTAAATCAGTTATTCTAACTATTTTAAGTCTCGGGGCTCTTGGCATATATAACCGTCAAATTTCCTCACCCGTATGTCCTTTACATACTGCTGTGTGGCTCTGGCTAGACCATCTTGAGCGGCACGGAGGTGCGCATCTCCCGAATTGAAGGCATTCAATGCCTCTTGGGAGAAACATGCGTCACGAAGAACTGTCGGGCGGCGCTTGTGATTCATGGCACTCTCCACCTCGGAGTTGGTGGCGGACAATCTGTCGGCATCCTCTGCCGAGGAGCATCCGACGCCTTGCGCCTCATGCTCGCCTCCGCTTCGACCCGGCTTTGGAGCCCAGGCTGGCGGAGGCTCGATTATAACCTCTCCGGACATTAGCCCGGCGAGCTCTTTTTCCTGAAAAGAGCACCAGCTTTAGTATGCCTTCCAGAATCACCCAGGAATATGGTGACGCGCCATACAAGCAGTAGCGGCATTTCGATCCGGCCGCACTTCTTTTTGGCTGCGGGGCCGTGCTGCCTTTGTTGGCTAGTCAGCCGGGCTCGGCCTCCCGCCTCAAGGCACCCCTCAAAACACCATGGGTATACGGTGATAAAAAATAAGCACGGATGGGTCATTATCAGAGTATTGGGGCCTCGGTCTCAGTTACCTGTGAGGCTGGAAGTATTCCGGGGTAATCGGCCATAATGGAAACCAAGGCATTATCGATGCTCAGTTGGTGAAATACCCCATCAATCAGCTCCACCAATATGTCCGGATCCTCTTGGGAGGCCAGGTCGAGGAGCCGTTCCGGATCCTCGGGTTGTGGAGGTGGGCTGTTTATGTCTTTCACGGCCTGGCGCAGTTCCTGCGTCAAAATCACAAAATGAGATACCTAACCATGGGAATACGGATCGGGTGTACAAAAAGAAATGTCCGCTTACCCAGCTTCGAGGATTGTTCATAGAAAATTCGTTCAATGGACTGACACGGACAAAATCCTCCTCTTCTCCCTTGTACAGCACGGACAAAATCTTCACCTTATCGATGACCGATCCCGGCCCCTTACGGCCATGACGGGTGGCATCGTCCTCCCCGTTGAAATCCCACATGGGGTGGCCCCTATCTTTGGAGCGGCTGCACCCCGCAAGATAATACATGTGGCCATGACACCGATCATGGCCAGTCCGAATGAGCTAACAATCTTATTCAGCTCATCGGTAAAGGACGCCCCTCGTCTTCCCTCCGGAGCTCATGGCGCCAACTCAGGCGTTTCTTCAAAGGATCATTGCTGAATTCCGGGAGACCGATCCGAATAGGATCCGGCAGTGGGACGTCTTCTATAAAACCATTCCGAAGGCCAGTCTTCAGACGCCTTCTTCGTGGTTCCGGATAGATATCCAGTCCCGGCGATGCGCCATAGCTCGGCTCCGCCCACTTGATATATTGACCCCTCATGAGAATGGGGTATAAGGCAAAATAATCTCTTCCATAGCGCAAAATGAGCCTCGACGCCCAAGAATAGTTCGCAAAGGGCCACGAAGCCCGCGATGTGCAAAATGGAGGCAGGCGTAAGGTGGTGCAACTGGAGGTCAGAGAACTCCAAGAGCCCCGGAGAAAGCAGATGAATTGAAATCCGAGTCCTCTTACTAGATAAGAGATAAAAGCATACCCGCTCTCCTTTGGAGGGATCGGGACACTCTCCGCTTGCTTTCCGCCCTTATAGGTGGCGAGTCCGGCTCGAACCGGAACCATGAAGGCCGGGGAAGAAATCCCTTGGTTTGGAGTGTCACTAGCTTGCTATGCGGATCGAGCATCTCTCCCAATTTCCAGGCTAAGAAGTGGGAGCGCGAGAGGAGGAGCCTCGTCGACCGTCCATGATGGAATGGATTTTTTGTCAGAGGCGCTCCGATGAAAGCTCGCGGAGGGGGGATGGTGTGACTCAGATCTAGATCCTCGTCCCTTTTATAGGCGGCTCATTTGCGCAGCTAGGGGGATAAGTGTAAAAATACCCTGGCATTTCGCATTCATTCAAACACGTGGAAGATGGCCATTATTGGGCGTGGAAGCCAAGGAGCGCAGCATTTATCAGAAGCCGGACACTATTTGACAAGTATATGGAATTTGGAGAAGAACCCGCCTCGCAATGCCGAAGACACCCACGCGCGGACTCATCGCCATTGAAGCCTGGTTCGGGGCTCTTGAGGAGTCTGGATTAGGGGTGCCCGGGATAGCGAACTATCACCGTTGGCGGACTCCTAGACTATGAAGATACAAGATTGAAGACTTCGCCCCGTGTCCGGATGGGACTTTCCTTGGCGTGGAAGGCAAGCTTGGCGACACGGATATGTAGATCTCCTACCATTGTAATCGACTGTGTAACCCTAACCCTATCCGGTGTCTATATAAATCGGAGGGTTTTAGTCCGTAGGATCTAACAACAACAATCATACCATAGGCTAGCTTCTAGGGTTTAGCCTCTGATCTCGTGGTAGATCCACTCTTGTACTACCCATATCATCAATATTAATCAAGCAGGAGTAGGGTTTTACCTCCATCGAGAGGGCCCGAACCTGGGTAAAAACATCGTGTCCCTTGTCTCCTGTTACTATCCGCCTAGACGCACAGTTCGGGAACCCCTACCCGAGATCCGCCGGTTTTGACACCAACATGCATCATCCAGAAATTTTGCATGGAACTTCCTTTCCTTGGAAAGCGTCGGTAGGGGGCCACCAGAAAGAAACATGGCATGCAAGATTAAGCTAGCTAGAAGATCTAATCCAAGATGTAAAAGGATTGGACTTGTTTATTTTATAGTACTAGTTTATTTCCTTTTCAAAGTTTTGTGCGTGCGTGAGGAGTTAGGCCATGTTCAAGTGGTTATATAAAGCCTGGTGCGTCGTTGTAATAGTTTTTAGGTTATTTTTTAGATGAATTAGACACTGCGTGTGTCTCGGCCGTCGGCCATTATCGATTTTAGAGAATTCTTGTCAAAATCTCTGCTGGCATGTGAGTTCCTGCGATGCGACATGTAGGGGATTACAAGCTGAGCCTATACGGTTTGTCCATCTTATTCCTTCGAATTGGGGGGTTGGCGTGTTGCTTCCGTGGGATTTGCGAACATCTACGTAAACCCGCGACTTGTTCTTGCTGCGGTGGAGGTTTCTGCCGTGAAAGATCGGGCGAACAACGGATCGACCCTCGTCTAGAGGTTCGCTCTTCGTCAGAGCGCCTGCATAGGAATCTCCTCTCTTCAGGAGCCAGCCTAGGGAGGCCGCTCCTTCCGTACGTCTTGGTGTCGTTCTCCTCACGAGGTTTGGCCCCTTGCGAGGGTCTTGTCTTGTCGATGCTGAAGATGGGCCGTACCAGGCTGTTGGTGCAGCCACACCGTGGGCAGCAGGAAGGCAAGTCTGGGTACCCTGGTTCCTAGAATGCCGGCAAGAACAGTACCTAATGGTAGTGATTTGGTTTATTATACTCACGGATCTCACAAGGTTTTTAGTTAAGTTTTGTGTGGATGAAGTGTTAGAAGATCGAGGTGTTATTGATATGATAAAATAAGGAGAGGCAAGATTTCAAGCTTGGGGATGCCCAAGGCACCCCAAGTAAATATTTCAAGGATACTCAAGCATCTAAGCTTGGGGATTGCCCGGTTGGCATCCCATCTTTCTTCCTCAACAATTATCGATATACTTTGGTTTTTGTTTTGTTCACATGATATGCGTATTTTGTGTTTATTTTTCCTTTCTTTTTCTTTATGCACCATGCTAGTATGAGACAGTCCTTCATTGATTTATAGAATGCTTCATGTGCTGCACTTAAATCTTTTGAGTATGGCTTTATAGAATGCTCTTTGTGCTTCACTTAACTCTTCTGAGTATGGCTTTATAGAAAGCTTTGTGTGCTTCACTTATATATTTTGAGCTTGGATATTGGTCAATATATATTAATTGCAGAATGCTCTATGAACTTCACTTGTATCTTTTAGAGTATGAATAAAATTATCATCGGAATTGGCCTTGGAACAGTATCATTAAAATAACTTGCCTAGCTAAAAAGGCATTAAAGAAAAGTGCTTGTTGGGAGACAACCCAATATTTACCCCTACTATTTTTTATTGTTCTCATGATTATGCAACTATAGTAATCATGTTTTATAGCTTTTGTGTGCTTAAAGTGCCAAGTAAGACCTTTGGGATGATCTATGGTGATAGTTGATTTGATCTTGCTGAAAAACAGAAACTTTTACGCTCATTGCCAGAAGTTTAAAAAATAACAGAAGCATGCTTTTGATCTGAATTTTTTACACAAGATTGATATAAAAATTTCCTAGGTTGTCCTAAATTTTCTAATTTTTGGGAGTAGCAGAAGTATGGTTGTTATTTAGAACATTACAGACTGTTCTGTTTTTGACAGATTCTGTTTTCAATGCATAGTTTGCTTATTTTCTAGTTTCTATGGCCTATATTGCTTGATATGCTACAATAGGCATTGTGTGAGAAAAATTATGAATCTTATATTGACAGTACCAAAGTGAATGATTTAATCTTTATCATACTAACCTATCTCACGAAGTTCCGTTAAGTTTTGTGTGATTGAAGTTTTCAAGCTTTGGGTGAGATATCGATACGAGGAGAATAAGGAGTGGAAACACCCTAAGCTTGGGGATTCGCAAGGTACCCCAAGGTAATATTCAAGTAAGACTCAAGTGTCTAAGCTTGGGGATGACCCAGGAGGCATCCCCTCTTTCGTCTTCAAAACCATCGGTATACCTTACTTGGAGCTATACTTTTATTCGTCAAATGATATGTGTTTTGCTTGGAGCGTACTTTCATTTTACTTGTTGTTTGAATAAAATCATTGGATCTGAAATCTTGACTAAGAGAGAGTCTTCACATGGCTATTTAACTACTTGACTACTCATTGATGTTCACTTATATCTTTCTGGAGTAGTTTTGTCATTTAGTCTCGTGCTTCACTTATATCCTATGAGTAAATAGTTGAAATCTGAAATCCTATATGCTTCATATGCTTATCCATGGGGAGTAATGACTTCACATATAAGAAGTATAGGTGGTAAAATTTATTGAAAGTTAGGAAACATGTCGTGGAGTTTACACGGCAGATGTCCTAGCGGAAGGACTTAGTCGTGGAGCCATCACAACTAGGTTAGCTTAAACGGGTTGTTCGGGACAAAGGACACAGAGAGTTTATAGTGGTTCGGCCCCTTGCAGTGAAGGTAAAGGCCTACTCCAGTTTGGGGTTGTATTGCTTGGGTTTCGATTACCAGGGAGCGAATACGGTTGACCTAGTTCTCGACCTGTTGTTTTCTTGCCCTAAACTGCCGCCGAGTCGCCCCTTTATATACACAGGTTGACGCCCGACGGCTCGCAGAGTTCCGGCCGGCTCATACACGACGTGTCCGGCTCGGTGACTAACTACGCTTGCCTTACAAAACAAGTCATACACATATGGCGGTTCATCCTCTTGGACCTCAAGTCACCTCTGGGTCTTGGGCCATCGATGGGTTTGTATGAGCCGCCATCTTCATTGATAAGTCGCAAGTGGTATGACCCGGCCCCTCCTGGGCGGTTCATACCCAGTAGTCACATCCCCAACATTAGGCCCCAGGTTGATTTGAACTTGTTCATATCAACCTTCAACACCTGACTTGTCAAAATCTTGCATTGCTTGTTTGGTAAACCTTGTTGTAAGCCGCCATGATGTCAGCTCACAGAATCTTCTTAAACCGCCATGACGTCATTTCACATTAATTTCGCACGAGGCCCATAACATCTTAACTGATCCTTATCTTAATGAACATCCCAAAAATCGAGGCATCCCTATAGCCACATGATGATTCCAGCCTCCTTGATTCCCGCGCATGCCTTGTATCCACACCCTTACAAATAGGGACACGGGTCTTTATCATTTCCCCCCTCACTTCCTCGTCTTCATCTTCCTACTTTGCATAGCCGCACCTGCGCTCGAGCTCCGCCGTCGTCGACCTCCGTCCGCTCCATCTACTCAGGCCGCTGCATCACCTTGACCGGACCAGAAAACGCCGGTGCACGACCGCTGCTCATCAGCATCCGTAAGTGTCGTCTCCCCAATCGTTAGATCTGCGTTAGGGTTTTCTCCGTTCTTGGCCATTCTTCATTGTTTCCTTCAACTCAAGTACCTTTTAATCTAAAATAAGTCATGAACCTTATGCGGTAATATTTTAGCACTCATTTTTATCATCAAAATATTTTCTCTCCATAGAAAATCCCATCGGAGCACACAAACTTTTCTGCTGCCGCCACCTTAGGTTTAGAGTTTTCTGTCTTTTCTGCACCGCTGTAGATCTAAAATTATTTCTTCAGTATGTGAAATCTGTTTGTCCATCACTTAGCAAAATATCACTATTAAATTTAAACACCACAACTTCCATGGTGGCTTTTATCATATGTTATAAACCGCCATATAACAATAGATCTCACTGTAAGCCACCATCATATACTCCATTATTTGTATAATCCTCAATGCTCTCTGCCTTAACCATTCTTATTTATTTATCTCCATAACTTAGTTGTGCACAATGTATCTTGAAACTTAAACTCTGGCCGGTTTAACAGCATAAACTTAACCCGGCTGGCATCATTAGTCCCCATTAAGCCGCCAATATGGATATCCACATAGTTCAATATTCATCTTCCAGCTTAACACATCAACCACTCATAGCATTTACTTTTTGAACCAATTGCCCCGGCTTTGTCTGTTGAACCAGAAACATTTCTTTCTTTCAGGCTCTTTCCCTCGAAAATGGGAAAAACTTTCACAACTTGCTACTGGGTCATTTCCCGGGTTACCGAGGAAGACTTGAACGAATATGTTCAGACTGGAGTCTTAGGCAAAAAAAACGTCATTCACTGGAGGGTCCCAGGTACCGAATGTCCTCCTGAGCCCAAGGATGGTGAAGTTGTTGTTTTCATTGACCATATGATCCGCATCTTCAGCCCTCCTGGTTCAAAGTTCTTTCGTGATCTGCTGCACTTTTTCGAGCTCCATCCCAAAGACATCGGACCAAATTCTGTTTCCAACATCTGCAACTTTCAAGTATTCTGCGAGGTGTACCTTCAACAGGAGCCCACCATACAACTATTCAGGGAGTTCTATTACTTAAACAGGCAGAATGAATTCATAGACGGACCCAGCCTAGAGTTAGGCGGTATTTCCGTTTAGCGACAGAAAGAAGCCACCTTTCCTGCCGCCTCTTCACCCAGTCATCGAAAAGACTGGAATCAAACTTGGTTCTAGTGCCAAGACACTTCTCCTGAAGGATAAAATCCTCTGTCGGGTTACCGTTCCAGCCGGCTTAGCAACAAACATCCTCTTCCGGACCGCATCACTGCAGCAGAATGAAAGAAGTATATGCCAGTCTTTTCAAAGATCCAGGCCTTGATGGCCAACGGTTTAACTGGAATTGATTTGGTTCGCTGTTGGGTGGCTTGGAGAATCTTGCCCTTAAGCCGCCGTCCCGGCTTGATGTTTGACTACACTGGCGAATTGACAGATCCTCAGCGCCATTGTCAAATTGAAATAACTAACAAAGACATCAATAACATGACCAAATCTCTGTTAAAGGAGACTTTGAAAGATTGTACTCAAGTCGGATTGAACCCTTTCTGCGTTCTGAATAAACTGCCAGCTGTAAGCTTTGAACCAAATGCATAAACTATGTTTTCATTTGTACTGCATGTTCATACTCATTCAATTTTTACAGGACGATTCACCTTTTTGGACCAAAAAGCTGCAGGATAACCGGCCAAGAAAATCCGGAACAAGAGCAAGGCTATCAAAAAGCCTGCCAAAAAAAAGACCCAAACCGCCGAGTTATTTAACTTGGATGACAGTGATGATGATGAGTCGGAGGTAGAACTTGACTCCCTTGGCTCTTTTTTTGTACATCTTATTGACAATGACCATTATCAGGATGATGCGGAGGCCAACAGTGTAGATGATGAAGAGGTAATTACTCTTTCCACTGGTTCAGAGCCTCTGCCAACACAGAAAACTTGACAAGCGAGTCGGAAATTAAGATTTTCTCACCCTTTAGCTTACTTGGATCCCAACTTTCTTTTGAAGAAGCATCAACATGAAGCTCACCGCACAACCCGGAATAGTGGCGGTAGAGTTTTATCCTCCGTCTTACCGAACACCCCAACACCTCGCAAACGTCGACCAGAGGTATTCAACTAATTTTGACATATCTTATCCCAATGCGGACCTTTTTTGACAACCTCTTAACCCATCCAATTCAAACTATCAGGGAACATCTCATTCCTCCTCCGCGCGACTCAACAGGGACTTAAATCCCAGCCTTCAAGACTGTGCCTGGGTAAGGGTGTATTCCATCATTCGGAACTTCATGCCTGACTAATATACTAACATATTTGTATTTCTCATTTTCAGTGGCAGGGCCAAGCCTAGCAAGAAGGAAAAATTGAACAAACCGGCTGAAGATTCCAACCCTTCTGAGCCAGAAAAGCAAATGCCAGAGGCCTCTCATCCAACCACAAAAGCTACCATTGATGAGCCACCGCCCGAAGATCACAACGTCACCATAGATCGTACAGACGTTAAGCCGGTCATCACTAAGTCGCCAAGTCCCATCAAGCCCACTGAGGAGAAAGCTGACAATGTCATCATCACTAGGTTTGGTTATACAGCACCGGGTAACCCTACTGCCATATCCAAGCACAACGCCAAGGAAGAATTTTCTGCTGCTGGTAAAGGCATGTGGAAGGTAGACTTGGAAAGCTATGCCCAGTTTGGCGCCCAAGAAATCCACTCCGGTTATCTGAATCATCTGTATACCAGCCATGATTTTGAAGCCGGCTTGGTCAACTTGATGAAGGAGCGCTATGAGGTAATCCAGCAAAATCCTCCTCATAAATATATCTCTATTAGCCGCCAAGTCTATAGAGTATGATAGAATTGAATATACTATAGACTTTCAAATAGTCACAAATAGATGAACATCATTACCAGTAGCCCCCAAGGCCCAACTTAAACTATTAAGTTAAGCCGGGACTTCAATTAACAGTAAGCAACTTTGCATCTGTAGCCCCCAAGGGTCGGCTTAATCAGTATGAATAAACCGGGACTTATCATCAAGGTTGAACCCAATATTTCAATATATCTCCTTTATGAACCGGATCATATCATTTTGTTCGGGTCATCAGATAAACTTGTCTTTGAAAAGAGCAATAGGCATTAGCCCCCAAGTGCCAAGGAAAATACTTGTATTGTGCTTGAGACTTCAAAAATAATCTTGATCATAATACCTCCCATGTTTGTTCATGTTTCAGGCTGAACTAACTGAGAAGGATTCGCAAATCAATCTAAGGACCAACATTGAAACTCAGCAATCTGAGACATCCAAAGCCAAGTCAGAACTGAAGACTGCATTGGAAAACATTGAGTAGTTAAAACAACACTTTAGAGCTGACAATGCGAGCTGGGAAACCGAGAAGGCAGCTCTATTAAAGAGAGCAGAGGATGCTGAGGCAACCCTTAATCCAGTGACTGACGAGTTGTCTGGTTTGAAACATCAGATCAATAGCATGACATCAGCCATCTTCGGTAAGTAATAAAACTGAGTCCTTTGCACCAGTAGAGATATCATAATCCTCTGCCGGTTTAACAATAATCTTTACTGATGCAAGCTCCCGGAGCGTCAAATTGGGCTCAGATATGCGCATCAAGCTTAAGGCTGTGTACACTCTTGTAGAATAGCTATACACTGGTGCTCAATGGACCATTGTTGCTGCTATTCATAAAAAACAGCCACCTACCCTCATCAAGGAAACATTGGAGAGGCTATTAGTGCTGCCCCAGAGGATTGACGAGCTAAAGCGAGCATCTGCCAGAGCCGACGCCCTGACTGCCTTAAGTCAGGCAAAGGCATGGCAATCCGATCTTTATCCTGAAGATATGGCCAATGGTTTCCCGAGTGTAAAAGAAGACAGGCCTCCCTTCAGCGCTGATGAGTTTGCAGAAATAGCAAGAGCAATGTGTCCGTTAGCAAGCAAACTGGCTGAAGAGACCAACCTATCCCAGACAAAGTGATCTATTTTCTTCATCATCTGGTACAGAGGGATAGCCTTTTCACCCAACCGGCTTATGAACCGGCTTAAGGACGCAATACGACCCGCTAGACGCTGGACATTGTTAATACACACTGCTACCTCTTGAGCACTGTGTTGGTTTTCCCTTGAAGAGGAAAGGGTGATGCAGCAAAGTAGCGTAAGTATTTCCCTCAGTTTTTGAGAACCAAGGTATCAATCCAGTAGGAGGCCACGCACGAGTCCCTTGCACCTACACAAACAAATAAATCCTCGCAACCAACGCGATAAGGGGTTGTCAATCCCTTCACGGTCACTTACAAGAGTGAGA
Organism: Aegilops bicornis; assembly: GCA_021605145.1. NCBI lineage: Eukaryota > Viridiplantae > Streptophyta > Magnoliopsida > Poales > Poaceae > Aegilops > Aegilops bicornis. Next base: position 328,024,166 of record CM038674.1, on the reverse strand, counting down.
TCTGATAGATATGATAAGATAATATTTTTGGTATTTTTATGATAAAGATACAAAGTAAATAAAAGAAAAATAGAAGGCAACAGAAATAGCTAAGTATTGGAAGATTAATATGATAAAATAGACCCAGGGGCCATAGGTTTCACTAGTGGCTTCTCTCGAGAGCATAAGTATTTACGGTGGGTGAACAAATTACTGTTGAGCAATTGATGTAATTGAGCATAGTTATGAGAATATCCGGTATGATCATGTATATAGGCATCACGTCCGAGACAAGTAGACCGACTCCTCACCGCATCTACTACTATTACTCCACACATCGACCGCTATCCAGCATGCATCTAGAGTATTAAGTTCATAAGAATAGAGTAACGCCTTAAGCAAGATGACATGATGTAGAGGGATAAATTCATGCAATATGATAAAAAACCCATCTTGTTATCCTCGATGGCAACAATACAATATGTGCCTTGCTTCCCCTACTGCCACTGGGAAAGGACACCGCAAGATTGAACCCAAAGCTAAGCACTTCTCCCATTGCAAGAAAGATCAATCTAGTAGGCCAAACCAAACTGATAATTCGAAGAGACTTGCAAAGATAACCAATCATACATACAAGAATTCAAAAGATTCAAATATTGTTCATAGATAAACTTGATCATAAACCCACAATTCATCGGTCTCAACAAACACACCGCAAAAGAAGATTACAACAAATAGATCTCCACGAGGGAGGGGGAGAACACTGTATTGAGATCCAAAAAGAGAGAAGAAGCCATCTAGCTAATAACTATGGACCCAAAGGTCTGAGGTAAACTACTCAAACATCATCGAAGAGGCTATGGTGTTCATGTAAAAGCCCTCCGTGATCGATGCCCCCTCCGGCGGAGCTCCGTAATAGGCCCAAGATGGGATCTCAAGGGTACAGAAGGTTGTGGCGGTGGAATTAGGTTTTTGGCTCCGTATCTGGTAGTTTGGGGGTACGTAGGTATATATAGGAGGAAGGAGTACGTCGGTGGAGCAACAGGGGGCCCACGAGGGTGGAGGGCGCGCACGGGGGGTAAACACGCCCCTACCTCGTGCCCTCCGGATGATGTCTTGACGTAGGGTCCAAGTCCTCTAGATCATGTTCGCTCCAAAAATCACGTTCCCGAAGGTTTCATTCCGCTTTGGACTCCGCTTTGATATTCTTTTTCTGAAACTCGAAATAGGCAAAAAACAACAATTCTGGGCTGGGCCTCCGGTTAATAGGTTAGTCCCAAAAGTAATATAAAAGTGAATAATAAAGCCCAATAATGTCCAAAACAGAATATAATATAGCATGGAACAATAAAAAATTATAGATACGTTGGAGATGTATCACACACCAGTTTAGCCAAGGAAGTGATAGCCTTGATCTTCTCTGGGTTAGCTTCAATGCCTCTTTCAGAAACCAGAAAACCCAAGAGCTTGCTTGCAGGTACGCCAAAGACACATTTGGCCGGGTTAAGCATCATCTTGTAAACCCGGAGATTGTCAAAGGTCTCATTCAAATCATCTATCAAGGTCTCCTTCTTCCTTGATTTCACCACAATATCATCCACATAAGCATGAACATTGCACCCAATCTGAGCATGAAGGAAATTTTGCACACATCGCTGGTAAGTCGCCTGAGCACTCTTGAGCCCAAAAGGCATAGACACCTAACAGAAGGATCCAAAAGGAGTGATGAAGGCTGTCTTCTCCTGGTCCTCGATCTGATGATATCTAGAATAAGCATCCAAAAAACTCAAATGCTCACAACCCGCCATAGCATCAATTATCTGATCAATACGAGGGAGAGCAAAAGGATCAGCAGGGCAGGCCTTATTAAGATCTGTATAATCCACGCACATGTGCCAAGTGCCATTCTTCTTAAGTACGAGCACCAGATTAGCCAACCATTCAGGATGAAAAACTTCAACAATGAACCGAGCTGCCAAGAGCCGGGCCACTTCTTCACCAATGGCCTTACGCCTCTCTTCATTAAAGCGACAAAGGAATTGCTTCACCGGTTTAAACTTCGGATCAATATTGAGAGTGTGCTCAGCGAGTTCCCTCGATACACCTGGCATATCAGAAGTCTTCTTTGCAAAGATGTCCTGGTTCTCACGGATGAACTCGATGAGCGCGCCTTCCTATTTTGGATCCAAATTAGCACTGATATTGAACTGCTTGGATGAATCACCAGGAACAAAATTAACAAGCTTAGTGTCATCTGCCGATTTAAACTTCAACAAGGGGTCATGCTCTGTGGTTGGCTTATTCAAAAGTTTCATATCTGCCGGGTCAACAATATCTTTATAAAACTTCAACTCCTTAGTTGCACAAACAGACTCAGCATAAGCAGCATCACCTTCTTCACACTCTAGGGCTATCTTCCGGTTCCCATGTACTGTGATGGTACCCTTATTAGGTATGACCCGACATCTTAAGCTGTAGATAAACATAACAAGGCCTTGGCATGAACTTAGCATAAGCCGGCCGCCCAAACAAAGCGTGATAAGGGCTCTTAATCTTGACCACCTCAAAGGTCAAAGTCTCAACTCTGGAATCATGATCATCACCAAAAGCCACTTCCAAAGCAATCTTGCCCACTGGATATGCCGACTTACTAGGCACCACACCATGAAAAATAGTGTTGGACGGCTTAAGATCCTTGTCAGTCAAGCTCATACGACAAAAAGTTTCATAGTAAATGGTATTGATGTTGCTGCCCCATCCATGAGCACCTTAGTAAACTTGTAACCTCCAACCTGAGGCGCAACCACTAAAGCCAACTGACCCGGATTGTCAACCCGGGGTGGGTGATCCTCACGGCTCCAAAGAATAGGATGTTCAGACCATCTCAAGAAACAGGGAACCGCCGGCTCAACCGCATTCACCGCCCTTTTATGAATCTTCTAATCTCGTTTGCATAAACTCGTGGTGAGCACATGATATTGTCCACTATTCAGCTGCTTCGGGTTACTTTGATAACCAGATTGCTATTGTTGATTCCCTTTGCCAGACTATTTATTGAAACCACCTTGATTGCCTTAGCCATGGAAACCAGAATTTGAGCCGCCACCACCAAAGCCAGGACCGTGAGAGCCAGGTCCTAAACCTCCATTTGGCCCATGATTATTTTGGAAAAAATTGGAATTCCTATACTCCCTCATGATGGAGCAGTCCTTCCACAGATGATTGGCCGGCTTCTCATGCGTACCATGCTTTGGGCAAGGCTGATTCATCATCGCCTCCAGGTTGAATTTTGGCCCACCAAGCCGTGGCGGCTTTCCCTTCTTGCGATGATTATTGCTCTATGTATTGGTGTTGGCCACAAAGTCTAAACCGCCCTCAGCTTTGCGCTTACCATTGCCACCGTGACCCGCCGGGTTATGCTGTTGTCCTTTTGCACTACCACTCTTCTTCCCCTTACCCGGATTCTCCTCATGATAGTCGGGTTCTTTAGTACTATCAGAGTCAGCGTATTTAACGAGAGCCGCCATCAGCTCCCCCATGTCACTGTAGTGGCGTTTAAGCCGCCCCAATTACTGCATAATGGGGAGAAAACGACAATTCTTCTCCAACATCAGGACTGCTGAACCGGCATTGATACTGTCTGATGAATGTATAACAGCTGAGATTCGGCGCACCCAATTGGTTGTTGACTCGCCCGCTGTAGGTGTCAAAACCGGCGGATCTCGGGTAGGGGGTCCCGAACTGTGCGTCTAAGGTTGATGGTAACAGGAGACAGGGGACACGATGTTTACCCAGGTACGGGCCCTCTCTATGGAGGTAATACCCTACTTCCTGCTTGGTTGATCTTGATGAGTATGAGTATTACAAGAGTTAATCTACCACGAGATCGTAATGGCTAAAACCCTAAAAGTCTAGCCTGTATGATTGTGATTGCCTCTACGGACTAAACCCTCTGGTTTATATAGACACCGGAGGGGACTAGGGTTGTACAAAGTCAGTTATAGAGAAAGGAATCTTCACGTCCAAATGCCAAGCTTGGCATCCACGCCAAGGAGAGTCCCATCCGGACACGGGAGAGAGTCTTCTGTCTTATATCTTCACGGCCCATCAGTCCGGCCCATGTCCAACGGGTCGGACGTCCGAGGACCCCTTAATCCAGGACTCCCTCAGTAGCCCCTGAACCAAGCTTCAATGACGAGGTGTTCGGCGCGCAGATTGTTATCGGCATTGCAAGGCGGATTCCTCCTTTGATTACTCCGAAGCATCCTTCGAACACCGAAAACGTGTCCAGCTCTGCAAAACAAGTACCACACACAACCGTAGAGAGTACAATATTTCATGGGTCCAATCTGCTGACATCATGTCCCTTCCCAGTATTTATTTCGAACCATTTCTTTTAGCCTCCTGCTCCATATTTCGAGATGCAATTTTATTGGCACGTCTTGTCAAAGGAGAGATCATGTCCCCTTATTGCGGGATTCTCATCAATACGGGCATGGGTAATCCAACAGTGCCGTCTATACGGCCCTTGGAGAATAGGCGAGTTTTAATGCGAGTGGGGAGGCGCTTGATATTTGCTGCCTTTGTAAGGAGATAAGGAGACTCCCTCTTTCACCCACGACTTCTCTCTCTCTACCCATCTCACCCCACTTTGGATTGTGGCTGAAGATCTTCAATGTGAAGCCGAAGGTGGTGGATGGCCAACACGCAGAGTGCAGAGGCGCCATGGTGAGCAAGATGCCCAACGTCATATGGCCCAAAGGTACTTTCGTGGAGACCGTTAGAGGGTGGCAACAGCAGTGGTTGTATGTTACAGAGCCCTGTGACACCACCTGGCCTGCGGCTCCCGATTTCAGGTCTGGGCCCCGATGCGACTCACCTCCTGGCTAGAGAAGGGCCTAGACTAGGCCTCGTCGGACGAGCTGACAGCGTTGCAGATGCGCATCAAGAGCTTGGTCGACAAGAACATCAAGCTTGTCAATGTGATCCAGGTGATGCTCTTTCACCGGATCCTTCCATGCCAAAGTCGGACCTGCAATTTGTGGGAGTTCGATTCGGCCAAGCACTAGACCCTACAACACTTCTTCGGTGTTACGCACGAAGGTATTTGGAAGGTGCTCTTCAAGGCCAATAAGACGCAGCCGAAGGAGACCGAAGACCGTGGGTACAACCTGACCCACCCCGCTAGTCCGGTAAGTTTTTTTGTGTTTTCAAGGTGTATCCTTTACTTATATACTCAAGGAGAATGCCTGAGCTTCCCCATCTTACTTTTTTAGGGATGGACAAAGAAGGTGGAGTTGGTCAAGTGTTCGGCTCCACTACCCGAAGAACCAGCAATTCCACTCCTGACGAAGATGCTGGTTCCGACGCCCTACTAGGCGCCGGAGAAGAAGGCCAAGGGGACCACAGGTGGCCTCCGCCACAAGGGCACTTTGGACGTGACGTCCGGTGATGCCGAGACCCATACCCCACCCGCCACCAACAACGAGGAGAAGGAAGAGGAGGAAGAAAGCAACTCCACCCTGAGGGGGAAGGAAGAAAAGGGCGGCTTCCACGCGTTTGGAGGCCGAAGCGTCCAAGTGGGGGAGAGCCTCCTTTGCGGACGACACCGCGCCGGATACTGACAGCAGCTCGGAGTGGCGCCCCTGGGATAAGCCCCCGGCCGAATCGTAAGTATTCGAAGGCTCTGACGCACTTATATGCCCGACTCCTTTATCTCGTAACTCTAATGTGTTGAATCACGTGCTGCAGTCTGGCCCACGACAACTCCCAGTGATCCTCATCGGGGGATTCACTGGATCCAAAGGCTATGGACAGCGATTCACATCCGGCGGCCTCCTCTCCCAAAGCCACAACGACTCCGAGGCGCTGTCCCGATGGACCTTTACAGGCTAGGGAGAGATGCAGGAGGCCATCAGGATGGCGCCGGAAGCGTAAACCTCGGCTGCCGGACACCTGGGGGAGCAAATCCCCCTAGAGACTGGCGATGGGGGCCATATCCACTTCGGCCCCCAGTCGAGTACTATTCCGGAAGCCAACACGGCTCCGGATTCAGGCAAGCAGCCGAGTACTCTTTTGGAAGCGCTGCAAGGTGCTTCCATTGTTGAGGTACACCATATCCTAATGGGTACGGTGGTTGAGAGGGTTCAGTCCATGAAGAGCGGATTGACCGAAGCCTGCACCATTCTTCTGACAGGCTTTGAGGTAAGCGGCGTAATTGTGTAAGAAGAATGTCACAGTGTAGACAGTAGACCCTGAGACTCTGTCCGGTGTTCGGAAAGAAAAGCCGGACAGAGAGGATCAAATAGTTTTCGTAAGAGATTAAGCATATATGTCTATGTGAATGAGCAGGCATCGTTGCTGGCCGCGACTTCTCATGTTGCCGAAGTCTCCGGACTAAAGCAGAGTCTGGAGCGGGCCGAGGAAGAGCTCGGCCGGGTGAATAAACAACTGGAGGAAAAGCAAGGTGTGTAATAACCTTCTATATATCAGAAATGATTAATGATTATGTTGACTATAGTGCCATGGTATTTGTAGGAGTGGTGACCGAGGAGGAGATCCTTAAGAAGGTGCTGGCTGAGGCCCAAAAGAAAGCGGCAAAGAAGCAAGCCGCCCGTGAAAAACACGAGGCCAGGGTTGATGAGGTCCAACAGGAGCTCCAGGACGCCGTCAAGAAATGTGAGTCCTTGGAGCGCAATATAGCGGATCAAGGGACCTAACTCGCCAAAGCTCGCCAAAGTGCACAAGATGCCCGGGTTGAAGCCCAGGGCACCCTCCAGGAAATTGAAGAGGCCAGGAAAATCGCGGTGGGTAAGGCCTTCATTATGCAGAGCAAATATGTGAAGAAGAGGTATCTCTTACTAACCCGGATTTGCAGTTCTCTAGGAGCGTTTGCGGATTTACCGCGTAGTGTTGCCGATGCTGCGGAGTTCTTCCGAGCCTAAGAGGGGAGCTCGACAGAGAAGCTGTTCTGGTTGCAATACCTTGTTCTGGTTGCAATACCTTGCGCCAGAACATCCGGTGCCCTTTAGCGACCAGCTAAAACAGTTGGTCGAATTGCATAGGGTGGCCGAACTAGCCATGAAGGATTTCATAATCCGGCTATGGCCTACCGAAGCTGTACCCAGCAGCTACTTCGGGCCGGTGAAGCGGCTGGTCAGTGCCTGCCCCCGGCTTGATGTCATCAAGCGGTCAATCTGCATCGAGGGTGCGCGGATGGCCTTCGCCCGTGTCAAGGTGCAGTAGGCGAAGATGAAGGCTGTAAAACTCGCGACCGAGGGACCGCCCGTTGGCAAGGAGCACCGCACGCCCGAGCGGTATTTTGATGATTTCCTAGAGATCTCGCATTGTAGTAGGCCAGTGCTCAAAAGACATTATATTTCAATGCATACGTTCATGTTATCCTGTCCTGTATGGTGAAACATAGCTGATATGTAATATAATGCTTTTTATTTATAAAATTTTACCTTCTGTGCAGCCGTTTTGTTAAATCTGAGAGTTGGCCAGTCGTCGGCTTCAGCCCCCATGTAGGTAGTATGGGGGTGTTAGGGACGAAATGTAAACACTCTTGATCCAAAATTTTGGTCCTTGAAGGAGGTGTTTAGCGCAGCGAACTAGGCAATCACACTATGTGACTTTATCACCTCACATAGCCATAGGAGTTTGACAATAAAAATGTAGGCGCAGCCCCTCGTTGGTATCTGTTAATCCCGAATAGGGTGCTGTAGACACCTGATCCAGGAAGCCGACTCATCGCATAAGGCGGAAAAAATCGCAAAAGATTTTGAACCTCTGAATAGCTGACCAGCTCTCTCCACATCATGACAGTTAGTTTTCGGCTTTCTCTATTAAGGTGTTTGCTCGGATAAACCAGAAACACAATCGCAGTAGTTCTCCCTTTACTACCCTAGCCGATATAGCGGAACGTAAGGTAGTAAGCACAGGAGCCAGGAAACCCAACTATTGACCAAAGATATGATTCGGAGCCGATGCATATAATGCTAAAATTCGGGGTGCCGAACTGTACTGTAGAAGTGTTCGGACTTTGTTGCCATAGTATGGAGCGTAGTGAAGCCCCTGGCCAATTGAAAGCATACCAAGGTGTACGGGTGCAATTGATAAGAATAGCGAAAAAATGAATTAGTAAGCTAATGCCACATAAGTTGGGCCGCAAACTATTTTCATTATAATTTGATTAATACGTCAAAGACTATTTGTACAAATAGTGCGATAAGCATCCGGGCTATTTGACATGCCAAGATCAAGGGGGACCTTGCGTGTGGGTCCTGACAACAGGTAGAATGATTGTCAAGAAAAACATCTAGAAATTCCCCGCACACGTCTGTGCTACTTGCCGCCTTGGTGTATCCATCCTTCGAAAGGACCGCTGAGCAGGCCGCCGCGAGGGGCCTGTGGAAAGGAAACCTGAAAAGTGAAAGTTTGTGTGTCCAGTGAAGGTCGAGCCGTATTATGGACCACAGTCTGGTTATGCCTCCGTCTCTGCACATTGTATTTTGAGTGCGTAGTTATGTACGCGCGGTACGTATGCCGCCGCTTGGTCGGGACTGAGACGGAGGTCGAACTGCTAGTATAACTCCTGACGAGTTGGACTGTCATGTTGCGGAGTAGTGTGGACTCGTTTGACAGTGTCCGGGAGCTTGGCCGCTGAATTAAAATGCTACCGTAAAAGGCCGCTCTGTACTTCCGTTGCCAGGGCCGCGGTGTGCTCCTCGGTACGGAGGGAGCGCTTTGTGTTTCCATTGACTGTTATGATGCTGCATGGTCCGGGCATCTTGAGCTTGAGATAAGCATAATGCGGCACCATGTTGAATCGAGCGAATGTGGTTCATCCGAGTAGTGCGTGATAGCCACTGCGGAAGGGGACGATATCGAAGATCAACTCTTCGCTTTGGAAGTTGTCCGGGGATCTGAAGACAACCTCCAATGTGATTGAGCGCGTGCAGCGGGTGAGGGAGTCCTGGATTAAAGGGTCCTCGGGCGTCCAGACTATGATACGTAGGCGGACTGATGGGCTGTGAAGATACAAGACCGAAGACTCTCTCCCATGTCCGGATGGGACTCACCTTGGCGTGGAAGGCAAGGTTGGCGCCCTGATATGAAGATTCCCTTCTATGTAACCAACTTTGTACAACCCTAGTCCCCTCCGGTGTCTATATAAACTGGAGGGCTGACTCCGTAGAGGCAATCATAATCATAGTCATACAGGCTAGACTTTTAGGGTTTTAGCCATTACGATCTCGAGGTAGATCAAATCTTGTAATACTCATATTCCTCAAGATCAATAAAGCAGGAAGTAGGGTATTACCTCCATACAGAGGGCCCAAACCTGGATAAACATTGTGTCCCCCGTCTCCTGTTACCATCAACCTTAGACACACAGTTCGGGACCCCCTACCCGAGATCCACCGGTTTTGACACTGACATTGGTGCTTTCATTGAGAGGTCCGTTGCATCGTCACCAAAAGGTTCGATGGCTCCGTTAATCATCTACAACAATGCTGTCTAGGGGGAAGTCTTCCTCCCTGGACAGATCTTCGTATTCAACGACTTCGCAAAGCGGGCCAACTCGCTTGGTGATCTAGAGCAGATCGACAGCTACGCCCCTGGCCATCAGGTCAGATTTGGAAGTTTGAACTACGTCGCTGATATCTGCAGAGACTTGATCTTCGGTGGATTCGAGCCCATGGCAGCCGCTCCCTGCCACCGCGATGAACACCACTTAAATCTATCATCGGATCACACCCAGGAGATAGCGCCCTGCCACCGTGATGAACACGACTTAAATCTGTCATCGGATCATACACAGGAGATAGCGCCCGTAACTGCTCTGGCCCTAGATCCGGAGCAGAACGCGCCGTCCGAGGACAGGAAGCTCAACCACGCCACGGGAGCCGCAGACTCAGCGGCGTTGGAGCCGCACACAGACCCAACCTCGGGTAGAATCTGCGCCACCGGAGCCTCGGACTCGTTTTCGGCTACAGGTTCTGAACCACATGCGCCCGCGTATGTCGAGCTTGATCGGACATCGATCATCGAATTCAGCTCCGCGGACATCTTCCGGCACTCACCTTTAGGCGATGTGCTAAATTCATTAAAAACACTCTCCTTAGCGGGGGACTCACAGCCGAATTATATCCGGTTTGAACTGGAGGCTGATGACGGAGAATTTTGCTTCCCACCCACCGCCCACTTAATAGCCACTGTCGATTACGACTCCGAAGACATCGATGGTATGGACGACGATGCCGAAGTGGAGCTGGCCCAAAACCCGCCATTTACCGGGCGTTGGACAGCCACCTCCTCCTACGACATATACATGGTGGACACACCCAAAGAAATTTATGATGATGACAAAGAAGACCCAGTGGAAGACAAACCCCCTGAGATACAGCCAAAGTGCCAACGACAGCGACGTCGCTCTAAGTCAGGCTGTGGAAAAGACAGCAATACCGACACAGGAGAAAAGAATACTCTTGACAATGCCGAAAACAATGAAGACCCCATTGAACCAACTTATGAACAGGACGAACGGGAAGATGGGCGAGTCAGCCCTGATGAACATGCCGTAAACAAAGACTCGGAGGACAGTAATTATGTTCCACTCTCCGAGGATGAGGTATGCCTCGGCATCGAGGATTTTATCATGCCTGAGGAAGACTCGGAGTGCTTTAAGCGCTGGCTAATAGCCACTGCAAGGATCCTGAAAAAGAAACAACAACAGCTTCAAGCTGATCAAGATCTGCTCAATGATAGATGGACTAACGTCCTGGTAGCCGAGGAATACGGCCTCGAGCAACCACTCAAAAGTTACCCGAAGCGCAAATTACTACCTCAATTAGATGACGGGGTGCTAGAGCCCGTGCCATCAGTGCACAATGCGGCTGACCGACCACCACGTGTCCGGGACAAAGAGGCAACTCAAGCCGAACACCAGCCCGTACAACCTCACTGTAAAGGCAGGGATAAAACAGCTCAGGCATATACATATGACCTTCGGCAGGACCTGGACAGTAGAGCAGGGCAGAATAGATTGATCTATGGATCACGGGGCTTGCCCCGACAAGCGACAACGGCTACCTAGCGGGACGCAACAAACATAATCACGCCCAGGCCGAGAACCGCAGACGGACTCCATCCGAGCTACGTCGTGACGTGGCCCGAGATAGAGGCGTCGCACACCCCCTTTGCTTCGCTAATGAAGTAATGGGGCATGAATTCCCCGAAGGGTTTAAACCCGTGAACATCGAATCATACGATGGGACAACAGATCTCGCGGTATGGATTGAAGATTTTCTTCTCCATATTCACATGGCCCGTGGTGATGATCTCCACGCCATCAAATACCTCCCACTAAAACTCAAGGGACCAACTCGGCACTGGTTGAGCAGCCTGCCCGAAAAATCCATTGGTAGCTGGGAAGACTTGGAGGATGCCTTTCGCAATAACTTCCAAGGTACATACGTCCGACCTCCGGATGTCGATGACTTGAGTCACATAGTTCAACAGCCCGGAGAGTCAGGCAGGAAATTCTAGAGTAGGTTCTTAACTAAAAAGAACCAGATCGTCGACTGTCCAGATGCCGAAGCCCTAGCGGCCTTTAAGCATAGCATCCGCGACGAATGGCTCGCCCGACACCTCGGCCAGGAAAAGCCGAAGTCCATGGCAGCCCTCACGGCACTCATGACCCGTTTTTGTGCGTGTGAGGATAGTTGGCTAGCCCGTAGCAATAACACTGCAAGCAAAGTTGGCACCTCTGAGACCAAAAACAACAACGACAAGACCCAATGCAACATGCACAAGCGTCGAAGCAACGGTGATTATACCGGCGACATGGCGGTCAATGCCGGATTCAGTGGCTCCAAGTCCGGCCAGCGGAAGAAGCCATATAAAAGAAACAATCCGGGGCCATCCAACTTGGACCGCATACTCGATCGTCCATGCGAGATCCATGGTTGTCGGATCACGGGTTCCCGCAAAACCCTTAAGATTCGAACACTGGGGTGCGCACGAAGTTTCCCTCCCCCCTACCGATCCATGTCCTAACTGGCTAAGATCTCAAGAACGAACTCGACGAACTCACAACAAAAGGGACACAAGATTTATACTGGTTTGAGCCACCGTTGTGGTGTAATACCCTACTCCAGTGTGGTGGTTGTGGATTGCCTCTTGGGCTGATGATGAACAGTACAAGGGGAAGAACAGCCTTCTGAGGATGAGGTGTTCTTGTGCTTGGCGAACTTGTGTGAGTGAGGATTACTTAATATGAGATGCCTGAGGCTCTGTTCGAGTTAGTTGCCTTCTACTGTGGTGGCTAGTCCTATTTATAGAGGCCCTGGTCCTCTTCACAAATATTGAGCGGAAAGGGAGCCAACAACGGCCAATTTGAAAGGGGACAGCTAGTACAGCTTATCCTGACAAAAGCGGTCTTCGCCTGCAAAGGCTCTGGTGGTGACGCCGCCTTGGGCTCCATGGTGACCTCCGTCTTGCCGTCCTGCTGGTCTTGGTCTCGTTGCACCGATATGGAAACCTTTGCTTGATGCCTCGGTACTCCATGCCTGCGCTTGCCCCCTTAGCACCAACGAGGAAACAAGGACGTTACACACGCTGGCGCCCGCCTGGTGTCGATCATCATGGCTCACGTCACGAGAACCTCACGAGGTTTCCTTGCCTTGATCACTCTGCCCCTCGCGAGCCTGCCTGGCGAGGCCGCTCCTGAGGGGGTCTTGCGTCGTCCGCCTCGCGAGGCTTGGCCCCTCGCGAGGATCTTGAATGCCTTGTTGGTGAAGATGGGCCATACGGGCCTGCAAGCAAAGCCACGCCATGGGCTGCAGGCAGGCATGTCTGGGGACCCCCGTTCCCAGAATGCCGACAATGGCACCCCAGACAAACCAGCCAATCATACCAACAGAGACTGTTGGGTTTTTAAACAGGTCGGAAAATTAAGTGCCGAGAACAAGGAGAAGGGGTCACAAAGTGAGGACGATGACGAGGAGTCTCGTCCGCCAAACATAAGGGGACAGAAGAAGTTACCCCCCCCCCAAGTAAAAACAGTGAACATGATATATGCTACCCATATCCCCAAGATGGAGCGCAAACGCGCGCTCAGGGACATCTACGTGATGGAGCCAGTCGCCCCAAAGTTCAACCCATGGTCTTCCTGTTCGATAACTTTCGATCGCAGGGACCATCCGACCATTCGCAGGGATACTGGTCAGATGGTCCCTGCGATCGAAGGCGGTCGGGCATGACGACCTTGGATTGAACTTTGGGCGATTGGCTCTAACGCATAGACGTCCCTGAGCGCGTGCTTTGTTAGGCCTCCTCTTGGGAGTCATGCGGATATGAATAGCATGAGTAATGATTGGAGTTGACCTATGCGAGATGATTCTTTCGGTAATCTGATGGGATTTTTTTGAAGGACTAGGGACAACTATCGGCATCTCAGAAACTGTGCTTAAGGATAATATGTTAAACGTTCACCCACATACTAGAATCCTTGAAACCCTCAAGCCCTACCAAGCCATAACATGGTCAGCTCATGGCCATGGGCTTTGGCCCAGATCGAGAAGACCCTGACCAATACTCAACCATGACCACCATCGATACCCAAACCTATACCCTATGTACCTCGTGGGCAACTCTTCACGGAGTACTCGAACAAGCTGGTTGTCATCATTATTTGGTGATATACTTGCCTAACCGAAGACGGAAGAAGAATTGTTCAGCTGGTTAGGGAACATCTAAAGACGGCCATGTCAAGAAAGAAGAACTATATCAACCGCCATCGTCAAGAAGTGAACTTCCTCGTTAAAGACCGTGCGTATCTACAAACCGCTCCTCTCGAAGGGACTAAGTATTTCCATGTCAAAAGGAAGCTCACACCAAGATTTACCGGCCCCCTCCAAGATCACTTCAAGATGAAGAGTAGACGGCTACCAGCTGGAGTTACCACCTGAGTTGCCCACCGTGCACAACATTTTCCACGCGAGACAACTCCGAAAGTGTTTTCAACTTCCTAACTAGCCCGATCTCTACAAGGACGTCGGTCACCGAGCCGTCGACCCCTAGCCCAATCTAACCTACCGCGAGCTACCCATTAGCAACCTGGATCAAGAAGAACGCCATACACGAAGCCACACCATCAAGTACTTCAAGTTCAATGGAGCACAGGGCCAGGCGAAGCAACATGAGGACTTGAAGACTACCCCAGATCCAAGTTTCTGTATCCCTTTCCGCGCCTAGTCTAGGAATCTTGGGGACGAGATTCTTGTAAGGGGGGGGTAGGTCTGTCACACCCTGATTTTCATGCCACAACACTTAAGCATCATGATAAAATGTGGTTTAACAAAAACTTTTGAGTGTTTTGTCTTTGCTTTGATTGAATGTTTGACTCCTGTTTGTAAGTGCTCTAAAAATAAAATAAATTCTCCAACTCTTATACTCCTTCTCCTTGATCCAAAACCTTTCCCAATGATCATGCCATGTGTATAGGACATAAAAATAATTTAGTACACAAATAATTTTGCCAAATAGTATTTTCAAAAATTAGTTTTCAAAAAACCCCTGAATTGAGATTTGCACTGCAAGTACTTAATTAAGGGCAGTAAAAATCTTTCCAAAAATATATTTGACTCCTATTAGATATAGGACATCTAGAAACCAAAAAAATATAATTTTAAAAGATATTTTCCTATTTTATTTAATGGCTTTTTCTTAAGTCCGGAAATGGTCTTTAATAGGTTAAAAATTATTTTAAAGCTTCAAAAATGTTTGAGAAAAATCAGGGAAACTCAGTGGACATATACTTTCCATATATAAGAGTTTCAACACATGGTCATGTTCAAATTATTGGTCAAACCCCTCAAAAACCATTTCTGGATATTTCAAGCTTTTGAAATATTTGCAAAGGAAATTTTCTTAATTAATTCCAAGAAAATTCTAGCATGTCACATATGATATATTTGATGATCTTGCAAAGCCTCATGCCTTGAAGATCAAGAAAACATCATCAAACCCCCTCAAAACCATTTTTGTCCATCTTGAAGTTTGAGCAACTCTACATTGCCAAACATGTCCAAATGCTCTCAAACTTGGTGCACATGCTCAAATGGTGTAATTATGCATCTAGACCAAATAGCACAAGTTGGAAAGAAGGATATCTTGATCAAATTGTCCCAAAACCGTTTCTGTCCAGAGCCAAATTTGAACAACTCTACATTGCCAAGTGTGTCCTTTTGATATGAATTTTTGTGGACTTGTTCAAATCATCAAATGATGACACAACACCAAGTGGTGCATCAAGGAGAATAGATTCGCATGACGAAATCTTGGAAAAGCAAATTCTGTTGATTTCTAGGGTTTACAAAAGTTACATTTGCAACCTTCTTGAAATGATCTCAAATTTGGTGATCAACCTCAATTTCATATGCCATTTGATCCTGTTAAATCTCATGGCAAGGATAGTCAATTTACTTGCCCAAACCTACATCAAACACCTTCTGGCAAAAACTTAAAATGCATGTTTTGGCCATTTCCACTAATCTCCTTGAGTCCAAATTTGTACTACAGCCTCATGTGATACTCCTCTAACCCCCTGCATCTTTCCCTGCCCGAGAAGCCATGATGAAGGGGGTGAAAAGCTCTTTTTTTTCTTCTCTGGACAGCAGCAATTTCACTCTCTCTCCACCCCTCCTCTCTTCTACTGGCTTCCCAAGGCATCCAATGCCATTTCCACTTTGTTTACTCCCTCCCAGAGCCCCCAGACGCAAGTGGCCACGCGAGGACGCGGGAAAAAGCCACAGATGCCGGCCAAAGACGCGCTCTGGAGCATGCTACAGTGTTCCCGACCATTTACACCACGCTCCCGTCCAACTCAGGCCTCCCGAGCGCGCCAGTCGACGTGCCTCGACGTCCACATCACACCAGCAGGGCTCCCACTTGCTCCCGCGCCCTCCTCTCGCCCCTGCGGCGCGTGCCTGAGCGCCACCCGCATCCGCCAATCGCTGCCCTCGTCCCTAGCCCGCCTCGCAATCGCTCCTCTCTCTCCCTCTCTCTTTCCCTGGACGTAGACCACGCCGTGCACCTCGCCCCCTTCTATTTAAGGCCACCCCGAGCCCCCTCTCTACTCCTTTGGCTCTCTCTGCCTCCCGTGCAACCCCTGGACCAACCCGCTCCCCTCCTCGCGCTCTCCATCCGCCACCTTGGCCGGAGCCTTGCCGTCGGCCTCCGCCTAAATTCGCAACCACCACCCCTCCTCCTCCCCTCTAGACCACACTAGAGCACCTCCACCATCACTTCGAGCCCGTCTCGTGCTTCTCCCTCTCCTCCCCGTGGCCGTTCCGTCGAGTTCCATCACCACCGTCGGCTTCGCCCGCCACGGTTGATGATGCGCTCGCGTCTAGCCACCCCTGCGATCGTGGCGCACCTCGGCAGGTGTGGCACACTCTCCCGAGCACGCTGGTGTGCTGGGCGCCGACGGAGGTGGCCGGTGCTACCGGGGAGAGCGCCGGTGCCGCTCGGCCTCGCCTCCTCTGTCTCCCTTCACGCCCGTGCGAGAGGTTGAGGACGAACCTACAGGCGGGCCCCGCTCGTCAGTGGCCTAGCCACTGGGCCACGCTGGCAAGTGTAGGCGGGTTCGCCCTCTCCCTTGTCCCCGTGGCAGGCCTTTTCATTGGGCGCCTTTGACGTCAGCTACATTGTCCGGGTGGCCGAGTCATTTGGGCGACCCGGTCTTCATGGGTGCTATCTTTGCACCAGTCGTGATATAGGTATAAAACCCCCCTTGCTTTGTCCTTTTCTTTTTTCCAGAAACTTGTAAAATCTCCCAAATATTCATATTACCTCCAAATTTGATGATTCAAATTTCTAGTGACTCTATAAATCATGCTCTACCTCATAGAGGATCTTGCACATTTTTCTAGAGTACTTTCCTTCACACTTATTTAGTAAATTCCAATTTTCTTAATTCCGTGACAAACTTTAGAAAACCACAGAGGGCTCAAATTTAATCCAAATGACATGATTCAAATTTCCAGATACATCTGAGTTCATAACTTAGTTTATGAACATTTTTCTTAATACTTTCTGCGCCACACAAAATAATGAGCCATTTCTTCATGTTTGTCAACTTTGCAAATCCCTAGGGAAATCATTTCAACTCCAAATCTAGTGAAACCAATTCCTAGATGCTTCTAAAATCATGATTTGTTAAATGGGTGCCTTTGCTCATTTTTCAAAAATATATTTCTGTACACTTCTTGCAAATTCATAAATCCAATGATTCTATCATATTGAAATACAAAAAATATATCCACTGATCTAGTCCCAATGAAACCACTCTGGTTATTTTACATATAACCAGAGATGTCCTAGAAAAGTCAAATTCATATTTTAGAGCACTTTTATTTTTAGCCTTGTTGTGTTGCTTATATGAATGATTGCTTTCAACGATAGTTGACAAAGTAGACAAAATGCTCGGAGATGGACCAGAAGATTTGAAGACTTTGATGAACCAGGCAACCAGCCCTTTTGACCATGTTGAACCCTTTTATATCATGAGAGCATTTTCATTGTTTCATCAAGTGCATGATGTATCTTGAATGGCAACCTTGCTGGGTTTGCCACCGTTCACTACTAGGAAAAGGGCTATAGCTGAT
Source organism: Aegilops bicornis (assembly GCA_021605145.1). NCBI lineage: Eukaryota > Viridiplantae > Streptophyta > Magnoliopsida > Poales > Poaceae > Aegilops > Aegilops bicornis. The sequence goes on along the minus strand of CM038674.1, from coordinate 328,006,512 downwards.
ATGGACATTAATGGTGCACCATCTATGTGGTGCGCCACTGCTATATAGCAGTGGCGCACCAGATCTGATCGCCATTATTGATTATATTACTAATGGCGCACCTGGTGTGTGGTGCGCCATTAGTAGTTTTGAAAAAAAATTGTTAGCAGTGGCGCACCAGGGATAGTGCGCCATTACTAGTTGACATAGTAATGGCGCACCACACCCGCCATGCGCCATTTGTAGTTTTGAAAAAAAATAAAAAAAATTGATAGTAGTGGCGCACCATGGGATAGTAAAATTGGCATAACTTTTGCATACGAACTCGGATTAAAAAGTTTTTTATATGAAAAATCATCTTCTCGAAAAGTTACATCCGAAATCAACCGGGGGAACCCCGTTAAACATCTTCAAAATCCCCAAAAACCTAGCAGAACAAAAGATATAGGGGGAAATGAAAAAAAATTCAAACTTAGTAGTGGCGCACCATTTGCTAGGTGTGCCACTAGTAACAGAAAAAAATTGGTTTCAAAAAAATAAAATTTTGGATTTTTTTTAAATATGATACGTAATATGACCGGGAAGTTTGAAAAGTTTTTTCAAAATTTCATCACACTCATGAACATGAACAAAGTCCTAGACATCATAAAGGTTTAATAGGATTGATATGATAGTTATATCAACAAGTGCCTGTGAAGTGAGCTGGTGCTGGGGGTTGGATAGAACTGCGAAGTTAAGCGTGCTCGGGCTGGAGTAGTGTGAGCATGGGTGACCTTCCGGGAAGTTTGACCATAGAGTGCGATTTGACTTGAGATTAAGCCATAGTGACCTGAGATTAAGAAAAAAACGAAAAAAATTGAAAAAAATGAACATAATTTTGAAAAAAAAATTCTGAAAAAAAATTCAAAAAAAATTGTTAGTAATGGTGCACTTCTATGTGGTGCGCCATTACTAAGTCAGATAGTAATGGCGCACCAGATAGGCATAGTAATGGCGCACTATAGGTGTGTCATTACTATCTGGGATAGTAATGGCGCACCAGAGGTGCGCCATTACTATTTTATTACTAATGGCGTGATAATAGTGGCGCACCTATAGTGCGCCATTAATGGCCAAAACAGATGCGCCACTAATTAGCCTTTTCCTAGTAGTGGTTACTTCCTCGTTGATACTTGCATTGTGCATGACCCTACCTTCTTATGAGGGTTATGCCGGTGGGAGTAGATAGGATGCTAAAGTAGTTGCTACGCAAAAAGGGACGGGCATATGCATGGTGATGGAGATAAAGCATTTTTAAAAGACTTCTCGAAAACCCCGCAGAGGTGTCACTTATGCCTGAGGGAGGTAATGAGTTGGGTAACCACTTGATGATGAAGTGGTGTACCGAGGCAAGTGTGTGTGTTGTTTTCAAAAATGGATTTGTTTAAGTTGCGACCGTTATTCCAACCTTACATGCGCAACCACTCTACCCTTACATGGGAAAGGGCATTATTGATTACCTAGGCCGATACTAGCTTGGAGCCCGCATTACTAGTGACATGAGAGTCGTTGTTGCGCTCTCTCAGGACGGGGTCGTGCCAGGTAGGGCGGCCATGACTGTTTTTACAGGGCACCGGACACACCGTTGGTACCCCGTGCTTGTGGTATGAGATGAATATGGGAGCGTAGCTCCAAAAATTTTAAGATGTGAAATGTTGGGCACGGGGGCTGCTACCAATCGAGTGGACTCTATGTTAGTGTCGTCTAGGGAAAGGTAGTGATCGGGTGCTTACACTACTAGGAAAAGGGCTACTAGCAGCGCGGGTAAAATGGCTACTAGCAGTGCGGGTACCCGCGCTACTAGTATCGCACTACAGCTAATAGTTAGTAGTAGCGCGGGTAGACCCGCGCTACTACTAAATTTGTTAGTAGTAGCATGTGTGACACCCGCGCTACTGCTATTACAGAACCGCGCTACTACTAACGAAGTAGTAGTAGCGTGCTTATAATACCAGCGCTACTAGTATCCTAAATACTAGTAGCGCTCAATTTGTTCCCACGCCACTACTAACTATTTGGCATTTAAAAAAATAAAATCAACCAATTCCATTTTATGCATACAATTCCGGGAAACAATAGTGATGGAAAAATTTCACTATCACAAAGTTGCCATATTCCTTATTCCTGATTCTACTATCACATAGTTGCCATATCTGCTACCACACAGTTTCTCGTTCTACATGTCCTCACTCCAATAGTAAGAAAAATGAAAAGGAAAAATAGAGCTAATCTGCCATTGAAATGTCCTTATTCCTGAGTAATATTCCATGGAATGGTGCAATTGCACTACAGTCTCATGGATTCACTCTGCCGCTTCAACATCTCATTATCCAGCAGCGATAGAAATGAGCATCAGCAAGGCATATAGATATAATGAATAAATGGAGAGGAAGCATAATCTCAAACGATACAGGAGAAAAGGACTAAGATTCTGATACAAAGCGAATATGCACTGTAAGTACACATATATTTCAGTTACAAAAAATATTCTAGCTTAGGAATGAAGTGTATAAATCAGACTAAATAGATAACACTACCGAAGCTTAAATTTTAAATGTGCAGTTTAAGTACGAGCACCTACCAACTGAATATAGCTAGCTAGCATAAATGTCAATCGGCGCATGATTTTTCGTAGTGCATTTGCACTAGGAAACTAGTCCTAACATATCAATATTTTGATCAGCATTATCCTACATACCCTGTGTAGCAGAGTTGATGATCTTATTATCCTCTGGACTCCATCACTCAAGTGCATAATTAACAGTAGTAACCATCAACGATGCAGATGTATGTAATAACATTACTAACTCAAAGAAGATGCTAGGGGTTCGTTAAGAATGCTAAATATCTCTAAGTTACCAAAGCTAGTGAGAATGATCTCAAATTCGTAAACCCACTTCATTTATCTTGTTCCAACTTGTGAATGGCGATTGAATTTGTTTTAGACAGTAAGTAAGGTTGGTAACGGTGCAGCAGAGTGGCAGGATTCAGATAATACTGCAGAAAGAATGGTGGTGGTAATGCTGGAACAGAAGGCGGCACATCTCTAGGAGGAAGCTTAGAGGCACAAAAGTCAATAGGCCAATTCAGTCGAGTAGGCTCTAGGGGTGACTACGTTCAGTTCAAGCAACTTCATCATTCAAGACGACATGTACGCGCACAACTCCCAACCCACCGCCTCACCTAGGAGGAGAAGCCAAGAGCGCGGAGAGAATCAACACCCCGGAAGAACAGAGTAAGTCGAGAAGAGAGCACCCACCTCCGTTCCCGGCGACGGCGTCAATGCGCCACCCTGAGGCGGTGGCCGCCGATCTCCCAATGCATCTGGCAAAGGAAAAGGCGACGAACGACCAGGGCGGCCTCGCCGCGTGCCGGCGCACAGAGGGGCCGCTGGCAACGGACGGGCAGCTCATGCAGGAGAGCACCATGGGCCCTCCCTTGCTCGCTTGGTGGCCGTCTCTGTCCCTACAATAACCACCAACTAGCAGCAGTAGCTATCCATCAGACTAGCGACCAAATACGAAATAGAACTGGGATCAACCTCTGGATCACCTGCAGAGTGCTCAGAACTGTTCCCTCCTTTACCTGAACCCAAATGCACCATCAATCATATTTCCAAGATTCATAAAAACAGAAGTAGGTCTGACTTATGAACCCATGGCAATCTGACTTATGATGTTCAATTTTCCATATCAAATGGATAAGTTCAGTCTTTGAACAAAAAAAGCATAAGTTTCAGAAGAATCGAATCTATATAGCCTTAGTTACATACTAGGTTCTTTTGGTGTCATGCCAAGAGTGAATAAAAGAAAATGTTTCTTTAACCCAAGAAAATGTCAGAATTTCCATGGCACGTGTCTACAGACTAGTTATGCGCTGGGGTGTACTTCTCATGTCAGGAAATAGCATAATTGTGCAGTACGGTTTTTCTGAATCAAGATGTGATTGATCTCCGAATCAAGGTATACACAAATTGACAATACTTATGCTAGAAGAAACCAGTAAATTTAAGAGAATTAAGATCACTACTTTTTTTGCAGATCGGAAAGTACTCCCTCTGTAAAGAAATATAAGAGCGTTTAGACCACTACTTCAGTGATCTAAACGCTCTTATTTCTTTACGGAGGAAGTACTAATTTTTTTATTTAATTTAAGCTAATTAACTCACATATTCACACTTCGGTAAGCATTCTAGTATCTGGGTTTACACTTCATACTAAAAATTATCTACCTTTCTTTGAACAACACCGAATTTGTCTACCTATGTTGATAAATAGGTACAGATAGCACCAAATTTATACAGAAACTTAAATTACCGAGAGCTGAACCAAACCCTGTGTCATTCACATGTATCACATCATTCTCTACTCTTTTCTACTAACATGCATAGATTTAACTAATTCATTGGGCATGGCACATCATACTCTTCTCACGGCGCATTACACAGTTTTCTTGTAATAACCCTATTATCTGAGATAAACACCTAAGATCATACTATGTGCACTTGACATTACCTAAGCTCTCCTAGAACTGCATTCTCTATGTCTACATATGCTACAAACATTGCCAAATTTTTATTGAAACATTTTTCTGTGTGTGAATGCAGAAACTTAAATTACTCAGAAGTGAACCCAGCCATGTGTCACACCACTATCCACTCTTTTCTACTAGCAAGTGTAGCATGCACAGATTAAACAAGCTCATCTCACACCACAAAACAAATACCCATCTCAAGGACAGAGCAGACTCACCATGAGCCATGGAGAACTTCAGAGCTTCAGGGATGCCCCTCTCCCCCATCGGCTGCGGCGGCAGCGGCACCGCGTCTAGCAGCGCCTGGGCCCTCGGCACGACACAGGCTTGCCGTCTCGGCAGGCATCCTCCGGCGGCGGCATGGACATGGTCGTCTTGTGCTGCGGCGTCAAGGTTGTCCACCTCCTCGTCCAGCACGTCGTACCTAGCCTTCTGGTTGCCATAGCCGTGGTCGGTCGAAGGCAGAAGAGGTTGGATCTGCAGCACGAAGCTGCCCCACATGAGAGGAGATGGAGAAGAGATGTGGGCGGAAGGAGGAGGAGGAGGGCGTACCTTGGGCTATGACGAGGTCGTGCAGCCCGTCGGAGATGCTGCTGGCATCGACAGCCACCGCAGCAAGCTCCCGGTGTGCCGCACCCCACCAAGAGAAGAGAAGGGGGCGGATCCCGTTGCGGCCAGAGAGGGTCCATGGAGCTACAGGTGAGTGCGGGTGCGGATCCGGCGGTGTCGTCGCCCCATTCCCATCCCCATCCATGTGTGGGTGAGGGGCTGGGGTTTTGGGCGTGGTCGCCCCATCCATCCCATCCATGGGTGGGCGGAGGTGTCACCCCATCCATGGGAGGGTGGGTGGAGCTATTGGCCCATCCATCCATGGAGGGAGAGGTGAGGTCGCCGGTGGGGGTCGGCGGCTGTGGGATTATAGAGGAATCCGGGTGGTGGGGAGAGGACGGAGGAGCTCGAGTGGATCTGTGACGAGGGATGGCAGAGGAGAGAACGGGGAAGGGGTGGCCCGCGGTGGAGGGGATGTCGATCTACATCGGGGGGTGGGTGGTGTGGGAGTGGAGTGGGACGGTTGTTGGTGGTGCGGGTGGAGTGACAAGCTTAGTACTACTAGCGTGGGGTGTTTCATCAGCGCTACAACTATTCACTTAGTAGTAGCACAGGTTTACAACCCGCGCTACTACTATGGCATGTCCATGAGATATGGTTGGAGATATTTAGTAGTAGCGTGTTTTATTGGGCCACGCGCTACTAGTAAATATTACTAGTAGCGTGGGTCAACATAGCGCGCTACTAGTAATTAGTAGTAGTGCGGGTCAGTATAACATGCTACTAGTAAGCTCATGTAGATGTAGTAGTGTTACCCCGGTTACTTGAGGTACCGCGGGTCGTGGATGACACGGAAGTTCCCCGCATCTTGTGTGTAAAGTGTGCAACCTCTGCAGAGTGTAAAACTATTCGAATAGCCGTGTCCACGGTCAAGGACAGCTGGGTAACCGCTCTTGGGCTACGTCCAAATGTTTGCGAAACCGGTGAGTGTGTATGGAGAAGTGGAAAGAATTACTTGGGTCAAGTCAAAGAACTTGACATGATTAAGTTGGGTTGATGCCCACTCTAATTATGTTGATATCTGTAACATGTTCTCATGGTTACTTGAATTCTTCTGATGCATGTCTTACAACTTGTTGAACATGTCATTGCACTCAAAATTAGCTTTCTGCAAAATGACCTACTTAGTGCTATATCATGCATTGCTGTACCTTGTTTTCAAAAGATGGTTTTCTTGCGGGTACATTGAAAGTACTCATTGGCTTGCCACTGGTTATTTTATTGGCCAGGCTTGAAAGAACATGATATGATGAAGAACACTTCGGCGACGATCATGCGAGCTAGGACGCTTCCCAGTCAGAATGCCTGTAGGGTTAAGGCAGATGGCATGGGTCCAAGTTATCGACGAAATTTCCGCTTCGAAGTTATACTCAAGAATTGACCATAATGGTTCTACTTGTGTAATACGGTATGTATGGATATAAGACTCTTGTTATTCAGCTTCTGTGTGTTCAGTGAGCATTGATCTCTGGGATCACTGTAGACGTGCATTTGGTGATCACGACTTATGAGTCGGGGTCCCCACAGAGTTGGTATTAGAGCCATCCTGACTGTAGGAAGCCTTAGTTAGCATGGTCGTTAGTTAGGGTCGGACTATTTCCAAAACTACTACTAGTTTTCAAAACTATCTATACTTCTCTTCCCTTCTCAGTTTTTCTTTGAAAACCAAGGTGTACTTTCCTTATTTATCTCTTCCCCTTCAAAACTTTTGCAAATGGTCGCTAGTACCTTTAAGCCCCTGACCCTTTGGATTCCACAGAACCCGTGGGTGACCTAGAAGAAAGACATCTTGCCAGACATTCACCCACACCTTCTGAACACAAGTTTGGCGGCAGCACCAGAAGACGGTACCAACAGAAGATACCTTCTCAAGGAGTTAGGACATCAAGACCTCGAAGATGGTGACACCCTCGACACTGCCCCAGGATGATGCAACCTTGGCCTACGATGATCAGGTTATAGGATATGCAAAATCATGATATACATCGCTAATAGAGCAACCCTGCCCTCACTGTTGTTGTATCGGCAACCACCCGTGGATGAGAACCTCGCCATTTGGTCCGCCTTACTATTAGCAGGAAAACGGTTCTCTTCGTCCCCCGCTCTTGGTGTCGATGTTGTCATCAACGTAACCGATAGGTTGGACCACTACTGTGCCTTGTTAATGTCATTACATAAATGATTGCTTACCTGAAACCCTTGACGCCTTAAAAGGCAAAAGGGATCGTCATGATTAAGAAGACAACACAAGACCGAGTCAATGCCAGCTATGAGGAGCCACCATCACCCCATCACTTCAACATGCGAGAAGTTGTTGAAGACTCTTAAGGCTCAACCCATATCGTTTCATCGAGCAACTACAAGAGACGTAGCAACACCTGAGAAAAACTCAAAAGACTGCACGAGGCACAAGGCACGACTACTGAGTCCGAGAACCCCTAGGGTAGGATGAGTCGTGTACCCCTATCTATGTGATCATGTCCATATGATGGTTCAAATAGAACCATGATTGTGTGTTGCTTGTTTTTATTTGTTTGTGTTTTGATACTTTTGCCCTAGGCAACAAGTACGCGACTATATCACCTTCCTTACCTTGTTTCTTTTGTTTGGCCCTTTCGGCACTTGTTTGTTTGCACTTGCACTATAGAACCCCCTTTAGGCATCCCACATCCTCAATGCTACTTCTCCCTCTCATCTCACTTATCAACTGGAGGCTAGCAAGACAAGATGCACCAAGGGTTTCACCTTGGCAACCAACTAGCAATGAAGACTTTTTCTACAACCTCCATGACCGAGTGCTACCCCGTAGAGTTATGTTTGACCCTCCAAACTAGAAACCCATTCCTAGACCCTTTGAGACCTCAGAAGACACCCCACCTCGAATCCTTAACCATGTGCTTAACCCACATAATTGCAAGTAAACAAGTTAAGCTACAGAAGGCCTTGCTTATCACTGGGTTCATTATGGAACTAATGGGCATAGTGAACGAGCACATTATCATCCTAAGATAGCACTAGAACTGATGATGCCATAGGAAAGACCAAATTGAGGATATAGGAATAAAGGACAAATGACTTGATGAGTTTATATCAGAGACCTTGAGGAATTATCAGAGACTCTTCGGTGGATTATAAGGCTTTCATGTTGGTAGATGAACTTGGTGGGATCAGTTAATAGAGTAGCATGACTCTCATTGCCCCTGAGTAAATTGGATTTAGTAGGACAATTATGATCGCAAGCTAAAATTCTTGGAAGTATAAGGATTTGACTTAGCCAGGGATATTGATAGGAGATAGTTGTTACGGGGGGAGGCATATAGAAATTCTTGTTGGACATGATATTTGGATTTAAATAGGTGATCCTAGAGGAGTATAGGTGGTGAGAAAGTCTACATGGTTCGGAGTAAATTGGATTTAGAATGATGATCTCGATCATGATACCATGTTTCTCGGTGGGCGATAAATAAGGAGATTGGGTTAATTGTCGGAGTTGATTTAGGGTTCTATATAAGCTTGACCTTGGAGTTTACTTGACCATGATAATGGGAATTGGTGGACTGACTATAGTAAGGTAGCCCTTTCAAGTATTTGGGGATTATAGGACATTAGAAGATCATGTGGAACACCATAGACATTGGATTGGTAGAATTAATGAATTATGTAGTTAATGGACTTTTGGAGTCGATTCATAGGAAAGGAAATTAGATCTTGGAGTGGCATACGACGTGTTTACTTAGGATAAGGATGCATTATCTTGACCTTGGGAGAATAAGCTGAGCACTTGGATTGTGATGTTTAATTCGAGCCTAGCGGCTTGCACGTTCTACCCATGGATTTTTGCATGGATATGTGATTGGGGATAATTGACATGTATAGCTTTGTTAGGCATCCTCTTGGGAGTCATGAGGATATGAATAGCATGAGTAATGATTGGAGTTGACCTAGCCGAGATGATTCTTTCAGTAATCTGATGGGATTTGTTTGAAGGACTAGGGACAACTATCGGCATCTCAGAAACTGTGCTTAAGGATAAGATGTTAAACGTTCACCCACATACTAGAATTCTTGAAACCCTCAAGCCCTACCAAGCCATAACATGGTCACATCATGGCCATGGGCTTTGGCCCAGGCCGAGAAGACCCTGACTAATACTCAACCGTGACCACCACCGATACCCCAACCTATACCCTATGTACCCCGTGGGCAACTCTTCACGGAGTACTCGAACAAGCTGGTTGTCATCATTATTTGGTGATATACTTGCCTACCCGAAGACGGAAGAAGAACCGCTCAGCTAGTTAGGGAACATCTGAAGACCGCCATGTCAAGAAGGAAGAACCATATCAACCGCCATCTTCAAGAAGTGAACTTCCTCGTTAAAGAGCATGCGTATCTAAAAAACCACTCCTCTCGAAGGGACTAAGTATTTCCATGTCAAAAGGAAGCTCACACCAAGATTTACCAGCCCCCTCCAAGATCACTTCGAGATGAAGAGTAGACGGCTACCAGCTGGAGTTACCACCTGAGTTGCCCACGGTGCACAACGTTTTCCATGCGAGACAACTCCGAAAGTGTTTTCAACTTCCTAACTAGCCCGACCTCTACAAGGACGTCAGTCACCGAGCCATCGACCCCTAGCCCAATCTAACCTACCGCGAGCTACCCATTAGCAACCTGGATCAAGAAGAACGCCATACACGAAGCCACACCATCAAGTACTTCAAGTTCAATGGAGCACCAGACGCAAGTAGAAGCAACATGAGGACTTGAAGACTACCCCATATCCAGTTTCTGTATCCCTTTCCACGCCTAGTTTGGGAATATCGGGGACGAGATTCTTGTAAGCGGGGGTAGGTCTGTCACACTCTGATTTTCATGCCACAACACTTAAGCTAATTGTGACGCCCCCGATTCAATCGTACACTAATCATGCACGCAAACGTGTACGATCAAGGTCAGGGACTCACGGGAAGATATCACAACACAACTCTAAAATAAAATAAGTCATACAACCATCATAATACAAGCCAGGGGCCTCGAGAGCTCGAATACAAGTGCTCGATCATAGACGAGTCAGCGGAAGCAACAATATCTGAGTACAGACATAAGTTAAACAAGTTGCCATAACATGGCTAGCACAAACTGGGATACAGATCGAAAAAGGTGCAGACCTCCTGCCCGGGATCCTCCTAACTACTCCTGGTCGTCGTCAGCGGGCTGCACGTAGTAGTAGGCACCTCCAGTGTAGTAGTCGTCGTCGACGGTGGCGTCTGGCTCCTGGGCTCCGACATCTGGTCGCAGCAATCGGATAGAGATAGGGGAAAAAGGGGGAACAAGGCAACCGTGAGTACTCATCCAAAGTACTCGCAAGCAAGGAGCTACACTACATATGCATGGATATATGTGTAAAGGGCCATATCGATGGACTGAATCAGAATGCCGTAATAAGAGGGGATAGCTAATCCTGTCGAAGACTACGCTCAGCAGCCTCCGTCTTGCAAAGATGTAGAAGAGAGTAGTGAAGTCCTCCAAGTAGCATCGCATAGCATAATCCTACCCAACGATCCCCTCCTCATTTCCCTGTTAGAGAGCGATCACCGGGTTATATCTGGCACTTGGAAGGGTGTGTTTTATTAAGTATCCGGTTCTAGTTGTCATAAGGTCAAGGTACAACTCCAAGTCGTCACATCCGAAGATCACGGCTATTCAATAGATTAACTTCCTGCAGGGTGCACCACATAACCCAACACGCTCAATCCCATTTGGCGGACACACTTTTACGGGTCATGCCCGCCGCTGAAGATCAACACGCCGCAGCCCCACCTAGGCCAACAGAGAGGTCAAGACGCCGGTCTAAACCTAAGCGCAGGGTCCGGGCCCATCGCCCTTAGCACACTCAAGACGTTATAACGCGGCCGGAAGCAGACCTAGCCTAGTAGGCGTTCCAGTCCAATCCGGCGCGTGCCGCTTAGTCGCTGACATCATGAAGGCTTCGGCTGATACCACGAGTCGAGTGCCCATAACTGTTTCCGCGTAGCTGGTTAGTGCGTATAGACCAAATGGCCAGACTCAGATCAAATACCAAGATCTCGTTAAGCGTGTTAAGTATCCATGACGCCGACCAGGGCCAGGCCCAACTCTCTCCTAGGCGGTCTCAACCTGCCCTGTCGCTCCGCCACAAAGTAACAGTCGGGGGCCGTCGGGAACCCAGGCTCACCTCTACCGGGTTGGAGCCACCTGTCCTTTCAGCCCCCTTCTCCGAACAGTATCACAGGTAATGTAATAGTGTAAAGTATATAGTATATGCCCGTGATCACCTCTCGAAGTGATCACAACCCAGTAGTATAGCATGGCAGACGGACAAGAGTGTAGGGCCATTGATGGAACACTAGCATCCTATACTAAGCAGTAGGATAGCAGGTAAAGGTAACAACAGTAGTAGCAAGGACAGGCTATGCAGCAGTATAGGATTAACTAAAAGCAGTAACATGCTACACTACTCTAATGCAACCAGTATAGAGAAGAATATGCGATATCTGTTGATCAAGGGGGGCTTGCTGGTTGCTGGCAAGAAGGAGGGTCATCTTGATTGAGTCGAGCACACGGACATCGGCACCGGTCTCAGAGTCTACCGGAAAGAAGTAATGGAGGGGGAACACAATAAATCACAGAGCAATCAAATGTAAACAAAGCAAGACGCGGCAATATGCGGTACTAGGGGTGACCTAACGTACTGGTAGGTGATACCAGTGAAGGGGGGAAACATCCAGGAAAGTATCCCCGGTGTTTCGCGTTTTCGGACAAATGAAACGGAGGGGGAAAGCTGCGTGTTTGCTATGCTAGGGATGTGTGGCGGACGAATGGGCTGCGTATCCGGATTCGTCTCTTCGTTCTGAGCAGTTTTCATGTAGAAAGTTTTTTCATCCGAGCTACAGATTATTTAACATTAATTTTCAAAGTTTTAATTCATTTTTAGAATTAACAGAATTAATTTAATTAGGAAATGACATTATGACGTCAGCATGATGTCGTGGTGATGTCGGCGATCAAGATTGACCGTTGACCGGTCAAACAGGGCAGTGGGGCCCGTCTGTCATTGACCTTTTATCTAATTAGGTTATTAAGGTTAATTAACAGGGTTAGTTAGATTAATTAACAATATTAATTAAGTTAATTAATTAATTCATAATTTTAATTAATATTATTTTTTCTGCTCTTTTTTACGTTTGGGCGGGCCCGTTTGTCGATGGCCCGTAGGGGCCTAGCAGGGCGTCTTGAGCTCACGGCGCTGCCACGAAGCGCCACCGGGCGAGCCCAGGCGATGGCCTCGGCGCGGCTTGATGGCGCGGCCCGGTGACAAGGAGGCAGCAGGACGGCGAGGTAGCGGGGACGACACGCACGTGGTCCCGGCGAGGTGCTTGGCCTTGGCCGTCGATGGAGAAGGCGGGAGCACGACGGGGGCTGCGGCGGAGTGAGACGGCGTGGCGGCAACGGCCCCGAGGTGGCATGAGCGGCGGCGAGGCGGCGGTCGGCGTGCAGCGTGCTCACCGCGAGCACGAGCACCGGGCGGCGCGTGCACGACTACGGGACGACACGAGGAGCAAGAGGAAGAGAGGCCGGGGGGCCTCACCACGGATCCGTAGGGTCAAGGCAGCGGGGCTCGAGGAGGTCGACGGGGACCAGGCGGCGGAGAGGAGGCAGGCCGGTGGGGAGGAGGAAGCAGGCCGGCGAGGTAGCTTCCGCGTCGTGGCCTCCGGCGAGGTCCTCGGGCAGCGGCAAATCCAGCTCGGGGAAGAGGGGAAGGCGAGGCGGTCCGGCCATGGGCGGTTGAGGAGGAGGCGGCGAGGTCCAGGGTGACGGTGTTTGAGCGATGGGGTCGGAGCCGGGCCGCGTCGGGCAGCGGCGGAATCGGGCGTGCGCCCCCCCGATCCAGATCGAGGAGGAGAGGGGAGAGATGAGGGGAATCGTGGGGCGGTGGGGCGACGGGTTAGGGTTTGGGTGTCACGGGGGTTATGGAGGTGTGGGGGTGGGCCGGCCTAGTCGGCTGGTGGGTCGAGGCCCAAGGGGCGCTGGTGGCCACCGGGCGGTCTGCCTTGATTGAGTGGGGAGGGGCTTTCTCCTTTTTGTTTTTTTGTTTTATGTTTTGCATTTTCTCTTATTTATTTCTTTACTGTTTTATTGCATTATATGTATTTAGGTTTCCTATAAAAGCACGGTTCTATCACCATAAATACCTAAGCATTTATTTGCACACTCCGAGCATTTTAGTTTAATATTTTGAAAACTTTTATTGTTGACATAATTTGAATTTGAACTTTGAAACGGTTTCGAATTAACCCAAGATTAACTACAGTGACACAGGTGGCGTGGCATCATTACGGAGGGTTTACGTAGCATGATTACCCCAAGGCCACAATTCTCCTCCAATACAAGAAATCTCGTCCCGAGATTTAAGAGGCGGTGTAAGGGATAAGCTTCGGGACACGAAATTCTAGCGAGTGTTCTTGGTATTGGTTGCCCTTCTCGAAGAGATCGATCCATTACGATGTCTTCATTTCTCTGCTTCAGGTCATCATGATCAAGTCGGCATCCTTTCTTCGGGAACTCCATCGTACTTACGAAAGAATAAAGGGTGTGTATTCCGGGAGAACGGACCTCTGCTAGGTTGACTATCGGGTCGATAACATCGGTTAGGTGGCGGGAAGTAACTCTCGAATCGAAACTTAAGAAAATATCGAGAGCAAAGTAAGGAGGTATCATAGGAAGTTTCGAGCGAGCAGGCAACCGTTCGATGCACGAAACAGGCGTGAAAGGGCTCAAAGCAATCGGGAATAAGTATTGTGTCCGTAACCGATTTGATGATCCTCGGAAGGTGGCTCGTGAAATACATACGAGGCCGCACGCGAGGAACAACCTTGGGAACAGGGGGTGCAGGAGAGTTAGGTTTCGATCCTGTGGAACTGTGGGTTATGGGCCCACCATGTGGTTCAAAAGTAGGAAGGACGCCAACATATTGCACGGTCATGGTAGCAAGGCATGGCAGAGGATAGCCTGTCAGTTATGTTGGCAACACCGTTGGTACCTAGGGCGAGGGACGAAGAGAACCATTTTCCTGCTCGTTAAACGAGGCGGACCAATAGGCAAAGTTCTCGTCCATCGGGGGTTACCAGTATGTTATCAACAATAGTAACAGGGTCACACTGATAGAGTTGTAAACCGAGGTGTTTACCTAAGCAGGAGAATATTACTGCTTAGATCATATAGATCACAAGAAACGTTAACCCAACAAATGGAAACAAAAATTATGATGATCAGAATAAACGGAACAATGGAAAGGATAATGTGTTTAAACACATATTTCAAAGGTATATCCTTCGGAAGAACGAGCAAAGCATGATATCCATGACAGGATATAATGTAGTAAACTGCTTAGGTAGGGGAGAGAATTTTCATGACATTACCCATACAGCGGTGTTTGGCTAATCGAGCAGGAAACATTTAGCATTGGGCTTCAAATGTTTTTGTTGAAAATCGGAGTACCATGGACATGCTTCGAGATAGCAATCGACATGGTTTGGAAGCAAAGGTCAGACTTTGTATTCACAAAGGATCCATCAGGAACATCTTATAGAATAAGTCTTACAATTTCCTTATGGAAGAATGGCTAACCTTACTGAAAAGAGGGGGTATTATAACAATGGGTTCCCCAGCCAGGTGTGCTAGGCATGACATCACCTTACGGGCCATATAAAGACCAATGTTAAAACTCCTGGAAATATGTTCAAACCATCATATCTGACCCGAGATTTGGATCTGATTGGTGTCAGGACACCTCAGACTCATGATGCCTGAGAAGGAAGGGTGCAACTCAATTTGACGTGATGGAGTTGCAAGATTCTCGGGAAATAAACTATGGAAGCGAGTTCTGAATCATGAGATCATCATTAAACCAAGGAGAGGGTGAGGAGGTGGCTGATGAACTCAGCGACAATTCATTGGGAGTTCCAAAAGATGGATTTCCACAATTAGGTGAACAAGGAGATAACATTTGTCAGATCAAATGAGATAATGAGATACGCTTGAGGAAAACATACCCAATTAAACATTGGTTGAAAGGTGCGCCCGAAATATGGGTTGGGTTGCACGACCAATGTCAGAATGGTGATTCAATAATCAATAGTCCAAGAATGAATGGCCGACCATTAAATTCAAAGCAATAGGTTTGCTAGAAGGGCAGAATCCAAACAGCACCGTTCACTTGTTGGTACCCCGGTTGGAATCAACCGAGGACCAAGAAAGAATGGTGATGGTGAGATGTATCACTATACCAAGAATTCTTAAGAGGTGGTGAAATTCCCACGACATTCTTGACATAAAAGGTGGTAATATTCCAAGGTAAAGTAGAACAATGCTGGGTAGCAAGGAACTCAAGGTATAACACAAAACACGAACAAGTTTGTGTTGGAGGGAAGGTAATAATGTGGTTGATGATAACACAAATCATCGAGGCAAGGATGGTATTTCTCATCATGAACTCAATTGATATCCTGGAAGAGCTCATAAGGTTGATGATGATCACGACACATTTGTCGAGAGATATCATGAAGATGTAATCAATTAGCAACGACATCAAGTCAAAGGAATGAGGTAGCCGAAGGTTATTGGAACCATGGGTAGGACACAAACTTGAAATCAAGATTATTGTTCAAGGCGAAATGATATGACGAGGAAGATCGACGTAAGCTGAGGTCATCGTCGAAAATTTTGTGCTCCGGGTTGAAGGACCCGGTAGCAGAGTTAAAATTTAGCACGATAATGATATAGCCAATCAGGCTAGCAATGACTTGAAGGATTAATAAACGCATAAGCAATGAAGAATACTTAGAGTTATTGAATCGAAGTGCGGAATTGATTCACTTATCAGTGTTCTCGGTTGACGACAACCCAGAACCCATGAAAATTGGAATCGGTGAGAAATAACAGTTGATGAAGAACCCATAAGAAGTTATGTAGTTTCATGATATTCTCGCGGTACCAGAGGGTATACTCAAGGGTAGAGCGGGATAGAGGTTAGACAAGTGAAATCATTTGCAGAAGGCAAGCACTTAAATTGTCCAAGAAATGGGATCAAAGAAGAACAATATGGTCGAAACCACGGTCGCAAAAGACCAAGCATAGATAAGAGAAGAAGTTATAACAAGGGGATTATTATTACTACAAGAAGCTTCCATGATAAGTTCCACCTCGGGTCCATGGGCATGAACACAAAGTTCAAGGTCGACTCCCAGTTCTCCAAAGCATAGCCTTACATTCACTTCTCGTTTCGATAATGGCATTAGTGTTGAAAGTTTTACCTGGTGAAATACCAGATGAGTATGACCCGTGAAAACTTCCGAGTTCACACGTAGTAAGGAAGTCATAGGTTCAACCCATCAGGGCATCTTAGGAGCATATCTTCAAGAGTAAATGATACAAGCTCGAAAGTAGAGCATGGTTGACAAAAGGAGAGGATACAATTTACCAAAGGCATTATGTATCGGAGAAAGAACTCACAAAGTGATTAATTATGAAGGACACTGTCGGATAATAATCCAACATGGATATGGCGATCCACAATGGAGCTGATGTGAGTATCGATACCCAATCAGAGGAAGAAAGAATGCAAATGCATCGGTTTATAGAACATCTGAGTAATTCAACGTTTAAATAGCAAAGGAATTATGATTTTCAAATCAAGGGATCAGGAGCAAATGCTCTGATCAAGGATGGATAAGTTGAATAGACTTAGGGGTACAATCAACGGCAATTTGATTGGTCGATAACCATCTCATGATTAAAATGACGTCTGGGCCGGGAGGATGAATTCTAGGATCTGATTGAGGATGGCGAGCATTCGCAACATTTTGAATCAACGGGCTCAAAATGATAATGAAAAGGGATGCCAATAAGATTATAGAATTATGGGATTAACCATAATGCAAGCACGTAAGAATTTCAAGAGCAATAGGCTACTCAGGATTTTCGGAAGTTCAAATAGTATTTTGAACACTTTTGTGAAATACATGAGTCAACTGGGGATGAGCAAATATCCGGTGAGTGCTAGAAATTATCCATAGTGATATTCAGGTGGCAAAGAACAGCAAGGCAGTAAGCTCAAGGATTCTCGGAACAACAGTGAGAATTTCGGGATATCTTGTAATAACAAGATCAACTGAGGATGAAGGTATGAACGATAATTGTAGGTAGTTATCCATAAGGGTATATCGGTGGTAGGGGATTGTAAAAGCGATGCAATAAAGTCTTGAGAGAACATCGTAGAGTATCTTCGGATTCTTCTGGTGCAGCACACGATCATCTGTAAAAAGGGCCTCTCCGGGAGAAAGTATTATCGAGAACCTAGAGTCAGAGTTAGTAAAATCGTTTAACCCGAATAGAAGAGATGTCAGAGGCCCAGAGTATAGGTCGAGGAATAAAAGATCCTAATACCACCCAATGGCAACGTGTGCCCGTAAGACACACAACCATGTTAGTAAAAGTTTGCAATGTCTAGACTTCACTTCGGCCAAGGAATTGGAAAGGGGATTCCTACAGGCAGTTGGCTCTGATACCAACTTGTGACGCCCCCGATTCAGTCGTACACTAATCATGCACGCAAACATGTACGATCAAGATCAGAGACTCACGGGAAGATATCACAACACAACTCTAAAATAAAATAAGTCATACAAGCATCATAATACAAGCCAGGGGCCTCGAGGGCTTGAATACAAGTGCTCGATCATAGACGAGTCAGCGGAAGCAAAAATATCTGAGTACAGACATAAGTTAAACAAGTTGCCATAAGATGGCTAGCACAAACTGGGATACAGATCGAAAGAGGCGCATGCCTCCTGCCTGGGATCCTCCTAACTACTCCTGGTCGTCGTCAGCGGGCTACACGTAGTAGTAGACACCTCCAGTGTAGTAGTCATCGTCGACGGTGGTGTCTGGCTCTTGGGCTTCGACATCTGGTCGCAGCAATCGGTTAGAGATAGGGAAAAAAAGGGGGAACAAGGCTACCGTGAGTACTCATCCAAAGTACTCGCAAGCAAGGAGCTACACTACATATGCATGGATATTTGTGTAAAGGGCCATATCGGTGGACTGAACTGCAGAATGCCAGAATAAGAGGGGATAGCTAATCCCGTCAAGACTACGCTCGCAGCCTCCGCCTTGCAGCATGTAGAAGAGAGTAGATCAAGTCCTCCAAGTAGCATCGCATAGCATAATCCTACCCGGCGATCCCTCCTCATTGCGCTCGTTAGAGAGCGATCACCGGGTTATATCTCGCACTTGGAAGGGTGTGTTTTATTAAGTATCCGGTTCTAGTTGTCATAAGGTCAAGGTACAACTCCAAGTCGTCTGTTATCGAAGATCACGACTATTCGAATAGATTAACTTCCTGCAGGGTGCACCACATAACCCAACACGCTCGATCCCATTTGGCCGGACACACTTTTCTGGGTCATGCCTGGTCGCGAAAGATCAACACGTCGCAGCCCCACCTAGGCCAACAGAGAGGTCAGCACGCCGGTCTAAACCTAAGCGCACAGGGGTCTGGGCCCATCGCCCTTAGCACACCTGCACATTGCGAACGCGGCCGGAAGCAGACCTAGCCTAGCAGGCGTTCTAGTCCAATCCGGCGCGCGCCGCTCAGTCGCTGACGTCACGAAGGCTTCGGCTGATACCACGACGTCGAGTGCCCATAATCGCCTCCCAGAGCTGGTTAGTGCGTATAGAACAAATGGCCGGACTCAGATCAAATACCAAGATCTCGTTAAGCGTGTTAAGTATCCGCGAACACCGACCAGGGCCAGCCCACCTCTCTCCTAGGTGGTCTCAACCTGCCTGTCGCTCCACCACAAAAGTAACGATGGGGCCGTCGGGGAACCCAGGCCCACCTCTACCGGGATGGAGCCACCGTCCTTTCACCCCCATCTACGAATAGTATCATGTAATGTAATAGTGTAAAGTATATAATATATGCCCGTGATCACCTCCTGAAGTGATCACAACCCAGTAGTATAGCATGGCAGACGGACAAGAGTGTAGGGCCACTGATGGAACACTAGCATCCTATACTATGTAGTAGGATAACGGTAAAGGTAACAACAAGAGTAGCAAGGACAAAGGCTATGCAAAGAAGATAGGATTAACTGAAAGCAAGAACATACTACACTACTCTAATGCAAGCATTATAGAGAAGAATAGGCGATATCCGGTGATCAACGGGGCTTGCTGGTTGCCTGGCAAGAAGGAGGGGTCATCTTCGGTGTAGTCGAACACACGGACATCAACACCGGTCTCAGAGTCTACCGGAAAGAAGTAACGGAGGGGGAACACAATAAATAAAAGAGCAATCAAATGTAACACAAAGGAAGACGTGGCAATATGCGGTGCTAGGGGTGACCTAACGTAGTGGTAGGTGATACTAGTGAAGGGGGGAAACATCCGGGAAAGTATCCCCGGTGTTTCGCATTTTCCGACAGATGAACCAGAGGGGGAAAGTTGCGTGTTTGCTATGCTAGGGATGTGTGGCGAACGAACGGACTGCGTACCTGGATTCGTCTCTTCGTTCTGAGCAATTTTCATGTAGAAAGTTTTTTCATCCGAGCTACGGATTATTTAATATTAATTTTGAAAGTTTTAATTCATTTTTAGAATTAGCAGAATTAATTTAATTAAGAAATGCCATTATGACGTCAGCATGATGTCAGGGTGATGTCAGCAGTCAGCTTTGACCGTTGACCGGTCAAACAGGGCAGTGGCGCCCGTCTATCATTGACCTTTTATCTAATTAGGTTATTAAGGTTAATTAACAGTGTTAGTTAGATTAATTAACAAGATTAATTAAGTTAATTAATTGGTTAATTAATTAATTAATAATTTTAATTAATATTTTTTTCCTGCTCTTTTTTTACGTTTTAGGGGCGCGGGCCCCGTTTGTCAGTGGCCCGGAGGGGCCTAACGGGCGTGCGGGCTTGCGGGCTCACGGGCGCGGCCACGAGCGCCCACCGGGCGAAGCCCAGCGATGGCCTCGGCGCTGCTGCGCCCGGCGACAAGGAGGAAGCTAGGGGCGGCGAGGTAGGGGGACGGCACGCACGTGGTCCCGGCGAGGTGCGGGCGCGGCGGCCGTCAGTGGAGAAGGCGGGAGCAGCGCAAGGGGGCTGCGTGCGGAGCGGGACGACGGCGTGGGCGGCAACAGCCAGGTGGCACGAGCGGCGACGGGCGCGATGGGGTGCACAGATAACGCGCGGTTGCGCGCGTGCTCACCGCGAGCACGAGTACCGGGCGGCGCGTGCATGACTGCGGGATGGCGCGAGGAGCAAGAGGAAGAGAGGCCGGGGGGCGTCACCGCGGATCCATAGGGTCAAGGCAGCGGGGCTCGGGGAGGTCGACGGGGACGAGGCGGCAGAGAGGAGGCAGGCCGGTGCGGAGGAGGAAGCAGGTCGGCGAGGTAGCTCCGGCGTCGTGGCCTCCGGCGAGGTCCTCGGGCAGCGGCGCATCCAGCTCGGGGAAGAGGGGAAGGCGAGGCGGTCCGGCGATGGGCGGTTGAGGACGAGGCGGCGAGGTCCAAGGCGACGGCGTCGGAGCAATGGGGTCGGAGCCGGGCCGCGTCAGGCAGCGGCAAAATCGGGCGTGCGCGCCCTGATCCAGATCAAGGAGGAGAGGGGAGAGATGAGGGGAATCTTGGGGGGGGGGGGGGGGGGCAGTGGTGCGACGGGTTAGGGTTTGGGTGTCACGGGGGGTTATGGAGGTGTGGGGGTTGGCTGGCCTAGTCGGCCGGGTGGGGCGAGGCCCAAAGGCTGGTGGCTACCGGGCGGTCGGCCCAGCTTGAGCGGGAGGGGCTTTCTCCTTTTTGTTTTTTTTGTTTTCTGTTTTGCATTTTCTCTTATTTATTTCCTTACTGTTTTATTTCATTATATGTATTTAGGTTTCCTATAAAAGCACGGTTCCCTCACCATAAATACCTAAGTATTTATTTGCACAATCTGAGCATTTTAGTTTAATATTTTGAAAACTTTTATTGTTGACATAATTTGAATTTGAACTTTGAAACGGTTTCGAATTAACCCGAGATTAACTACAGTGACAGAGGTGACGTGGCATCATTACCAGAGGGTTTCTGTAGCATGATTACCCGGGCGTCACAATTCTCCTCCACTACAGAGCGAAAGAGGTGCAGGCCACCTGCCTGGGATCCTCCTAACTACTCCTGGTCGTCGTCAGCGGGCTGCACATAGTAGTAGGCACCTCCAGCATAGTAGGAGTCGTCGTCGATGGTGGCGTCTGGCTCCTGGGCTCCATCGTCTGGTCGCAGCAATCGGGTAAAGAAAGGGGGAAAAGGGGGAACAAGGCAACCGTGAGTACTCATCCAAAGTACTCGCAAGCAAGGAGCTACACTACATATGCATGGATATATGTGTAAAGGGCCATATCAGTGGACTGAACTGCAGAATGCCAGAATAAGAGGGGGATAGCTAATCCTGTCGAAGACTACGCTTCTCGCAGCCTCCGTCTTGCAGCATGTAGAAGAGAGTAGACTGAAGTCCTCCAAGTAGCATCGCATAGCATAATCTTACCCGGCGATCCTCCTCATTGCACCATTAGAGAGCGATCACCGGGTTATATCCGCACTTGGAAGGGTGTGTTTTATTAAGTATCCGGTTCTAGTTGTCATAAGGTCAAGGTACAATTCCAAGTCGTCACATTCCAGAAGATCACGGCTATTCGAATAGATTAACTTCGCAGGGTGCACCACATAACCCAACACGCCGATCCCATTTGGCGGACACACTTTTCTGGGTCATGCCCTGTCGCGGAAGATCAACACGTCGCAGCCCCACCTAGGCCAACAGAGAGGTCAGCACGCCGGTCTAAACCTAAGTGCACAGGGGTCTGGGCCCATCGCCCTTAGCACACCTGCACGTTGCGAACGCGGCCGGAAGCAGACCTAGCCTAGCAGGCGTTCCAGTCCAATCAGGCGAGCGCCGCTCGGTCGCTGACGTCACGAAGGATTCGGCTGATACCACGACGCCGAGTGCCCATAACTGTTTCGCGTAGCTGGTTAGTGCGTATAGAACAAATGGCGGACTCAGATCAAATACCAAGATCTCAAGTTAACTGTTAAGTATCCGCTGAACGCCGACCAGGCTGTGCCCACCTCTCTCCTAGGTGGTCTCAACCTGCCCTGCCGCCTCCGCCATTAAAGTAACAATGGGGCCGTCGGGAACCCAGGCCCACCTCTACCGGGATGGAGCCACCTGTCCTTTCAGCCCCCATCTCTGAATAGTATCACAGGTAATGTAATAGTGTAAAGTGTATACTATATGCCCGTGATCACCTCCCGAAGTGATCACAACCCAGTAGTATAGCATGGCAGACGGACAAGAGTGTAGGGCCACTGATGGAACACTAGCATCCTATACTATGTAGTAGGATAGCAGGTAAAGGTAACAACAGTATTAGCAAGGACAGGCTATGCAGCAGTATAGGATTAACTGAAAGCAGTAACATGCTACACTACTCTAATGCAAGCAGTATAGAGAAGAATAGGCGATATCTGGTGATCAAGGGGGGGCTTGCCTGGTTGCCTGGCAAGAAGGAGGGGTCATCTTCGGTGTAGTCGAACACACGAACATCGGCGCCGGTCTCGAGTCTACCGGAAAGAAGTAGCGGAGGGGAACACAATAAATAATGAGCAATCAACTGTAACACACAGAAAGACGTGGCAATATGCGGTGCTAGGGGTGACCTAACGTAGTGGTAGGTGATACCAGTGAAGGGGGGAAACATCCGGGAAAGTATCCTGCGGTGTTTCGCATTTTCCGACAGATGAACTGGAGGGGGAAAGTTGCGTGTTTGCTATGCTAGGGATGTGTGGCGGACGAACGGACTGCGTACCTGGATTCGTCTCTTCGTTCTGAGCAATTTTCATGTAGAAAGTTTTTTCATCCGAGCTACGGATTATTTAATATTAATTTTCAAAGTTTTAATTCATTTTTAGAATTAGCAGAATTAATTTAATTAGGAAATGCCATTATGACGTCAGCATGATGTCAGGATGATGTCAGCAGTCAGCGTTGACCGTTGACCGGTCAAACAGGGCAGTGGCGCCCGTCTATCATTGACCTTTTATCTAATTAGGTTATTAAGGTTAATTAACAGGGTTAGTTAGATTAATTAACAAGATTAATTAATTTAATTAATTGGTTAATTAATTAATTAATAATTTTAATTAATATTTTTTTCCTGCTCTTTTTTTACGTTTTAGGGGCGCGGGCCCGTTTGTGATGGCCGGAGGGGCCTAACTTGAGCGTCTTGAGCTTGCGGGCTCACTGAAGGCCATGAGCGCCGGGCGAGCCCAGCGATGGCCTCGGGCACGCACCAAAGGGCGCGCCGCCGCCGGTGACAAGGAGGCAGCCAGGCGGCGAGGTAGGGGACGGCACGCACGTGGTCCCGGCGAGGTGCGGGCACGGCGGCCGTCAGTAGAGAAGGCGGGAGCAGCGCAAGGGGGCTGCAGGCGGAGCGGGACGACGGCGTGGGCGGCAACAGCCGCAGGTGGCACGAGCGGCGGCAGGCGTGACGGGCGCTGCAGATAACGCTGGGTGTGGCGTGCTCCCCGCGAGCACGAGCACCGGGCGGCGCGTGCATGACTGCGGGACGACGCGAGGAGCAAGAGGAAGAGAGGCCGGGGGGCATCACCGCGGATCCGTAGGGTCAAGGCAGCGGGGCTCGGGGAGGTCGACGGGGACGAGGCGGCAGAGAGGAGGCAGGCCGGTGCGGAGGAGGAAGCAGGCCGGCGAGGTAGCTCCGGCGTCGTGGCCTCCGGCGAGGTCCTCGGGCAGCGGCGCATCCAGCTCGGGGAAGAGGGGAAGGCGAGGCGGTCCGGCGATGGGCGGTTGAGGACGAGGCGGCGAGGTCCAAAGACGGGCTGAGCAATGGGGTCGTGAGCCGGGCCGCGTCGAAGCGGGCGAAATCGGGCGTGGCGCGCCTGATCCGCATCAAGGAGGAGAGGGGAGAGATGAGGGGAATCTTGGGGGGGGGGGGCAGGGGGGCGACGGGGTAGGGTTTGGGTGTGACGGGGGGTTATGGAGGTGTGGGGGTTGGCCGGCCTAGTCGGCCTGGTGGGTCGAGGCCCAAGGGGGGCGCGGTGGCCAGCTGGGCCAGTCGCCCAGTTGAGTGGGGAGGGGCTTTCTCCTTTTTGTTTTTTTTGTTTTCTGTTTTGCATTTTCTCTTATTTATTTCCTTACTGTTTTATTTCATTATATGTATTTAGGTTTCCTATAAAAGCACGGTTCCCTCACCATAAATACCTAAGTATTTATTTGCACAATCTGAGCATTTTAGTTTAATATTTTGAAAACTTTTATTGTTGACATAATTTGAATTTGAACTTTGAAACGGTTTCGAATTAACCCGAGATTAACTACTGATGTGATGAGGTGACGTGGCATCATTACCAGAGGGTTTCTGTAGCATGATTACCCGGGCGTCACAATTCTCCTCCACTACAGAGCGAAAGAGGTGCAGGCCACCTGCCTGGGATCCTCCTAACTACTCCTGGTCGTCGTCAGCGGGCTGCACATAGTAGTAGAGCACCTTGACATAGTAGGAATTAAATGCGTCGCCGGTGGGCGTCTGGCTCCAGGCTCCATCGTCTGGTCGCAGCATCCGAGTACAGAAAGGGGGAAAAGGGGGAACAAGGCAACCGTGAGTACTCATCCAAAGTACTCGCAAGCAAGGAGCTACACTACATACGCATGGATATATGTGTTAAGGGCCATATCAGTGGACTGATCTGCAGAATGCCAGAATAAGAGGGGATAGCTAATCCTGTCGAATTGTGACGCCCGTATATTTAGGCTACAGTAATTCCACGCTAATGGTGCCATGTCACCTCGGTTACTGTTGTTAATCTCGTGATGGTTCAAAAACGATTCAAATTCAAATATAAAATCAAGTCAAACAATTAAAGTATTCAAAAGTCAAAACTAAAATGTTCTTAATGTGACAAATAAATCATGGATATTATTGGTGGAGTAACAACGTATTTATAAGATATTTAAATACCCTAAAGTGATTAAAACAACATCAAAACAATTAGTTATACTCCTAATATATTTTACCAAATACTAAACTATTTTTATTCTGAGGTAAAACTTCTTAGAAAGTGGATTATTTTGACACACTATTTTTTGGGCTATTTTCAAATTTTACTAAACCAAAAATAAAGTGCAACTAAAATAAAACAGAAAAGAATAAAAAGAAAACAACAAAAAAGAAAATAAAGCCCCCCCCCCTCATTTGGGCCTCGGCTCGGTATTCACTTGAGGCTAGCTAGGCCGCCCAGCCGGCCGAACCGCCCCTGCCTTATCCCCACGAGGGGGTAACCCTAACCTACTGATCCCCACTCGCCCCCCCCCCACTCTCCCCCTCTCCCCAATCGAGATCGGATCGGGGTACGACCCCGCCGTCGCCGGCGCCCGGTGCTCGCCGTCCCCCCACGCCAGGACGCCGCTGCCTCGCAGGACTGCCTCCCACTCCGCCGCTCGTCCCCGTCGTCCCCCCCCCCCCCGACTACCATCGAGCCCATTGCCCCGTCCCTGCTCCTCGATGTGAGCTCCGCCGCCTCCCCTCCTCTTCGTCCCTTGTCGCGTGCATCAGCGACCGGCCGCGCCCGATGCGTGCTTCGCATGACCGCGCCCGGCCAGCGCTCACGGGGCCTCGCCCGCCCGGCGTGCTCAGCTCTGGCGGTGGCCGATCTTACCTCTTCCCTCACCGCGCCCGCCCCATCGCCGCCCTGCGCATGCGCCACGTCGCCGTCCCTTAACGCCGCTGCTCCGGTCGAAGCGGGCGCCGCCGAGCCCGCTCCTCCCTCCGTCCGCCCCTGTCCCGTGCGCCGTCGCCATCCCCTTCCTCCGCCCGGTTGGCACCCGGCGAGCCCGTGGTCACCAACCCTTTCCGGCGACCGCCTCCGCCGCCTGTGGTGCGCCCGAGCAGCGGTCTTTGGGCACCGTTGCGCCCGCGCCCGTTAGGGCGACAACCGCGCGCCCTTGCGCCCGAAACCCGCAAGGCCCCCTGGGACCAATGACATGGGGGCCCAAATTGTAACGCTTTTTAATAAAAAAAGAGAATAAAATAATAATAAAATGTGATAATAAATAATAAAAATAATTAATTAATTAACTAAATAATTAATTAACTTAATTAATTCTGATTAAATTAACCAATTAAGATTAATTAACCTAATGATTAATTAACCTAATTAACTACTGTTAATTAGCTAATTAATTAGTATGACAGTGGGGCCCACCCCCTAATTAATTATGATTAGTTTAATTAATTTGTTTAATTAAAATGTGTCACTGACCAGTGGGACCCACTGGTCAGGTTGACCAGTCAACTCTGTTGACTGCTGACGTCAGCATGACATCATGCTGATGTCATTAATTCATTTTCGAATTAATTAAATTCCAGAAATTAATAAAATCTTTAGAAAATCATATCTTTTAATCCGTAACTCGGATTAAAATATTTTGTACATGAAAGTTGCTCAGAGCGACGAGACGAATCCGGATACGCAGCCCGTTCGTCCGCCACACACCCCTAACATATCAAACTCGCAACTTTCCCCCTCTGGCTCCTTCCGCTCGAAACGCTAAACACCGGGATAGTTTCCCAGATGTTTCCCCCCCTTCACCGGTATCACCTCATACCGCGTTAGGGCACGCCTCGCATCACACATTGCTTTGTCATGCATCGTTATGCATCTGTTTGCATTGTATTCATTGTTTCTTCCCCCTCTTCTCTCCGGTAGACTACGAGACCGACGCTGCTGCTGCCCAGTTCGACTACGGAGTTGACGACCCCTCCTTCTTGCCAGAGCAACCAGGCAAGCCCCCTCTTTGATCACCAGATATCACCTATTCTTCTCTATACTTCTTGCATTAGAGTAGTGTATCATGTTACTGCTTTCAGTTAATCCTATACTGCTGCATAGCCTGTCCTTGCTACTACTGTTGTTACCTTTACCTGCTATCCTACTGCTTACTATAGGATGCTAGTGTTCCATCAGTGGCCCTACACTCTTGTCTGTCTGCCATGCTATACTACTGGGCCGTGATCACTTCGGGAGGTGATCATGGGCATATACTATATACTTTACACTTTTACATTACCTGTGATACTATTCGGAGATGAAATTTGAAGGCGGTGGCTCCATCTCGGTAGAGGTGGGCCTGGTTCCCGATGGCCCCCGATCGTTACATTTTGTGCGGAGCGATAGGGCAGGTTGATACCACCTAGGAGAGAGGTGGGCCTGGCCTGGTCGGCGTCATGGATACTTAACACGCTTAACGAGATCTTGGTATTTGATCTGAGTCTGGCCATTTGGTCTATATGCACTAACCAACTACGCGGGAACAGTTATGGGCACTCGACGTCGTGGTATCAGCCGAAGCACTTCGTGACGTCAGCGACTGAGCGGCGCGCGCCAGATTGGACTAGAACGCCTGCTAGGCTAGGTCTGCTTCCGGCCGCCCACGCAACATGCATGTGTTCTAAGGGCGATGGGCCTGCACTTCGGCGCTTAGGTTTAGACCGGCGTCTTGACCTCTCTGTTGTGCCTAGGTGGGGTGGCGACGTGTTGATCTTACGCGGCCGGGCATGACCCGTAAAAGTGTGTCCGCCAAATGGGATCAAGCGTGTTGGGTTATGTGGTGCACCCCTGCAGGGAAGTTAATCTATTCGAATAGCCGTGATCTTCGGTAACAGGACGACTTGGAGTTGTACCTTGACCTTATGACAACTAGAACTGGATACTTAATAAAACACACCCTTCCAAGCAAGGTAGTCAGAATCCCGACTCAACTCCTAGAATCCTACGACTTCACGACCCTACGGAAGCATTTCGATCCAAGTCCCACTATGAATCCAGATCTAGTAGAATCCATGTTGAGTCACGATCCAAATCATAGAATCCTATACAAAACTATAGAATCCAGACTATGTACGATTCTACTAATTGATCTAAGCCATTTGTTTAGTTGTAGCAGAATAGTATGCCATCATCCAAACCACTTTCCACATGCATCACGGAATTCGTTCCCCTCCCAAGCCCAAATGCATAGTCGTCAACACCTTTATTCTAGCTCTTAGAAACCCAAGATAAAAATTGAGGATCAGGCTTGTTAATGAATGGAATTTGTGGGAGAAGGAGGATGCTTCAAGACTGATCGGAGAAGGTGAGCATGACACTTCAAGGTTCAGCACTGCAGGTCAGCTACACAAGTGATTGTTGGAAATATGCCCTAGAGGCAATAAAAAATTAGTTATCATTATATTTCCTTGTTCATGATAATCGTTTATTACCCATGCTATAATTGTATTGATAGGAAACTCAGATACATGTGTGGGTACATAGACAACACCATGTCCCTAGTAAGCCTCTAGTTGACTAGCTCGTTGATCAATAGATGGTTACGGTTTCACGACCATGGACATTGGATGTCGTTGATAACGGAATCACATCATTAGGAGAATGATGTGATGGACAAGACCCAATCCTAAGCCTAGCACAAAGATCGTAGTTCGTATGCTAAAGCTTTTCTAATGTCAAGTATCATTTCCTTAGACCATGAGATCGTAGGAATGCTTTGGGTGTACCAAACGTCACAACGTAACTGGGTGGCTATAAAGGTGCACTACAGGTATCTCCAAAAGTGTCTGTTGGGTTGGCACGAATCGAGACTGGGATTTGTCACTCCGGTAAACGGAGAGGTATCTCTGGGCCCACTCGGTAGGACATCATCATAATGTGCACAATGTGACCAAGGGGTTGATCACGGGATGATGTGTTACGGAACGAGTAACGAGACTTGCCGGTAACGAGATTGAACAAGGTATCGGTATACCGATGATCGAATCTCGGGCAAGTATAATACCGCTAGACAAAGGGAATTGTATACGGGATTGATTGAGTCCTTGACATCATGGTTCATCCGATGAGATCATCGTGGAACATGTGGGAGCCAACATGGGTATCCAGATCCCGCTGTTGGTTATTGACGGAGAACGCCTCGGTCATGTTCAAGCATGAGTCCCGAACCCGTAGGGTCTACACACTTAAGGTTCGATGACGCTAGGGTTATAAACGAAGTTTGTATGTGGTTACCGAATGTTGTTCGGAGTCCCGGATGAGATCCCGGACGTCAGGAGGAGTTCCGTAATGGTCCGGAGGTAAAGATTTATATATAGGAAGTCTTATTTTGGTCGCCGGAAAAGTTTCGCGTTATCGGTATTGTACCGGAGTGCCGAAAGGGGTCCGGGGTCCACCGGGGTCCACCTGCCTGGGGCCACATGGGCTGTAGGGGTGCGCCTTGGCCTATATGGGCCAAGGGCACCAGCCCTAAGAGGCCCATGCGGCAAGATATAAGAAAAAAGGGAGAGTCCTAAAGGGGAAGGCACCTCCGAGGGTGCCTTGGGAGGATGGACTCCTCCCCTCTTGGCCGCACCACTTCCTTGGAGGAAGGGGCAAGGCTGCGCCCTTCCCCTCTCTTGCACCTATATAAAGGGAGGGAGGGAGGGGTGGCCGCACTCAAGCCTCGGCGCCTCCCTCCCTCCCGTGACACCTCCTCCTCTCCCGCAGTGCTTGGCGAAGCCCTGCAGGATTGCCACGCCTCCACCACCACCACGCCGTTGTGCTGCTGCTCGATGGAGTCTTCCTCAACCTATCCCTCTCTCCTTGCTGGATCAAGGCATGGGAGACGTCACCGGGCTGTACGTGTGTTGAACGCGGAGGTGCCGTCCGTTCGGCACTAGGATCTCCAGTGATTTGGATCACGACGAGTACGACTCCATCAACCCCGTTCACTTGAACGCTTCCGCTTAGCGATCTACAAGGGTATGTAGATGCACTCTCCTTCCCCTCGTTGCTGGTTTCTCCATAGATAGATCTTGGTGACACGTAGGAAAATTTTGAATTTCTGCTACGTTCCCCAACGATGGCATCATGAGCTAGGTCTATTGCGTAGATTCTTTGCACGAGTAGAACACAAAGTAGTTGTGGGCGTTGATGATGTTCAATATGCTTACCGTTACTAGTCAATCTTGTTTCGACAGTATTGTGGGATGAAGCGGCCCGGACCGACCTTACACGTACACTTACGTGAGACAGGTTCCACCGAATCGACATGCACTTGGTGCATAAGGTGGCTAGCGGGTGCCAGTCTCTCCCACTTTAGTCGGAACGGATTCGATGAAAAGGGTCCTTATGAAGGGTAAATAGCAATTGGCATATCACGTTGTTGTTTTGCGTAGGTAAGAAACGTTCTTGCTAGAAACCCATAGTAGCCAAGTAAAACATGCAAACAACAATTAGAGGACGTCTAACTTGTTTTTGCAGGGTATGCTATGTGATGTGATATGGCCAAGAAGAATGTGATGAATGATATGTGATGTATGAGATTGATCATGTTCTTGTAATAGGAATCACGACTTGCATGTCGATGAGTATGACAACCGGCAGGAGCCATAGGAGTTGTCTTAATTTATTGTATGACCTGCGTGTCATTGAACAAACGCCATGTAATTACTTTTACTTTATTGCTAACGGTAGCCATAGTAGTAGAAGTAATAAGTTGGCGAGACAACTTCATGGAGACACGATGATGGAGATCATGATGATGGAGATCATGGTGTCATGCCGGTGACGATGATGATCATGGAGCCTCGAAGATGGAGATCAAAAGGAGAAAAATGATATTGGCCATATCATGTCACAATTTGATTGCATGTGATGTTTACCATGTTTATGCATCTTATTTGCTTAGAACGACGGTAGTAAATAAGATGATCCCTCATTAAAATTTCAAGAAAGTGTTCCCCCTAACTGTGCACCATTGCGAAAGTTCGTCGTTTCGAAGCACCACGTGATGATTGGGTGTGATAGATTCTTACGTTCACATACAACGGGTGTAAGCCAGATTTACACCTTGAAACACTTAGGTTAACTTGACGAGCCTAGCATGTACAGACATGGCCTCGGAACACAAGAGACCGAAAGGTCGAGCATGAGTCGTATGGAGGATACGATCAACATGAAGATGTTCACCGATGATGACTAGTCCGTCTCACGTGATGATCGGACACGGCCTAGTTGACTCGGATCATGTAATCACTTAGATGACTAGAGGGATGTCTATCTGAGTGGGAGTTCATGAGATGAACTTAATTATCCTGAACATAGTCAAAAGATGTTTGCAAATTATGTCATAAGCTCGCGCTTTAGTTCCACTGTTTAGATATGTTCCTAGAGAAAATATAGTTGAAAGTTGACAAGATGGCGATTATGCGGATGTAAGAAAGCTTATGTCCTTAATGCACCGCCAAAGGTGCTCAACCCCTAACGTCGTGTGTGGATGTTGCGAACATCGGACATACACGTTTTGATAACTACGTGATAGTTCAGTTAAACGGTTTAGAGTTGAGGCACCAAAGACGTTTTTCAAAACGTCGCGGAACATATGAGATGTTTCGAGGGCTGAAATTTGGATTTCAGGCTCGTGCCCACGTCAAGAGGTATAAGACCTCCGACGATTTTCTTAGCCTGCAAACTAAGGGAGAAAAGCTCAATCGTTGAGCTTGTGCTCAGGTTGTCACGAGTGCAACAATCACTTGAATCAAGTGGGAGTTGATCTTCCAGAGATAGTGATGTTTCTCCAAAGTCATTGCCACCAAGCTGCTAGAGCTTCGTGATGAACTGTAACAAATCAGGGATAAATATGATGATCCTTGAGATATTTGCGATGTTTGACACCGCGAAAGTAGGAATCTAGAAGGAGCATCAATTGTTGATGGTTGAAGAAACCACTAGTTTCAAGAAGGGCAAGGGCAAGAAGGGATACTTCATGAAACAGCAAATCAGCTACTGCTCTAATGAAGAAACCCAAGGTTGAACCCAAACCCAAGACTAAGTGCTTCTGTAATAAGGGGAACAGCCACTGGAGCAGAATTACCCTAGATACTTGGTAGATGAGAAGGCTGGCAAGGTCGATAGAAGTATATTGGATATACATTAAGTTATTGTGTACTTTACTAGTACTCCTAGTAGCACCAGGGTATTAGATACCGGTTCGGTTGCTAAGTGTTAGTAACTTTCGAAATAAAAGGCTACTGAATAAGCGGAGACTAGCTAAAGGTGAGTGACGATATGTGTTGGAAGTGTTTCCAAGTTTGATGTGATCAAACATCGCACGCCTCCTCTACCATCAAGATTAGTATTGAACCAGAATAATTGTCATTTGGTGTTTGCGTTGAGCATAGACATGATTGGATTATGTCTATCGCAATAAGGTTATTCATTTAAGGAGAATAATGGTTACTCTATTTATTTGAATAATACCTTCAATGGTCTTGCACCTAAAGGAATGGTTTATTGAATCTCGATCGTAGTGATACACATTTTCATGCCAAAAGATATAAGATAGTAATGATAGTACCACTTACTTGTGGCACTTCCATGTAAGTCATATTGGTATAAAAGCATGAAGAAGCTCCATGTTGATGGATCTTTGGACTCACTTGTTTTTGAAAAGTTTGAGACATGCGAACCATGTCTATTGGTGTATACGCATGATGAAACTCCATGCAGATGGACCGCTTTGGACTCACTTGATTTCGAATCACTTGAGACATGCAAATCATACCACATGGGCAAGATGACTGAAAGCCTCGTTTTCAGTAAAATGGAACAAGAAAGCAACTTGTTGGAAGTAATACATTTTCATGTGTGCAGTTCAAATGAGTGCTGAGGCACGCAGTGGATATTGTTATGTTCTTACTTCAGGAATGATTTGAGTAGATACTGAGTGTATTTACTTGATGAAAACACAAGTCTGAATTATTGAATGGTTCAAGTAATTTCAGAGTGGAGTTGAAGATCATCGTGACAAGAGGATAAAATGTCTATGATATGATCATAGAGATGAGTATCTGAGTTACGAGCTTTGGCACGTTATTAAGACATAGTGGAAATTGTTTCACAACTAATACCACCTGGAACACCATAGTGTGATGGTGTGTCCAAACATCATAGTTGCACCCTATTAGATATGGTGCGTACCATGATGTCTCTTATCGAATTACCACTATCGTTTATGGGTTAGGCATTAGAGACAACCGCACTCACTTTAATAGGGCACCACGTAATTCCGTTGAGACGACCCTATTTGAACTATGGTTTGGAGAAACCTAAGTTGTCGTTTCTTAAAAGTTTGGGGTTGCGACGCTTATGTGAAAAAGTTTCAGGTTGATAAGCTCGAACCCAAAGCGGATAAAATGCATCTTCATAGGACACCCAAAATAGTTGGGTATACCTCCTAATTCAGATCCGAAAGCAATAGGGATTGTTTCTTGAATCAGGTCCTTTCTCGAGGAAAAGTTTGTCTCGAAAAGTTGAGTGGGAGGATGGTGGAGACTTGATATGGTTATTGAACCGTCACTACAACTAGTGTGTAGCAAGGCACATGAAGTTGTTCCTGTGGCACCTACACCAATTGAAGTAGAATCTTATGATAGTGATCATGAAACTTCGGATCAAGTCACTACCGTACCTCGTAGGGTGACAAGGATGCGTCGCTTGCAGAAGTACAGTAATCCTGTCTTGAAGGTCATGTTGCTAGACAACAATGAACCTACGAGCTATGGAGAAGCGATGGTGGGCCCATATTCCGACAAATGGTTAGAGGCCATGAAATCCGAGATAGGATCCATGTATCAGAACAAAGCATTGACTTTGGTGGACTTTCCCGATGATCGGCAAGCTATTGAGATAAATGGATTTTTAAGAAGAAGACGGACGTGGACGGTAATGTCACCATCTATGAAGCTCGACTTGTGGCAAAGAGTTTTTCACAAGTTGACTACGATGAGATTTTCTCATCCGTAGCGATGCTTAAGTCCATCGGAATCATGTTAGCATTAGCTGCATTTATGAAATCTAGCAGATGGATGTCAAAACGAGTTTCCTTACCAGTTTCCGTAAGGAAAGGTTGTATGAGATACAATCAGAAAGGTTTTGTCGATCCTAAGGATGCTGAAAGGTATGCTAACTCCAGTGATCCTTCCATGGACTGGAGTAAGCATCTCGGAGTTGGAATATACTCTTTGATAAGATAATCAAAGATTTTGGGTTTATACAAAGTTTATGAGAAACTTGTATTTCCAAAGAAGTGAGTGGGAGCACTATAGAGTTTTTGATGAGTATATGTTGTTGACATATTGTTGATCAGAAATGATGTAGAATTTCTGGAAAGCATATAGGGTTATTTGAAAAGTGTTTTTCAAGTGAAAACCTGTATTAAGCTACTTGAACATTGAGCATCAAGATCTATAGGGATAGATCAAAACTGCTTAATGGTACTTTCAAATGAGCATATACCTTGACATGATCTTGAAGGTGTTCAAGATGGATCACCAAAGAAGGAGTTCTTACTGAGATGTATGGTATGAATTTAAGACTTAAAGCTCGACTCACCACGGCAGAATAGAGAGAAAGGACAAAGTTCGTCCCTATGCCTTAGACGTAGGCTCTACAAAGTATGCTATCTTTGTGGTACCGCTTAAGTGTGCCTTGCCATGAGTCAGTCAAGGGGTACAAGAATGATCCAGGAATGGATCATTGGATAGCGGTCAAAATTGTCCTTGGAGTAAATAAGGACATGTTTCTCGATTATGGAGGTGATAAAGAGTTCGGCGTGAAGGGTTACGTCGGTGCAAGCTTTAACACCTATCCGAGTGACTCTGAGTAGCAAACCGGATACGTATAGTGGAGCAACCATTTGGAATAGCTCCAAGTGGAGCGTGGAAGCAACGTTTACAATATGACCTAGAAATTTGCAAAGCACACACGGATCTGAAAGGTTCACACCCGTTGACTAAAACCTCTCTCACAAGCAAAACATGATCAACCCTCAGAACTCATTGAGTCTTAATCACATGACGATGTGAACTAGTTTACAGACACTAGTAAACTCTTTGGATGTTGGTCACAAGGCGATGTGACCTATCAGTATTAATCACATGATGATGTGAACTAGATTATTGACTCTAGTGCAAGTGGGAGACTGTTGGAAATATGCCCTAGAGGCAATAATAAATTAGTTATCATTATATTTCCTTGTTCATGATAATCGTTTATTACCCATGCTATAATTGTATTGATAGGAAACTCAGATACATGTGTGGGTACATAGACAACACCATGTCCCTAGTAAGCCTCTAGTTGACTAGCTCGTTGATCAATAGATGGTTACGGTTTCCTAACCATGGACATTGGATGTCGTTGATAACGGGATCACATCATTAGGAGAATGATGTGATGGACAAGACCCAATCCTAAGCCTAGCACAAAGATCGTAGTTCGTATGCTAAAGCTTTTCTAATGTCAAGTATCATTTCCTTAGACCATGAGATCGTAGGAATGCTTTGGGTGTACCAAACGTCACAACGTAATCGGGTGGCTATAAAGGTGCACTACAGGTATCTCCAAAAGTGTCTCATTGGGTTGGCACGAATCGAGGCTGGGATTTGTCACTCCGGTAAGCGGAGAGGTATCTCTGGGCCCACTCGGTAGGACATCATCATAATGTGCACAATGTGACCAAGGGGTTGATCACGGGATGATGTGTTACGTAACGAGTAACGAGACTTGCCGGTAACGAGATTGAACAAGGTATCGGTATACCGACGATCGAATCTCGGGCAAGTATAATACCGCTAGACAAAGGGAATTTTATACGGGATTGATTGAGTCCTTGACATCGTGGTTCATCCGATGAGATCATCGTGGAACATGTGGGAGCCAACATGGGTATCCAGATCCCGTTGTTGGTTATTGACCGGAGAACGTCTCGGTCATGTCTGCATGATTCCCGAACCCTAGGGTCTACACACTTAAGGTTCGATGACGCTAGGGTTATAAAGGAAGTTTGTATGTGGTTACCGAATGTTGTTCGGAGTCCCGGATGAGGTCCCGGACGTCACGAGGAGTTCCGGAATGGTCCGGAGGTAAAGATTTATATATAGGAAGTCTTATTTTGGTCGTCGGAAAAGTTCCGCGCGTTATCGGTATTGTACCGAGAGTGCCGAAAGGGGTCTGGGGGTCCACCTGCCCCGGGGGGCCACATGGGCTGTAGGGGGTGCGCCTTGGCCTATATGTGCCAAGGGCACTATAGCGACCCGACCCGAATGGATCAAGTCTCTGTGCTCAGGTGTCATCCCTGGATCAGTAATGCTGACACCACACAGTACTTCGAAGGATTTATAACAGAGTAGCAATCACACACTTATTACATCGTTGTCCAAAAGAGGACTTATTACAATAAATATGGCTTAAGGCCATCTAATAACGATAACAGCAGAACAATTGGAAGATAAGTGAGTCCATCAACTCCATCGGCATCACTGAGTATAGAACCACGACCTAAACACCTTACTCGTCAGTTCGAAAAGTCTGCAACATGAAAGTTGCAGCCCGAAAACGGGTCAGCACATGGAATATGCTGGCAATGTAACACATAGAGAGTAATGAAGAACTAAGCCTATACTACATGCATATACGGCTGGTGGTAAAGTTCTATGGTTACAGTTTTGCATAAAGCCAGTTTTTCCCTACTGCAAAGGAATAAATTTGTTTAACTATCATGGTGGTTGTTGAACATTGAGAATGGTTGACAGCATCCTCAATCCCAATTAAAAATACTCACTAAAAAACCCAACAATATTAATTAGAGTAACATGTTGAGATTCACATGATATTCAAGTACTAGATACTCAAGATGTCCATAACCAGGGACACGGCTAATCATGATTAGTTTATACACTCTGCGATGGTTTGGCACTTTTCCCCACAAGACTCGATCGCCTCCGCTTGGTTCTCGTGACTACATGGTGTTTGAGAGCGGATGACCGAGACACAGTCTTTCGTAAGCGCTTAGCACCTTACGATGGGTGGACCGCACACCTACATCCCCTACATCTACTAGTCCACCACTATAAGAGTTCGCACGACTTACTCAACTATGCCAGAGCCCATAATGGCTTGTGGCTGCACACGGAAGTTTCTAGTTTGAATAATCTTATGATCCCTTTGAGCCTGGGTGGCGGTCCGAAGAAAAATAGGCAAATCCAGATAGAAACCAGGTGCCTCAATCCACCCAGATGTGTGTTTAAGTTGCCACCTTAAATAAACCATTAATTAACAATCTCACATCTGTCATGGATATCACTCACCCAATCCACGTCTACTAGCATAGCATGGCATAATAAGCAAATGTAGAAATAACTCCCAAGGTTTCATAAGTAAAACAGGTAATATGACTACCTCATCTACTTCCCATCCCACAATTTAATTAGATCCTAATCATGCAAGTGTTTGAGGAATAGATCTAATGCATAAAACTGGGTAGTAGACAAAGTATGATCAAGTGTTACTTGCCTTGCTGACGTTCCGCGAAACCTAGAGACTCGAAGTAACAAGCGGCGCACTCCGGGTGATCTATCGCAGAAAAACAACAAGCATACAATAAGTACTCATCTAATGCACAGGTAAATCTCGAATAAAAGATCTAACCAGAAAGTTCAACTTAAGAACCCTGGTTGCAAAAAGAATCGAATCAAATAAAGCAACAAAAGTCAAACGACGAAAGAAAACAACTCGGTTCTAGCAATTTGAAACT
Source organism: Aegilops bicornis (assembly GCA_021605145.1). NCBI lineage: Eukaryota > Viridiplantae > Streptophyta > Magnoliopsida > Poales > Poaceae > Aegilops > Aegilops bicornis. Next base: position 327,968,575 of record CM038674.1, on the reverse strand, counting down.
AGGTCCAAATTTTACAGTAGGAAAACTTTGTTTAAGTGGATTACTCGGAACGGCGGTTTCGAAACGAAACTCCAGGCGCTTGAATCACCTGATTCCGATAAACGAGCGACAAAATAAACTAGAACGAAGATTGGATCTGAAATCGAGATCGGAAAATAACGGATTAAATCCGATTAAAAAAAACGATGAACGGTTAAACGAACGGACGTTCGTTAACAGAAACTAACCGGTGAACATGTTCGTTAAAACGAACGATCGGTGAACGTCCACTAAGTAGCTAAACTGAAAAAAAAACCGATCTAGGGTTTTTAAAAAAAACCGAACAACAAAAAGAAAACCGGAATGGTTTTTAAAACAAAACCGGACCGGGGAGGGTGGCGCGGCGGCTACCTCCGGCGAGGTCGCCAAGGGCACCGGCTCCGCGGGTCGGCGATTACGGACGGCGGGCTCAAGCGGGGCACCGGACGGCAGCGGCTATGGGCGGCGGGCGGGTTGGGGCGGGCGGCGCGGGTTGGGAGGAGAGGGCGGGGTGGGGAGTATATAAAGGGGGGGTTGCTTGGGAGGGCAAGGGGGAGGAGGAGGAGTCCTCCTCGGACTCTCGCCGGGCCGGTGAAGTGGCCTTGAGGAGGGGTTGGAGTTGGGCCCTTGGCCCAAAGTGGGCGCTGCAATTTTTTAAATTAAATCTCGCGCAGAAAACGAATAAAATAAAATCTAAACGAACTCCAAATTTAATAAAATAAATTTTCCCCGACTCCCAAAAATGAGTCGAACAAAATGAACTTTAATACGGGGCCAAAATGCAAAAAAAAAATTTAAAATACGCATTTTTTCCCTAAAGCAAATAAACTCCGAAAAATCCAAAATTTGATTTATTTATTAAATCTTCATTTTTCCTAAATTTTGGGAAAGTAATATTATTCCCTCTCTTATTTTTTTATTGGAAAAATAATTGAAGATAAAATAAATAAATCCAAATGATCCTATTTTCAAAATTTGAGAAAGCTCAAATATGAAAATAATGAAATCTCAACTCTCTCCGAGGGTCCTTGAGTTGCGTGAAATTTTCTAGGATCAAAAAATGCAAGAAAATATGATATGCATGATGACTTAATGTATAACATTCCAAATTGAAAATTTGGGATGTTACAAACTCATTCCCTTAAGATGAATCTAGCCCTCGAGATTCGGGTTGGCTGGAAAATAGGTGAGGTGATCCTTGAGCAAATCTTCTTCTCTTTCCCGGTGTGGCTTCATCCTCGATGTGGTGGCTCCTTGAACTTTGCAAAACTTGATAACCTTGCTGCGAGTAACTCTGCTGGCATAATCGAGAATCTTGACTGGTTTCTCCTCATATGTCAAATCATCCTTCAACTGAATTGCTTCAAGCGGCACTGTATCCGTTAATGGTATTTCCGCCATCTCGGCGTGACATCTCTTCAGCTGAGACACATGGAATACATCATGAACTCCTGACAGTCCCTCTGGCAATTCCAGTTTATAAGCAACTTCTCCCATGCGTTGCAAAATCTTATACGGTCCAACGAAACGCGGTGCTAATTTTCCTTTAACTCCAAAACGCTTAACTCCTCGAAGCGGGGATACTCTAAGATATACTGCTCTCCAACGTCATATTCTATCGCCTTATGCTTTTGAATCCGCATAGCTTTTCCGTTCGGACTGGGCTACCTTGAGCCTATCGCGAATCAACTTAACCTTCTGTTCAGACTCCTTAATCAAATCTGGTCCAAACAATCGACGGTCTCCGGCTTCGTCCCCATGATAACGGTGTCCTGCACCTCCTTCCGCATAAAGCCTCGAAGGTGCCATCTTCAAGCTGGTTTGGTAGCTGTTGTTATATGAAAACTACGCATACGGCAAATTATCATCCCAACTAGATCCATAATCTAGTGCACAAGCTCTCAAAGATATCCTCCAAAATCTGATTGACTCTCTCTCTGTCCATCCGTCTGTGGGTGAAAAGATGTCTTTGAATTCCAGCCTGGTTCCCAATGTTTCGCGTAACTGATTCCAAAACTTTGAGGTAAATTGGGTTCCTCTATACGTCTGATACTCCTCGGAACTCCGTGTAAACACACAATTCTGGTCATGTATATCTTTGCCAACTTAGCACTGCTATAGGTAGTCTTGATCGAATGAAATGAGCTACCTTCCGTCAAACGGTCGACTATAACCCAAATCGAGTCATAGCCGTAACGAGTCTTTGGCAATCCTGTGATGAAACCCATGCCTAGTTTATCCCACTGCCATTCGGGAATTGGCAATGGTTGTACCAATCCTGCTGGCTTCGATGCTCGCCTTCACTCTCGACATACATCGCAAAACTGCTACATACTCCGCGATATCCTTCTTCATTCCGGTCCACCAGAACGTTTCCTTCAAATCCAAATACATCTTGGTATTTCCTGGGTGAATCGAGTAGGGTGAATCATGTGCTTCTTGCAAAATCAACTTCCTGGTCTCCGGGTTATTTGGCACATAAACACGGTCCTCAAACCATAGGGTATCGTGCTCATCCTCACGAAATCCCTTAGCTTTTCCTTCGCTCATTTTCTCCTTTATAGAGGCAACTTCCTTATCTCGCCTTTTGAGCTTCTCTGATTTTGTCCATCAACGTAGACTGAATCTCCAATGCTGCTACATAGCCTCTCGGAACTATTTCCAAACATAGCTCTCGAAGGTCCTCGGCTAACTCCTTGGGTATTCCTCCCATCATTAGGGTATTGACGTGGCTCTTACGGCTCAATGCATCTGCTACAATGTTAGCCTTCCCGGGGTGATAATGCAATCTCATATCATAGTCCTTAATAAGCTCCAACCATCTCCTCTGTCTAAGGTTTAACTCCTTCTGCGTGAAAATGTACTTCAAACTCTTGTGATCCGTGTATACCTCACAATGATTTCCAATGAGGAAATGTCTCCATGTCTTCAATGCATGCACAACGACTGCTAACTCCAAGTCATGTGTGGCATAATTCAACTCATGAGGCTTAAGTTGTCGTGAAGCATACGAGACAACTCTTCCTTCCTGCATAAGCACTGCTCCAAGTCCTCGACGTGAAGCGTCGCAATACACCTCATAATCCTTGGTCCGATCCGCAAAATTAACACTTTGGTGAGGTAACCAATCTTTTCTTCAGCTCTGAAAACTTGCCTCACAATCCTCGGTCCATATGAACTTGGTATTCTTTTTCAGCAATTCCGTCATAGGCTTTGCAATCCTTGAGAAATTCTCAATGAATCTTCGGTAGTATCCCGCGAGTCCAAGGAAACTCCGGATCTCTCCAACTGTCGTTGGTGCTTCCCATTTGGTTACGGTCTCAACCTTTGTGGGGTCAACTGCTATCCCTTCTCCGCATATAACATGTCCAAGAAATCCAACTTCCTTTAGCCAAAACTCACATTTGCTGAACTTGGCATATAGCTGATGTTCCCTTAGTTTCTCCAAAACCAATCGCAAATGTTCCTTAAATCAAAATATCATCTATGAACACCACTTATTTAACTTATCCAAAAACTCCATAAACACTTTTTCATCAGGTTCATGAAATAGGCAAAGCGTTAGTCGGTCCAAATGACATAACGGTGTACTCATACTGATCCATATCTCGTGGTAAATGTTGTCTTAGGTATGTCCCGCTCTCGAATTTTCAATCGATGGTACCACGATCGCAAATCGATCTTGGAAAACACTTTAGCTCCTTGCAAACGATCAAACAGATCATTTATCATTGGTAGTGGGTACTTGTTCTTGATTGTTACTTCATTTAAACCACGATAGTCTACAACCATCCTTTACGATCCATCCTTCTTCTCCACTAACAGTACGGGTGATCCCCAAGGCGAAGAACTTGGGTGTATAAAACCTTTATCCAATAGCTCCTTTATCCGCTTCTTGATTTCCGCCAAATCACATGCGGGCATCCCGTATGGTCGCTCGATATTGGGCCTGTTCCTGGCAAAAGTTCAATCAAAAACTCAATGTCTCTATCCGGTGGCATTCCTGGCAATTCCTCAGGAAATACATCAAGGAAATCCTTCACCACTGGTACCTCTTCCTGTACAACTCGTGATAAGCAATTTACATGAGCTCTCCTCGGCTCATGTCGTGATACATTCTTAATCCTTCTGCCTTCTGGGGTTGTGAGCAAAATCGTCTTACTTGCGCAATCGATGTTCCCTCCATACATCGACAGCCAATCCATACCGAGAATCACATCAAATCCTTGGGATTCCAAAATGATCAAATCCGTCGGGAACACATGCCTTCCTATACTTAATGGCACTTGAAAACATCCTTGTTCCGGCCATATACTCCGCTCCTGGTGAGCTTACTAGCATAGGGGTTTTAAGAATCCGAGTAGGTAGACTATACTTTCTACAAATCCCCTTGATATGTATGAATGCGATGCACCGGTATCGAAAAGAACTAGTGCAGTAAATGACTTAACCAAAAACTTACCGATTACTGCATCGGGCTGATCTTCAACCTCCTCCACATCAATGTGGTTCACCTGTCCCCTGTTGAAAGGGTTTGGCTTCTTTCCAGAGCTTCCATTACCACCTTGGCCTTCGGGACAGTCATTTGCATAATGTCCGGTCTTGGAACACTTGAAACAGGTGACATGGCTTAGGTCTTTCTTGGATGGGGTTGATGGTGTGGTGCGGTTCTGTCCATTGCTTCCTCCATTCCTGCTCCCATTCTTGGTGCCATTATGGTTGTGCGAATTACTTCCTCCATGGGTATGTCAAACAGAACTCCTGTTTAGGGGTATAACGGGCTTCATTGGGCTCGAGTTATACTTCCCCGTCCATACTTCCACTTGCGATTCTCAATATGCTGTTGCTTTCCTTCAATCATGAGGGCACGGTCTACCAACTCCTGGTAGTTATTGAAACTAGCTACCATCAACTGCATGCTCAACTCATCATTCAATCCTTCCAGAAACTTCTCCTGCTTAGCTGCATCTATGGCAACGTCATCTGGGGCATAACGTGCTAACTTACTAAAATCATCCATATACTGGCCAACAGTTCTTCCTCCTTGGCGTAAGTTGCGAAACTCACGCTTCTTCATGGCCATAGCTCCTGCTGAGACATGGGCAGTCGGAAAGCTTGTGAAACTGATCCCATGTGACAAGGTATCTGAGGTAAGTGGTTGTAAAATTCTCCCACCATGCGGCTTTGGTCCTTCAAGCTGGTGTGCAGCAAACTTCACCTTCTCTCCATCTGTACATCCTACAGTGGTCAACTCCCTTCCTACCTTACGGAGCCAATCATCTGCTACTATCGGCTCGGTGCTACTGGAAAACACTGGCAGGTTCAGCCTTAAGAAACGTGTCAAGTGATCCGCAGGTGGTGGTGGTGGCGGTGGGTTGTTGTTGTTGTTGTTGTTGTTGCCTTGATTCTGTACCAATGTTTGGATCAAAGTGTTACGCTTTCTTTGGATCAACTGGGTGATCTCTGGCGGGAAAAACAAAACCGGGGTCGCGTCTCGGAGGCATCTGATGGGTTTAGAAAAGATGAGAAATTAAGAATAGAGTGGGGTCTAAGGAGAAACACTACCCAAATGTATATGAGCAAATGCACACAATATCGCTTCATTCAATTCAAACAAAGGGTTTACAACAATCTAGCTATCGCAAAAGTGCGTGAACAAAATGTTACATGGGGGGGGGGGGGAATACTACTAATATGTGGGCGGTCATCTATTAATTTGAACCGGTGGAAGACTCCATGATGTCTGCTCCTGCTTCATCTTCAAAGTCGGGTTCACTTGGATCCGAATCGGTGTCGTCGATGTTGATGTAGTCGTTTGGACAACCGACGTACTGGTCTTCATTCTTGAGCGCCAATTTCTTCTTGAGTTCTTCAATCTCATACTTAAGGTCGTTGTTGTGTCTTGCTAAAGCTACGATCTCGTCCATGTAGTCCTTGTGTAGACTTTAGTTCTCCTTCAAGTTCGATGATCCTTCCCTTCGCATTCTTCAATTCGAGCATATCATTGCACATCTGGTTCTCTGGCATCAAATGTGCTGGTTTAACTCCTGGATGAAAGCCGCAATGGATCTATCCTTCTTGGTGCCGACTATCTCCCATTGTTCATCTCGGCGTCCGCAACTGATAGATGGTGTCCTTGAGGTCTTCTTGATAAACTTCTCCAATGCGTCCCATGGTGATATGAGCTGCCATGCTCTTTCCTGCACTCTGTGTTGGTGCAATCGAAAACACTATCTATAGGCTTGGTGATTGGGGCGAATGTCCTTCCCGAACGTGAGCTTGAATCTTCCAGCGCTCCTCTTCAGCAAGAGTGGTGTTGAAGGTCCCGGTGAAACTTGGTAGTCCAATGTTCAGGTACTTGGTGACTTCCTTCAAGTGAAATCCAAAAGGTGTGCCTTCATCCGGTTGGGTGTACTTGATCTTCGCGTCCTTCATCCTAAAAGAGTGGGAAAGATGAGGAGTTAGAAAATGAGAAGAGAGTAGTTATCTATGGCTTTAACTTAGTGATCGTGTCCTACAGTCAGCGTGTGCTCTGATACCATCTCTGTAGCGACCCGACCCGAATGGATCAAGTCTCTGTGCTCAGGTGTCATCCCCGGATCAAGAATGTCGACACCACACAAGATTTCAAGGATTTATAACAGAGTAGCAATCACACAATTATTACATCGTTGTCCAAAACAGGACTTATTACAATAAATATGGCTTAAGGCCATCTAATAACAATAACAACGGAAGACTTGGAAGATAAGTGAGTCCATCAACTCCATCGGCATCACTGAGTATAGAACCACGACCTATACACCTTACTCGTTGTCTGAGAAGTCTGCAACATGAAAGTTGCAGCCCGAAAACGGGTCAGCACATGGAATATGCTGGCAATGTAACACATAGAGAGTAATGAAGAATTAAGCCTATACTACATGCATATATGGCTGGTGGTAAAGCTCTATGGTTACAGTTTTGCATAAAGCCAGTTTTTCCCTACTGCAAAGGAATAAATTTGTTTAACTATCATGGTGGTTGTTGAACATTGAGAATAGTTGACAGCATCCTCAATCCCAATTAAAAATACTGATTAAAAAACCCAACAATATTAATTAGAGTAACATGTTGAGATTCACATGATATTCAAGTACTAGATACTCAAGATGTCCATAACCGGGGACACGGCTAATCATGATTAGTTTATACACTCTACAGAGGTTTATGACTTTTCCCCACAAGACTCGATCGCCTCCGCTTGGTTCTCGCACTACATGGTGTTTGAGAGACGGATGACCGAGACACGATCTTCGTAAGCGCTTAGCACCTTTACGATGGGTGGACCGTACACCTACATCCCCTACATCTGCTAGTCCACCACTATAAGAGTTCGCACGACTTACTCAACTATGCGAGCCCATAATGGCTTGTGGCTGCACACGGAAGTTTCTAGTTTGAATAATCTTATGATCCCTTTGAGCACGGGTGGCGGTCCGAAGAAAAACAGTAAGTCCTGATAGAAACCAGGTGCCTCAATCCACCCAGGATGTGTGTTTAAGTTGCCACCTTAAATAAACCATTAATTAACAATCTCACATCTGTCATGGATATCACTCACCCAATCCACGTCTACTAGCATAGCATGGCATAATAAGCAAACGTAGAAATAACTCCCAAGGTTTCACAAGTAAAACAGGTAATAGGTACTACCTCATCTACTTCCCATCCCACAATTTAATTAGATCCCAATCATGCAAGTGTTTGAGGAATAGATCTAATGCATAAAACTGGGTAGTAGACTAAGTATGATCAAGTGTTACTTGCCTTGCTGACGTTCCGCGAAACCTAGAGACTCGAAGTAACAAGCGGGCGACTCGGGTGATCTATCACAGACAAACAACAAGCATACAATAAGTACTCATCTAATGCATAGGTAAATCTCGAATAAAAGATCTAACCGTAAAGTTCAACTTAAGAACCACAGTTGCAAAAAGAATCGAATCAAATAAAGCAACGAAAGTCAAACGACGAAAAGAAAACAACTCGGTTCTAGCAATTTGAAACTAGGTCCAAATTTTACAGTAGGAAAACTTTGTTTAAGTGGATTAATCGAACGGCGGTTTCAAACGAAACTCAGCGCTTGAATCACCTGATTCCGATAAACGAGCGAGAAAATAAACTAGAACGAAGATTGGATCTGAAATCGAGATCGGAAAATAACGGATTAAATCCGATTAAAAAAAACGACGAACGGTTAAACGAACGGACGTTCGTTAACAGAAACTAACCGGTGAACACGTTCGTTAAAACGAACGGATCGGTGAACGTTCACTAAGTAGCTAAACTGAAAAAAAACGATCTTGGGTTTTTTAAAAAAAAACCGAACAACAAAAAGAAAATCGGAACGGTTTTTAAAACAAAACCGGACCGGGGAGGGTGGCGCGGCGGCTACCTCCGGCGAGGTCGCCAAGGGGCACCGGCTCCGGAGTCGGCGATTAGGGACGGCGGGCACGGGCGGCGGCGGGAGCTCAATGTGGCGGGCACCGGACGGCGGCTATGGGTGACGGCGTGGTTGGGGCGGCAAGGCGCGGGTTGGGGAGGAGAGGGGGTGGGGGAGTATATAAGGGGGTTGCTTGGGGAGGGCAAGCAGGAGGAGGAGGAGGAGTCCTCCTCGGACTCGCCTTCGCCCGGGCGGCGAGGAGGCTGTGGCCTTGTGAGGGGAGTGGCTGGGCAGGTGGGCCCTTGGCCCAAAGTGGGCGCGGCAATTTTTTAATTAAATCTCAAGAAAAACGAATAAAATAAAATCTAAACGAACTCCAAATTTAATAAAATAAATTTTCCCCGACTCCCAAAAATGAGTCGAACAAAATGAACTTTAATACGGGGCCAAAATGCAATTTTTTTTAAAAAATACGCATTTTTTCCCTAAAGCAAATAAACTCCGAAAAATCCAAAATTTGATTTATTTATTAAATCTTCATTTTTCCTAAATTTTGGGAAAGTCATATTATTCCCTCTCTTATTTTTTTATTGGAAAAATAATTGAAGATAAAATAAATAAATCCAAATGATCCTATTTTCAAAATTTGAGAAAGATCAAATATGAAAATAATGAAATCTCCAACTCTCTCCGAGGGTCCTTGAGTTGCGTGAAATTTTCTAGGATCGGAAAAATGCAAGAAAATATGATATGCATGATGACTTAATGTATAACATTCCAAATTGAAAATTTGGGATGTTACAGGCACCAGCCCCAAGAGGCCCATGCGCCAAGATATAAGAAAAAAGGGGAGAGTCCTAAAGGGGAAAGGCACCTCCGAGGTGCCTTGGGGAGGATGGACTCCTCCCCCCCTCTTGGCCGCACCCCTTCCTTGGAGGAAGGGGTAAGGCTGCGCCCTTCCCCCCCCTCTCTTGCACCTATATAAAGGGAGGGGAGGGAGGGGTGGCCACACCTGAAGCCCTGGCGCCTCCCTCCCTCCCGTGACACCTCCTCCTCTCCCGCAGGTGCTTGGCGAAGCCCTGCAGGATTGCCACACTCCTCCACCACCAACACGCCGTTGTGCTGCTGCTGGATGGAGTCTTCCTCAACCTCTCCCTCTCTCCTTGCTGGATCAAGGCATGGGAGACGTCACCGGGCTGTACGTGTGTTGAACGCGGAGGTGCCGTCTGCTCGGCACTAGGATCTCCAGTGATTTGGATCACGCATTTAGTACGACTCCATCAACCCCGTTCACTTGAACGCTTCCGCTCAGCGATCTACAAGGGTATGTAGATGCACTCTCCTTCCCCTCGTTGCTGGTTTCTCCATAGATAGATCTTGGTGACACGTAGGAAAATTTTGAATTTCTGCTACGTTCCCAAACAGTGATATGCTGTTAACATACTCTAAAAAAACCTACTAAGTAAATTTTGTGTGTTGAAGATTTAAATGTTCTATATATTTCCCTCTCATATATGTTCCATACATGCAAGCTAGATAGTAGGTTAGTCATGAAAAGATGTGAAATGTAACTAATAGATACAACATATCTTATTTGAGTAAATCTAGTAGAATCCTCGATTCCACGACTCGATACTACTACTCGATTCTGCATAAGGAAAATCGATCCGACTCCGAATCCCGACTCTGACTACTGCCAGATATAACCCGGTGATCGCTCTCTAACAGGGCAATGAGGAGGGGATCGCTTGGTAGGATTATGCTATGCGATGCTACTTGGAGGACTTCAGTCTATTCTCTTCTACATGCTGCAAGACGGAGGCTGCCCGAGCGTTTAGTCTTGACGTGATTAGTTATCCCCTCTTATTACGGCATTCTGCAGCTCACCAATCGATATGGCCCTTTGCACATATACCCATGCATATGTAGTGTAGCTCCTTGCTTGCAGTACTTTGGATGAGTACTCACGGTTGCCTTGTTCCGCTTTTCCCCCTTTCTTTACCCGATTGTCGTAACTGCAGACGATGGAACCTGTGAGCTGACGCCACCGTCGACGACGACTCCTACTACAACGGAGGTGCCTACTACTATGTGCAGCCCGACGCATTTACTGTGAGTAGTTAGGAGGATCGAGCAGGAGGCTGCGCCTCTTCGATCTGTATCCTGGGCTTTGTGCTAGCCTTCTTAAGGCAAACTTGCTTAACTTATGTACGTACTCAGATATTGTTGCTTCCGCTGACTTCGTCTATGATCGAGCACTTGTATTCGTGCCCTCGAGGCCCCTGGCTTGTATTATGATGCTTGTATGACTTATTTATGTTTTAGAGTTGTGTTGTGATATCTTCCCGTGAGTCCCTGATATTGATAGTACACATTTGCATGCATGATGAGTGTACGATTGAATCGGGGGCGTCACAAGTTGGTATCAGAGTCGACTTCCTGTAGGAATCCCCTTTCCATACTCCTTGGCCGAAGTCGAGTCTAGTCATTGCAAAACTTTTACTAACATGGCTGTGTGCCTTACAGGCCCACGTCGCCATTGGGTGGCATTAGGATCTTGTACTCCTCGATCTTTACTCTGGGACTCTGAGCTCTCTTCTATTCGGGTTAAACGATTTTGCTAAAAACAAAACTAACTTTAGGTTCTCGCAAGTACTTTCTCTCGGAGAGCCCCTCACTTTAGATGATCGCCTGCTGCACTAGAAGATTCCAAAGTTACTCTACGATGTTCTCTTGAGTCTTTGTGCCATCGCATTTGCGATTTCCTTCCACCGTCAACCCCTATGAAAACTGCATACACTTGCCATTCATATAATCATTCCCCATTGATCTTGTTATTACAAGATACCCCGAAATTCTCTCTATTGTTCCAGAATCCTTTTGTGCCTACTGCCTTGTAGTTCCTTATCGCCTGAATACCCCTACGGATAATTTCTCGCACTTACCGAGTATCCACTCATCCCCAGTTGATGCATGTATGTCACGAATCCTCGAAATATCATTCGATCTTCTGAAAATCTTGAGCATCCTATTGCTCTTGAAATTCTTGATTGCTTGCATTATGGTTAGTCCCATAAGTCTAGTAATCTTGTTGACATCCATTGTCATTGACATTTTGAGTCCGTTGATTCGATTTGTTGCGAATGCTCGCAATCGTCAAACAGATCCTAGAATTCATCCTTCCGGCTCAGACGTCGTTTTAATCATGAGCTGGTTCTCGCCAATTAAATTGTCGTTGATTGTGCCCCTAAGTATTGAACTTATCCATCATTGATCAGAGCATCTGCTTCTGATCCTTCGCTTTGTAAATCATAATTCCTTAGCAATTGCGCTCTAAGTTATTCAGTTGTTTCTATAATCCAATGTCTTTGCCTTGCTTCTTCCTCTGGTTGTGTGCCGATACTCACCCCAAATCCTTGTTGGATTTTATCCGACAATGTCCTTCATATTCAATAACCTTGAGCCTTTCGTAGGATATATACCGCCTTTGGTAAATTGTATCCTCTGCTTTGTCAACCATAGTCTGCTATCGAGCTTGTGTTATTTACTCCTGAAGTTTGTGGTATATGTTCCTAAGAGGCCCGATGGGTTGGACATATGCCTTCTCTAAACTGTGTGACCCGGAAACTACTACGGGTCATACTCCACTAGTGTTATGTCGATAAAAATTTCAACACACAAATTCGTTGAAGGCGAGAAGTGAATCAAAGGTTATGCATTAAAGAAGTGGAGTCGACCTTGAACTTTGTGTTCATGCCCATGGACACGATGTAGATCCTATCATAGAAGCTTCTTGTAATAATAACTATTTCCTTGATATGAAATCAGCTGGTATCTATGTATTGATCATTTGCAGTCGTGGTCCCGACCACATTTTCTCTTTGATTCCATTTATTGGACAAGTTAAAGTACTTGCCTTTTGCAGATCAATACGCTTGCCCAACCTCTATTTTTATCTTCCTCGAGTATTAACCTCTGTTATCTCGAGAACTATGTTGCTTCCTGCGAGTCTTCATCTAGTATTGCTTCCCACTGATCTCGGATTCCCCCCAGGTTCTGAGTTATTAGTCACTCGAGAACACCGATAAATGAATCGATTCCGCACTCCGATTCAATAACTCTAAGTAATTCTTGTTGCTTACGAGTTTAATAATCCTTCAAGTCATTCCTAGCCTTATCGGCTATATCATTATCGTGCAAACTTCTAACTGTGCTACCTGGTCCTTCTTCCCGGAGCACAAAATTTTCGACGATGAGCTAAGGTTACGTCGATCTTCCTCGTCCTATCGGTTAGCCTTTGAACAACAATCTTGATTTCAAGTTTGTGTCCTACCCATGGTTCCAATAACCTTCCGCTACCTCATTCCTTTGACTTGATGTCGTCGCTGATTGATTACATCTTATTGAAATCTCTCGACAAATGTGTCGTGATCATCATCAACATTTTGAGCTCTTCCACGATATCAATTGAGTTCATGATGAGAAATACCATCCTTGCCCTTGATGATCTGTGTTATCATCGACCACTTTATTGCCTTCCCACCAACACAAACTTGTTCGTGTTTTAAGTTATACCTTGAGATCCCTACTATCCAGCATTCGTTCTTCCTTACCTTGGAGTATTACCATCTTTTAATATCAAGGATGTGGTGAGGATTGCTCCACCTCTTAAGAAATTCCTGGTATAGTGATACCTCTCACCATCACCATTCTTTTTTGGTCCTCGTGTTGATTCGATCGGTGATGTTTGGATTCTGCCCTTCTAGCAACCCTATTGCTTTGAAGTTAATGGTCGATAATTCATTCTTAGACCATTGGTTATTGAACCACCATTCTAACTTTGGTCATGCTACCTAAACCCATATTTCAGGTGGACCTTTCAACCAATGTTTAACTGTGTATGTTTTCCTCGAGCATACTTACTTATATCATTTGATCTCACAAATGTTATCTCCTTGTTCACTTAATTGTGGAAATCCATCTTTTGGAAATCTCGATGATTTGCCGTTGAGTTCACCAGACACCTCCTTGTCCTCTCCTTGGGTTAATGATGAACTCTTGTTAACGGAAATCACTTCATAGTTCATTCCCCGAGAATCTTACATTGTCATCTCGTCAATTGTGTTGCACCTTTTCTTCTCAGGCATACTAAGTCGGAGGTATCCTGACACCAATCGGATCTGAACCTCTGTCAGATATGATGGTTGGAACATATTTCCAAGAGTTATAACATCGGTCTTTATATGACTCGGTAAGGTGATGTCATGCCTAGCACACCTGGCCGAAGGGCCTATTGTTATAGTTTCCTTTTTTAACAAGGTTAACCAATTTCCATGAGGAACTTGAATGCCTTGTTTAATAAGTTATCCTGATGGATCCTTTGTGTATCCAAAGTCCGACCTTTGCTTGAAGACCATGTCAATGCTATCTCGAAGCATGTACGTGGTACTCCGATCTTCAATAAGAACATTTGAAGCCCAATGCTAAATGTTTCTTGCTCAATTATCCAAACACCGTTGTATGGGTAATGTCATGAAATTTCTCTCCCTTACCTAAAGGGTTTTCTACATTATCTCCTCGTCGAGGATATTTTTCTCCGCTTGTCCTTGGGAAGGATATACTCCGAAATATGTGTTTAAACACACTTTTCCTTTCCATTGTTACATTTAACCCGATGATCACATTTTCCTTTCCATTGGTTTGTTTGACCTTTCTTGTGATCTATATAACCTATGCAGTAATAATTCACTTCTTATGAAAACACCTCGGTATACAACTCTGCCAGTGAGACCCTGTTACTTTTGTTGATGACATTTCGGTAACCACCGATGGACGAGAACTTTCCCTACTGGTCCGCCTCATTCAACAAGCAGGAAAATGGTTCTCTTCGTCCCTCGCCCTTGGTACTGATGTTGTTGCCAACATAACTGATAGGCTATCCTCTGACATACCTTGCTTGCATGATCACGCAAGACGTCTCCCCCTTCCTGCTTTTAACCCACTTGGTGGGCCCATAACCCACAGTTCCTCGTGATCAAACCTGACTCTCCTGTACACCCCTGTTCCCAAAGTTATTCCTCACGCTGCGTGGCCTCGTGTGTAATTCACGAGACACCTTCGGTGAGATCATCAATGCAGTATCGTGCACAATACTTATTCCCATTGCTCTGAACCCCTTTCATACTTCGCTTCAGGCAACGAACGATTGCCTATGCGCTTGAAACTTCTATTTTGCACCTTCATACTTTGCTCTCGATATTGTCTTAAATTTCAATTCGAGAGTTACTTTCCGCCACCTTCCTCGTTGTTGTCTACCAGATAGTCTACCCTGTAGAGGTCTATTCTTCCGGTATACCCCCTGAATCTCTCGTTAGTATGATGAAGACTCCGAAGGAAAGATGGCCACTTCATCATGATGACCTAAAGCAGAAAAATGAATACATCAACGAAAAGGATCAACCTCTTCGAAAGGGCAGCCAAGACCGAGAAGACTCGTTAGGTTTTTCGCTACCAACACCTTTCCCCCCTTACTCCACCGCTTAAATCTCGGGACGAGATTTCTTGTAGTGGAGGAGAATTGTGACGCCCGGATATTTAGGCTACAGTAATTCCACGCTAATGATGCCACGTCACCTCGGTTACTGTTGTTAATCTCGTGATGGTTCAAAAACGATTCAAATACAAATATAAAATCAAGTCAAACAATTAAAGTATTCAAAAGTCAAAACTAAAATGTTCTTAATGTGACAAATAAATCATGGATATTATTGGTGGAGTAACAACATCTTTATAAGATATTTAAATACCCTAAAGTGATTAAAACAACATCAAAACAATTAGTTATACTCCTAATATATTTTACCAAATACTAAAATATTTTTATTCTGAGGTAAAACTTCTTAGAACAGTGGATTATTTTGACACACTATTTTTTGGGCTATTTTCTTATTTTACTAAACCAAAAATAAAGTGCAACTAAAATAAAACAGAAAAGAATAAAAAGAAAACAACAACAAAAGACAAATAAAGCCCCTCTCTCATTTGGGCCTCGGCCCGGCTGGTCACGGGCTAGCCAGGCCGCCCTACCGAACCGCCGCCTTATCCCCACGAGGGGGAAACCCTAACCTACCGATCCCCACTCCCCCACTCTCCCTCTCCCGATCCAGATCGGATCGGGCAACCTGACCCGCCGCCTCGTCAACACCCGCCGTCGCCGGCGCCCCGGAGGTCGCCGTCCCCTACGCCCGGGGCAGCGACGCCTCGCAGATCGCCTCCCGCTCCGCCGCTTCGTCCCGTCGCTGCCCCCGCCCGACCTCCATCGAGCCCATTGCCCCGTCCCTGCTCCTCGAGGTGAGCTCCGCCTCGCCCCTCCCCTCCTCTCTGTCCCGCACTTCATCACAGGTATCACATGACCGGCCATACCGATGCATGCTCACGCTGACCGCGCCGCCAGACTGCACTGTGGCCTCGCCCAGGTTTCCTCAGACACGCCCGGGCGCAAGGCCGACGCTTTGCCTCTCCTCACCGCCCGCCTCCCCCATCGCCGCCGCGCCTGGCGCCACGCGCTGCCCTCGTCATTGCCGCTTCCAAGCGGCGCTCGCTGAGCCCGCCTCCTCCTTCGTCGCCCATGTCCTGTGGCGCCGTCACAATCCCTGCCCTTTGGCGCCAATGAGCCCCGCCGTGGTCACCAACCTCGCCTCCCGGCGACTGCCTCCGCCCGCCCTGCAGTGCGCCTGAACGAGCGGGTCTTGGGCAATGCGCCAGCCTGCTCAAGGCGACAACCGCCCATGCGCCGAAACTGCAAGGCCCTCACACTGACATGGGGGCCCCAAATTTTAACGCTTTTAATAAGAAAACAAAGAGAATAAAAATAATAATAAAATGTGATAATAAATAATAAAAATAATTAATTAATTAACTAACTAATTAATTGACTTAATTAATTTGGATTAAATTAACCAATTAAGATTAATTAACCTAATGATTAATTAACCTAATTAACTACTGTTAATTAGCTCATTAATTAGTATGACAGTGGGGCCCACCCCTAATTAATTATGATTAGTTTAATTAATCTGTTTAATTAAAATGTGTCACTGACTAGTGGGACCCACTGGTCAGGTTGACCAGTCAACTCTGTTGACTGCTAACATGAGCATGACATCATGCTGATTTCATTAATTCATTTTTGAATTAATTAAATAATTAATTAAATTCTAGAAATTAATAAAATCTTTAGAAAATCATATCTTTTAATCCGTAACCCGGATTAAAATATTCTGTACATGAAAGTTGCTCAGAGCGACGAGACGAATCCGGATACGCATCCCGTTCGTTCGCCACACACCCCTAACATATCAAACTCACAACTTTCCCCCTCGGGCTCCTCTGCCCGAAAACGCGAAACACCGGGGATACTTTCCCGGATGTTCCCCTCCTTCACCGGTATCACCTCATACCGCGTTAGGGCACGCCTCGCATCACACATTGATTTGTCATGCATCGTTATGCATCTGTTTGCATTGTATTCATTGTTTCTTCCCCCTCTTCTCAATCATGATAAAATGTGGTTTAACAAAAACTTTTGAGTGTTTTGTCTTTGCTTTGATTGAATGTTTGACTGCTGTTTGTAAGTGCTCTAAAAATCAAATAAATTCTCCAACTCTTATACTCCTCCTTGATTCAAAACCTTTCCCAATGATCATGCCATGTGCATAGGACATAAAAATAATTTCTTACAAAAATAATTTGGCCAAATAGTATTTTCAAAAAATAGTTTTCCAAAAACCCCTGAATAGAGATTTGCACTGCAAGTACTTAACTAAGTGTAGTAAAAATCTTTCCAAAAATATATTTGACTCCTATTAGATATAGGACACCCAGAAACCACAAAAATATAATTTTAAAAGTTATTTTCCTATTTTATTTAAAGGCTTTTTCTTAAGTCCACAAATGGTCATTAATAGGTTAAAAATTGTTTTAAAGCTTCAAAAATATTTGAGAAAAATCAGGGAAACTCAGTGGACATATGTTTTCCATATATAAGAATTTCATCACATGGTGATGTTCAAATTATTGGTCAAACCCCTCAAAAACCATTTCTGGATATTTCAAGCTTTTGAAATATTTGCAAAGGAAATTTTCTGCATTAATTCCAGGAAAATTCTAGCATGTCACATATGATATATTTGATGATCTTGCAAAGCCGCATGCCTTGAAGATCAAGAAAACATCATCAAACCCCCTCAATACCATTTCGGTCCATCTTGAAGTTTGAGCAACTCTACATTGCTAAACATGTCCAAATGCTCTCAAACTTGGTGCACATGCTCAAATGGTGTAATTATGCTTCTAGACCAAATAGCACAAGTTGGAGAGAAGGATATCTTGATCAAATTGTCCCAAAACCCTTTCTGTCCAGAGCCAAATTTTAACAACTTTACATTGCCAAGTGTGTCCTTTTGAACTGAATTTTTGTGGACTTGTTCAAATCATCAAATGATGACACTACGCCAAGTGGTGCATCAAGGAGAATAGATTTGCATGACTAAATCTTGGAAAAGCCAATTCTGTTGATTTCTAGAGTTTACCAAAGTTACATTGGCAACCTTCTTGAAATGATCTCAAATTTAGTGATCAACATCAATATCATATGCCATTTGATCCTATTAAATCTCATGGCAAGGACATTCAATTTACTTGCCCAAACCTACATCAAACACCTTCTGGCAAAAACTTAAAATGCATGTTTTGGCCATTTCCACTAATCTCCTTGAGTCCAAATTTGTACTACATCATCATGTGATACTCCTCTAACCCCCTACATCTTTCCCTGCCCAAGAAGCCATGATGAAGTGGGTGAAAATCTCTTCTTTTCTTCTCTGGACAGCAGCATTTTTACTCTCTCTCCACCCCTCCTCTCTTCTACTGGCTCCCCAAGGCATCCAATGCCATTTCCACTTTGTTTACTCCCTCCCAGAGCCCCCAGACGCAAGTGGCCACGCGAGGACGTGGGAAAAAGCCACACATGCCGGCCAAAGACACGCTCTGGAGCACGCTACCGTTCTCCCGACCATTGACACCGCGCTCTCGTCCACCTCGGGCCGCCCGAGCGCGCCAGTCGAGGCGCCTCAGCGTCTGCATCACGCCAGCAGGTCTCCCACTTGCTCCCGCGCCCTCCTCACGCCCCTGCGGCGCGTGCCCGAGCGCCACACGCATCCGCAAATCGCTGCCCGCCTCCCTGGCCCGCCTCGCGCTCGCTCCTCTCTCCCTCTCTCTTTCCCTAGTCGTAGACCACGCCCAGGAACACCCCCGACTCGAAGGCAAGCCCTCCCGTGGCCTCCAGCGACGTCTACGGCCTCGCCGGCGCACGGCCCCGCTGTGCACCTCGCCCCCTTCTATTTAAGGCCACCCCGAGCCTCCTCTCTACTCCTTTGGCTCTCTCTCCCTCCCGTGCATCCCCTGGACCAACCCACTCCCCTCCTCGCGCTCTCCATCCGCCACCTTGGCCGGAGCCTTGCCGTTGGCCTCCGCCTAAATTCGCACCCACCACTCCTCCTCCTCCTCCCCTCTAGACCACACTAGAGCACCTCCACCATCACCGCGAGCCCCTCCCGTGCTTCTCCCTCTCCTTCCCGTAGCCGTTCCGTCGAGTTCCATCACCACCGCCAGTCTCGCCCCCCGCGGTCGATGATGCGCTCGCGTATGGCCACCCCTGCGATCGTGGCGCACCTCGGCTGGTGCGGCACGCCTCAGCTCTGTTGGTGTCGAGCACTGGCATTATAGGTGGCCGGTGCCGCCAGGGAGAGCGCTGGCGCCGCTCGGCCTCGCTTCCCCTGTCTCCCTTCACGCCCGCGTGGGAGGTTGAGGACGAACCTGCAGGCGGGCCCTGCTGCTGGCTCAAATGATCGGGCCACGCTGCAAGTGGAGGCGGGTTCTCCTCTCCTTGTCCTCAGAGCGGGCGCTCTCTCCACTGGGCGCCTTCAACGCCGCCTGTCGTCTCACAAGGTGGCCGAGCCGGGTTGCCCAAGCAGGTCTTGGCGCTTATGTCGCAACTCGCGCAGTATAGGTATAAACCCCCCTTCCTTTGTCTCTGTCTTTTTTCCAGAAACTTGTAAAATCTCCCAAATATTCATATTACCTCCAAATTTGATGATTCAAATTTATAGTGACTCTATAAATCATGCTCTACCTCATAGAGGATCATGCATATTTTTCCAGAGAACTTTCCTTCACACTTATTTAGTAAATTCCAATTTTCTTAATTGTGTGACAAACTTTAGAAGATCACAGAGGGCTCAAATTTAATCCAAATGACATGATTTAAATTTCCAGATACATCTGAGTTCATAACTTAGGTTATGAACATTTTTCTTAATACTTTCTGTGCCACACAAAATAATGAGCCATTTCTTCATGTTTGTCAACTTTGCAAATCCCTAGGGAAATCATTTCAACTCCAAATCTAGTGAAACCAATTCCTAGATGCTTCTAAAATAATGATTTGTTAAATGGGCGCCTTTTCTCATTTTCAAAAATATATTTCTGTACACTTCTTGCAAATCCATAAATCCAATGATTCTATCATATTGAAATACAAAAAAAATATCCACTGATCTAGTCCCAATGAAACCACTCTGGTTATTTTTCATATAACAAGAGATGTCCTAGAAGAGTCAAATTCATATTTTTAGAGCACTTTTATTTTCAGCCTTGTTGTGTTGCTTATAAGATTGCTTTCAACGATAGTTGACGAAGTAGACAAAATGCTCGGAGAAGGACCAGAAGATTTGAAGACTTTGATGAACCAGGCAAGCAACCCTTTGACCATGTTGAACCCTTTTATATCATGAGAGCATTTTCATTGTTTCATCAAGTCCATGATGTATCTTGAATGGCAACCTTGCTGGTTTTGCCACCATTACTTCCTCGTTGATACTTGCATTGTGCATGACCCTACCTTCTTATGAGGGTTATGCCGGTGGGAGTAGATAGGATGCTAAAGTAGTTGCTACGCAAAAAGGGACGGGAATATGCATGGTGACGGAGATAAAGTATTTTCAAAAGACTTTTCGAAAACCCTGCCGGGTGCCACTTATGCCCGAGGGAGGTAATGAGTTGGGTAACCACTTGATGATGAAGTGGTGTACCGAGGCAAGTGTGTGTATTGTTTTCAAAAATGGATTGGTTTAAGTTGCGACCGTTATTCCAACCTTACATGCGCACCCACTCTACCCTTATATCAGCAAGGGAATTATTTATTACCTAGGCCGATACTAGCTTGGAGCCCGCATTACTAGTGACGGGAGAGTCGTTGTTGTGCTCTCTCGAGACGGGTCGTGCCAGGTAGGGCGGCCATGACTGTTTTTAGAGGGCACCGGACAAACCGTTGGTACCCTGTGCTTGTGGTATGAGATGAATATGGGAGCATGGCTCTACAAATTTTAAGATGTGAATGTTGAGCACGGGGGCTGCTACCAATCGAGTGGACTCTATGTTAGTGCCTTCTAGGGAAAGGTATAGATCGGGTTCTTACCCCGGGTACTTGAGGTACCGCGGGTCGTGAATGACACGGAAGTTCCTCGGATCTTGTGGGTAAAGTGTGCAACCTCTGCAGAGTGTAAAATTATTCGAATAGCCATGTCCACGGTCAAGGACAGTTTGGTAACCGCTCTTGGGCTACGTCTAAATGTTTGCGAAACCGGTGAGTGTGTATGGAAAAGTGGAAAGAATTACTTGGGTCAAGTCAAAGAACTTGACATGATTAAGTTGGGTTGATGCCCACTCTAATTATGTTGAGATCTGTAACCTGTTCTCATGGTTACTTGAATTCTTCTGATGCATGTCTTACAAGTTGTTGAACATGTCATTGCACCCAAAACTAGCTTTCTGCAAAATGACCTACTTAGTGCTATATCATGCATTGTTGTACCTTGTTTTCAAAACACGGGTTCCTTGCGAGTACATTCAAAGTACTCATTGGCTTGCCACTGGTTATTTTATTGGCTAGGCTTGAAAGAACATGATATGATGAAGAACACTTCGGCGATGATCATGCGAGCTAGGATGCTTCCCAGTTAGAATGCTTGTAGGATTAAGGCAGATGGCATGGGTCCAAGTTATCGACGAAGATTTCCACTACAAAGTTATACTCAAGACTTGACCATAATGGTCCTACTTGTGTCATACAGTATGTATGGATATAAGACTCTTGTTATTCAGCTTCTGTGTGTTCAGTGAGCATTGATCTCTGGGATCACTGTACACGTGCATTCGGTGATCACGACTTATGAGTCGGGGTCCCCACACTTTGCGACCCCTTCTCCTTGTTCTCAGCATTTAACTTGCCGACCTGTTTAAAAACCCAACAACTTCTGTTGGTGTGATTGGCTGGTTTATCAGGGGTGCCGTGTATCTGGCATGGACGATCGAGTATGCGGTCCAAACTGGATGAGCCCAGGTTGTTCCTTTTGAATGGCTTCTTCCACTGGCCGGACTTGGAGCCACTGAATCCGACGTTGACTGTCGTGTCATCGGTATTGTTATCGTTGCTTCGACGCTTGTGTCTGTTCCGTCGGGGCTTGACGTTGCTACTTCTGGTGTCGGAGGTGCCAGGTTCGCTTGTATTGTTATTGCTTTGGGCTAGCCAGGTATCTTCGGCCGCGCAAAAGCGGGTCATGAGTGCCGTGAGGGCTGCCATGGACTTCGGCTTTTCTTGGCCGAGGTGTCGGGCGAGCCATTCGTCGCGGATGCTGTGTTTAAAGTCCACTAGGGCTTCGGCATCCGGACAGTCGACGATCTTGTTATTTTTAGTTAAGAACCTAGTCCATAATTTCTTGGCTGACTCTCCGGGCTGTTGGACTATGTGACTTAGGTCATCGCCATCTGGAGGTCGGACGTAAGTACCTTGGAAGTTATCACGGAAGGCGTCTTCCAGGTCCTCCCAGCTGCTAATGGAGTTTTCTGGCAGGCTGTTCAACTAGTGCCGAGCTGGTCCCTTGAGTTTTATTGGGAGGTATTTGAAGGCATGAAGATCATCACCGCGGGCCACATGAATATGGAGAAGAAAATCTTCAATCCATACCGCGGGGTCTGTTGTCCCATCATATGATTGGATGTTCACGGGTTTAAACCCTTCTAGGAATTCGTGCTCCATTACTTCATCAGTGGAGTCAGTCTGCGGTTTCCGGCCCGGGCGTGATTATGCTTGTCGCGTCCGGCTAGAAAGCCGTCATTGCATGTCAGGGCATGCCCCCGTGATCCGTGGATTGATCTGGTCTATCCTACTCTACTGTCCAGGTCCTGCAGGTCATATGTATATCCCCGAGCTGTTTTATCTCTGCCTTTACGGTGAGGTAGTACGGGCTGGTGTTCGGCTTGAGTTCCCGCTTTGTCCCGG
This sequence comes from Aegilops bicornis, assembly GCA_021605145.1. Lineage (NCBI taxonomy): Eukaryota > Viridiplantae > Streptophyta > Magnoliopsida > Poales > Poaceae > Aegilops > Aegilops bicornis. Next base: position 327,945,734 of record CM038674.1, on the reverse strand, counting down.
CCACGTGGTGGTCGATCAGCCGCATTATGTGCTGATGGTACGAGCTCAAGTGCCTCGTTATCGAATTGAGGTAGCAATTTGCGCTCCGGGTAAATTTTGGTGGGGCACTCGAGGCCGTATTCCTCGGCTGCCAGGACATTAGTCCATCTACCGTTAAGAAGGTCTTGATCAGCTTGAAGTTGCTGCTGCTTCTTTTTCAGGCTCCTTGCAGTGGCTATTAGCCGGCGCTTGAAGCGCTCCTGCTCGAGAGGTTCCTCAGGCACGATAAAATCCTTGTTGCCGAGGCTCACCTCATCCTCAAAGAGCGGAAGATAATTACTGTCCTCCGAGTCTTCATTTACGGCCTATTCATCAGGGCTGACTCGCCCATCTTCCCATTCTTCCTGTTCGGAGGTTGGCTCAATGGGGTCTTCACTGTCTTCGGCATCGTCTAGAGTATTATTTTCTCCTGTGCCGGTATTTCTGTCTTTTCCACGGCATGACTTAGAGGGGTGCCGCTGTCATTGGCGCTTTGGTTGTATCTCAGGAGGTTTATCCTCGGCTGGGTCCTCTTTGTCATCGCCGTTAGCTACTTTGGGTGTATGCACCATGTACACGTCATACGAAGAGGTGGTCGTCCAGCGTCCGGTAAACGGCGGGTCTTGGGCCTGATCTTCTCCGACATCGTCGTCCATACCGTCGATGTCTTCGGAGTCATAATCGAGCATGTCGGTTAAGTCCTCGACAGTGGCTATAGAGTGGGTGGTGGGTGGGAAGGAAAATTCCCTGCTCTCATCCCCTAGTCCGGGCTGGGCATAGTTCGGACATGGCTCCTCTGTAATAACAAGGGATCACATTAAGTCCAGAGCCTCGCTTAAAGGCGAGGTTCAGCCAGAGAGAAGGGAGCCTGTGGAGTGCCGCGAGGGGGAGACTCCTTGTCGAACTCACACGATGCTCACTCCGAGGGTTCGGAGCCAGTGTCTGGAGAAGGGTCCGGCTTCACGATGGTTGCCAGCGACACTACTTCCTCCGGCTCTCCGGTAATGGGCTTTGTGGCCGCAGACAGTCTGGCGGGCTCAAGGGGCCCATCTTCGGACCCGGCGGTGCGCTCCGAATCTAAGGCCAGAGCGCAGGTTGGGGGCGCGAATCCTTGGAAGATCAAGTCTCCTCGGATATCAGCGATGTAGTCCAGGTTTCCAAAACTAATCCGGTGACCTAGGGCATAGCTGTAGATCTGCTCTAGATGTCCAAGCGAGTTGGCCCGCGGTGCAAAGCCGCCGAACACAAAGAGCTGGCCAGGGAGGAAAAGTTCCCCTAGGAAAGCATTGTTGTAGATGATTGATGGAGCCATGGAACCTCTTGGCGACGAAGCAACGGAACTCTCAATGAAAGCACCAATGTCGGTGTCAAAACCGGGGGATCTCGGGTAGGGGGTTTGTCGGATCACGGGTTCCGGCAAAACCCTCAAGGTTCGAACACTGGGTGCGCACGAAGATTTCCCCCCTACCGATCCACGGCCTAGCTTGCTAAGATCTCAAGAACGAGCTCGACGAACCCACAACACAAGGGACACAAGATTTATACTGGTTCGGGCCACCGTTGTGGTGTAATACCCTATCCAGTGTGGTGGTGGTGGATTGCCTCTTGGGCTGATGATGAACAATACAAAGGGGGAAGAACAACCTCCTGAGGTTGAGGTGTTCTTTGTGCTTGGCGAACTTGTGTGTGTGTGGATTCGATTAGCTTAGGCTTGCTTGCCTCTTGATCAGTTCGTGTTAGTTGCACTCTACAGTGGTGGCTAGTCCTCTTTATATAGGCCCTGGTCCTCTCCCCAAATATTGAGCGGGAAGGGAGCCAACAACGGCCAATTTGAAAGGTGACAGCTAGTACAACTTATCCTGTCAAAAGCGGTCTTCGCCTGCAAAAGGCTCTGGTGGTGACGCTGCCATGGTGACCTCCGTCTTGCCGTCCTGCTGGTCTTGGTCTTGTTGCACCGATATGGAAACCTTTGCTTGATGCCTCGGCACTCCGCGCATGTGCTTGCCTCCTTAGCACCAAAGAGGAAACAAGGACACAGCTCGCGTTGGCGCCCGCCTAATCTAGATCGTCATGGCTCACGTCACGAGAAACTCACGAGGTTTGCCTTGCCTTGATCTCTCCGCCCATCACGAGCCTGCCTGGCGAGGCCGCTCCTGAGGAGGTCTTGTGTCGTACGACTCGCGAGGCTTGGCCCCTCGCGAGGGTCTTGAATGCCTTGTTGATGAAGATGGGCCGTACGGGCCTGCTAGCGCAGCCACGCCATGGGCCGCAAGCAGGCAAGTCTGGGGACCCCTGCTCGTAACGCCGACAAGAGTCTCGGGCCCAAGGCTACTGGGCTTGGCTTCGAGGCTAACTCAAAGGTCATACGGAGCGCTGGCCCCAATAGCCCATGCGGCCTTGGTCGGCGCGTATGTTGATAGGACGTGGGCGACTCCGCTTCCCCATGCTGCCTCGGCAAATACCCGACTTGACAAGTCTCTGCGACATGCAAGGAAAACCATCATTACCTGTGATCGTGGGGGGCGTTGGTTGGCCTTCCCCTGCTATAAATGAGGAGGGGGGCAATGCCTCCGTCGCCCATTTCTCCCCATCATGTTTGCTTCTTCCTCCTCAATCCTCTTCTAGTAGCAATGGTGCCCATCCGAAGGTTTTCTGCTGCGGAGAAAGGAAAGACTCCCCTCGACGTGTCGGTGCCGCTCCCACTGAAGTAAAGGTGAGTTCACCGCCGCGACGCAGCGACGATGCAGGTGGTGACGAGGCCTTGGTGCGAGCGGCCTCCTCCTGGGTATCCATTACCCCTGTATGCCCAAGCCGGGGGCTCAGGAGGAAGGAGCGACGAGCGTCGGCGCGCGCGCTGTGGCCAAGGCCGACGTGCCGCGGGGACGCACGCCGTCGCTCCTAGAGTCCAAGGCATGGACTCATCGCTCGAGCTCATGCTGTGGGCGGCGATGACCCCAAGCTCTTGGATCTGCTTCCTGTGGTTCTTCTCCGACGTGACGCCGCCGAGGGGACCCCTTGAGCTCTGGTTGCAGCAAGCTGATTGCGATGCTCCGGCAATCAGAGGAGAGGTCGAAACGGTCTCCCCCAGCAAGATCTTCATGACCCACGGCTGGGGCGAGGTCGCTCGAGTTTGCCCGAGGTGAGGGCGCCGGTCCTGACGAGGCGCCGCTTGCCTGAGGCCCCGCGTGCTGCTGCTTCTTCTTCTTCTTGGGGGTGGCCTCAGGAGGGCGCTCTCCCTTGCTGCCGGGGTCGTCGATTGCTGCAGCTTGGAAGGAACGCTTGAGGGAGCACACCGCATCCCTTTCTTCGCACGGGACCGTGATGATTCCGCCGATTCCCGGCATCTTGATGACATTGTAGCCGTGATGGGTCACTGCCATGAACTTGGTCAGGGCTGGGTACCCGAGGATCGCATTATATGGCACGCGGATGTAGGTGACGTCGAAGTCGATGAGCTCGGTGCGGTAGTTGCACTACTGGAATCAGCTTCTTTGCCGTCCGCCATGGCGGACGGCAAAGGCATGGATCACGGACGGCAAACTTCTTTGCCGTCCGCCAGCAGACGGCAAACTGTCCATCCAAACACGTGCGCAAAAGGCCTTCTTGCCGCCCGCCTCGCAAACAAAGCGGCAAGGATTGTGCCGTCCGCCGTTGGTGGACAGCAGATGGCAAAGATCGTGGACGGCAGTGAGGTGGGGAGAGAGTTGTTAGGGGTTAGCGGCATGTGGTATGTTTGCCGTCCATACCAAGCAGACGGCAAGAAGTGCCTCAAACCCCGCCAGTCCCGTGAATCACAGGTGTAGCTTGCCACAGGTGGTATGGTTTGCCAGTCACCATATCCTGACCAAGAAAGAGCCCCAGACAGCCCTGCTTTTAAATTAATTCATCCAATTTGACGGCAAAGAAAGAAGAAGAAGAAGAAGAAGAAGAAGAAGAAGAAGAAGAAGAAGAAGAAGAAGAAGAAGAAGAAGAAGAAGAAGAAGAAGAAGAAGAAGAAGAAGAAGAAGAAGAAGAAGAAGAAGAAGAAGAAGAAGAAGAAGAAGAAGAAGAAGAAGAAGAAGAAGAAGAAGAAGAAGAAGAAGAAAGAAGAAGAAGAAGAAGAAGAAGAAGAAGAAGAAGAAGAAGAAGAAGAAGAAGAAGAAGAAGAAGAAGAAGAAGAAGAAGAAGAAGAAGAAGAAGAAGAAGAAGAAGAAGAAGAAGAAGAAGAAGAAGAAGAAGAAGAAGAAGAAGAAGAAGAAGAAGAAGAAGAAGAAGAAGAAGAAGAAGAAGAAGAAGAAGAAGAAGAAGAAGAAGAAGAAGAAGAAGAAGAAGAAGAAGAAGAAGAAGAAGAAGAAGAAGAAGAAGAAGAAGAAGAAGAAGAAGAAGAAGAAGAAGAAGAAGAAGAAGAAGAAGAAGAAGAAGAAGAAGAAGAAGAAGAAGAAGAAGAAGAAGAAGAAGAAGAAGAAGAAGAAGAAGAAGAAGAAGAAGAAGAAGAAGAAGAAGAAGAAGAAGAAGAAGAAGAAGAAGAAGAAGAAGAAGAAGAAGAAGAAGAAGAAGAAGAAGAAGAAGAAGAAGAAGAAGAAGAAGAAGAAGAAGAAGAAGAAGAAGAAGAAGAAGAAGAAGAAGAAGAAGAAGAAGAAGAAGAAGAAGAAGAAGAAGAAGAAGAAGAAGAAGAAGAAGAAGAAGAAGAAGAAGAAGAAGAAGAAGAAGAAGAAGAAGAAGAAGAAGAAGAAGAAGAAGAAGAAGAAGAAGAAGAAGAAGAAGAAGAAGAAGAAGAAGAAGAAGAAATAAGAAGAAGAAGAAGAAGAAGAAGAAGAAGAAGAAGAAGAAGAAGAAGAAGAAGAAGAAGAAGAAGAAGAAGAAGAAGAAGACGAAGAAGAAGAAGAAGAAGAAGAAGAAGAAGAAGAAGAAGCAGAAGAAGAAGAAGAAGAAGAAGAAGAAGAAGAAGAAGAAGAAGAAGAAGAAGAAGAAGAAGAAGAAGAAGAAGAAGAAGAAGAAGAAGAAGAAGAAGAAGAAGAAGAAGAAGAAGAAGAAGAAGAAGAAGAAGAAGAAGAAGAAGAAGAAGAAGAAGAAGAAGCAGCGAAAGAAGAAGAAGAAGAAGAAGAAGAAGAAGAAGAAGAAGAAGAAGAAGAAGAAGAAGAAGAAGAAGAAGAAGAAGAAGAAGAAGAAGAAGAAGAAGAAGAAGAAGAAGAAGAAGAAGAAGAAGAAGAAGAAGAAGAAGAAGAAGAAGAAGAAGAAGAAGAAGAAGAAGAAGAAGAAGAAGAAGAAGAAGAAGAAGAAGAAGAAGAAGAAGAAGAAGAAGAAGAAGAAGAAGAAGAAGAAGAAGAAGAAGAAGAAGAAGAAGAAGAAGAAGAAGAAGAAGAAGAAGAAGAAGAAGAAGAAGAAGAAGAAGAAGAAGAAGAAGAAGAAGAAGAAGAAGAAGAAGAAGAACAAGAATAAGAAGAATAAGAAGAAGAAGAAGAAGAAGAAGAAGAAGAAGAAGAAGAAAGAAGAAGAAGAAGAAGAAGAAGAAGAAGAAGAAGAAGAAGAAGAAGAAGAAGAAAGAAGAAGAAGAAGAAGAAGAAGAAGAAGAAGAAGAAGAAGAAGAAGAAGAAGAAGAAGAAGAAGAAGAAGAAGAAGAAGAAGAAGAAGAAGAAGAAGAAGAAGAAGAAGAAGAAGAAGAAGAAGAAGAAGAAGAAGAAGAAGAAGAAGAAGAAGAAGAAGAAGAAGAAGAAGAAGAAGAAGAAGAAGAAGAAGAAGAAGAAGAAGAAGAAGAAGAAGAAGAAGAAGAAGAAGAAGAAGAAGAAGAAGAAGAAGAAGAAGAAGAAGAAGAAGAAGAAGAAGAAGAAGAAGAAGAAGAAGAAGAAGAAGAAGAAGAAGAAGAAGAAGAAGAAGAAGAAGAAGAAGAAGAAGAAGAAGAAGAAGAAGAAGAAGAAGAAGAAGAAGAAGAAGAAGAAGAAGAAGAAGAAGAAGAAGAAGAAGAAGAAGAAGAAGAAGAAGAAGAAGAAGAAGAAGAAGAAGAAGAAGAAGAAGAAGAAGAAGAAGAAGAAGAAGAAGAAGAAGAAGAAGAAGAAGAAGAAGAAGAAGAAGAAGAAGAAGAAGAAGAAGAAGAAGAAGAAGAAGAAGAAGAAGAAGAAGAAGAAGAAGAAGAAGAAGAAGAAGAAGAAGAAGAAGAAGAAGAAGAAGAAGAAGAAGAAGAAGAAGAAGAAGAAGAAGAAGAAGAAGAAGAAGAAGAAGAAGAAGAAGAAGAAGAAGAAGAAGAAGAAGAAGAAGAAGAAGAAGAAGAAGAAGAAGAAGAAGAAGAAGAAGAAGAAGAAGAAGAAGAAGAAGAAGAAGAAGAAGAAGAAGAAGAAGAAGAAGAAGAAGAAGAAGAAGAAGAAGAAGAAGAAGAAGAAGAAGAAGAAGAAGAAGAAGAAGAAGAAGAAGAAGAAGAAGAAGAAGAAGAAGAAGAAGAAGAAGAAGAAGAAGAAGAAGAAGAAGAAGAAGAAGAAGAAGAAGAAGAAGAAGAAGAAGAAGAAGAAGAAGAAGAAGAAGAAGAAGAAGAAGAAGAAGAAGAAGAAGAAGAAGAAGAAGAAGAAGAAGAAGAAGAAGAAGAAGAAGAAGAAGAAGAAGAAGAAGAAGAAGAAGAAGAAGAAGAAGAAGAAGAAGAAGAAGAAGAAGAAGAAGAAGAAGAAGAAGAAGAAGAAGAAGAAGAAGAAGAAGAAGAAGAAGAAGAAGAAGAAGAAGAAGAAGAAGAAGAAGAAGAAGAAGAAGAAGAAGAAGAAGAAGAAGAAGAAGAAGAAGAAGAAGAAGAAGAAGAAGAAGAAGAAGAAGAAGAAGAAGAAGAAGAAGAAGAAGAAGAAGAAGAAGAAGAAGAAGAAGAAGAAGAAGAAGAAGAAGAAGAAGAAGAAGAAGAAGAAGAAGAAGAAGAAGAAGAAGAAGAAGAAGAAGAAGAAGAAGAAGAAGAAGAAGAAGAAGAAGAAGAAGAAGAAGAAGAAGAAGAAGAAGAAGAAGAAGAAGAAGAAGAAGAAGAAGAAGAAGAAGAAGAAGAAGAAGAAGAAGAAGAAGAAGAAGAAGAAGAAGAAGAAGAAGAAGAAGAAGAAGAAGAAGAAGAAGAAGAAGAAGAAGAAGAAGAAGAAGAAGAAGAAGAAGAAGAAGAAGAAGAAGAAGAAGAAGAAGAAGAAGAAGAAGAAGAAGAAGAAGAAGAAGAAGAAGAAGAAGAAGAAGAAGAAGAAGAAGAAGAAGAAGAAGAAGAAGAAGAAGAAGAAGAAGAAGAAGAAGAAGAAGAAGAAGAAGAAGAAGAAGAAGAAGAAGAAGAAGAAGAAGAAGAAGAAGAAGAAGAAGAAGAAGAAGAAGAAGAAGAAGAAGAAGAAGAAGAAGAAGAAGAAGAAGAAGAAGAAGAAGAAGAAGAAGAAGAAGAAGAAGACTTATTAGAGCTAACTTAGAGCTAACTTATGTCATTTCAGAGGAAACAAAGCTAAGTATATATAGATCATTTTTGAGATCTGACATACCTGACATAGTTCAATTTTCATTGTTCTTCTCCTTCTCCTTCCTCAGCCTGATGCGCCAAGAGCGGCGAGGCGGTGGAGGCAATGGGATGTAATCTTCTACCACAATTGGCGTGGTCATGTCGCCCAAATTGGATCACCGGGCGCCACCACCGCGAGGTCATTGTCGTGCATCACCACCATCGTGAGGCCATCTTCGTGCATGACAGCACGACCATCGCTAGGTCATCCTCACCACCACCATCTCTCGCCCATGGTCACCACCACCATCTCTTTCCCTTGGTCACCCACCACCATCGCTAGGTCATCTTCAAAGATGATTCCCACTCGCCCTCTTCTTCCCCACTCAAGTCCGGATCATCGCCCCAGCGCCTTTGCAGCAGCCTAGAATCATCGCCGCTTTTGTTACAGCCGTAATCGCCGTTGCTTTTGCTACAGCCGTAATCACCGCCGCTTATCAGAGCTGTCGCTGTCGCTGCCGCCCCATTGCCTATCCAAATGCAACAATTAATGGCCGTTAACAATCGATGAGAGACAAAGCCAAATGTAGAGAAATAAGAAGAGGCAGAACGTACTGGCATCATCGTCGTCAACGTAGCTCATGCGACACATAGTCGCGTTGAACACTTTCACGATGAGCATGGTGGCGTCGTCGTCGTACATGAAGAGAAGGAAGTACCCCAGCTGCAGGTTGTAGGCACGGTAGAACTTCTCCCACCCACATTATGTGCACATGTGGTTCTCCCCACCACCAACTCCATGTCCCACAAACCTCATAAACTCATTGCCGGCCTACCGTCAGCCTTCACATTAGTTGGCGGATCTTCACCCAAAGATGTTCATAAAAGTGTCAGCAGCCTGGCAGCTTGGGAGAAGGAGTGATGTAGCAAACAGCAGAAGTTATCATAATGAGATGGGTGAAGGGAGATCTCCTTTATATACCGCCTCTGGATGAAGTCCCAAGTATGATAATCAAGAACTCGAAAGCATCCAACTCAGATTCGTGTGGCAAGAGCGGAGCCTGCAGTGACGGCCTCCCCCCATCTCTAATAAGCAGCAGAAGAGACCAATTAGTATCTAGCTAGAAGCATATCTTTAAACATAGAACCAAGTTTCCAAACATGAAAGAAAACTGAGAAAAAAAGCCATGCACTTGTGCTCAACAACATCAACAACACTGAGTTAATTTGGTAGGTTAGTTGGCAATGGAAATTGGGACCCTTCAAAACTAGGGATTTCTTTAGACGTGAAAGAAAACTGAAAATGTTGAAAAAAGAGCATAGTAATCTAAAAATAGGGGGAAAATACACTTCTTCTTTCTCGTCTTTATCTTCTTATTTTTTTTCATCTTTCTTCTTTCTCCTTGACCAAAACTAAACCTCAAATCAGAAACTAAGGGTGTAGTGTCGTAATATCAATTTACTTTGTATGCAAACCAGAATGTATAGTTTGCCTTTCCGCAAAAAAGAAAAGAAAAAGACGGGTATAGTTTGCCTCTTATGACAGATTCCATAAGCAATATGCATACCTTGTTGTTTTCTCAAATTAAACTAATTCGAGTGTTGCTGATTGATGAATTTGAATATATGCAAAGGAATTTGAGGAAAACTTTTGCTCTTCTCACTATTAGTTTCAGAATCTTTTATACAACCCCTTCAAGGAGTCTGTGGATAACTTTCGTTTACAGTTCACTAGATATGTGTATTACATTCTCTATTGGAAATGCATTTGAATTCATTTATCACAAATACTAATTCTAAAGTTTAACTCTGATGATATGGTTGCCACGTACCTACCAAGACATGCCAATTTTTTTCTTGTATACAAAAGAACTCGTGCACTAATATTTACTTCACTGGAATATTTTTCACTTTGAAGGGAAATAGTTTTTGTTCCATCATCTATTAATAATAAAAAATGATAATTCATTATATGCCAATGAGTTGAGAAATCTGGCACTACATTATTTAAATGACACATAAAGCATAATGTACAAAAAATTGATCATGCATAACTAAACACTGTGGATCAATAATAGTATAGAAGATGATCTAACTAATAAGACTACTAGTGAGAATTGAGATCATACACAGTTATAGCAGAGAAGATGCTATCTATGGTCTAAACCTAAACTAAACTTAAAATCCAGAAACAAAAACAGAAAAAATACAAGAGGTCTCACCGGGTGGAGAAGGGGGCACCGGAGCGGTGGGGCGGCCGCGGTGGTGGAGGAGAGGGGCGCCGGGGAGGCCGGGTGGAGGAGGGGGCACCGGAGCGGCAGGGAGGCCGCGGTGGTGGAGCAAAGGGGCGTCGGGGCCACCGGGTGGAGGAGGGAGCGCCGGAGCAGTGGGGCAGCCGCGGTGGTGGAGCAGAGGGGCGCCGGGGCCGCCGGGTGGAGGAGAAGGTGCCATGCGACGGGTTGCGGGCGGTGGCGTCGAACGGGCGGCTGGGCGCGACGACGGGATGGCGCGCTGGCGAAGGGGGTCACCGGCTGCTGGGCGGCGCGGGTGACGGGGGTGGCGTGGGGCGGCGGCGGCACGGGGGTGGGATGGTGCGGGGTGGTGGCGGCTTGGGCGCGGGCGGAGAGGGAGAGGGGACAGATGGGGGGCGCGGGCGAGCGTCGATATGGATCCTAGCTAACGGAAGTTAGCTTGGCCACTTTCTTTGTCGTCTGCTAGCGGACGGCAAAGACAGTGTCCGTTAGGTGGTTCTCGGTAGTGGGCCACCCTCATTCTTTGCCGTCCACTAGAGGGCAGCAAGACTATATGCCGTCACCATGACGAAGAAGACTCTACCGACGGCAAACATGGTCTTTGACGTCAGCCAAATCTTTGCCGTCAGCTTCTATTGAGCTGATGGCAAAGAAGGTCTTTGCCGTCAGCTAGCGGACGACAAAGACCTGGCTGACGACAAAGATCCTGATTCCAGTAGTGTTGTTGTGTTCTCAAAAGGTGACAGGGAGGCAGACCTGCTCTATCGGTGTGGTGGAACCATCGGTCACTCCTGCGAAAGGCTTGGTGGGCTGAAGCTGGTCATATGGCACTTGGAGGTTGTCGAACGTGTCAACGGACAGGACATTGAGCCCTGCGCCGCCGTCGATGAGGGTCTTGGTGACTTGCACATTGCTTATGACTGGGGAGCAAAGCATCGCGGAGGGTGTCAAGCGGTAGTCAAGACTTGAGCTGATCTGTCGAATCGAAGGTGATGGGCGACTTGACCACCTCGAGCGCGCTGCGGCCTCGAGCTTGGGGAGGACTGCATTCACTTCACGAGCAAACTGTTTGAAGATACGCTGTGAGGTCGGGCTTGAGCTCCGCCCAAGATGCAAAGGCGATAGCGCTGCTCGGAAGCCCCTCGCCCTCGTCTTGATGGTGGTCATCATTCCTTCGTGGCGGTGGCGGTAGTGGAGGGAGTCCGGCGTTGCCCTGAGGACGATCCTCACGAGGCTGGTTCCTCCAGGTTCCGTCGCGAGGCTGATCCTGCCAGCGGTCCTCATGAGGCCGGGCCGCGCTGCCACTCGGGCGCTGGCCACGGCTGCCCCAGCGTCCGGCCACCACCTTCCTCCTCGGCCAGAGTTTGCCGCTGCGCTTTGGGGCGCCGATCAAGGCCCTTCTTGAATGGCTTTGAGCTCGATACTGGGCCGGTGTTGTTGGTATGCAGGTTATGGAAGGCGCAGAACGGTCGGCTGCTCTTGGATGACTCGGCCGGTCTTCGCCCCGCTTGGTGTTCCGGCTTCGCCATGAAAGCATGGCTGCTCCCTTGCGCTTCACGTCCTTGGCCTTGGCTTTCTTCTCCTCCGGGTCCATAGCCGGGAGCTCGAGGAGGGAGAGGCGTCCCTCCTCAGCTCTGGCGCACTTGGTCGCTAGGTTGAACAGCTCTAGGGACGTGCACAACTCCTCGTGGATGGCGAGCTCCTCTTTCATCTTGACGTCGCGGACGCCATCAGAGAACACGGAGATGATGGCCTCGTCTGTCACCTTGGTGATTTTGAGACGAACATTGCTGAAGCGCTGGATGTACTTTCGGAGGGTCTCTCCTGGTTGTTGCTTGACGCGAGCAGGTCACCCTGGGCCGGCGGGCGGTCACGAGTGCCCTGTAAGTTGGCAACGAAACGGTTGCGCATCTCGTCCCAGGAGGAGATCAAGCCTGGGGGCAGATTCAGGAGCCAGGAGCTGGCGCCATCCTTGAGAGCCATGGGGAACCAGTTTGCCATGATTTTCTCATCGCCGTTAGCCGCCTCGATGCTTAGCTCGTAGATCTGCAAGAACTCCACGGGGTCGAGGGTGCCGTCGTAGCGAGGAGGCAGATCTGGCTTGAACTTTCCTGGCCAGGCAACGCTACGCAGCTCGGGGGTGAAGGTGCGGCAGCCGGCCGTGGTCACCGGGGCCCGCCTTAGAGGTGGAGCTTGGTCTTGGCGCCTGTGTGACGCTACGGCAAACAGCACGGGGCCTTGCCACAACAAACGATCCTGGCGCGGTGGTGCGAGGAGCAGTGGAGCGTTCTCTTGCGGTCGAGGGACTTCTTGACAGCTTCTTTCTTCACGCGCGGGCGCCGGACGCGGCGGGTCATGCCGTGGAGCCACTCACCTTGGCGCCAGGGCGCCATCTTGGGGCAGAGGTGGTGGAGGTGCTCCGTGAGCTACGTCACCCGTGGCTGGCGGAGGGCGAGGAAGAGAGGGGGACGGTGTGTAGGGAGCCTCTCGCGCGTGACAAGCTCGGCGATGCGGTCGAGCCAGTCCTCGTAGAGGTCGTCCACTGGGCGGTAGCGCAGGAGCTCGTGCGCCATGAGGAGCGCGGCTCGCGCGTCCATGGGAGCACGGCGTGCATGGGACGAGGAACCAGCCGGGGTCAGCGATGGAGTGGCGGTGTGTCACGACCGGTTTTCCGGGTATTACATTCTGGAAAATGGCCATTGTGCTCACCAGCCCTGTGGATTATCAAGAATGATGAGGCACCAACTTGAAACAGAAATTCCAAGAAATATACAAAATATGTGGTACAAGAACATTCTGGCTTGTGAGTACAACAAATGGTTTCTAGTGGTTGATGGCGGAAGCGGTATGTGGATCATCAGTGTCTAAGGGACTCCATTTCCCCACAAGAACAGCTGACCAGGATAACTCCTATCTTCGCGAGGCTGCTATCACCATTGGTAGGTTCCGGGGCTGTCATCACGGTCGCTCCTCTCCGTGCAAGAAATCTGGCCAAGACAATAGCCAGGGACAACCAAGTGAGTACTTTGAATGTACTCGCAAACATTATGAACACAAGTATAATATAAAAACCGATAATCATGCTTTGAAAATATTCTATGATCACAATGTCTGTCATAAACTAAAATCCTTGATGCATGCAAGCATGTTATCAATATGTAACAATGAATATATAATGACAGAGTAGGAACAAGATGCACCATTCGGATGTCTGAAGCGACGTCTCGAATTGATGGTAAAAAACAAGCATGCCTCAGTCGGGCATCTGAGCGACACCACATAAAGGGCTTATGAAGTAAATGAATAACAACCATGCCGCAGTCGGGCGTCCCAGCGGCACCACATAAAGGGCTTATAAATAAACACAATGAATATCCAGGAGGTAGGACCATCTCAGGGATACTCGATAATTCAAATAATGTAACGGTTAGTCCATAACAAAATAATAATCATGGTCCTCACAAGTCACAAGTCAGTATCCAAGTTTGGTTTAACAGTTTCTCCTTCGAAGACCGACACTAAGACCAACACTTGACCCATCCCAGACTTTAATCTCTGCAGAGGGTGTACTCTTTACCCACGAGTAACGGATTCCTTTAGTCCATCGGGAATAATTCTGTCTACGGCCTTTTTGTTGAAAACACACCTAACTTGCACACACCAGCTTAACTTACCTGTCCGAATCACCCACGACGCCTGGCCAAGCAAAACTCTAAGTGGGAGGCTACAACCTCGCGTAGCATGGGATCAAATTTATATCAAGACGCCTAAGGGGTGGCCTCCTCTCGGTCTCAACCAGAAACACCCATGCCCCGGACTGTGGCTCCGCCTACCACCTACAACCGTATCTTCCACCATGGCCTCTGCAGACGGTGTGACCTAGAAAGAGGTTGACGACTTATCGAACTGCATCTCACTTGTTGTAGGGACAAGTGGTAGTACGAAACAAGTATGGGGGTTACTGGAACAAGACTCGATCTATGGTCGACTCAGGAGGTTTAAGTATTCCCTGCATATTAGCATAACGAATATATTTCATCCAATAGGCAGAATCACCACTCATCATACCCCTCATACCCTGCCGAACACACTCGTCTCGACGAGGGACTAGGGACAAGCTCGGGTCTACCTAAGATAGTGACTTTCCCGTTTTCCTTCTGGTAGGCACGAAAGGCATACGAGAATGATCATTATCACAAGCATGTCCATTTCCAACAGCAAGGAAATTTCCAATAAGCATTCATGCAAATGATCATATCACCACATAAAATAACAAGCTCTAAGTACTGAGGTGGTGTCATAATCGTGTCAAACAACGCATGCAAAGAAAAATTATGCCAGGGTTCAGAATGCTTGCCTTCAAGGTGTGGAAAGGCAGGGTGCACTCCAAAACTTTTGAAAGCTTTCTCCTTTCTCCAAAAATCCTACTTAAAAATATTCGGATCAATATATCATTTTAAAAACAATACCAAACAGTTGTCTGAATTTTTTTGCAATAAATCTTAAAATAAACTAGACAAAATTTGGGGAAGGTAGGAAAAAGAATCAATTCATTTGGAGTTATATTTAAAAAGTGATGGACAGTCAAAGTTGTGATCAAAATCTGTTTAAACAAAATAAACAAAAAAAGAAAAACGTTTCGATCAGGTATACGTCGAAGGCATATTTTCAATTTACGCTTCCACTTACTCCAGCGTGGACGACGCGTGAGTCATCGACAAGGGCCCGCCTCGCCCATCGGGTCGTTTGACTAGTCGACCTCCTCCTTCTTCCTTCCGCCTCGAAGCGGGCGGACTCGACGATGCTTGCCGGCAAATGGCGGCACTGCTCGAAACCGAGGCCATCCGCAGGCTCGGGGTCGAGGTGGTCACTCCGATGGTCGCTGGTCTCCGGGTGGACGGAGCTGTCGTGGCGAAGCCCGCGGCGACGCGGTGGCCGTCGGGTAGAGTGGTTTTTCTCCTACGGCGAGTCCCGATCAAAATTTAGCAGGGGGATGGACTCACGAGGGGGAGAGGGGGCTCCCGGTAAAGAGAGTGGAGAGGGGGAGGTTATGGTGGCGCCGGAATGGCCGGGACAGTGGCGGCGGCTGCGGTTGCCGGAGATGGGGAAGAAGACCTCCCCGGGTCGATTGGCTGTCACGGGGGAACTAGGGGAGTGTTTTGAGGCTGCCTGCGGAACGGGACGTGCTCGGGGGCCTCTTCTTATAGTGCAACAAGATCGGTTTGCGGCGGCCGTGGATAGGTTCGCCGGCGACCCGCCTCCCTATTGCTGCAGGAGGACGTGGCGGCGATTTAGCGCTGCGCATTTGTGCGAGGGATAGGCTTGACTGTTCTGCAGGGTAGGTGGCGAGTGCTAGCGTTTCGGCGGCGCCGACCGGCAGAGACGTGTCATGGACGCCGCGCAGTCGCCTGTGGGCTCTGTCGGCGGCAGTGGGGGCACCGTGGCTGCTTGGCATCATCTCGGTGAGAGGGGGAGTGTGTGGCGGCTCGCAGTTAAGCGGGCAAAACCAGGGCGCGACGGGCGGTTTCAAGCGCCAAGACGCAAAAACGCGTGCTCGCTACGCAGTAGCACGACGGACGTGCTCGACAAAATGCGAGGCATGCTAGAGGTCTCGGTGAGGTTGGGGTTTAATGCAGACCTAGGTTAGGAGTAATCGGGAGTTTATTGGACAAGGTGGATAGGCAAGGGAAGCAAGTTCATAGTGCAAACTAAAACTTATGTCAAAACTGGCCATGCCCATAAAGTGTTCGATGTAATGCCACATGCACCTAGGCATTTCTTGGAGTGGTCAAATCTTCCAGAGTGGGGTCTCTTTAGATGAATGAGAGGGTGGTGAGGTTAGTTTGCCAAAAGAAGAAACTTGCCAAAGGCAATAATTTGAGAAAAACAGCTTTTATGTAATCTGGAGGTTGTCACCTCATGGGTCAATAATCTTCCAATGGGCTCATGCTCCTGGTCTTAAGGGTTTTGCAGGGAGGACTACAAGTAGGAAAAGGAATCACAGCAAAAGGAGCAAGTTAAAATATTGATGTAGTACAAATCCTCAAGTTGGACCAGAATGGAAATGAGGATGATTCACTCAAAATTTTCAAAGAGCAGCACTGGGTTTTTGCATAAAATGGAATGATATGCTACTACTGGCATCCCAAAATTTTGGTAGAAGTTTTAAAGAAATATCTAAATAGGTTGTAGTGCAAAACTGCCCACTGGACCAGATTTGAAAATATGATGTAGAGCTCAAAATATCCAAAGAATGAAATATCTTTTTGCACAAAAGTGGTTTGGTGACATCACATGACATCTCCAAATTTTGGTGGAATTTTGAATGGATTTATAAAAGGGTTGCAAGGCAAATGGGACCCTAAACTTATGAAAAACCAATTTAGAGAAATAAAGTTCAGGGGAAAAAATAATTATATAAATAATCTTACTTATAAAAGAATTGTTTTATTTGAGAGGGTAAAAGAGTCCAATAAATTTGGGAAGTTTTTACTTGGGATAAAAAAAACTCCATAACAATAAGGAAACGAAAGGTCCTGAAGTCAACAGGAGATCCAGAAAACAAAATTTTAAGTTCCTGGAAAAATTTTAATTAATAAAACAAGGCTAAAAATTTTGGGGTGTTACAACACTACCCCCCTTAAGAAAAAATGTCGTCAGCTGTTTCGAAAAACAAATACTCCACGGTTACGTGTTTTTGGCAGCAGGGTATGTGTTCGAGCGGTTGTGAGTCTGCTGCCGTGGTGTTGTGCGAATAAAAATAATCCATGTCGTGAGAAGATATACGATGCAGCAACTCAGGGAAAAGAAATCTCACTCAAGGATTCTTCGCGAGAGAAAATAGTAATATATTAGAGTCAAACTGCAACAGGAACTACTCAAACTAATAGGAACAAAAATAAATTACACGCCGCACAAGCTCGGGGTACCACGCATAAGTTACAACGCATAAATCAGTGTTGCGATAATAGATACAGCAGCGACGTCTATAATGCAAACGGTATCTGGACGGGTCCCGAGAAAACGTCTCTGGCACTGGGATGCACTCCTCTTCTATCGAGGAAAGCGGATTGACCAGCGATGAATGTGTTTATCCTGGTCGGGCCTCAGTGGTCTGCCGATAGCGACCTGAGGATTTAAATCCGCGAGACTCTGGAGATAACCCATTACTCACTGGGTCAATCGTTCTTGAGCGATGACGTACTGGACCAGGTTGGCTAGTACTGGTTCTCTCTCAATCCGTCCACCTGGAAAAGATGTTATTCCTCCGGGTGCTGCACGGCTCGGAAAGTAATAATATCCTCTTTCACTGGCATAGGGTACCGCAAATCGAAGGCGAGCGAGTGCTACGTGTGCAGCTGCTTCTATGGCCATTAGTGGAGCTGGCATAGATTTCCCTACGAAGGAAACTTCCGTTGGGTCTTGGTTTGGGTTCACGGGAGGGATGTGCACAACGGCCCAATATTTCGAGGTGGAAGGGGTGATCCTCGATTTGAACAGCTCGTACTGGGGTGGCTGGGTAGAACCCATGGTACTGTAGGTAAAATCCCACAATATTTTGACAAAGCTACCCGGGGTTGCATCTGGGGTTCTCAGATAAATACTAGGGCTCGGCATGGCAAGAAACGGTTGTGAGAATGGTGCACAAGGTGAGGGGTGCTCGGCAAGGTCACGAGGTGGCCTTTTTATAGCACTGGAGCTGGGTCATTTTACCGTGGTGAAGGGTATTTAATTCGCCAGCTCAGCTCCAAGGGTCGGGGTCAAAGCCACAGATACATATCTCACTAAAGTGATGTATCACTGTGGGTGTTGTCGGGGTGGTTTTGGTAGCTGTGCCCGAAAAATATGCAACTGCGTGCTGACACAGTTTTGCAAGGTTACCATTTAAAACAGAGGCACAACAACAGGCTGCGTTAATTTACAAGGTCACACGATTACAATGCGAGGATACACTGAGACTCGGCACTACTTGGTGACTAGTCTACCTCGTTTACATCTAAACGAGCCTGCCTTGAGGATGTCGAGGCTTCTCCACGGGTCTCACCGTCGGGATTAGCTGGAGGTGGTTGAGGGACTGCAGGGTCGGGGTGGCGATGATGGCCATCGCGGGGATTGTTGGCCACAATCCCGTTGGAGTGTGCTCCCAAAAGACAACGAAGTACATCTGGGGTCATCAAAGCGCCTTGGTTGATGGCTGGGGATGACCTCAAGGTCTCGATTGGTTTTCCGAACAGCACGACTGGGCTGTCGGCGTCGGGTTCATCTTCTCTTCTCGCCGGGGCTCGACGAACCAGCTCTCCACGAGCTGCGATCAGATCAATGGTGATTTGATCGAACAGCTCCTCTAGTGGACCTACATAGCGCACTAGGTGCAACAACACAGGATCCGTCTCGTGATCTCCGTTGGCAGCCTGGGGTGGTCTACCATACCCTTCACGTCTGGGGTAGTAGTAGAACGAGCGACAGTTAACTCTGGGCGACAACTGCTGGAGTTGAACTATAGCCTCTCGAGCAGCTAGCTGGATGGCTTGTGGCTCGAAGGAAGTTGTCCTTCCTGTGAACTCAGGGACGTTCGCAATGCACTCTCACCGTAGAGATGTGCACAAAGGCCTGTAATTGACGGCTCTCACCGCTCATGGGTCCTTGGTACACAACATATTCTGGGGGCTCTTCTAACGCATAGGCACGACGGGTGAGGTTTGCGAGTATGGTCACAAAACCTCCAAGGTTGGTTGTTGTGGTCTCATTGTGCACGATGGGGCCAGGCATTATGGCTCGGTCTGGGGTAGAGGTTGTGATGTGCTGGATTGAGGCGAGTGTGCCCTTTTTATAGAAAAAGGGAACAAAGTCTTCCTTCGCACGCTTGCGAATGAGACAATATAGGCGTCGGTCACTGGCGTGTGATCGACAAGCTAGGTTGATAGGTTGGGCACCGACTGCCAAAAGTGTCGGGGTCACTGTGTGGCTATCTTGCATGAGAAACATGGCTGGGTTCAGGTTAAGGTCTGGTGGTTTGCCTTACCTAGGTTTATTGACCCGGCTAAGATAGGATTAGCCAATGGTCATCCTGGCTCTGATACCAAGTTTGTCACGACCGGTTTTCCGGGTATTACATTCCAGAAAATGGCCGTTGTGCTCACCAGCCCCAGGATTACTGTTAGCTGATGAGGCACCAACTTGAAACAGAAATTGCAAGAAAATATACAAAATATGTGGTAGAAGCCCATTCTGGCCTGTGATTACAACAAATGGTTTCTAGTGGTTGATGGCGGAAGCGGTTTGTGGATCATCAGTGTCTATGGGACTCCATTTCCCCACAAGAACAACTGACCAGGATAACTCCTATCTTCGCGAGGCTGCTATCATCATTGCGTAGGTTCCGGGGCTGTCATCACGGTCGCTCCTCTCCGCGCAAGAAATCTGGCCAGGACAATAGCCAGGGACAAGCCAGTGAGTACTTTGAATGTACTCGCAAACATTATGAACACAAGTATAATATAACAACCGATAATCATGCTTTGAAAATATTCTATGATCACAACGTCTGTCATAAACTAAAATCCTTGATGCATGCAAGCATGTTATTAATATGTAACAATGAATATATAATGACAGAGTAGAAATAAGATGCACCATTTGGATGTCTGAAGCGACGTCTCGAATTGATGGTAAATAACAAGCATGCCTCAGTTGGGCGTCTGAGCGACACCACATAAAGGGCTTATAAAGTAAATGAATAACAAGCATGCCGCAGTCGAGCGTCCCAGCGACACCACGTAAAGGGCTTCTAAACAAACACAGTGAATATCTAGGAGGTAGGGCCATCCCAGGGATACTCGATAATTCAAATAATGTAACGGTTAGTCCATAACAAAATAATAATCATGGTCCTCACGAGTCACAAGTCAGTATCCAAGTTTGGTTCAACAGTTTCTCCTCCGAAGACCGACACTAAGACCAACACTTGACCCATCCCATACTGTAATCCTTAACCAAGGACACGGCTATCCGAATAGGTTTAATCTCTGCAGAGGGTGTACTCTTTACCCACGAGTAACGGATTCCTTTAGTCCATCGGGACTAATTCCGTCTACTGCCTTTTTGTTGAAAACACACCTAACTTGCACACACCAGCTTAACTTACCGTGTCCTGAATCACCCACGACGCCCGGTCAAGCAAAACTATAAGTGGGGAGGCTACAACCTCGCGTAGCATGGGATCAAATTTATATCGCTACGCCTAAGGGGTGGCCTCCTCTTGGTCTCAACCGGAAACACCCATGCCCCGGACTGTGTGGCCAGCCTACCAGCTACAACCGGTATCTTCCACCATGGCCTCTCTGTATGGTGTGTGCTAGAAAGAGGTTGACGACTTACTGAACCGTACCCTACTTGTTGTAGGGACAAGTGGTAGTACGAAACAAGTATGGGGGTTACTGGAACAAGACTCGATCTATGGTCGACTCAGGACGTTTAAGTATTCCCTGCATGATTAGCATAACGAATATATTTCATCCAATGCATGTAATCACCACTCATCATACCCCTCATGCCTGCCGACACACTGCCTCGACGAGGGACTAGGGACAAGCTCAGGTCTACCCAAGATGTGACTTTCCTGCTTTTCCTTCCTAGAGGCACGAAAGGCATACAAGAATGATCATTATCACAAGCATGTCCATTTCCAACAAAGAAGGAAATTTCCAATAAGCATTCATGCAAATGATCATATCACCACATAAAATAACGAGCTCTAAGTAATTGAGGTGGTGTCATAATCGTGTCAAACAACGCATGCAAAAAAAATTATGCCAGGGTTCAGAATGCTTGCCTTCAAGGTGTGGAAAGGCAGGGTGCACTCCAAAACTTTTGAAAGCTTTCTCCTTTCTCCAAAAATCCTATTTAAAAATATTTGGATCAATATATCGTTTTAAAAATAGTACCAAAAGTTGTCTGAATTTTTTTGGAATAAATCTTAAAATAAACTAGACAAAATTTGGGGAAGGTAGGAAAAAGAATCAATTCATTTGGAGTTATATTTAAAAAGTTATGACAGTCAAAGTTGTGGTCAAAATCTGTTTAAACAAAATAAACAGAAAAAGAAAAACGTTTCGATCAGGTATACGTCGAAGGCGTATTTTGAATTTACGCTTCCACTTACTCCAGCGTGGACGGCGCGTGAGTCACTGACAATGGGCCCGCCTGGCCCACTGGTCAGGTTTGACTAGTCGACCTCCCCTCCTTCTTCCTCCGTCTGAAGCGGGGCGGGACTCGCGATGCGCCGGGTGAACGGCGGCACCGTTTGGGAAACCGAGGCCGTCCGCGGGCTCAGGGGGTCGAGGTGGTCACTCTGGTGGTCGTTTTGGTCTCTGGGGTGGACGGAGCTGTCAGCGGCGAGCTCCGCGGCGGACGGTGGCCGTCGGGTAGACTGGTTTTTCTCCTGCGGCGAGTCCTGATCAAAATTTAGCAGGGGGATGGACTCACGAGGGGGAGAGGGGGCTCCTGGTGAAGAGAGTGGAGAGGGGGAGGTTCTGGTGGCGCCGAAATGGCCGGACAAGGGCGCGGCTGCGGTTGCCGGAGATGGGGAAGAAGACCTCCCGGTCGATTGGCCGTCACGGGGAACTAGGGGAGTGTTTTGAGGCTGCTGCGAACGGACGTGCTCGGGGCCTCTTCTTATAGTGCAACGAGATCGGTTTATGGCGCGGCCGTGGATAGGTTCGCCGCGAACCGCCTCCCCGCTGCAGGAGGACGGCGGCGAGCGCTTGCGCATTTGGCGAGGGGATAAGCTTGGACTGTTCTGCAGGGTAGGTGGCGAGTGCTAGCGGCTCGGGCGGCGCCGACCTGGCAGAGACGCGCTGCGGACGCCGGCGTGCCGCCAAGGGGCTCTGTCGGCGGTGCTGTGGGGCACCAGGGCTGCTTGGCATCATCTGGTGAGAGGGGGAGTGTGTGGCGCGGCTCTGCAGTGGGGGCAAAACCAGGGGCGCGACGCTGCGGTTTCAAGCGCCAAGACATGCAAAACGCGTGCTCTGCTCGCGCCCAGAGCACGCACGGGACGTACTCGACAAAATGCTAGGCATGCTAGAGGTCTCGGGTGAGGTTGGGGGTTTAACAGACGTAGGTTAGGAGTAACTGGGAGTTTATTGGACAAGGTGGTTAGGGAAGGGAAGCAAGTTCATATGCAAACTAAAACTCATGTCAAAACTGGCCGTGCCCATAAAGTGTTTGACAGAATGCAACATGCACCTAGGCATTTCTTGGAGTGGTCAAATCTTCTAGAGTGGGGTCTCTTTACATGAATGAGAGGGTGCTGAGGTTAGTTTGCCAAAAGAAGAAACTTGCCAGTGCAATAATTTGAGAAAAACAGCTTTTTAAGCGAGAAACTAGAGGCTGTCACCTCATGGGTCAAAAATCTTCCAATGGGCTCATGCTCCTGGTCTTAAGGGTTTTGCAGGGAGGACTACAAGTAGGAAAAGGAATCACAGCAAAAGGACCAAGTTAAAATATTGTTGTAGTACAAATCCTCAAGTTGGACCAGAATGGAAATGAGGATGATTCACTCAAAATTTTCAAAGAGCAGCACTAGGTTTTTGCATAAAATGGAATAATATGCTACTACTGGCATCCCAAAATTTTGGTAGAAGTTTTAAATAAATATTTAAATAGGTTGTAGTGCAAAACTACCCACTGGACCAGATTTGAAAATATGATGTAGAGCTCAAAATATCCAAATAATGAAATATCTTTTTGCACAAAAGTGGTTTGGTGACATCACATGACATCTCCAAATTTTGGTGGAATTTTTGAATGGATTTATAAAAGGGTTGCAGTGCAAATGGGACCCTAAACTTATGTAAAACAAATTTAGAGAAATAAAGTTCAGGGAAAAAAATAATTATATAAATAATCTTACTGATAAAAGAATTGTTTTATTTGAGAGGGTAAAAGAGTCCAATAAAATTGGGAAGTTTTTACTTGGGATAAAAAAAACTCCATAACAATAAGGAAAAGAAAGGTCCTGAAATCAACAGGAGATCCAGAAAACAAAATTTTAAGTTCCTGGCAAAATTTTAATTAATAAAACAAGGCTAAAAATTTTGGGGTCTTACACGGTGCGGCCGTCCCGCCGCACCGAGGGGTGCAGTGAGGACGCTTGCTGCTCGTTCCCCGCCGGGCCGGTGGTGGCGTTGGCGGCAGGTGACGGGGAACGACAAGGTGGCCTGCCGACGGGAGCCGTCTGAGCGACATGGGCGGCGAGGGCAGCCCGTCGCTCGGCACGAGAACGGCGAGCGTCCGCTATGGAGACTATGGAGCAACGGGGCGCGGAGCGACGGAAAGGAAGCTTTGGCGTACACCTACCCAGCGTGCCAAATGTTGGATCACGCGTTCCGGCAAAACCCTCAAGGTTCGAACACTGGGTGCGCACGAAGATTTCCCCCCTACCGATCCATGGCCTAGCTTGCTAAGATCTCAAGAACGAGGTCGACGAACCCACAATACAAGGGACGCAAGATTTATACTGGTTCGGGCCACCGTTGTGGTGTAATACCCTACTCCAGTGTGGTGGTGGTGGATTGCCTCTGGGGCTGATGATGAACAGTACAAAGGGGGAAGAACAGCCTCCTGAGGTTGAGGTGTTCTTGTGCTTGGCGAACTTGTGTGTGTGTGGATTTGATTAGCTCAGGCTTGCTTGCCTCTCGATCAGTTCGTGTTAGTTGCCCTCTACTATGGTGGCTAGTCGTATTTATATAGGCCCTGGTCCTCTCCCCAAATATTGAGCGGGAAGGGATCCAACAACGGCCAATTTGAAAGGGGACAGCTAGTAGAACTTCTCCTGACAAAAGCGGTCTTCACCTGCAAAAGGCTCTGGTGGTGACGCCGCCTTGGGCTCCATGGTGACCTCCATCTTGCCGTCCTGCTGGTCTTGGTCTTGTTGCACCGATATGGAAACCTTTGCTTGATGCCTCGGTACTCCGCGCCTGCGCTTGCCTCCTTAGTACCAAAGAGGAAACAAGGACACTGCTCGCACTGGCGCCCGCCTGATCTAGATCGTCATGACTCACGTCACGAGAAGCTCACGAGGTTTTCCTTTCCTTGATCTCTCCGCCCCTCACGAGCCTGCCTGGCGAGGCCGCTCCTGAGGAGGTCTTGTGTCATCCACCTCGCGAGGCTTGGACCCTCGCAATGGTATTGAATGCCTTGTTGATGAAGATGGGCCGTACGGGCCTGCTAGCGCAGCCACGCCGCGGGCCGCAGGCAGGCAAGTCTGGGGACCCTCGTTCCCAGAACGCAGAGAGGGTCCCGAACTCTGCGTCTAGGATCGATGCTAAGAGGAGACATGGTACACGATGTTTACCCAGGTTCGGGCCCTCTCTATGGAGGTAATACCCTACTTCATGCTTTGTTGATCTTGATGAGTATGAGTATTACAAGAGTTGATCTACTATGAGATCGTAATGGCTAAAACCCTAAAAGTCTAGCCTGTATGATTGTGATTGCCTCTACAGACTTAACCCTTCGGGTTATATAGACACCGGAGGGGACTAGGGTTGTACAAAGTCGGTTACAGAGAAAGGAATCTTCACATCCAAACGCCAAGCTTGCCATCCATGCCAAGGAGAGTCCCAACCAGACACAGGAGAGAGTCTTCTGTCTTAGATATTCATGGCCCATCAGCCCGGCCCATGTCCAATAGGTCGGACGCCCGAAGACCCCTTACTCCAGGACTCCCTCACCCGCACCTTGGACACAAGAATCCAAATCCACGATCGACATAGGCTGCTTGCACGTGTCTTTAAAATTTTGAATGAAACACGCTTTCAACTCTGCCCATGATCTAATGGAGTTAGCGGGCAGCCCCTTCAACCAAGTACGAGCTGGCCCATCCAACATCGTGGTGAAATACTTAGCACACGCAACATCACTGACATCTAGCATCTCCATGGCCAACTCATAGCTCTAGTTCCAAGCCTCCGGGGGCTGATCCGCCGTGTAACTCGGCACCATGCGAGGACCCTTGAAATCTTTAGGCAAACGCTTATTACGTAGAGCCGTGTCAAGACCCCGATCCTAAGTCACACCGATATAGCATGTAACACATCATATCGCTTTGCGGCCTCACGCATGGTATCCCCACGGGTACCACCTTACCTGGCCCGGGACCGTTTGCGCCTTTTGGCTCACGTATATTATAGTGTCACTAGCATCCATATGAAAGAGAACCCGGGCCGACATGTCTACTTGTAGACCCAAGGTGGCACTAACTTAAAGGGACAAGCATACATGACCCAGCAACAAACGTGTCGGTCATCAACGTATGAACCGAAGTCGTAGCAAGCTACAAGGACTTAAAGGAACAACGCATGACATTTCCCCGAAGGGACAGATAGTGGAATGAAGAAGGACACATGCCAGCCAGCCTAAGTGTTCCAGAGCAGTAGCAAGCTACCATGGCTCAGTGGAAGTACTAGGAGACATTTTCCCATAAGAGAGTCTACCAAGAATTAACAACTAGGTTGTCAGATCCCACATATGCCAAGCATTTCAATAACATACACACAATATGCTCGATATGTGCAAATACAACATGGTATCACAACAAAACTCTATGACTCAATGTATTTATTCATTAGGCTCCGGAGAGCCAGATATTACAAACATGGGTCTGATGACCCAGCATTCAAGTCATACAACCAACCAGCACAGGCGGAAGCATAAACATGTTTGAGTACATACATCTGAAAAGAGAGAAGGGTAGTAAGCCTATCTATCTACAAGACCCTCCAACGGGTACAAGATCGTAGCTGAGGTAACAAGCTAAATGTCGAAGTCCATGCGGAACTACTAGTGAGACTGAAGTCTCTTTGCAAAAACATAAATTAAGAAAACGTGAGTAGAAATGTACCCAGCAAGACTTACATCAGAACTAGCTACATATGCATCAGTATCAACAAAGGGGGTGGTGGAGATTAACTGCAGCAAGCTAGCTTTGACTCAGTGGCTATCCTATACTACGACTGCTGGTAACTCTTTTGAGGTGGCGCACACGAGTCCACATATTCACCATATCAATACACCACTATGGATCCGCTCCTCTCTCCCTACGAGAAGGCCATCAACAGCGCTCATGCTTATCTTTCGCATTTTAGAGTATCCACTTTCACTTGTCTATGAACTGCACAAGCAACCAAGTAGTCCTTTACCGCGAACGCGGCTATTCGAATAGATGATGTTAACCCTGCAGGTGTGTACTTCTTCACACACACTCCTGCCACTTACCACCATGTACACGTCGTGTATCTCATCAACCTTCAAGCCCCAAACGAGGAATCCGGCCGAGGTTTCGCTCACGGCCCCAAACGTTGAGAGCAGGGTTCCTGAGGCACCAAAAATATTGGTTTGGATTTTACCTCTTGCCAATATATCCATAGGATAACAGGAACATTTTCTTGGACTTATTTGAAGCAGTTTTATCTTGATCATTTTTAAAAGGATTCTGAGGCTTTGAAAATTCCTCAATTCAAATTTCATTTGAATTTAAACATGATGCAACAACCAAGGTAGTCCAAGGGCAAGGTAAAGCTAGGGATGTGACAACTCACCCCCACTAAATGAGAATCTCCTCCCGAGATTCAAGACGTGAGGTAAGAAGACAGAGGGTACACAAAACTTTACAATCTTCATGATCCAACTGCCCTTCTCGGAGATGTTGATTCATCGCATCATATTGATTTTGTCGTCTTTGCCTTCGGGAACTTCATCCAACATGATGACGACCGAAAGAAACTCTACTAGAAACGATCTTCTTGAGATCGGGCAACTCAAGATCAACTCATGCAGTGAGACGTAAGAACACCTCTTTAGTTTAGACTCAAAACACACAGCAAGAGGGGTGGAAGAAACAGAGGACGAAGGTTCAATTTGGTAGGCAATAATTCCGTGTTAAAGAAGATGGTGAACTAGTTTCCGAGTAGCGAGGAGTTAATTGCCCTTCATACCACAACGGGGCACCTTAGAGGAGGTGACTCGTTCAATTATTCCCTTAAGTGACAAAAAGAATTACTTTTGATACGAAGATCATTGAAACTCTTCATACCAGGTTAAGGCAGTTCACAAATGATCGTTTGAAGGAGTTCAAAGAAATGACATACTAGGACTATGATGGATGATGTGGGCTACCTTGTTGAAGACAACGTAATGGATGTTTTTTTTCCTATCATCGAAAATGGATGGGACCCATGGTAGGACCACTTCTGAAGATGATCCTGAACAGCAATTGCTGAGAAGGGCAGCCCATGGGAAATTGGCACACTGGCGGTGCAAGCTGGGAACAAAATGCAAATGTTGGGAATGTTCCAACCATCATATCCGCCTGAGATTCAGATCTGGTTGGTAATAGGATACTTCAAGCTCAACATGTCTGCAAAAGAAAATTTGCAACACAATTTGACGAGATGACATTGCGAGATTCTAGGGAAATGGCCTATGGTAGTAAGCTACAAAACATGAGCGGGTTTTTCTCTACACATGTGAACATGTTGTCCCAGACAAGCGTGACCACGTAGTAGTCTTATAATAAAACACCACCGAGTTCTAGTTGGGAACCATCATCGCGGATAACGAAGTCCTTACATAAGTCATATGATTAGCTCTTAAGTAGGAACTTCTTCTCCTTGAACAAATCAATCAGTGGCTTGGCATGCTAGAAGATACATATGGAATGGAGGTATCGAGCCTATCAAACCATAGAAAACTTCGCACATGCATGACTGACTTGGGATGATTCTAGAGGAAGCAAAAATAAGGTTTCTTGAATTCACGATGACAACTCACACTAGGTGCACATGAATTAGAAGAAGTCACTTGTTTCATCCAAACATAGACTTCATGAATGGGACACGAAGAAAATGCTTACATAAGTTTCCAAGACTATCTTGATGTTCAACACGAATCATGGAGAAAATAAAGATGTTGCTGATGGGCTCAACAACAACTCATCCAGGTTTCCATATACATGGTATTTCACAATTATGTGAACAAGGTGATAGAATTGGTCTGACCCAAAAGATATAATGGTGTATGCAGGGATCAACCATGAGTAAGACAATCATTAGGAATATCGTTGGTTCTGATTTTATTTGATGATAGCTCACACTCAAATCAAAGTTTTGACAAGACAATAGATCCAACAACTGATCATGAGGACCATTTAATGAAGATATCATCTTACTTCAACACACACACACACACACACACACACAAAAGATATCCCTTTGAAATGAACTAAGTCAGATAAAGCTTTTATCTTCCAACTCTCCAAGGTATTGTTTAGCTTATCCAACTAGTTCAGGAGTATCCAACACAGATCCCTGGAGAAAGGGTGGTTTACAGGAAAACAAACTTGATCACAAACTCAACATAGCAATCAGGTGACAACCTGGTAATGCTTCCGAGAAGATATTCGGAAAATCACGAACCACCAATATGTTATTAATCTCGAGAACAATCTTTCTTTCGAGGCAAGACGATGTGATCAAACAAGCAAGGGGTTGACACAATCCTAACTCATTGATCGAAGAGTGCACCAAGAAGTATGAACTAGGTAGCACAATCTATCTTGAATGATGATTAAATAACCAACACGCTAAGAATGAGAATATTGTCCATTAACTACCAAGCAACGGAGTTGCTAGGAGTATTGATTTCACACATCACAGTTCACTTGTCAGCATTCCGGTTACAACCAACACGGAGACTGAGGGATGAATAATGATGGCGAGAAGTTTCACTTTATCAAGAGTTCATAGGAGGTAGTGCAATTCCCATGACATTTATGACATAAAGAGGCAACACTCCAAGGTAGAACTGAACAAAAGATGGATTGGCATTTGGATATGCGGAATACAACTGCTTTGACCCAACCCCGGAGATGGACGAGGTACTGGAGTTTGTTTCTTCTAGTCATTCCAGAATAGAATGGCTTGACAGACCACAAGAATAATAGGCATCGATGAACGAATGCACGCATTCTCTTGACTATCAATTGATAGACGAAGGTCATAAAACAACTAAAGGGGGACAACTCAAAGGAACATACGATTTTCTGAGTTGTGGGTGCATAGATTAGCATGTCGAACGAATTCAACATATTTCTTCCGGATAACCCATGCAGAAAGGTAGAACTGGCAGAGTCACAACATAGAATCGAGAACTCATCAAGAGCACTCTGTTTGTGATCTTTCGGTTCAACGAGGAACTTCTGCCATAAGTAGTTCATGGTATTTGGAAGAGGAAAATACCACAGACCTTGAGGACTATCGCAAAGGTTACTAATATCCTAATGGAACTAGCAAACACTATGAACATGAAGTAAGTAGGGTGAATCTCGGGTTCAAAAACCCAGGATTAGAATGCCTACTAATTAAGTGGCATCACGGAATGCTTTCGAGAATGATGACCAGAATCATCACACTAGGAACACAAAATATGGCTAGATTACTAGGTGATCCTCTAAGACACCTAGGGTCATAATAATAGCTCCAACATATATGTCGAGGCAACAGAGTACCTCAACTCACCGATTAGTGTGGTTAAACTGGCCCAAAGAAACATCGAGAACGGAAAGAAGGGATGTGGCACCCCGGTCAAAGCGACCGGTTTACCATGCATTGCCATCCCAGAGAACATGTCTTCTGGCAACACACAACATCTTGGTACAGAAAGCAACCGCTTTATTGATGCTAGCGGATCAGAGTTTATATTACAACAGTTGTGGAGGCCAAGCGGCACACCCGGTGCGGCTGAACAATATGTACAATATTTAGTGAACATAAAGGGGCTTCGATCATAACAACTATGCGGCAGCGGAACAACGTCGTAGCGGAAACTCCATATCACAGGGACACCGATGTGGACACGATCTAGACTCGAGCAGCGCTCCTCTCCAACGAGACTTCCCTGAAATCTGGCATGACACGCCAAGTCAGTACATTGAATGTACTTGCAAGCTCACAACAGGCATAATCATAATGGCAAACAATATCATGATGATTAACCAAATAATAATGCAACACTATATGTCCAACATGTTGTGATCATGCTCGAACGTCCCTTGGGACGGACTTACCAACCGTGATCATTCTCTGATCACAAACAAACCACCATCATGGTCTTGACAGGGGTAACTCGTGATCCTTACTGCGATCACAACCACGACCAATATTTGGTCCCGAACCTCTCGATGGCCTTTCCTCCATCATCAACAGTGCAAAGTTCATAACTTAGTGTGCAAATTTTATTAAATGTTGACTCATGGTGGGACCTACTACGAGGTGTCCGTGACCGTGGACTCGGCTATCGATAGATTATACACTCTGCAGAGGTAGCGCACTGTACCCACACCATGGAACCCATGGCCTCGCACTCCCATTCGGGTGGACCAACGGCATTCCGATGAAACCTTTCCATTGCCATGACACTCTCCCGTCCACTCCGCCCCAATCCCCAACGGGCTAGTACTGGGTGGCCCCATGTCTTCCAAAGACACAACGACCACCGTCGTGCCCAAAACGATCCCACTCGGGGACCCGGTACCATAATCTCAACAACGGGCACACAAGATTATGCCTTCTTACCGGGCCAGGGTAAGCATGCCATAACCTTCCCTAGTTGGAGGCACCGACCATAGGCAATGTCAATGAACCGAATCAAGGCCTTCCCACAAACGAAAATGTGGTTGCACTGGGAAAAACTCGATTCAGCGGCACCATGAACCAGTCAATGATATATTCAAGTTGAGTTATATTCGGGTTCAACTTAAAATGAAAATGACCGGTGTCATACCATGCCGTGAAGTGTAAAACTACACATGCATCACTTATTAATGAAAATGACTGATGTCATCCATATTCACACTAAGCATAAACATCAACAACTTATATAACTTTCCTGGTCAAGGTGACTCACATTTTAACCAAAATATTTTGCAGCAAGTTTTGTTATTTTCTCATGCAAGAACGTAACTCCGATTAATTTCTCACATGCATAGCAAAGATTATACCACAAACAAATCCTAATTTCTTTACCAAACAAGTTAGGTTCAAAGATTCTGTAAGTCAAATAAAATGACTAAACAAGTACTTAACAGAGTATTTTCTAGCAAATTTTTACCATTTTATTTATGTAAGAAAATAGCTTTAAGTAATTACTAACATGCATAACAAAATTATTTTTATCATCACCACAGATAGATCTTAGCTTTACTTTACCAACTAAGCTAGTGTCAACATTCTGTAAATCAAACATAATAACTAACAAGCACTTAACAGAATATAAATAACATATTAGTTATTTAAATGCATGGATTAATCATTTCATTCAAGTAATAAAATCATAAATATTGAAGTGACACCATGAAAATGTTGTTGTGGCTTGCCTTAGTGCAGATGCGGTTCACAAGCCTTCTGGTGATCCTCAAGACAAGCCTCACCCTCTGAAAATAATTTTAAACACAAAAGGAAAATATCAAGAACACTTCTGAAAATCACTAGAAATTCTAAACAGCTCAGAAAAATCTCATCTTTGGTGATCTGCTAGATTTCTTTGTAAAGAACAAAATGCAAAAAGAATCAATTCATTTGGACTTCTGGTTGAAGAGTTATGTCTGTTTGAAGTGTTCTGTAAATTCAAATGAATTTGAATAAAAATAAACAGACTGGGGGTGACGTCGAAGGCGTAAAGCCCGGGGGCGCCACCACTCATACCGCTTCGCACGCGTACAGAGTGGCTGACTAGCGGGCCCCTCTAGTCAGGTGAGGAGGAGGGGAGAAGGAAATAGAGGGAGCCGCGGCTTCGCCGGAGCTCTTGCCGGCGACGAGGGCTCCTTGGCCAAAACGAGAGGGAGGGAAGGAGAGACGGGACGGAGATGCACCTGCCCGTACCCGTAGCGTAGCTAGGGGTGGTCGGACAGTGTCAGAATCGACCTCACAAGCGGAGGCAGAACACGGTGGTCGCCGGAGATGAGGAAGACAACGAGCAGAGGAAACTCCAGGGACTCCAAGGGGACGAGATGGCTTCACCAGAGAGAGGCGGAAGGCCCTGGAAGGATCGCCCTCGCCTGGGAGGGGCTGGAGCTACTACGGCGACCAGAGGGGATCGCCGGCGAGCTCGAGTTCGAGGACGGCGGCCCGCGGCCTGCCCGACCGGGCTACGGCTTCCTACTCGCTTCTGGGGTGTGTGGGAGTGCTGGATGGTGCTCGAGGAGGCTGGAGGCGGCTCCATTTATAGGCGAGCAGAGAGGGGGGGTTCGGGCTCCGCCGGTGGACACCTGTCCACGGCGCCCGGCGATGAGCGGCGTCAGTGAGAGGGGGAGAAGGCGACGCAGCTCACGCGGCAACTGTTGGCGAACGGGGACGAGCACAGGAACGAGGAGAAGGCGATGAGCACAGTGCACACCGCACTGTTGGGTTGGCTGGACCGTGCCCGTGCTCGCTGCAGCGAGCTCCGACGTCGGTGAGCGCCAGACGGAAGTTAATGGCGTTGAGATGAAGATGGTGGCGAGGTTTGGCACGCTCGGGCAGACGAGGGAAGCGAGCACGCGCGAACAGAGCGCTCGGTGGCACTCAGAGCGCGTCGACACGCAGGCATGACATGGTGGACACGCGTGGTCACCGCGCGAACTCCTCGCTCAGGCCAGCCTACGTCCAAAAATCATGTCTGGCATGTTGTTCGTGGTAGTTTTGAAGTTTACCACGGTTTGGTTTGGATCCAGGTGTAGTAGAGGATTTTTTACATGCCAAGTAAGTTTCTGGTCAGTAACTTTGAGCAGTTACTGTGGTCAAATGGCTGGGAGTTGGAGGTTGTGCTTTCGTGGTTAGCCATGATCTACTAAGGTGAAAATGCACAAGAAAACCTAGGCACAATGGAGCAAGTAAAATGGTAGTTGCTGTAGAAACCACCATTTTTGTCGAGAACAAAAAATATTTTCCGTAGCAAAAATATTCCAAAAAGTGATGAAATATTTTTGCTCAGGAAGGTGCCCTAGGGTTCAAAGAATATTTGTGAATTATCTCAGATTTTTCTGGGCCATAAATATTGGGGTTGCTTTGGAGCATACTGATCTGGCTAGGGTTTTTGGGAGAAAATGAATATTTTTCATTTAAGAAAAATATTCCAAAGATTATTTTGGGGTGGATTAGAAGGGGAATGATGATTAGGGAGGGAAATGAAGCACTTGGGTGAAAGCCAAGGGTACCCAAGTGTTGAAGTCCATATGAAAAGATTCAAAAACTCCAAATTTCAAATGACTCCAAATGAAAATCAATCAAATGAGAGAGGGCAAAAACCAGGCTGTCACAAGGGAGTTGCAATTGCATCATACTACTTCGAAACCTGGGATGACTCAGACAACTTAACGGCTGTAAATGCTCAAAAAGATTTGAGATATCCTGCAAAATAGTGCCATGACTATTCAACGTCACAATATCAAGGTTCTGAAGCCAGCTATGAACATACAGAAGTAGTAGAAATTGAACTAAGACTTGAATCCATCAATCCTATAAGTCTATGGATTAGTAACACATGATATTGATAGAAACAATAGAAAGCCTAGTTCCTTAACCCCGTAGGAAAGATAAGATGACTTGGATCAGAAGGGCATAGGGTAAAGGAGTAAAAAGACCCTTATGTTCCCTTCCACAATCAATTCCCTTACATAACTAAAGAATTTCTAGACTCAACTTCAACCAGTTTGGCTTGGTAATCCTACAGCCAGTCAGGCTCTAATACCAAAGCTGTCAGGATCCCGATCCTAAGTCACACCGATCTAGCATGTAACACATCATATCGCTTTGCAGCCTCATGCACGGTATCCCCACGGGTGCCACCTTACCTGGCCCGGGACCGTTCGCGCCTTTTGGCTCACGTATATGATAGTGTAGCTAGCATCCATATGACAGTGAACCCGGGCCGACATGTCTAGTCGTAAACCCACGGTGGCACTAACTTACAAGGACAGGCATACATGACGCATCAACGAATGTGTCGGTCATCAACGTATGAACCCAAGTCGTAGCAAGCTACCAGGACTTAAAGGAACAACGCATGACATTTCCCCGAAGGGACAGACACAGGAATGAAGAAGGAGACATGCCGGCCAGCCTAAGTGTTCCGGAGTAGTAGCAAGCTACCATGGCTGAGTGGAAGCACTAGGAGACATTTCCCCATAAGAAAGGCTACCAAGAATAAACAACTAGATTGTTGGATCCCACACATGCCAAGCATTTCAATAACATACACACAATATGCTCGATATGTGCAAATACAACATGGCATCACAACAAAACTCTATGACTCAAAGTATTTATTCATTAGGCTCCGAAGAGCCAGATATTACAAACATGGGTCTGATGACCTAGCATTCAAGTCATACAAGCACCAAGCACAGGCGAAAGCATAAACATATATGAGTACAAACATCTCAAAAGACAGAAGGCTAGTAAGCCTATCTATCTACACGACCCTCCAAACAGTACAGGATCGTAGCTGAGGTAACAAGCTAAACATCGAAGTCCACGCGGCACTACTAGTGAGACTGAAGTCTCTCTGCAAAAATATAAATTAAGCAAACGTGAGTACAAATGTACCCAGCAAGACTTACATCAGAACTAGCTACATATGCATCAGTATCAACAAAGGGGGTGGTGGAGTTTAACAATAGCAAGCCAGCTTTGACACAGTGGCTATCCTATACTATGACTGCTGGTAACTCTTTTGAGGTGGCACACACGAGAACACATATTCACCGTATCAATACACCACTATGGATCCGCTCCCGTCTCCCTACGAGAAGGCCATCCATAGCACGCACGCTTATCTTGCGCATTTTAGATTATCCACTTTCACTTGTCTATGAACTGCACAAGCAACCAAGTAGTCCTTTACCGCGGACGCGGCTATTCGAATAGATGATGTTAAACCTGCAGGGGTGTACTTCTTCACACACGCTTCCGCCACTCACCACCATGTACACGTCATGTATCTCGGCAACCTTGAAGCGGAAGCCTGGCGAGGGAGTCGGCCATGACCTGACTAACCACACAAGTCTCTAGTCCAGGTTTATTGCCTATTCGGGTTCCATCCACAAGTATATCCAGCTGAGGTTTCGCTCACGGCCCCAAACGATGAGAGCAAGGTTCCCGAGGCACCAAAAATATTGGTTTGGATTTTACCTCTTGGCAATATTTCCATAGGATAACATGAACATTTTCTTGGACTTATTGGAAGCGGTTCTATCTTGATCACTTTTCAAAGGATTCTGAGGCTTTGAAAATTTCTCAATTCAAATTTCATTTGAATTTAAACATGATGCAACAACCAAGCTAGTCCAAGGGCAAGGTAAAGCTAGGGATGTGACAACCCGACACTAAACATGGCACACCTAAGGTTCTAGACGTCACTCCCGCCTCCACCGATGCCGATGGATAAATAGGTGATTATTGTTGAGCCGCCAGCTGAGCCGCCAACTCAGCCTCCCGACGTGCTCTACCCTGATCCACCAAGGTCTGAGCATCAACACCACTGCGCGCCGGGTCATGCCCACGAGGTTGGTTACGGTGTTGTTCGTTGCTCGAAACTGCTGGTGAGTCAATGTGCCGGCTATAACTCCGGCTTGGCCAAGGGGTTGAGTGAATCCTTTCACGACTATACGAATAAGCCGCCTGCTGATACGTCCATTTTCATCATGCTTTTATATCGATATTTATGGCATTATGGGTTGTTGTTACATGTTATGTCACAATACTTATGCCTATTCTTTCTTATTTTACAAGGTTTACATGAAGAGGGAGAATGCCGGCAACTAGGATTCCGGGCTGGAAAAGGAGCAAATATTACAGACCAATTCTGCACAGCTCCTAAAGTTCTGAAACTTCACGGAAGTCATTTTTGGAATTAACAAAAAATACTGAGTGAAGAAACTACCAGAGGGGGCCACACCCTTGCCACGAGGGTGGGAGGCGCGCACCCTGCCTCGTGGGCCCCCTGGCAGGCCTCCGGTGCCCATCTTCTGCTATATGAGGTTTTTTGTCTGAAAAAAATCAGAAGCAAGCTTTCGGGAACAAATTCCGCCGCCACGAGGCAGAACCTTGGCGGAACCAATCTAGGGCTACGGCAGAGCTGTTCTGCCAGGGAAACTTCCCTCCGGGAGGGGGAAATCATCGCCATCGTGATCACCAACGATCCTCTCATCGGTGGAGGGTCAATCTCCGTCAACATATTCACCAGCACCATCTCCTCTCAAACCCTAGTTCATCTCTTGTATCCAATCTTTGTCCCAAAGCCTTAGATTGGTACCTCTGGGTTACTAGTAGTGTTGATTACTCTCCTTGTAGTTGATGCTAGTTGGTTTATTTGGTGGAAGATCATATGTTCAGATCCATTATGCATATTAATACCCCTCTGATTATGAACATGAATATGAATTGTGTGTAGTTACTTTTGTTCCTGGGGACATGGGGGAAGTCTTGCTATTAGTAGTCATGTGAATTTGGTATTCGTTCGATATTTTGATGAGATGTTTGTTGTCTTTCCTCTAGTGGTGTTATGTGAACATCGACTACATGATACTTCACCATTATTTGGGCCTAGAGGAAGGCATTGGGAAGTAATAAGTAGATGATAGGTTGCTAGAGTGACAGAAGCTTAAACCCTAGTTTATGCGTTGCTTCGTAAGGGGCTGATTTGGATCCATATGTTCCATGCTATGGTTAGGCTTACCTTAGTACTTCTTTTGTAGTTGCGGATGCTTGCATTAGGAGTTAATCATAAGTGGGATGCTTGTCCAAGTAAGGACAGCACCCAAGCACCGGTCCACCCACATATCAAATTATCAAAGTACCGAACGTGAATGATAGGAGCGTGATGAAAACTAGCTTGACAATAATTCCCATGTGTCCTCGGGAGCGCTTTTCTCTATATAAGAGTTTGTCTAGGCTTGTCCTTTGCTACAAAAAGGATCGGGCCATCTTGCTGCAATTATTTACGCTTGTCACTTGCTACCCGTTACAAATTACTTTATCACGAAACTATCTGTTACCTATAATTTCAGTGCTTGCAGAGAATACCTTGCTGAAAACCGCTTGTCATTTCCTTCTGCTCCTCGTTGGGCTCGAAACTCTTACTTATCGAAAGGACTACGATAGATCCCCTATACTTGTGGGTCATCAAGACTCTTTTCTGGCACCATTGTCGGGGAGTGAAGCGCCTTTGGTAGGTGGAATTTGGTAAGGAAAATTTATATAGTGTGCTGAAATTTACTTCACTTGTTACTATGGAAATTAATCCTCTGAGGGGCTTGCTCGGGGTATCTTCACCCCGACCAGTAGAGCAAAGAGTTGCTCCTCAACCTACTGAACCTACTGAAAATGTTTACTTTCAAATTGCTTCGGGTATGATAGAGAAACTGCTAGCTAATCCTTTTGCAGGAGATGGAACATTGCATCCCGATTTACACCTAATCTATGTGGATGAAGTTTGTGGATTATTTAAGCTTGCAGGTATGCCCGATGATGTTATCAAGAAGAAGGTCTTCCCTTTATCTTTGAAGGGAGAGGCATTGACATGGTATAGGCTATGTGATGATATGGGATCATGGAATTCACTTTATCTTTGAAGGGAGAGGGATTGACATGGTATAGGCTATGTGATGATATGGGATCATGGAACTACAAACGATTGAAATTGGAATTTCATTAGAAGTTTTACCCTATGCATCTTCTTCATCGTGGTCGTAATTATATATATAATTTTTGGCCTCGCTAAGGAGAAAGCATCGCTCAAGCTTGGGGGAGGCTTAAGTCAATGTTATATTGATGCCCCAATCATGAGCTCTCAATAGAAATGATTATTCAAAAATTTTATGCTCGGCTTTCTCTCAATAATCGCTCCATGGTCGATACTTCTTGTACTGGCTCTTTTATGATGAAGACTATTGAATTCATATGGGATTTATTGGAAAGAATTAAGCGCAACTCTGAAGACTGGGACCTCGACGAAGGTAAATAGTCAGGTATTACACCTAAGTTTGATTGTGTTAAATCTTTTATGGATACCGATGTTTTTCGTGAATTTAGCACTAAATATGGACTTGACTTTGAGATAGTAGCTTCTTTCTGTGAATCTTTTGCTACTCATGTTGATCTCCCTAAGGAGAAGTGGTTTAAATATAATCCTCCCATTGAAGTAAAAGTAGTTGCACCTATTAAAGTTGAAGAAAATACTATCACTTATAATGATTCTATTGTTCCTACTGCTTATGTTGAGAAACCACCTTTACGTGTTAGAGTAAAGGATCATGCTAAAGCTTCAACTGTAGTCAACAAACGTAATATTAGGACACACAAACCTCCTGAGCAAGTTAAAATTGAACATAATATTGCTATGGTTAAAGATCTCTTGGCTGATAATATCGACGGGCATGTTATTTACTTCTGTGAAGAGACTACTAGAATTGCTAAACCTGGTACTAAAGATAAACATAGACCTGTTGTAGGCATGCCTGTTATTTCTGTTAAAATATGAGATCACTGTTATCATGGTTTATGTGATATGGGTGCTAGTGCTAGTGCAATACCTCATACCTTATACAAAGAAATTATGCACGATATTGCACCTTTGAGATAGAAGACATATATGTAACAATTAAACTTACCAATAGAGATACTATTTCACCAATTGGGATTGTTAGAGATGTTGAAGTCTTGTGTGGGAAGGTTAGATATCCTGCTGATTTTCTCGTTCTTGGTTCCCCACAAGATAGCTTTTGTCCCATTATATTTTGTAGACCCTTCTTGAACACTGTTAATGCTAAGATAGACTGCGAAAAGGATGTTGTTACTATTGGTTTGGGTGATCTGTCTCATGAGTTTAATTTTTCTAAATTTCGTAGACAACCCAGTGATGAGGAAATGCCTAGTAAGGATGAAATTATTGGTCTTGCTTCTATTGCTGTGCCTCCTAATGACCCTTTAGAACAATATTTGCTTGACCATGAAAATGATATGTTTATGAATGAAAGAAGGGAAAATAGGGACCTATTCTGAAACACAATTTGCCTGTTGAAATCCTTGGGGATCCTCCTCCACCCAAGGGTGATCCCGTGTTTGAGCTTAAACCATTACCTGATTCTCTTAAATATGCTTACCTTGATGAAAAGATGATATATCCTGTTATTATTAGTGCTAACCTTTCAGAGCATGAAGAAGAGAAATTATTGAAAACTCTGAAGAAGCACCGTGCTGCTATTGGATATACTCTTGATGATCTTAAGGGCATTAGTCCCACTCTATTTCAATAGAAAATAAATCTGGAGAAAGACGCCAAACCATTTATTGATCGTCAACGATGGATAAATCCTAAGATGAAAGAAGTGGTACGAAAGGAAATATTAAAGCTCCTTGAGGCAGGTATAATTTATCCCGTTGCTGATAGTCAGTGGGTAAGTCCTGTCCATTGTGTCCCTAAGAAGGGAGGTATTACTGTCATTCCTAATGATAAAGATGAATTGATTCTGCAAAGAATTATTACAGGCTATAGGATGGTAATTGATTTCCGCAAAATAAATAAAGATACTAAAAAAGATCATTATCCTTTGCCTTTCATTGACCAAATGCTAGAAAGATTATCCAAACATACACATTTTTGCTTTCTAGATGATTACTCTGGTTTCTCTCAAATACCCGTGTCAGCTGATGATCAAGCAAATACCACTTTTACTTGCTCTTTCGGTACTTTTGCTTATAGATGTATGCCTTTCGATTTATGTAATGCACCTGCTACCTTTTAAAGATGCACGATGGCTATATTCTCTCACTTTTGTGAAAAGATTTGTGAGTTCTTCATGGATGATTTCTCCATTTATGGATCCTCTTTCGATGATTGCTTGAGCAACCTTGATCGAGTTTTGCAGAGA
Organism: Aegilops bicornis; assembly: GCA_021605145.1. Classification (NCBI taxonomy): domain Eukaryota; kingdom Viridiplantae; phylum Streptophyta; class Magnoliopsida; order Poales; family Poaceae; genus Aegilops; species Aegilops bicornis. The sequence goes on along the minus strand of CM038674.1, from coordinate 327,906,094 downwards.
TGTGAAGAAACTAACCTCGTCTTGAACTAGGAGAAATGCCACTTTATGGTTAATGAAGGCATTATCTTGGGGCATAAAATTTATGAAAGAGGTATTGAAGTTGATAAAGCTAAAGTTGATGCTATTGAAAAGATGTCGTGCCCCAAGGATATCAAAGGTATAAGAAGCTTCCTTGGTCATGCCGGTTTTTATAGGAGTTTCATTAAGGACTTCTCAAAAATTTCTTGGCCTCTGACTAATCTATTACAAAAAGATATACCTTTTGTCTTTGATGATGATTGTGTAGAAGCATTTGAAATACTTAAGAAAGCATTAATTTCTGCACCTATTGTCCAGCCTTCTGATTGGAATTTACCCTTTGAAATTATGGGTGATGCTAGTGATTATGTTGTAGGTGCTGTTCTAGGGCAAAGAGTTGATAAGAAATTAAATGTCATTCAATATGCTAGTAAAACTCTAGACAATGCCCAGAGAAATTATGATACTACTGAAAAAGAATTTTTAGCAGTTGTATTTGCTTGTGATAAGTTCAGACCTTATATTGTTGATTCTAAAGTAACTATTCACACTGATCATGCTACTATTAAATATCTTATGGAAAAGAAAGATGCTAAACCTAGACTTATTAGATGGGTTCTCTTGCTACAAGAATTTGATTTGCATATTATTGATAGAAAGGGAGCCGAGAACCCCGTTGCAGACAACTTGTCTATGTTAGAGAACGTTCTTGATGACCCACTACCTATTGATGATAGCTTCCCTGATGAACAATTAGCTTTCATAAATGCTTCTCGCACTGCTCCATGCACTACAAAAAAATACACTTCCGTGATGATACGTGTTTGTCACAGTAGGTCGCATTTTTTGTCATGCATGTACATCCATGACGATTTTATGACAGAATCAAGATAGTCATACCGTCTTTGTCGTAGAAGTGTTCCATGACATTACCAAAATTATCATCACGGAAGTGTCCACTTCTATGACGATAAATCCCGCGTCACAGAAGTGCTTTCGTCAAGGGTGACCGACACGTGGCATCCACCATAATGGAACGCCGTTAAGCTATCGGGACGGGTTCTGGATCCGATAACCCGTTAACGGCCCCGACCAATGGGGATTTTCCATGTGTAAAATCACCATTGGCTAGAGGAAACACGTGTCGGCTCATCATTGGGACAGATGTCATGCACTCATTGGACAGAAGGCGCCTATGATACGTCGACACGTGGCAAAGCCCAACAGAGGCCCATTCCTGTGAAAAGGCCGGCCCGTTTGACTTGGTCAAAAGGTGATGGGCCGACCCATGGAAAGCCTGTTAACAGCCTGTTCGCATATAGCCCATTTACAGCCTGCTAACCCAAGGCCCATTACGGCATATCCGAGTTAGGCCCAGTAGCGTCATCTGGGCCACCCAATATGATTCCAGTCCGTTTTCACTTCTGGCCCATGTATGGCCCATGACGTCTTTCAGCCCATATGAGGCCCTATGTAACTCTTGGCCTATTAAAGGCCCGTAGTGAAACTGGCCCATAATGAACAGTGTATCACTTTACACCTATTAACGGCCCGTGGTGAAACTGGCCCGTAATGAACAATGTATCACTTTATACCCATTAACGGCCCGTTATTCCGTTGGGCGCTTCCATATGTTATCTTCGGCCTTCTCGAGCCCATTTATTCTTGGGCTCATTTCGGCGATTCGTTTACTTACGGCCCGTTACTGTCATTTTCTGCTTGTGGGCCAAATTCAGCCCGTGGTTACAGTCGACCCGTTTGTGGTCCGTTAATACGTTGGGCCCTTTCCATAGCGTCATGAAATACGGTCTATTAACGATGGCCCGTTATGGTCGGCCCATGAACGGACGATTCCAACTCTAGCCCGTTTACGGCCATAATGCGGCCTGTTATTCGCCCATGTTATCATACTATTCGTATAAGGCCCATTGATGATATGGCCCGTAGAAGGCCCATTGTTTCTACGGCCCGTAGAAGGCCCATTGTTTCTACGGCCCGTAGAAGGCCCACTGTTTCTATGGCCCGTAGGAGGCCCAGTGTCACTAGAGTAAATATTAGCCCATGGTTATTGTAGCCTAGTTTTAAAAAATAGGTTATTGCAGCCACTAGCAAACCGCGGAAAAAGAACTGCAATGACTACAAGCAAACAAATAAACAAGACAACAAGGAAATAAATAAGCAAGAAACTTACGCTAGGCTATCACGGCTATCACATATTACATCCACTGGGCATCAAAGTTCGCCACCAGTGCAAATAAACGCGCCGACAAAAGAATATACAAAACTGAGAGCGCTTTAGAAGGCACTATGCCTAGCAAGCTCGGGCCCCGCAAGCAGCTGAAGAAGCTGAGTAGACCTCAGTTGTGTCAACGATAGATGCATCAACACTAGATTTAAGGCATGATGGTGCGCACGGCAGTCCTCACGACATCTTCATTGCATCTTTGACTTCAAGTCGGAGCTAAGATGAAGCAAGCCTTTCCGCTTTAAGTTGAGACCGAAGAAGTCGAACTGATTTAGGCTGATCGCACGAGAGGTTGTCTCACACCTGCTGGTGAGTAGCTTCAACTCACTATCTTCATCAAGACAGGACCTTGGGGTCATCTCGTTGTCCTCAAGATGGTTTGGCTCACTATCTTCCCTAAAGTTACACTGGCGTAAGAGATACGACTACGAAGAGAAACAAGGAGACACGTAACAGGTTTCACAATTATATAAGCAATTAAATGGACCTGTTCTGCATAAGGAACATGTTTTTAGAACTACAATTTGAAACTGGTAGTTGTTGCAAACATCCAATCAGATGTAAACAGCAAAGCAAACATCAGCGGAGGAAATGATGCCTATCCAAATCTATACTAGAACAAGGTTTGAAGGCTTGAGAAGGATGAACTTACGTTACATGTTAACACAAGCTGGACAAAGCCCTTCTCCATGTTGATGGAAGGATAACTTAATAAATTCCCCAAAGAAAATTCTTTATAAGCGTTGCCATTATTCTACATTTTGCAAAGAGTAAATATAGATCAAATAATATTGGAAGAAACAGAGGATAATGAAGCTCAGGTGCAGACTGATGATACATAATCAAATAGCAATTAATTAAGTACAGCGTTACAAGGCAAAAGGGAGAGAGGTACTGACAAGAGCAATGCAGAGCCCATTATTGGTTTGAGATCGTATGATCCTTTGAGCAAGGAGTTTCATCTGAAATTAGTTTTCATACAAGAGAGAAGGTAAGGCACAATAAGAAATTTAGGAGTTCAAATTTTGAATTGATATCATAGGCGATGTCGTATTTGGGCTCCCGGCAGTTCTAATAGGGGTTTGGCCCTTTGGACTAGCGGTAAAGTGTGGTATAGTTGGGCCTGTGTTTTCTGTGGCTGCTGATCTATCTGATTTAACAGGTATCACTACCTTTTCCAAATACCTAGTTTGTACTCTTTGAGGATCTGCACTCACCCTCTTCCTTTTGGACATCTATTACGAAAGAACAACATTTACTGGAAAAATATAGTGTGACGACACATGGAATAGGTACAGAAAATGGATAGGTATGGCATATAATCATATATGATGCTTAAACTAAGCAGGTGGTGTAAAAGTAGAAGTAATGCAAGAGGCCAGATGCAAAATATGTGTGACCAATACAACTTTGCAAAGTTAGAGCAAGCACCTTGATGGGTGAATAAGATAGGCCATCCTCCACCATGCCGAGTTTGTTAGCCAGTGGATCATTGTAACACCCCAAAATTCTGACCTTGATTTCTTAATTAAAATTTTGCGATGAAATTAAATTTTTATTTTCGGGTTTTATCATTTAATTTCAGATCACTCTATCCTTCTGAATTGTTTTTGGGTTTTTCCTTCTAGGTGGAAACCTTTCCAAAAATATTATTGGACTTGTATATCTTCCCAAGACCATTTCTTTTTATCAATGGAATTATTTCGACAATTATTTTACCTAAGCTTTAATTCTTTAAAAATGATTTTTCATAAGTTTTAGATTTCCATTTGCACTACAGCCCTTTCAAATATTTCTTAAAAATCCCACCAAAATTGGGGGATGTTTGTAGTAGTGTATAATTCAACTTTATGCAAAAACCCATTGGTGTTCTTTGAAAAATTTGAGCAAATCATCCTCTTTTGCTCTCTGGTCCATTCTGGTGATTTGCACTCCAACCATATTTTATCTTGCCCTATTACTCATGGTTCCTTTCTGCCTATAGACCACCCTACCAAACACTTAAGTCCAGGAGATTGGACCCATTGGAGTATTTTTGGTCCATGCAATAATGCCCTTCATTTTCTGTCCAGATTTGTTTTTCTCAAAAACTTGCACTAACAAGTTTCTGGTCTTGCCAAACTAACCTTGCCACCATTACCTACATCTAAAGAGACTCTGATCTGGAGGTTTTGGCCACCCAAAGAGATGCCTAGATGCCCATGGCATTCTGTCGAACACCTTGTGTGCATGGCCAGTTTTGGCATAGTTTTTAGTTTACATTGTGGACTTGATTCCCTGACCCAGCAATCATGTCCACTAACCTCCTAGCTACCTCTAACCTTGGACTGTTATTTTGCATCATCACCCAAGCCCTCTAGGCCACCCTGGCATTCCGTCGAGCACATGGCGTGTGTGCTCTGGGCACGGCCAGAGTGCGTGTTTTGCACGTGTGTGCGCCCGAGCCGCGGCGTCTTGCCCCGGGCATTTGCTGGCCCGCAGGGCCGCGCCCCGTTCTCGTCCGCTCGCCAGAACCCTCCAAGCCGCCCCTGGCGCCCTACAGCACGTCCGTCAGAGCCCTCTTGGCAGCACGCCGGCGTCTGCAACACGCCCTTGCAATCGCAGCGCCGCCCAAGCCACAGCCGCCCGCCAGCTGCCCTCTGGGACAACCCGAGCTCATCCACGAGCCCGTCCGCTAGCACTCGTCGCCGCCACGTCACCCTGCTAGCAACAGAACGGCGGTTCGCTGACATTCTTATCTGCAGCCGCGGGAACCGACCTCGACCAACTATAAAAGGAGCCCTCGAGCTCGTCCAGACCCTCAGGCGACCTCAGGCCATCTTCCTAGTGCTCCTATAGCCAGCAATCGACGGAGGGAGGTCGTCTGCCTTGTCTCCGGCCAGTTCGGCCGCCGCCACGCTTCGGTGCCGTACGTCGCGAGCAGGGCCTCCCTAGTTCTTCCAGCGCCACCGTCCGACTACCCTCAACCGTGGGGAGCCGCCCCACCTCTCTAGCCCGTCGAGAGCCACCATAGCTCGAGACCCCGATCCACCCGAAACCACCGTTCACCGCGGAGCTCACCGCCGGTGACCCCCTCCACCCCCGCCAGCCTATCAACCACTGGGAGGACCGCCCTGGACCAGCGGATCCATCCCCGCCCTCAGAATCCCACGAGGAGCCGCCGTTCGTCGACGATGATCGCCAGAGCCCCGCCACCACTCGGCTAGAGAAGGAGGCGCGGGCGACTAGTCAAACCTGACCAGTGGGCCCAAGGGACCCATTGTCAGTGACCCACGAGTCGACCCATGCTTTCTTAAGTGGAAACGTATTCCACCGAATACGCCTTCGCTAGGGGAAGGCGTAAGCCCCCGAACCGTTTTCTTTTTCTGATTTTATTAAAAACAGAATTTAGACTGAACATTGACTGGCTATAACTTTTTAAATATAAGTCCAATAGATTTTATTCTTTTTTTATTGTTTCTCTAATTTTTTCTAGCTTATTTTCATATTTATTTGAAAATTTTACAAACAACTTTTTGTACTGTTTTGAAACTATGTGTTAATTTAAATTTTCTTAAAATAGGACTTTTGAGGAAGGAAGCAACTTTCAAAAAGTGCACCCCACTTACATACTCTTGAAGGCAAGCATACTGAACCCCGGCATAATATTTGTTGTGTGTCGTTTGATGCTAATACGACACCACCTTGACATGAAGTGTTCGGTATTTTATGTGATGATATGATCATGTTCATGAGTGCATAATGGTGATTCCTTACTATTGGACTTTGATATGCTTCTGATAGTAATCACCCTCGTAGGCCTTTCATGCCTATCAGGAGGAGTCCAGGGAAAGTCTCTGTCTTGGGTAGACACGAGATTGTCTCTAATAATTCGTTGAGACGATTATGTCTGGTAAGGCATGGTGAGGAATGATGAGTGGTGATTCTGTTTGCTGGTGTGAAATATATTTGTTATACTAATCCTGCAGGGAATGCCTTAACCTCCTGAGTCGACTGTAGATCGAGTCTTGTTCCAGTAACCCCCATACTTGTTCCGTACTACCACTTGTCCCTGCCATAGGTAGGGTACGGTTCAGTAAGTTGTCAACACCTTCCTAGCACACACCATACAGAGAGGCCATGGTGGAAAATACCGGCTGCATCCGGTAGACATGCCACAGTCCGGGGCATGGGTGTTTCGGTTGAGTCGAGGGGTAGCTCCCTAGTTTGCTGCGTTATAAATTTTGTGATCCCATGCTAGTCGAGGTTGTAGCCTCCCCACTTAGAGTTTTGCTTAACGGGTGTCGTGGGTGATTCAGGACACGGTAAGTTATGCTGGTGTGTGCGGTCAGGTGTGTTTTCAATTAAAAGACCGTAGACGGAATTAGTCCCGATGGACTAAAGGAATCCGTTACTCGTGGGTAAAGAGTACACCATCTGCAGAGATTATATTTATTCGAATAGCCGTGTCCATGGTTAAGTACTACAGTCTGTGATGGGTCAAGTGTCGGTCTTAGTGTCGGTCTTCGGAGGAAAAATTGCTAAACCAGAACATGGATCATGACTTGTGACTCATGATGATTATGATTACTATTATTATGGACTAACCATTTCCATTATTTGAATTATTGAGTATCCCTGGGACGGTTATACCTACATGATATTCACTATGATTATTCTCTTATAAGCCCTTTATGTGGTGTCGCATGACGCCTCGAATCGCGGCATGCTTGTTATTTAAATTATTTATAAGCCCTTTATGTGTTGTCGCATGACGCCTCGATCGTGGCATGCTTGTTATTTAAATTATTTATAAGCCCTTTATGTGGTGTCGCTCAGACGCCCGACTATGGCATGCTTGTTATTTAAATTATTTATAAGCCCTTTATGTGGTGTCGCACAGACGCCCGACTGTGGCATGCTTGTTATTTCGTTTATATATAAGCTCTTTATGTGGCGTCGCTCAGACGCCCGACTGAGGCATGTTTATATTATTATCCTTTCGAGGCGTCGCTTCAGACACCCGACCGATGCATTTTATTTCTACTCCCTTAGTGCATATTCATGTTGTATATGAATAACCTACTTGCGTGCATCAAGGATTTTTATTTCGCGACTGACATTGGGATCATGAAATATTTCAGAGCATGATTATCATTTGTTATATTATACCTGTGTTCATAATGTTTGCGAGTACATTCAAAGTACTCACTGGCTTGTCCCTGGCTATTGTCTTGGCCAGATTTCTTGCATGGAGAGGAGCGTTGCGATGACAGCCCCGGAACCTACGCAATGGTGATAGCAGCCTCGCGAAGATAGGAGTTATCCAGGTCAGCTGTTCCTGTGGGAAATGGAGTCCCATAGACGCAGATGAACCGCAAACCGCTTCCGCCATCAACCACTAGAAACCATTTATGGTACTCATAGGCCAGAATGGTCTTGTACTACCCATTTTTGTATTTTGCTTGGAGTTTCTGTATCAAGTTGGTGTCTCATCAGCTAACAGTAATCCTGGGGCTGGTGAGCACAAGGGCCATTTTTTGGGAAATTAATATACTGGAAAACCGGTCCTGACAACCTTGGTATCAGAGCCAGGCTGACCAATGGCTAATCCTATCTTAGCCAGGTCAATAAACCTAGGTTAACCAATCCACCAGACCTTAACCTAACCCCGGCCAAGCTTCTCGTGTAAGATAGCCACACAGTGACCCCGACACCTTTTGGAAGTCGGTGCCCAATCTATCAGCCTAGCCTGTCGATCACGTGCCAGTGACCGACACCTAAATATTCTCTTTCGCAAGCGTGCGAAGGAAGACTCCGTCCCCTTTTTCTATAAAAAGGGCACGCTAGCGTCAACCCAGCACATCACGGCCTCTTCCCCCAAACCAAGCTATAATGCCTGGCCCTATTGTGCACAATGAGACCACAGCAACCAACCTTAGAGGTTTTGTGACCGTGCTAGCAAACCTCACCCGTCGTGCCTTTGCATTAGAAGAGCCCCCAGAATATGTTGTGTACCAAGGGCCCATGAGCGGTGAGAGCCGTCAATTACAGGGCCACTTTGTGCACGTCTATGGTAGGGGTCTATCACCGTAACGCCCTCTGAGTTCACCGGAAGGACAACTTCCTTTGAGCCACAAGCCATCCAACTAGCTGCTTGAGAGGCTATAGTTCAACTCCGGCACTTGTCGCCCAGAGTTAATTGTCGCTTATTCTACTACTACCCCAGCAGTGACGGGTATGGTAGGCCACCCCAGGTTGCCAACGGAGATCACGAGGCGGATCCTGCATTGTTGCTTCTGGTGCGCTATGTAAGTGCACTAGAGGAACTGTTCGATCAAATCACCCTTGATCTGATCGCAGCCCGTGGAGAACTGGTTCGCCGAACCCCGGCAAGAGGAGAAGATGAGCCCGACGCCGACAATCCAGTCGGGTTGTTCGGATAACCGATCGAGTCCTTGAGGTCTGCCCCAGCCATCGACCAAAATGCTTTGGTGTCCACAAAAGTGCTTCTCGCCTTTTGGGAACACGCTCCAACGGGATTGTGGCCAACAACCCCCGCGATGGTCATCATCGCTACCCCGACCCTGCAGCCCCTCAACTCCATCCAGCTAACCCCGATGGTGAAGCCCATGGAGAAGCCTCGACGTCCACAAGGCACGCCCTCTTAGATATTAATGAGGTAGACTAAGTCACTCGAGTAGTACCGAGTCTTAGTATGTCCACGCCCTGTAATTGTGTGATCTTGTATCGCCCTAATTAATTACTGTCTGCTTATGTGCCCCTATTTTTAAATAATAACCATGCATAAGTATGTTGGCGTACGGTTGCATTTTTTATTCCGGACATAGCTACCAAAAACCACCCCGACGACACCCACAGTAATACATCACTTTTGTGAGATATGTGTATCTGTGGCATTGACCCCGACCCTATGGAGCAGATTCGACAAACTTGTTGCCCCACACCGTAATCTATAACCCAGCCACAATGCTATATAAAAGGCCACCTCATGACCTTACCAAGTACCCCTCACCTTGTACACAACTCTCACAGCCATTTCTTTGCCATGCCGAGCCCTAGTATTTATCTGAGAACTCCAGATGCAACCCCAGGTAGTTTTGTTAAAATATTGTGGGACTTTACCTGCAGTACCATGAGTTCTACCCATCCACCCAAGTACTTGTTACTCAAATCGAGGATTACCCCATCCACCTTGTAATATTGGGCAGTGGTGCACATCCCTTCCGCAAACCCAAACCAAGACCCAACGGAAGTCTCCTTCGTGGGGAAATCTATGCCGACTCCGCAAATGGCCATAGAAGCTGCTGCGTACGAAGCGCTTGCTCGCCTTCGATTCGCGGTACCCTATGCCAGTGAATGAGGGTATTATTACTTCTCGAGTCGTGCAGCACCCAGAGAAGTAGCATCTTTTCTCGGTGGTCGAATCGAGAGAGACCCAGTACTGGCCAACCTTGCCCAGTATGTCATCGCTCAAGAGCGTTTGACCCAACGAGTAATGGGTTATCTCCAGAGCCTCGCTGATTTAAATCCTCAGATCGCCATCGGCAGACCACTGAGGCCCGACCAAGAGAGACGCGTTCTTCGACTAGTCAACCCGCTTCCCCCGATAGAAGAGGAGTGTGCCCCAGTACCAGAGACGTTTCCTCAGGACCCTGTCTATTTACCGTTTTTGTTGTAGACCTCACTTCTATGTTTATTCTCCCAGCATTTATTTATGTGTTGCAACTTATGCGTGGTATCCAAAATTTGTGCGATGAATTAAATATTTGATTTCAATTAATGTGAGTAGTTTTTACTGCTGCTAATTTTGATTAACTGTTTTCACTCTCGGTAAATTCTAAAGTGAGATTTTACCCTGAGTTGTTGCAGCATATATCTCTTCACGACATAGATTTTTATTCACGCAACACCACGACAGCAGACTCGCAAACCCAACCACTCGACCACGTGCACTAATTGCAAATCCATGTGCACATTTTGCACCTAACTGATCACCTCCCTAGCACACCACAGTCTCTGAAGGACAGATTTGTGGGTAATTATTCGGGTGCAAGTTGCCTCCAGCACACTCACAACAGTTAGCACCCGACACCGCACTTAATCCTCATGATCACCGCCACCGCGGAGAGCTAACACTCGAGTGGCAGCATCATGACGATCATCGAGGATCATCACGCACAAGAGCACGGAGAACCCCAGCAATGCCGCCAACCCTCCGCACATCAGGATCATGTACCTGTCCGGCATCACCTCCGCCATTAGAGCCTCGTTTCGAGCTCCAGCAAATAGAAATGGAGGAAAAGGAAGGAGAAGAAGAAGCGAGGCCATGTGTGAGGAAGAAGAAAGGAGCACCTCGGACATTTTATAGCTCGAGATCGGTGTACGGTGGGCGAAGTCCACCAGCGCCGCTCATCGCTCGATCACTGGTGTTCGGAGACGAATCCACGAGCAGTGCCGATAGCTCACTGACCCGCGAGGTGAGTGCACGCTGCACCGGCAGCTAGCGCATCGCGCACTACCGCAGTACGGCCTAGATGCTCTACGCGCTAGACGCCGCCGGTGGAGAAAGCGCGGGAAGGCGCGCAAGAGAGAGGAAGAAGAGAGAGCCAGAGGTAGAAGAAGAGACTGACAGTGAGCCCCGGGTCCATCTGCCAGCCAGAGAGCACTGTGCTCTCGGGTATGACCAGCGTATTTTAGAAATTTAGAAATTTATTCTAAATTTACTGTAACCAAAAGTAGAAATTTCCTCTTTTTCCCCAACTATAGATTTTTCCACGCAGCGCCAGTATTCCACACTGTAGCTTTACACCACTTAATTGCCCACTCACTGTAGCCACATTTTATTGCATGGGTAGGATGGTTATTTTTGTGATATTACTTTGAGATAGTAGGAGTAATTCTTTTCAAAGCAGCCCTTAGCAAATCTCGAGGACGAGATTTTTTTTCCTTAAGGGGGGTAGTGTTGTAACACCCCAAAATTCTGACCTTGATTTCTTAATTAAAATTTTGCCAGGAAATTAAATTTTTATTTTCGGGTTTTATCATTTAATTTCAGATCACTCTATCCCTCTGAGTTGTTTTTGGGTTTTTCCTTCTAGGTGGAAACCTTTCCAAAAATATTATTGGACTTGTATATCTTCCCAAGACCATTTCTTTTTATCAGTGGAATTATTTCTACAATTATTTTTCCTAAGCTTTAATTATTTAAAAATGATTTTTCATAAGTTTTAGAGTTCCATTTGCACTACAGCCCTTTCAAATATTTCTTTAAAAAACCACCGAAATTGGGGGATGTTAGTAGTAGTGTATAATTCAACTTTATGCAAAAACCCATTGGTGTTCTTTGAAAAATTTGAGCAAATCATCCTCTTTTGCTCTCTGGTCCAGTCTGGTGATTTGCACTGCAACCATATTTTATCTTGCCCTAATACTCATGGTTTTCCCTTCTGCCTATAGACCACCCTACCAAACACTTAAGTCCAGGAGATTGGACCCATTGGAGTACTTTTGGTCCATGCAATAATGCCCTTCATTTTCTGTCCAGATTTGGTTTTCTCAAAAACTTGCACTAACAAGTTTCTGGTCTTGCCAAACTAACCTTGCCACCATTACCTACATCTAAAGAGACTCTGATCTGGAGTTTTTGGCCACCCAAAGAGATGCCTAGATGCCCATGGCATTCTGTCGAACACCTTGTGTGCATGGCCAGTTTTGGCATAGTTTTTAGTTTACATTGTGGACTTGATTCCCTGACCCAGCAATCATGTCCACTAATCTCCTAGCTACCTCTAACCTTGTAATGTTATTTTGCATCGTCACCCAAGCCCTCTAGGACACCCTGGCATTCCGTCGAGCACATGGCGTGCGTGCGGCGCTGACCAGAGCGTGCGTTTGCGATGTGTGCGCCCGAAACCGCTGCGTCTTGCCTGGCCTTTGCTGCCCAGCGAGGCGTGCCCGTTCTCGTCCGCTCGCCAGAACCCTCCAAGCCGCCCCTGGCGCCCTACAGCGCCACCGTCAGAGCCCTCTTGGCGGCACGCCGGCTTCCGCACACGCCCCTGCCATGGCAATGCCGCCCAAGCCACAGCCGCCCGCCAGCTGCCCTCAGGAACAGCCTGAGCTCATCCACGAGCCCGTCCGCTAGCGCCCGTCGCCGCCACGTCGCCCTGCTAGCAACAGAACGGCGGTTCGCCGGCGTTCTTATCCGCAACTGCGGGAACCGACTTCGACCGACTATAAAAGGAGCCCCCGAGCTCGTCCAGACCCTCAGGCGACCTCAGGCCATCTCCCTAGTGCTCCCATAGCCAGCAATCGACGGAGGGGGGCCGTCTGCCTCGTCTCTGGCCAGTTCGGCTGCCGCCACGCTCCGGTGCCGTACGTCACAAGCAGGGCCTCCCCGGTTCTTCCAGCGCCACCTCCGACTACCCTCAACCGTGCGGAGCCACCCCACCTCTCTAGCCCGATCGGGAGCCACCATAGCTCGAGTCCCCAATCCACCCGAAACAACCGTCCGCCGCGAAGCTCGCCGCCGGCGACCCCCTCCACCCCGCCAGCCTATCAACCACTGGGAGGACCGCCCTGGACCAGCGGATCCATCCCCGCCCTCAGAATCCCCCGAGGAGCCGCCGTTTGTCGATGGCGATCGCCGGAGCCCCGCCACCGCTCGGCTAGAGGAGAAGGAGGCGCGGGCGACTGGTCAAACCTGACCAGTGGGCCCAAGGGACCCACTGTCAGTGACCCATGAGTCGACCCACGCTGGCTTAAGTGGAAACGTATTCCACCGAATACGCCTTCGCTAGGGGAAAGCGTAAGCCCCCGAACCGTTTTCTTTTTATGATTTTTATTAAAAACCGAATTTTGACTGAACTTTGACTAGCTATAACTTTTTAAATATAAGTCCAATTGATTTGATTATTTTTCTGTTGTTTCTCAAATGTTGTCTAGTTTATTTTCATATTTATTTGAAAATTTTACAAACAACTTTTTGTACTGTTTTGAAACTATGTGTTAATTTAAATTTTCTTAAATTAGGACTTTTGAGGAAGGAAGCAACTTTCAAAAAGTGCACCCCACTTACATACTCTTGAAGGGAAGCATTCTGAACCCCGACATAATATTTGTTGTGTGTCGTTCGATGCTAATACGACACCGCCTTGACATGAAGTGTTCGATATTTTATGTGATGATATGATCATGTTCATGAGTGCATAATGATGATTCCTTACTCTTGGACTTTGATATGCTTGGATAGTAATCACCCTCGTATGCCTTTCATGCCTATCGGGAGCAATCCGGGAAAGTCTACGCCTTGGGTAGACACGAACTTGTCTCTAATAATTCGTTGAGACGATTATGTCCGTAAGGCATGGTGAGGTATGATGAGTGGTGATTACATTTCTTTGGTGTGAAATATATTTGTTATACTAATCCTGCAGGGAATGCCTTAACCTCCTGAGTCGATCATAGATCAAGTCTTGTTCCAGTAACTCCCATACTTGTTTCATACTACCACTTGTCCATGCCATAGGTAGGGTACGGTTCAGTAAGTTGTCAACCCCTTCCTAGCACACACCGTACAGAGAGGCCATGGTGGAAGATACCGTCTGCATCCGGTAGACATGTTACCTGGTCCGGGGGAATGGGTGTTTCTGGTTGGAGCCGAGGGGGTAGCTCCCCTAGTTTGCGTGCGTTATAAATTTTGTGATCCTATGCTAGTCGAGGTTGTAGCCTCCCAACTTAGAGTTTTGCTTAACGGGTGTCGTGGGTGATTCCAGACACCGGTAAGTTAGGCTGGTGTGTGCGGTCAGGTGTGTTTTGAAATAAAAGACCGTAGACGGAATTAGTCCCGATGGACTAAAGGAATCCGTTACTCGTGGGTAAAGAGTACACCCTCTGTAGAGATTATATCTATTCGAATAGCCGTGTCCATGGTTAAGGACTACTGATGCAGGATGGGTCAAGTGTCGGTCTTCTTGTCGGTCTTTGGAGGAAAAATTGCTAAGCAGAACATGGGTCATGACTGACTCATGACGATTATGATTACTATTATTATGGACTAACCATTTACATTATTTGAATTATTGAGTATCCCTGGGACGGTTCTACCTCCTGGATATTCACTGTGATTATTCTCCTATAAGCCCTTTATGTGGTGTCGCACAGACGCCCGACTGTGGCATGCTTGTTATTTAAATTATTTATAAGCCCTTTATGTGGTGTCGCACAGACCCCCGACTATGGCATGCTTGTTATTCAAATTATTTATAAGCCCTTTATGTGGTGTCGCTCAGACGCCCGACTGTGGCATGCTTGTTATTTAAATTATTTATAAGCCCTTTATGTGGTGTCGCACAGACGCCCGACTGTGGCATGCTTGTTATTTAAATTATTTCTAAGCCCTTTATGTGGTGTCGCACAGACGCCTGATTGTGACATGCTTGTTATTTCCTTTATATATAAGCTCTTTATGTGGTGTCGCTCAGACGCCCGACTGAGGCATGCTTTATATTATTATCCTTTCCAGGCGTCGCTTCAAACACCCGATCGGTGCATTCTATTTCTACTCCCTTTTTGCATATTCAGGTTGTATATGAATAACCTGCTTGCGTGCATCATGGATTTTTATTTCTCGACTGACATTGGGATCATGAAATATTTCAGAGCATGATTATCATTTGTTATATTATACCTGTGTTCGTAATGTTCGCGAGTACATTCAAAGTACTCACTGGCTTGTCCCTGGCTATTTTCTTGGCCAGATTTCTTGCATGGAGAGGAGCGTTGCGATGACAGACCCGGAACCTACGCAATGGTGATAGCAGCCTCACGAAGATAGGAGTTATCCAGGTCAGTTGTTCCTGTGGGAAATGGAGTCCCATAGACGCTGATGAACCGCAAACCGCTTCCTCCATCAACCACTAGAAACCATTTGTGGTACTCATAGGCCAGAATGGTCTTGTACTACCCATTTTTGTATTTTGCTTGGAGTTTCTGTATCAAGTTGGTGTCTCATCAGCCAACAGTAATCCTGGGGCTGGTGAGCACAAGGGCCATTTTTTGGGAAATTAATATCCTGGAAAACCGGTCCTGACAATCGTTCCACAATATTCCTCTCGTGCGCCCATTCTCATATTCATTTTGATAATGTTCAATACCTGACATGCATGAAAACATAAAAACAAGTGATATTTTCTTTGTAATGCAGAAGTGATTCTAATCCAATACTGCTTCCCTATAAACCCCTTTGTGCTATCTCTGCAATTCTTTTAAAATATGCCATGCATGCTGTAATTTGTTGTGTGCATTAATATAATGTGGCCTACTACTCAAAATATGAGAGCTCCAAAAGTGATGACACTTCACAGATGATACTTCAACATATAGTAAAGAAGAACAAGTCGACCTGACCTGACAGATTCAAAATATACTACGGGAGAACAACTCGACCTGGCTAGTCGACCGCAAGAGAAGAGTATCATCTTAAAGAAGAGCAGAAGAGCAAGCAGATTGAAGTTATTACAAGTCTTTCAATACAATGTCGGTTGGCCACCCATGATGGACCAGAGTGCACAGAGAAATACTATTCTTTCAGTCTCTCCATATGTGGCTCACATGCATTTCGAAACTAAAGTAGGAACATTTAGCTCACCAATTAAACATCTCTCAGTTTTACTAATATCAGCAATAATATCAGATATGAATTTGTACAACTAAGCTTGTTTAGCTCGATTGGTGGAAGCGATTGCTATTACGACCACGAACCATGTAGCTAATTGTGGTCATCATAAAATGGGAAAACATAAGCATGATGAGTACGGTGTTGGTATGGCGATTAGATGGCGAATCTGAACACGCAAACCGCGCAAAGGGTAGTTATAGCGATGTTTGCTTTGAAATAACAACTAAGATTTGGTATGGACAAGAAATTACGGTCAACAAGTGACAAAGAAATGCAATTATCTTTGTCTCTCTATATGTCGCGACATGCATTTGGAAACTCAAGTGGGACCTTTAGCTAACCAATTAAATGTGTCGGTTAACTAATATCAGTATCATATCACAATCATATTTGAACAACTAAGCTTTCGAATTCTAAGTCTTGTGTTGTTTAGCTTGAAGGGTGGAGTAATGCTAGTACGACAGAAAGCACCTACGCAGATCATAGTAGAGTAGATAAAAGGGGAAAACCCTAAGCATCAAGAGATAAATCAGGAAAGTGGAACTAGCTGGACCAAAGGTGGAGCACATGCTTTTCAAAGCGAATATAGGAACATTAGGTGACGAATTAAACGTTCTTTGTTTTAGTGATATGAGCATCATATCTGATTCGTATTTCAACACGTAAGCTTTGGGTTGAGGTCTTGAGGAGCAGTGCTAGCACGACACGAAGCACCTACGATGATGGTAGTGAATATAAAGGGGGAAACCATAAGCTTTACGAGTATAGTGCCCGTGCCATGGCGGATCTGAAGGTGCAAACCAGACAAAGCTACTTCGCAACCAATGTTTGCTTTCAACTAGCCACTACGATTTGGTAAAGACAAGAAAAGTACAGTAAACAAATTACGATCTATTTTCCGGGTGAGATCAATAACTTACGCACATATGGAAGAGTACCACCTCTCTTGCGACGCCTTGTAGGCCTATGCTGATACATTGAGGGTGCTGCAGGTGCGATGGCTGTCGGCGGCGGGGAAGAAGTCTTTAGACGGCAGACGGCCAGGTCGGGGGATATATCCTGTTGCCGTGGACGAGGCGGTCGGAGGAGCGGCAACGGCAAGGTGGACGAAGGCGCTGATGAAGCGAGAGGAGGCGATGAAAGGATCCTGTTCAAGCGCCGTGGATGAGAGACGTCCATCTCTTGCAGTGGACGACGGGGTAGGGGTAGCGGCTCCGGCAAGGTGGAGGATGGGGTGGTGGACGGAGGAGGCTGGCGCGGTCACGGAGGTTGTAGTGCCGCCGACGGTGTATGAATGGGTAAATGGAGGGAGGGGATCTCAAACTTTGGGACGCTTCTCTAAAATGGGGAAAGTTCTGAACTTATCCCCGTTTAAAATTTCGGACATCGCGTCGGTTGGGGATAGGACGGTAAACTCGCATCTCCCAAATATTTGCCGGTAACTATTTCGGGCGAAGAGAGGGTGTTTTGCCGCCCACGGTTGGCGCCCACGGTGTATGAATGGAGCTCACAGGTAGGGCAGTTGTGTCACGTCTGATGGAAGTTACACATCTGCCCCTATTTAAAATATTAGCCTACATTGATTTCGGACGAGGAGAGTTTGTTTTGCGGCCCACCGTGTATGAATGGCGAAATGGAGGAAGAGATACATGTATTTCGGACGAGCTTGAATCAAATGTGTTGTGCCGCCCACGTTTGGCGCCCACCGTGTTTGAATGGGCTCAGAGGCCGTCGTGTCACGTCTGATTGAAGTTACTAGTCTACCCCTATCGACATAAGTGTAAATCCGGTCGATAAGGATGTCAAGTGTCAGGGGTGGACAGTAATTTCCATCTCGCAAACACTTGCTTCGGGCAGCCCACAAATTATAGTGGGTGTTTAGCCGCTTCATTCAAAACTTGGGAGAATTAGCATTCACGTTTGCCCTGGGACCTGGCAAACTAAATTCAAATCCAATTTGTATTCGATTACGAATATCCACAGATAATTATAAGTTTTGTTATTTATTTCTTCAAAACCACAACAAAGATTTATTCCACCTTTATATATGATTATGATTTAGAAATGCCGTGATCTTCGAATTCAATAGGTTGGATACACTCTGATTCAAACAGTTATTTCATCCAATACAATATGCTCACACGAAAAATAGTTCACCTTATGTCAATCATACAAGTACTGAGGATTACCTCACCTAAAAAATTTGGATCATTACAACACATGGACAACATAGGGGGTCTTGGAACATAATCCATTCAGAGACATGACACAACATGCAAGTACAATAATCTAATGACAATTTCAACTGGTATCTAAAGAAGAACCGGGATTACCTTGGGCTTCAGATAGCAGAAATAGCAGGACCTCCTCCGTCTTCAAATGCAACATTCTTACTTCCTCCAATTCTTGGGTTGCTTGCATAATGCGTGCCGCTAATTCCGTAATTTCCATCCTCAAGATAAAGATTACCTCATTCATGGCAGCCACACCATCTCCTTCTACCTCTAGTAGAGCCTCAAGCACTATAATATCTGTCCTCAGACTGCTCTCCGGCGGTGTTGCCTCTGAACTGCTACCATCTGGTAACATGGATGGCGCACTGCTTCCACAAAAGATTCCGGGGTTGTACATTATGTCCTAGTGTGAGCGGCATCCTGAAAGGTTTCCACTGGACATAAGTAAGAGATAGTTATCGTATGATCCAGGCAGTAAGCTTACATGGTAAACGATGTATTTAATTATTGCCGAGCATAGCAAACTATATTTAAATGGTTCAAGTAGCATCGGCCGAAAAGAAATTAAAATGGTAAGATGAAACTAGGGATGTAAGTGGCAAATAAATGACATCCGCCATCCCCATCTAGTTAGTTTTGCTACCTCCCTAGTTCATTTTCCTCAAAAACAAAAACTCTTTTGAACTATCATACCACTAGTGGACTTTAATCGGGATTAAACGGGACCCGATTGACATCCCTAGTTGAAAGGGAGTGTACAACCGCTATATTTAAGTTGCCAAGGCATCTAAGCGGTTGAAATAATCTGAGAAAGCACTTAACGGTGTGGCCTCATATAAACTACGAAGACAATCTTGTGATGAAGTTGAGAGGAAAAGTTAAGGGCTCAAATGAAATAGGCATGCATTTTTTACGATAGTACAATGAGCACTGGCGACATATTGGCCTACTCGGTATAAGCGTAACAACAAACAAGCATTCAAATCAAGCGATGACAGCAAAGCATACAACTGAACTATTTGTAATTCGGTAGGATTACACGTTGAGGGCACAAGCCAAGAAAGCAGCCCACTCGCATTACATTTCACATGTACTAAAACACACTGGCTTACCATATGTTGCTGTGAAGCCTAGCGGCTGTTGCAATGTTCTTTGAAGATATCGTCAGCATCCCGCGGTTGCAAATCTAGTTGTTGTAGTTTATTCTGCACCATCTATTTAGGTAAAATTAATTTTAATCGCATGCACTGGTCCGAATTGATCATCAATGGTTCATCTAAACTAATCAAAGAAGGGTGTGTGCATACACGGCAATATATCTACTTCCCTCTATTTTTATGCTTGTTCAAGGTGCCAGCCCCAAAAGAACAAATATTTTGCTTGATGGGGTTGGCAGCTCCATAATTAATAGGAGCATCAAATTAGTCATGCAACTTGGGAAGATCAAGAACACACAAACAAGTAATGAACAGAGGCTCGGAGCAGTGATGTAATAGCTAGCATCAGAAAATGTAGGGTAAAACGAACAAAAAGCAGCGGAACCACATGCTAGTTTGTTGATGTGTAATTAAGCGTAGAGAACATTAAGCAGTCTGATGGAACCAACAGGTGGAATCAGAACAAAACTAAAGCATATTAACTATATGTGCACTTTTACGTAATTTAGCACATGTAACATGTTCACTGCCAGAAGTATGGCCCTACAGGTGCAAGCAGAATAACACGTCTCATGTAAAACTGAATGATGCCCTGAAGAAATTAAAAGGTGTGGTGCTTATGCTAGGAAAGTGAACGTAGGCACCGGCCGTTGGATAATAGTACCTGATTCTCAGCGGCGTATGGGTATCATTGTCATACTTGATAGCTAAGGATCATCGATGGTGCTCGTGTTGCGGTTGAGTTTGGGCGGTCATCGCCCGTCAGCAGCTGTGACTCCGGTGCTACGGTTGCGGTGCCTGTCGACATACAAGAAAGTTCATCTGTGGTAAGTGAACAGTTTCACGATAAAGAGAAAAACCGAAGGAGTACAGTGCAGGGTCGGTGGCGTTGAATATGGCGTCCGTGGAGCAGGTCCGGTGCAGTGGACGAAGGCTTCGGCGGGCGTGTTGTACAGTGCTTTCGGTGAGGCGGATCTATTGCCGCAGACGAGGGCTTGTATGAAGGACCAGTGAAGGGGAAGACGAGGGAGTCAGTGAAGGGCCTACTGAAAGTGCGTTATATCGACTAGAGGGAGGGTGAATAGGCGATTTTTATGAATTCTTCACTGAGGAATTTTCCGGTGAGGAAATTCCTTAGTGAAGAACTACTTGCAGCGGAATAAGTACTCAGAAGTAAGCATAAGAGAATGCGGGCATGATCATCATGATGAAATGAAGACAAACAAAGATTACAGAAAGCGTAAACACATGATATCACAAGATGAAGACTAACAGACTGAAGAAATTGAACTGAGGAAATTGAGAAAGTCTTCAGTCAAAGTCTTCAAACACAGATATGAACAAACACTCAACACAGTAATGAGGAAATGAAAGGGTTGAGGAAATAGAACCAGTAAGGTTGGTGAAGACAATGATTTGGTAGACCAGTTCCAGCTGTTGTCTCAGTTGTACGTATGGTTGGAGCGGCTGAGTATTCAAACTCGAGGACACACAGTCCTCACCGTATTCTCCTTGAACTAAGGTCACACAGACCTCGTCCAATCACTCCATGTAAGTCTTCAAGCGACTTCCAAACCTTCACAGACTTGGTCACTCGGCGATCCACAATTCCTCTTGGATGCTCTAGACCATGACGCCTAACCGTCTGGAAGAAGCACAGTCTTCAAAGGTAACAAGCGTCGGATCCACGCAGGATCAATTTCTTGATGATGCTCAATCACTTTGGGTTTGTAGGGGTTTGGTTTTGGGTTTTCCTCACTCGATGATTTTCGCTCAAAGTCCTCGGAGGATGGGTTGCTCTCAAATGACAAGTGTCAAGTTTCTCTCGGAGCAGCCAACCAGCTAGTGGTTGTAGGGGGCGGCTATTTATAGCCTAGGGAGCAGCCCGACATGATAAGACATAAATGCCCTTCAATGATATGACCGATAGGTGGATAAGATATTTTGGGACAGCTGGCGCCAAGAAGACAAAGAACGGTCGGAAATTTGAATCTCAAATTCCTCGGGGCTATCATGTTCCTCATGTGTAGGCAATCCGCTGGCGAATTCCTAACTCCTCGGTCAGAACAAATTCCTCGGCGACCGGAAGAACTTCATCTACATCCTTTGAAGAAATTGACTGAATCGTATGAGATTTCCAAAGGCTTCACTCGAAGGGATTGGTAGGTGTAGGATTTTGAGTTGAGCATCACATGGAAATTTTTCCTTAGTATTTCCTCGACCCCTTTAACAAAGACGGTGTTTCCTATGACTCAAGAAAGAGAAAACGAAACTACGAAAACAAAAGTCTTCACGCTTCATGTTCCTCAAATGAATACCAAGTCTTCAAGGTCACACCAATTTCTTCACTTTCAAAGTCTTGAGAATATCAAAGTCTTGATCGAAGAACTTCATTTTTAGGGTCGAATTTCTCTGTAAATATCAAACTCCTCACGGTGATAGACCTGTGTACACTCATAAACACATTAGTTTCTTAACCTATAAGTCTTCAATACACCAAAATCACTAAGGGGCACTAGATGCACTTACAATCTCCCCTTTTGGTGATTGATGACAATATAGGTTAAGTTTTCAACGGGACAAACATATGAAGTGTAAATCGATAATGAGGAATTTGATTGCAAGATATAGAAGAACTCCCCCCGAAGATGTGCATAGTGAGGAATTTTGCTTTTGAGGCATTGCACATTTGAAGAGTTGAATCATGGAGATCTCCCCCTATATCTTGTAATTCATACACGCATTTGACATATAATATGAAGAATTTGAAATGCATGATGAAATATGGTGCTTGATGAAATTCAGCATGCGTGCAATAACATTAATGAGGAACATGCATGCAAAAAAACGCATCAAAATAACGTATTAGAGCTCAAGAGAATCAGAGCTCAGTGCATCAAAAGTATCAGAGCATAGTGCCAGAGCACACTGCATCAAAAGTATCAAAGCACCATCGGGTTTAAGATTACAACTCGATCCAATAAAAGTTTCGAAGAGCGAGAGTTGTAACTTAACAAAAATAAATTTCCCATATAATAGACCCGCTTGAAGACTAACTCAAATTTCTCCCCTTTGTCATCGAATGACCAAAAGGATCGAACCGAGGACTAACGCCTGAAGAATTTCAAGTTGATGAAGGAGCGCCAGTGTTGTTGGGGTCGGTTGTTGTAGTGGGGCCTGCCGCAGTGTCGTCCAAGTCTTCATTTTCATCAGTGTCTCGTGATGAAGAATAGGAGCTGGCCACCAAGGAAGGAACTTTGACCTTCTTGTATTTCTTCGGAGGAGGTGCAGGCCAGTCAAATTCTTCCTTGATACCCATTGTCGTCAGTTCTTCCGCTTGTAGACATTAGAAAGAACAGCCAGTGCGTTTGAAGGTTTCATGTAGGTAGTAGTGGTTTTTCTTCACTGCATTGTGTGTAGAGGTCATGTTGTGAAGAATTGAACCAAACCGACGCTTGACCCATTTATGATTGCGATCAACCTTCCGATGAAGGCGAGGAGTAACTCACGATCAGTCATCACCCTGGGTGATGTAGCTTGAGGACTTTGCTTGACTGAGGTATTTGCGGCAGAGTCATGTGTGGCAGAGTCATCATTGGTGGAGTAGGATGTTGCTTTGCGAAACTGTCCATCCAATTGACGAATGCCTTCATCGATCACAGCAGTAGCCTTGCCCTTGTCATCATCTGAAGTAAATCACTACTGGAAACTGGGAATTTGCCATCAGCCAGCTCTTTGCCATCTGCCAGCTGATGGCAAAGAACGTCCTTGCCATCTGCTTATAAAAAACAGATGGCAAAGAACTGACATATGGCAAAGAACATGGTTGCCATCACCAATTCTTTGCCATCTCGCTAGTGGATGGCAAATAATCTTTGCCATCTGCGGCCAGATGGCAAAGAGGTGGGTAGGGTCGATCTTTGCAACGGGCTATCAACCCACCTCTTTGCCATCTGCCAGCAGATGGCAAAGAATCATTTCCATCTGTTGGCAGATGGCAAAGAAGTGGGTGGAGCCCAATGGGTAACGGCGCTATAACGGCCAGTAGGCCCACCTCTTTGCCATCGCGGCCAATGGATGGCAAAGGCCCATATCTTTGCCATCACCCGGTAATGGCGGATGGCAAAGAGGTCCACCCTCTCTCCCAGCCCGGCCCTCCCCTCTCTCTCTTCCAGCCCGGCCCCACCCCTCTCTCTCTCTCCCAACCTCACCACCCAGCGCCTGACGACCTGCCACCGCCGGGCCCAATCCTTCCCGCCACCGCAGCCCTCCTCCGCCCTCCCCCGCCTCCCCGCCACCGCAGCCCTCCCCGCCACTCCCCGCCCTCCCGCCCCTCCCCACCCCGATGACCTGCCACCACCGCTGCCCACCCCTCCCGCCACCGCAGCCCTCCCCGCCTCCCCGCCACCGCAGCCCTCCCCGCCTCCCCGCCTCAGCCTCGCCTCCCCGCCTCCCGGCCACGTCCATCCCCTCATCCATCTCCATAGCCCCGTCTCCCTCCCCTTCACTCCCCGACCACACCCATCTCTGTTCGCCGCCGGCCGTCGCAGGAGCTCGACCAGCCTCTCACCCGAGCTGCAGCACCACCGCCGGCCTTCCTATCACCCAATCTGCAGCACCCAGTCGGCCTTACTCAAGGTAGTTCCCAATTCTTCTCTCGTTGATTACTTACATGTGTGTGCTGAACATTTCTGTAGTTCATATGAGATGCATAACATGAGTTTCTTGAACATTGGTTGCTTGTGTTTGCTGAACATATGCGTGTAATTGCCATGTGTATTGCAGTAGTAATTTGTGTGATTATGTTTCTAAAATAATTTTTTCCATGATTAGTGACAATTACAATTGTAGAGGGATTTGTGTGGCACAAATTTTAGTGCCCTATTCCAATAACTAAAGGAATAAACAACTTTGAAACACTTAAATTCCTGAACTGGAAAATGAATCATTCAAATCACATCGTTTTATGGCATGTCTCAAAAGAGTTACTCGGCATCCCCGAGATTGGCCATAACAATCACCAGCGAGCTTGTCCAGACGCAGTGTGAATTCGACCCTTTAGAATCAAGCGCACACCACTCAAGACGCCCATGTTGCTTCCCCGCGATTTGGACTCCATTGCAAAGCTCGGCTATAACACCAAGACTGTCCTGCGTATGATCCCTTGGCAAAACTCCGACTATACAAAGAGGACTTTTACGGCACCGGCAACACATCCAGCCTTCCTCTACCCCACGACTAAAATTTCTTTTTCAAAAAAAGAAAGACTCTCCTTTTTCCAGGAGGTGAGGCTAAGTCTTTCTCTTGTGCGTGCATGGATTTGTTTGTTTTTTTGCACTGGCATATGAGGCGTGAGCATTGAGGACTCTTTATTTGTACATATTTTTTTTTGCTTTGTTTGCCATTTAAAAGGAAGATGGAACATGATTGTTTTTGTTTTTTTAAGTGCACGTGGGTGTTGTGGACACTTGTTTTTTTTTGAGGATCTGTGGACACTTGTTTTGCATGTATCATCTTAGTCCTATGTATGTACGTGTGGTTCCTTTTTTAAATGAGGCAACGTCCTTTGCAATAAGAAGGCACACGCTGCTTTTTTTCCAGAAATTGGACGTGTGTTGGGGGTACTTTTTTGTACGTGTCGACTTAGTCCTATCTATGTACGGGTATTTTAAAAATCAGGTAACGTCTTTTAAAAATCTTGACCATCAAATTTATAATCTGATGGCTAGATTAATACTGCTGATGTGGATTAAGGTGAAGGCTCTTATGGTGCCTCCAATTAGTAAATATAAGATAGGT
Organism: Aegilops bicornis; assembly: GCA_021605145.1. Lineage (NCBI taxonomy): Eukaryota > Viridiplantae > Streptophyta > Magnoliopsida > Poales > Poaceae > Aegilops > Aegilops bicornis. Next base: position 327,880,963 of record CM038674.1, on the reverse strand, counting down.
TAGGTTGCACATCAAGAAGAACTAATTCATTGTTAGACCCTTCCATATTTGAAGAACGGTATCCTCTCAAAGAAACAACACACGGAAACATGAGCATCTGGGACTGGGCAATGACTGTCGAACAAAATTTAGTTTGGATATTAATCAAGCACACAAATATGCAAAACTAGCAAATGTATAGGAACAGTGTGTGCCTTAGCATGTACAGGTTGCTCAGTGGAAAAACTACCAAAACTATGGGTTTTCTCAATTTTACCAAAACTACCTAGGTGTTTGGCTGGTGTTTCACGGGTGGTTTTTCGGGTCATATATTTGTGAATTATGAGTTAGGTCATATATTTTCCAATTTTGTTATGAAAACATCATATATATTTGCGATGATCGGGTGGATTTAAATGTGCGATGGTTTCATCGCTGTGAGGGTCTGTGTTCAACAACCTCCCTTTATGCTCGACGAGCTCCGCCTGCGTTCGTGGGTGAGCACAAATGACATCTCCTCCTCTCCCCTTCATTTGCTCTGTTCCGGTCTTCGTGCCGATGAAACTTGCTAGCTATAGGTGTATTCAATCATCGGTATGCGTGACCACTATCGTCTCCTGCTCGAAGGGTTACATCTATAAATATGCATTCATTTGCATATTTATAACCGTAATTCTTTCAATTGTCCAACGTTATCCATGGACAGCCCGAGTATGTAGATTGGGTTCGTTTTCCCATATGCTCGCCTCCGGATCTAATGCAGAATTTCGCTGCCTCTCTCGTTGTTCTTCGGTACACATCCTCTCCGCTTATTGCCGAGACGTGTATCAGAGAACAGCGGGAGGTGCCGAAATTTTGTGTCGGATCCGGAGCAGAGCATGGGAAACGAACCCAATCTACACATACCGGGTGTGGGATTAGGACCTATCTTTACCTATTAGCGTCTAGGTTGCATGGACGTAATAAAACCGAGAAACTTTATTAACTCGATGAATATGGTTTGCTGAGTTATGTATGTATTTCTTGTGTGTCCATTAGCTAGGCAAGATGAGTGATCGTATGCGTGGATGTACACCGTCACCCTAGTCGAAAGACATGACCCTGAATGGATGACAAAAACCAAGGGGTTTATCGAGCCAGATTTGCAAATGGATGTAAAACAACCTCGGTGCCCCTGTTTGAAAAGCGATAACGATCAGAAGATGTCAGAGTTTGAAATGATCAAACACCTGCAGAAGTGGGGTTTTACGCCCGGTTATACGATGTGGACATTTCATGGCGAGTCTGCCCAACGTTCCAGAGCTGAGGAGGGCCGTCGTCGCACCGACGAGCATGGTACCGGATGGAAGACATGGTGCAAGACTTTGATGATGCTCGGGATTCGGACGATGAGATGGAGGAATCTGCAAAGGCCTTCAATGATATGTTGGAGTCTTGAAGCGCCCTCTCCATGAGCACACCGAGCTTTGTCAGCTGGATGCCATCGCACAAGTAATGGCTCTGAAGGCTCAATTCAACTTGGGCAGAGAATGCTATGACGCGATAGTGACACTGTTTGGACGCTTTCTACCCAAAGGCCATATAATGCTCGCAAACCTGTACCGGTCGGACAAAATCCTCCGTGTACTTAAGATGCCCTATGAGAAGATAGATGCCTGTGAGAATGGATGTGCCTTATTTAGGCTCCTGGTATGCGGACTTGAACTATTGTCCCATTTGCAAGTCTTCGGTATGTTGAGGTAGACAATGGTATGGGTGAGAAGAGTCGGACCAAAATCCCCATTAACGTTCTTCGGTATATGCCAATCATAGCAAGACTTCAACGTCTATTCATGGTCGAAGAGACGGCGGACAGATGACATGGCACAAATTAGGCAAAAGAACCGAACGGGATGCGGATGGGAATCTGATGATGGTACACACATCGGATGGTGCTGCATGGAAACACTTCGATGCATTGCATGATGAAAAAGCGGCAGATCCAAGGAATCCTCGAGTAGCTGTCAGCACGGATGGGTTCAATGTGTTTGGTATGATGGCAGCCCAATACCGTTGTTGGCCTTTATTTTGAATTCCACTCAATCTCCCCCCCCCCCCCCGGACAGATTATGCAAAGAAAGAACATTTTCCTGACGTTGATAATTCTGGGGCCCAACTATCCGGGGAAGAATATGAATGTGTACATGCAGCCGCTTAAGGATGAACTGCAAGAAGCTTGGGATAATGGGATCAAGACATACGACGCCGCTACAAAAAAAACTTCCTAATGCGTGTGTGGTACATGTACTCGATGCATGACTTGCTGGCGTATGCACTATTTGTTGGCTGGTGTGTGCATGGAAGGTTCCTGTGCCCCACATGCAAGGCAGCTCTTGAGTTTCGTCGGCTGCAGGCGGGTGGCAAGTTTTCTTGCTTCGACATGCATAGACAGTTCCTGGATCCTCACCGTAAGTTCAGAAAAGACAAGAAGAACTTCATCAAAGGTAGAGATGTCAAAAACTCTGCACCACACCGCATTGATGTGCCAATGCACCTGGATCAGTTAAACGCTCTCGAGCCGGATCCAGAGCGTCCAGGGTATTTCAAGGGGTATAATACGGAACACGCCTGGACCCACAAGATATGCTTGTGGGATCTGCCGTGCTTCAAAGACCTCCTTTGCCCACACAACATCGACGTGATGCACGGAAAAGAATGTCGGCGAGGCCCTCTTTGGTACATTGTTCGACATAGAGGGAAAGCGAAGGATAATCCTAAGGCCGAGTCGATCAGGAGGCTCTATGTGATAGACCGCTACAAAACATGAAACAACCAAAAGGAAAGAAGAACTGGGCGAAGCCAAAGGCATGGTTCAATCTTGGAAGGCCGGTTATGAGGGAAATACTCCTGTGGGTGAAAAAGGAGTTGATGTTCCCCAATGGGTATGCATCGAATCTAAAGAGGGGAGCGAGCCTTGAAAAATTGAAAAATATTTGGTCTCAAGAGTCATGATTGGCACATATGGCTTGAGCGGGTAATGCCGGTGATGTTGCGTGGCTTTATCCCTGAGGATGAATGGCTAGTACTGGCAGAGCTGAGCTATTTCTTCCGTGTTCTATGTGCGAAAGAATTATTGCTGGCTTGCTAGAAGAAATGGAAGAGTTGGCGCCGGAGTTGATCTCGCAAGTTGGAGAAGATCTTTCCACTGGCTTCTTTAATCCAATGCAGCATTTGATTTTGCATCTCCCGACCGAGGCACGATTGGGGGCCGTGCAGAATCGTTGGTGCTACATAGCGAGAGGATGCGTAAGACGCTTGAGCAAAATGTAAAATAAACGTCGAATTGAAGCATCGATGGCTGAGGCATTCATTCCGAGGAGGCGGCAAACTTCGTGACAAAGACACTACAAAGCCAAAAATCGTCATTTGCATAATCCGAAGCCTCGGTACAATGTTGGCGACCCTAAAAGGGTGGATCCAACCTCAGCCTATTCAAAGGGAAGCTCGCACCAGCCGGTGCTTATACTCCTTATTGTTGGATAACGACGAATGGCGGACCATTACGTTGTATATCTTGAACAATCTAATGAAGTGCGGCCGTACATCGAGTAAGTTCTCGGTACATTGTTTCGCAACCTCTACTTCATTTGAACTGCTCTTATTCACGGATATTTGATACAGTCGATACGTCGCCAAATTCTCGTATGGAGCGGTTATCCAAAAGGATTCCGTCGAAGAGTATGAGCTCGGCAATGCATGGAGGCGGCTATCCTGGTTTCATCTCTTGGTTCCAACAAACGGGAATTTCCATTAGACCATTTAATTTCTTCTTCTAATTTATGGCTAATGCAACAATCCTTTCGTATTAAACTTGTAGGCTAGTTCAGAGTCTATGGACGCCGAATTGAGACAAGTCGCTAATGGTTTTGACTATAAGGTCCATTCATTTGACAAATACGACATCAACGGGTATCGCTTCCGTACCTATGGCAAAGAGCTATCTATGGCCGACCGAAAGTCTACAAATTGTTGTGTCTCTGCTATCGGCGAAGGAGATACCGAGTATTATGGAAGAGTTGAAGCAATTTATGGACTTCTATTCTATGGTGCAAACCCACCGAACGTCGTAGTCTTCAAATGTCATTGGTTCCAAATTAAAGAGACTAGAAGGACTCATGAACATCTAGGGCTAGTCGAAATCAAACAAAGCACCCATTTGGATGTTCCCGATGTCTATATTACGGCTCAATAGGCAACCCAAGTTTTCTATCTACCGTGGGCCGCCAAAGTGATCCAAATCTCAAGGTTGGGATGTCGTTTATGAAGTGCCGCCACGTGTTAGACCACCTCCCCCAATGAAGAGGATTATGAACCTCACGTTAATCCAGACACATATGAAGGAGAATTGTTCCAAGAAACACGTCTTTCCAAAAACATTTCAAGAACCGCTCACCTCATAACATTCAAGTAGACAATGGCGGTGAATCCGAGCTGGCGAGCAGAACAAGAAGAGCGGAACAAGAAGAGGTTACTGCTGCGGATGACCTGTCAATGCTTGACCGATTACATGCAGGAGGCCTTCCAGATGTTGATGATGATGATGAGCACGTCATTCTTGATAGTGATGAGGATGATGCATTTATTGACCGAAGCATATCTGAGACGATGATGATGCATTTATTAATGATGACGATGAATATTAATATTATAGTTCATGTCGGTATTCCATTATTATTATATACATATATATTATTAATTAGTTCAAGTTTTAACCTAGCTAGCTCTAAAATGAGCTATACTTAGCATTTATTCCTCCAAAATGAATTTGTATGCTTAGCTAGCTCAAAAATGACATAACAACCTTTAATTAGCTAAAAATGAGCTATACTTAGCATTTATTCCTCTAAAATGAATTTATATACATATTATTATTCATGTCGTATTCATTTTTTATGTTGTACTAATTTAGTTTACTCTTTGTCATTCCGTGTTGACAGATGGTGGGCGCGGGTCGAGAGCGCTCAGGCTCCTACCTCGGCGCGTGGTGGGAGGGTAGTTCCATTCCCCCATAGCCTCGGGAGGCGCTAGATCTCAGTTTGCAGAGTCCAGCGATGGTCGCTTCTTCTTCGGTAGGGAGAGGTCGAGGGGTAAGAAGGAGAAGGCTGCTAGAGGTGGACGTGGCGTCGGGAGAGGTAGGAAGGCTGCACGCCTTCCTCGCCGCCACCCCCACCGAGTCACCCGACCATGTGGCTGCTCCGTCTCGAGATCGAGCCATCTGAGGTGGACCTGTCTATGGCAGATGCGCCTACGGCCGACGAGCCTCGGGCCGCCGAGCCTCGGGCTGCCGAGTCTTCGCCCCACGAGACTCCGGAGCTCAGACGGGGTCACGCTGAGTCGAAGCCTCGGGCTGCCGAGTTCGCTTCACGAGACTCGGAGCTCAGCCGGGTCACTGAGTCGGAGTCGAGTGCACATGGTTGTGTTCAGGGTGGAGACAATAGTCCCGATAGCTATAGCGAGGGTGAGTGGGTTGAGGGGCGCAAAGTCTACCAGCGTGGTCGTACAAAGCTCCCGCCCACCCCGGCGACCCCCGACCAGAGGTGGTTGATTGCGCCTAACGGGGAGAAGTAAGTGCATTTACTCTTTTTTTAACCTTTTGCCTTGACGTTTCTTCGAATATCTAATGCGTTGGCCTTGTCATACTGAAGTTCTTGGACACACGAAGATGGTGTCCGCAGGCCCAACACTGTCCTTGGTGTGATTTGTCGCCGGTGCTTCCCGGGTGGGTCACGTTGCCCTATGAGGGCCGGGTTCCGAGCTAGGAATGACACAGGGAGCACTACTTGGCTGCCTGCCCCGCCGGAGCATAGGGTCGGCGATGTCGAGTGTGACACGGTGGCCGGCATTGTGATCGCCACGTTTTGGGTAATTTCTCCTTTGCCATTTACGTTGTGTTTTCTTCTTTGATTGCATACCTTCTACATGTGTTTTATTGTTTGATTGCAGACCTTCTAATCCGTGTTTTCTTGTTTGATTGCAGACCTTCTACAGGTGTCTTTGAGGGACAGGAGGAGGCGGCTTTCGGGTTATCGACGCCGAGTGCAAAGCGCCTTACTTGGAAACTTTCTAAGACGAGGCTCGGACGCAGGCTGTTCGAGACTACTTAGCACTGACCGGTATTAGGAGGAGAAAAGAGAAGTGCCGGGACAAGTATCTCGAGTAAGGAGAAGTACATGAAGGTAATTACCTATTCTTAAGGCCTTGTACTTAGTTTCCTTGATTTGATTCAGAGGCGTAGCGCTCAAATTTCTCTTGCTTAACTTAGGTGCCTCCGAGATGGTGTGCGGACAAGATGGACTGCTGGGAGGTGTTGGTGGATGAGTGGTGCTCTCCCCAATGGCGCGTCGCCCACAACATAGCAAAGGAGAAGCGTTTCAAAATGAAAGGTGTGCCACACCATCTAGGCAGCGTCGACCTACATGGGTACGGGAAAACTGGGTATGTGTGGTTTGCTTCATGATTCATGCAAATTCATTCTTTGTGCTAGCTTGAGTCCTTAACTAATACTCTGTTCCTCTCTTTTAGTCAAAACACAACAAGGCTCCAAAGGTGTGAGCTGTTCGACCTCTATGGCATGTCCAATATTGCACTGCATAAGAAGGCCAAGGCATTCTCTCGAGTCCTCGAAAAATGCAAAGAACTTCAAAGAACGAGGCCTCCCACCACAAGATGGTGCAAGACGTTAAGGTGGGAAGGCGAGGAAAGGGCCGGACTTTAACCCGAGCCAGCCTCTTGATCCAGAGCTGGTGATGATATCTGGTGGCGGGAGGTCCCATGGCTCGTTAGCCATTGGTAATGGATCGATACGTTGTAGTAGCACTCTCCCGCAGATCAAGAAGCGCCGGACCAGCTCGATCCTGAGATACCGCGTCGCTTACGACCGGTGGAAATCGAATTCCAGGTTTGTTAATTATACGGACTCAAGAGCCTTTCCTCCATTACATTGTGTTTGCGGTCGTCGATGATTACAATGCTAACGAGTGGTGTTGCAGGCTGCTATTGAGGCAGAGAGAGTGAAGACCTGTGCTGCTTTTGAGGAGAGGGACCGGCAGTTGGCGGAGAGGGACCGGCAAGGGCGGAGAGGGACAGGGAGAATGAGGAGAGGACGGCTAGGCTGTTGGAGGAGGAGAGGAACCGAACGACTTGGCTAACCGGGCCATGTACGAGCTCTTCGTGGTAAGTTTCTTATGCATATTAGATAAATCATGCAAGCAATGTTCCTTTCATTAGTAACTAATATGACTGACTCGTCAAAACAAAATGTGCAGTCCATGTGCGAGAAGAATGGCCAGACCCCTCCGCCGATGCTACCATTGCTCCGGTGGGCACGGTGAGTTTCATTTGAACGGTCATTAGTTACTAGTCTTCACATTTGAGTTGCATCATGCTAACGATACATTGAAATAATCTTTGGTGCAACATAACTCCCGACAAGCATCGACCGATCCTTCTCAAATGCCTTGGGCGCGACCGGTCCTACACCTACACCTACACATACACCTTCGTGATGACGGTAAGTGTCCCAAGTGTTTTGCTTAATAGAGTTTTGTTGTGATGCCATGTTGTATATATCTAGACATATCGTGCATAATGTGTGTATGTTTGAAATGCATTGTATGTGTGGGATTCGACACCTAGTCGTGTGCCTTTGGTAGCCTTCCATATAGGGAAATGCCTCCTAGTGCTTCCTTGAGCCATGGTAGTTCGCCATCGCTCAAAACACATGGATTGACCGGCATGTGTCCTTCTTTGCTCCTGTGTTCCGTCCCTACGTGGAAATGTCACGCGGTGTATCACCGAAGTCCTTGTAGCTTGCTACGACTTGGTTGCACTCACGATGACCGACACGTGCATTCTTTGAGTCATGTATACTGTCCCTATACGTTTGTGCCACCTTGGTTCTATGACTAGTCATGTCGGCCCGGGTTCTCTGCGAAGTGTTTTGCTTAATAGAGTTTTGTTGTGATGCCATGTTGTATATATCTAGACATATCGTGCATAATGTGTGTATGTTTGAAATGCATTGTATGTGTGGGATTCGACACCTAGTCGTGTGCCTTTGGTAGCCTTCCATAGGGAAATGCCTCCTAGTGCTTCCAATCGAGCCATGGTAGTTCGCTTCGCTCGGAACACATGGATTGACCGCATGTGTCCTTTGCTCATGTGTCCGTCCCTCACGGGAAATGTCACGCGGTGTATCACCAAGTCCTTGTAGCTTGCTACGACTTGGTTGCACTCACGATGACCGTCACGTGCATTCTTTGGGTCATGTATGCCTGTCCCTGCACGTTTGTGCCACCTTGGTTCTATGACTAGTCATGTCGGCTCGGGTTCTCTCGCCATATGGATACTAGCGACATAATCATATACTTAGCATTTTTTCCTCCAAAATGACTCAATATATGCTTACCTAGCTCAAAAATGACTTAATATGCTTAGCTAGCATAAAATGACCTATACTTAGCATCTTTTCCTCAAAAAGACTTAATATGCTTAGCTAGCTCTAAAATGATATAGTATGCTTAAGAAATGACATATTTTAGGTCCTAAATGACTTCATATGCTTAGCTAGCTCCAAAATGACATAATAACCTTACTTAGCTTCAAAATGACCTATTCAACCTAGGCTAGCTCTAAAATGACCTATACTTAGCATTTTTTCCTCCAAAATGACTTAATATGCTTAGCTAGTTCAAAAATTACATAATAAGCTTAGTTAGCTCCAAAATGACCTATTTAACCTAGGATAGCTCTAAACTGACCTATACTTAGCATTGTTTCCTTCAAAATGACTTAATATGCTTAGCTAGCATAAAAATGACCTATTTAACCTAGGATAGCACTAAAATGACCTATACTTAGCATCTTTTCCTCAAAAAAGACTTAATATGCTTAGCTAGCTCTAAAATGATATAGTATGCTTAAGAAATGACATATTTTAGGTCCTGAATGACTTCATATGCTTAGCTAGCTCCAAAATGACATAATAACCTTACTTAGCTTCAAAATGACCTATTCAACCTAGGCTAGCTCTAAAATGACCTATACTTAGCATTTTTCCTCCAAAATGACTTAATATGCTTAGCTAGTTCAAAATTACATAATAAGCTTAATTAGCTCCAAAATGACCTATTTAACCTAGGATAGCTCTAAAATGACCTATACTTAGCATTGTTTCCTTCAAAATGACTTAATATGCTTAGCTAGCATAAAATGACCTATTTAACCTAGGATAGCTCTAAAATGACCTATACTTAGCATCTTTTCCTCAAAAAAGACTTAATATGCTTAGCTAGCTCTAAAATGATATAGTATGCTTAAGAAATGACATATTTTAGGTCCTAAATGACTTCATATGCTTAGCTAGCTCCAAAATGACATAATAACCTTACTTTGCTTCAAAATGACCTATTCAACCTAGGCTAGCTCTAAAATGACCTATACTTAGCAATTTTTCCTCCAAAATGACTTAATATGCTTAGCTAGTTCAAAAATTACATAATAAGCTTAGTTAGCTCCAAAATGACCTATTTAACCTAGGATAGCTCTAAAATGACCTATACTTAGCATTGTTTCCTTCAAAATGACTTAATATGCTTAGCTAGCATAAAATGACCTATTTAACCTAGGATAGCTCTAAAATGACCTATACTTAGCATCTTTTCCTCAAAAAAGACTTAATATGCTTAGCTAGCTCTAAAATGATATAGTATGCTTAAGAAATGACATATTTTAGGTCCTAAATGACTTCATATGCTTAGCTAGCTCCAAAATGACATAATAACCTTACTTAGCTTCAAAATGACCTATTCAACCTAGGCTAGCTCTAAAATGACCTATACTTAGCATTTTTCCTCCAAAATGACTTAATATGCTTAGCTAGTTCAAAATTACATAATAAGCTTAATTAGCTCCAAAATGACCTATTTAACCTAGGATAGCTCTAAAATGACCTATACTTAGCATTGTTTCCTTCAAAATGACTTAATATGCTTAGCTAGCATAAAATGACCTATTTAACCTAGGATAGCTCTAAAATGACCCATACTTAGCATCTTTTCCTCAAAAAAGACTTAATATGCTTACCTAGCTTTAAAATGATATAGTATGCTTAAGAAATGACATATATTAGGTCCTAAATAACTTCATATGCTTAGCTAGCTCCAAAATGACATAATAACCTTACTTAGCTTCAAAATGACCTATTCAACCTAGGCTAGCTCTAAAATGACCTATACTTAGCATTTTTTCCTCCAAAATGACTTAATATGCTTAGCTAGTTCAAAAATTACATAATAAGCTTAATTAGCTCCAAAATGACCTATTTAACCTAGGATAGCTCTAAAATGACCTATACTTAGCATTGTTTCCTTCAAAATGACTTAATATGCTTAGCTAGCTTAAAATGACCTATACTTAGCATCTTTTCCTCCAAAATGGCTTAATATGCTTAGCTAACTCTAAAATGACATAATATGCTTAAGAAACTAGATAACAACCCAAGCTGCTGTCAAGGAAAAATTAGCATACCAAGTTGTAAAAATTCATGAGGTGTGATAAGAAAGAAATGAAATTTTCCACTGAAGTGTGATGAAATGAAAATTACCACTGAAGTTTGATGATTCTAATCAAACGCAAATCACATATCCAAAATGATACTCTACATTTGTAGTAAGTCATTCATTCATCGTAGTCTGCTCAAAAAGTTTCAAGATGTATCATAATAATCTTCTTCTTCTAACTTTCTTCTTTCCCATTTTACAGATTTGCTTAAGATCACGGAAGCTTGGGTTGATGGAGTGCTTGTATTTAGTTTTGTTTTGACCTTGTGAAACTTGCTACCTATGGATGAAACTGTAATACCGATGAAACTATGTATATGTACGGATGAAACTTGCTACTATTGGTAACATGTGTTGGATACATATGTGTTCATGACTATTGGTAATATGTGTTGAATATGCTATATTGGTCATATAAATATATTTGTGTTTGATTTCTGTGAAAATGAATTGATATAAGAAAAACAAAATTAAATGGGGCAATATAGTCACTTTGCCATCTATTTGGCGGATGGCAAAGACTGCAACCTTTGCCATCCATTGGCCGATGGCAAAGAGCTCGCAACCTTGCCATCTGGCCGGTGATGGCAAAAGCTCGCAGCCTTTGCCATCTGGCTGCCGATGGCAAAGTATGCCGTTAACCTCCGACGGAGCTAACCCCGTTAAGTGGCTTTGCCATCTGCCAGAGATGGCAAAGCCTGCTCTTGCCATCGACCAAATAGGATGGCAAATAGCTCTTTGCCATCAGCCAGCAGATGGCAAAGAAGCCTTTATCGGCAGGGTTTCAGACGACCTGTTTGCCATCTGCTGGCTGATGGCAAAGCCTTTGCCATCCGCCGAACATGCCTTTGCCATATGCCATGGCAGATGGCAAAGTGCCACATTCCAGTAGTGAATGTCCGTTTGAGGACTTCAATCGGGGGCAAGTAGCTGCAGTGGTTCAGTGTATCAGCCTTGTAATTGAGTGAAGACCTTGTCCTGATGAATCTCATTATCCAAGGCGCATAAGGCTTCAGCTCAAATGGTGACATAGCAATGTTTGCGAGTCCTCATGAAGAAATCATGGAAGTTGACGGGAGCATACATGAATGATATTGAAAAGAATATTCTTCATGATGCCAACGACTTCTTCATCATTTGAGTCGTGGCCTTTGATAGGACTCATTGTCTTCGTCAGAATCCGATAGACAGTCCGAGGCACATACAATAATTCCTTGACGAGGAATTTGGTTCTTGGGGTCTGCCTAGGCTTCAAAGGCTTCATCAGCACTTGCATATAGTGATTTGAAAGTTCTGGTTCGTTGTAGATACAACGAGCACCGTCAAGTGGAGGACTGAGTGGTAGAGCACGAGGCAATTCGATTCTTTGGTGCCTTGTAGTGAGTATTTTCAGACAGCCGCCTAATACCCATGAGTTCACGTCTTGACGTCTCCGGTGATGTGCAGCGTTGCATAGAATTGAAGAATGAGTTCTTCATTCCAATCACAGATGTCAGTGCAGAAATTCAGAAGTCCTGCGTCGTGAAGAACACTTAGGACTGGCTCGAAGCCTGGCAGAGACTCCATGTCCACATGAGGAATATGTGCATGATCGAAGACTTTGTCTTTGTTGAAGAGCACTGAGGAATAGAAATTGGCTTGACTGGCAGTCCAGAAACGCCTCTTCCTTATGCGAGCAGAATCATATGGATTGTAATCAGTGAAGAATACATGCTCGCTGAAGAAGTCTTCAGCCTTGAACTTTTGCTTTGTTGAGAAGGGATTCTTTGGCTTTGGCAGTGGAGTGTCAGTGAGTTGCATCACGACCTCTGGAATCGCAATCTCAGGTTCTTCAGGCTGAGGAATTTCTTGTTCCTCTACAGGTGCAGTCTGAGGATCAGCAACAGCAGGTTCATCAGCGCTAGTGGCTGGAATTTCTTCATGGACAGATGAAGTGGGATGAGTTTCTTCAGAGCCCATTTGAACAGTTGGAGCAGGGACCGAGGTATCTGTTGGATTGGGGTGAAGAGTGGAGAATTTGGATCTTGACTTTCCCAAAAGTCATCGTTCATCACCGGGCGTTGTGCTTCCAATATCCACATCTTCTTCAATTTCCTCAACACCGGCCTCTTCATTTGTGAACCGAGGCATAGGTGAGGAAATGATTGGGGTTGAAGGGATTGCTTCCACTTCAATTTCTTCATCAATCTACTCGAAGCGGCAGAATGATTTTCTTCATCAGATCCGCTTGGGATCTCATAATCTTCATCATAAGGAACAAGGTCCTTTGATGGAATTGAGGAAATTGGAACAGCATCAATAGGATTTTCAAAGGAGCTGGTCATTGGCTTCATTTTCTTCGCAGCCGAAGAATTTGACGCAGCAGATGCTTTCCGTTTCTTCACAGCAGCTCGTTCTGCAGCCTTGGTCTTCTTCACATCAGAGGCAGATGGAAGAATTGGAGTTGGTGTTGGCGCAGGAGGAGCTGAGGAATCTGGTTGATTTTCCTCAGGCGCAACTGATGCAGTTGCCCTGTCTTGTTCAGTTTCTTCAGGCGCACCACTAGTGGATGCCCTGGCAATTTCTTCAGCGGCTGGAATGGGATCATCAGCCCTGGAACTAGCATTTTCTTCAGCCTGAACTTCATCGGTGGTCTTGGCATGTTCTTCGATCTGCTGAGTGAGGCTCCGGCTGAGGAATTTCTTGTTGCGTTGGAGCAGCAACATTGGTGAATTTCTTCGTCGAGGTTGCGAATCTGACTTTGGCTCCTTGCCAATCCGCATAATCTTGATCGAAGTTTTGCGAGGGCTTGGATTTCATTTTGGACCTTGAGAAGTTCCTCGGGTGTCATTACGACAACGTTTTTCTTGAGGAACTTCTCCTTTACGTATTGAGCTTTCTTGATCTCTCTTGCCTTTTCAAACTTCCATTTCTCTTGATGATGAAATGGGTGACATATGACTTTGTCCAGGGTCGAGATGAAAATCAGGCATAGGGTGTTTGGATCCTTGTGCGAGATCAATGTAATCGAGGATTTTCCTCGGATCCAACAAAGAAGGGCACAGATGTGCCTTTGGCTCTAGCGGCCCTTTCTTGGCGATCTCTGATGATTTCTGCAAGTTCATCATCATCAGCCTCATCATCTTCAGGTGGCTCTTGGAAGGCGACATGTTTCTTCTTGGGACTTGGCCGAGGACCTCGTCCCAACAGTGGCCTTAGTCTTCAGCAGAGTCGGGCCAGATGAAGACTTTGGTGCAGCTGAGGAACTTGCTGAAACACCAGAGGCAATGGAGAAGCCTGCAGTCCTTTGGCACGTGGCCAGATGCACAGGTGCTGAGGACTTTGTCGGAACTGCTTAGGACTTGGGAGGAGCTGATGATTTTGGAGGAGCAGGAGCAGCATGAGGAATTGGCCGTGAGGGCACTTCCGAGGAACTTGGCCGTGAGGGCACTGTTGGTGAAGCACTTGGCTTGTGTGCGGGCTTCTTTGCCATAGATTTTCTTGGCTTGGCAGAGGCCTCAGGGGCAGCAGCAGTAGCAGAGTCCTCATTGAATTTCCTCACTGCCTCATTGGCTTGTCTTGCCAATTTGGCTTGGCGCTTGGCCCATTCTTCAGGAAAGTCCTCACCACGCTTGATGCTGGTGGGGTAAGCTTCTTGACCAGGTGCCAATGGAGCTCTTGGGCATGGAGGATTGAGAGCTAATTTCTTCATGTACTTTGGAGTTACATATCTGTACTCCCTCCATTCCCTTGCCCATCTCCGTTCAATCCTTTGAATCCGCACCTTGCGCTGATTTTTGTTTTTTTGCCGAACTCATCTTCATCAGGTGTGCAATAATCAACATATATTTCCTCAGGGATTTCAAACGCGGTCATGACCTCAGGCCTCTTTCCTCCTTTCTGTGGCTTCTTTCCTACGCCATATTCTTCAAATTGAGGAATTTGAACAAATGAATTCTCTGAAGAAGTATGCAACTTTTCGTCGAGGAACGCTGCAAATGAGTTAAGTTGATGAGAACCTAGTGATTCAGCAGCGGACATGAGTACTGTGAACAGAGTATAGTTGCGAGGAATTTGGAGAGGTCATATCTCGTTCTCGTAAGGTTTTCAAAAAGAACAAGTTTTGAAGAATTTGACCAGATGAGCCTTGAAGAATTTCACTAAGCGTTCTTTGTCTCAGGTTCCAGAGTTGTATAGATCGAGGATCCACACAATTAGGAATCTTGAAGAAAATCATTGCTTAGAGAAACGAATCAAGAGCATATTTTGTTTGAGGAGTTCATATGTGTGAAGATTTGAAGAATAAACGCCTTTGAAGATTTTCAGGAAGGTTTGAGAATCAAAGCGAGTAATAAAAGTAACTTTTAATTACCCGAAGTGAAGAACACGACGAACTAAGAAGAACAGTTGGGAAGTTCGATTCAGATCTTCCACGCCCTAACTTGGCGGAGGAAGACAGCTACGGGCTGACGGAGTGAAGATTTCCTGTTGGCGCTGAGTACGTCGGTGACGAGGTTGAGGCAGTGAAGCTCTTCCTCACCGTGACGATGGAGAAGCGGCGGCGCTTAGGGTTTGAGGAGCTCGGCGGGAGAGAGAGATCGGCGGAGTAAAAGAAGTGAGGAAGGGAGTGGGGGTATATATAGCCACGGTGAAAAACTGTTAAATAGAAGATTTGGGACGAACGTGCCCCTGACCATTCTCCTTCTCACGACATGTGTCACCCACGTACTGTGTAGTGGAGATCGTGTACGATCGTGGGTGAATAAAATAATGCATCATGGGATGCGGAACGGTTTGAGCGACAAAACCGAAAGTTTGGATAAGATCAGTTTTAAAGTTCCGTTCGCAATTTCTTCAGCTGACAAGGACTCAGTGAAGATTTTGAACGAGTTTCAAATAGAACGCACATGAAGAATTTGTGAATAGATTGGGTTGAGTATAGCATAGAGGGGGAAGGGTCCGATCACATTCACTTAGCAGAAAAAACGACTTGAAGAATTAGCCATAAGTGAATGTTGTAGAGGACATAAACCCATATATATTTATATATCCAATGAAGAAAAATGACGGAAACAGTGAAGATTTTGAAAAGTTGAAGAATTTGAAAAATTGAAGAATTTCAAAACTGAGGAAAAACTCAAATTGAAGATTTTCAACTTTGGTGGTGGCGTGATAAGAATGATGATTTCAGACACCGCGTACAATTGTCGAGGGTTACGAGAATCAAATTCTTCATTAATTTCTTCACACTTAGAGTGTTATTCTTCATGGATTGAAGAAAAACGTTTCTTGATGTGTTGCACATCTAAGTCATCAATTTTGCATAAGTGTCAGGATGTGTGTCCTTTTCAAAGAACATTCGAAGATTCTAACATATTTAGCTCACACCGCAACTTGCTAAATCTCTTCTCATCCAAGGGCTTAGTGAAGATATCGGCTAGTTGTTCTTCAGTCTTCACATGCTTGGTGGAGATGTCGCCCTTCAACACAGGATCACGAAGAAAATGATGACGAATTTGAATGTGCTTTGTCTTCGAGTGCTGAACGGGGGTTGTGAGCAATCTTGATGGCACTCTCATTGTCACAGTAGAGAGGCACATTCTTCACGTTGATGCCGTAGTCCTTGAGAGTTTGCTTCATCCACAGCAATTGAGCACAACACGAGCCAGCAGCAATGTATTCAGCTTCCGCAGTAGATAGTGATACACAGTTCTGTTTCTTCGAGGACCAACAGACTAAAGATCATCCGAGGAAATGACAAGTACCAGATGTTGACTTGCGGTCCACACGGTCACCAGCATAGTCAGAGTCAGAATATCCAATGAGATCAAAAGTAGAGCCCTTGGGGTACCATAATCCTAGTGTTGGTGTGTGAGCTAGATATCGAAGAATATGCTTCTGACCTTATGGTGTGATTCCTTCGGTGTAGCTTGAAATCGGGCACACATGCAAACACTAAGCATTATATCTGGCCTAGATGCACATAAGTACAATAGAGAACCAATCATGGAGCGGTATACCTTGTGATCGAAGTCAATACCATTTTCATCAGTGCACAGATGGCCATTTGTGGGCATAGGAATTTTGACGCCTTTGCAATCTTGCATGCCGAATTTCTTCATAACATCTTTCAGGTATTTCTCCTGAGATATGAATATGCCATTGTGTTGTTGACGAATTTGAAGACCTAAGAAGAATTTCAACTCTCCCATCATAGACATTTGATATTCTTCACTCATCATATAGGCAAATTCATCACTATAACGTTGGTCAAGACAGCCAAAGATAATATCATCAACATATATTTGGCACACAAACAGTTCACCATCATATGATTTAGTAAAGAGAGTAGGGTCGAGTGAACCGGGTGTGAAGCCATTCTTCACGAAGAATTCCTTCAATGTATCATACCACGCCCGTGGGGCTTGTTTGAGACCATAGAGGTGCTCTCTTTGCGAGCCATTAGTTTCATCGAACCGCACATCTACAGTGTCAACAATCTTGTGAAGAGCGATGTTGAAGACTCTGTAGGTGTGCGAGTCCTTTCCGTAACCAAGCATAAAACCTTCATGTGCTTTCGGTGCAAATTTAGAATTGTGATGAGGATATTTAATCCAGCATTTAGCAGCGAAGACTTTGAAATAACTTACATTGGGTTTCTTGTCAGTGAGGAGTTCATAGGCAGTCTTCTTGAAGAATTTGTGAAGATATACTCTGTTGATGATGTGGCACGCGGTATCAATTGCATCAATCCAAAACGACTAGGCGTTTTGTATTCATCAAGCATAGTGCGAGCCATCTCAACAAGAGTTCTGTTCTTGCGCTCCACGACGCCATTCTCTTTGAGGAGTATAGGGAGCAGATAACTCATCAGTAATACCAAGTTCATCAAGATAGGCATCAAGACCGGAATTCTTGAACTCAGTTCCATTGTCACTCCTGATGTGTCTGATCTTCACACCAAAGTTAGTTGAAGCCCTCGAGGAAAATTGTTTGAAGACTTCCTGCACTTCATTTTTGTAAGTAACAATGTACCCATGTGTAATGAGAGTAATCATCAACAATAACAAAGCCATATAGATATGCATCATTAGTGACTGCTGAGTAATGATTAGGACCAAAGAGGTCCATGTGAAGCAATTCGAAGGGACGAGTAGTGGTCATGATAGTCTTCGCTGGATGCTTGGCCTTGGTCATTTTCCCAGCTTCACAGGCTCCACACAAGTGATCCTTGAGGAATTTGACATTCTCAATGCCAGTGGCATGCTTCTTCTTTGCAAGCGTATGCAAATTCCTCATGCCTGCGTGACCAAGTCGTCGATGCCATAGCCAGCCTTCTGAAGCTTTTGCAAGTAGACACATGGCTGGTTGTGGTCCTGTAGAGAAATCAACAATATACAAGTCTCCTCTCCTAAAGCCTTCGAAGACTTTGGAATTGTCAGCTTCCATAATCACAACACAACGATACTTGCCAAAGATAACAACCATATCAAGATCATAAAGCATTGAGACTGACATGAGTTTGTAACCTAAGGACTCAACAAGCATGACTTTGTCCATGTGTATGTCCTTAGAGATCACAACCTTACCAAGACCCAATACCTAACTTTTGCCTTTGTCAGCAAAGATGATATGCTTCAGATGTGATGGTGATAAGGAAGCATCCATCAATAGATTCTTGTCACCAGTCATGTGATTTGTACATCCACTATCGAGAACCCACTCAGTGGCTTTGGGTTGATCATCCTGCAGATGAATTAGTGCAACTTACGATCTATACTTCATCAGTGAATAATATGATATCAAGTTCATCAGATGAATTTCATCGAGCGATATAACGAGATAAGCGGTATGAGGACGTGTGAAATGAAAGTTCATTTCATCATGATTAGCTGCGTCCTTTCGAGCATTTTTGTCGGGCCCCAAAGAAATTCTTGAGACATTTAAAGCACGTCTGGAGACCTGACCTGCGAAGAGGTTAGTTCTTTTCTTCACCACCCACATCTGAAGGGGTGGCAAAGAGTTCATCACTCTGCGAGCACCATATGAGAATGGTGGCATAGAGGCCAATCCATTTTGTTTCACATAAGAGGGGTTAGGGTAAGCATATGAATAAGCGGAGAAATTCTTCGAGGACTTATGAACATATTGGTTTGAAGAATAATGCACATATTCATAGCCCTTAGCTCTACCCTGCGAAGCAGTCGTTAGCACGATGATAATCATATGAGGACTTTGATCCATTTGAGGAATTTGATCCACGTGAGGAATTTTGTCCGTATGAGGACTTGGATCCATATGAAGAATTTGGTCCATATGAAGAGTTTGATCTGGGGTTCCTTTTCTTCACAGGTGGTGTCATGAGGACATTCACCTGAAGACTTTCAAGGCACTTCTTGGGAACCCAGATTTTCTTCATAGGGGAACCGTTCCTGCGGTTGGGGCCAACATATCTAGCAAATACTTCACCATTCGATTTTTGAACAGTTTATAGTTGGAGTCAAATGACTCATCGGAAGAATGAGGAGATTCGCATGTAAAGTCAGATAAGTTAGATGGATCAGCTGGAGGTCCCTTTGCGACAACCCATGAGGTTTTGGGATCTGCTCGGGCTTCCAATATGTTCCATCACATTGAGTTTCCTCTCAAAGGCAATACCCTCTTTCCTAAGGTTCTTGTTGAGGATCTGCTTTTGAGCACATCACAAAGAGTCGATGCCCTTTGAGGCTTTTGTACATGCCTGTCATGTACAATTCCTTCAGCCCTGCATCGTCAGTGATACTAGCAATGTCCTCGGATGAGGAATTATTGATAGCAGAGGCAGGTGAAGAATTTGTAACAGTTGAAGCATTTGACAATTCAGGTGAAGAATTAGCAGATTCACGTTCAATGCACTTTAAGCATGGAGGAACAAATTCTTCCTGAGAAGCGCTGATTTGTTGGGCAAGTAATGAATCACGCTCCTTCTGAAGATCTTCATAACTCACTCTTAGCTTCTCAAGATCTTGTTTTCTTTGAAGAAATTCATAAGAAAGTTTCTCATGATCAGACAAGAGAGTGTTATGATGACCTTGAAGGCTGTCAAACCTAGATGAAGTCTCCGAAGATTTTCGATCGGGGCTTTAGTGCGATCCATTTCTTCACCTAACATATCATCACTCTTATCTAGCATGTTTTGAACCTTTTCAAAAGCCCTTTGTTGTTTTACAGCAATCTTAGCAAGTTTTGAGTAATCGGGCTTTAGATCTTCATCGATTCATTTTCACTAGATTCGGTGGAGGTATATTTGAGTACCTTGGCACCCTTTGCCATGAAGCAATAGATGGGAGCGTAGTCATCACTATCTTCATCAGCTTTGTTGGTGAGGTCATTTTCTTGAGTTGAAGATGGATTTCTTGACGAAAGCGATGGCGAGAGCTAGACTACGCCACAGGACTCAGATTCTTCTGATGCCTCCTCTTCCTCATGTTCCTCAGATTCAGCTTCATAGTCCATTTCCTTGCCAATGAATGCCCGAGCCTTTCTGAAGCTGCTTTTCTTGTGAGAAGAAGGCTTTGAGGATTTTGATGATGAAGATTTCGACGATTTCTTCTTCTTCTTAGCGTCATCAGAACTGTAATTGTAAGTGCATCTAGTGCCCCTTAGTGATTTTGGTGTATTGAAGACTTATAGGTTAAGGAACTAATGCGTTTGTGAGTGTACACAGGTCTATAAGTCTATGAGGAGTTTGATATTTAGAGAGAAAGTCGACCCCTAAAATGAAGTTCTTCGATGAAGACTTTGATATTTTGAAGACTTTACGAAGACTTTGAAAGTGAAGAAATTGGTGTGACCTTGAAGACTTGGTATTCATTTGAGGAACATGAAGCGTGAAGACTTTTGTTTTCGTAGTTTCGTTTTCTCTTTGTTGAGTCATAGGAAACACCGTACTGTTAAAGGGGGTCGAGGAAATACTAAGGAAAAATTTCCATGTGATGCTCAACTCAAAATCCTACACCTACCAATCCCTTCGAGTGAAGCCTTTGAAAATCTCATACTGATTCAGTCAATTTCTTCAAAGGATGAGACAAAGTTCTTCCGGTCACGAGGAATTTGTTCGACCGAGGAGTTAGGAATTCGCCAGCGCGGATTGCCTACACATGAGGAACATGATAGCCACGAGGAATTTGAGAGTCAAATTTCCGGCCAGATTCTTTGTCTTCTTGCGCTAGCTGTCCCAAAATATCTTATCCACCTAACGGTCATATCATTGAAGGGCATTTATGTCTTATCATGTCGGGCTGCTCCCTAGGCTATAAATAGCCGCCCTACAACCACTAGCTGGTTGGCTGCTCGAGAGAACTTGACACTTGTCATTTGAGAGCAACCCATCCTCCGAGGACTTTGAGCGAAAATCATCGAGTGAGGAAAAACCCAAAAACCAAACCCCTACAAACCCAAAGTGATTGAGCATCACTGAAGAGATTGATCCTGCATGGATCCGACGCTTGTTACCTTTGAAGACTGTGCTTCTTCCAGACGGTTAGGCGTCATGGTCTAGAGCATCCAAGAGGAATTGTGGATCACCGAGTGACCAAGTCTGTGAAGGTTTGGAAGTCGCTCAAGACATACCACGAGTGATTGGGCGAGGTCTGTGTGACCTTAGTTCAAGGAGAATACGGTGAGGATCGGGTGTCTGAGCTGCGTGCTTCGATCGGGTGTCCGGGACCGTGTGCCCTCGAGTTTAAATACTCACCGCTCCAACCAGACGCATAACCGAGACAATTTGTTGGAACCGGTCTACCAAATCATTGTCTTCACCAACCTTACTGGTTCTATCTCCTCAACCCTTTCATTTCCTCATTTACGTGTTGAGTGTTTGTTCATATTTGTGTTTGAAGACTTTGATCAAGACTTTCTCAATTTCCTCAGTTCAATTTCTTGATCGGTTTGTCTTCATCTTGTGTTATCCTGTGATTACGCTTTACGTACTACTGTGTTTGTCTTCATTTCATCATGATGACCATGCGTGTATTCTGTTATGCTTACTTGAGTACTTATTCCATTGCAAGTAGTTCTTCGCTAAGGAATTTCCTCACCGCAAATTCCTCGGTGAAGAATTCATAAAAATCGCCTATTCACCCCCCTCTAGTCGATATAACGCACTTTCAATTGGTATCGAGCAAGGTACTCCCTTGTTCTATGTGATTTTAGTTTAACCACCGGAGTTTTAGTTATGTCGACCGCAGTATGATCAAGGTCTCGTGAGGGTGTCCTACCTTTGATGGGACGTACTACCCCTCTTTGGAAGAACAAGATGCGAATGCATCTTGAAGCAATTGACAACGATCTCTGGTATGTTGTGGAAAATGGTGTTCCCTCAGTCACACCTTCTCTGAATGTTGCTGATGTGAAGAGATTCAAGCAACTCGATTCTCAAGCGAAGAATATCATATGTGGCCATCTGAGCAAAGGTCAATATGGAAGAGTGAGTGCTTTGGAAGCGCCAAGCTCATCCGGGACAGGCTGTCCAAAGTGAATGAAGGAGTCTCAACTCAGCGTGACTCTCGAGTTGATGTTCTTGGAATCTCTTCAACCGCTTCAAAAGACTCGACAACAAAAATGTTCAACAAACCTTCGATCGCCTCACTGACATCTCAAATGAGCTTCAAGCACTTGGCGCCACTGACATCACCGACCATGAGGTGGTGAAGAAATTGTTAAGATCGCTTGATTCCTCATTCGATACTCTGGCACTGATGATACAAGAGCGTGCTGACTACAAGTCACTTGATCCTACTGATATCCTCGAGAGGCTAAATACTCATGAGTTCCAGCTTCTTTGAAAGAGATCTCTATGGTTCTAGCTATGGAAAAACACGCCACGAAGGCCAAGGCTGTATGCGAATCTGAGTGTGAAGACTCGGTAGTAGCCTTGGAGATCCTGAAGAATTAGGCCAGAGCTAGCACTACTCGTGAAGAAATTCCGGAAGTTCTCAAGACGTGGTCGCTTTGGAAAATCCTCAAGAAGCAAAGTGATTCCTCATCCAAAGTGACTATAAGAGAAGACTTTGTCACAAATGCAAGAAACCTGGTCACTACATCCAAGATTGTCCTCAGTGGGAAAATGAATTAAAGAAGAAGAAACACAAGGATTACAGTTCTGATGACGCGAAGAAGAATAAGAAATCATCGAAATCTTCATCATCAAAATCCTCAAAGCCTTCTTCTCACAAGAAGAGCAGCTCCAAAAGGGCTCGGGCATTCATTGGCAAGGAAATGGACTCTGAAGCTGAATCTGAGGAACATGAGGAAGAGGAGGTATCGGAAGAATCTGAGTGCGGTGTGGCGAAGTCTAGCTCTCGCCATCGCCTTCACAAGAACTCCATCTTCAACTCGAAGAAAATGACCTCACCAACAATCTTGATGAAGATAGTGATGACTACACTCCCACCTATTGCTTCATGGCAAAGGGTGCCAAGGTACTCAAATATACCTCCTCCGAATCTAGTGAAAATGAATCGATGAAGATCTAAAGCCCGATTACTCAAAACTTGCTAAAATTGTTGTAACACAACAAAGGGCTTTGGAAAAGGTTCAAAACATGCTAGATAAGAGTGATGATATGTTAGGTGAAGATATGGATCGCAATATAGCCCTGACTGAATATCTTCAGAGACTTCAGTCTAGTATTTAATACCTTCAAGGTAATCATAACACTCACTTATCTGCTCATTATAATCTTTCTTATGAATTTCTTCAAAGAAAGCAAGATCTTGAGAAGCTAAGAGTGAGTTATGAAGATCTTCGAAGGAGCGCGATTCATTACTTGCTCAACAAATCAGCTTCCTGTGAAGAATTTGTTCCTCCATGCTTAAAGTGCATTGAACATGAATCTGCTAATTCTTCACCTGAATGTTCAAATGCTTCAACTGTT
Organism: Aegilops bicornis; assembly: GCA_021605145.1. NCBI lineage: Eukaryota > Viridiplantae > Streptophyta > Magnoliopsida > Poales > Poaceae > Aegilops > Aegilops bicornis. Next base: position 327,857,491 of record CM038674.1, on the reverse strand, counting down.
ACAAATACTTCACCTGCCTCTGCTATCACTAATTCCTCATCTGAGGACATCGCTAGTATCACTGACGATGCAGGGCTGAAGGAATTGTATATGACAGGCATGTACAAAAGCCTCACAGGGCATCAGACTCTTTGTGATGTGCTTAAAAAGCAGATCCTCAACAGGAACCCTAGGAAAGAGGGTATTGCTTTTGAGAGGAAACTCAATGCCGATGGAACATATTGGAAGCCCGAGCGGTATCCCAAAACCTCATGGGTTACCGCAAAGGGACCTCCATTGATCCATCTAACTTATCTGGCTTTACATGCGAATCTCCTCATTCTTTTGATGAGTCATTTGACTCCAACTATAAACTGTTCAAAAATCAGAATGGTGAAGTATTTGCTAGATATGTTGGCACTAACTGCAGGAACGGTTCCCCTATGAAGAAAATCTGGGTTCCCAAGAAGTGCCTTGAAAGTCTTCAGGTGAATGTCCTCATAACACCACCTGTGAAGAATAGGAACCCCAGATCAAACTCTTCATATGGACCAAATTCTTCATATGGATCCAAGTCCTCATACGGATCAAATTCCTCAAAAGGATCAAAGTCCTCATATGATTATCATCGTGCTAACAACTCTGCTTCGCAGGTAGAGCTAAGGGCTATGAATATGTGCATTATTCTTCAAACCAATATGTTCATAAGTCCTCAAGAATTTCTCTGCTTATTCATATGCTTACCCTAACCCCTCTTATGTGAAACGAAATGGATTGGCCTCTATGCCACCATTCTCATATGGTGCTCGCAGAGTGATGAACTCTTTGCCACCCCTTGGATGTGGGTGGTGAAGAAAAGAACTAATCTCTTCTGCAGGGTCAGGTCTCCGCACGTGCCTTAACGTCTCAAGAATTTCTTGGGACCTAAAAATGCACGAAAGGACGCAGGCTAATCATGATGAAATGAACTTTCATTTCACACGTCCTCATACTGCTTATCTGTTAATACTGACTGATGAAATTCATCTGATGAACATGATATCATATTCTTCACTGATGAAGTATATGAGATCGTAAGTTGTACTAATTCATCTGCAGGATGATCAACCCAAAGCCACTGAGTGGGTTCTCTATAGTGGTTGTACAAATCACATGACCGGTGACAAGAATCTATTGATGGATGCTCCCTTATCACCGTCTCATCTCAAGCATATCATCTTTGGCCGACAAAGGCAAAAGTCGTATTGGGTCTTGGTAAGGTTGCGATATCTAAGGACATACACATGGACAAAGTCATGCTTGTTGAGTCCTTAGGATACAACCTCATGTCAATCTCAATGCTTTGTGATCTTGATATGGTTGTTATCTTTGGCAAGTATCGTTGTGTTGTGATTATGGAAGTCGACAATTCCAAAGTCTTCAAGGCTTTAGGAGAGGAGACTTGTATATTGTTGACTTCTCTAGGACCACAACCAGCCGTGTGTCTACTTGCAAAAGCTTCGTATAGGCTATGGCATCGGCGACTTGGTCACGCAGGCATGAGGAATTTGCACACGCCATGCGAAGAAGAAGCATGTCATTGGCATTGAGAATGTCAAATTTCTCAAGGATCACTTATGCGAGCCCGTGAAGCTAGAAAAATGACCAAGGCCAAGCATCCAAATGAAGACTATCATGACCACTACTCGTCCCTTGAATTGCTTCACATGGACCTCTTTGGTCCCAATCATTACTCAAATTGTCGTTAATGATGCATCTCTATATGGCTTTGTTATTGTTGATGATTACTCTCGTTACACATGGGTACACATTGTTACTTACAAAAATCAAGTGCAGGAAGTCTTCAAACGATTTTCCTCGAGGGCTTCAACTAACTTTGGTGTGAAGATCAAACACATCAGGAGTGACAATGGAACTGAGTTCAAGAATTCCGGTCTTGATGCCTATCTTGATGTAGCGACCCGACCCGAATGGATCAAGTCTCTGTGCTTTCGTGTCATCCCTGGATCGGTATGCTGACACACACAGTACTCGAAGGATTTATAACAGAGGTAAATCACATGTATAAAGTAACGTAAATACTATTACCTCGATCCAAAAATATAGCGGAAGCAACAAGGTTGTGGATTCCCATCAACACCAACGGCAAAGTTGAGTATAGGAAATCGTAACCCTAATGTATCACTTACTCGTCGTTACGAAAATTCAAGAACATGAAAGGTTGCAGCCAAACGGGTCAAGACATGGAATATGCTGGCAATGTAACACATAGAGAGTAATGAAAGAATACGCTATACTACATGCATATATGGCTGGTGGAAAGCTCTATGGTTACATTTTTTGCGAAAAGCCAATTTTTCCCTACTTCAAAGGAATAAATTTATTTAACTATCATGGTGGTTGTTAAACATTGAGAATGGTTGACAGCATCCTCAATCCCAATTAAAAGTACTCATTAAACCCAAACAATTTTTATTAAGTAACGTGATGAGATCAACAGGATAATCCAAGAACTAGATACTCAAGATGTCCATAACCGGGGACACGGCTAATCATGATTAGTTTATACACTCTGCAGAGGTTTGCGCACTTTTCCCCACAAGACTCGATCGCCTCCGCTTGGTTCTCGCACTACATGGTGTTTGAGAAACGGATGACCGAGACATAGTCTTTCAGAAGCGCTAGCACCTTACATGTGGGTAGACCGTACCAACCTACATCCCCTACATCAGCTAGCCTACCCGTAAGAGTTCGCACAACTTAGTCAACTACGCCAGAGCCCATAATTGGCTTGTGGCTGCACACGGAAGTTTCCATTTTGAATAATCTTATGATCCCTTAGAGCCTGGGTGGCGGTCCGAAGAAATACTGAGCAAATCCTGTCTACCTGTGTGCCTTGACAGGCAAGTCCTGGAATAGCCAGGTGCCTCAATCCACCCAGATGTGTGTTTAAGTTGCCACCTTTGATAAACCATTAATTATCAATCTCACATCTGTCATGGATATTCACTCAAACCCAATCCACGTCTACGAGCATAGCATGGCGTAATAAGCAAACGTAGAAGTAACTCCCAAGGGTTTGATAATAAAACAGGTAATAGGTACTACCTCAAACTACTTCCCATCCCTTGGTGCGGCGCAATGGTGGTGAGGAGAGGAGAGCAGAGGAGAGTTGATTTGATGTGTTGAAGGGGGGGGGGGTGCTTGGGTATTTATATTGGGGATGGGAGGGTTTTGCTTGGGGTAGGGGGCAAGAAATAGATTAGGATTAGGAATCCTAGGAAATAGATCTAGAAATAGATACGGAATAAACAAAGTAGAAAAAGAGTCCTACTAGGACTTGGGAAAAGGAGCGGCTTCCTGCCTCCCTTGGTGCGTCTTGTGGCATGGCGTTGGCCTTGTGGTTTGGCCGACGGTTAGCGGCTTGGGCCTTTGGCCCAAAGGCGCTTTTTTTAAATTTCAGACAAAAAAAAATAGTAAAACCAAATATATTATATAGGCATATAATATATCAAAATTTTCAGAAAAAAATTTCCTACAACATGAACATTATTCTAATGTCAATTAAAATCCACACAAATTCAAATAAAACAAAGAGTGCTATTGCTCTAATAAAATCCAACAAAAATTATTTTGAAAATACCAAAATGATTTCAAATTAATTTCTCCAATTTTCGATGTAGGGAATCATGTTACCCTATTTTCATATATTTTATTTTTGGAGGAAAATAATTTGAATAAAACTCAAATAACTCCAATTGAAAATAATTCAAAGGACTTTGAATTTATTTCTTTGAAACTCCCAACTCATATTTCATATGTTTTGAAGAAGTCATTTTATCTTCGCCGTGAAAATCATCGAGTTGCATAAAGTTTCAGAATTGGAAATATTTTTCCAAATGAAATTCAAATATTTTCAACACCCTTGTCATTTAAATAAATGGAAGAAGTCATGTCATCTTCTCTCCGTGGTTTTGTGATGAAAAGAATTTGAATTCTCAAGATCATAAAGGAAAAATGAAAGTTTGGGAAAGTCCTTTTATTCCTCTCATCTAACTTTCAAAAAGTTTCAAAATCACTCACTTTCACCAATCAATCAAGCAATCAATCAAATCTATCTATTTGTTTATAACATTCCAAAATTTAGAATTTTGGGATGTTACAAACTACCACCTTAAAATGAATCTCGTCCTCGAGATTCGGAGAGGCTAGCAAGAAATAGGTTAGGGTTTGGGGTCTTCTCAAAATCCATCGCCGTCTCTCGGGGTCTCGGGTGCTACCACCCTTAGAAGCATTGTTACGGTTCCATCAAAACTCAGATACTCCATCCTTATTCTTGTGATGTCGATCTTCTCGAATCGTAAGGATAATTCCTTCTCTGGCTCTTCCGGTAGTGGCATAACCTTTTCCTCAATTCCTTTGTCCTTTCCTCTTGGTAAGGTTATCCCAAATCGGGTCTTCTTAGTCGACAGTCCGGGCGCCAATTCTAAACAACTATCGATATCTCATGGTGGTCAACAATTTATGGTTTCTCCTGCAGAAAACGGGTCTGGGTTGAACCTCACCGTATATCCTACGGTTGGCAACAACTGCCTTGTACAAGGGAAAAAAATACCAATACCTTTCTAAGGTTTTAAACAAGGTTTTGATCGTCGTCTCTCTACTATAGGTAAGTCACTCAGATTTACCATCCCATATAGCAAAGCGAATAATAAGAGTAAGTCGGTATGGTGATCAATCCATCCCGCACCCAAATCATTCCCTTGTACATGGTTTAGCGAATCTCGCATTCTAACACTCGGCCATCCTCACAAGCATTGCAGAATTTCTCTTGTCGACGAACCAAGTTCGGAAAATCCATTGATTCTGCAAGCCAAACAAACAACTATCGATCCTTCACAACTCTCAGGTTTTGCGTAAACTCCTATAAGATCGATGCATCGATAAAATCGTAACTTCTTCCAGGTTTTTCCTTGAGCAAGAGTGTGCTTGCTTCTTGGCAGGTCCCGGGGCCTGTGGTTATGGCCCATCTCATCACTTGCAATCCTTGAACACATCCTCGGGCAACTGATCGTTATCCCAACATCCAACTCCCCAGCATACTTAAATCCATCCAATTGTCTTTGTCTCTTTCCTTCTATTGGCACCAAACTAGACATGATTACTCAGACTCATCATGGAATTTCCATTGATCCAAATTTCCAACATCATACCTCCTTTATATCCAAAAGAGTACTTCATCTCTTCATCCTCGTGGGATGTCCCACATACCAAGATAAAAAACTTATACTTATGAAGTCCATACTCACTTCGTGGAACATCATTATCCTTTCCAGGGTCAAGCATCCTTACAGGGAATTTTGGCCATCTACGCATGGCACTTCTTCAAGCGGGAAACGTGAAACACATCATGAACTCCCGACAGTCCTTGGTGACTCCAACTTGTTGGTAACTTCTCCCATACGTTCCAACTCGGTATGGTCCTACAATCTCGGGGCTAACTTTCCCTTAACTCCAAATCGTTTAACTCCTCGCAGAGCTGGCACACAAAGATATGCTCTGTCTCCGATTTCATAGACTATCTCCTTGCGTTTTTGAGTCTGCATAACTCTTCTGCCTGGACTGAGCTACCTTCAGTCTATCTCGAAGCAACTTAACATTCTCTTCTCACTCCTTGATCACATTTGGTCCAAACAACAGACGGACTCCAACTACATTCCACATCAACGGTGTCTGGCACCTACACCCATACAAAGCTTTAAAAGGGGCCATCTTCAAACTGGCCGGGTAACATTGTTGTATGAGAACTTCGCGTAAGGTAGATTATCATCACTACTAGATCCATAATCTAGCGCACACGCTCTCAACATGTCTTCCAGATTCTGGTTGACTCTCTCGGTCTATCCATCTGTATGCGGATGAAAGGCTGTACTGAACTCTAGCCTAGTACCTAAAGTCTGGTGCGGTTGATTCCAAAACTTTGAGGTAAACTGTGTTCCTCTATGATGGTCCTCGGAACTCCATGCAGACATACGATCCTTGTCCAATATATATTGGCCAACTTCGCACTCAGATTTCAATCGGGATAAAGTGAGCCACTTTGGTCAAGCGAGTCAACTACTACCCAGATAGAATCATATCCCAATCGGGTTACGGGAAATCCGGAAATGAAATCATGCCAAGCTTATCCCACTTCCATTCGGGTATCGGCATAGGCTGTAGTAATCCTGCCGGCTTCGATGCTCGCTTTTACTTTCTCCGGCATGCATCACTTACGACTACATACTCCATAATATCCTTCTTCATACCAGTCCACCGAAACACTCCTTCAAATCCAAATACATCTTGGTGTTTCTGTGGCGAATCAAGTATGGTGAGTCATGAGCCTCCCAAGTATTAACTTCACGATCTTTGCATTATTGGGTATATGTACACCGTCCTCAAACCATAAGGTGTCGTGCTCATCCTTACGAAAACCTTTGGCCTTTCCTTTTCTCATCTTTTATCTCGGCAACCTCTTTGTCATCCTTCTAAGCTTCACGGATCTTTTCCAACAATGTAGACCGAACTTCCATTGATGCAACAAAACCTTTTGGGAATAATCTCCCATCAAAGTTCCACGAAAATCCTCTGCTAACTCCTTTGATAATCCTCCGATTATGAGGGTATTCGTCCTTGTGTTCCTTATGGGTGTGTCCTATTTCTCCATAGAGCTTGCATGCACAAGGTTTCTTCATGTCCTTTCCATAAGGCTTCAACTTCTGGGACACAAGACGAGATCTTTGCAGAGTCAACTTAAATTCCTTCCAAGTGGTTACTCCTTGCAATCCATTGATGGTTTGGTACATCCTCCACCGTGTAGCGACACTTCTTTCAAAGAACGGAAGAGCATCTTTGGCCATATCCTTTCTGACTATAGGGTTGTTCTCCATATGATCCTCCATGTTCTGAATCCATCGGTCCGTCTCCAATTGACTCATCGGTCCAGAAAAATACAAGCTCATCTCCATTCATCCTCTATTGGGTCCATGGGTTTGGGGTGGGATAAGAGAGATCGAGAGGGATGCACACAATACAAACAAAAGTTTTGAAAAGGCAGATTTTATTGTGGCTGTCGGAAAAACATCAAACAAAATGACAGCTCACAATCGTCGCATCTAACGAGGGTATGTAACAGGGTTTGGTCTTCTAAAGGTCAATAGATCTTCAAAGTCGTCAAACTCTTCAAGTCTTGTTCATGTCTCCAATGGCTTCTTCCGATCGTGCTTGTCTTTCTCAAGTTCTTTTGCGTGATCATCTTTGTTGTGTGAAGTCTCTTGTGACGTCCTTTAATATTTTCTGGAGTTGCATTCCAAACTTCTGGGTTTTATCAACCTCAACATGGACGATGATCCTGCTGTCCTTCAGTTCCTGATGAATCTTTGATGTCTCAAGGTTTAGCTCCTCCGGCTTGTCTACTTTCAGCTTCTGGATCCTGAGTTCTTCATGAAATACTTCCTTGTCAAATATAGCTTCTTTCATATCCATCTTAAAATCCTTGATGAAATGCTCCAGATCACGGTGTTACATCAGCTAAGGTTAAAACTGCATCCTTCGCTGACAGATGCTCCTTCAGCCTTCTACCATCCAATCCTTCTGAGGAAATGCATGCTTAATTCAGCACAGTGGCAATAGCCTAAGCGGGTGATAACATCATGGATAGCCGTGTTTTTTGTTCTTGTCATTTTCATGAGCTATCATTCCATAGTTGATATCTCCTGCCTTAGGGTTTTCCCCGACAAAGCTTTTAATTCTAATGCTCCATGATCCAGTCTTTCTACGATACACCTTGATCTCGGTTATTGATAACTTCCATAGTCTGCCAGGTTCCATAAAGGTAGCCTTCCTGGGTCATAAAGATCTAGAAATACTTTAGAGCCTTCAAATCTCCTAGTCTTCGGAGTCTTCACCGTTGTAGTTTCCATTTGCACGGTAAAATCCTCTTCATTCCAAATGGTCTTAGTTGTCCGATATCTTGTCTCCTTGGAGTGGTCTCATCAGTCAAATCTTCGTGGTCAAAGGGAAAGGGGTATGGTCTCACTAAAAGGGAATATTTGAATAAGCTCGTAAGAGAAGAGAGGTAAAAGATCTTTTTGAAAATGAAGTTGTAGAGAAAAATCTTTCCTATGGGCTTGTCGGTTTCTAGGGTCACGCCCTACAGTCAACATGTGCTCGATACCATCTTGTAGCGACCCGACCGAATGGATCAAGTCTACGTGCTTTCGTGTCATCCACGGATCGGTATCTTTGACACACACGAGACTCGAAGGATTTATAACAGAGGTAAATCACATGTATAAAGTAACGTAAATACTATTACCTCGATCCAAAAATATAGCGGAAGCAACAAGGTTGTGGATTCCCATCAACACCAACGGCAAAGTTGAGTATAGGAAATCGTAACCCTAATGTATCACTTACTCGTCGTCTGAAAATTCTGCAACATGAAAAGTTGCAGCCCGAAAACGGGTCAGCACATGGAATATGCTGGCAATGTAACACATAGAGAGTAATGAAAGAATACGCTATACTACATGCATATATGGCTGGTGGAAAGCTCTATGGTTACATTTTTTGCGAAAAGCCAATTTTTCCCTACTTCAAAGGAATAAATTTATTTAACTATCATGGTGGTTGTTAAACATTGAGAATGGTTGACAGCATCCTCAATCCCAATTAAAAGTACTCATTAAACCCAAACAATTTTTATTAAGTAACGTGATGAGATCAACAGGATAATCCAAGAACTAGATACTCAAGATGTCCATAACCGGGGACACGGCTAATCATGATTAGTTTATACACTCTGCAGAGGTTTGTGCACTTTTCCCCACAAGACTCGATCGCCTCCGCTTGGTTCTCGCACTGCATGGTGTTTGAGAAACGGATGACCGAGACATAGTCTTCGAAGCGCTTAGCACCTTACATGTGGGTAGACCGTACCAACCTACATCTCCTACATCAGCTAGCCTACCCGCATTTTCAAGACAACTTAGTCAACTACGCCAGAGCCCATAATTGGCTTGTGGCTGCACACGGAAGTTTCCAGTTTGAATAATCTTATGATCCCTTAGAGCCTGGGTGGCGGTCCGAAGAAATACAGGCAAATCCTGTCTACCTGTGTGCCTTGACAGGCAAGTCTGGAATAGCCAGTGCCTCAATCCACCCAGATGTGTGTTTAAGTTGCCACCTTTGATAAACCATTAATTATCAATCTCACATCTGTCATGGATATTCACTCAAACCCAATCCACGTCTCTGAGCATAGCATGGCGTAATAAGCAAACGTAGAAGTAACTCCCAAGGGTTTGATAATAAAACAGGTAATAGGTACTACCTCAAACTACTTCCCATCCCACAATTTAATTAGATCCTAAACATGCAAGTGTTTGAGGAATAGATCTAATGCATAAAAACTGGGTATGAGAAGAGTATGATCAAAGTGTTACTTGCCTGCAAAGTTGATGAAGATGATTCGCACTCAAAACTCTTGATAGATCTACTCGTCACACTCCGGTCAATCTATCGTAATCAAGCAATAGTAACCACACATAAGCAATCACTCAAAAGATCGGAAGGATCGAAGAAACATTCGGAAAACGTCAAAACCAAATCTAATAAATCTTGCAGCATAAAACAATTTCTAACAGTACCAAAACTATGTGTATTTGGCCTTATCAGAAAGTTTAGGTCAAGAGCTGCGATTTGCAAAAAGAATCAACTAAATCGGAGTTCTGAAACTCAAGTTATGATCAAACGAAGTTCAAATACAAATCTGTTTGAAATCAAATTTTAAAACTTTCAAAAACATGTTTGAGTTGTATTACTGGACGGAGGAGATCATAACGAAGAAGTGGGCGTTGGTTTCGTTGGATTCCGACTTACGAGTAAAAAGTTATAGCCGTTTGAAGATTAAAAATACTACGGATAGGTCCATGACGGAAATTAAAATAAAAAGAAAATCTATCGAGCTTAACGCCGCTAAACAAAACCGGAAAGAAAAACCGCGAGAAAACCGATCTAGGGTTTGGAAAGGAAACCAAACGGAAAACCGATCTAGAAGCAGGAACGGAAACCGATCTAGAAAACCGATCTAGAAAGCGTGACGTGCTGGGCTAGTACCTCAAGAGGCGAGGGGCTCCGTGGCGGCGTGGGAGGGACGGCGGCGGCACTTGGCGGCGGCGGCGGGTGAGGGGGAGCGAGCTGGTGTGGGGCGCTGGGGCGGCGGCGTGGGAGGCGGCAATGGTGGTGAGGAGAGGAGAGCAGAGGAGAGTTGATTTGATGTGTTGAAGGGGGGGGGGGGGGTGCTTGGTTATTTATATGGGGGATGGGAGGCATTTGCTTGGGGTAGGGGGCAAGAAATAGATTAGGATTAGGAATCCTAGGAAATAGATCTAGAAATAGATCTGGAATAAACGAAGTAGAAAATGAGTCCTACTAGGACTTGGGAAAAGGAGCGGCTTCCTGCCTCCCTTGGTGCGTCTTGTGGCATGGGCGTTGGCCTTGTGGTCGTCGACGGTTAGCGGCTTGGGCCTTTGGCCCAAGGCGCTGCTTTTTGTTTTAAATTTCAGACAAAAAATAGTAAAACCAAATATATTATATAGGCATATAATATATCAAAATTTTCAGAAAAGAATTTCCTACAACATGAACATTATTCTAATGTCAATTAAAATCCACACAAATTCAAATAAAACAAAGAGTGCTATTGCTCTAATAAAATCCAACAAAAATTATTTTGAAAATACCAAAATGATTTCAAATTAATTTCTCTCCAATTTTCTGATGTAGGGAATCATGTTACCCTATTTTCATATATTTTATTTTTGGAGGAAAATAATTTGAATAAAACTCAAATAACTCCAATTGAAAATAATTCAAAGGACTTTGAATTTATTTCTTTGAAACTCCCAACTCATATTTCATATGTTTTGAAGAAGTCATTTTATCTTCGCCGTGAAAATCATCGAGTTGCATAAAGTTTCAGAATTGGAAATATTTTCCAAATGAAATTCAAATATTTTCAACACCCCTTGTCATTTAAATAAATGGAAGAAGTCATGTCATCTTCTCTCCAGGGTTTTGTGATGAAAAGAATTTGAATTCCCGAAGATCATAAAGGAAAAATGAAAGTTTGGGAATGTCCTTTTATTCCCTCTCATCTAACTTTCAAAAAGTTTCGAAATCACTCACTTTCAGTCAATCAATCAAGCAATCAATAAAATCTATCTATTTGTTTATAACATTCCAAAATTTAGAATTTTGGGATGTTACAAACTACCACCCTTAAAATGAATCTCGTCCTCGAGATGTTACGCTTGATGAACTTGGTATTACTCATGAGTTATCTGCTCCTTATACTCCTCAGCAAAATGGTGTCGTGGAGCGCAAGAACCGAACTCTTGTTGAGATGGCTTGCACTATGCTTGATGAATACAAGACGCCTAGTCGTTTTTGGATTGATGCAATTGATACGGCGTGCGACATCATCAACAGAGTATATCTTCACAAATTCTTCAAGAAGACTGCCTATGAACTCCTCACTGACAAGAAACCCAATGTAAGTTATTTCAAAGTCTTGATTGCTAAATGTTGGATTAGAGATCCTCATCATAATTCTAAATTTTGCAATCAAAGCACATGAAGGTTGTATGCTTGGTTACGGAAAGGACTCGCACACCTACTGTAGTCTTCAACATCACTCTTCACAAGATTGTTGACACTGTAGATGTGCGGTTCGATGAAACTAATGGCTCGCAAAGAGAGCACCTACCTTCTGTGTTAGATGAACCAACACCTGAGGAATCTATCAAGTTCAAGGCAACTGAGGATGTCATCCCTACTGAAGAAACTGCTGAAGAATTCATTCCTGTACACGAAGAACGTCGAGCTGATGCACCTGAACATAATGCTGAAAACAATGGGGCTGAGGAAAATGATCAAATTCCTCGATGACAACCAGCTCATCCTCGCGTTGCAAAAGAAGTGCAAGTGGAGAAGATCATCGATGACATTAAAGCGCCAGGTCCTCTCACACGCTCAAAAGCTTCACATTTATCTAATTTTTGTGGGCACTATGCTTTTGTTTCTATCACAGAGCCCACTAAGGTAGATGAAGCATTTCTGGAGCCGGAGTGGATTCAGGCTATGCAAGAAGAATTACATCAGTTCGAGCTCAACAATGTGGGGAACTGGTCAAACGTCCGAGATCCTCGCAAGCATAATATCATTGGCACAAAGTGGATCTACCGCAACAAGCAAGATGAAAATGGCCTTGTGGTGAGGAATAAGGCATGACTAGTAGCTCAAGGCTACACACAGGTTGAATGAATTGATTTCGATGAAACTTTTGCACATGTTGCTAGACTTGAGTCTATTCGCATATTACTCGCCTATGCTAACCATCACAATATCACTTTATATCAAATGGATGTGAAAAGTGCATTCCTCAATGGTAAGCTTGAGGAAGAAGTATATGTTGCTCAACCCCTGTGTTTTGAAGATCCAAAGAATCGACAAAGTCTTCAGACTTAATAATGCCCTATATGTACTCAAACAAGCCACATGGTCGTGGTATGATACATTGAAGGAATTCTTCTTGAAGATTGGCTTCACAACCTGTTCACTCGACCCTACTCTCTTTACTAAATCTTATGATGGTGAACTGTTTGTGTGCCAAATATACGTTGATGATATTATCTTTGGCTGTCTTGACCAACATTATAGTGATGAATTTGCCTATATGATGAGTGAAGAATATCAAATGTCTATGATGGGAGAGTTGAAATTCTTCTTAGGTCTTCAAATTCGTCCAACAACACAATGGCATATTCATATCTCAGGAGAAATACCTCAAAGATGTCCTGAAGAAATTCGGCATGCAAGATTGCAAAGGCGTCAAAATTACTATGCCCACAAATGGCCATCTACGCACTGATGAAAATGGTATTGACTTCCATCACAAGCTACACCGAAGGAATCACACCATAAGGCTGTGAAGCATATTCGTCGATATCTAGCCCACACACCAACACTAGGATTATGGTACCCCAAGGGCTCTGCTTTTGATCTCATTGGATATTACGACTCGACTATCTTTGGTGATCGTGTGGACCGCAAGTCAACATCTGGTACTTGTCATTTCCTCGGACGATCTTTGGTCTGTTGGTCCTTGAAGAAACAGAGCTGCGTATCACTGTCTACTGCGGAAGCTGAATACATTGCTGCTGGCTCGTGTTGTGCTCAATTGCTGTGGATGAAGCAAACTCTCAAGGACTACGGCATCAATGTGAAGAAAGTGCCTCTCTACTGCGACAATGAGAGTGCAATCAATATTGCTCACAACCCAGTTCAGCACTCGAAGACAAAGCAAATTCAGATTCGTCATCATTTTCTTCGTGATCATGTGTTGAAGGGCGACATCTCCATCGAGCACGTGAAGACTGAAGAACAGCTAGCCGATATCTTCACTAAGCCCTTGGATGAGAAGAGATTTAGCAAGTTGCAGTGTGAGCTAAATATCTTAGAATCTTCGAATGTTCTTTGAAAAGGACACACATCCTGACACTTATGCAAAATTGATGACTTAGATGTGCAACACATGAAGAAACGTTTTTCTTCAATCAATGAAGAATAACACTCTAAGTGTGAAGAAATTAATGAATAATTTGATTCTCAGAACCCTACGACAATTGTACGCGGTGTCTGAAATCATCATTCTTATACGGTGGGTCACGCCACCACCAAAGTTGAAAATCTTCAATTTGAGTTTTTCCTCAGTTTTGAAATTCTTCAACTTTGCAAAATCTTCACTGTTTCCGTTGTTTTTCTTCATTAGCTATATATATATGGGTTTCATCCTCTGACATTCACTTATGGCTATTTCTTCAAGTCGTTTTTTACGCTAAGTGAATGTGATCGGACCCTTCCCCTCTATGCTATACTCAACCCAATCTATTCACAAATTCTTCATGTGCGTTCTATTTGAAACTTCGTTCAAAATCTTCACTGTGTCCTTGTCAATTTGAAGAAATTGCGAACGGAACTTTAAAACTGATCTTATCCAAACTTTCGGTTTTGTCATTAAACCGTTCCGCATCCCACGATGCATTATTTTATTCACCCACGATCATACACGATCTCCACTACACAGTACGTGGGTGACACATGTCGTGAGAAGGAGAATGGTCAGGGGCACATTCGTCCCAAATCTTCGGGCGAACAGTTTTTCACCTTGTCTATAAATACCCCTCTCCCCTTCCTTACTTCTTTTACCCCGCTTGACCTCTCTCTCCCGTTCGAGCTCCTCAAACCCTAGCGCCGCCACTACTCCATCGTCGCCGGTGAGGAAGAGCTTCACTGCCTCGACCTCGTCGCCGACGTACTCGCGCCGATCATGAAATCCTCACTCCGCCCGCCGTAGTAGCTGTCTTCCTCCGCCAAGTTAGGGCGTGGAAGATCTGAGCATTTAGCTTCACATCTACAACACCCGATTGCCGTGTTCTTCACTTCGGGTAATTAAAAGTTACTTTTATTACTCGCTTTGATTCTCAAACCTTCACGAAAATCTTCAAAGGTGTTTATTCTTCAAATCTTCACACATATGAACACCTCAAACAAAATATGCTCTTGATTCGCTTTCTCTAAGCAATGATTTTCTTCAAGATTCCTCAATTGTGTGGATCCTCGATGCATACAACTCTGGAACCTAAGACAAAGAACGCTTAGTGAAATTCTTCAAGGCTCATCCGTCAAAATCCTCAAAACTTGTTATTTTTGAAAAACCTTACGAGAACGCATATGACCTCTCCAAATTCCTCGCAACTATACTCTCATTCACGGTACACATGTCCATTGCTGAATCACTAGGTTCTCATCAACTTAACTCATTTGCAGTTCCTCGAAGAAAAACTGCATACTTCTTCGTAAAACTCAATTGTTCAAATTCCTCAATCAAGAATATGGCGGTAGAACGAAGCAAAAGAAAGGAGGAAAGAAACCTGAGGTTATGACTGCGTTTGAGATCCCTGAGGAAATCTATGCTGACTATTGCACACCTGATGAAGAAAACAAAAATCAGCGCAAGGTGCGTATTCAGAAGATTGAATGGAGATGGGCAAGGGAATGGAGGGAATACAGATATGTGACTCCAAAGTACATGAAGAAATTCGCTCTCAATCCTCCATGCCCAAGAGCTCCATTGGCACTCGCCAAGTAGCTGATCCCACAAGCATCAAACGTGGTGAGGACTTTCCTGAAGAATGGGCTAAGCGCCAAGCTAAATTGGCAAGACAAGCCAAGGAGGCAGTGAAGAAATTCAATGAGGATTCTGCCAATGCTACAGCTACCGAGGCCTCGGTCAAACCGAGGAAATCCATGCCAAAGAAGCCTGCTCATAAGCCAAGTGCTTCACCATCAGCGCCCTCACGGCCAAGTTCCTCAGGAACGCCCTCAAGGCAAATTCCTCACACTGCTACAGCTCCACCAAAGTCCTCAACAGCTCCATCAAAGTCCTCAGTTCCTGTGCATCTGGCTACATGTCAAAGGACTGTTGGTTTCTCGATTGCCTCTGGTGTTTCAAAGAAATTCCTCAAGAAGACACCAATTTCATCATCCGCCCGACTCAAATTTGAAGACCAAAGCAACAAATTGACGAGGTCCTCGGCCAGTCCAAAGAAACAGGTTGCATTCCATGTGCCTTCGATGATGAAGCTTCGATGATGAACTTATGGAAATCATCGAGATCGCCAAGAAAGGGCCGCTAGAGCCAAAGGTACATTTGTGCCCTTCTTTGTTGGATCCGAAGAAAGTCCTCGATTATATTGATCTACGGCACAAGGAGCCAAATACCCCTATGCACGACTTTCATCCGACCCTGGACAAACTCATATGTTGACCCATTTCATCGCTTGAAGAGAAATGGAAGTTTGAAAAGGCAAGAGAGATCAAGAAGGCTCAATACAGAAGGAGAAGTTCTGAAGAAAACGTTGTCAAAATGACACCCGAGGAACTTCTCAAGGTCCAGACCGAAATTCAAGACCTCAGAAAAACTTCGATTCTTACTATGCTGATTGGCAAGGAGCCAAGGTCGATTCATTAACTGACGAAGAAATTCACAAATGTTGCTGCCCCAACGCAACATGAAATTACTCAGGTGAAGCCTCGGCTCAGCCGAAGAAGAACTTGCCAGCACCGCTGATGAAGTTCAGGCGGCTGATGAAAATGCTAGTTCCAGGGCTGATGATTCCATTCCAGCCGCTGAAGAAATTGCCAGGGCATCCACTAGTGGTGCGCCTGAAGAAACTGAACAAGACAGGGCAACTACATCAGTTGCGCGTGAAGAAATTCAACCAAATTCCTCAGCTCCTCCTGCGCCAACACCAACTCAATTCTTCCATCTGCCTCTGAGGTGAAGAAAACCAAGGCTGCAGAACGAGCTGCAGTGAAGAAGAGGAAGGCATCAGCTGTGTCAAATTCTTCGGTTGCGAAGAAAATGAAGCCAATGACCAGCTCATTCGAAAATCCAATTGATGCTGTTCCAATTTCCTCCATGCCATCAAAGGACCTTGTTCCTTTTGGAGAAGACTATGAGATCCCAATCGGACCTGATGAAGAACATCGCTCACGCTTCGTCAGAGCAGATTGATGAAGAAATTGAAGTGGACGCAATCCCTTCAACCCCAGTCATTTCCTCACCTATGCCTCAGTTCCACGGTGAAGAGGCTGGTGTTGAGGAAATTGAAGATGAAGATGTGGATACAGGTGCACCACACGGTGATGAATGATGACTTTTGGGAAAGTCTGCATCCCAATACTCCTCTCTTCACCCCTGCTCCAACAGATTCCTCGGTCCCTCGCACAAACAGTCCAAATGGACTCAAGAAACTCAACCCATCTCGCTCTGTGCATGAAGAAATTCCAGCCACTAGTCTTGATGAAACTGCCACGATCCACAGATCGCACTGTTGAGGAACAAGAAATTCCTCAGCTGAAGAACCTGAACTTGCGATTCCTGAGGTGGTGATGCAACTCACTGACACCCCTCTGCCCAAGCAAAAGAATCCATTCTCAAGCAAACAAAAGTTCAAGGCTGATGATTTCTTTGCCGAGCACGTATTCTTCACAGACTATAATCCATATGATTCTGCTCGCATTAGGAAGAGGCGTTTCTGGACTGCCAGCCAAGCCAACTTCTATTCCTCAGTGCTCTTCAACAAAGATAAAGTCTTCGATCATGCTCATATTCCTCATGTGGACATGGAGTCTCTCGCCAGCTTTGAGCCAGTCCTCGGTGTTCTTCACGATGCGGGACTTACAATTTCTGCACTAATATCTCGTGGATCGGAATGAAGAACTAATTCTTCAATTCTATGCAACGCTGCACATCACCGGAGACGCCAAGACGTGAACTCATGGGTATTAGACTGGATGTCCGAAAATACTCACTACAAGGCACCAAAGAATCGAATTGCTTCGTGCTCTACCACTAAGTCCTCCACTTGATGGTGCACGTTGTATCTACAACGAACCGTAACTTTCAAATCACTATATGCAAGTCTTGATGAAGCCTTTGAAGCCAAGGCAGGCCCCAAGAACCAAATTCCTCGTCAAGGAATTATTGTATGTGCCTCGGACTGTCTATCGGATTCGACGAAGACAATGAGTCCTATCAAAGGCCACGACTCGAATGATGAAGAAGTCGTTGGCATCATGAAGAATATGCTTTTCAACATCATCCATGGCGTTCCGTCAACTTCCATGATTTCTTCATGAGGACTACGCAAACGTTGCTATGTCACCATTTGAGCTGAAGCCTTATGCGCCTTGGATAATGAGATTCATCAGGACAAGGTCTTCACTCAATTATAAGGCTGATACTCTGAACCACTGCAGCTACTTGCCCCCGATTGAAGTCCTCAAACGGACATTTACCTCAGATGATGACAAGGGCAAGGCTACTGTTGTGATCGATGAAGGCATTCGTCCATTGGATGGACAGTTTATAAAGCAGCATCCTACTCCACCAATGATGACTCGCCACCCATGACTCGCCGCAAATACCTCGCCAAGCAAAGTCCTCAAGCTACTGCACCTAGGGTGATGACTGATCGTGAGTTACTCCTCAGTCTTCATCAGAAGGTTGATCGCAATCATAAATGGGTCAATCGTCAATTTGGTTCAATTCTTCACAACATGACCTCAACACACAATGCAGTGAAGAAAAACCACTACTACCTCCATGAAACCTTCAAACGCACATGGGTTGTTCTTTCTCATGTCTACAGTGCAGAAGAACTGACGTCAATGGGACTCAAGGAAGAATTTGACTGGTCTGCACCTCCTCCGAAGAAATACAAGAAGGTCAAAGTTCCTTCCTTGGTGGCCAGCTCCTATTCTTCATCACGACATCGATGAAAATGAAGACTTGGACAACACCGCTGCAGGTCCTACTACAACAACCGACCCCAACAACGCTTGGCGCTCCTTCTTCAACTTGAAATTCTTCAGAGGCGTTAGTCCTCGGTTCGATCCTTTTGGTCATTCGATGACAAAGGGGGAGAAATTTGAGTTAGTCTTCAAGCGGGTCTAGTTTATTGCCTATATACAGTAATTTTTTGTTAAGTTACAACTCTCGTTCTTCTGAAACTTTTATTGGATCGAGTTGTAATCTTAAACCCGATGGTGCTTTGATACTTTTGATGCATTATGCTCTTGCACTATACTCTGATTCTCTTGAGCTTCTTGAAAATCTTCAAAGAGGATCTATTTGAGCTCTGATACTCTTGATGCGTTATTTTGCATGCTTGTTCCTCATTAGTGATATCGCACGCATGCTGAATTACATCAAGCACCATATTTCATCATGCATTTCAAATTCTTCATATTATATGTCAAATGCGTGTATGAATTACAAGATATAGGGGAGATCTCCATGATTCAACTCTTCAAATGTGCATTGCCTCAAAAGCAAATTCCTCACTATGCACATCTTCGGGGGAGTTCTTCTATATCTTGCAATCAAATTCCTCAATATCAGTATTTACACTTCATATGTTTATCCTCGTTGAAAACTTAACCTATATTGTCATCAATCACCAAAAGGGGGAGATTGTAAGTGCATCTAGTGCCCCTTAGTGATTTTGGTGTATTGAAGACTTATAGGTTAAGGAACTAATGCGTTTGTGAGTGTACACAGGTCTATAAGTCTATGAGGAGTTTGATATTTAGAGCGAAAGTCGACCCTAAAATGAAGTTCTTATTTGAAGACTTTGATATTTTGAAGACTTTAGAAGACTTTGAAAGTGAAGAAATTGGTGTGACCTTGAAGACTTGGTATTCATTTGAGGAACATGAAGCGTGAATACTTTTGTTTTCGAAGTTTCGTTTTTCTCTTTCTTGAGTCATAGGAAACACCGTCTTTGTTAAAGGGGTCGAGGAAATACTAAGGAAAATTTTCCATGTGATGCTCAACTCAAAATCCTACACCTACCAATCCCTTCGAGTGAAGCCTTTGGAAATCTCATACGATTCAGTCAATTTCTTGATGTGAGACGAAGTTCTTACAGTCGAGGAATTTGTTACGGCCCGAGGAGTTAAAATTCGCCGGTCGGATTGCCTACACAGTGAGGAACATGATAGCCCTGAGGAATTTGAGAGTCAAATTCCCGACCGTTGCTGTGCTGTGCGCCGGCTATCCCAAAATATCTTATCCACCTAACGGTCATATCATTGAAGGGCATTTATGTCTTATCATGTCGGGCTGCTCCTAGTCTATAAATAGCCGCCCCCTACAACCACTAGCTGGTTGATCGCTCGAGAGAACTTGACACTTGTCATTTGAGAGCAACCCATCCTCCGAGGACTTTGAGCGAAAATCATCGAGTGAGGAAAACCCAAAACCAAACCCTACAAACCCAAAGTGATTGAGCATCAGAAGAGATTGATCCTGCGTGGATCGGACGCTTGTTACCTTTGAAGATTGTGCTTCTTCCAGACGGTTAGGCGTCATGGTCTAGAGCATCCAAGAGGAATTGTGGATCGCCGAGTGACCAAGTCTGTGAAGGTTTGGAAGTCGCTCAAGACTTACCACAGTGATTGGACGAGGTCATGTGACCTTAGTTCAAGGAGAATACGGTGAGGACTGGGTGTCACGAGATGCGTGCTTTCAGCGACTAGGTGTCCGGATCGTGTGTCCTCGAGTTTAAATACTCAGCCGCTCCAACCAGACGTACAACTGAGACAGCAGTTGGAACTGGTCTACCAAATCATTGTCTTCACCAACCTTACTGGTTCTATCTCCTCAACCCTTTCATTTCGTCATTCCTGTGTTGAGTGTTTGTTCATATCTGTGTTTGAAGACTTTGATCAAGACTTTCTCAATTTCCTCGGTTCAATTTCTTGATCGGTTTGTCTTCATCTTGTGTTATCCTGTGATTACGCTTTACGTACTCTGTGTTTGTCTTCATTTCATCATGATGACCATGCGTGTGATTCTGTTATGCTTACTTACGAGTACTTATTCCGCTGCAAGTAGTTCTTCGCTAAGGAATTTCCTCACCGGCAAATTCCTCAGTGAAGAATTCATAAAAATCGCCTATTCACCCCCCCCCCTCTAGTCGATATAACTCACTTTCAGTAATCCTTGTGTTTCTTCTTCTTTAATTCCTTTTCCCACTGAGGACAATCTTGGATCTAGTGACCAGGTTTCTTGCATTTGTGGCAAAGTCTTCTCTTATAGTCACTGGATGAGGACTCACTGCTTCTTAAGGATTTTCCAAAGCGACCACGTCTTGAGACCTTCCGAATTTCTTCACGGCAAAGTGCTAGCTCCTGGCCTAATTCTTCAGGATCTCCAAGGCTACTACGAGTCTTCACACTCAGATTCGCATACAGCCTTGGCCTTGAGTGGCACGTGTTTTCCATAGCTAGAACCATAGAGATCTCTCTTTTCAAAGAAGCTGGAACTCATGAGTATTTAGCCTTTCGAGGATATCAATTTGGATCAAGTGACTTGTAGTCAAGACGCTCTTGTATCATCGGTGCCAAAGTATCAAATGAGGAATCAAGCGATCTCAACAATTTCTTCACCACCTCATGGTCGGTGATGTCATCGGCACCAAGCGCTTGAAGCTCATTTGAGATGTCGGTCTTGGCGATCGAAGGTTTGTTGAACATTTTCGTTGTCGAGTCTTTTGAAGCGGTTGAAGAGATTGCGAAGAACATCAACTCGAGAGTCACGCTGAGTTGAGACTCCTTAATTTACTTTGGACAGCCCGTCCAGATGAGCTTGGCGGTTTCAAAGCACTCACTCTTCCATATTGTCCTTTGCTCGAGATGGCCACATAGGATATTCTTCGCTTGAGAATCGAGTTGCTTGAATCTCTTCACATCGGCAAGATTCAGAGAAAGTGTGACCGAGGGAACACCATTTTCCACAACATACCGTAGATCGTTGTCAATTGCCTCAAGATGCATTCACATATTGTTCTTCCAAGAGGGTAGTCTGTCCCATCAAAGGTAGGACACCTGCGAGACCTTGATCATACTGCGGTCGACATAACTAAAACTCCGGTGGTTAAACCAAAATCACACGTAACAAGGGAGTACCTTGCTCGATACCAATTGAAAGTGCGTTATATCGACTAGAGGGGGTGAATAGGCGATTTTATGAATTCTTCACCGAGGAATTTGCGGTGAGGAAATTCCTTAGTGAAGAACTACTTGATGGAATAAGTACTCGTAAGTAAGCATAAGAGAATGCGGGCATGGTCATCATGATGAAATGAATATGAACAAAGAGTACGTAAAGCGTTAACACGTGATAGCACAAGATGAAGACAAACAGATCAAGAAATTGAACTGAGGAAATTGAGAAAGTCTTCAGTCAAAGTCTTCAAACACAGATATGAACAAACACTCAACACAATAATAAGGAAATGAAAGGGTTGAGGAAATAGAACCAGTAAGGTTGGTGAAGACAACGATTTGGTAGACCAGTTCCAACTGCTGTCTCAGTTGTACGTCTGGTTGGAGCGGGCCGAGTATTCAAACTCGAGGACACACAGTCCGGACACCCAAATAGCCGAGCACGCAGCTCAGACACCAAGTCCTCATCAGATTCTCCTTGAACTAAGGTCACACAGACCTCGTCCAATCACTCGTGGTAAGTCTTCAGGCTACTTCCAAACCTTCACAGACTTGGTCACTCGGCGATCCACAATTCCTCTTGGATGCTCTAGACCATGACGCCTAACCGTCTGGAAGAAGCACAGTCGTCAAAGGTAACAAGCATCGGATCCATGCAGGATCAATTTCTTCAGTGATGCTCAATCACTTTGGGTTTGTAGGGGTTTGGTTTTGGGTTTTTCCTCACTCGATGATTTTCGCTCAAAGACCTTGGAGGATGGGTTGCTCTCAAATGACAAGTGTCAAGTTTCTCTCGGAGCAGCCAACCAGCTAGTGGTTGTAGGGGGGCGGCTATTTATAGCCTAGGGAGTAGCCCGACATGATAAGACATAAATGCCCTTCAATGATATGACTGTTAGGTGGATAAGATATTTTGGGACAGCCGCCAAGAAGACAAAGAACGGTCGGAAATTTGAATCTCAAATTCCTCGTGGTTATCATGTTCCTCACTGTGTAGGCAATCCAAGACTGGCGAATTTTAACTCCTCGGGCCAGAACAAATTCCTCAACACTGTAAGAACTTCGTCTCATCGAAGAAATTGTCTCGAATCGTATGAGATTTCCAAAGGCTTCACTCGAAGGGATTGGTAGGTGTAGGATTTTGAGTTGAGCATCACATGGAAAATTTTCCTTAGTATTTCCTCGAATTTCTTTAACAAAGACGGTGTTTCCTATGACTCAAGAAAGAGAAAACGAAACTACGAAAACAAAAGTCTTCACGCTTCATGTTCCTCAAATGAATACCAAGTCTTCAAGGTCACACCAATTTCTTCACTTTCAAAGTCTTCAGAAAGTCTTCAGAATATCAAAGTCTTTAGTCGAAGAACTTCATTTTTAGGGGTCGACTTTCTCTTTAAATATCAAACTCCTCACAGACTTATAGACCTGTCTACACTCATAAACACATTAGATTCTTAACCTATAAGTCTTCAATACACCAAAATCACTAAGGGGCACTAGATGAACTTACACCTACGTTGTGGTGGACGAGGGCGCCGGTTAAGCAGATCCGGTGCAGTGGACCATGATGGCGGTCAAGGAGATCTGGAGCGGTGGACAAGCCAGTCGCTGAAACGGCTCCGGTGAAGTGGTGAGTTGGAAGTTGGGGGTTCCAAGGTGCGGAAGGTAGATCCGCCGGGGTGTGAGGTCCACCGCTGCGGTGGAGGACTAGATTCGGCGGCTTGCCGTGGTTGGGGGCTCGGGGAGGGGAAGGGTAGGGGCTCTGGGGACGAATGTTGGGGCAAAGAGGGAAAACAATGGAGTTACCAAAGCAGCCCTTTTCCGTTCATGTCGTAGGGGTAAAACAGGAATATCGCAGTGCTAAACTTTCGGGCGCGTGATATTTCGATCTGAGCGGGAAGTTTGAAAGCTTTTGGCGCCTAAAATTATAAATAATCTGCTCTCGTACGGCCGACTATGATATCATGGCCAACAATTTGTTTGTTTTGCACGCAAAAAAATGTGCAAGTTTTGAAAATCAATGTCTCCAACTCGAAACTTAGATTGTCCATTCAATGCAAATATGGATCATTGAGCTACTACAAGCAAATACCATCATACGGTCCAATTGAAATGAAATTCCAAATGTGTTTATCCTAAATATGATGACAAAAGCAAAAATGTGTATGTGTATGAATAAAGTGAATGATTATAAAGTTTGAACATGCCCGTATGTGTATATCTCTAGGTTTGATATATGAATTTGAAATCACGAAATCTCGGCTTAAAAATGTACCTCCGTTTAAATAAATTACAAAAGCTAATGATGGAGTCGAATTCCAAAATTCCAATCTTAGGTTTGTAATTCTGGTACATCAAGGTATATCACGCATGTTCAAAAGTATCGTTATCTCATAGTACAAACTGTGAAACAAACTGATCAACTATGAGTGCACAATATCTCAATTACGCTAAAGTCCCTCAAATATAGACACCTCCTTTGTTTATCCAAGTCAACCCCCCCACCCACACACACACACACACATAGAGAAGTCGTTCTCTCCCCCAAACACCAACACACGAGCACATTAACACCCATCTCTCTTGTAAAGTCTGGACCCCAACATAGGTCTCTATCACTTTGTCTCTCGGGCATGCACACATCTCTTCCCTCACTCTCTAGGTCTCCCACTATCTCTCTTACCCAAGCACACACACTATGTAGAGTGTATATTTCCCATACACACAAAACTTCGCCCCCAAACGTCTATCTCCCTAGTTATGTGGTTCTCACGCACTCACCTCACACACCACCCCCACTGCAAACAAGCACACTTTGTCTCCTTGTGCACCACTCTCCTCTTTCTATCTCTCCCACATGCGGACCCGCCCCAGCTCCTTCCATGTATACATATATGTCGTGACTCTTTGCATAGCTCCCTAATGTATAATCGTTCTCGATTTCGCACATTGTTCTCTACACCATCTATTCTAGATCTCTCATGAAGTCCCTATCACACACACGATGACTCGCTTCCCTTGCGTTTCCGTTCATAGGTCAATTTTGGACAACATCAACATTGTCTCCCTATCTATACGCCATTTATGGACACAAACGACCCCTCTCGCCCCCTCTCTTCCTCTCTCTCTCTCTCTCTCTATCTATCTATCTCTCTCTCTCCGTCGCTAGCTCTCTCTTTCTCTTGCTCTCACACCCCTCTCCCACACACACACTCGATGTCTCTTCCAAATAGTCTGCTCCCCCCACCCGCACCAGTGCTATCTCGCTACTACACATGTCACACCATTCCCCCTTCCCTTATACTAGGTTTACATCATCAGTGGTCCCTCTACTCCACATACACTCTCTCCCTGTCACACACAAACGCGTACACAAACACACACAGACACGCACAAACACCCATTTATCTGGATCCTCATCTCTCCCCATGTCCGCATGTGTATCTCACACACTCACTCTCTAATTATGTATATGTGTCTCCATGTTACACAACACAAAGCCCCATGTACATGTCTCTCTCTATCCTCCACACACATAGACACAAAGAATGTGTTATCATTGCCTCGGTCCCTAACATATCACACACGCACACTGTCTCTCGCTCTCTCTCCCGCAAACACGCTCAACAAGGGTTTCCCCGTGAATAACTTACCGTCTATTCATCAATAGTCGTGGTAGTATGGCGAACACGAGACGTGAAAAAGAATAAACCTACACGTTCTTAGACCACCTAGTATGACTACTAGGACTAGAGCAAGCCACAAAGCGCGCCGTCGTCACCCCCTCCTTGTCGGCGATGGGAAAATCTTTGTTTTACATAGTCGAGAAGTCATTGTGCTAAGGCCCCACATGCCGAGGCGTTGAATAGAATGTAGATGCTAGTTTACGGAAGAAAGTATCGATAATACGTTTGTATCTCCATACTTATATTTCTTCTCTTATAAAAAACCGAGTTGGTGATGATGGTATGTGTGCCATCTTGCAATATAGACCGTCTGATCTATATCTGACGGATGGAAATTAAACTAAAATATACCCGCACCCCTCTCCACATTTGCAGACAAGGCCTTCCCTCGTTCATCCTTATCTCCAACAAACCTCATTGTTGAGCAATTAAGAAAGGAAGCCTGGAACAAAGCGGCACAGTGGCCATTGCCGGCGTCGTCAATCCCCATGCCTCCGCCGGTCCGACCACCAACCACCACCACACCCCACTCCTCTTCACCTTATCTCATATTTCTTGAGATATCGTTAGTTTTTACACATGGGATTACTCCCACAAGGGTCAATCACAACAAGTGTTTTATAAAAAAATGCATCTTGATGTTCCATGCAATGCACGGATCTTGCTAGTACTCCTACACAAGACTAAGTTGTTGATCTTTGGTGTATGCGCCATCCGTTGTTTCTGACCATTAGATCTACATCTAACGATTGTGAGGTAAGTTGTTGCCTTTTCTCACCAACATCCCACTTGTCTACCAATTTGCAGAAAAACCGATAATTAGTATCTTAAAACCAACCACATCCCTTCCTGACCTCACCAAAACAGCCCAAGGAATATATTCTAATTGAAACATAATATATCTCTAGTGACATATGTATATCAAAATTAGGGTGTTTTGTACCAAGTTTGTGAATAAGTATTATTCTAATTATGATTCGTTGCAACGAACATGAACATTGCTAGTATTTCCAACCATGCATTTTTTCCTAGTATTCCGTGGTTCTGAGTTTTCCATCAAGATATTAGTCACTCATGGTTGATATTTACTTTCAATCATGTACACATATGCACTATGTAACTAGCCTTGCTTATTGGCTTCCAAAGCTTAACTTCCACTCCTACTTACAATGTGTAGAGTTTTTAACAAAAAACTACCACTTTCAACCAGCCCTAGGAAGAATCTATTGTACAAAAAATAGCAAAAACATACCCAAAATTTCTTAATCCACGCCAAAAACTACTACCTAGTACTCCTACCGATTAGGTTCGTTTAAACCCATTTATGACTGGGTTGGCCCATTACGTCCGTCTTGTGAGGCAGCTTAAACCAACACATTTTGTTTGACCGTTGACACGAGGGACCCACATCTGACCTTCTATCCTGTTATTCCCCCTCAAATCATTATTTTTCCTGAACATTACTTCAACTAGTACTGATGCGTGTTCGTCGGTGGCGTCGGTGATGAGCGAGTTGGCCGCTGCTCCGCCGGACGGGCTGGACGCCGCGCTGGCCTCCGCACGGGTTGGCAGGCTGTCCCGAGCGTGACCCACGAGTGAGCAAGCCGTCGCGCTGGCCTTCGCTCGAGCCAGATGGCTGGCCTTAGCGCAGCGCACGAGCAAGCCGTCGCGCCCCCTTGCCAATCAAGCTAGCAAACCTTGCAGACAAGTAGCTGGACGGAGCTATCTTGGCTAGCTAGCGGCCGCGAGCGCTGGACGGAGCTGGCATCCGGGCTGCCGCAACATGGGCTCCGCACTGCCGACGGTTTTGACCCCGCCTTCGCCAATGGCAGTCAAATCCCATGGCCGAGGATGACTAGGTGGACGGGCGAGGTAGGAGGTCACTCGAGGATTTTTGTTGGTAAGAGCATGTACAATTGTTGATAAGATAGTCTTATCTTAAGTCTGCCACGTATGCAAGTGGTAGTAGTTTCTTGGCATTTTAGTGGTTTCTTGCATTATTAGGGGTTTCTTGTAAGGAACAATGTACGTACTACTAGCGACAAAAGGCGATTCTAGGTTGCGTTGTACTCCAACGAGTACTACTAGTGGTTGCGGGAGTGTATACCTCGTTTTGTGGGTTCGATCCCGGCCAAACGCATGACGGCCTTTTTTTTAAAAAATAGTGCTACTACACTTCGTTGCGAGCCAATGTTTTACAAGGGTAGTTTGAGTTTTGAAGTCAAACGAGCGTGCGGCCCCACAATCTGGGTGCACTGGACAGCCTAGCCACGTGAACAAGTTTTCCTTCCCAGCATCCCGTGGCTCGCGTGCTCGCCCTAGCCGCACCTCGCTTGCAGCTTCCTCATCAGCTAGTAGCATATTTAAACTAGCGGGGCATTGGGAATTGTGCAATATGGCTCTGTATGTAAAATGCTCTACTACTACTCTGTAGCTTGTGGTGCTGCACGCATGGACTTCACTCCATTATCGGCTCTACTATAAAAGAAATTCCTCTTGACGTGTTTTTTTTAAACGGAGGCAAAAGCTTTGCTTCATCTCATTCATAAAGAAGGAACTACTAACAAAGTTTGACGAGATCCATTACACATCCACAAATGGAACCGAAAAGCCTAGTCTCGCTATATCAAATAACTCAAATGTTCTACTCCGCAGTAATCGTCCCTGATAAACAGGCTGCTAGTGTGTGTGAGAGAGGAGTGGATCAGTAGACTAGCTACGTGAGAGGAGCGGCTGAATAGAGCACCGAGAGTACCCACTAGGCCACTACGCAGGTGTACTTCCCCTGCATTGATAGTACAGCGATGGTTCTAGAGAACAGTAGTACCCTCCACATCCAAATGTTGCTCCTTGGCCCTGAGATTCAAGAGTTCAAAACTGGTGCACTATACTAGACTAGACTAGAAGTACCAGTACATCGCACTACTTGTTGAGAAAAGTACTACTAGTACTGCTACAGTACGAGTACGAACTCCTCCGTCACATAATGTAAGACGTTTTTTGACAGTAGTTGGCGTGTACAAAAAATGGCAAAAACATACCCAAAATTTCTTAATCCACGCCAAAAACTACTACCTAGTGCCAAAAATTTCTTACTAGTGCTATTATTTACAGTATAATGCAATCCCATAACGTTCCATAATGCTAGTACTCGTAGTAAATAATAGCCTCACCCCTTCGCTGAGGAACAAGCTATAGTTGGAAGGGACGAGGCCCTCATGTTACTACACTCTTATCTCCTCCTCGCCAGCTTCCTCCACCAAGAGAAGGCGGTTTGTCGCTGCTCCCATGGATTCGCCAGCGGTTCTCCTCCTCGCCGGGCTGGGAGACCTTGGACGATGATCCTCCAGAGAAATCGCACGCCCGCTCCGACGTCCTCACCGGCCAAGAAGACTCGGTGCTTCCTGCACCAACTTTTTCAAGACGCTGCTTAAACAGGCTTGGGAAAAGGCCATGCTTGTTGGTCTTCCATGTGTCCTCGAGGAGAAGGTTCTTCTATGGGACAATCCTTCGAACAGTCCACCGCTCCCTGGCCATGGTTGCACATTGACTCCGCTAGAGTTGCCGACATTGAGAGGTAGTCGGATTTTGTCCGATGAGCAGGTCAGTAATGGAGTTTGATCATGTAGTACTTAGTTATTCCATTTCCATCCCGTAATTTCTCCGCTGCCCACCGTCTTATATATAGGTCTGGATCGGTGCCAACGAAGATTGGCTTGCATACCTCCGGCCGGATACCACCATCATTTTGCACAAGATCCACAAAGAAGGCGCTGCTCCGGTAGACCCCTTCTCCACCATTGGGATCGGCCTTCTGGACTGGCTGGGCTTGAATACGTATGATGATGCCTACATGAGATTGAAGAAGATAGCAATTGCGGACCCGCCGACAAAGCAACACGGCTACGACGATTACTATCTCATCGCGGTGTTCGACATAAGGATTGCCATCAATGCAAGAGGCAGTAACGGCAGACGCTGGCTCATGTTGGCGGCGGCAGATTTGTACCCCTACACGTTCGAAGATGCCATGCGCCATCTAGGCCGCATCTTCG
Source organism: Aegilops bicornis (assembly GCA_021605145.1). NCBI lineage: Eukaryota > Viridiplantae > Streptophyta > Magnoliopsida > Poales > Poaceae > Aegilops > Aegilops bicornis. The sequence goes on along the minus strand of CM038674.1, from coordinate 327,828,087 downwards.
CGGTGACAAGCCAGGGGACTTTTTTCATCTAGTTGCAATCCTACGGTACGGGAGATTACAAACCGAATACACAAACCATCATTTGCATCCCTAACGGTACTCCATTATTTTGTAGGGACCAGTCATCCCCCGATCAAAATAAGATCGCCGATCCTGGATGTGCATTTGCATCCACGATTCGGTCTACCTGGAACCTTGTAGCTGACTTTGGCATATTGGGATCAACTATCTTAGTAGTCGTTACCCATGGTACCACTAATGTGCAACATGGTCACACAATCTACCACGATCGGACCGTCACCATCTACCCAGGTATTCCATTTTTAACCCTCTCGCCTTTCTCTTTCATTGTTGTACTAGTAGTATACTTAGTAGTACTAGTAGGAGTACTTTTTACCTTGGAGGACGCGTATAGCTAGCTAGGCCCTTGAAGACTTGAACCCACTAGCTGCCACCATTTTTGTTTTTCCATGTCTTACTATCTCATGCATGTAGCCAAGAGTGGTTATATATAATAAGCCAGATATTTTACTTCCTCTATACCGGAGTAGTACTATTTGCTGCACAAGACATCGACCGCCATATTTGAGCACAACATTATTATGCATGGACCTTGACTATGTACGTCACCATGTGTCCAGATCTGGGATGCCGCGTGTACCAGATGAACGACACCAAGTTCGACCCCTGTGATGCTACATGGGTGCCGAGGAACTCTCTTGGAGAGTACTCGCTTTTCATCGGGGACAGCTACCCCATTGTGAAGCGGATGCCACCTTCCGTGCACGACACGGAAGGCCTGCCGTTCATGAAGCATGGTTGTGTCTTCAGTGCGCACCGCCGGATGAACGACATTCTGGGACACGCTATCCCTGATTTATGCCGCTTCAGCTTGGATGAGTCTCCATCGTGTGGAACCGGACTAGAAAGCTGCAACAATGATTACCGTTGCCCATCACTATGGATCATGCCATCCATGAAGAACACCTGGGACTAGAACCTGGAGGAGGACATGTAGCCCATCTATAACGTGTAAGTGGAGTACGATAATTGTGAATGGTAGCGCTGTGAATATATGTAGACTAGTCGTGCACAAATTTATCACATGAATTGGAGATGAACTTGTGTGGCATAATAGCATTTGTCCTTTAGAATTTATTACTAGTAAATGTGTTATGTGTACGTGCAACTTGTGTGGTTGTTGCACGGGCTCCAACACGCTCTTTGAGAAAAAAGGTGGCACATCTTTGGATATACGTGACGTGGCGGCATCATACAGTAGCATCGTTTGCTATAGTTGTAGTACAGTCCTACTAGGACGACAACTCCTATAAAACCTTACGCTTGGCTCTTTGCCTCTTCAGGAGGTTCAACAGTTCGTACTCGTGTGAACCTTACACTTGGCTCTTCGCCTCTTCGGAAGGTCCAACAATGATGATACTACAATGCAATATGCTTCTGGCAATCTGACACCGATTGAACTGTTGCACGTCCACCGCGAGGGCGAGGGCGAGGGTGAGGGAGAGGGAGAGGGAGAGGGAGAGGGAGAGGGCGCTGTAGTCAAAACCCTCTCCTCGTCCCCACGAACCACTGCAGCGTTGCGTGGGAGAGGCGTAGTAAGCAAGCTTCTCCTTGTTCGGCGAGTTGACGGGACACATCAAAGCAGTACTAGTAGTAGTAGTAGTCCATATTGTGTCCATTCCGATTAATATGGCTTAATTTGAAACGAGAAAAATAAACTGGCGGTCAACGTATGTAACAGTACGCTCTTTACGGTCACTATATATAGTTTTGCATCGATTATACGATCACTAGCTCATCGTAGAGCACCGTATTGCACCCTACTGACCGGCCACATAGTCGACGTGGCACTTTGTTGTTGGTTAAATTGTCACCTGGTTTCGGGTCCCACTCGGTTAAGCGAGCAAAGAAATCAGTTAAACAAAACTTTATGCAGGCGCGACACGAGTCCAACCCTTGCGCCCGAACCGCCCTGGCTATGTAAGTGAGTGCATGCACGTGTCCTCCCTCGGTCTTCCAACAAAGAGTGTACATTGGCTATAAAACAATGAGTGTAGTAGTATATGATGTACATCTACACTTCCAATGCATTTAGCCTTTAATCTAAATCGATATTGATTGACTAATGCACCAACTTGTGATGTAGGTATAGGCTACATGTCTATCCTTAATTACAACATGCAACGGCCTTCATTTAATCTTCTTATCTCGATGGTCGCATGCACACATAAGTCTGCTACTTTTGGGCGTTAATTATACCCTGGTCAATGTGTAAATATCTAAATGTACAGTCTTTCACGGACGTAGGGTGTAGGTTGAGCACTTGAGCGTGAGCCTGTGTGTTGCATCGTGTGCTGTGTGACGCATGGGTGCGTGAGTGTTGTAAGGCCCATGTGGAGTACGTGTGAGTGTTGCATGTTGCATGCATGCATGGGGCTTACTCCTCCCATTGACATGTTCATATTTCAAGCTTCCTCTGTTCCCTCCATATGGTGATACTCCTCTGCTCCCAGATAGTACGGAGTAAAAGCCTCCTCCTGCTCCCAAATACGGAGTATTTGTCTTTCTCTGATTTCAACAAGTGCTAGGTACGGAGCAAAATGAGTGAAGTGAGCGAGAGGCATAGGGATACTTGTAGAAAGGAAGTCCTCATGATCCATTATTCCCCATCTCGGTCGAGAGAACTATTCAACTAGTCTTCACAGTGAAGTGACAATACACGCTGCAGCAGATGGGACACGCAATTAATAAGCTGAACCAGCGTGTTGGTGTTACTAAATCAGCCTTACCCAGTACTGCCATCATGTTTGCCAGTATAGCACGCTTCCACAAATACGCCTACGCACCTCTGTCCTCCATTAACTGACATATGGGCCCTCTTGTGGTAGACCCACATGTCATCGGCGTAACTATTTACACTCCGAAGGACGGTGCCTATATCCTGGTAGTAGTACTAGTAGAATTGAGATTTAATGCACTTTCTTCCCCGTCTTCCACTCTTCTTCCTCCTCTCTTCTTCTTCCTCCTCTCTTCCCCATCGTCGGCCACACACCATTTACCCCCGCTCACTGCTCGCCCGCCCGCGCCATCTTCCTTGGTAGCTCGCGCGTACCATATCCCCCCGCTCACTGCTCGGCCACACGAGGAGAAGCTTCTTCGCCGCTTCGCTGAATCCACTTCCCGGCCGCTCGCAGCACCGAAAAAATCGAATGGCAGAATCGACCGACACGCAGAGCCGCAATTGGAATTCCTCCCGATGTTCTCTTGGAGCAGATCTGTAGTCATATGGACCTACTTCAAGACCGTCCCGTCGGCCGCATGCTCGGTGTCTTTGTACCGCCCACTGCCTCGCAACCGGGCGGCTCTTTTGAAGACACCTCGCTTGTCGATGCCCGATCCTTGCAGGTGGCCCATAATCGACTTGACGATCCCACGGAGGTTGCCGTGGTGCCCTCGACATGCTACCACTACCCGTCCACCTGCCCTTCATGCGCAGCCACCATCGGGCGGGCATGAAGGCCAACCGATCGTCCTCATTCACCACATCGGTAGTCCGTGGCGCCTCGTGGATATCTACACCCAGCGAGAGATCACCTTCCATCGTTGGATACCGCCGCCATCGAGCCTCGCGCCCACCGGACACTCCGCCTACTACGCACGAGACGTCAAGCTTTTAGCTCGACCTCTGTTTACGTAAAGTTGTAATCTGCGAAGTGCCCACACCATCGAAGACTACATGGATTACAAGCTCATTGCCTTGTTCAACATGGGATTAGTCTATCTCGAATCCGCCGCCATACATGGTTATGGCTCATCATCAATCTGTTGAGGCAACATTTACATCGATGCTATAGTGCACGATGGCATCGTTTACCTGATCGACGCACGATTGGCTGCCTATACCGGGTGGAATCTATCGTCGTGTAATTGTTCTATCTCATCTCATCTTTACCTTATGAATACGATCACTGTTCATTTGTTACAAATTTAGAATGCATAGTATGTCTATAACCACATCATTGCTATATGTTCCTCTCATTTCCTAGATTTTTATGACCATACATGTTATTGTTAGAGTTGATATGAGAAAAATTGGCATCTAATGATTGTTAGAATACATATTATGAGCATAACATCATGATTGCTATATGTTACTCTCGTTTACAAGATTTTTGTAACAACGCATGTTATTGCTTAGAGTTGATATGAGAATAGCAGTAGTAAGTGCTATGGTAGAATATGAGTAAGTATTTGTCATAGCTGTTTTCCTCTCATTGTTACATGATGTTTGAACCATGACATGTTGCTAGAATATGAAAGCCATTGGCTTATTTTTTTAACTTGGGGTATGATTATGACCACGGCATTGCAATTCTCTGTCTATGATATGTGTCACTGTTATAATAATCTGAATTCCACACATACTCTGGAAATGATTGTTTATTTTTGTCCTTTTGGTCTCCAATTTGAATTGTTGCAGCAGACGCAAATGCGCTGGCCTTCATGATTCCAGGACCTGGAATCATACCAGCCGATGGGTGCTAGTTTATCGCTCGTTCAGCTGACATCGGTCATTTGATGCTCATTCGCACATACCAAATTGACCAAACCATTACATCAAACCACATGCAGTACAATGCGTGGGGCGTTCGTGACATTGATGGCTATGGCTTCTTCGTGTTCGAGAAAGATCCTAGCTCTGTTGGGCCAGGCGTATTCAACTAGAGGCGGGTTTACAGCCTCGGCAACCACTCCTTGTTCCTCGGGCTCAATTATCCGATCATCCAACCAATCATCGATCATATCACCGGCGATGATTACTGTGCTATGCAACTTCCATTCGCGAGGGGGGCTGTGTTTACACGTCATACCATGGGTTTCATGAATCACCATATCCAGAGATTCGGCCGACACGCCTTGTTGCCAGATAATCTTCAGTGTGTGAAAGGCATCAAGCTTCCATACGATGGATGGCTTTTGCAAACCCGACATGCGGCTATGTGGTTCATGCCAACAACAAATATGCACAACTTGATTCGTGCTGTTATCTAGACTGAGCCATGTATTCTGCTGCTGTAGCACGGCCCTCTTTTGTTGGATATTTGTAATGTTGTTAGTTTGAGGCACTCCTCTGGTTTGAAGGATAGATACCTTCCTGGGATCAAGTGCATCCTAACTCCCCTGTTTAGGATGTACTGATAATGATGATGGAGATGCTGTGTAGAAGCCATATATATCTGTTAGGCTTCAAGTGCGTACTTGTTAGTTAAACCGATGTATAAATTGTGACACTAAATACGACTAGTAAGTAGTACAGTAGCAGTACTAGTATACGTCGGTCAAATTATTCATCATGTCCACACATTGAATTGATGTGACAACACGCTGCGCGTGCGGTGACACAAGAATCCCGGCAGCGTGTTCGGGTATTCCGGACTTCAGATTTGGAGTACCACTTATCTGTCAAAATCTTTCATCATTCACTTAAAACAGTCGATTGATCATACATTGAGTACCATATAACTGGAATTACTGATGCAAGTCGAAGAAGCATTGGACGGTGCTGCCGGCTGGTGTCAAGTTTGATCCCACGGATTAGGAGCTGATCGAGCACCTTGAGGCCAAAGTGAGTGATGACAGCACGAGATTTCAGTCTCTCATCGATTTGTTCATACCAACCATCGACAGCGAGCACGGCATATGCTACACCCTACCCGAGAAACTTCCGTGTAAGACACCGATCGGCCGTCTACTTGCACAACCATATTCCTTTCTTTATAGCTCTATTTTTCTTTTTAGATGCGACACTGGTGAAGCAATTACAATTTGACAGTTGATAAAAAGTGAAACAAGTGATCGCAACATGCCAAAGATGTTATGAAAATGCCAACTAGGTACACTAAAACCTGTATTCCTCAATACCGCAGTATCACAATCGAGTGGCCTAAGGAAGCATTTCTTCGGCGCAATTCGAGGCGTTCAAAAGGGCACGTGGGACGCGTCGCAAGAATCTGATCGGAGTGCGGCATGCACGCGATGTGGCACAAGACCGGTAATACCTTGCCGGTGATGGTCAACGGCTGGTAGACGGGTATCAAAAAAGGTTCTGGTGCTGCACACCAACAAGAACTTCAACCAGCAGAGGACCAACTAGGTGATGCACCAGTACCACCTCGGGGACCTGGAGAAAGAGAAGGAGTAGGAGCTGGTCCTCTGCAAGATTTTCTACCGCATTTAACACTAGGGCCGTGGAGTAAAAAGATTATAAGTTAGTTTGGTATTAGTAGTTGTACTACATTGTCTGCCGCAAGTTGGTATTGTTGTTAACGATCTTTTGGTATGAACTTGCATTTGCTTCCAACCATCATGCCGAGGGTCGACGTGGATATAAAGCTGAATCATTTGTTTTGAAACGAATTCTCGGGCACCTGATTTTTATTTGATGGGTAGCATAAGCACCCGCCGTTCGAATTCCCAGTTCTGCAGTTTTTTAGAAACAAGTGCATGCACTTATTATCACGATAAAAAAACAATGTCCGTGTTGCATCCCAGTTATCAGTCTGTGCTTGCAGAATTCTCTCGTTTATTTAGCACGTATATTGTTTTTCAGGTCGAGCAAGTTTCAACTGGGCTGTGGACTGCCCAGGGTTGGTTTTGTTTTTAACAGCTCAGCCCATGATTTACAACGGGCACAAAGATCCAGCAGGTATCTACTGGCCTCTGGCCCGCCAACGTTAGTTATATTTTGTCTTACAACATCCGCAGACAGTTTTTTTACTGAATCAAACACATAGCACAGTTCTATTTTCCTCTTGAAACGCATGTCCTACATCCGTTTTCTAATCTCTACTTATAGTTTTACTAGTTCATATACATGTATCATTATATTGAAAACACATAAAATTCCCTTTTCATATTACATCCTTATTTTTGTTGTTTTTTCCTACCCAGCGCTGATTTTTTTACCACTTGTTTTCCCTTAAACCAACTCAATTGTCCCACGTCTTATTTGCTTACAAAAACAATACGATTTTTTTGGCAAATCAATAAGTTCTTAAAAAATGTTTATCATTTCGGGATTACAACAGTTTGGGCTCCACCGAAATATGCAAAATAAGGTTGAACTTTTTGACCGTGGTCCTGGGCAGAAAATGGGTAGTAATAAATTACTTAAGAATTAGCAAATGGGCTGCAAATTATAAAAAATAGCAAATGGGCTTCAAATTATAAAAAATAGCAAATGGGCTTTATGTTGTCTGCCACAGATTTGGAGGCTGACTTGTGGGCCTACACAAGGTTTCTTAAAAAACAAACTTAGTCAACAATCGACTCTACTAGCGTCAGACCGTTAGATGTCAATCTAATGGCAATAGTGCTTCTTCAATCTCTGTCCCTGCCCCAGCCGCCCAAACCTGTGCCGTCGGAACCACCTGCTCCCGCCTCCCGTGGCCGGCAGTGCTGCCGGGCAGGCCTCACGGCCCCATCATACTCGCATCCCTGGCCTGTCTATCCCTCTACTCACCCACACCTCCTGTTATTTTCCGGCGACGGCAGCCGAACCAGTCAACCCTCGTACTCTCCACCGCGTGGGCAGCCACTGATGTGTCTTCGCCGGCTCCGTGTCGTTCCCTTTGTAGGCCTCACCGTCGACCACCGCCCTGGTGCTCTCGGCGCGGCATGGTCAACGATGTCCATCCAACGGCCGTAGTGCTTCTTCAACCTCTGGTCTTCTTGCCCCAGCCGCCCAAAGCAGCGCCGGTCGTGCCGCATGCTCCTGCCTCCCGTGGCCGGCCAGGCCGCCGGAGGCCTCACCGTCCCCATACTACTCCCACCGCTGGCAGACCATCCCTCCACTCACCCACTCCTGTTATTACGTGGCGACGGCAGCCTCACACCCCAGCCGAACCAGTGAACCCTCGTACTCCTCTCCGCGTGGGCATCCACTGCCGCGTCTTCCCCAGCTCCGCGTCGTCCCCTTCCTAGGCCTCGCCGTCGTCCACCGCCCTGGTGCTCTCGGCGCAGCTTGGTCAATGTGGTCAATGACCGACTTCCATCGGAAGAGTATTGTACGTGGAGAGACTAACAGCTGGGTCCACGGCAGCCGCAAGGAAGTGCCTCCTTATTACGCGCAAAATAATTATTCCTCCACCTGACAGTAGGGACCCACCGGACGGGCCACCAGTATTTCACGGAAAAAATGTTTCCCCCTGACTGTTGTGACCCACCGAACGGGCCATCTTATTTCGCGAAAAAAACGTCCCCCCGCTGTCAGCTCGGACCCATCGGAAGTGCCTCCTTATTATGCACAGAAAAATGAATACTCCCCCTGCTAGCTGGGACCCACCATGGTGGGAGGATGACTTGTGGGCCTACTAAGTTGACAGGGATAGAGGGCTTTGTCAACTTAGTCAATATGAACGATTCTAGCTCCACTGACCGTACGATGTCCATCCAACGGCCGTCGTGCTTCTTCAATCTCTTCTCTTCCTACTCCAGCCGCTCAAACAAGCGCCCATGGACTGCTCGCTCCTCCTCCCATGGCCGGCTGTGCTGCCGTGCAGGCCTCACCGCCCCACCGTACTCCCATCGCTGGTCTAGCCATCCCTCTACTCATCCACACCTGCTGTTATTCTCCGGCGAGGGCAGATGAACCATTAAACCCTCGTACAGTCGTACTCCCCTCCGCGTGGGAAACAACTGCCGAGTCTTCCCTGCATCCATGTCGTTCCCTTCCTAGGCCTCACCGTCGTCCACCGCCCTGGTGCTCTCGGCGCGGAGTGGTGAACATGGTCAAGGAACGGCTTCCATCGGACGTGGACTGTATGTGGAGAGGCTGACAGTTGGGTCCACGGCCGCAGCAAGGAAGTGCCTCCTTATTACGCGCAAAATAATTATTCCTCCACCTGACATCTGGGACCCAGCGGAAGGGCCTCTATATTTCGCGAAAAAACGTGCCCCCCGCTGACATGTCGAACCCACCAGCTATCTTCGCACGCAAGGAAGTGCCTCCTTATTACGCACAAAAAAATGAATACTCCCCCTGCCAGCTGGAACCAAGCATAGTGGGAGGCTGACTTGTGCGCCTACCATGTTGACGGGATAGAGGGCTTTGTCAACTTAGTCAATATGAATGATTCTAGCTCCTGTTACCGTACGATGTTCATCCAACGGCCGTAGTGCTACTTCAACCTCTGGTCTTCTTGCTCCAGCCGCCCAAACCAGCGCCGGTCGTGCCGCGTGCTCCTGCCTCCCGTGGCCGGCTGTGATGCCGCGGAGGCCTCACCGCCCCTACTACTCCCACCGCTGGCCAGACCATCCCTCTACTCACCCACACCCCCTGTTATTCTGTGGCGATGGCAGCCTCACACCGCAACCGAACCAGTGAACCCTCGTACTCCTCTTCGCGTGGGCATCCACTGCTGCGTCTTCCCGGGCTCCGAGTCATCCCCTTCCTAGGCCTCGCCGTCGTCAACCGCCGTGGTGCTCTCGGCGCGGCGTGGTCAACGTGGTCAAGGAACGACTTCCATCGGACATGGACTGTACGTGGAGAGGCTGACAACTGGGTCCACGGCAGCCACAAGGAAGTGCCTCCTTATTACGCGCAAAATAATTATTCCTCCACCTGATAGTGGGGACCCACCGGACGGGCCACCATATTTCGTGAAAAAAACGTTTCCCCCTGACTGTTGGGACCCACCAGCTACATCTTAGCACGCAAGGAAGTGTGTCCGGGCAAAAAAACGATTCGCCCCCACATTGGGACCCACCAGCTACATCTTCGCACGCAAGGAAGTGCGTCCGGGCAAAAAAATGATTCGCCCCCCTTACTGCTGTGACCCACCAGCTACATCTTCGCACGCAAAGGAAGTTCGTCCGGGCAAAAATAAAACAATTCGCCCCTCTGACTGCTGGGACCCACCAGCTACATTTTCGCACGCAAGGAAGTGCCTGACAGTCGGGACCAACATGGTCGAAGCGTACGTAGCGTTGTCATTCTGGTCGCGAACGTGTACGTATATACTGGTCGTTCTAGAGGCGCGCATGTGTCGTAGTAGAGGCGCGCACGTAGCATGTACACGTACGTACAGCGGCCAGGGTGCAAGATAGAAAATACGGCCACGTACGTACATACGGGCAGGGTCTCGAACGCCTACTCGCGCATACGTACGGCGAGGGCTCGTGTACATGGCTGGGTCGGAACAGAGAAATAGGGTCGTCGTGTTCATGGGGAGGCAACGGAATGCGTCGTGTTCATGGGGAGGCAACGGAATGCGTCGTGTTCATCGGGAGGCAACGGAACACGTGAGAGCCAACCGGCTTGGACGGAACATGCGATGGAAACGAGGCCTGGCGTACCGCAGAACAGAGGAAACGGCCTTGTGTTCGACCGGCCACGTTCGAAACGGGGTCCTGTTGATCGGGAGGGGTCTGGCATACCACAAAACGGAGGAAACGGACCTCCTACGGTCGAAACGGGGGTCCTGTTGATCGGGAGGGGTGTGGCGTACCACAAAACGGACGAAACGGACCTCCTACTATCGAAACGGGGGTCCTGTTTATCGGGAGGGGTGTGGCTGACAAAGAAACGGATTTAAACAGACCTCCTACGGTCGAAACGAGGGTCCTGTTCATCAGGAGGGGTGTGGCGTACCACAAAACGGGACTCCACGGGATACTGTTCATCTCCACCGTCGACCTCCTCCAGCCTCCATGGGCTACTGTCGACCTCCTCCAGCCTCCACAGGCTCCTGTTCATCCAGCCTCCACCGCGCGCTACTCCACCGGCTACTGTTCAACCACCCCTCCATCGTCTACTATTCATCCAGCCCTCCACACCACGGGGTCCTGTTCAACCACCCCTCCACGGGCACCCCTCCACCGCTTCATCGCTCATCAAGCCCTCCACACCACGGGTCCTGTTCATCCAGAGGCAAACGCCACCGCCATCGCTCATCGAACCCCCCGGCAACGCCATCGCTCATCCCAAAGGCAGCATCGATCGGCTTGATTAGCAGCAGAGCGGCGAATCGCTCGATCGGGTTCAGTTAACAACCATCGATTGATTGCTCGGGTTCAGTAACGTGTAGCCTGCAGTGCAATCGCTCGGGTTCAGTTAGAGCCCAACGCCTCGCTCGGGTTCAGTTAGAGCCAACGCCTCGCACACACGCGCGTACATGTATGAGAGAAACACGCATCGCTCGGCCCCCGACCTCCCACCATAACCGGCAACTCCCCAAAATTTTCCTCCCCCTCGCTTCTACCACGGTTTTTTTCGTCATGGATGGCCCAAAGAATGTCATGCAGCTGCATCTCCGGTCCGCCAGGACGAAAAGCCCATTTTCTTTCATGATTTTTTGTCATAGAAGTAGGAGCCCACCACATCTATGATAATACCGGGTTTTGTCACAATTATCGTCATAGAAGTGTCATATGTATGACAGAAAAAAGTTTCGTTCGGCCCAAAATTTCACGGATGTGTCTTTTTTTTGTAGTGATGGTATGCTGATTATGCTAATTACATTGTTGCTAAATTTATACCACCTAGTTTCACATACCAACAAAAGAAAAAGTTTTCTATGATTTGAGGCATTACTTCTGGGATGACCCACACCTTTATAAAGGAATAGATGGTGTTATTAGACATTGTATACCTGAGCATGAACAGGAACAGATCATACGCAAGTGTCACTCCGAGGCCTATGGAGGGCACCGCGCTGGATATAGAACTGCACATAAGGTATTGCAATCCGGTTTTTGTTGGCCTACTCTCTTCAAGGATGCTCGTACGTTTGTCTTATCTTGTGATGAATGTCAAAGGATTGGTAATATCAGTAGACGTCAAGAAATGCCTATGAATTATTCACTCATTATTGAACCATTTGATGTTTGGGGCTTTGATTATATGGGACCGTTTCCTTCCTCTAATGGGTATACACATATTTTAGTTGCTGTTGATTACGTTACTAAGTGGTTAGAAGCTATTCCAACTAGTAGTGCTGATCATAACACCTATATTAAGAAACTTAAAGAAGTTATTTTTCCGAGGTTTGGAGTCCCTAGATATTTAATGACTGAAGGTGGTTCACATTTTATTCATGGTGCTTTCCATAAAATGCTTGCTAAGTATGATGTTAATCATATAATTGCATCCCCTTATCACCCACAGTCTAGTGGTCAAGTAGAATTGAGTAATAGAGAGGTCAAACTAATTTTGGAAAAGACTGTTAATAGATCTAGAAAGAATTGGTCCAAGAAACTTGATGATGCATTATGGGCCTATAGAACTGCATATAAAAATCCTATGGGTATGTCTCCGTATAAAATGGTTGATGGAAAAGCATGTCACTTACCTCTTGAATTAGAACATAAGGCATATTGGGCCATTAAAGTGCTCAATTATGATTTCAAACTTGCCAATGTGAAGAGGCATTTTGACATTAGCTCACTTGATGAATGGAGAACCCAGGCTTATGAGAATGCCAAACTGTTTAAAGAAAAAGTTAAAAGATGGCATGACAAAAGGATACAAAAGCGTGAGTTTAATGTCGGTGAATATGTGTTGCTATTCAACTCTCATCTAAGATTTTTTGCAGGAAAACTTCTCTCCAAATGGGAAGGTCCTTACGTTATCGAGGAGGTCTATCGTTCCGGTGCCATAAAAATCAACAACTTTGAAGGCACGAATCCCAAGGTGGTGAACGTTCAAAGAATCAAACATATCTCAGGTAACCCCATAAATGTTGAAACGAATATTATTGAAACCGTAACCCCGGAGGAATACATAAGGGACACTTTCAGAACTTTTCAGACTCCGAAAAGGAATAGGTATGTGGTACGGTAAGTAAACCGACTCCAAAACAATTCTAATGGCAATTTTTCTCCGTTTTGGAATATTTAGAAAAATAGGAAAATAAGAAGTAGTCCGGGAAGGACACGGGGCTTCCACGAGGGTGGGAGGCGCGCCCTACCCCCCTAGGCGCGCCCCCTGCCTTGTGGGCACCTCGTGTGCTCTCCGGACTCTGTTTTCTTGCACGATACTTCTTTTGGTCGGTAAAGATTCATTATATAATCTCCCGAAGGTTTTGACCACCGTACCATGCAAATATCTATGTTTTTGTTTCCAGCTGTTTTCTGTCAGGGTTGTCAAGGCCATCATGTCGTCCCCCTTCTCCAATAATGGTGACAATGATGCTTGGCTAATGAAGATAGATCTGAAGAGGGAAGAACCCATGGAGATCAACAAGGATGATGGGATCAAGAAGGCCACGGAGGACCAAGTTCCGGCAGCAGAAGACATCCTTCAATTTGATCACAATCTTATTAACCCAACTGAGATCGAAGCTTTCAAGATGATTGAGTTAGCTCGTATACAAAACAAGTATCTCACACGTGAAAATATTTTGTTGAAGGAGCATATCATCGCACTGAAGGGAATTATCCGCAAATTGGAGGACCTCCTACGCTTGATGTGCGACTATCCATCATCACCTCCATCTCCTTCACCGGAAAAAAAACATAATCAGATGGGTATGGGCACTCCCCTTGGCAACTGCTAAGCTTGGGGGAGGTGCCCCGGTATCGTATCACCATCACACTCATATCTTTACCGTTTTTCTTACTTCGATCTGAAAGTGCAACTATCCCTAGGTTGTTTTGGTAATTCATAACAACATATAGCTCATTGAGCTAATGCTATTTCAAGACTATTTTTTCAGGAAAGCTCAATGAATGGCATGGCATGGATGATGAAAGTGGATCCCTCAAAATACTAAGGACAAAGGATTGGCTCAAGCTCAAAAGCTCAAGACTCTTCATTTTACATTTTAGTGATCCAAGTTCACATTGAGTCTATAGGAAAAGCCAATACTATCAAGAAGGGATGAGGTGTTTCTTAATGAGCCTCTTGCTTCATGTGCTTAGTGATATGCTCCAAAACCCTCAACTACTTTCCCACATCCACAAATGACCTAAACCTAAAGCCAAAATGGGTCACACCGATTCTTTCTATCTGGCGCCACCGATTCCAAAAGTCATAGCCACTGCCACAAACCCTAAGCAAATCGGTCTTACCGATAGGGATCTCGGTCTCACCGAGATGGGGTTGCAATGTCGCTGTTTCCCTTCGTAACGCTTCGGTCTAACCAAGTGAGCGATCGGTCCCACCGAGATTGCAATGTAAACTCTCTGTTTCCTTTTTGTAACATTTCGGTCTCACCGAAAAGAGCAAATCGGTCCCACCGAGTTTACCTGACCAACTCTCTGGAAAGCTTATTACCAAATCGGTCACCGAGTTTGTGTAATCGGTCTCACCGAGATTATGTTATGCCCTAACCCTAACCGAATCAGCCACAGCGAGATGCATGTCAGTCCCACCGAAAATCACTAACGGTCACTAGGTTTACTAAATCGGTCCGACCGAGTTTAACAATTCGGTCCCACCGAGTTTGGTAAATTGTGTGTAACGGTTAGATTTTGTGTGGAGGCTATATATACCCCTCCACCTCCTCTTCATTCGTGGAGAGAGCCATCGAAACGAACCTACACTTCCAACTTACCATTTACGAGAGAGAACCACCTACTCATGTGTTGAGGCCAAGATATTCCATTCCTACCATATGAATCTTGATCTCTAGCCTTCCCCAAGTTGCTTTCCACTCAAACCCTCTTTCCACCAGATCCAAAACCTATGAGAGAGAGTTGAGTGTTGGGGAGACTATCATTTGAAGCACAAGAGCAAGGAGTTCATCATCAACGCACCATTTGTTACTTCTTGGAGAGAGGTGTCTCCTAGATTGGCTAGGTGTCACTTGGGAGCCTCCGAGCAAGATTGTGGAGTTGAACCAAGGAGTTTGTAAGGGCAAGGAGATCGCCTACTTCGTGAAGATCTACCGCTAGTGAGGCAAGTCCTTCGTGGGCGACGGCCATGGTGGGATAGACAAGGTTGCTTCTTCGTGGACCCATCGTGGGTGGAGCCCTCCGTGGACTTGCGCAACCGTTACCCTTCGTGGGTTGAAGTCTCCATCAACGTGGATGTACGATAGCACCACCTATCAAAACCATGCCAAAAACATCCGTGTCTCCAATTGCGTTTGAATCCTCCGAAACCTTCCCTTTACTTTCTTGTAAGTTGCATGCTTTAATTTCTGCTGCCTATACACTCTTTGCATGCTTGCTTGAATTGTGTGATGATTGCTTGACTTGTCCTAAAATAGCTAAAATCTGCCAAACTCTAAAATAGGGAAAAGGTTAAGTTTTTATTGGTCAAGTAGTCTAATCACCCCCCTCTAGACATACTTCAAGGTCCTACAGGTGGTATCAGAGCTTTGGTCTCCATTTGCTTTGATTTCCATAGCTTTTGGTGGTCATAGCCTTGGTTTCACAACCTAGGAGAGTATGGCGTCTAGCGAGGAAATTATCACCGTAGAGGTCCTTACTTTGATGGTACTAATTTTGCTAGTTGGAAGCATAAAATGAAAATGCATATTCTTGGACATAACCCCGCTGTTTGGGCAATTATTTGTATTGGCTTGCAAGGTGAATTCTTCGATGGGAGAGAACCGAACCGTGAAGCTAATGCGGAAGAATTGAAGATGCTGCAATACAACGCTCAAGCATGTGACATCATCTTCAACGGATTGTGCCTCAAGAATTCAACAAAATCAGCCGTCTTGAGAATGCAAAGGAAATTTGGGATACTTTGATTGATATGCATGAAGGTACCGAGTCCGTCAAGGAATCCAAGTTGGATGTGCTCCAAAGTCAGCTTGACAAGTTCAAAATGAAGGATGGTGAAGGTGTCGCTGAAATGTACTCTAGGCTTGCTCTTATCACAAATGAGATTGCCGGCTTAGGGAGTGAACAGATGACCGACAAATTCATCATCAAGAAAATCCTAAGAGCATTGGATGGAAAGTATGATACCGTGTGCACATTGATCCAAATGATGCCAAACTACAAACATCTCAAGCCAACAGAAGTCATTGGAAGGATTGTTGCTCATGAGATGTCACTCAAGGATAAGGAGGAACTTCACAACAAGTCAAGTGGTGCTTACAAAGCCTTAAGTGAAGCCCCCACATCATCAAGTGAGAAACCAACCTTCAATGAAGAATTGAGCTTAATGGTGAAGAACTTCAACAAATTCTACAAAAGTAGAAGCAAAGAAAGAAGCTCCAAGTCAAGGTCTTACAATGACAAGAGATCTTCTAGTCGAGAGCGCAATTGCTACAATTGTGGGAGACCCGGACACTACTCCAATGAGTGTACGGCACCCTACAAAAGAAGAGAAGATTCTCCAAGAAGAAGGAGCAAAAGAGAAGAATCACCACCAAGAGAGAGGAGGAGTACAGATGATCGTTATGAACGAAGACCCTCACGGAGAAGTAAGGATTTGGAAAGAAAGGACAAGTCATCAAGGAGCTACACAAAACGAAGACATCAAGCTCATGTTGGTGAATGGGTTTCCGGCTCTGACTCCAACAATCACTCCGAGAGAAGCTATCACTCTGACTCCGAATATACTCAAGATGAAGGTGTTGCCGTTCTAGCACTTGTGTCAACCAACTCCTACGACATATTTGACTCACCAAATGAAGGTGTTGGAAGATGCTTCATGGCCAAAGGTCCAAAGGTAACACATCCAGAGTATGTTGATTTTAATAGTGATGAAGATGACTTGCTTGTGGATGATGATTTACTTGTTGACAACTCTAGTGATGAATACTATGATGAAACGTCAATTAATCATGCTAATCAAACGATTGACAATGATAAGGAGAAAATTGAGCTTCTAACTAAAGAACTAAACACTCTTAAGTTGGCTCATGAAACTATCTTGAAGATCATCGAGAACTTTTAAGGGCTCATGAGAAGTTACGCTTTGAAAAGCTCAATCTTGAGCAAGAGCATGAGTTCTTAAAGGCAATCAATGATGATCTCCGCAAGAAAAGTTCTTCTTATATTGCCAAGCGTTTACTCTTATCTACTTACATGCCTCAAATCAAGTCTAGTAACAAGTACAAGAAAGATACTTCCTCTAGTAGTAACAATAATAATGTCAAATCCAATGTTGATGCTTCTAGTAGTTCTCTTGAGTCCACTAATGATTCTCTTAGCCAAGTTACACTTGAGCAAGAAAATAGTTTATTGAAGGGAATTATACAGAAAGGTGTTTACAAGAGCCTTGTCGGGAGTAAGCAATTCGAGGAAATTGTACGCAAGCAAGGAAGGCACCGGAAGAATCAAGGTGTTGGTTTTGAACGAAAGTTCAACGCCAATGGAGTTGAGTGGGAAGAAGATCAATACCCCAAGACAAAGTTTGTTCCTCAACAAGAGAAGTATGATCCTACTTCCTTCAAGGGGACACAAGCTCAAGATGATCTTCCACCACAAGACCACAAGAACAAAGGCATGGACAAGCTTCAAGAAGAGATTGATGCATTTGAAGAAGCACCTAAAGCCTCGTTCAAGTGGGTCCCCAAGACTACGTCAAGTTCTACTTCATCAAGTACAACTACAACTCCAAGGATTCCCATCAAGATGATGTGGATCCCAAGAAGAAGAACTAGAGAGTTCTTGAGGGTGACTCCGCCAACATTCTTCACTCATATCATTTTGGCAAGAACAAGTGCAATCAACTTTCACATCTTGCACTAGTTCAAGGAGTCACAAACCCTCATGTTGGTAAGGAAAGGGACAAGGTAACCTAATGTTTTCATGGACATCATCTTGTGTGTGCATCACTCTATGTCTATGGATATTCTTGTTTGTTCCTTGTGGGACTAACCCATGTAGGCAAGTTGAAAGTGCAACTCACTCCAAGGATTGCTCCAAATGATCTACATCAACATTGAGCACCTACATCTTCAACATCTACATGAAGTCATCATCGACAAAACCCAAGGTTAGTTCATCCCTCTAAGGGGGGATCTCACATCTAGGGGGAGCTTAACTCTAAGAATTGAGTCAAAGCAACTCTAATGGTGTGAACACGTTAATGCATTATGTAAAAGTGGTAACCCCACTTGAGCTTAAACGATGAGTATGACCTATGATCAAATGTTCTCATTTGACTCCTAAGTCAATATACTCATATATAGATGACCTAGTCATCGCCAATTGATTGATAGATGCTAAAATTGGTTGTGCATGCTTTGCCACCTATTTCAATTGCCATCTTATTGTGTGAGCATGTTGGTGCATATTTTACTCATTCAAGGACATCCACTTGTTGTTTTGTTTGTTTGGATTCTTTTCTTTGTGCCAAGTGGATGGACAAGAATGCCTAAGAACCTTCTTTAGCTATCTATGATTTTCTCGTCTGAAACTCTATTCATGCTACATCACAAAATTTGATCAAGTCAGATTCGAACCACTCTGTGTGAGGAGCACTCGGAGTCCCCGATTCGTCATAGACTGAAACTTCCAAAACCTCTTAGTGATTCTCGGTCTGACCGATCCTTCCATTTCGTTCCTACCGAGATCATCAAGTTGATCTGAGTTTTCAATCTCGGTGCACCGATTTGAACTTTTCGGTCTCACCGATTTGCTGTAACTGAACACAGTTATGCATCTCGGTGCCACCGAGTTGTTCCACTCGGTCACACCGACAGGGTCGAGCTATATATATAGTCACGGGCAAAATTTTGGAAATTTCTCCGAAACCCTTCGCCCGCGCAACAGCTCGCTCTGCCATCGTGGTCTCCGGATCATCTCCTCGTCGCCAGCAGCCTCCTGTCGCTGGTCTCCGCCGCCATCAACGGATTTCGTCCCCGCCGTTGCCACCGTAGCAAGTCCACCGCCAAGTTAGGGTATGGACTTAATCTTTGTGCTATCCACGTCTAATTCCTGGCACATTGTTTTCATATTGATTCTTGCCACGATTGAAACTCTTCTATCCAGCCAAAGTAGTTCATAGATTAGATGTGATTCAAATTTTATGTTTAGGTTTCCGCCGAAACCATCTCGGACCCACCGAGTTGAAAAACTCAGTCTCACCGATTTGGCTTATGCCATTGCACTAGTGACTCTCGGTCTGACCGAGAATTACTAATCGGTGCAACCAATTTGAGGATTCTGTGAAACCCTAGCAGTCTCGGTACCACCGAACTGAAACTCGGTCCAACCGAGATCATCAGTTTAGGTTCCAAAACTACTTCGGTATCACCGAGTTTGAAAATCGATGGATCCGAAATGCTTTCTGTGGAAAACTAAGACTGCACTTTTGAGTCATTCTTTTGCAAAATCCTCTGTATTTTGTGATGCTCATCTTTTCTATCTCATCTACAACTCTTCACAGGGTCAGCAGTCAGCTTTTGCAGTATGTCTGATCAAAGTGACAGCTAGTGAGTGAGGGCACTAGTCCGTCAACTTCAGATGAAGGGAGCAGAAGTAATCCTAGCAATTTGCCTAAGGCTGCAACTAGGCAAAGGAGGAAAAGAACTTCAGATTTAGAGGATGAAGATTACAAAGCTGAGGAAGATGAGGCTACTTCCAAGAAAGTGGTGCTCAAGAAGGAATATGGCTCAGCAAAGAATACAAAGCCAGGCATGAAGACCAAAAGGCCTGCAGGAAGACAACCAATGTCCAAGGCCAGATCATCAACTCAACAGCCTAAAAGGCATGATCCCAAAGAGCCTGCTGCTGAAGGAAAGAAGAGGAAGGAAAGGGTCAAGATGACCATGGCCAAAATTGTTGGTCAACCTTCCATGATGGAAGAGGAAGAGCTTGCCGCTTTTGACTCCAAAGGCAGCTAAGCTTATGGGAGATGCAATCAGATTAGGGGCTGCAACATCCAAGCCCAAGGAAACATCCAAAGCTGCCTCCAAGGCCAAGCAAGTTCCAAAGAGGAATACTAGGAGTATTCCAGTATTCCAGCTGCTGAGAAGAACAAGGCCCCAGTGCCCAATGTTGCTGATGATTCAGAAGAAGAAGGACAGGGTCTAAGAAAGCTCAAGCCCAAGATACCAGACCACAATGATGCCCATCCTGTGGCTGAGGACATGAGAATCATGAAGGATTTAGGGCTGAGACTGTGGAGAATGGTAGATCCATATGCTTCAAGAAGAAGAACTGCTGTTGACAACAGGTTCCACACAAAGGAACAACAGGACTTCTATGAAACAATTCTGTTGGACAAGAAGCCCATAGTCTATGACATGAGGTGGGTTGACTGGAAATTCATCAAGGAAAATGAACAGCACTATCCTGGAGTGCAAGACAGCTTTGTTGCTTGTGGAGTTGCAGATTTTGTTGGACAGAAGTTCACCAACTGGAATGATGGGGTTATCATGCAGTTCTACTCCACAACCCACTTTTACCCAGATGGAAGAATAGTTTGGATGTCTAAAGGTACAAGGTACCAGTCCACTATTGAAGAATGGGCAAGTCTGATCAATGCCCCCAAGGAGAATGAGGATGACCTAGACATTTATGCAAAGAAGAAGTTGAGTCACGATTCAATGGCTCACATGTACAAGGAAATTCCAGACAAGGCATTAGAGACTCACAAGTTTGGATCATTTCACTTTCTGCTGTCAGGGTTGCCAACCATAAATTGGATTCTGAGGCACACTTTGTTGCCCAAGTCCGTGACCATAACATGATCGGAGGGCATGCCATCAACATGTTGCATGTGTTTGATGTGCCACGAAGATCAAAGTCATGAGCACGATCATTGAAACAATCAAGACGACTACAGCAGATCGAGAAGAGGAGCTGTGGATATGCACACCTCAGATTCAAGAATTGATAAACTCAAAGATGGGCACAGGAAAATATCGGTTGGATAAGGAACACTTTCCACTTTATCCAGACTTTGAGGACAATGAGGTTGTCATGAATGAAGATGATCCACAAACAGTTCAAGCTCAGGAGAAGAAGGAGAAGGCAAAAAGGAGAAGGCTGACAAGATGACAACTCAAGAGGAGGCATCTGAATATTTCTTGAAAACCAAACAGGAGCAGCTTGGTTACTTGATAGCATCATCTCTAAGGATTGAGAAGGGGTTGGCCACCCTAACTCAAAACTAGGAGAGCCTGGAAAGAATCATGGAACAAAAATTCTATGATCTAGATGTCAAGGTAACTGAGATTCAGTCAGTTGTGGAGCAGCTGCAGGATGACATGCAGGAGAGGAAGGGCAAGACTACCACAAATGTGTTTGCTAGAGTGCCCAGAGGTCAGTTGCAGTGCCAGAGACAGACACTAGAGCAACAACTTCAGCACCAGCCACTGCCCCTACAGTTCCAGTGCAACCAGCTCCAGCACCAACTCCTCCAGCTCCATCCACTTCAACTGAAGCCTTCATCCGAGGAGCCATCTCTACACCACCACCAGAAGATCAAGCCTGAGAGTCGATCTAGCACTATGCATTTTTTATGAACTTTTTGGTAACTTGTTGCCAAAGGGGGAGAAAAATGTATAGATCATAGGCTTAGGGAGAGAGAGTGTTTCTTTTGTTCTCTCTTGCTTTATTTGGTGGTTTTTCAATCTTTGTTTGCTTTTGGTTGAGATACTATGCTTGTGAGACATTGATGATCATGTGTTTGATCATAAGCTACACTTATGCATGCTTGATATTATCCTATCTATCTTATGTGATCACTCACTATGCTTGGTGATGAGTGCATGTATTCATTGTTTATTATTTTGAGCGGTCCACCAAGATGTATGTGACATGGAAGAGTAACCCATGAGCCTAATTCATTGTGCATTTGCAGTCCAAAGCAAATCTAAAACTATTTAGGGGGAGCTCTTGCTTATCACATACTTCTCAAAGCGACGATGTTATTTAAATTTTATTATCATTTGTCGAAGCTTTGATCTATATGTTGTCTTCAATTACCAAAAAGGGGGAGATTGAAAGTGCAACTATCCCTAGGTGGTTTTGGTAATTCATAACAACATATAGCTCATGGAGCTAATGCTATTCCAAGACTATTGTTTCAGGAAAGCTCAATGAATGGCATGGCATGGATGATGAAAGTGGATCCCTCAAAATACTAAGGACAAAGGAATGGCTCAAGCTCAAAAGCTCAAGACTCTTCATTTTACATTTTAATGATCAAAGATCACATTGAGTCTATAGGAAAAGCCAATACTATCAAGAAGGGATGAGGTGTTGCTTAATGAGCCTCTTGCTTCATGTGCTTAGTGATATGCTCCAAAACCCTCAACTACTTTCCCATATCCATAAATGACCTAAACCTAAAGCCAAAATCCGTCACACCGATTCTTTCTATCCGGCGCCACCGATTCCAAAAGTCATAGCCACTGCCACAAACCCTAAGCAAATCGGTCTTACCGATAGGGATCTCGGTCTCACCGAGATGGGGTTGCAATCTCTCTGTTTCCCTTCGTAACGTTTCGGTCTAACCAAGTGAGCGATCGGTCCCACCGAGATTGCAATGTAAACTCTCTGTTTCCTTTTTGGAACATTTCGGTCTCACCGAAAAGAGCAAATCGGTCCCACCGAGTTTACCTGACCAACTCTCTGGAAAGCTTATTACCAAATCGGTCTCACCGAGTTTGTGTAATCGGTCTCACCGAGATTACGTTATGCCCTAACCCTAACCGAATCGGCCTCACCGAGATGCATGTCAGTCCCAACGAAAATCACTAACGGTCACTAGGTTTACTAAATTGGTCCGACCGAGTTTAACGATTCGGTCCTACCGAGTTTGGTAAATTGTGTGTAACGGTTAGATTTTGTGTGGAGGCTATATATACCCCTCCACCTCATCTTCATTCGTGGAGAGAGCCATCAGAACGAACCTACACTTCCAACTTACCATTTTTGAGAGAGAACCACCTACTCATGTGTTGAGGCCAAGATATTCCATTCCTACCATATGAATCTTGATCTCTAGCCTTCCCCAAGTTGCTTTCCACTCAAACCCTCTTTCCACCAGATCCAAAACCTATGAGAGAGAGTTGAGTGTTGGGGAGACTATCATTTGAAGCACAAGAGCAAGGAGTTCATCATCAACGCACCATTTGTTACTTCTTGGAGAGTGGTGTCTCCTAGATTGGTTAGGTGTCACTTGGGAGCCTCCGACAAGATTGTGGAGTTGAACCAAGGAGTTTGTAAGGAAAGGAGATCGCCTACTCGTGAAGATCTACCGCTAGTGAGGCAAGTCCTTCGTGGGCGACGGCCATGGTGGGATAGACAAGGTTGCTTCTTCGTGGACCCATCGTGGGTGGAGCCCTCCGTGGACTCACAAGAACTGCTACCCTTCGTGGGTTGAAGTCTCCATCAACATGGATGTACGATAGCACCACCTATGGGAACCACGCCAAAAACATCCGTGTCTCCAATTGCGTTTGAACCCTCCAAACCCTTCCCTTTACTTTCTTGCAAGTTGCATGCTTTAATTTCTGCTGCCTGTACACTCTTTGCATGCTTGCTTGAATTGTGTGATGATTGCTTGACTTGTCCTAAAATAGCTAAAATCTGCCAAACTCTAAAATTGGGAAAAGGTTAAGTTTTTATTGGTCAAGTAGTCTAATCACCCCCCCCCCTCTAGACATACTTCAAGGTCCTACACGATCCTTTCGGTAATATCTTGATCTAGTAGAATAAAGATTTAGTATGATTTAGTTTTGAGTTTTGCTTTATGATCCCTCTATGTCATCTAGTCCGTGAGCTATATATAATAAAGATTAGTGTTGAGTCAAGGGCTTGATTACTTTGCTATGATCTTGAGTGAATAAAAGAAAAGAGAAAGAATAAAAAGAAATATAGAGATCATATTGATCCCATGGAGAGTAATGACTTCACATATAAAGAGTATGATGATTAAAAGTTGTTGAGAGTTGACAAACATAGTTTTGGTCATCGTTGCAATTAATAGGAAGTAATTAAGAAAGAGAGGTTTTCACATATAAATATACTATCTTGGACATCTTTTATGATTGTGAGCATTCATTAAAATATAACATGTTAAAGAGTTGATGTTGGACAAGGAAGAAAACGTAATGGGTTATGTTTTCTTATATCCGAAATAAATTATATTGTCATGGATCATCCAACATGTTGATCTTGCCTTTCTCCCTCATGCTAGCCAAATTCTTTGCACCAAGTAGAGATACTACTTGTGCGTCCGAATACCCTTAAAACCAGTTTTGCCATGAGAGTCCACCATACCTACCTATGGATTGAGTAAGATCCTTCAAGTAAGTTGTCATCGGTGCATGCAATAAAAATTGCTCTCTAAACATGTATGATTTATTAGTGTGGAGAAAATAAGCTTGATACGATCTTGTGATGTGGAAGAAATAAAAGCGACGGACTGCATAATAAAGGTCCATATCACAAGTGGCAATATAAAGTGATGTTCTTTTACATTAAGATTTCGTGCATCCAACCATCAAAGCGCATGACAACCTCTACTTCCCTTTGCGAAGGGCCTATCTTTTACTTTTGTCTTATTTCTCATGCGAGAGTCATGGTGATCTTCACCTTTCCCTTTTACATTTTATCCTTTGGCAAGCACATTGTGTTGGAAAGATCCTGATATATATATATCCAATTGGATGTAAGTTAGCATGAATTATTACTGTTGACATTACCCTTGAGGTAAAAGGTTGGGAGGCAACACTATAATCCCCTATCTTTCTCTGTGTCCGATTAAAACTCCATACACATAAGTATTGCGAGAGTGTTAGCAATTGTGAAAAACTAAATGATAGTTGAGTATGTGGACTTATTGAAAAGCTCTTAAATTGACTCTTTCCGATGTTATGATAAATTGCAATTGCTTCAATGACTGAGATTATAGTTTGTTGGTTCTAAATGAACTTTCTGATTCATACTTTATGTTGTGAATAGATTATTACTTGAGCATAAGAAATCATATGACAATATTCAAATATGTTGTTGTTATAAGAATGATCATGATGCCCTCATGTCCGTATTTTATTTTATCGACGCCTCTAACTATAAACATGTGGACATATTTATCGTTATCGGCTTCCGCTTGAGGACAAGCGAGGTCTAAGCTTGGGGGAGTTGATACGTCCATTTTGCATCATGCTTTTATATCGATATTTATGGCATTATGGGCTGTTATTACACGTTATGTCACAATACTTATGCCTATTATCTCTTATTTTACAAGGTTTACATGAAGACGGAGAATGCCGGCAGCTGGGATTCTAGGCTGGAAAAGGAGCAAATATTAGAGACCTATTTTGCACAGCTCCAAAAGTCCTGAAACTTCAAGGAAGTCATTTTTGGAATTAATAAAAAATACTGAGCGAAGAAACTACGGAGGGGGCACACCACAGCCACGAGGTGGGGCGCGCCCTACCCCCCCTAGGCGCGCCCCCTGCCTCGTGGGCCCCCTGGCAGGCCTCCGGTGCCCATCTTCTGCTATATGAAGTCTTTCGACCGGAAAAAATTAGAAGCAAGCTTTCGGGAAGAAACTCCGCCACCACGAGGCGGAACCTTAGCGGAACCAATCTAGGGCTCTGGCAGAGCTGTTCTGCCGGGGAAACTTCCCTCCGGGAGGGGGAAATCATTGCCATCATCATCACCAACGATCCTCTCATCGGAGGAGGGTCAATCTCCATCAACATCTTCACCAGCACCATCTCCTCTCAAACCCTAGTTCATCTCTTGTATCGAATCTTTGTCCCAAAGCCTCAGATTGGTACCTGTGGGTTGCTAGTAGTTTTGATTACTCCTTGTAGTTGATACTAGTTGGTTTATTTGGTGGAAGATCACATGTTCAGATCCATTATGCATATTAATACCCCTATGATTATGAACATGAATATGAATTGTGAGTAGTTACATTTGTTCCTGAGGACATGGGAGAAGTCTTGCTATTAGTAGTCATGTGAATTTGGTATTCGTTTGATATTTTGATGAGATGTATGTTGTCTTTACTGTAGTGGTGTTATGTGAAAGTCGACTACATAACACTTCACCATTATTTGGTCCTAGAGGAAGGCATTGGGAAGTAATAAGTAGATGATGGGTTGCTAGAGTGACAGAAGCTTAAACCCTAGTTTATGTGTTGCCTCGTAAGGGGCTGATTTGGATCCATATGTTTCATGCTATAGTTTGGTTTACCTTAATACTTCTTTTGTAGTTGCGGATGCTTGCAATAGGAGTTAATCATAAGTGGGATGCTTTTCGAAGTAAGGACAACACCCAAGCACCGGTCCACCCACATATGAAATTATCAAAGTACCAAACGTGAATCATATGAGCGTGATGAAAACTAGCTTGACGATAATTCCCATGTGTCCTCGGGAGCGCTTTTCTCTATATAAGAATTTGTCCAGGCTTGTACTTTGTTACAAAAAGGATTGGGCCATCTTGCTGCAATTTATTTACGCTTGTTACTTGCTACCCGTTACAAATTACTTTATCACAAAACTATCCGTTACCTATAATTTCAGTGCTTGCAGAGAATACCTTGCTGAAAACCACTTGCCATTTCCTTCTGCTCCTCGTTGGGTTCGACACTCTTACTTATCAAAAGGACTACGATAGATACACTATACTTGTGGGTCATCACCTGCTGACCAAGCGCCATTTGAAGAAGTTCTCTAGCCCTCCGTGTCTCTATCACAGCTGGAGACTCGCCTTCAACTGGTAGAGGCGTCAATCGCGTTGCCGCAGCAATCATATTATCCAAAGGGTTAGAATAATGACCTAGCAGTGCCGGAATGTGCTAAGGTGGCGTATTATTCAAGTGAGGCGGATCCACCGCACGCGGCTAAACCGGCACTCCAGTCACAGGTGCTTCGACCGCCCAGTTTGCCATTGGCAGGTCACTGGTCCCTGCTCCAGGCGTGTTGAAGAGATTCCTCCCATCATAAACCGGGGGTAAACGTCTCTGGTGTCTCCTCCTCATGATCTCGTTTCAAGCATTTTGATCCAAGGTGAGCCAGAAAGAGTCTGCCTGAATCAGTTGTGCTTGGGCGTCCAAAATAGCTCGCTCCATTGCCATCCTAGCGTTCTCAGCCGCCAGCTCTTCCTTGGCTTGAGCTATCTCATCTCGTAGCTTTGCGACATTCACCTTGTGTTGTTCCTGGTTGTCCGGGGTCACCGTCACCCCCATCAAAGTCGCCATAGCCTCCATTAGCTCTGTCAGAGCCTGAGCCGGCGGGCCTGCAGTGTTGCTACCACCAGCTGTCGCCGCAGCAGTTGAACTAGAGTGTGACGACCCGAGACCAACGCTCCAGAAGCCTTCCAATTATCTTGTTGTTGCCGTGTGTTTCATTTGTTTGTTGCATTCATCATGGAATCATACGGATCCTCATGGTTTCATAAAACTTGCACCCGTTTGTAGTAGTCGTTTTCCTCTTTGACTCCATTGATCTTCTCACACCAACCGGGTTTTCGGTTCCCTCTTGTCAAACCACCTAACCTCTCTGCATAGCCCCCATCGCACACGTCCGAAACTCCACCGGACCCGACCCAGGCAGTCATGACCAATGGATCAGGATCGTCCCCAAACATCCCTAAAATATATTCGGTTATTTGTTTGGACTTCCAAACATATTTTTCCAGGACCGTCTGATCTCGATCGGATGATCCAAATCCCTCTCCTTTCCCTATATATAGACCAACCACATTCTAAATCAGTGCAAACCCCTAGCACCTAGCCTAACCCCTAACCCTATCCCGACGCAGCTGCCGCCAGCATCTCCCACCTCGGGATCCACTCATTCCCCTAGCGCCAACCACCAGCCACACTCAGATCCAATCCAGCCACCTCCCAATTTGTCTCCATCAACCTGTCCAGCGAGGACTGAGGGAGTCCTGGATTAGGGGGTCCCCGGGCGTCCGGGCTATGTGACGTGGGCCGTACTGATGGGCCGAGAAGATACAAGATAGAAGGCTTCCCCCCGTGTCCGGAGGGGACTCTCCTTGGCATTCAGATATGAAGATTCCTTTCTCTGTAAACCGAATCTGTACAACCCTAGCCCCCTCCGGTGTCTATATAAACCAGAAGATTTAGTCTGCAGAGGCAATGATAATCATACAGGCTAGACATCTAGGGTTTAGCCATTACAATCTCGAGGTAGATCAACTCTTGTAACCCCTATTCTCATCAAAGCCAATCAAGCAGGAAGTAGGGTATTACCTCCATTAAGATGGCCCGAACCTGGGTAAACATCGTGTCCCCTGCCTCTTGTTACCTTCGATCCTTAGACGCATAGTTCGGGACCCCCTACACGAGATCTGCTGGTTTTGAGACCGACATTGGTGCTTTCATTGACAGTTCCTCTCTTCTGTCAGCAGAAGGTTCGATGTCTCCATCAACCATCTACAACAATGCCGCCATGAAGGAGACTCTTCTCCCTGGCCAGATTTTTGTATTTGGTGGCTTCGCGCTGTGTGCCAACTCGATTGTCCACCTCGAGCAGATCGATAGCTACGCCCCTGGTCATCAGATCAGTTTTGGGAACCTAAACTATGTCACGGACATCCGAGGAGACTTGATCTTCGAGGAGTTTGCGGCCCCAATTTCCGCTCCGGCCTTAGATCCAGAACGGGTTGTCAGGTCCGAACACGGGAGTTTAGAGCCCTCAGGACTCTCTGCAACTATGGAATTTGCTACCGGAGATCCGGAGGGGACGGCGTCATAGGCAAACCCAAAGACGAATCGAACTCCCCTTGACGCTCAAGCACCGGATACTCCGCCGGACATCAAATCTGAACTCTCGGGGTCCGTGTTAAGTAGGCGTGACCAGGAGGCTCCTACCCTGGACAACCCCGCTGACTCTCTTTCCTCTACCCAATCCTCGCTTTTGAACGAGGCACTAGACTTGATGCGATCACTCGCCATTACGGAAGGATCGCTTCCGAATTATGCCCAGCCCAGACTAGGGGCTGAGAGCAGGGAATTTTATGTCCCACCACCACCCACTTCATAGGCACTGTCAAAGATTTAACCGACATGCTCGATTAAGCCTCCGAAGACATCGATGCTATGGATGACGATGTCGGAGATGAGCAAGGCAAAAGCCTGCCATTCACCGGACGCTGGACGGCCACTTCCTCATACGACGTGTACATGGTGGACACACCCAAAAAAGACGACGGCAAGGATGAGAAGGATCCAGCCGAGGAAGAACCCTCTGAGATACCACCAAAGCGTCAACGTCAGCGGCGCCGCTCTAAATCCCGTCGCGAAAAAGATAGCAACACCGGCACCGGAGAAAATAATACTCCAGAAAACGGCAAAGACCCTGAAGCCACCGTCGAGCAAACATCCGAACATGATGATTGGGAGGAGGGGCAAGTTGACCCTGAAGATCCCGTCAAGAACGAGGGCTCGGAGGATAGTAAATACCTACCAATCTCCGAAGAGGACGTGAGCCTCGGCGATGAAGATTTCATCGTGCCGGAGGAACCGCTCGAACAAGAGCGCTTCAAGCGCCGGCTAATCGCCACTTCAAGAAGCCTGAAAAAGAAGCAGCAGCAGCTTCAAGCTGATCAGGATCTGCTCAATGACAGATGGACTAATGTCCTGGCAGTCGAGGAATACAGCCTCGAATGCCTAGCAAAGAGCTTCCCAAAGTGCAAGCTGCTACCCCAATTCGACGATGAGGCCCTTGACCCAATACCGCCAAAACGCAAAAATGCTGACAAGCTCGACCAACCACTACGTGGACGGGACAGACCGACTACTCATGCCGAAAACCAGTCGGCACCACCTCGCCGTAAGGCAGAGAGGCAGCGGCTCCAGCATACACCTATGACCTCCGACAGGACCTGGAAAATAGAACCGGGCAGACCAGATCAATCTACAGATCATGGGGACGTGCCCCAGCGCGAAAGGACAGATATCAGGCCTGGCGCGACAAGAATAACTATACCCGGGCCAAAAACTGCATACAGGCTTTCATCTAAACTGCGTCATGACGTGGCCCGATATAGAGGCGCTGCACACCCCCTATGCTTCACCGACGAGGTAATGGAGCACCAGTTCCCAAGGTTTCAAACAAGAAAACATCGAATCATCGATGGCACAACAGATCCCGCAGTATGGATCGAAGATTTTCTTCTCCACATTCACATGGCTCGCGGTGATGATCTACATGCCATCAAATACCCTGCCCCCCCTAAAATTTAAGGGACCAGCTCGGCACTGGTTAAATAGCCTCCCAGAAAACTCTATTGGAAGTTGGGAAACTTGGAAGAGGACTTTAGGGACAACTTCCAAGGCACTTATATCCGGCCTCCAGATGCCGATGACCTAAGCCATATAGTCCAGCAGCCCGAAGAGTCGGCCAGAAAATTCTGGACCAGGTTCCTAATTAAAAAGAACTAGATTGTCGACTGTCCAGAAGGCGAAGCCCTAGCGGCCATTAAACATAGCATCTGCGATGAATGGCTCGCCTGACACCTCAGACAAGAAAATTCGAAGTCCATGGCAGCTCTTACAACACTAATAACCCGCTTTTGCGTGGGGGAAGATAGCTGGCTAGCCCGTAGAAGCAACAGTACCAGCGACCCCAGCACTTCCGAAGCCAGAAACGGCAACGGTAGGCCCCGATGCAACAGACATAAGCGTCGAAGCAACAATGATAATGCAGAGGATATGGCGGTCAATGCCGGATTCAGTGGCTCCAAATCGAGTCAACGGAAGAAGCAATTCAAAAGAAACAAAGACTGTTCATCAAGCCTAGACCGAATACTTGATCGACCTTGCCAGATCCATGATACTCCTGACAAGCTTGCCAACCATACCAACAGAAATTGTTGGGTCTTCTAACAGGCCGGCAAGTTAAATGCCGATCACAAGGAGAAAGGGTTGCCCAGCAAGGATGACGATGAGGAGCCTCGCCCACCGAACACAGGGGGATAGAAGAAATTTACCCCCGAGGTCAAAACGGCGAATATGATATACGTGTCACATCCCCAAGCGGGACCGCAAACGCGCGTTCAGGGACGTCTACGCGTTCAAGCCAGTCGCCCCAAAATTTAAGCCATGGTCATCATGTCCGATCACTTTCGATCACAAAGACCATCCGACCGGTATCTGTCACGGAGGCTCGGCTGTGCTAGTCCTCGAGCCAATTATTGATAGATTCCACCTCACGCGAGTCCTCGTGGACGACGGCAGTAGCCTTAACCTGCTCTATCGGGACACAGTCCGCAAAATGGGTATTGATCCTTCAAGAATCAAGCCCACAAAAACCACCTTTAAGGGAGTAATACTTGGTGTAGAGGTCCGCTGCACGGGCTCAATCACACTGGAGGTTGTCTTCGGTTCGCCGGACAACTTCCGAAGCGGAGACTTGATCTTTGACATCATCCCTTTCCGCAGTGGCTTCAACGCGGTCCAACATTATGCCTATCTCAAACTCAAGATGCCCAGACTCCACGGTGTTATAACAGTCAATGGAAACATGGAACACTCCCTCAGCACTGAGGAGCACACCGCGGCCCTGGCGGCCGAAGTACAGAGCGACCTTATCATACAAAAACTGCATCGGCAGTCAAGCCCCCGGACACTATCAAACGAGTCCAGACTATCCCGTAGCACGACAGTCCAGCTCGTCAGGAGCTCGACTAGCAATTCGGCCTACGTCCCAGCCCCAACCAAATTGCAACACATGTACCACGCGTACATCACTACGCGTTGAACATACCATGGGCAAAGATGGAGGCATAGTAAAGATAAAATCCAGAATACGGCTCAACCCTATCTGCACCCTCATATTTCTTTTCTCTTATTTTTATTTTTTCCAGGTTCCTTACAACCCACATCACCTTTTGATGGTACCAAGGGCCCTTTTTATGCCCCTCATGAAAACCCAATCATTGAATCCTTTCGAAGGACGATACACCAAGGAGAAAAGTAGCGTTGACATTCGGCAGAGTATCTAAAGGATCTTTAAAGATCACCATTTTCTTCTTTAGGACCCGTACATAGCTTTCCCTTGTGCTCGGCATGTAAAATAGCCTCGGTGCTTATCGCATTATTTGTAAAAATACGTTTTGACGTATCAATCAGACTATAATGGAAATAGTTTCTCGCCCGACCTATTCGGTACTGGCTTATTTCTTAACCTGTATTCCCTTTTCTTCATCTAACTGCCATGTACACCTCGGTATGACTTAAATCACCAGGGGCTCTATCCGGCCACGTACATTTCTTTAAAATAAGTCTGAACACTTTTATAGTACAATTCGGCGTCACGAATATAGCACTATATGCATCGGCTCCGAATCATGTCTTTGATCATAGTTGGGTTGCCCGGCTCCTGTGGTTGCTGCGCTATGTTCCGCTCCTTCGGTGCGGCGAGAGCTGGTCAGCTATTTGAAGACTAATTACAAATCTCTTACGATTTGTTCCGCATTACGCGAGGGACCGGTCTTCACCCGGTCAGGCGTCTAGAACACCCAAGTTCGGATAATCGAATAATACCAGGGGCTACGCCTACAATCTGATTGTCAAACTCTTATGGATAAGTAAGAGCGATAAAGCCACATAGTCTGATTTCCTCGTTCGCCGCACTAACACCTCCTTCAAGGACCAAATTGATGGGTCAAGTGTGTTCAGGTGCTATTTCAAACACCCCCGTACTACCTACATGGGGACTGAAGCCGACGACTGGCCAACTCTCAGATACCGTAAACGGCCGCATAGGAGGAAAATAATTTGAGGCAAAATAAGCAACATATTATACATCAGCCTTGTTTCATAATACAAAGTCCGGACAGAAGGGATACATTCATTCAAAAATTATGTCTTTCAAGCACTGGACCTCTACAATGCGGGATCCTTCGAGGACGTCGTCAAAATACCGCTCCAGCGTGCGGTGCTCTTTACCCGGAGGCGGTCCCTCGGTGGCAAGCTTGACGGCGTTCATTTTCGCCCATTGCACTTTGACACGGGCGAAGGCCATCCGCGCACCTTCGATGCAGACCGACCGCTTCAGGACATCGAGCCGGGGGCAGGCACTAAACAGCCGCTTCACGAGCCCAAAGACAGATTATAACATCCCTCATGGCCAATGCTGCCACCCTATGCAGCTCGGTCAACTACTTCAGTTGATCGCTAAGGGGGACGGGATGCTCTGCACGCAAGGTACTGTGACCAGAATAGCTTTTCTGTTGCGCTCCCCTGTTCGGCTCGGAAGAACTCCACAGCATTAGGAATACTCCGGGGAAGGTCCGCAAACGCTCCATGAGAACTCCAAATCCGGGTCAACAAGATATACTTTCTTCTCACAAATTTGCTCTGCATGTTAAAACCTTACCCGCCGCAATCTACTTTGCCTCTTGGATCTCCCGACAGGCGCTTTGGGCTTCGGCCCGGGCCTCCTGTGCACTTTGGAGGGCCTTAGCAAGTTCGGAATTTTGATCTGAAATCTTGCGATCTAAGAACTCACATTTGCTCATAGCATCCTAGAGCTCTTGCTGGACTTCCTCCACCCTTGATTCATGTTTCAGTCGGGCGGCTCGTGCCTCCTCTGCCTCCTTCTTGGCTTCGGCCAGCGCGCTCTTGAGGGTCTCGACCTCAGACGCATCGGCTATGAGCATAATTATAAAACTCATTCAGATAACAAATCAGAGCTGATCTCATTTCGGACGTGTTTCAGTATCACATACCTTGCTTTTCCTCTAACTTCCACCTTAGCTCGGACGCTTCGGCGGCATGGGAAGATGACGCCTGCATTGCAGTCTGTTTGATCAAATGGATATATATGTTAATCTCCTGCGTGAGTTATTAGATCCTCTGTTCGGCCTTTCTTTGTGAACACCGAACAGAGTCTCAGGGGCTACTATCTATACATAGTCATTCCTCTTATACAACTAAAAGGCATTATATCACATACCTCAAAGCCTCTCAAAAGGCTAATGTAGGCCTCGTTCAATCCGCTTTTAGCAGACCGACCCTTTCAACCACCGTACCAATAAGGGTACGATGTTCTTCCGCAATGGAGGCGCTTTGAAGCACTCCCACCAGAGTATTCGGCGCCTCCTGATTGACAGAGGTCACTGGTGGAGTGGGCGCGCCCCCTTCTATTGAATGAGGCTGCTCATCTGACTCCGGAGCCGTGTGGGTCTCCGGAATGACATTTGGTTGGGGGCCAAATTGGACATGGCCCCCGTCTCCAGTCTCCATGGGGGTCGGTTCCCCCGTGTTCTCGGCAGCAGGTGTATCACACTTTGGTGTCGTCTTGGCGGCCTCCCGCACCTCTCCCTGTCCGGGAAGGTTCCTTCGGGACAACACCTCCGTGTTATCCGTAGCAGTGAGGGAGGCTGGCAAGGTGACCCGCTCTCCATCATGTTCGGACCCAGCGAATTCCCAGAAGATGAAGCTCGCTGAGGGAGGTCACGAGCCGGACTGCAGCACACAATTCAACGTGTTAAAACCACAAGGCGAAAGGCCGGATATATATATATATATATATATATATATATATATACATATATATATATATACATATATATATATATATATACACAATACCTTTGAATACTTACGATCTGGCCGGGGGCTTCGGCCTGGAGCGCCATTCGTGGATGTCGTCGGCGTCCGTCTCGGAATCATCCGTAAGGGAGATTCGCCCTTTCTTGGATGCCTCAGCATCTAGATCCACGGAGGCCGCTCTATTCTTCTTTCCCCCGTGAAGGTGGGAATTGCTTTCTTCCTCCACCTCTTCATCTTTGTCATGAGAGGAGAGAGTTTTGGTGTCTTCGGACACTACGTCCGAAGCACCTTTACGACGGAGGCCACCCTTGGCCTCCTTGCTCTTCTTCTTGGCCTTCTTTTCCGGCGCCGGGACCAGCATCCTCGTCAACAAAGGAATAGCTGGGTCTTCCGGTAGCGGAGCCGGACAGTGAATATGCTCCGCCTTCTTCGTCCAACCCTGTGGGGAGAATGGAGAGTTTAGTATGCTCCTTGGACATACAAAATAAGGTTATCAGAAAACTTACCGGGGTCCCTGCGTGAGTACAGTCATGGCCAAGGTCTTCGATCGTTTTCGTCCATGTATTTTGGGACTTGAAAAGCAGCTTCAACATGTCTTCATGCTTCGTGCCGAAGAACAACTGCAGGGTCCGGGGACCGGCCGGGTCGAACTCCCACATATACTCTTGATGCGCCTGGCAGGGGAGAATCCGGCGAAAGAGCATCACCTGGATCACGCTGGAAAGACTGGTATTCTTGTCTATCATGCTCTTGATGTGCCTCTGCAGCGTCATCACCTCGTCGGATGACACCCAATCCAGGCCCTTGTTGAGCCAGGATGTCAGCCGCATTGGAGGCCCGGACTTGAACTCGCAAGGAGCGGCCCATGTGGAGTCATGAGGTTTCGTGACATAGAACCACTCCTGTTGCCATCCCTTAACGGTCTCCACGAAGGTACCCTTGGGCCAGGTGACGTTGGGAAGCTTGCTCACCATGGCGCCTCCGCATGGCGCGTGTTGGCCATCCACCACTTTCGGCTTCACATTGAAGACCTTGAGCCATAGGCCGAACTGGGGTGGGGGGAATGCGGAGGAATACCTCGCATAGGACGATGAACGCCGTAAATCTGAGGAAGTAATTTGGGGCTAGATCATGGAAATCTAGCCCGTAGTAAAATATGAGACCGTGGACGAAAGGATGAAGGGGAAATCCTAGTCCACGAAGGAAATGGGGGATGAATACTACCCTCTCATTGGGCTCCGAAGTGGGGGCAATCTGTTTCTTGGCAGGAAGCCGATGGGCGATTCCTTGGCTAGATACCCCGCTTCCCGGAGCTCCTGGATGTTCCCCTCCGTGACTGAGGAGGCCATCCATTTGCCCTGCACTCTAGATCCGGACATGGCTGGAATGTTTGCGGGGGACGGTAAAGGTTGAGACTTGGGCGCCGGAGCTCGAGGGTGGATAGGCTGAGGAGGAAGAAGGTGTGGGGTAAAAAAGGTGGATCCTTATCTCCTTATAAAGGCAGTGAATATCAAGTGTCCCCCCACAAGCCTTGAAGCTCGCCTCTTCCCAAGGGGTCGTGCGAACGGCACGGTTGGGTTTCCCAAACCCGTATTGATGAGAATCCCATGATAAGGGGACACGATATCTGCTTTGACAAGATGTGTCACTGGAGCCTGCGTCTCGAAACACGAAATGGGAGGTCGAAAAACGATTCGAAATAATGAAGTGGCCGGATGTAACATCCCACTAGTAAATTGTCAAAAGACAAAACTTATTTTTTGCTTAAGTATTTTGCCCTTGTGATTCGGGGTTGTGACTATTGTACAGAGCCGGATATAGTTCTTTTGATCAACTACTTTGGAGTATTCGGAGGAGGAACCCACCTTGCAATGCCGAAGACAATCTGCGCGCTGGACACATCGTCATTGAAGCCTGGTTCAGGGGCTATTGAGGGAGTCCTAGATTAGGGGTCCCCGGGCGTCCTGGCTATGTGACGTGGGCTGAACTGATGGGCCGAGAAGATACAAGATAGAAGGCTTCCCCCCGTGTCCGGAGGGGACTCTCCTTGGCGTGGATGGCAAGCTTGGCGTTCGGATATGAAGATTCCTTTCTCTGTAAACCAACTTTGTACAACCCTAGCCACCTCCGGTGTCTATATAAGCCGGAGTGTTTAGCCATAGAGGCAATGATAATCATACAGGCTAGACATCTAGGGTTTAGCCATTACGATCTCCAGGTAGATCAACTCTTGTAACCCCTATACTCATCAAAGTCAAAAAAAGCAGGAAGTAGGATATTACCTCCATCAAGAAGCCTCTTGTTACCTTCGATCCTTAAACGCACAGTTCGAGACCCCCTACCTGAGATCTGCCGGTTTTGACACCGACAAGGACCCCGAACTCCTCGAGCTCCTGCGCCGCCCTCTGCCTCCTCACATGCTCACGCCCAAGCGGGAGGGCTCCATCCACGAGCTCCCGCTACTCCAGCGTTGTCCCGTCTCCCTGCTTCCTCGCACTGGGCCCGAGCGACCTCGCTCCCTGCCTCCGCACTGTGACCGGCAAGCACCACCGTCAAGCCGGGCCTGGCTCCGCCGCCAATTGCACCTGCCAAGACCCACTTGGTGACCAAGACCATCACCCAGGCCGTCCCTCTCCTTCCTCCCGCGCATTTTCCCTTCCGTGATGCTCTTTCTCATATCTCTCTCTATCTCTCTCTCTCTCTCTCTCTCTCTCTCTCCTTGTACTTGCCGTAGCAGGGCCTCGCCATGGCCGCTGAATGGAACTCTGCCTCCATGGACCCTCTCCTCTGCACCCCAGATCC
Organism: Aegilops bicornis; assembly: GCA_021605145.1. NCBI lineage: Eukaryota > Viridiplantae > Streptophyta > Magnoliopsida > Poales > Poaceae > Aegilops > Aegilops bicornis. Next base: position 327,790,853 of record CM038674.1, on the reverse strand, counting down.
GGCCCCTTCGTTGGATCCCACCGTCCCAGTCCTGTTCCGGCCGGACCCCGTCGAGGCCTCGCCGCCAGAGTCCCGTGCGTCGTCGTGCCCATTGACTAGTCCCGCTATTGGGTCTTCTGTTCGTGGGAGACAAGCGCCACGACCTCAAGGAGCACGGATGCATCGATGGGGTCAACGCTCCCAAGCGTGTTGACCTGCCCTGCCTCGCCTCGATACGCTTGCATGGCCCGCAGCCAGCGCCAGGCCTCCTCTGCTTCTAGTTGGGCCTTAGCCCATGGGTGAGCAGCCCCAACAGCTCCTCTCCTGTGCTCCTGTTGGGCCAGCATCATAACTCATCGTCTCCGAGTTTCCTATTATCCAAAACCTGCATGTTTACAGATTAGTCCCTCTTGATCATGCATATATTAACTCATAAACCGTGCATCATATGTATTTCATCTAGTTTCATAATATGCTACTTTCATCCATGTTTGAAATGTTTAAATCGATGTTTGCATATAATTTGCATAAATGACATGCTAAAATGATTTATTTCATAACTAAATAACTGTAGCTCTGAATTTAATAAACTTTATATGTAAATGGGGTAGAAAAATGGATAGATTAGATGTAAGGACCCCGATTCCAAGTCACATCGATCTAGCCGGTAACACCTCATATCACTTTGCGGCCTCACGCACGGTATTCTCATGGGTGTCACCTTACCATGGCCCGGGACCGTTTGCGCCTTTTGGCTCACGTATATGATGGTGTTGCTAGCATCCATATGACAGAGAACCCGGGCCGACATGGCTAGTCGTGAACCCAAAGCGGCACTAACCCATGGGCACAGGCATACATGAATCACATCGAGCATGTCGGTCGCCAGCGTGTGAATCCGGGCTGTAGCACTGGGCTAACAGGACTCGGGAACCCGGCTCATGTAGCAGCTAGGCAGGACTCAGGATGTCATCACGTGACATTTCCCGAAGGGATGCAGACAGGAATGAAGTGAAACACATGTCGGCCGGTCAAGTGTCACGCCGGTAGTCTGAGCTAGCAGGACTCCGGTGAACCGGTCAGAAGGACTACTATGGCTCATGGAAGCACTAGACTACATTTCCCCATAAGAGAGGCTGCCAAGGATAAACAACTAGATTGTCGGATCCCACACATACCAAGCATTTCAAACATACACACAATATGCTCGATATACGTAAATAAAACATGGCATCACAACATAACTCTCACGACTCAAAGTATTTATTCATTAGGCTCCGAGGAGCGAGATATTACAAACATGGGTCTCTCGACCCAGCATTCAGAGCATACAAGTCAAACACATGCGGAAGCTTAACATGTTTGAGTACAGACAACTATGAATTAAAAAGGCTGAGAAGCCTGACTATCTACCAGATCCTGCCGAGGGCACAAGATCGTAGCTGAGGTAACAAGCTAAACATCGAAGTCCACGCGGAACTACTAGCGAGACTGACGTCTCTCTGCAAAACATAAAATAAGAAAACGTGAGTACAAATGTACTCAGCAAGACTTACATCAGAACTAACTACATATGCATCATTATCAACAAAGGGGGGTGGTGGAGTTTAACTGCAGCAAGCCAGCTTTGACTCAGTGGCTATCCTGAACTACGACTGCAAGTAACTCTTTTGAGGTGGCGCACACGAGTCCACATATTCACCATATGACACTACTAGGAAAAGGCCTACTAATGGCGCACTGGTTTTGCCTACTAATGGCGCATTACCAGTGCGCCATTAGTAGCACGCCACTAGAATTCTTTACTAATGGCGCACCACTAGTGCGCCATTAGTATCTGGTGTACTAATGGCGCACCAAGCAAAGGCGCCATTAGTATGTAACCTAATGCGCCATTAGTGTGCCTCCGGGGGCATACCTAAGCATGTGCTTTGTCATACTAATGGCGCATGCTATGTTGATGCGCCATTAGTATCCTTTACATACTAATGGCGCACTGGTGGTGATGTGCCATTAGTATGAATATTTGGGTTTTTTACTTTTCTCGATTTTTGCACAGGTTACAAAATATATTATTGGACAGAATATAGACAAGAGCACACAGCAACATCAGATTCATCGAATACAATAGAAGATTAGTCTCCTAATACAATTCATCATATTAGTCTCGAATTCAAAAGACCGAACAAAGATAAAACATTACAAGTCTCAAGACCATGAGTATCAAGTTTGTCTTCACATTACAAGTCGATATCGATCATCTAAACTACCATCACATAGAAGAGAGTTGTGGTCATCACGATGAGCATCATCGCGATCAACCGGGTCTTCATCCGGTTCCTCCAACGCCCTCCTCTCTCCCGCTAGATAGCGGGCGCATCTAGATTCGGCCTCCGCCCTAGTGGTGTACCCTTTATGGCTATTACCGGCTGAAGCGGTGAACTTTTGTCTCCGACACTCCTCCCGATTAAATCGTCAGAGACTCCGGGAAGCTTACCCTTGTACACGACATACGACGGCATCTCTATGCACAAGCCAAACAACAGACAATACATAAGTAATATGTAAGTATGCAACAAAAGGATCGGAAGAGAAAAGCAAGACATTAATAGCACGATTCATGGTCCTACTAATAAATAGCATCGATTACATCTAAGCTGAACGACTGTCCAAATCAAAGAGGCATATGAATTCATTAAAGTTTAATTACAACATGAGCCAATAAATGTTTCAGAACTACACATCACTACTTTCGACTCGACTCATCGGACAGGAGCGTGGATGAAGCCGCCGTCTGTTGTGATGGTCATGAAATCACGGTTGTTGTCACCCTGCATTTGTAGCGTTTCATCTATCTCACTGTTGGACGGTTGATATCTGCGGAAGAACTGCCCCGAGGTATGAAGGACATCTTGATGGATGATGTCCGCAAACTCCGACTGGATGCGAAAGAATTCTTGTCTGAGGTTCGTGTCCTGGGTTGCCGACAACCTCGCGGCCCAATCTTTGAGACTATCTGGTAGCAGAAGGTGATGATGGTCCCTTACGATCGCCCGCATGTGATGGAGGGCGTAGTAGGCATCCTTCGATCACAAAGCGGCTGCTTGACGCAGCGTAACTTCAGACAGTGAGAAGGTGTGCTTGCCGTACTTACGAACTGCCTCGGTGAAGGTCCCTCCAGATTTGGCGTGGCGGGAGAACATCATCAAGAACTTTCTTGACATTTGTGTAGTCTATCTTGGAGTTATGGTTCGGGTCGAAATACGTGGCCATGGAATATTTCGGGCTTAAGAGGATGAGTGTGCAATGTGTGTCACCGCACGTAACACGGAATGTTAGAAAAAAAAGAACGATCGAAATCTAAGAAATCATATGTTACGGGGCGGTTAATGGATGACTTACTCGGGAAAGTAAGCCACAAGGAAGTTATCCTTATCTGGGTTTGCCAGAATGACGCCTTCGAGGTGTGAACTCGCAACTTGGCGGTCCCCAACGCTGCTCAAGTGCTTGGCACGCATGTAGAAGGGGTCGACTATCATGATGTCCGGGGTCTTGTCTCTAATGATCTGCATCTCCATACTCAGCGAAAACAGCCGAACGAAGGTTTAGTGCAGCGGATGAAGGTTAAACATAGCAAAGATGTCATCAAACCGCAGGACGATCGTACCCCCGATGTCGCCATCCACAAAGCCCTTGCCCTCTGGCACCTTGGCCACGAAAACCGGGTATGCCACATCATTCTCTCTAAGAAGCCGCTTCTCCAAAGAAAGAACACTGTCATGCAGACTCCACATAGCACCGGTTGCAGCATTCAGCATATTTGGCGGTAGCATCGCCCTACCCGCCACATGCACCCTCCTCGAGATATCCTTAGGTGCAGGTGACCCGTCCTGAGCACGGATCGAACTCGGTGCCGGCTGGCTCGCACCGGCGCCCTTGTTAGTCTTTCATTTCCGTCCCTTCTTCTTGATCTCCTGTAATGGGACCGAGTTCTGCTCACATACCGCCTTCTTGAGCTTGTTGGGGCTGACAATATTTCGCACCTCAGCTATTTGAGGCTCGGTGAAGGCGGGAGCTGGAAGCGTGTCCTGAGAACTGAACGCCAGACGACGCCTGTTGCAATTGGATTTCTCCGCCGTACCAGCTAGATCGCGGTCGTCTTGGTTGGGTTCTTGAGAAAGAGGCCCGCATAACTTGTCAGCGTACCAATGTTCGGCAAAGTACTTATCAACTTTGGTAAATGTACCGTCGTCGTTGTCGTCGCCGTCCGGATCCTGTGCCATAGGGCTGTCCGGATCATGTGCCATAGGGATGTCCGGCAGGTCCGGTAGCGTTGCGGCGTTCTTGCCATGGCTTGGCGCCGACACGACTGGCGGTCTTGTCTGTGGGGCGGTGGCCCCCGCCCCCAAACGAATCTGGCTCTTCGGCCAAAGCAGGGGTCAGTTTACGGAAGCGCTGAGGGTCATCTCATCTTCTTCGTCGGCCCCAGCGGGTCAAATCGGAGGTAACAGCTCATCGCAGCCTGGCAGCACCCGAACCACTTCAACCCTATACACTGTGGGTGGCATCGGATTACTGTGGAACATGGGGTTGCCCTGTTGAACGATTCTGCCCTTGGCGACATCGACCAACTCGGCGCCCACGAAGTGCAGAAGAGTGCAAGGAACGTCGGCGGTGCCCTGCGAAAACATGTATAGGGCGTCAGGGATGCCCAGTCAAAGTCAAGGAGATGAAGTCATCGGTCGAGAGGCTTAGTTACCGTGATGCCGTCGAGCTCAGCTAATGTCGAGGCAGAGGTGTGCAACTGACGGAGGGGGAGCTTGCTGGCGAGGTGCCGGCCGGCGTACACCCGGGTGCATTAAGCTCCAATGCCCGTGCCGGCGCCGGAGACACGAATACCGCCTGTTGGGGATATAACTACTGAGTGTGAACCGCCCCGGGAGGGCCGGTTCACGCTCGTTCATGATCCAGGCCCATGTGGACGCCTGGAGCCCAGAGGCGAATTAAGGTCCATGTATGTAAACCGCCTTAGCGTTATAGCTTGTGTTGTAAGACAGGAAAGGAGAGATCAAGCCGGACTCTTGTATGAGCCGGATTGGGACTTCAGAAACCGACCAAGGCGTCCATCCGTATATAAGGGGACGACCCGCGGCGAAGTTAGGGACAGAGATTTCGAGGCTAAGGCAAAGCTATTGCTCCCTAGTCGCCGAAACCATATCAATCACATCACAACCGGGCGTAGGTTTTACCTTCATTGAAGGGCGAACCAGTATAATTCCCGTGTCTTGTGTCCGCTTTAACCTCTCTAGGTAAACCCGCACGATGGCCCTACGACTAAGTCCTTTCATGAGGACATCTGCCGTGACAAGTCCACGACGGTTGGCGCCCACCGTGGGGCTATCGCCACGATGGTTTGATGATCTTAGAGGGCAAGTTCGAAGGACTCGAAGGCTATGCAATGGGCGGATGACTAAGAGTCGTCGCGGCAAGCTCTACATCGACGATGCGGATCGGGGCCCCGAGGCCGGCTCGGTTGAGTCTGGTACCGGGTCCCCTTTGGTGGCATACACGTGTTTATCGGCAAGATCGGCGAGCGAGCTCGGGCCGGACTTCAGACCGACCTCGTCGAGACGGCTCAGCAGGCGAAGAAGAGTCCTGCCCTGGCTAAACCGGGCGTCAAGCATGTTTCGGGAGTCGCCCACGGAGACTACGAGGACGGATCAGCATCCGGTGACGAACCGTTGTCTACTCTGGCGACGTAATCGTCACGGAGAAACCGAGTCTCTATACCAGCTACGAGATGGCGGATCGGGGTTGTTCCGACGGAGAGAGTATTCCGGACCCCTTCGATCTACCCCACCGGGTTGGGATCTTCATGGCCGGTACGCAGGCGGCGCTTCACTCTTCGACCGCGGCGCCCCCGGTCGCCGGTTCAACAGCGGTGATGGCAGCCGGGGAAGGAGGCCTGCGCTCGCCGCTCAAGTTTTGTCAGAGCTCTTCGATGCGTTAGCTGTGCTCTTGACGGAAGCTAATCCGCCGGATCAGGACCTGCACAACGCGGAGATTGCAAAGGTGAGGGAACAGATCACCAATGCTAAAGCGGACCTGGCAGCCGCGGACGAAAGGATGGCAGCGGAACGGGCCGCTTTGGATGCGCAGGCTTATAGGCTCAGGCTGGACCAGAGCGCGTCACAGGAAGTCATGAAAAGGAAGTACAGGTCCCGTTTACCTTCCGTTTTCGAGGGAAGGGAGCTTTTCAATACCCCAGGGGCAGGGACCAGTAATCCGCCGCCATTGGTAAGCCAGCCGGAAGCACCCAGGACGGCCGCACCGGTTCAGCCCCGTATGATAGATCTATCTCGCCATCATACCGGTGCGCCCCAGACCGTGCAGACACCTCCGGGTCACTACTCCAACCCGATGGATAACCTCGTGGCGGCTGCGGCACGGTTGGAGGCGATTCCAATTGAAGGCGATTCACCGCAGCGGTGGAGACACGCCGGGTTAAGGAGCTCCTCAGACGGCCTTGGCTCGGCAAGAAGCGTGCTCGTGCGATCGAGATCGGATCCACTCCACCCCGCCCGAGCCGGAGCTACAGCCGGCAGCGTCGATGAACCGGCCGTGTCGAGCAATGCGCGGCGTGGTCCGCCTCGCGGCAACAATCCGCAGCGGCTTTGAAGATGCTCAAGTGGTAGTGGACCGCGCCAGGCACGTAGGGAGGCCGAGTTAGTAGCACAAGCGGAGGATCATCCGCCCGCCGCCGTTCGACCGACCACCTTCGAACCAGGGGTCACGTCCGGCTCTTTGGGGTGCCTTGCCTTGTCCCCGCTTTGCGCAACGTGCGATTGCCCAAGGACTTCAAGGGGCCACGCAAGGTGCCGAATTATACTGCCGACTTGGCTCCAGAGGCGTGGATAGAAAGCTACGAGATGGCCATGGAGATGTTGGACGTGGATGAAGCCGCATGTGCGAAGTACTTCACAATGATGCTGGAAGGTACGGCCCGGACTTGGTTAAAAACTTGCCGCCTAACTCCATCAGCTCGTGGACCCGATTCGCGGACCCGGTTCATCCAAAATTTCAAAGACACCTGTAAGCAGCCCATGTCGGTGGTGGATCCGCAGCTTGTGTCCAGCGGAGGGAGAGTCTACAACCCATTGGGTGCGCCGCGTTTGAAGTTTTACATTCTTCGACCGGATCAACCACGATTCCGCGATCTTGACCTTGGAAGCCAATTGCGGTTCGAGCCATTGAAATTGAAGCTGGGTCGCATGAAGCGTTTTTGCCATGACATGGGCACTCTAATGGGCGTGTTGGTAAAATACGCTGATTCTGATAGTACCAAGGATCCCGAATCTGATAATGATGAAGTGGGGAAGGGAAAACAGAACGGCAGCTCCAGGGTCCAGCAGCACCATTCGGCAGGCAATGGAGGGAACAAGCGCAGTTTAACGGCAACACGGGTTTCAGAGCCAAACACCAATGCGCAGGACAAGGGTCACGGCGCAGGGCAGGCGATCAAACCGGGCGGTCACAATCCGGATCGTTTGAACTTCATATTAAATCAACCTTGTCCGAAGCACGGGACGAAGGAGGTACCGCGAACCACCTTTGGAAGGATTGTTATATTATGCAGGAGTTTAAAACTCCAACTCTTTCCCGGTATGATCAAGGGACCGGCGGCGGTTCCGGATCCGCTCCGAATTACGATGGAGGAAATTCCGCCCGGGATTCGGTGGTAATCCGGGCGGGCAAGGCAATCGAGAATAATCAAGGTAATCGTAATACCGAACCAAGGGGGCTACAATCAACAGCAGCAGCAGTCGGGTTATCAGAGCAACCCAAAGCAGTTGAATGGGGGGCAGTACCACGTCTTTACCACCAGTTTGGACCGACGGGACCGAAAACTTCAGAGGTGGGCGGTCAGTGTTGTTGAACTGGCTGCGCCAGACACTTCCACGCTGGTCCGAGCAGCCGATTGTGTGGAGCAGAGAGGATCATCCTCCCGGTTTACAATCCGGGTCGATTAGCCTTGGTGGTGGCACCCGGTAGGAGGGCACAAGTTTACCAAGGTTCTTATGGATGGAGGAAGCAGCATCAACATCCCGTACTACGAGACTTTCCGGCGTATGGGGTTAACAGATAGGCATCTTAGGCCGCCCAAAGACGGTGTTCCACGGAGTGGTGCACAGTAAGTCAGCGTACCGGTCGGTAAGATAGTTCGGAGGTGACCTTTGGGGACCTAACATGACTCCGTAATGTAAACGTTGACGTTTGAGGTGGTAAAATTCAAAGCCCTTACCACGCCCTCTTTGGGCGGCCGCTTATGCTAAATTTATGGCACGGCCCTGTTATGTTTACTTACAGCTGAAAATGCCGGGTCACAAAGGAACGATAACGGTTCATGGGAGCCGTCGGATCGCTCTAGAGTGCGAGGAAGGTGATGCGGCTTCTGTGAGTCGGTTTGTGCCACGGAAGAGTTAAAGTATTATAAAGATAATGTTGATCCGTGGATATGACCCCTTTGAAGAAGCCAACTACTGAGCATGATCCGGACTTGAAGTTCAAATCGCGGCTGAGACGAAGCTTGTTGATTTTGTGCGGCGATTCATCCAAACAGTTCACCATCGGTGCCAACTGGATCCGAAATAGGAAAGCGCTCATCGAGTTCATCCGTGAGAATCGGGACATTTTTGCATGGAAGCCGTCTGACATGCCAGGTGTACCGAGGGAGCTCGCTGAGCACAATCTTAATGTTGACCCAAAATACAGACCGGTAAAACAGTTTCTTCGCCGGTTTAATGAGGAAAGGCGCAAGGCCATCGGAGAAGAAGTTGCTAGGCTGTTGGCAGCAGGGTTTATCATCGAAGTCTTTCATCCAGAGTGGCTCGCCAACCCGGTTCTGGTCCTTAAAAAGAATGGCACTTGGCGACAAAGCGAGATTACACAGATCTTAACAAAGCTTGTCCAAGAGATCCTTTCGCCTCCCCGCATTGATCAGATTATTGATGCGACGGCGGGTTGTGAGCGTTTGAGCTTTACGGATGCGTATTCCGGTTATCATCGATTAAGATGGCGGTTAAGGACCAGGAGAAAACGGCGTTTATCACCCCTTTTGGAGCCTATACGCTATGTGTCCATGCCTTTTGGGCTCAAGAGCGCCAGCAACTTATCGGCGTTATGCATGTAATTGTTTGCATAAACAGATCGGCCGTAATGTGCACGCTTACGTGGATGATATCGTGGTGAAATCAAGGCAGAAGGAAACATTGATTGAGGATTTAAGGGAAACCTTCGACAACTTGCGGGTGTACAAGATGATGCTCAACCCTCGCCAAGTGCGTCTTTGGTGTTCCAAAGAGCAAATTGTTGGGTTTTCTCGTGTCTAACCGGGGATTGAGGCTAATCCGGAGAAAATTACAGCTATCACCTCCTTAGCCAAGCCAAAATGCATCAACGATGTCCAACGCTATAGGCCGGATTGTCACGCTAAGCCGGTTTATCGATCGCCTAGGAGAGAAGGCCATCCCTTTGTACCAGATCTTTGAAGAAGATGGATCAATTCGTGCGGAGTTCACCGGCGATGAGGCATTGGAGGACTTAAAGCGGCAGCCGGCCAACCCGCTCGTTCTTGCTGCCCCTATTGACAGGGAGCCGCTCTGTTATATGTTGCTGCCAATGCTAGGGCAAAGGAGTGTAGCCATTGTGGTGGAGCGCAAGGAGGCAGGGGAAGGAGTATCCGGTTCTTGACGATTTACTACATCGGTGAGGTTCTCATTGAATCTAAGCAAAGATATCCACATTGGCGTAAGCTGGTATATGGGGTTTTTATGGCAAGTCGGAAGCTGAAGCAATATTTCCAAGGGCACCCCATCACAAAGTGGTCGATTCGGCTCCTTTAGGCGATATCACATCGAACCGGAAGCAATCGGCGGATTGCTAAGTGGGCTATAGAGCTTGGGCATACGGTTTAAAGTATGTGCCCAGACGGCTATAAAGTCTCGTGCACTTGTGGATTTCATTAATGATTGGACGGAGTTGCAAGCACCGAAGAGAAGCCGGATCACACCTATTGGACCATCCATTTTGATGGATCCAGTGCAATTGGAGGGCTCGGGGCTGGAGTCGTATTAACTTCCCCACGAGGTGATAAGTTCTGTTATGTTCTCCGCCTAATGTTCCCTTGTACTAACAATGCAGCTGAGTATGAGGCTTTGCTCCATGGCCTCCGGATGGCCAGAGAAATGAACCTCAGCCGGTTAAATGCTTTGGTGATTCGGACTTAGTGGCCCAGCAGGTATCCGGCACTTGGGACTCCAAAGATCCACTCATGGCTGCATATCGTCGGGAAGTGGACGTTGTTGCATGACATTTTTAAGGGTACCAGGTGGACCATGTGGATCGTCGGAAGAACGAGGCGGCCGATGCTTTGAGCCGGTGGGTCCCAGCGTAGAACCGGTCCCGTAACGCGTTTTCCTTGACGTCTGCATAAGCCGTCGCTTAAGCTACTGATGAAATTGATTTGGCTATCCTCGATCCGGAGGCTCAATTGGTGGCGGCCTTGCACATCATTCGGATTGACGCTCCCTTATTTGGCGTACATGAATCGGGCGAAGTTACGGAGGATGAGACGTTGGCCCGGCAGATAGTTCGGGCGGTCTAAGTCTATGACCATTGTTAATGGCGAGTTGCACCGTCGCGGCGTGTCGGGGCGTTTCAGCGTTGTGTGTCCCTCAAGAGGGCCGTGAGATATTGCGAGAGATTCATGAAGGGGATTGTGGTCACCACGCGGTTCAAAATCCTCGTGGCCAAAGCGTTGCCCGCCATGGCTTCTATTGGTTGACCGCCCATGCCGGCGCGGAGGATCTGGTCGACGGTGTGATGGTTGCCAAAAGTTCTCCAGCGTGCTCATGTGCCAGCCCAAGAATTGAGGATGATTCCAATTACTTGGCCGTTATGCGACTTGGGGCTGGATATGGTTGGACCTTTCAAACGATCCAAGGACAAAAAGACCCACTGTTGGTAGCGGTGGATAAATTTACCAAGTGGGTCGAGGCGAGCACATTAGCAAGTGTGATGCGCCACGCGGCGGTTCAGTTCATCAAGCGGGTGATTTTCGGTTTGGGTTTCCGACAAGATCATCACGCATAATGGCACCAATTTGTCCAAAGGAGCTATGAAGGAATTTTGTGAACGGGAGCACATCCGCTTGATGTTTCTTCCAGTAGCCCACCCGCAATCCAATGGTCAAGCGGAACGGGCTAATCAGGAAATTTTGAAAGGCATCAAACCCCGCTTATGGTCCCTTTAGAAAGGACGCCGGGTGTTGGGTGGAAGAGCTACCATCGGTGATATGGAGTATAAATACTACCCCAACCGATCCACGGATACACGCCGTTCTTTATGGTCTATGGAGCGGAGGCGGTCCTTCCCTGATATCCGTCACGACTCGCCCGAGTAGCAGCTTATGTTGAGGCAGATAGCGAGGCAGCACGGCAAGATGATTTGGATCGACCGACGAAGAGGGCGATATGGCAGCAGCTCGCCGGGCGGTCTACCGCCAGGACCTTCGCCGGTATCACAGCCGGGTTAAAACCAGAACCTTTCGGAAGGAGACTTGGTGCTGCGGCTCATTCAAGATCGTAAAGATATGCACAAGCTATCCCCACCTTGGGAAGGGCCTTTTGTGGTCAAGAAGGCTCTATACAACGGGTCCTACTATCGATTGATGTTCGAGAGCGAAAAAGACTCACGCACGCCGAGGAGGAGACCAACGAGCCATGGAACATAGCTCATCTTCGCCTTATTATACTTGGAGCCATTGGCTCCACTTATGTACATATCAAGACGATGTATATATTATGAATAAAAGCAATAAACCGGATCCTCGGCTAAAGCGGGTATCTGTTACGCATAAAGGACCGGTTTGGGTACATGGAGATGATGTCGTAAAGCGGCCTCCGGTTTAACCCTTGGCCTTGTTTTTAGAAATTTTTGTCATTTGGGGGCTTGGTCGTGTCCGAACCAATGCAACACCTCTTGGTGCGAAAGCCACCAGATCATTTGGGGGCATGGTCACGTCTGAACCAACACACCTCTTGGTCGGCCTAAGGCCATAGAATCACTTGGGGGCTTTGGTCGAACCCGAACCATCGCAATGCCATTTGATCGGCGTCATGCCACGAAGTTCGATTGGGGACTGGCTGACTTGAACCACCGCTACACCGTATAGGGGGCTTGGTCATGTCCGACCATGGTAGCGCCATCTGATCCGGCTCAGTGCAGCCTTTCCTTGCAAAGTGATTTTCCTCATTGATTTTGCTTCCATGGGGTCTTTATGCCTGTCATTTGGTTTTGTTGGCCTTCTTAAACCGACAAAATTCTTTAAACCGGATTTATGTTCCGCATTCAATACCTTTTTTAAAGTTGGCGATTTTTTTGTTCCGGTTTGATTTTTTGTTAACATCCCATTATGGAGTAACAGGGGCTTATCATGTTCGACCACGATTTACACGGTAAATCGGTTTTATACGCAGAAGGACTGTTCTCTGTGATGGTGATGGTTTATAAGGCCTTCACTTCGGGTTTGACTAAAGCCAACTGTGCCTAATATCGCGGTGTATGTTCGTATCACATAGCTTTGATCATATACCTCGGTATTATCTCATATCAATATATTGGTATCAGTTTGGCTAGCGGCGTAAACCGCCAAGGCGGTTTAAGAACTTGTGATTGCAGGCAAAATATGTTGCAGGATTTACTACGAAAAGCCAACGGGTCCCGTGCATCGCCATGCAAAAGTTTACAGACTGAGATTGTACCGGCATTGTTCAAAGCAAGACACTTGCTATCCTATTACAAAGCCTTTTGAGGCCCGGCGTTTCACGCGAAGTTATGCCTTGAAAATTTGAATATGTCGCCTGGCTTGGCGGATTACGCTATTTCACCGGTTGGCGCGAGGTGGAGGGCACGGCGCTGGCGCCGGTTCAGCTTCCTCTTCTTCTTCACCCAAAGCCCGAAGTCATTGGTAGACCACCAATCCGGTTAAGGCACGAAAGATGCTTCTTCACTTATCGGCTCACCGGATCAACGTCGAGGCGTAAGTGTGCTTACGGATTGGAGGAATCAGGCTCTGCACTTCGGGATGACAAAATCCACCCGTTTGTTGTTTGCGTCATAAAAGATCGGTGAACTTCAGATTGGCTTCAGCCGCCAGTTGACTTCGCCAATGGACGCATTTCCTTTGTAATCCGTTTGAGGCATCGTTATCGAAGGCCGCCGTTCTCTTGAGCGCTGGGAAAACCTTTAGCTATGTCACCGGATCAAGATCCTCTATCCATGCCTTGGCACGAGTCGAGCCAGGCGCCGGCCGGGCTGCGGATCGCTTCATCTCTTCAAGCTGTCCCGGAATCATGGACAGCCGGTCCAAAGATCTCTCGATCGGGACGGCGCCGTGTTGTCGTATGAAGTGGCGCATATGGCTCACTGGGCGCCGTATATATAGCTGTTCAATCAGGGTGTACGAAGCCTTTAGCTTTTTCGCACGCCGAGCTCAGATGAGCAATACGCTTGCTCGCACCAGGTTTAGACAGCCCAAGTTAAACCGGGCGGAAGCGTTAACACAGGCATATTCAGTATAACTTTACTTACCAAAGACGGCAGAGGTCATGGCATGCACTTGGCGTTTGAGTCCGTAAGCTCTTGATCACCGGTTTAAGGGCCGCCTCCGCTTCCTCCGCCCGTTTTATTAAACCGGCTTTCTCGGTGTCCCAGTTGACCCGCTCGGATTTGTACCACTCCTTCAGCTGCTCCATGGTGGTTAGGGCGGTCTTTAGCTCATCCTTGGTTTTGGTGGCTTCTGCTATTTGGGTTTCCAGATTGGTTCGGAGGTCCTTGAGTTGCACAAATTCTTTGGTGTATTTCATTCTGATGACAAATAAAGCATGTTAGTGGTTTCATTATACAAGTCCCAAGCTTAATACAAGTATTCAACTTGGCACTTGGGAGCTAATGGCTAGTTGATCTCAATTTGCTAAGGAGACGCAACTTAAGTCCCGGTTTAACTTTGCAAAATTAAACCGACCCTTGGGGGCTACTATGCAGTGAAAAGATGAGAAAGGTCAAATTATTACCTCATAGCGGTCCTTCATGCGATTTACTAGACCGGCTTCAAGGTCACGGCTTGTGTAAAGCCGGTTCGTAAAGTCGAATGAAGTTCTTGGGCGGAGAAATTGTCGTAGCGCATATGTCATCTTCCCTTGTCTTTGCCGATAGTAGTGGAACTTTCTTTGATGCTATGCTTGGCTAAAGCGACCGGTTGGCTAGGAGCGGTGTAGCCAAGACTGTCACAAGAATATCGTCATTTTCAGCGGTCTTGTTTGGGCTTGATGTCATCTTGCTTTGGCTCGGCGGTTCAACGGTCATGATCCGCTCGGTGGACGGGTTTGGTGGAGCAGGCTGTGAGGTTTCCACTTGGACCCCGGTTCAACTTCGGCGGGTCGCCAGATCATCCTTGTACAACTTCGCCAGAGCTTTCCTTGGCGGCTTCGTGGATTTTCATGTGGCTGTTCGACGCTTTTTCCGGATCACCATCCGGAGTAGGATCAAGAGTTTTCGCTTTCTTGCTCAAACGAGCCTTGGTGCTGCAATATTCAGAGTTGGATCAAGACAAATTGACCAAATTAATAGGGAATCGAATTGACAGACAAGAATTACATACCTGCGGCGATGTTCGTGGAGGCAGTTGTGTGGTGGATGAACCGCCAGACGAGTTGGAAGAGGCACGATAATTCGAAATGACGGATTGAGAGAACATCGGAAGAAACCTTTTAAGGGATAACGCTTTTCAGGAGAGCAAGTCACCTCACGGACGACGCTTACGGATTGGGGTGTCACAGTAAACCGGCCGAGGTAACCTGTTGACCATCGTGCCGGGTTGTACGGCGCTCTTCATCTGCTGTGTCTTCAAGAAAAGATTTGGATTCAAATAAGCACAGGAATGGTATTTTTTCACTTTCCGGACGGGCGACGAATTCTCTTAACAGCGCAAGCTCAGATTCGGAAGAAAGAAGGATTACCTCAACAGGATCGGCATGACCGGGCTTCAAAGATCATCCTGGGAAGAAAAGTGTCGGTAAAAAGAAGGTAAAGAGGCCAAGCATATGCAAGAAGAAATACAAAGCGGAAAGCCGGTTTATGGCGGCTCCTCGTAAATGTCAAAGTTTTACCTCGGCCGATTCTTCGTCCTCCGCGGTTCAGAGGACTCGGTGGTCTTTTTCTTGCCGCTTTCTTAGTGGCCTTGGACTTTGCACGTGGCGCCCGGACCCGGTCAGTGCGTTTCGAAGGAGCTTTCAGCCGGGAAGCAGCAAGCATTAGCATATGTCAACAGTATTACGAGCACGAAAGACAAGAAGAAGAGCTTACCGCGGCGGTTTGTTGGCGGCACAAAATGGAGCCAACCCGGTGAGGCTGCAGACGGAGATTGGCTCATCGAGCATCTTCTTGACGATCTCGGTGGTCTCTGCTCGGTTATGGGTAGCTCGTGACGCCTTTGAGGATCTTTGAGGCTGCCGGTGTACTCGTGCATCAATCCGGGCCGGCGGCTCAGTGGCAACACGCCCCAAGAGACCCAGCAACGCACAAGATCCACGCCGGTTAAGCCATTGGCCATTAGAGCCCGGAGCTTGATTATTTGTGGCGCGAAGTTTTTCCGTTCCGCGGCGGTTAAGCGTGAAGGCAATGGATGATGGTTGCTGAGCCGGTGAGGACGGTAACCCGGCAAGGGGTTTTCGTTGGCAGGCGCGGTGTTCTGGCAGTAGAACCAACTTTGGTTCCAATCCTTTGGATGGCTGTGGTGCTTGGCGTGAGGGAAATCGGCTTCCTTCCTCCTCTGAATTGAAACGCCGCCCAGCTCCGTGTTGGGACCATCGTAAAATTTCGTATGACGGTTCGGTTCAAATGGAAAAATCCGGAACAACTCCACGACGGTTCTTCTTGAAGATAGACTTCACGAAGACTTGAAAGTTGCATATGTTCAAACGGAATTCGGGCCGATATCCTGCGGATGGAGTTGCAACCGGCAAGGACGCCCCGGAAAAACTTTGAACCGGGCGGGCAGAACCCCGGTCTAGGTGCTGCATAAACACAATTACTTCCCCGGCCATGCTCGGGAGGAAACTTCGCCCTCGGAACACGCCAATGGAGGACGTCTTTTGGAGCCAAACCGCAAGTGGTGACGTAGCCGTTGAGCTGCGTCTCGGTGATTTTGGACCGGACCTGGTTGCAAGCAAAGCAAATTGAGGAGCCATTCCGGAAGATTAAGGCTGCGAAGAAAGGAAAACGGTTCACCATTGAACAGGTCGGAGTTACAGATAATGTTAAACCGGCAATCCAAGAAACCGGAAATTCCGGCTTAACTAAGGACTAATGGAGTGACGGATTAGATATCGGTAGTTAAACCGCCAGAGGAGGCAGAGCTGAAAAAGTTGCTAAGTATAGATGTAAACAGGTTTCCCATGCAAAAGGAAATAATCTAGATCTACCGGGTTCAAGAAGGAAAATTTCTCGACCTATGCAGACCTCCTACAGCGCAGAAGGTTCAGGCATGTTAAAGCGAAGGATCTGAACAAAGGGGAAGATGCCTAGAGTCGGGTAAACGAAAAGCAGCCGTTTGCATATGAGGAGCGGTACGCTGAGCCGCACGGCCATGGTGGAACTGGTATGAAGAATCGGCATGAACGCCACGAGCTATGAGACGAACCGAGTTTCCAGATGAGATCTAGGGTTTAAAGAAAACCTTACGATGAGCGGGAACCACGGAGGAGCGCTAAAACTCTGGTAAGATCAGGTTGATGCACCCGGCCGGGAAGCGTCGGTCGAAGGTTGAGGGCGACGGCAAGAGCTTCGTGGTCGGGCGGTCGCGAGGAAGAAGAAGAGAGGAAGAAGAAGAAGAGAATGGCCCGACCGGTCTATTTATAAGGGACCGGAGCAATCAACGGGCGCGAGAATCGAGGAGTCAAAAGCGGCGGAAGGTGCAGCGGCCTCGATTTCGGAATGGCATTAAATGCAGGGAATCTTACTGTTTGGATTTCTTTATTAAGGATGATGTCAGACGCCTCTGACACGCGAATCGGAAGATGACATCACGGCGGTTCAAGCAGCTGGCGGTTTACGAAAGGAGGAAAGAGATCAAGAGTTTCTTGAGGGTGTGAAGATTAACATGAACCGGTTCAAGTCAATCTGGGGCCTAATGTTGGGGATATAACTCATCGAGTGTGAACCGCCCGGAGGGCCGGTTCACGCTGCTCATGATCCAGGCCCATGTGGACGCCTCGGAGCCCAGAGGCTAATTAAGGTCCATGTATGTAAACCGCCTTTAGCGTTATAGCTTGTGTTGTAAGACAGGAAAGGAGAGATCAAGCTGGACTCTTGTATGAGCCGGATTGGGACTTCAGAAACCGACCAAGGCGTCCATCCGTGTATATAAGGGACGACCCGACGGCGAAGTTAGGGATGAGATTTCGAGGCTAAGGCAAAGCTATTGCTCCCTAGTCGCCAAACCATATCAATCACATCACAACCGGACGTAGGTTTTTACCTTCATTGAAGGGGCCGAACCAGTATAATTCCCGTGTCTTGTGTCCGCTTTAACCTCTCTAGGTAAACCCGTACGATGGCCCTACGACTAAGTCCTTTCATGAGGACATCTGCCGTGACAAGTCCACGACACCGCCTCTGCCGGAGACACCAATGGCACCGCCGCCGGAGACACCAATGGCGCCGCCTGCGCGCTGTGCGAGTTGCTGGCCGTGAAGCTGGGAACCGGGGGAGGCCCCTGTTGGTCGCCCGCAATCCACGTCATCAGCCCATGAATCAACGTAGGCACCATGGCGTTGAGCTTCATTCCCAGTTGTTGTTCCACTTGCTCTTGGACAAGCTCCGGAATCCGCGCCACTTGTGCCTTGAGTTCTTCAACCTCGCTGGCCCTGGCTTTCCCAGCTGGTCTTTTTCTCCTTCCGCACACCAGCGGTATAGTATGACTCCCATTTTGTGGACAAGCCTTTGCCGGCCACACGACCAGCTCACGTCGGCTTAGTGAGCTTATCCTTGTTTTTCATTACGTTCAACGCCCTATTTAAAGGGGTGTCAAAAGGGGAGCTCTGAGACGACCCCGCGCTACTGCTTTCAGTGTCCTGCGAAAGGAATGTGAACCATTTAGAAATATTGGGGATTAATTAGAGTGCAACCATATGGAGCTAATTACGCGGGGGTGTATTCCTTACCAGAACAAGCTCAAGCGCCCTGGTCTTTGGATCCGTGGTAAGCTCCTTTGTTATCGGGCCCTCCTTGTACCGGGCCCTGACATAGTTCCTGGTCTGCTTGTCACCGCTGTATTTCTCGAAGCGGGGTGGTAGGCCTTGCTCGACGCCCGCTCGCGTCCTCCTTGTCCCATATAGGCTCCGCCACTCAGTAACCGCCGGGACCGAGTTTGTGTTCCCCTAAGTTCAACTCCGCATTTCTTTCCCCAATCGACTTGATTCAGAGGGTTGCATTGCTCTCGCACTTGATCTTGAACTCCTTGTACTCATCTTCGCTCATCAAAGGATATTTCGCCTTGATCTTCTCATTACTATCACCTTTATCAATCATTCTCTTCACCGCGCTTCTCCAAGTAGCCAGGGTCGTGCTCATCTTCGTGAGGGCGGCACTGTTCACTTTATTCCCTGAGAGGCGTGTGTTTTCAAATTCGGCGGGGAACTTGTATCGTTCGTGCAGCTTCATGATGAGGAGGTTGCGCAAATTCCCTCGGTCCTTATGCCTAAGGTTCTCGGTGTTAATCAAGACGGTGCTCCAGAGAATGCACCCGAGCTGAACCGTGTACCCCTTGACTATATGTTTGGGCTCCATTGGATTCCCGTCGGAGTCCACTTGAGTGAATTCCTCCTTGAGGGTGCGGAGCGCATTCGGGCGCCGATCCTTCCTTTGCTTCTTCGGTTGGCTGCCATCTGTGTGTGCGCCCGCCATCATCGATGGTGGCATCCTCGGCAGCACCATCGGTGGTGTCATCCCCGACGCCACTAGGGGTTGTGTAATCAGGATCGGTGTCTTCATGGCGTCCTCATAGCGGTGAGGTTGTTCCTCCATCTCCCGGGACAGCTCCTGAATTGCTTGCCACCCGAACCACCGGCCTCATCATTGTGGGCCATGTTTCGCTCTAAATAGGAAAAAAATTTGGTAAAAAAGTTGGTTATTGTCAAGGAACAAGATCATGGTCTCATCATTTAGGGTTTGTTGACACCGAGGCACCCTAAAAGCCTAAGCTTTCATCATTTAGGGTTTGTCGACGCCGAGGCACCCTAAAAGCCTAAGCATACATCATTTAGGTTCTCATCGACACCGAGGCATCTGGGGCAACCAAGTTAAGTTTTCATCATTTAGGGTTTATCGATGCCGAGGCACCCTAGGTTGGGCCTAATCACTTGGCACTGATCACTTGGCTCTATTGCCACCTATGTTGGGTTTATCATCTAGGGTTTATCGATGCTAAGGAGAACTCTAAGTTGGGCCTAATCACTTGGCTCTATTGCCACCTATGGTTTAATGCAGCAAGAATGGCAGGCAGTTGATCATACTTAGCTAAGTACTAAGATACCTTGGCCCATGCATTAGTCGCAAGTACCCCAAATGTCCTATTTTTAGCAAAGTCATGCTAAAATTCACGGAAAATTTTAGCATGACCTTTGTTGAAAATAGGACATATGGAGTACCTGAATTTGCCGGAACGGAAGTTAATCGATATTCCGGAAAACTCAAGGGCCTCTCGGGGTACCTGCAAATTCATGACGACACAATGGTCGGAGACAAAACCCAGCAAACTAGCAAGATGATCATCATCTTTGCAAGACAGTAGCTCAAGTTTTTGACGGTAGCCTCAAGAAAACAGCATTGCAACATTCAAGTTTAGACATACACATCGAACATTTGACGATTACCTCAAGAAAAATATACGCTGACTATTGGACACAAAGAAAAAATCTATTGTAAACATTAAGTCATGGTAGTGTGCTTGTTGAAGCAATTACAGTATAGGAACAACAACACAACAAAGTAGCAAATACAAGTCCTCGATGAAGTGTAAGAGAAGTGTACTAGAGCTGTAAATGCACTTAAAAACCCACATGATGTTATAACTATATACACCGAACATGATGATACCAAATGGGAAGGAAAATTGTATCACTCTAGATTAGTGTAGCCACTATCTAACAAAACCAGAATGTTAACAAAATTACACCATGATGATACCAAATTCTTGTAGCAAAGTACAATGAGTTCACAGGATAAAAAATCATCCACATTCACCAACCCAAACTGGTGGAGATCTGACAAACCGTAACCTCCTGTGTTTACGCCATTTTATTTTTCCCACCGTATATGTTTTTGATTCATGTCATGGTACTTGCTGTCAAAACCAAGTATTTTCTTTCTACATAATCTGGAAAGTTTCCTTCTTATCTGTCTCACTATCTTACTTGTCTCACTACAAAAAACTAGTATGCTTAGTTGAGACTAGTATGCTTAGTTGCATTATGACAGGCAAAGTGTCACGATTCGGACAACAAAGTAGCTAAGCATAGCAAGTGGATAGTTTAGTCAAGATACTAGTACTCTTTAGAAAGCATGAGACATATATTACGGAGGAGACTTCACGGAGAGTTGCCCGTGAATTGAAAATACAACGAGATCAGCAAAGGACAGTAAGATATATACTGAAATTATCATAACAAAATGCCAGCTACTGCCATGGTCAAAGAATAGATTATGATAGCTGGACAAGTACAGGTCAAACTAGATAATTTTAAGAACCGCTTTAACCACCGCAGGATAAAACAATGCATCCAAGACTGGGCTTAGACTAATATCCTCATAGCATAATCTGACATCAAGCACATATTATAAGAACAGTGAAAATGTATGTTCACTGCAAATGAATATGGACCAAGTGTTCTCATTAACTACTTAAAGAAATAGTTCCATATTGTTGCATGAGAATTGTAGAGAGAAAAGATACATGGTTCTACTTACGGGATTGGTTACATCTCTTATTGTTCACATTCTTGTCAAAGGACTTTAACCATTAAGTATCGTAAGAACTAATGCACATTTAAACACCACGAATCCGGAAGAAGTAATACAACACTACATAGTACCTCTGTAGTTTCCATGCCAAACTTGCCAATAATGTTCATCTACTCATTTGTAACCCCTCCCCGGTAACAAATATTCACCTACTCATTTGTAGATACCTAGGAGTAACAAGACTGCACTTGCCAATAATGTTTTATTTATGCTTCCCAAGGACCAACTCCTAAACCGAACACAAAAACTGTGTGCACATCTGCAAGTTGTAGAAGGAAAAGGTGCAACACTAAAAAAAAACTATCAAACTAACAGATCCATTAATCAATTATGGACTTCTTACATGTTACATCTATCATTAGTGGCAGAAAGAATAGTAATTAATGTTTCATATTGTCGCATGAATCCAAACTCACTGGAAAATTCACTAATTGAGCCTAGCTACTTAAAGAAAGAATCTCTAGGCGGATGCTTAGTTGAGACTAGTATCCTCTAAAATGCATCTAAATGCAAGCTCAGAGATTTGAACATTTGGAAAACCCTAGCTACTTAATTCTCAACCCCCTTTCCTTGTCCAAATTTCTCCAACCCCCAACCCTAGAACACATCATAAGGAAATAAAGAGGGGGAAGAGGGGGAAGCGGCTCGGGTGCTCACTTGGGAGGTCGAGGGCGACTCGGGGCAGCCGGAGCTAGTCGAGGCGTCGCGAATTCGGCGTCGAGCTGTGGCGGTCCTCCTGGGCAGGCCGCGCGGTCGAGGGCGTCGAGCGGTGGCGGTCCTCTTGGGCGTCCGAGCTCATCCGGGTCCTCGTAGTCGAAGAGGAAGACGGTGGCGGTCCTCCTGGGCAGGCCGCGCGGTATTGGAAAGCGAGCACGTCGAGGGCGCAGCGGGCCGCTGGGGAGGGGCGCCATGGGAGGAAGTCGAGGGCACTCGGCTCGGGGACGGTGAGGGAGGCGGCGCTCGGCTCGGGGACGGCGAAGGAGGCGAGGGGCGGCGAGGGGGACAGCGAACACGGGGGGCAGCGGGTGAGATCGATGAGGCAAGGGAGAGATTAGAGAGATTGGGGATTTAGTGTGGGGGGAAGCTTTCTAATGGCGCACCACCCCCTCGTGCGCCATAAGTACGACTATTCTAATGGCGCACCACCCTCGGCGCCATTAGATTTTTTTAATCTAGCCCACTAGCCCTATCTACAACCTAACCCTATCTACAATGTAACCCACCCACTAGCCCGACCGGGTCAGCATGCAGCACACACACTGTGAGGTCCCGGGTTCGATTCCTGTGCTCCCAATATTTTTTTATGCATTTTAAATGCTGTTTTTTATATTTATTTGTGTTTAAATATGTTCAAACTTGTTTAAATCATAATAGTAATATTTTTTTTAAAAACAGTAATAATTTTTTAAAAAATATGTTCAAATTTGTTACTTGAAAATATCATCGGCGGTGGCGGTAGAGCGGGGGAGGGTTGTGGTGGGTCGGCGGCGGCGGTGGAGCTAGCGGGGGAGGGTGCGGGTGGGATCGAGATGGAGGGGGATCGAGATCGAGATGGAGGGGGAATCGAGATCGAGATGGAGAGGGATCGAGATCAAGTGTCCTCATGAATTCAAAAAGTGCCCATGAAATTTAAAAATATTCATGATATCAAAAAGTGCCCATGAAATACAATCGAGAAATGAAGACTACGATTGAAATACAATCGATCTTAGCTAGCTATCTGTTCACAATCTTCTTGCCCTTGTTTTTCGCAAATGGAGTTCTTCTGTGGAACGGACGTCCTTTAGGTAGGGTTGTCCTGCTTCTTCTTGTGGTGTGTGCTGCTACTTCATCGTCGCCGCCATGTTCGATCTTGGTCGCCAGATTTGTCGAAGTCTTGCTCATTGGCTACTCCATCCATTACGATGATCTTCCTTTTGCCTCTCCTCATGACAACACGACCGGGCTTTGACGGGTCGGTAATGAAGAACCATTGGTCCACTTGGGAAGCCAGCATCTATGGCTCATTTTTCAAGGGTGACGCTTATGCTCATGGTCTTGGATTTGGCTTCGGGTATAACCATGGTGGTGAAATACCGGGTCTTCTTTTAGGACGCTCTTGGCCCATCTCGACATGTAACATCGGGACCTTCTCACCAGCGTAGCTCAGCTCCCAGATCTCCTCAATCCTTCCGTAGTATCTGTCCTTGTCGTTGCCGGTGTAGGATTCCATCGTTACCCCGGAGTTCTGATAACCATCGCTCTTCATGTCCTTGTTCTCGATGTAGAATGTGTAGCCGTTGATATCGTACGCCTCATAGGTCATCAGGTTGTGCTAGGCGCCCTGTGACAAGGCGAATATGAGTTGTTCTTCCTTGGAAGAATCCTCATGCAAAGGGTACGACAGAAGCTTCTGCTTGAACCAACGCGTGAAACATGAGTTGTGCTCTTTGATTATATCTCCATCCGTCCTCTGTTGGCCTCGGTCATTGTACGTCTTCTCAATAAAGGTTTTGTGCTCTACCACCCAAGGATCGACAACGTCTATGTGTTGTAGCGCGACTAGGTTTGCTCTTTCAAAGTCGGCGAGTCGACCCTCGAAGTCGACATGCATTTTGCGGTGACCTCACGGTGACCCCATCCAGCGAGCCTGCCGAGGTGCTGTTGACGGGCAGACCAACGGGGTTCTCGATGCCTCGATAATTGATGCGAAGAGGAGATGCACTCTTCGGTCGAAAGCCCCTGGCTATACTTCCTCCGACGTGACATATTGCGAACGTATCCTTTGATGACACCATTCATCCTTTCAAACGGCATCATGCTGTGCGAGGAGCGTCGGCCCGAGTTGGATGATATCCTCCACGATATGGACCAGCAGATCCACCATAACGCCGAAAAATGCGGGCGGGAAGTACATCTCAAGCTCGCATAGTATCACCACGATCTCTTCCTCGTAGCCTTCGAGTTGCCTCACGCCAATCGACTTCCGAGAGATGACGTCGAAAAAGTTGCATAGGCCAAATAGCGTTTCACGGACTGTCGCCCATGATCCCACGGATTGCAATCGTAAGTATTCTGCGTCATCAAGACGTGACAATCGTGAGACTTCATCCCGTTGAACTTCGCTTCGCTGGGTCTAGGTATCCGCTTATCTTCCCACAGAATCGTAAGGAAGTTTTACTCCTAGGAGGCAGGTGAAAAACTGCTCGATCTCCTCCTAACTTAGAGTGAAGCACGCGGGAGGGTAGTCATTTCCGGTCTTCTTGGCCTTTTTGCCTTTGCGACGACTTTCTGTGTCCTGCTTCACCTCATCATCATCATCATCATCATCATCATCATAATCATCATCATCATTAGCGTGAAGCTCCTGCCTGATGCGCATTGATTTCAAGTCTCCCCTTGCTTTCGGCCCATCTTTGGTCCTCTCTGGCATGTTGAGCAGGGTACCAAGCAGACTCTCGCACACGTTCCTCGTGATATGCATGACATCAAGGCTGTGAGGCACACGGTGGATCTTCCAAAGACGGCAAGTCCTAGAAAACATACCTCGCTTTTCCATACCTTCAGTGATGGCTTTGGCGCTTTCGCTTCTTTCCCGGCTCTGGCGCCTTTTGCTTCTTTCCGGCGGTGGGCAGTCTTTCCAATTTTCAACAGCTCGTCTATTTCCTCGCCGCCTCGTGACATCGGGCGCTTTTGGGTTCGGTTTCACCATCGAACAGATCCTTGCGTTTCCTCCATGGGTCATCGTCGCGAAGCCACCTTCGATGTCCCATGAACACGGTTTCCGAAGACCCGCGATCTCTATCTAGCTGGCGATACGTTGTGTCATCCATGCACCTTACGCATCCAGAAAATCCGTGGACTACCTGCCCAGCGAGATATCCGTAACCGAGATAGTCGTGCACCGTCGTGAGCAGTGCGGCTCTCATAGGGAAATATTCTTTCTCTGCGGCGTCCCACGTATTGGCTGGCGTTTTCCACAGTGTGTCTAGCTCCTCCTTCAGCAGCCCCAGATACAGATTGATGTCGTTCCCTGGTTGTTTCGGCCCTTCAATTAGCATACTCATGTGAATGTACTTCCTCTTCATGCACAACCAGGGGGAAGGTTGTACATCCACACAAACACATGCCAGGTGCTATGTGTGTTTCTCTGGCTGCCAAACGGATTGACTCCATCGGTGCTCGCGCCCGGCACGATGTTCCTTGGATCCTTCCCAAATTCTTGGTATTCGAAGTTCAACGCTTGCCACTGGCTCGCATCCTTAGGGTGACTCATCATCTTGTCTTTTTTATTTATCTCCGGATCATTTCCATCATCTTCCCGCTTCTTCTCCTCCCTATCCGCGTGCCAACGCAGGAGCTTTGCTACCTTAGGGTCCGCGAAATACCGCTGCAGACGAGGAGTGATTGGAAAGTACCACACCGATTTTCGAGGAGCTTTCTTCCTCTTCTTGTATCGAGTGACGCCAAGACACCGGACATATGGTAGACTCCGCGTGCTCGTCCCGATAAATGATGCAATTGTTCATGCACACATGGTATTTCACGTGCGGTAAATCCAGAGGACACAAGATTTTCTTCGCCTCCTCGAAACTGGTCGGGCACTTGTTCCCCTTGGGAAGACGTTCGTGCCAGAATGACATGTTCTCGTCGAAGCATCGCCGGTCATTTTGTGTTTTACCTTCATCTCGAGCCATGAGCGTTACTTTCAAAGCGGGTATCCTCGGCCTGCATCCTTCATACAATGGAGTAACCGCGTCTATCTCCGGGGCTTGATCCAGCTTGGCTTTCTCTCGGCGGCAGCTCTTGCGTTATCCGTCTGCTTGAGAAGCAGCTCTTGAATATGAGGGTCCTGTACCCAGCCTCCATCTTCGCTACGCTTCCAAAGCATCTTCATCTTCATGATCATGCCCTTCGTCTTGATCTTCCTCATCATCATGTACGACATCTTCTACATGATGACTGTGTACGGCATCACCGCCGTGATCATGTCCTGGAGATTCTTCGTCTTTCTCGCCCGCCCTCGCCGCGGTGGTACTTGTCTTGTTGCCCTTCCTCATTTCTTGCCCGGCCCCCATGGACGACTTCATAGTCATCTTCATCACCTTGCCACCGATAGCCATCCATGAAACCATGCAAGAGCAGGTGGTTTCGCACCTGCCCGGAATCCGGGTCCGCAATAAGGCTCTTCAGCTTGCATCTTCGACACGGACATCTTATCTCCGTCTCGTTCTTTTGAAGCATCTCGGCCTTCGCGGAGCTCAGAAACCTATTCACAATGCCTTCGGTCATCGTGCGGACCATGGTCGCTCAAGGGGTAGAGCAAAAGCGATATTTTAGAACCAAGAAAAAATTTGGTATGACCTTCCTAAAAATAGGACCTAAAGAATGCATAGTGCCAAAATTCTACTTGAAACGGAAATGAAGCAACATTCGGCAAAATATTGGCAACTATCGCATTTCAAATACTGCACTGCAAACACAAACATATATGCAACACCACAAACACAAGCAACACCACAAACATACATAGATATAGCTAGGCCACAAAAGTGCATGTGCACGTTGTTGGAGCGAGCTAGGGAGAAAAAGTAGATCTACATCATGAAGATAGCTTTCCCTTACTTACCTATCAAAAAAGGTAATTTCACCACTTAATTTTGATGAATCTATGGTGGAAATGAGGTGAGGAGGAGGAGGCAGCCAAAGCTTGGAGAAGGAGGTGGAGGGAATGAAGTGGGGAAAGTGAGTGGGTAGGTGTGGGGCTATCCAAAATATCTTGTTGGGGTCCCAGGTTACTAATGGCGCATCAAAGACAAATGCGCCATTAGTAACCTCAATTATAATGGCGCACTGCAGGTGGTGCGCCATTAGTAGTGTTGCAGAAAATTAAAAAATAATATATATATATATACTAATGGCGACTGGTCATAGTGCGCCATTACTAGTCTAAAATAGTAATGGTGCACCGCCGAGTGCGCCATTAGTAGTTTTGCAAAAAAAGAATAAAATACAGTAATGGCGCGACGATTCGCCCCTGCTCGCCATTACTAGTTAGAACTAGTAATGGCGCACTTCGACCTGATGCGCCATTAGTATGTATGGAAAAATAAAAAAAACATTTAATACTAGTGGCGCATCGTGTCTCTGGTGCGCCATTAGTGTCTTCCACACTAATGGCGCATCACCGACTGGTGCGCCATTAGTATATAGTAGTGGCGCACTGGTTCCTCGGTGCGCCATTAGTATCAATCCTATCTATAGCCCTTTTCCTATTAGTGTCAATACACCACTATGGATCTATTCCCGTCTCCCTACGAGAACGCCATCCATAGCACTCACGCTTATCTTGCGCATTTTAGGGTATCCACTTTCACTTGTCTATGAACTGTTATAGGCAACCTAGAAGTCCTTTACCGTGGACACGGCTATTCGAATAGATGTTGTTAACCCTGCAGGGGTGTACTTCTTCACACACGCTCTCACCACTTACCGCCGTTTACATGACATGTACTCGGCAACCTTCAAGTGGAAGCCAAGCGAGGGTGTCAGCCACGACCTGACTAAACACACGAGTCCCTAGTCCAGGTTTATCGCCTATTCGGGTTCCATCCGCAGGGAGTCCGGCCGAGGTTTCCACTAACGGCCCCGAATGATGTGTGCAGGGTTCCCGAGACACCAAACGGGCGAATCGGTACACCGTGCCACGTGCCTACCGCAACACAGCCCACCCCTAAGGTCAGCGCTGCGTGCGGCCCCCAGCATGCTACAAACACCAGAAACTACTTTAAAACTCCCGGACAAAGGACAAGAGTGGTTAATAAGTCGAGAGGGTCAATTAAGGATCCCAATGTGTGGTAGTAACTGTTTCATGGAGCACAAACACAGAACTCAGTTCTTGAGGACGGCTGCAATGAGACAACCCACCATGTACTCCTACATGGCCTCTCACCGCTACCTTTTACCAAATCGTGTTCACACTTAGCTCTCAACAAGAGGGACATGGTCACACACCTCGATTCATCCCCATGAATCGGACTGACTCAACTCTAAGCAAAGAGTAAGCACGACAAACAAGCATGAATGAGTAGGCGAGCAGGGCTCAAACAACTCCTACTCATGCTAGTGGGTTTCATCTATTTACTGTGGAATGACAGGTCATGCAGAGGATAAAGGGGTTTAGCTACCGCAGCAAGTAACAGATGAATCGTTGTTATCCTAATGCAGTAAAGAGAGCGGGAGCGAGAGAGTGGGATTATATCGGAATGAACAAGGGGGTTTTGCTTGCCTGGCACTTCTGAAGATAATATAGTTCTTCATCGGTGTCAGAACAGCTTGCTGCTTCTACGAAACCTTCACCAGCTTGTGTATCCTTGTAAGGTCGCGGACCCGGCGTCGAACTCATCGTCGAAACCACGTCTATCGGGAGGGAACAATCACCGACAAGCAAAGAAGAAACAAATCAATGCCATGCAACAAAATGATGCAGGAATGTGACATGGCAATATGATGTTGATTGGCCTAATGAAACTAGCAACAAGTTAAATGGAGTTGGTTTGAACCCTAGGTTCAAATTCAAACTTCATATGTGAGAGTTTAAATGCCATTTATATGATTTGGCCTAAACATCAGCCATAAGTTGTTCTAACATGCATGAAAATGGTACAGATGGATAGATTGGATTTTTCTGATCATTTTTCATATATATAATTTATTTGATTTGGAGCTACGGTTGAATTACTATGATTTTTAGAAGTTAGCACTATTTTCTGGAATTTCCTGTATTAAAATAAATCCAGAAAATAGCTTATTGCATCGGCATGACATCAGTGTGACATCAGCAGGTCAACACGCCAGTCCAGTCAAACCGACGATGGGACCCATACGTCAGTGTCTCAGGCTGGTTTAGGTGGATGACAAGTGGGACCGGTCAACGGCCACGTCAGCGAGGTCAACTCCGACGCATGGGGCCACTGTGATTAGTTAAAACTAAACAGGGATTAAGCTGTGTGGTTAATTAAGGGCGTGGGGCCCGGTTATCATTGACCCGTGGGGTTAACTGATCGGTTGTTAGCGCTATTTAAGCGAGTGCCACATCATCTAATCACCGACTAATCGCCGGCGGTAAGCAGACGCGGCGGCGTTGCCCGTCCGGCCAACTCCGGCGACGGGAGCAAGCGGGGCTGGTCTCGTTGGAACGGCCGCGTCGCGGTGCGTCCAGTGGTGGTGGTTGCAGGGGCTGGGGCAGCCGGAGACGACGGCGAGGAGCTCGGCCGCGGTGGCCGGAGCTCGGGCGTGAGCACGGCAGTGCTGCGGTGCGCGAGGCGGCGCGTGCGAGGCATCAACAGGCTCTACGCGGAGCGGGGATCAAACAAGGGCATGACGGTCGGGCCGTTGTGTGGCCGAGGACACGTCGGCGGCGAGCACAGGCGCCGACGCGTGCGGGTGGATGCGGTGCGGCAGCTATGGCCTGCGAGAGAGGGAGCAGAGAGGGGGAGCAGGGGCAGGAGCTCACGGCGGTTGCGACGAGGCGAACGGCGAGCTCGGGGAAGCAGAGGCAGTGACGAATCTGACGGCGGCGGTCGTCGGGGCTGAGGTTGATGACGACGGTGATGGCGATGTTCTAGGGCCTCCTGTGACGCGTGGCTCGGTGTGGAGGATGTAGAGGACGGAGACGGAGCTCGGGGACACGTCCATGGGGCTAGGGCTAGCCGGTGGCCATGGTGGCAGTGAACGGCGGCAGCGGCTCTCTGTTCGGGCGAAGAACGAAGAGGGAGAGGGGAAAATGGCCAGTGAAGAAGCGGGAGGGTCGGCACGGCCTCGTCCACGTCTCCTGGCGAGGGGTTGGGAGGAAGGAGGCGTCGACACGGCGAAGCAGAAGGTGTCCGGGCGCGCCTGCGTGCATCGGCCATGCGCCTGTGCCTAGTGGCGCGAAGAGGAAGGCGACAGTGACGGTGGGCTGGGCTGCACTGTTGGACCAAGACCGCAGGGAGCTGGGCGGTTGGTGGGCGCCAGGAGTAAGTTCTGCATGTAATTCTCTCTCTCTCTCTCTCTCTCTCTCTCTCTCTCTCTTTTATTTCCTGTTTTCTATTATTTCTGTAACTTCGGGGCTTTAATAAAAATGCCAGGGCATTTCCGAAAATCATGAAACTAGGCATGGCTACTGTTTAGAATATATCCAACAGTAAACATTTTAGTTTAAAATATTTTATAGCATTTAAATGCCCAAATGCAAATACAATATGAATTAATTTAAAATTCCAGAATGGCCTAAAAATATGTGCATCATTTTTGTCAGAGGTGCTGGACCAATTCAAAAATGATGAACATTTATAAAGGCAGTTTGGGATTATTGAAAAGATTTAAGTTTGAACCTGGTTGAATTCCATTTGCTGCTAGGGTTTATTATCCCCCATTTCAAATTAAAGAAGTAATTTAGACAAGATGCATGGATGCTTGAACCACTAAATTGCAAACAATTCTAGGGCTGTGACAACTCAATTTCACTAAACAAGAATCTCGTCCCGAGATTCAAGACGTGAGGTAAGAAGACAGAGGGGCACAAACTAACACAGTCTTCACGATCCAGGTTGCACTTCATAAGAACGTTGACACGATCACCATCTTTGTCTTGATGTCTTGCTCTGAGAACTCCAACTAACATGACAATGAGAGGCAAGGGAAAACTCCAGAAGGATCGATCTTGTCGAAGATCGAACAACTCAGGATCACTTACCGAGTGAGACATTGAAACATCTCTCGAGCTGAGACACGAAACACATCGAGAGGGATGGAGGAACAAGCGAAGGGGTTTGATTTGGTGGTAACAATTCCACGCTTAGAAAGATGGTGGACGGTGTCAAGGTGGCGAGGAAATAATTGCCATGATCCCGTAACGGGGCACCTTGGAAGAGGTGACTCGTTGGACTGTTCCCTTAAGTGGCAAAAAGAATTACTTTTGATCCATAGATCATTGAAACTCTTCATACCATCTTAAGGCAATTTATAATTGATCATTTGGCGGAGTTCAAAGGAATGGCATATCCGGATTTGAATGGATGATGTGGACTACCTTGTTGAAGACAACGCGATGGATGATTTTGCTTATCATCAAAAATGGATGGGACCCATGGTAGGACCACTTTTGAAGGCGATCCTGACCAGAAATTACCGAGAGGGGTAGTCCATGGGAAATTGGCACAATGGCGGTGCAAGCTGGGAACAAGACGCAACTGATGGGAATGTTCCAACCATCATATCTGCCTGAGATTCAGATCCGATTGGTGATGGGATACTTCAGACTCAGCATGTCTGAAAGAAAGTTTGCAACACGATTCGACGAGATGGCGTTGCGAGATTCTCGAGGAATGAACTAAGATAGCAAGCTCCAAAACATGAGCTGGTTCTGCTAAACACATGTGAACACGCTGTCCCAGACAAACATGACCACATAGTAGTCTTATAATAAAACACTACCGAGTTCTGATTAGGAACCATCATTGTGGATATCGAAGTCCTTACATAAGTCCGGATTAGCTCTTAGGAAGGAACTTCTTCTCCTTGAACAAATCAATCAGTCGCTTGTTGTGCTAGGAAATTCATATGGAATGAAGATGATCAGTCTATCAGACCATAGAATACCTCGCACATGCATGACTGACTTGGAATGGTACCAGAGGAAACAAAAACAACCTTTCTCGAACTCACGGCGGCAACTTGCACCAAATGCACATGAATTCGAGGAAGTCACTTCTTCCATCCAAGCATAGGCTTCATGAACGGGGCACGAAGATAATGCTTACAAAAGTTTCCAACACTAGGTTGATGTTCAACCTGAATCATTGGGGGAGACAAAATGCTGCTGATGGGCTCAACAACAACTCATCGGAATTTCCATATCACTGGACTTCCACCATCATGTGAACACGGTGATAGCATTGGTCGACCAAAAGATGTAATGGTGTATGCTCGAGGGATCAACCACGAGTAAGACAACATTACGAACATCGTTGGTTCTGATTTGACTTGACGATGGCCCATACTCAAGTCAAAGTTTTGACAAGGCAATAGATCCAACAACTGATCATGAGGACCAACCGATGGAGATATCATCTTTCTTCAGCACACACACACAAGGGTATCCCTTAGTGATGAACTAAGTCGGACAAGCTTTCATCTTCCAACTCTCCAAGTTGTTGTTTAGCTTAACCAACTAGCTCAGGGGCATCCAACACAGATTCTTGGAGAAAGGGTGGTTCACA
Organism: Aegilops bicornis; assembly: GCA_021605145.1. Classification (NCBI taxonomy): domain Eukaryota; kingdom Viridiplantae; phylum Streptophyta; class Magnoliopsida; order Poales; family Poaceae; genus Aegilops; species Aegilops bicornis. Next base: position 327,758,496 of record CM038674.1, on the reverse strand, counting down.
AGAAACCAACTTGGTCACGAGCTCAACATAACAGTCAGGGGACAACCTGGTAATGCTTCCGAGAAGATATTCGGAAAATCACGAACCACCGGTATGTTACTAAGCTCGAGAACAACCTTGCTTTTCAGGGAAAGATGATATGATCAAAAGAGTGAGGGATTGACACAATCCTATCTCATTGATCGGAAAGTGCACCAGGAAATAAGGACTAGGTAGCACAATCTATCTTAGAATGATAATTCAATAACCAACACGCTAAGAATGAGAATATTGTCCATTTACTACCAAGGAACGATTTGCTCGGAGTATTGATTTCGCGCATCACAGTACACTTGTCGGCATTCCGGTTAAAACAACACGGAACCGAGGAATGAATAATGATGGTGAGAAGTATCACTACATCAAGAATTCATAAGAGATGGTGCAATTCTTATGACAGTCCTGACATAAAGATGGTAACACTCCAAGGTAGAACAGAACAAAGCTGGATTGGCATTTGATCTGCGGAATACAAATGCTTTGACCCAATCCTAGAAATGGACAAGGCACTGAAGTTTATTTCTCCTAGTCATTCCAGAATAGAATGGCTCGACGGACCACAAGAATAATAGGCATCGATGGACACGGTTGCACAACTACTCCTGTCTATCAATTGATAGACGGGGGTCAGAAGACAACCAAGAGGGACAACTCAAGGAACATATAACTTTTCGTGTTGTGGAGGCATGGGTTAGTATGCCGAACAAATTCAACATATTTCTTCTGGATAACCCATGCAGAGAGGTAGAACTGGCAGATTGACAATTATGAATGGAGAACTCCTCAAGAGTACTCTGATTGTGATCCTTCGGTTCAGCGAGGAACTTCTGCCATAAGCGGTTCATAGTATTTGGAAGAAGGAAATACCACGGACCTCGAGGACTAATGCAAAGGTTACTAATAACCTAAAGGAACGAGCAAACACTATCAACATGAAGTAAGTAGGGTGAATCTCGGGTTCAAGAACCCAGGAATAGAATACCTACTACTAACTAGCATCACAGGATGCTTTCGAGAATAATGGCCAGAATCATCACACCAGGAACACAAAACATGGCTAGATTACTAGGTGACTCCCTAAAACAGCTAGGGTCATAATAATAGCTCCAACATATATGCCGAGGCGATAAAGTACCTCAACTCACCGATTAGTGTGCTTATTCTGACCAAAAAGGACATCGGGAACGGAAAGAAAGGATTTGCAAATGCATCAGACTATTTAGAGACTGGGATGACTCGGACAAAGATAACGGCTGTAAATGCTCAAAATGATTTGAGACATCCTGCAAAATAGTGGCATGACCACTCGTAAGCACAATATCAAGGTTCCGAGACCAACTATGAACACACGGAAGTAGTAGAAACTGAACTGAGATTTGAAACTATCAATTCTATAAGTCTATGGATTAGTAACACGTCATTCCTAATAGATAGATGAGAAGCCTAGTTCTTAAACCCCGTAGAAGAGAAGATGATGACTCAGATCAGAAGGCCATGAGGTATAAGGAGTAAAAAGAGCCTTACGTTCCCTTCCACAATCAATTCCCTTACATAACTAAAGCATTTCTAGACACAACTTCGACCAGTTTGGCTTGGTAATCCTACATGCAATCAGGGCTCGATACCGTGAGCTGCCGTAACCCGATTCCAAGTCACATCGATCTAGCCGGTAACACCTCATATCACTTTGCGGCCTCACGCATGGTATTCCCACGGGTGTCGCCTTACCATGGCCCGGGACCGTTTGTGCCTTTTGGCTCACGTATATGATGGTGTCGCTAGCATCCATATGACAGAGAACCCGGGCCGACATGGCTAGTCATGAACCCAAAGCGGCACTAACCCATGGGGACAGGCATACATGAATCACATTGAGCATGTTGGTCGCCAGCTGTGAATCCGGGCTGTAGCACTGGCTAACAGGACTGGGAACCCGGGCTGTAGCAGGCTAGGCAGGACTCTGGATGTCACCGCGTGACATTTCCTGAAGGGACGAACACGAGAACGAAGTGAAACACATGTCGGCGATCAAGTGTCCCGAGCAAGAGTCTTTGGGCTAGCAGGACTCGGTGAACCGGGCTGTAGCGGACTACTATGGCTCAAGGAAGCACTAGACTACATTTCCCCATCAGAGAGGCCGCCAAGGATAAACAACTAGATTGAAGGATCCCACACATACCAAGCATTTCAAACATACACACAATATGCTCGATATGTGTAAATACAACATGGTATCACAACATAACTCTACGACTCAAAGTATTTATTCATTAGGCTCCGAGGAGCGAGATATTACAAACATGAGTCTCTCGACCCAAAGATTCGTGAGCATACAAGTCAAACACATGCGGAAGCTTAACATGTCTGAGTACAGACAACTATAAATGAAAAAGGCTGAGAAGTCTGACTATCTACCAGATCCTGCCGAGGGCACAAGACCGTAGCTGAGGTAACAAGCTAAACGCCGAAGTCCACACGGAACTACTAGCAAGACTAACGTCTCTCTGCAAAACATCAAATAAGCAAACGTGAGTACAAATGTACTCAGCAAGACTTACATCAGAACTAACTACATATGCATCATTATCAACAAAGGGGGGGGTGGTGGAGTTTAACTGCAGCAAGCCAGCTTTGACTCAGTAGCTATCCTGAACTACGACTGCAAGTAACTCTTTTGAGGTGGCGCACACGAGTCCACATATTCACCATATCAATACACCACTATGGATCTGTTCCCGTCTCCCTACGAGAACGCCATCCATAGCACTCACGCTTATCTTGCGCATTTTAGGGTATCCACTTTCACTTGTCTCTGAACTGTTATAGGCAACCCAGAAGTCCTTTACCGTGGACACGTCTATTTGAGTAGATGATGTTAACCATGCAGGGGTGTACTTCTTCACACACGCTCTCACCACTTACCGCCATTTACACGACATGTACTCGGCAACCTTCAAGCGGAAGCCCAGCGAGGGTGTCGACCACGACCTGACTAAACACACGAGTCCCTAGTCCAGGTTTATCGCCTATTCGGGTTCCATCCGCACGGAGTCCGGCCGAGGTTTCCACTAACGGCCCCGAACGATGTGTGCAGGGTCCTGAGACACCAAACGGGCGAATCGGTACACCGTGCCACGTGCCTACCGCAACACAGCCCACCCCTAAGGTCAGCGCCAAGTGCGCCCCCAAAGATGCTACAAACACCGAAACTACTTTGCAACTCCCGGACGGAGGACAAGAGTGGTTAATAAGTCGAGAGGGTCAATTAAGGATCCCAATGTGTGGTAGTAACTGCTTTCATGGAGCACAAACACAGAACTCAGTTCACGAGGACGGCTGCAATGAGACAACCCACCATGTACTCCTACATGGCCTCTCACCGCTACCTTTACCAAATCGTGTTCAGACACTTAGCTCTCAACAAGAGGGACATGTTCACACACCTCCGATTCATCCCGATGAATCAGACCTGACTCAACTCTAAGCAAGAGTAACGCATGACAAACAAGCATGAATGAGTAGGCACATCAGGGCTCAAACAACTCCTACTCATGCTAGTGGGTTTCATCTATTTACTGTGGAATGACAGGTCATGCAGAGGATAAAGGGGTTCAGCTACCGCAACAAGTAACAGATGAATCGTTGTTGTCCTAATGCAGTAAAGAGAGCAGGAGCAAGAGAGTGGGATTAGATCGGAATGAACAAGGGGGTTTTGCTTCCCTGGCACTTCTGAAGATAATATAGTTCTTCATCGGTGTCATCGAACTCATCGTCGAAACCACGTCTATCGGGAGGGAACAATCACCGACAAGCAAAGAAGAAACACAATCAATGCCATGCAACAAAATGATGCATGAATGTGACATGGCAATATGTTGTTGATTGGCCTAATGCAACTAGCAACAAGTTAAATGGAGTTGGTTTGAACCCTAGGTTCAAATTCAAACTTCATATGTGAGAGTTTAAATGCCATTTATATGATTTGGCCTAAATAGCAGCCATATGTTGTTCTAAGATGCATGAAAATGTATAGATGGATAGATTGGATTTTTCTGATCATTTTTCATATATAATTTATTTGATTTGGAGCTACGGTTGAATTACTATGATTTTTAGAAGTTAGCACTATTTTCTGGAATTTCCTGTATTAAAATAAATCCAGAAAATAGCTTATTGCATCAGCATGACATCAGTGTGACATCAACAGGTCCACACGCCAGGTCCAGGTCAAACCTGACCAGTGGGACTCATACGTCAGTGTCTCAGGCTGGTTTAGGTGGATGACAAGTGGGACCGGTCAACGGCCATGTCAGCGAGGTCAACTCCGACGCGTGGGGCCACTGTGATTAGTTAAAACTAAACATGGATTAAGCTGTGTGGTTAATTAAGGGCGTGGGGCCCGGTTGTCATTGACCCGTGGAGTTAACTGATCGGTGGTTAGCGCTATTTAAGCGAGTGCCACGTCATCTAATCACCGACTAATCACCGGCGGTAAGCAGACGCGGCGGCGTTGCCCGTCCGGCCAACTCCGGCGACGGGAGCAAGCGGGGCTGGTCTCGTTGGATCGGCCGCGTCAAAGGCCCGATGGTGGTGGTTGCGAGGGTGGGGCAGCCGGAGACAGCGGGGAGGAGCTTCGGCGCGGTGGCCGGAGCTTCGGGCGTGAGCAGCGGTCTTCTTGATGCGTGAGGCGGCGCGTGCGAGGCATCAACAGGCTCTACGCGGAGCGGGGATCAAGAAGGGCACGACGGTCGGGCTGTTGTGTGGCCGAGGACACGTCGGCGGCGAGCACAGGCGGCGGCGCGTGCGGGTGGATGCGGTGCGGCAGCTACGGCGTGCGAGAGAGGGAGCAGAGAGGGGGAGCAGGGGCAGGAGCTTACGGCGGTTGCGACGAGGCGAACGGCGAGCTCGGGGAAGCAGAGGCGGTGACGAATCTGACGGCGGCGATCGTCGGGGCAGAGGTTGATGACGACAGCGATGGCGATGTTCTAGGGCCTCCTGTGATGCGTGGCTCGGTGTGGAGGATGGAGACGGAGCTCGGGGACACGTCCATGGGGCTAGGGCTAGCCGGTGGCCATGGTGGCAGTGAACGGCGGCGGCGGCTCTCTGTTCGGGCGAAGAACGAAGAGGGAGAGGGGAAAATGGCCAGGAAATAAGGGGGGGGTCGGCACGGCCTCGTCCACGTCTCCTGGCGCGGGGTTGGGGGGAAGGAGGCGTCGACACGGCGAAGCAGGAGGTGGCCGGGTGCGCCTGCTTGTGTCGGCCACGCGCCTGTGCCTACTGGCGCGAGGAGGAAGGCGACAGGGGGGCGGCCAGTGGGCTGGGCCGCACAGCGCTGGACCAGCACGGGGGAGCTGGGCCGGTTGGTGGGCGCCAGGTAAGTTGCACAGGTAATTCTCTCTCTCTCTCTCTCTCTCTCTCTCTCTCTCTCTCTCTCTCTTTTATTTCCTGTTTTCTATTATTTCTGTAACTTCGGGGCTTTAATAAAAATGCCAGGGCATTTCCGAAAATCATGAAACTAGGCATGGCTACTGTTTAGAATATATCCAACAGTAAACATTTTAGTTTATGATTATTTGAGCATTTAAAATATTTTATAGCATGTAAATGCCCAAATGCAAATACAATATGAATTAATTCAAAATTCCAGAATGGCCTAAAAATATGTGCATCATTTTTGTCAGAGGTGCTGGACCAATTCAAAAATGATGAACATTTCTAAAGGCAGTTTGGGATTATTGAAAAGATTTAAGTTTGAACCTGGTTGAATTCCATTTGCTGCTAGGGTTTATTATCCCCCATTTCAAATTAAAGAAGTAATTTAGACAAGATGCATGGATGCTTGTGCCACTAAATTGCAAACAATTCTAGGGCTGTGACATTTCCATGGTGCACTTTATTTTCCTGTTTAACAACAATAAAATATGTTTGAGGGCAGAATAGTACCAAATCCAAAATATGCACATGGGGATCTTCCGGAATTTTGTTTGTTGTTCCGGCCTCATTTGGCTTCCCTAAATAGATAGTTTACTTATGCTTCACCTCATGCCATGTTTTACCATTGTCGAAATGTCTTGTGCACCTGTATTCCGAGTCTGATCGGAGGGTCCCGCGATGGAGGATTGTCTCCGCGGATCGTGAGCTTGTCATGGGCTAAGTTGGGACAACCTTGCAGGGTTTGATCTTTCGAAAGCAGTGCCCGCAGTTATGTGGCAGATGGGAGTTTTTATTATCCGGTTGTAGTGGACTTGAACTAAACTTAATTAAAATACTACAACCATGTGCGTAACCATGACTGTCTGTTTTCGGGTGCATTCGAGAAGAGTACACGGATGGGTTGTGTTTGAACGTAAGTAGTTCAGGATCACTTCTTGATCATTACTAAATTGCGACCGTTGCGTAGATTCTCACTTTATTCTTGTACTCGTAAGTTAGCCACCATACAATGCTTAGTCGCTTGCTGCAACCTCACCATTTATCCTTTCCATACCCATTAAGCTTTGCTAGTCTAGATACCCATGGTAATGGGATTGCCGAGTCCTCGTGGCTCACAGATTACTACAAAAACAGTTGCAGGTACATGTAAAGATAAGCTTTCATGTGAGAACAATGCTTGCTTGCTTGGAGTCCTTCTGCTTTTTCTTGTTCGATCAAGGAATAGATTCCGGGTCGGGGGGCTTGGGATTAGCAGGGCGGATATCGTTCTTGTTTTTTGATTGATTTCATCCATAGTCGGATCCTGCTCTTCTGTTTGATGATTGTGATGTATGGATGAACTATTGTATTCATGTTGTAACTTGTGGGGAGTGTAAGCCTTTACCTTGTATTCTCATCTATTCAGTACATGGTATGTTGTAATGATATCCACCTTGCTATGCGCTCGGAATACGATTGTGCCCCGATCATGAATTCATCATGTGATTGGGATAGAATCGCATCTTGGGTGCTACAAGTTGGTATCAGAGCCTTACCAACTTTAGGAGCCCCTTGATTGATCGAACCGCTGACATTGTTGAGTGTAGAGGAAAACTGTTTTGAGTCTCAGTTATATCGGAGAGTGGGAATTCTTTTTACTCCTTATCCCCTTCGTCGCTCTAGTGAGGACTCCTGACGTAGATGTTTTGACTTCACTCTCCTCTTTTTCACTCAATTTTTTTAGGATCATGCGGGTATTGTGGAATCGGTCCGATATCATTGTGATGGGAATTCTGTCTTGGTGCCTCCTGACATTTAGGGGTTGTGGCAGTGTCCTGGGGAGTTGAGCTCCAAGGTGTTTTTGTCAAAGTGCTTATCGGATCAGTTTCGGAATACCAGAGGTCACCGACATAAAAAACGCTTCTATACTCTTTGTGGTGAGAGTAGTTTGACGATACCCAGTACTGGGGAGAGCGATCAGATGTATTGCCACATCTAGTATATCGGATGTTTTAGAAGATCTGAGGTACACGATATCCGAGGTTTTGTTGTTTATGTGTTGACGGATGGAAACAGTTGGAGTGTAGTATTTGTTAGTTGTGTGAGATATTTGTGCCTCCCTATATCCCCAACACCAGATTGCATAACTAGAAAGTTTCGAGAGTTAATAGGTGGGAATTCAAGTAGTTACCTAGGATATCTTTTCGACAGATGCATAATATGAGATTGGGTTTCGACGTCTAGTGGTCCCCCTATCCACAGTCATTTTTACAGTGGTCTCGTTGTGTCTTAAGGAGTCCTTGGCTACGCTGACTCGGGGACGCTTCGTATGTCATGTGCACTGCCTTGTACATGATGGTGTTGTACGATCGAGCCTGTGTGGGCCACCACGAAAATTTCGGATGAAATCCCTATCATATGTTTGTTTCCGGCTTATTCGGTAAGCCAAATCCTTTGTTTTGTTTTGAGTTGTGGTGTTCGAGTTGCTTCTAAGTCAAGTGTTGATTCCATACCTTTTCCTAAGCGGTGTTCTCATATTTGTATGTTAATGCTAATCCTTCTTGATGATCGAGATTTTCATTTCAATCATTTCCAACCGGTGCACTTCCCTTCAAGCCCGAGGATTGTCCGTTCATCCGTCCCCAAGTTGCCTTTGTTTTCCCACCATCCCACCCTTTTCTTCAAGGACTCACATTCTTAGTCAAGTATCCAATCTATTCATGTGAAGTCTCTCCATTTTTTTCCTTCAATGTTCTTATCTGGTGTTTCCTTGTGAAGATGCTCAGGAGCTTCAAGATCATCATTCTTCGTTCTCATTTTCTTTTCGAGTGGATTCAATTCAAGCTTTCGGTGTTGATCATATCCCTTTCCTCGTTGAAATGCATTCTCATGCCGATGCACCTCTTAATCATTCACCTCTCGCTATTCATTTGGTCCGGAGTGCTGAAGATATCTCAAAAGATTCGTGTTTCCATTCTTAATCCGTTCAAGCTATTTTGAGGTTATTATCTCATTCATGCCATGTAATTCAACCGGTGCAATCTCTCTTTTAAAATCACTTCAACGGTCTATCTTTGAGTGGCCCCTAACCCACCGGTCTTTTCCCAGGATCTGACCTGAATCTTCTAATTTTTTCCGGAGCTATTCTCAAATTCTTTTGAAGTTTGACGTAAGAATGAATTATCATCAGTCATATGTCTTAATCCAAGATCTTTCAAATTCTTTTCATCGTTGGTTGAACCTTTTTATTCTTCATTCCGGAGTGCCTCAACAATTCATGGTGGTGTTTCTCGTTGTCATTCTCAGCCTTTGAAGACTAAAGCAGAGTTTTCCTCTAAATCTTGGCCCATTCTCTTGAAGATGCATGGTTCTAGCTTCATGTTATGCTTATAATTGTTTTCAATTGTGAGAATTCTCTTCGTATTCATCCGAAGCATTTCAGTAGTGTTTCCATTTTCTTCTTTCGAAGGCCATCATTTCAGAAATTCTTCGTTCTCGACGTTCATGTGACGCCCGGATAATCAAGCTACAGTTACCTCTGCTAATGATGCTACGTCACCACTCTTACTGTTATTAACCTCGCATTGATTCGAAGCCGTTTTAAATTTAAAATTCTAAATATAGGCAAACGACAAAAGTTTTCAAATTATTAAACAAAAATGTTCGGTGTGTGACAAATATTGCTATGGTAATTATTTTGAAGAAAACATAATTTTACAAAATACCTAAATGCCCTAAACTAAATAAAACCGAAAAAAGAAATAAATAAAAGAAAAGGGGAAAAGACAAAAAAAAAGAAAAATAGAAAGAGAAACCCCCTGGCTTGCCCGGCAGGCCGCAGAAGCCCCCTCCTTGGGCCTCGGCCCACCAGGCCCAACCGCCACCCTCCCCTTATCCACTCACTCCTCCCAAACCCTAACCACCCCGCACTTCTCCCCCCACTCGCTCTCCCTCCTCCCCGATCCATATCGGATCGAGAAACGAACCACCCGCCTCCCACAGCGACCACGCCGCCCCTCGCCGTTGGACGCCGCCGCCCGGAGCCCGCGCCACCTCGCCGGCCTCCTCCTCCTCCCCACGTCGGACCTCCTAGTCCTCTTCTCCAGCCATGCTCGGACGCCAACGCCGCTCGCCGTCACCGCCACCTTGCCCCCGTCGTTGATCTGCCTCGCCGGACCTCCCCAGGCCCACTGCCTTTGCCCTACGGCCCCACCGCGAGGCCCCTGGCCTCTCCCTCTCTCCCGTCGTCGTGGTCGCCCTTCTCTGCACGCGCACGCGCTCACGGCCGTGGCCTCCTCTCCCCTCGTTCTCTGTCGTCGACGTTGTCCGCCGCGCCCCGTCGCGGTTCCCCACGCGCCCGCGCCAGCTCGGCGACGACCGCGCCCGCGCCCTGCTTCTCCCCTTTTGCCCCGTCGCGGCCTCGCCACTGCCATGCCGGCGAACCCCCGTCTCGCCATGGCCCCGACTGGTTGTGTCCAGTGCGGGCACCCGCAGCGCCCAGCGCACCTCGCCGCAGCCCCCTGCGCCCCAACACCTCCTTTGGCTCGGACTGGCGCACAAACGGGTTGACGCCCGCAGTGCCCCGGTGCCCGAATCGCCCAGCGCCCATTTGGCCCTATGGGCCACTGACTAGGGGGCCCCACCCCCTGAAACATTATTAAAAAATAAGATAAAAAAAGAATAAAAATAAAAATAAATGTAATTAACTAAGTAATTAATTAATTAATTTAATTAATCATAATTAGATTAATCTAAGCACTAATTAACCTAATTAACTGTTAGTTAACTAATCAGTCAATGACAGCCGGGACCCACGCGTCTGTTTGACCAGTCAACACCTCTGTTGACTGCTGACGTCATGCTGATGCAATAATACTAATTTTGAAATAATTTGATAATAATAATTTAGAAAATCATTTAAAACTTTAAAAATTAATATAAAATAAACCGTAGCTCCGATGGAAAAACTTTGTACATGAAAGTTGCTCAGAACGACGAGACGAATCCAGATACGCAACCCGTTCGTCCGCCACGCACCCCTAGCATAGAGAACACGCAACTTTCCCCCTCCAGTTCATCTGTCCAAAAATGCCAAACACCGGGGATACTTTCCCGGTTGTTTCCACCCTTCGCCGGTATCACCTCCTACCGCGTTAGGTCACCCCTAGCACCGCTTATTGCCATGTTATGTTATGTGATGCCTTGTGTGCTCCGTACTTACTGTTTCTTCCCCCTCTTCTCTCGGTAGACTACGAGACCGACGCTGCTGCTACCCAGTTCGACTACGATGTTGACGACCCCTCCTTCTTGCAAACCTTCCAGGCAAGCCCCCCCCTCGATCACCAGATATCGCCTATTCCTTCTCTATACTGCTTGCATTAGAGCAGTGTAGCATGTTACTACTTTCGGTTAATTGTATTCTGATGCATAGCATGTCATTGTTGCTACAGTTGTTACCCTTACCTGCTATCCTACTGCTTAGTATAGGATGCTAGTGTTCCATCAGTGGCCCTACACTCTTGTCCGTCTGCCATGCTATACTACTGGGCCGTGATCACTTCGGGAGGTGATCTCGGGTATATACTATATACTTTATACTGTTACATTACTTGTGATACTGTTCGGAGATGGGGGCTGAAGGGGCAGGTGGCTCCATCCCTAGAGAGGTGAGCTCGGGTTCCCGACGGCCCCGATCACATTACTTTGTGGTGGAGCGACAGGGCAGGTTGAGACCGCCTAGGAGAGAGGTCGCCCTGGCCCTATTCGGCGTTCGCGGATACTTAACACACTTAACGAGATCTTGGTATTTGATCTGAGTCTGGCTACTGGCCTATACGCACTAACCAACTACCGCGGGAACAGTTATGGGCACTCGAAGTCGTGGTATCAGCCGAAGCCTTCGTGACGTCAGCGACTGAGCGGCGCGCGCCGGTTTGGAACGTAAACCTGCTCTTGCATTAAGGGGGCTAGTTCTGCTTCCGGCCACGCATAGCGTGTGGTGTGTGCTAAGGGCGATGGGCCCAGCACTGTGGCGCTTAGGTTTAGACCAGCCTGACCTCTCTGCTGGCCTAGGTGGGGCTGCGACGTGTTGATCTTCCGCGGCGGACATGACCCGTAAAAGTGTGTCCGCCAAATGGGATCAAGCGTGTTGGGCTATGTGGTGCACCCTGCAGGGTAGTTAATCTATTCAAATAGCCGTGATCTTCGGTAACATGACGACTTGGAGTTGTACCTTGACCTTATGACAACTAGAACCGGATACTTAATAAAACACACCCTTCCAAGTGCCAGATACAACCCGGTGATCGCTCTCTAACAGGGCGATGAGGAGGGGATCACCGGGTAGGATTATGCTATGCGATGCTACTTGGAGGACTTCAGTGTACTCTCTCCTACATGCTGCAAGACGGAGGCTGCCAGAAGCGTAGTCTTCGCTGTGATTAGTTATCCCCTCTTATTACGGCATTCTGCAGATTCACCCACCGATATGGCCCTTTACACATATACCCATGCATATGTAGTGTAGCTCCTTGCTTGTAGTACTTTGGATGAGTACTCACGGTTGCTTTTCTCCCCTTTTCCCCTTCCCTTCTACCTGGTTGTCGCAACCAGATGTCGCAGCCAGAGCCGACGCCACCGTCGACGACTCCTACTACAATCGGAGGTGCCTACTACTACGCAGCTGGCCGACGGCGCACTGTGAGTAGTTAGGAGGATCCCAGGCAGGAGGCCTGCGCCTCTTTCGATTTGTATCCCAGTTTGTGCTAGCCTTCTTAAGGAAAACTTGTTTAACTTATGTCTATACTCAGATATTGTTGCTTCCGCTAACTCATCTATGATCGAGCACTTGTATTCGAGCCCTCGAGGGCCCTGGCTTGTATTATGATGCTTGTATGACTTATTTATGTTTCAGAGTTTGTCTTGTGATATCTTCTCGTGAGTCCCTGATCTTGATCGTACACATTTGCGTGCATGATTAGTGTACGATTGAATCAGGGGCGTCACAAGTTGGTATCAGAGCCATCGCTCAGGAATCCCCCTTTCCAACTCCTTGGCTGAAGTTGAGTCTAGTCATTGAAAAGGTTTTACTAACATGGTTGTGCGGCTTACGGGCCCACGTCGCCATTGGGTGGTACTAGGATCTTTTACTCCTTGTCTATACTCTGGGACTCTGATCTCTCTTCTATTCGGGTTAAATGAATTTTACTAAATCTAACATTAGGATCTCATTATCACTTTCACCCGGAGAGCCTCTTATTACTGATGATCGTCTGCTGCACGTGAAGATCCTGAAGATACTCTCCGCTATTAACCCGAGAACTTGTGTTCATCGCGTTTGCAATTCCCTTCCACCGTCAACCCTTATGGATAACTACTTGCAGTTGTTATTCTTACATTCATCCCTAGTTTGTCTTGTTATTACAAGATACCCCGAAACCCTCATCGTTGTTTTGATAATCCTTTGAGCTTACTGCCTTGCTGTTCTTTGTCACCTGAATACCCAAACGGATAATTCCTCGCACTTGCCAAGTATCCCCTCATCCCTAGCCGTTCATGTCTTTCACAATAGTCTTGAAACTACCATTCGATCTTTCGAAAATCTTCGGCAGCCATTTGCTCTTGAAATTCTTGCTTGCTTTCATTATGGTTATTCCCATAAGTCTAGTAATCTTATTGGCATCCTTTGTCACTATCATTTTGTGTCCATTGATTCTATATGTGTGCGAATGCACGCAATCATCAGTTGATCCTTATAAATTATATTTTTGGCTACTTTCGAACATGAGCTGGTTCTCGGCCAATCAGATTGCCATCGACTGTACCCCTAAGTCTATTCAACTTATCCATCCTTGATCCGAGCATTTGCTCCTGATCCCTTGATTTGAAAATCATAATTCCTTTGCTATTTAAACGTTGAATTATTTAGTTGTTCTATAAACCGATGCATTTGCATTCTTTCTTCCTCTGATTGGGTATCGATACTCACATCAGCTCCATTGTGGATCGCCATATCCACTGTTGGATTATTATATCCGACAGTGTCCTTCATAATTAATCACCTTGTGAGTCCTTCTCCGATACATAATGCCTTTGGTAAATTGTATCCTTACCTTTTGAAGCTTATGGTATATGTTCGTAAGAAGCCCCGATGGGATTGAACCAACGCCTTTCCTTATCGGTGTGAACACGAAGGATTTCACGAGTCATACTTATCTGGTATTGCACCAGGTAAAACTTTCAACAACTAATGTCATCTTCGAAATACGAGAGGTGAATGGAAGATTATGCATTGAGGAAGTGGGAGTCGATCTCGAACCTTGTGTTCATGCCCATGGACGCGATGTATATCCTATCATGGAAGCTTCTTGTAATAATAACTATTTCCTTGATAACTAACATATGGTATCTGTGAATTGATCCCTTGCAACCGTGGTTCCGACCATGATTGCTCTTCTTTGATCCCATTTCTCGGACAAGTTAAAACATTTGTCTTCTACATATCAATGCGTCTGCCTGACCTCTATTATGATCTACTTTCGAGTATTACCCCGGGTATCTCGAGGATATCATGCCATTGCTCTACATCTTATGAATTTTTGAAGAAAGTACTACCTTTCCCTGTCGGTGTCACTTCATGGGTGCTGGGTTGTTTGTCAACCCAAAACACCGATAAGTGAATCGGTTCCGCACTCCGAATCAATAAATCTAAGTAATTTTCGTTGCTTATGAGTTTATTAATCCTTCAAATCATTTCTAACCTGATCGGCTATATCATTACCGTGCAAACTTCTATCTACGCTACCTGGTCCATCTTCCCGGAGCACAACTTTTGACGATGAGCCAAGCTTACGTCGATCTTCCTCGTCTTATCATTTCGCCTTGAACATCAAGCTTGATTCCGAGTGTGTGTCGTATCCGTGGTTCCAATGACACTTTGCTTCACCATTGCTTTTTCTTGATGCCGTCGTTGTTCGATTGCTTCTTCGTGAAATCTTTCGACAATTGTGTCGGGATCATCATCAACATTTTGAGCTCTTCCAGGATATCAATTGAATTCATGAAGAGAAATACCATCCTTTCCCTCGATGATTTATATTATCATCGACCACTTTATTGCCTCCCGTTCAACACAAACTTGTTCGTGTTTCGTGTTATACCTTGAGCTCCATGCTATCCAGCAATTTTTCTCCTTTACCTTGGAGTATTACCTTCTTTTTGACAATAATGTCGTGAGAATTTCACCACCTCTTATGCATTCTTGGTACAAGTGATACTTCCTGCCATCTCCGCTCCTTCCTTGGTTCCCGTGTTGTTTCTAACCGGAAAACCGACAATTGAACTGGTCAGACGACTTCAAAATTCTAGCAACCCTATTGCTTTGAAGTTACTGGTTGATATTTCATTCTTAGACCATTGGTTATCGAATCACCATACTAACATTGATTGTGCTACCTAGGCCCATATTTCGGGTGCACCTTTCAACCAATGTTCAATTGGGTATGTTTCCTCGAGCATACCTCATTGTATCTTTTGCTCTAACAATTGTTATCTCCATGTTCACCTAATCGTGGAGATCCATCTTTTCGAAATCCCCATGAATTGTAGCTGAGTTCATCAACCACCCCTTCATCCTCTCCTTGGTTAAATGGTGAACTCATCAATCTTATGACGACTTCTCATCAATTCGTGTCGCACCTTTTTATCTCAGGATCCTGAGTCTGAGTTATCCTAACACCAATCAGATCTGAATCTCGATCAGATATGATGGTTGGAACATATTTCCAAGAGTTATAACATTGGTCTTCGTATATGGCCCGGTAATATAATGTCATGCCTAGCACCTCTGGCCGGAGGCCCTATTGTTATAGTTTCCTTTTTAGCAAGATTGTCCATTTCTCCATGAGGGAATTGTAAGACTTATTCTACAAGTTGTTCCAAATGGATCCTTCCTATATTCAAAGGCCGACCTTTGCTTGAAGACCATGTCAATGCTATCTCGAAGCATGTATGTGATACTCTGATTTTCAACAAGAACATTTGAAGCCCAATGCTAAATGTTTCTTGCTCAATTATCCTAACACCGTTGTATGGGTAATGTCATGAAATTTCTCTCCCCTACCTAAGGAGTTTTCTTCATAATATCCTGTCATGGATATCATGCTCGCTTTGTCCTTGGGAAGGATATACCCCTGAATTATGTGTTTAAATTTCCTTTCCATTGTTCTGTTTAACCTGATGATCACACTTTCCTTTCCATTGGTTTGTTTGACCTTTCTTGTGATCTATATAATCTAAGCAGTAATAATTCACTGCTTATGTAAACACCTAGGTGTACAACTCCGCCAAAGGAGACCCTGCTTTCTATTGTTGATGACATTTCGTAATCACGATTGATGGGAACTTTGCCTCTTGGCCCGCCTCGCTTCAACGAAAGGTGAAAATGGTTCTCTTCGTCCCTCGCCCTTGGTACCGACGTTGTTGCCGACATAATCGACATGCTACTCTGACATGCCTTGCTATCGTGATCGTACAAGATGTCAGCCCCTTTCTACTTTTAACCCACATGGTGGGCCCATAACCCACAGTTCCACAGGATCGAAACCTGACTCTCCTGTACAACCTGTTGTCAAAGTTATTCCTCATGCTTGACTTTGTATGTAATTCACGGGCCACTTGTCTGTTGTCTATTCTGGTATCGGACACAATACTTATTCACGTTGCTCTAAACCCCTTTCGCACTCTGCTTCAGGCAATGAACGATTGCCTATCCGCTTGAAACTTCTTATTGCACCGTCTTACTTTGCTCTCGATGTGTGTCATTTGTTCAACTCGAGAGATACTCATATGTTCATTCTTGGGATACCCCGGATGAATTTCCTTATAACATCCTTTCATTGTAGAGCTGCCCTTACCTATTCGTAAGTACGACGGAGTTCCCGAAGAAAGGACGACAACTTCATCATGATGCTTTGGAATAAAGAATTGAAGACATCAACGAAAGGGATTAACTTCTTCGAGAAGAATCGTTAGAATTTCGTAACCTATTCTTCCCCCTTACTCCCCACTTAAATCTCGGGACGAGATTTCTTGTAGTGGAGGAGAATTGTGACGCCCGGATAATCAAGCTACAGTAATCTCTGCTAATGATGCCACTTCACCACTCTTACTGTTATTAACCTCGCAATGATTCGAAGCCGTTTCAAATTTAAAATTCTAAATATAGGCAAACGACAAAAGTTTTCAAATTATTAAACAAAAATGTTCGGTGTGTGACAAATATTGCTATGGTAATTATTTCGAAGAAAACATAATTTTACAAAATACCTAAATGCCCTAAACTAAATAAAACCGAAAATAGAAATAAATAAAAGAAAAGGGGAAAAGACAAAACAACAAAAAAAGAAGAAGAATAGAAAGAGAAACCTCCACTTACAGGCTTCGCACGGCAGTCAAGAAGCCCCTCCTCCTTGGGCCTCACAAGACCAGCCCAACCGCCACCCTCCCCTTATCCACTCACTCCCTCCCGAAACCCTAACCACCCCACACTCCCCCCCCCACACTCGCTCTCCCCCTCCTCCCTGATCCAGATTGGATCGAGGGAAACAAACCACCCCGCCCTCCCTGACGACCGCGCCGCCCCTCGCCGTTGGACGCCGCCGCCCGGAGCCCGCGCCACCTCGCCAGCCTCCTCCTCCTCCCCACGCCGGACCTCCTCGTCCTCTTCTCCATCCATGCTCGGACGCCAACGCCGCTCACCGTCGCCGCCACCTCGCCCCCGTCGTTGATCTGCCTCGCCGGACCTCCTCGAGTCCACTGCCTTTGCCCTACGGCCCCACGGTGAGGCCACTGGCCTCTTCCTCTCTCCCGCCGCCGTGGTCGCTGCTTCAGACGCTGCGACGCGCCACGGCCGTGGCCTCCTCTCCTCGTTTCTGTGGTCGATGTTGTCCGTCGTGCCTGTCATGTTCCCCACGCGCAAGGCCAGCTCGGCGACGATCAGCGCCGCGCCCTACTCCTCCCTTGCCCGTCGTGGCCTCGCCATCGCCACGTGAACCCCCTCTCGCCAGTGGCACCGATTGGTTAAGGCGAAGGCGCGCCTCGGCCAAGCAGCCCGGCCTCAAAGACCTCGTTGGCTCGGTAGGCGCCAAACGGGCCGACGCCTGGCCTTGCCAATCGCAGTGCCCATTTGGCCCTATGGGCCACTGACTAGGGGGCCCCAACCCCTGAAACGTTATTAAAAAAATAAGATAAAAAAAGAATAAAAATAAAAATAAATGTAATCAACTAATTAATTAATTAATTAATTTAATTAATCATAATTAGATTAATTTAAGCACTAATTAACCTACTTAACTGTTAGTTAACTAATCAGTCAATGACAGCCGGGACCCACGCGTTTGTTTGACCAGTCAACACCTCTGTTGACTGCTGATGTCATGCTGACGTCATGCTGATGCAATAATACTAATTTTGAATTAATTTAATAATAATAATTTAGACAATGATTTAAAACTTTAAAAATTAATATAAAATAAACCGTAGCTCGAATGGAAAAACTTTGTACATGAAAGTTGCTCAGAACGACGAGACGAATCCAGATACGCAGCCCGTTCGTCCGCCACGCTCCCCTAGCATAGAGAACACGCAACTTTCCCCCTCCGGTTCATCTGTCCGAAAACGCCAGACACCGGGGATACTTTCCCGGTTATTTCCACCCTTCGCTGGTATCACCTCCTACCGTGTTAGGTCACCCCTAGCACCGCTTATTGCCATGTTATGTTCTGTGATGCCTTTTGTGCTCAGATTTCATCGCTTTCTTCCCCTCTTCTCTCCGGTAGACTACGAGACATTGCCATCACGTAGTTCGACTACGATGTTGACGACCCCTCCTTCTTGACAGAGCTTCCAGGCAAGCCCCCCCCCCTCGATCACCAGATATCTCCTATTTCTTCTCTATACTGCTTGCATTAGAGTAGTGTAGCATGTTACTGCTTTCGATTAATCCTATTCTGATGCATAGCCTATCATTGTTGCTACAATTGTTACCCTTACCTGCTATCCTACTGCTTAGTATAGGATGCTAGTGTTCCATCAGTGGCCCTACACTCTGTCCGTCTGCCATGCTATACCACTGGGCCATGATCACTTCGGGAGGTGATCTCGGGTATATACTATATACTTTATACTGTTACATTACTTGTGATACTGTTCGGAGATGGGGGCAGAAGGGGCAGGTGGTTCCATCCCGGTAGAGGTGAGCCTGGGTTCCCGCTGGCCCCCGACTGTTACTTTGTGGCGGAGCGACAGGGCAGGTTGAGACCGCCGAGAGAGGTGGGCCTGGCCCTGTTCGGCGTTCGCGGATACTTAACATACTTTACGAGATCTTGGTATTTGATCTGAGTCTGGCTACTGGCCTATACGCACTAACCAACTACGCGGGAACAGTTATGGGCACTCGGCGTCGTGGTATGAACCGAAGCCTTCATGACGTCAGCGACTGAGCGGCGCGCGCCGGTTTGGAACGTAAGCCTGCTCTTGTATTAAGGGGGCTAGTTATGCTTCCGGCCGCCCACGCAAGGTGCAGGTGTGTGTTAAGGCGATGGGCCTGCACTGCGGCGCTTAGGTTTAGACCGGCGTCTTGACCTCTCTGTTGGCCTAGGTGGGGCTGCGGCGTGTTGATCTTTTCGGCCGGGCATGACCCGTAAAAGTGTGTCCGCCAATGGGATCAAGCGTGTTGGGCTATGTGGTGCACCCTGCAGGAAGTTAATCTATTGAATAGCCGTGATCTACGGTAACAGGACGACTTGGAGTTGTACCTTGACCTTATGACAACTAGAACCGGATACTTAATAAAACACACCCTTCCAAGTGCCAGATACAACCCGGTGATCGCTCTCTAACTGGGCGACGAGGAGGGGATTGCCGGGTAGGATTATGCTATGCGATGCTACTTGGAGGACTTCAGTCTACTCTCTCCTACATGTCAAGAAGACCGGAGGCTGCGAAGCGTAGTCTTCGGCTGTGATTAGTTATCCCCTCTTATTACGGCATTCTGCAGTTCACCACCGATATGGCCCTTTACACATATATCCATGCATATGTAGTGTAGCTCCTTGCTTGCGAGTACTTTGGATGAGTACTCACGGTTGCTTTTCTCCCCCTTTTCCCCCTTCCCTTCTACCTGGTTGTTGCAACCAGATGTCGGAGCCCAGGAGCCAGACGCCACCGTCGACGACTCCTACTACACCGGAGGTGCCTACTACTACGTGCAGGCTGCTGACGACGACCAGGAGTAGTTAGGAGGATCCTGTGCAGGAGGCATGCACCTCTTCGATCTATATCCCAGCTTTGTGCTAGCCTTCTTAAGGCAAACTTGCTTAACTTATGTACGTACTCGGATATTGTTGCCTCCGCTGACTCGTCTATGATCGAGCACTTGTATTCGAGCCCTCAAGGCCCCTGGCTTGTATTATGATGCTTGTATGACTTATTTATGTTTTAGAGTTGTGTTGTGATATCTTCCCGTGAGTCCCTTATCTTGATCGTACACATTTGCATGCATGATTAGTGTATGATTTAATCGAGGGCGTCACAGTTCACCTCTCATTCTTAATTTCTTCCGGTGCATCGTTCAAGTATTCTCTAGTCAGCTTGTCATCTCTTCGTCCTCTTGCATCTAATTTTTTTTCTCTCAAGTATTTTTATTCGTTTTCTAATCCTTACCTATGATTTTTCCCTTTACTTTGTTCGTTTTCAATTCCTACGGTGGTTCATTCAAGATTTCTCTTCCTTCGTTATCACATTAATTCATTTCTTCTTTCCAAAATCCTTCCGGCGAGTCGTTCAAGATTTCTCAAGTTCGCGCTATATCTCTCCTTAATCCTTTTCGACAGGAATAAGTAGTATGCCAAATCTATTGCTTGTCATCAATTTAATTTCATGAAGGATAAGCATACAACAAATCTTATTCTTGTTTCCTCTAGGTGATTCAATTCTTTTTTCGGAGTTTGTTCATGATGAATAAATTCTCGGTTCTAGTGTTTCATATTTTTCTTTTCCAGAGTTCCAAGTTTTCTTAGTATATCTTCATGAAGCTCCATCTAAATCATCGCAAGGCTTCAATCTTATTCTTTTCAACCTTCCTTTCTTTCTAGCATCATTTTGTTACCGGAGTTCTTCATGAAGGCTCAACATGGTGGTTCATCAAAGATTTCATTCATTCGCGAAGCATTCTTCAAGATTTTTTGTTGGAAGAGCTCAAGTATTCTTCTTCTTGCATTTCGAAGTGCAATTATTTCTATCTTATCCTTTGGGATGGTGTTATGACATTCTTGATAATTTCCCTTCGTATTTCATGATTCAAAAGTTTTCAAGAGTGACATATTTTAAACCAATCATTTTCAATTTGTTCAGGAGATCTTTTTGACCCAACAATTTCTTTGTTGGTGTTATCTTGGTATAGATTTCAGTTAAAGCCTTCCCTAAGGAATGTTGCTAATTGTGGTGCTTATCAATTATCCAAGTTTTCTCCTATCCACTATGTGAAAGAAGTTTTCCATCTCTCCGTTGATCTAAAGCAAACAATTGTTTTCCTTTAGTGGTCGGCTATCACCTCATAGTTTTGAGATGCTTATATAAGCTCATGGGAATCATATCTTTTCGTTATTGATCATCCTTCAACTCTGTTCAATCGTTCTTCATAAGGATGCTTTTTATATTCAATTGTGGTGGAAGTTTTCATTTTCTTCTCCGTTCTTTTGTTATGATGGTTTACCTTCTATTCTTTCATTCCGGAAGCATTGTGATGTCGCTCTATTCACCCATCATCTCGTTTTGTCAAGATAATGTTCTTTTCTTGCTTATCCATTTAACCGGAGTGTTGTTCGAATTTCTTTTTCCTTGTTCCTTGTTTATCTCCTTCTAACCAGAGTGGTTTCAATTCCTTCTTGTCCATTGTGCTCGTCATTCATATCTTTGCAACCTCCAAGGTTCCCATGGTGTTCCTTGTTTCCCTTTTCTACCGGAGTGATTTTAAATTCCATCTTGTTCTTTGAACACTTGGTTCATCCCTTTCCAACCTTAAAGGTTCTCCTTGTGTTCCTTGATTATACACTCTACCAAAATGCTCTCAACTTCGTTCATCTCTGTTGTATTCTTTATTTGAAGTTGTTCAACCTCTCAAGGTTTGTGGTTTCACTCGTTTGTCGAAGAAGCAACTTAGTTTTACCTCTTCTCTTCCGCTTCCGTTTGTCATCCCTACATCTTGGGGTGAGATCTCTTGTAAGTGGAGGAGTGTTGTGATGACCCGAGACTGATGCTCTAGAAGCCTTCCAATTATCTCATTGCTGTCGTGTGTTTCATTTGTTTGTTGCATTCATCATGGAATCATACGCATTGCATCCACATGGTTTCATAAAACTTGCATCCGTTTGTAGTAGTCATTTTCCTCCTTGTTTCCGTTGATCTTCTCACACCAACCGGGTTTTTGGTTCCCTCTTGTCAAACCACATAACCTCTTTGCATATCCCCCCTCGCACACGTCCGAAACTCCACCGGACCCGATGCTCGTGGACATCCCTAAAATATCTTCGGTTATTTGTTTGGACTTCTAACCTATTTTTCCAGGACCGTCCAATGTTGATCGGATGATCCAAATCCCTCTCCTTTCCCTATATATAGACCAACCACATTCTAAATCAGTGCAAACCCTAGCACCTAGCCTAACCCCTAACCCTATCCCACCGCCGGCAGCATCTCCCACCTCGGGATCATCTCATTCCCCCCGCGCCAACCACCAGCCACACTCAGATCCAATCCAGCCACCTCCCAATTCGTCTCCATCGACCTGTCCTGATCCAAGCGCCGAGCCTCGCCTCTGCAGCGCATGCTTGAGTGAGGACCCCAAACTCCTCGAGCTCATGTGCTGCCCTCTGCCTCCTCTCATGCTCCAGCCCGAGTGGGAGGGCTCCGTCCACGAGCTCCCGCTGCTCCAGCATCGTCCCGTGATAGAGGCAAAGGTGTCCTGATGTTTCAATGAGATAGCAATCATTTTCTGTGAGAGTCGACCTTGACGATCCGACTACGAACGTGCGAAGACGTCGCGCCTTAGCAATCGCTAAACCAACTTCCGAGGGGTTATTGACCACGCCGGAGCATGATCAACCTGACCACGAGGTTCTATTTCCTGCGAGCAAACAACGAACAAGCAAGAAACTGAGATTGCAATCTAGATATTGTGAATAAAAGAGGAAAGCTTTATTAATGAAGGTGGGGTTCTGTGACGCCTTGGTCTGGTCGTTGAACACAAACGGAGTACGTGAAGTTCCAGCTATGGCGAACTTTTGATCTAAACAAAACCCAAAGTCTAAACGGTGCCCTAAGGGCTGTATATATGGAGGAAGAGGGGGGAATTTCGTGGCCCATGGGGAAGGGGTCCGAAACCAACCCTATCTCTTGTTTCCCCACACATACGGACTCTAAAAACAGCCTATACTTATGTATTTCGAAATTACATGGGCCTGGCCCAATAATAAGGTGACGCAGCACCTAGATTAGCCTCTGGACGAAATTTATGAAGTGGCATCTTGTATATTTCGTTAAAGGCTTCATTCACTCCTTATGGTGGCTTCAAAGTCCTGAAATCATCACTTGTAACTCCGTTCTTGTTCCCCTTGCGCATGCCATCAACTCCATGCTTGTTCTTGCTCCAATGTTCATCCTTCTCCAAGCTAGGCCCTTCATTTGTAAGCAAAACAAATGTATCCAATTTAGGCAGCATCATATTCTCATGAACATTAGAATCATTACCAAGAAACGAAAGTACCTGGTAATTTAATTGGCGTGCGCGAGATCTAGTAATTGGTCCATTATTTGTAACAGTAGGGGCTGTGGGTGTAACAATGCTATTGATGTCCTCATCATCCTCTCCTTCTTGAAATGAAGTCGTCCTCGATGGAAGCTCATCTTCCTCACCCAAATAAGGCTTCAAATCTGCAATGTTAAAAGTGGGACTAACCCCAAAATCTGCAGGCAGCTCAAGTTTATATGCATTATCATTTATTTTATCTAACACCTTAAATGGACCATCAGCACGTGGCATTAGCTTTGATTTGCGCAAATTAGGAAACCTATCCTTACGCAAATGTAACCAAACAAGATCTCCAGTTGCAAAGACAACATGTTTTCTACCCTTATCTCCAGCAAGTTTATATTTAGCATTCATACATCAATGTTGTCCTTAGTTAACTCATGCATTTTTAAGATCAATTCAGCACGTTGTTTAGCATCAAAATTAACCTTCTCCGAAGATGGAAGAGGCAACAAATCAATGGGTGCACGAGGTAGGAAACCATACACAATTTCAAAAGGGCACATCTTAGTAGTAGAATGCAATGAACGATTATAAGCAAATTCAATATGACGCAAGCATTCTCCCACATTTTCTTATTATTCTTCAAAACAGCCCTAAGCATAGTTGACAATGTTCTATTGACTACTTCAGTTTGTCCATCCGTTTGGGGGTGACAAGTAGTACTAAAAAGCAGTTCAGTCCCCAACTTAGCCCATAAACATCTCCAAAATTGGCTAAGAAATTTAGTATCATGATCTGAAACAATAGTATTTGGCACACCATGCAAGTGAATAATTTCACGAAAGAACAAATCAGCAACATTAACATCACCATCGCTTTTATGACATGGTATAAAGTGTGCCATTTTCGAGAATCTATCCACAATAACAAATATGCTATCCCTCCCCTTCTTTGTTCGAGGTAAACCTAAAACAAAGTCCATAGATATATCTTCCCAAGGAACACTAGGTACAGGCAAAGGCATATATAAACCATGAGGATTGAGTCATGACTTAGCTTTTTGACATGTAGTGCAGCGAGCAACAAAACGCTCAACATCCCGTCTAATCTTTGGCCAAAAGAAATGTGTAGCAAGTACGTCCTCCGTCTTCTTCACACCAAAGTGTCCCATTAATCCTCCTCCATGCGCCTCCTGCAACAACAAAATACGAACAGAGCTAGCAGGAATGCATAGCTTGTTAGCACGGAACACAAAACCATCATTAATAATGAACTTGTTCCATGTTCGTCCTTCTTTACAATTCTGCATTACATCTTTAAAATCAGCATCATGCACATATTGATCTTTGATGGTCTTGTTCGGACATTAGAGACATGGCAACATTATTTATGGCCCAAAGAATTTGTTATACATTCTGATCATGAATCTTTGAAACATATTAAAAGTCAAGCTAAACTGAATCGTAGACATGCTAAATGGGTTGAATTCATTGAGACTTTCCCTTATGTCATTAAACACAAGAAGGGTAAAGAAAATGTTATTGCTGATGCTTTGTCTCGTCGCTGTACTATGCTTTCACAACTTGACTTCAAAATATTTGGTCATAAATAATTCTTTATCATAAGTAGAATAGTTCAGACTAGGCTGTAGCGACCCGACCTCAGACGGTCAAGCCTCTGTGTATCCGTGCCATCCCTGGATCAGTATGCTGGCACACACAGTACATCAATGTATATATCAAAGTGCAATCACATGTATAAATAACGTAAAACTGATATATACCTCATAATACTCAACGGAAACAATCAAACGGGTGTGGAGTCCCATCAACGCCATCGGCAGGTTGAGTGTAGACCGTAACCCTGTACCGTACTCTTACTCGTCGGAAGTAAATATCTGCAACATGATACGTTGCAGCCGTGTAGGTCAGTACATTGAATGTACCGGCAAGATCACAATAAGAGAAAACAGATGATAAACTATACTATATGCAATATGGCTTTGTGGCTCAGATTCGAGTTTTGTTTGCGTAAAAGCTGGTTTTTATTTTCCCTACATCAAAGGAATAAATGAAGTCTGTACTATGGAGTTTTCTATCATGACATGGTTCCGCCAACCGATGTCTCATAGCCCAAAATCATCATATGTTGCCCACAATTAAGTTATCAATCCGGTGTTGAGAGTTCCGAGATAGATCCAAGTCCAGATGCTCAAATTGTCCGTAACCGGGGACACGGCTAATCGATTAGGTTTAAACCCTCTGCAGAGGTTTGTACACTTTACCCGCAAGATTCGATCCTCTTTACGCTCTCGCACTTCAGTGGTGTTTGAGAACAAGATGACCAAACATGGCCTTCCAAGAGTTCCTCGACCACCGTCCGGTGCTCATCCAATCCTACCGTAGTTCTACATCTGCTAGCACCGTCCCCAGCCAGAGTCACAACTAAGGTCAACCAAGCGAGCCCATATTGACTTGCGGTTGCACAGTAAGCTTCCGGGCATGAAGTATTCTTCCGTCTCTTTGAGTCTGGGTGAAGCTTTCCGCAAGATGTCATGGCGCTTCTCCATGCATCCCGCCAACCACTGGTTTCTCCAGGTGCCCACAACCGTCCTTCACCCAAAGAGTGTGTATTGAATTCTTGTCTCGAGTCTTGAAGTCTTGAGGTCTTGAAGGTGCAGTCCTTGCAGATTCCATCATGGAGTTGTCGTCATTGACGTAGAGTCCTCCTTCTTCACACCACTCTCGAACACTCATACCAAACCCCGTCTACTATAGCGTAGCATTAGAATAAACTAGTAGAATGCCCGTGCATTGCCACGGGCATTTAGAAAATTTGTCATGTTCATCATGACCATGTTCTGCTGGAAAAAAAAGGTTTATGGATATATGATATTCATCATTGCAATTAATGCTACTAAATTTCTTGATCCATCAAACCATGGTAATGAATCTGAGTTCAATGCCCATGCGTTGCCACATGCTAACAAAATCTACAAAGAAAAATGTTGTGTGACATTGGAGTCATTGACTATCCACATGGGATGATACTTCATGGTCGTCATGTGGTAGACAAATGTGTCTCATTATCGCCTTCCTCTCCTCCATTTTCTCGGCCTCATGTGGTAGACAAATGCGTCTCATTATCGCCTTCCTCTCCTTCATCTTCTCGCCACCACGTGACAATTTGCTTCCTTCCTCCCACTGTCCACCAATTCGTGTTTTCTCCCCCCTACCTTGCACAATTATACTAAGAATCTTGTTCAACTCCAAACAATCTTGTCCATTTGGCCATCTCATAGATTATAGATGACTCACACATGTTGGTTATTCCAACATTGTGACATTGGCGTAATCAACGCACTAAACATGTGATTGTGACCGGGCTTGGTTAGCAGTTGAAACATGCCTAAGATAAAGAAATGTTTACTCAAAACAGATATTTCCAGGATAATTTTTTGAAGGAAAGGGAGATATTTGGGTTCATCCCAAATTAACGATATATCTTATGGAACAAATTTCATCAACTCGGCTTCTAAAATAGGACTTCTTATTTGAGGAACATAGAGTTGAGAAATAATAGAAAAACGATGTTATATATACTCCATGATGGCCTTTCTTTTTATGGCTACAATAGTTACGTGAAGCAAATAGTGAAGCCTGAATAGCATGAGGTTATTCCTTTTAAAAGGTAAGTCACATGACACCTAGAAATATAATTTTCCTTCCTCTTGGACACAGAATAAGCCAGGTCATTGTATATTGAGGAAATAAACTAATATAACTACACACAATAACCTTCTCCTTTGCACAACAATCAATATTAATATATCGTTATGACATTATGCTAACGGGTCTTGGGGGTGGCTTGCCGCCCATGCGCCGCCTAACAGAGCCTCCCGGTGCAGCCTTGGACTTGGCTGCCTCATGCAAAGACAACCGCCTCATTGTCACTTCACCTCATACACGCATATATCTTATTAGGTTAGCACCGATCACGTCAAACATGTACAATTAGGATCCATACGCACATCGCATTTATATTGTCGATTTTATACCTTCTTCCTCCCCAACTATCTTCTCATCTTCGCATTTCTAATCCAAACTCGCCATCATCGTCGATGGCGCAGCCGGCTCACAACCTGCCATAAAGTTAAATTAAGAACAACACAAATAAACAAGCATTTAGTCCGTTGATCTCATCTCATGATCCAAGTGGCCAAGCCCATGTACAACGACATCAACAACAATTCAAACACTCGCTCGTTGACGGATAGTTAGTACGATGTCTCCATTATTACTACCACTACACCTGTATTGCTATTGAATATATAGAGATATTTATATATAGTTAGAAGCAGGTGTGTTGCTATAACTCTTAAATCAATATGACGTTAATATGTATTTACACTCTTCTCTCAATCTTCTAAAACAAAATTAATTAAGCAGTGAATTTTGAAAAAATATATGAGCACAAATTATAATCTTAATCCTGCCATACTGCTTTTCTCGTTCTTTGAAGATGATCAACACTAATAGTGAATTTGGAACATAAGAAAAGTTGAGGAACGTCGACACTCTCCAGATTCTTTGCTCATGGCCTATAGACAAAATAATAACAACTATTCAAATAGAGAGATCAAAGTTCGTAACTTCAGACCGCCAATGGACTGCATTTCCTCTTGTTGTGATTGAATGTTTCTTAAAGGATGGTATAATTTGAAATTATGGCCTCAATGAAAAAGCTTTCAAGGTATTCACACATGGCCTACAGTACATGGCTTTTGTGAGTGCACACTTTGCGGACCTTTCATTCTATTGATCACCACAACAAGAATGATATGATTTTTTAGTTGTTCCAACTAACAAAAATGAGCTTCTTGAATAGGTGAAGAATTTATGACAGAAAAGGAGATAAGGGCAAAGCAAACTGGAATGAGCCTATGGGTTGATTGACATATTCTTTAGAATAAGATAAGGTTTATTGAATAGTATATACAATGTCAACCGGCTTTTTATATCTATTCTATAATATGGGTCAATTCGACAAGGATCCAAGATAATTGAAAAAGGAATGCACGAACAAAAAAGGAATGCACAAAATTTCACATCAATTTAGAGGAAATACTTAAGAATGATGAGGAAAAAAATATCTATATGAGTAGCTCACATTTTAAAGGTGCAGGCACACCTATTCCACAGAGGTTTAGTTTTAGGGAGCTTGTAAAACTAAAAGACGTAAACTGTTTTAAACATGTACTATCTTTGGGAAGCTTTAGGAATGTTGTGTATTAAGTAAGAGGCAGGAGTTGTGGATGTTTAAAAAATAACCCCTGAAAATATGTGTCTAAACAGATAGGAAATCAAGGTGCTCATGTTACCTTTTGAAGGTAGAAAATCACATGTAAAGCAAGAAGTGAGATATAAGGGATCATATGCATTGATGCTTTTTTTATAGGGTGCACTACTAAAATACTATGGTATAGTGTGTACGCAAATAATGGGCATAAACAATTGATACATGTAGATTATTATGTTAGAAGTTTTTAGTATAAACAACCTACACAAAGTTACTGTTTTCTATCTAGTATAATGTCATACATGGAAACATGAAACTGGTAATGGCTACAATCATTTAGACCTCTCTCTCTCCCTCTCCATGGCCCCTCTCTCTCATCATTGGTGATACAACATAAAGAAAAAAAAGAGACTAAAACACATGAGAGCTAGAGGATATACATTTTATCTACATTATAGATATGTACAGAGAAGTAACTGTGGATGCCAATGTTAATGCAACAAGGAACCTAATGGTTTTCCAATGCATATAAGTAGCCTGATCAACATAGTTTACGAATATATATGTAACTCATTTTATTGATTAGAGTAGCCATTGTATCGTGCAGTTTTGGAACTTCTGAATCTCAAGCAAAAAGATTGAAAACCAACTATTTCCTAAAATTACATATCAAAGAATATCCTATTTCAAATATAGATAAAGTGACATGCCAAAGCAAGCAAATTTAATAAATATGGGAGATTATTTATTTCCACAAGCTGAATGGAGCTCTCGACCAGCATTTTCTTACCATATAAGGAAGCTCATGTCTAGAGCCGCCGAAGTGCAAACGTCCAAAGATATAATATTGCGCAAAAGGGCTTGAGTACTCGGCGTTTCAAATGTTCAGAGATGAGACGTCCAAATCTGGACATCGCGTCAAGATTATCTCAAATGCATAACATGAATTAAAATGTATGAGAAAGATAAAATATTCCTGAGTTTTAGGAAGCTAAGAACCAATTAATATATTTTTGGGCAAGAAAGAAGTGTATAAAATTAGAATAACAGGGTGTAGTACAATCTCAATAAATAATTTAAGCTAGGAAAAAAGAGTACATAATTCAGTCTGGTGTTTTTATTTCCATTCACAATTCATTGACATCAATTTATCTTCTCTCTTCCTTTGTGTGAGACTGCAGCTACATATTTAAGTCACATATGTACATGAGCTTTTTACGCACATAACTAAACTAAGATCATGCTTTCGCTTTTAAATCCTGATTGGATGCTAGCATTTATTCCATGGCTCTACATCGCTAACCAGAAGGTTTGATACAATACAATCCATCATCGCCGCAGCAGCGATACAATCAATTTATAATGTAAAATGGATGGATCAAGCAAAAAGGCCATGAAAATATAGACATGCATAGATCCACCACCATTTGGATAAAAAATTCATCCACCACTCTACTGGAAAATTCCTTACTTAGCGGCTCGGTGGTGACGAACACTTCGGCCTTGGACATCCTCCAACTCGCCGGTGACGAAAGACCGGCTCATTATGGAACTGTCGCTCCCAATAGCACAGAGCTTCCATGACTCCACCCCCTCCTCAGAGAGTCGCCGTTCTTGAGCGGGCCCAAGTTGGCAGCAGCCCCATCACCTAAACAAATTGAACTGTTAATGATCCAAATCATAGGCACCAATAGTAACTCAAAATGGCGAATTTAACGACCGGTGAATCTGAAGCCATGGAAAGAAATTAGTGAAATTCAAAAGAATAAAATGGGACATCTCTCCGAGTATGTTAGTATGCTCCGTAATGTCCGAGAACAAAACAATGTTGAAATGGAAATTACCCCAAATCTGCAGGTACATGTTGCTAACAACAAATTGCATGACTTATAAAATACATCAATTATGTCACAAGCTATCTGGACTTCCGAATCATAATGAGTTTCAAATTTAGTGTACATGAAGAGTCCAACCAATTAATATATGATCTAGAAAAGTAAACATGCGCATTAACTTAAGTACTCTCAATCAAACTAAGCAATTGACTTTTGCAAACATGGGATTATAGAGAACCCGCAATAATAAAGAATGTTTCGGGTTTAAAAATAAGGATGATCAGGACTAACCTGCGTAAACACGCTTTTAGAATGTGTCCCAAAGATTCGAGTATATTCATCATTCGACATCTCCTTGATAGTTTCCAAATTTCCAAATTTCCGTGCATCACCTAGACAGGAGCTTGGGGAGGCTCTCTTCCTCTCATATGCATCTCTTTCCGATGAAATTATGAAAGCATATGATAAAACAATGTTAAGAAAATAAAACATTTGCGTATCGTCTTTTGTGCAAGTATCTCAAGCTGTAACTAAGGGTGAGTTGGAAACAACATGTCTCTTACCTTGTTGTCAAGGATAGCTAGCGCCTAGTAAACAAAAATGATTTCAGTTGGAAAACATAATTTACGGTGAAGTAGCATGATATTTGCGATCAGTCGATTTGCTTCTATGTATTGTATTGAAGAAGAAAATCTACACCGGCACCAACGAGCGTAACGTGGGAACGAAAAAGAAAACGAAAAACTGTGTTGGTCATTGCCATAGCTGCAAGTCAATGAATTCTAAGATATTCTCCAACTCAAGAGGTACACCACCGTACATGCAATGCAAGCTACAATCATTATCATCTCTGAATTTTCTTAATTCACAAAAGGAGTCTATTCACCATTAGTCAGGAGAAAGGAGATACAAGTCTTATGCGTAAATAACATGATGGAAAATTAGATGCCAACCATTTATGTGCTATTCAAACTTACTATATATTCCAAATTGCAAAAGAAAAAACTTTAGACAAAAGCACGCACGATTACCGGCTAGATCTCATATAAAAATTTATTCGAAGCCTAGAGCGGTGATTACTGAATAGTACTAATGCTAGTGTAGAGAGAATTAACTTGTTGTGAAAAGCGGAAGAGGCTATGGCCAAGAGTTTGTTGCGCCAAAAGGGTATGGCATCCTCCGTGGCGGTAGCAACGCAGCAGCACCTGTGATCCGCCGTCCATAGCGTCCTCCTTGACGCGACAGTTCCCGCTGTCCAAGGCGCTCCCAATGCTCGGAAAAATCCCGCCCAAATCAGGATCCAGCGAAAAAATATAACAGACTCCCAAATCGGTGGCGATGCAGGGCATCGCCGAGGGGCACGGATGGCACGCAAAACAAAATCCATGATGCGCCATGGCGGCACCAATCTCTGCCGGGAAGAAAAGAACGGCGCCATCGCGAAAGAAGGGCCAGCCGCTTGACCCGATGCTCGCGAGGTCGTCGCTTTCCTCGACGCGACCCTCCATGCGATTAACGCGACCATGCTCGCCACAAGGCCCCGTGGGGATCCGCGGCGTCAAAAGCACAAATTGCAAGCCATCAGATTCGTGAAGCAAGAACTCACGGTGGTCGGAGTCACCCAGCGCACTGCCTCCTCGGACGGCCTCCGGCGTCACCGAGCGGCAACCTCCGCGACATCGGCATGCTTCTCCACCACCTTAGACGCAGCCTTCCCACGCTTGGGCTGGTCGGCCGGACCAGCCCCTCTCCGTCCTTCCGCCTGGGGCCCGGCCACGGAGCGACTCCACGGAGGCCTCCGAGGAGCAGGACGCGTTGAGGTTCACCGCCGGCGCATCTTGCAGCTTCCTCGGCGGCGGTAATGGGGACGAGTTCCCCTTCCTAGCGCCGCCGTCGCCAACAGCAGTGGCGGCCCCCGCATCCTTCTTTGCGCCCTGCAACTCATCCTCTTTGGCCGGGTCAGCGGTCGGAGGCTTCTCCGGTGCCTTCCGCAATGCTTGGGAGAAGGTTTCGCCGCAGGAGGAGGGTGGAGGCGGCGTGGCGCTGGCGGCGGCGGAGGCGCCACGGGCGTGGCGGGTGCGCTGCTTGGCGTGGCAGCCCCCATGGGCGAGCGGCGGGTGGGATCTGGATCTGAATCGCGGAGGATGATGCAAAGTTTGGGGAGGGCCGGAGGCGCGGCGGCAGCGGGATTTGGACAGCGGAGACGATACGGGGGACGGCGGCGCAGGCACGGTGGCGGGCGGAGGCGACGCGGGCGGCGGAGCAGAGGTGGCGGCGAGATGGATGCTGAGGTGGGATCGAGGAGGCAAGGTCGTGCGGGATCATGGGGTGGCTGGGCTATTTTTTTCTTTTCGTAAACCGGTGGACGAAGGCGTGGGAGCGGGGATGTGAAAGGTTAACCGACCTAAAAAAACGGATTTAAAAAAAAACCGGATTTAAAATGGTGGGACGAAATTGATCAAGCGGAGACTACCAACTGCTCCATTAGGAGTAGAGATGACGTCCCGGGCTTGGTAACAGGGTGATGGGTTCCTACCTCATGCATACTACTCAACTACAAGGATTCAATGACACTACTGAGGGGTGGTTGCAAAGATGCCACTAAATGCAATAAAACATAGGTATGAAAGCATGGTCAAAGTGAACTTGCCTTGCTGACGATCTTCGAAAACTAGGGACTCATGGTAGCAGGCTTCGCACTCCAAAAATTCTACCGAAGCAAACAATAACCATAATAAGCACATAGCATATGATCACTTAACACAATAGCATAGTAACATAACACACCAAAACAAATGAATCAAAACCCAAAGGAAAACTCGAAGAAATCCAACTCAAAGTTTTCTTACTTCAAGCAACAACTAAAAATAGTCTTACATTACAGAAAATTTCTCAACAGAACCTAGTCATGGTTTTATGCTAACTTAACAGAAAAGAATGCATTATGCAACTAGGAGCAAAAAGAATCACTTTAAAATCTATTATAAAACTCCTATTAGGCCTAAAGCAAATTTTAGTAAGAAAAATAAAATAAAAGTTTTATTTATTATAAATAAAAGTTCATGCTATAAAGTGACAGAAACTATCCTAGAATAATCAATCCCATGTGAAAAATAAATTTATTTGCTAATTAAAATAATAGGAAAACAGTAGCTAGTTAATTAATTAAGAATATCATGATTCTGATTAAAACTATTTTTTATAAATCCTAAAATGCCCAAATTAATTCCTACGGTTTGGCAATGACAAAACTAAGTTGGGACAAAAGAATCATATAAAAATAATTTTCCTAACTCATTTTATAGCAGATTTACTATTCTGACTAAAATTAAAATAAAGCAATTTTAAATAATTTTAACATAGTTAATTATATTTTCTACGGAAACTATATGAAATTTGCAAACCAACAAAAAAAGAATCATTTAAAAATATTAAGTAAAATAAAAGTTATGAATTTTTCAAATCTGGAACTATTCTATTAAAACAGAAAAACGAAAATAAAGAAAAATGGCCTAATGGGCCTAACTAACGCACTGAGCGTAACTTAACTAAGATGGGCCCTAGGGTTAAACGAATCGGGCCGATCTAAATAAAAAAAACCTAACTAAAAATAAACCGGATCTAACAGGAATAAAACCGGTCTATTAAACTGAACCTAAATAGACCGTACCCCTTCGGGGGGATCTAATCTAAGCCGTACGCCTAGATCCAACGGCGGGGAGGGGTCCGGCGACTTACCGGTCGGCGACGGCGATGGCAGCTCGGGCGGCGACGGTTCCGGCGTCTCCGGTGGTCGGGGGCGACGGCGGGGAGCTTCGGCGGGTGCGGCGGCGAGGAATCTGGGTGGAGTCAGGCGAGCTCGGGGTGGTTTGGGGGTGACGGAACGGTGGCAATGGCGGCGGCGTCGCAAGTACTGGGCGAGCACGTGAGGAGGGAGGAGGGTTCCATGAGGGGCAAGGGGGAATGGGGTGGAGGGGGGCTTATATAGGCGGGGCCTCACCTTGGGCGGGGTGAATCGAGGAGGATCGGATCCGGATCCTTTGGGATCCCATGAGCGGCGGCGGCGAAAAGTGCGTGGGAGAGGGTTGACGACGGTGGTGGCCCACCCGTCGCCGGGTGCGGGAAGTGCTGTCTCGGTCGGTCGGGCGAATCGGGAGGGGTGCGGTCGGTCTGCTGGGCGGGCCGGGCTGGCTCGGTGGGCCGCTGGTTGGTCAAGTTTGGCTGGCCGGTGCCTGTGGGTTTTTCTCTTTTCTTTTTAATTTAAATTTTAATTCTTTTGAAAAATAAAACAGAGAGAAATATAAATATTTATATAAGACATATATATATCAAAATGATCGTAAAAAGATTTCCTACAACATGAACTATTTTTCAAGTTCAAATAAAATACACAAAATTCAAATAAAACAAAGAGTTTTTCTGCTCTAATAAAATCTAATAAAAATCATTTTAAAAATACCAAAATGACTTCAAATTTATTTGCTCCTAATTTTCCATTGAAGGGAATCATTTTACCCATATTTCCATTTATTTATTTTTAGGAGAAAAATAATTTGGAATAAAATCCAAATAATTCCAAATTTGAACGGGAGTTTCAAAATACCTTCAAATGACTTTCAATTTGATTCTTTTTAACTTCCAACTCATATTTCATATAATTGAAGAAGTCATTTTATCTTCCCTCATGAAAATCATTGAGTTGCATAAAGCTTTGAATTTGAAATATTCTCAAATGAAATTTAAATCTTTTCAAAACCCTTTTCATTTCAAATGGAAGAAGTCATTTCATCTTCACTCTAGGGTTTTGGTGTTGGAATGAAATTGAATTCATTGAGATCCAAAAAAGGGCAAAGGGGATAGTTTTGGGAAAGTCATTTCATTCCCTCTCATTCAACTTTCAAAAGTTTCAAATTCCAATCAATTTCACTCAATCAATCACACAACAAACAATCAATCAATCAAAACTATTTATTTATTGTAACATTCCAAAATTTAGAATTTTGGGATGTTACAAACCTACCACTTAAAATGAATCTCGCCCTCGAGATTCAAGAGGCTAGCAAGAAAGGGTTAGGGGTTGGGGTGCGCTAGCAAATCAAATCGATCGGAATGGTCTAGTGTGCTACCACACTTAAAAGCAGGGTTACGGTTCCGATAAACTCAGATACTTCCTCTGGAGTGCCGACAATGTATGTCTCTTCACATATCTTACAATAGCTCCTCCATTAACGCTCTTCTGTCAGAAGCATAGGGTTTTCCTCAAAATCTTGGGTCGGTTCGTCAAAGTTGAAGTTCGTCCGAGACTGGATCTTCTTAGCTAATAGGTCTGTGTCCATTCTAGACAACTATCGAAATACTCATGGTGGTCTACCATTAATGGTTTCTCCTGCAGAAAACGAGTCTGGGTTGAACCTCACCGTATGATCTACGATTGGCAACGGTTGCCTGTAAAGGGGTTCCATCGTCCTACCATTCTATGGTTTTATGGCTTATCGCGTCGACACTCTTCTAAGGTTTTCAAGGCTCTCTGATTTTCCATCAACATATGATAGTTCATGATAGAAGTCTCCGGTATGGGGGCCAATCCATCCCGTATTTGAATCATTACCACATACGTAATATCGAATCACGTAGTCTAACACTTGGGCACTCTCACAAGCATTGCAGATTTCTCTTGTCGAAGAACCAAGTTCGTATAAATCCCTGGTTTCTGCAAGCTGAACAAGACATCTATCATTCTTCACAATCCTCGGGTTTTCGTATCCTCCTAAAAATGTTGGATGATTAAACTCGGAGTTTTCTTCCGGAATATGCTCCTATAGCAAGAGTGTGCTTGCTTATTATTATCTCCTGGCCTGTGGGTTATGGGCCCACTTCAACTCTTGTACAAGTTTAATTCATCCTTCCTAGGATTATCATTCCATATTCCAACATTACATCTCCTGTAAATCCAATAGTACTTCTTCCTTCATACCCTTGTGGCGACGATCATACAAAACTCCAACTTATTTTGTCCAGCTTCCTGCTATGGGCCGTCATGAATAACACATTTCTTTCTTCATTGATCCTGTGGCTTTACAGAGTACTATGACCAAAAGAAATGCACAAGTTTATCCATAATATCTCATTATTTTCATATCGATCTTTTATTACATCCTTAACCGTTTTCGTAAATCCAAATTCCAAAAAGTACTTTGTTACAAATGCTGCCACCCACATGATTTGGTATGGTCAGGCATTACTTCCAACTTTATTTATTTTTTCCTCCCCGAGGATTCTTTAGTCCCGCTGGAATTGTGCGACATGCGCCTTGAAATCTTCAATCTTCTCGTTTCATCATGGTGGCCTTGAGCTTCACCTCCATCATCTCTGCATGCACTTCGCTTAGGTACTCTGAGTATAACGGAGTCTTGCTTCAAGTATTTCTCCGATCTGGCGTATGGCTTCCATGGCTGCTTCACGAACAGCGTCGAAGAAGGTTGCTTGTGGTACACGTGAGATGAAAAAGTACTGCCCCATCCTCTTTGGGTAAACTCCTTTCATACGGTGGAGGTGTACCTCCACATACCAAAGTTCCAGTCCCTTTTGCATGAAGGGGTAGCCTTTGTAGACTGCATCTCCTCCAAGGTGAATATGCTTCATCATGTCCTTCAGGATCTTCGGGTAATCATGATCACTCGCCAGGGTCATGATTGTTTCCGGACCTTTAAGGAAGGACCCATAAAGGGTTGTCATCTGCATGTGTAGGATAAGAGGGGTGCTCAGAACAAGGAATGTATCTCCATGGGAAATTGCAATTGTCTCCAGAAGAGTTTGGTGTTCAGTTGTTCATGGGTTCAAGATTTCGGGGTCTGGTTGAGATAGAAAGAGAAAGCAAATACCCACCCATTAACAAAAGAATCCTAGATCAAAAGTACCGCTTTGTAATGGGCCGTTCTACTATGGTTTCGTTTCTAAGTCCTCATTTCTTGGTCTTCAATGCTCGGGAGTTTCCAATTTACGATGCTTTTCCCATATGAAGGCCTTCTACCATTCTTCCATAACTTACGCTTTCTCATGGTTAAAATAAATACAAGCCTCACGAATATCGCATCTATCAACCATTCAATAAACACACAAAAATAATAGCAACCAAGCATTCATTTATTCAATCAATTCTACAAAGACGCCACCCACATAAATTGGTATGGTCGATACTTAAATTGAGAAGGCGTTCATCTGTATTTCTCTCATGGTGGGATACTACTAAGCTTAATTTATTAGGAACTTGATCATTGTCCCCACTGGGGCTTCTTCTGTGTGGACTTGATCTCCTCCAATTTTTCTGCTAGATTTTCCCTGTCGACGCAGAGTTTCTTGTGACGACCCTGTATGTCCTGAAGTTGTTCCTTGAGCTCGGATTTCAACGTCCTTGGCATGAGACATGGTCCTGCTGTTTTTCAGTTCCTCGACGCATTCTCGGGATCTCGAGGTTCTCCTCCTCCATTTTGTTTACCTTCACCTCTGAGTCTTGACCTCTTCTCATAGTGCTTCATTGTCAAACAGGGCTTCCAGGAGGTCCATCTGAAGATTCTTGATGTATTGTTCTAGATCCACGATTGTATACTAACAAAGGGGGAGAACTTCATCTTTTGCACTTCCGTCAAGGCAATAGTTGCTCCATCAAACTTCTGCCATCCAATCCTTCCAAAGAAGTGTGGGTTTAGTGTAGCACGATGACGATAGCATAAGCGTGCAATAGCATCATGGATGGCAGTGTTGATGCCCATATCACAGTCACCATTTATAGTTCCGAAGCTGATGTCTGCAGTCTTGGGGTCTTCTTTACGACCAAAAACTTGGGTCTTGACTCCCCACGATCTAGACGTCCTCTTAGTTGCCTTGATCTCGTGTATCAAGAACTTCAAAGACTGACTAGCTCCACAAGGAAGGGGTGTAGCGACTGACCCAATATCGGTCAAGTCTACGTGGTTCCGTACCATCCCAAGATCATGCCGGTACTCACAAGACATTGATAAAGTAATCAAAGTTCAATCACACCTGAATTTTATTACACGATTCTCATATAGAGTCTTTATTACAAGGGAATAAATTCGGCTCAAGGCCAACTCATGAGAAATAAACTACTAATGTCTTGGAAGTTGCCGAGGTAAAGCGAGTCCATCCGACTCCAAAGGGCAATCGCCAAGCGGAGCGTAGCCTCACTCTGATCGGAATATACCTACGCAACATAAGACGTTGCAGCCATGTAGGTCAGCTTTTGGAATAAGCTGGCAAGTCATGAAGAATAACAATAATAAAGTTACTACACTATATGCATTTTGGCTGTGGAGCTCTAAGTTTCATCATTTTGCGTAAAGCCAATTTTATCCTACTACAAAGGACTTATTTGCAAATTACTACAAATTGTTGGTAGTTATTGAGATGGTTCCGCCAACCAAAATCTCGTTCCCAAATTATTAAGTCATAAACCCTCAAATTAATTCATTAGTTTTAGTGTTGAGATATCCGAATACTTCCAAGTTCCAGAGGCTCAAATGTCCGTGAATCGGGACACGGCTAATCGATTAGGTTATAACTCTGCAGAGGTTTGCGACTTTCCCGCAAGAATCATTCCCTCCTTTAAAGTCTTCGCACTTCATGGTGTTTGAAGACGGACGAATGAAACAGGTCTTCCAAAGAGTTCTTCCGCCACCGCCGGTACCCATCCAATCCTACCGTTCTTCTACATCTCGTAGTACCGTCCAGCCCGTCATTACTACTAGGGTCAACCCACCAGAGCCCATAATGGCTTGCGGCCGCATGTAAGCTTCCGGTCATGGGGCATCCATCCTTCTCTTCGTGGCTGGGTGAAGCTTTCGCAGGATGTCATGGCGCTTCTCCATGCATCCCGGCCACCACTGGTGCTCAGGTGCCCACAACCGCCCTCCACCCAGAGTGATTTTCCAAGTCCATCTTGATCATTGTAGTTCATGGGGTTATCATCATCATTGACTCTCACATCTTGCTTATGAATATCACTCATACCAAATCCGTCTACGAGCATAGCAAAATAACTACTACGTCCGGGGTCATGGTAACAAGGGGATTGGTTCATCCTACCACATGATACTACTCAAGTTTAATGACTTCAAGATTTCACTACTGCATGCATGGTGGGGTGGTGACAACTACTAATGCACAAAAACATAGGTATAGAAATAACATGATCAAAACTTGCCTTGCTGATGATCCTCGTAAGCCAAAGAGTCGTAGTAGCATGCTTCGCACTCCGGAAACTCTACCGAGACAAACAATAACACAATAAGCACAAAGCAAGAGGATCACACAAGATAACAATAGTAACATAGCACAACAAAACAATCAAAACCAAATCCAAAAGAAAAACTCAAAGAAACCAATTCAAAGTTTTTTCCTACTCCAAACAATAACAAAAATAGTTTTTATATAACAAAAATTCCTTAATATAACCTAATCATGGTTTTAGGTTAACTTAACAGAAAAGGATTCACTAAGCAACTAGGAGCAAAAAGAATTAATTAAAAAGCTATTATAAAACTCATTCTAGGCCTAATCCAATTTCTATTAAGAAAAATAATTTAAAAACTTTTATTAATTATAAATAAAAGTTCATCTACTAGAATGACAGAAACTAACCTAGAATAACTAATCACAGGTTAAAAATAAATTAATTTACTAATTAATTTAATAGGAAAACAGGAACTAATTAATTAATTAGGATTAATAGGATTCTGCTTAGAACTAATTATTTATTAATCCTAAAATACACAAATTAATTTCTAGGGTTTGGCAATGTCAAAATAAAGTGGTGACAAAAGAATCATGCAAAAATAATTTTTCTAACTAAAGTTATAGCAGATTTACTATTCTGGCTAAAACAATATTAAAGCATTTTAATTATTTTTAACATGGCTAAATATATATTCTACAGAAACTACATAAAATGTGCAATCCAACAAAAAAGAATCACCTAAAAATATTAAACAGAATAAAAGATATCAATTTTTGAAAACAGAAACTATTCTGCTAAAACAGAAAATCAAATTAAAAAGAAAAAGGCCTAATGGGCCTATACTGTGCACTAGGCGTTAAATAGTCTAAACGGTCCCTAGGGTTAACTAAACGAACCGGCCTAAAAAAAACCTAAACTAAAACTAAACCGATCGGAACCGGCCGGTTTTATAAATAAAACCTAACCCTTCGGGGTTTCTAATCCTAGCCCTAGATCTAGGATCGGACGGGGGAGTGTTTTCCGACGACGTACCGGAGTCCGGCGACGGCGGCGGCGGCGGCGAGAGTGCGTCGGGGCTTCCTGGCGTCGGGGAGCTCGGGGGAGTCGCCGTGCGGATCTTGAGGAGCAGGGAGTGGTTCGGTGAGGTCGGGGGTGCTCGGGAGGCTGGGGTGGCGGCAATGGCGGCGACAATGGCGGCGGAGGGAGCTCGGAGTCTCAGCGTGGTCGAGCAGGAGAGAGGGGGTCAGCGAGGTCTCGGGAGGAATGGGGTGCGGAGGGGCTCGGCTTTATAGCCTGGGCCTCGGGCTCGCTCGGAAGGGATCGGGGTGGTCGGGGATCCGGATCCTTCGGGATCCGGTGGATCTCCCATGGCCAGCGTGGGCGAGGGGGAAGAAGACGGGCGGGCCTGGGTCGTGAGAGGGAGGGAGCGGCGAGGGGTTCTGGTGGCCGAGGCCTAAGGGAAACGGCTGAGGCGAGGGGTGAGGCGAGCTGGTTTTACCGGGCTGGGCTGGTCAAGCTGGGCTGGCTCGGCGCTGGGCTGGAGGGGCGGCACTGGCTGGGCCTGGGGTGGTATTAGCTGGCGCCGAGGGGTTTTTTTTTTCTTTATTTTTTAAATAAAACAAAAACAAAAATAAAACCAAATCCATAAATATTTTATATAGGGTATATATATACCAAAATGATCAGGGAATATTCCTTTCATTTGAACATTTTTCCAAAGGCAAAATCCAAACTTCATAAAAATCTATTTTTTCAAATTCAAATAAATTTCAGATTTGAATCCAAATCTTTTGGCAATGTTTCCTCTGATATTTTTGGAGTGTCATGGTTGCTCCTCTCATACTTTTGATCAAGTATTTATCAGGCTTGGTTTTTTGAAATGATTCCCACATGCCAAGTTTGAAATTCAAATTCAAAACTCAAAATTCTCTCAAGCTTCAAATGGCATTCAAATTCAAACAGGATGCATAGGATGCTTAGCTATAATTGTAAAAC
This sequence comes from Aegilops bicornis, assembly GCA_021605145.1. Lineage (NCBI taxonomy): Eukaryota > Viridiplantae > Streptophyta > Magnoliopsida > Poales > Poaceae > Aegilops > Aegilops bicornis. Next base: position 327,716,855 of record CM038674.1, on the reverse strand, counting down.
ATTCCAAATAGGAAATTTGGGATGTTACAAACCTACCACCTTTTAAGATGAATCTAGCCCTCGAGATTCGGGTTGGCTAGCAAATAGGTGCGGATGGTCTCAAGAAGGTCTTCTTCGCGCTCCTAGGTGGCTTCTTCCTCGGTGTGGTGACTCCACTGCACCTTGCAAAATTTGATGACCTTGCTGCGGGTGACTCTGCTCGCAGTCTCGAGAATTCGGACGGGTTTCTCCTTGTAAGTCAGATCACTGTCAAGCTGTATGGCCTCTAGGGGCCTTTGTGTCTCTCAACGGAACATCGGCCATGTCAAGATGACACTTCTTCACCGAGAAACATGGAAAACATCATGAACTCCGGACAATCCTTCCGCAATTCCAACTTGTATGCAACTTCTCCCACGACGCTCGAGGATTTTGTATGGGCCAATGAATCGGGTGCTAACTTTCCCTTGACACCAAACCTCTTGATTCCACGAAGTGGAGACACACGAAGATATGCTCGGTCTCCCACTTCGTAAGTCACCTCCTTTCGCCATCATCGGCATAACTCTTCTGTCTTGACCGTGCTATCTTGAGCCGGTCTCGAATCAGCTTGACTTTCTCTTCGAATCCTTGATAAGATCGGAACCGAAAAGTGATCGATCTCCAACACTATCCCACAAAGAATGGTGTTCTCGCACCTCCTTCCGTATAGAGCTTGAAGGGGCCATCTTCAAACTGGATTGATAACTGTTGTTGTATGAGAACTCACAGACGGCAAATTATCATCCCAGCTAGACCCATAGTCTAGCACACAAGCTCTCAACATGTCCTCCAGAATCTGATTGACTCTCTCGGTCTGTCCATCATCTGCGGATGAAAAGGCATCTTGAATTCCAACCTCGTACTCCAAAGTTTCACGCAATTGCTTCCAAAACTTTGAGGTAAACTGCGTTCCTCTATCGACACGATTTTCCTCGGAACTCCATGCAGACACGATCCTGGTCATGTATATCTTGGCTAACTTAGCACTGGTATAGGTAGTCTTCACGGAATGAAGTGAGCTACCTTGGTCAAACGATCAACCACTACCCAGATAGAATCATAACCTGAACGGGTCGTGGGTAATCCTGTGATGAAGTCCATACCAAGTTTCTCCCATTTCCAATCGGGAATCGGCAAAGGTTGAAGTAACCCTGCTGGCTTCTGATGTTCTGCCTTTACACGTTGACAAACATCGCATACGGCTACGTACTCTGCAATATCCTTCTTCATACCTGTCCACCAGAAACTTTAATTCAAATCCAGGTACATCTTGGTGTTACCGGGGTGAATCGAGTACGGTGAATCATGAGCCTCCTGAAGAATTAGCTTCCTGAGCTCGGGATCATTGGGCACATAAATACGATCCTCAAACCATATAGTTCCATGTTCATCCTTACGGAATCCTTTAGCTTTTCCTTCCTCCATCTTTTGCTTTATCTCATCAATTTCCTTGTCCGATTTCTGGGCTTCACGAATCCTTTCGGCCAAAGTGGACTGTACTTCCAGAGTTGCAACAAATCCTCTCGGAACTATCTCCAGTCGGAGATCTCTGAGGTCATCGACTAACTCCTGGGGTAATCCTCCTGCTGTAAGAGTATTCACATAACTCTTACGGCTCAAAGCATCTGCTACAACATTAGCTTTACCTGGGTGGTAATGCAATCTCATGTCATAGTCCTTTATCAATTCTAGCCATCTCCTCTGCTCGAGGTTCAATTCCTTCTGCGTGAAAATATACTTCAAGCTCTTGTGATCTGTAAACATCACAACGGTTTCCGATGAGGAAATGTCTCTGTGTCTTGAGTGCATGCACTACGGCTGCTAACTCCAAATCATGTGTGGCATAATTCATCTCATGAGGCCGTAGCTATGCGGAGGCATAAGCTACAACCTTGCCTTCCTGCATCAATACTCCTCCGAGTCCTTGACGAGAAGCGCCACAATAGACCTGGTATTCCTTGTGTATGTCCGCAATATCAACACTGGGCTGTGACCAACCGCTTTCTTCAATTCTTGAAAACTGGCTTCACATTCCTCGGTCCAAACGCATTTGGCTTCTTTCTTCAATAGCTCACCATGGGCTTGGCAATCTTCGAGAAGTTCTCAATGAACCTCCGATAATATCCTGCGAGTCCGAGAAAATCATGGATCTCCTTGATCGAGGTGGGTGACTGCCAATTGATGACTGATTCAACCTTGGCGGGATCAACTGCTATTCCTTCTCCTGAAATAACATGTCCGAGGAATCCAACTTCCTTCAACCAAAATTCACATTTGCTGAACTTGGCATACAACTAATGTTCTCGAAGTTTCTCCAGAACTAGACGCAAATGTTCCTTATGCTCTTCCTCGCTCTTGGAGAAAATCAATATATCATCGATGAACACCACGACAAATTTATCCAGATATTCCATAAACACCTTGTTCATCAAATTCATGAAGTATGCAGGAGCATTAGTCAATCCAAATGACATGACGGTATACTCATATAAACCATACCTGGTAGTGAATGCTGTTTTGGGTATATCCTTTTCACGGATTTTCAATCGATGATACCTCGATCGAAGATCGATCTTAGAGAATACCTTGGCTCCAACAAGCTGATCAAACAAGTCATTGATCATCGGCAAGGGGTACTTGTTCTTGATGGTTACCTCGCTCAATGCACGATAATCCACAACCATCCTCAAGCTTCCATCCTTCTTCTCTACCAAAAGAACTGGGCTCCCCAAGGTGACGAGCTTGGACGAATATATCCTTTCTCCAATAACTCATTTATTTGATCCTTGATCTCTTTCAACTCATTCGGTGGCATCCGATAAGGTCTCTTGGATATTGGGGCTGTGTCGGGCAATAGCTCAATCGGAAACTCAATGTCCCTGTCCGGTGGCATTCCTGGTAATTCCTCCGGAAACACATCAGGAAAGTCTTGCACTTGTGCACTTCCTCTGAACAACTCCCGTGAGGGAATGCACTGATTCTTCATCCGGCTGTGCCTAGCTACATACTTGATCCTCTTACGCTCGGGGTGGTGAGCAGAATAGACTTCGGGCACAGCCAATGTTCCTTCATACTTTGACAACCAATCCATGCCTAGGATTACATCCAAGGTCTGAGTTTCCAACACTATGAGTTCCACGGGAAATTTGTGGTTCCCGATGTTGAGGGTTGCGTGACAGCCTACACCGCCATCATTTCTCCTCTGCTGAACCGACGCGAAGGGGGCTTCTAAGGGTTCTAGTGCGCAACCCGCATTTTTCCACAACTACCCTTGATATGAATGAATGCGTTGCACCGTAATCAAAGAGAACCAAAACTGAACGTGAATTCAATAAAACTTACCAACCACGATTGTCCGGCTGATCATAGACGCCCCCACGTCGATGTGGTTCACCCGAGCACGAGGGAACGGATTGGGCTTCTTCGCTGAGCCTCCATTGCCATTACCATTCCTCCGCTTGGCCTCCGGCAGTCGGTGGCATAGTGCCCCGTCTTCCGGCACTTGAAGTGTGATGTGGCTCAGATCCTTCTGAGCCGGGCAGAACGGTGTCGACCGCCATTACCGTTGCCATTGCCATTGCCATGGCCTGACTTGTTGTCCTGGCTGCGGTTGTTCCCATTTCCTCCATGGTTATGGCCTCCATGGTTATGATGGTTGTGCCCTCCCGATGCACGGTGCATAACGGGCTTCGCCGAGCTCCGAGTTGTGCTTCCCCGGCTGTACTTCCGCTATGCTTTCTATCTGCCGCTGCTTGCCTTCAAGAATGGTGGCCTTGTCTACCAGCTCACGGTAGTTGTTGAAAGTAGCCACAATAAGCTGCATGCTCAGTTCATCATTGAGTCCCTCAAGGAACTTCTCCGCTTGGCGGCATCTGTGGCCACATCATCGGGGGCATAGCGAGCAAGCTTGCTGAATTCATCCACGCATTGTGCCACAAGACGATTCCCCGGCGTAAGTTGCGGAACTCACGCTTCTTCGCACTCATGGCTCCAATGAGACATGAGCGGCGAAAGGCTTCTGGAATTGGTCCCATGTGATGCCACCCATGGGAAAAGTGGCGGTAGTTCTCCCACCAAGAAGCTACAGGTCCATCCAGCTTGATGCGCTGCAAAGCGCACCTTCTCAAAGATCGTGCATCCAACGGTGACTAGCTCCCTTCCGATTTTATGGAGCCAATCATCAGCCACAATTGGCTCGGTGCTACTAGAGAACACCGGCGGATTCAACCTCGTAAATCGAGTCAAGTTGTCCACGATTGGGTGGTGGCGGTGGATTGTTGGCGGTGTTGTTCGATTCTGAATAAGGAGTTGCATCGGTGCATTCTGCTGCTGGAGCGGTGGGTGAGCTCGGCGGGGAAACCCGATTGTCACGTCTCGGAGGCATCTGGTGTTTTTGGAGTGGGTGAGAAAATTAGAATAGAACAATGGTCTATAAGGAATAACACTACCCACATGAATGCACAATCATAACACACCAATCATTTATTCATTCCACTCAAACATGGTTCAAACTTGATTACAAAAGCTCATGACTAATCGAAGGAAAAACATCGGCCTAACTGATCGATTTAAAAAGTAAAAGATAACATGGTGGTCGACTAAAAAGTCTTCATCGATGGCGCCTCCTCTTGGGGTTTCCTTCGGTGGTACTCCCTTCAAATCCTGATCATTGCTCACGAGGGTGCTTCGTCTCCACTCGGGTAAAGGTCCTCTCCCAAGTCCATCTTTTCCTCTATCGCGGCAAGCTTCATCTTGGTCGTCGACTATCTCCATGAAGTCCGTGATTTCTTCCTCATGGCCAAGGAAGTCTGCGCGTGCCTTCTCCTCCAGTTCCAGTTCATGGAACAACGCTTCCAGTGTGTCTTCGAGTTACTGGTAGTCCGAATCTCCCGCTTCCCGAGAAGACACTCCAAGTCTTGGATGTACGAGAGGGTGGAATCGTCCTCAATGGTACGGATGATATCTCCATTCCTTGCCCTGCGAGAAACCATGGCGAGGTCTCGAGTGATCGAGCTCGCCTGTACTCCTCTCGGAGATGTCCAAGTGCTCGATAGATCGCCACGTCCCTTCCGATGATCCAGCTTGAATCGGTGAACTCAAAGTTGATAGGCTCCGTGTGTCCTCCAAAGGTCCTCCACAGGATATGCACCTCAATCCTCAGAGCGGGTGTCCGTCGGAAGTGCATTAGTGGGTTTCCCGGTGATCGAGGGTAGAGCTATCTTCAGCTGCTTCACCATCTGGACCAACTTTCTTCCAAAGGGCATCGTCTCATCGGGTCAGAACTCCGGTAGCAAACTGGGTGAACTTCGGCGGCCATCTAGAATGTTGCAAAGGGAGAAGAGTCGAATTGAACAGGGAAGAATTATAGAATGAAAAGGGGTTCAAAGTAAATGGTCTCTGCTTATGGCTTTCCGATCCTAGGGGTTACGATCCTCACGGTCGTGTGCTCGATGATACCATCTCGTAGCGACCTGACCCAATATCGGTCAAGTCTACGTATGCATACCATCCCAAGATCATGCTTTGGTACTCACAAAGACATTGATAAAGTAATCAAAGTTCAATCACACCTGAATTTTATTACACGATTCTCATATAGAGTCTTTATTACAAGGGAATAAATTCGGCTCAAGTCCAACTCATGAGAAATAAACTACTAATGCTGCGGAAGCGTCGAGGTAAAGAGAGTCCATCCGACTCCAAAGGGCAATCGCCAAGAGCGGAGCGTAGCCTCACTCCTGATCGGAATATACCTCTTGCAACATAAGACGTTGCAGCCATGTAGGTCAGCTTTTGGAATAAGTCGGCAAGTCATGAAGAATAACAATAATAAAGTTACTACACTATATGCATTTTGGCTGTGGAGCTCTAAGTTTCATCATTTTGCGTAAAGCCAATTTTATCCTACTACAGTGGACTTATTTGCAAATTACTACAAATTGTTGGTAGTTATTGAGATGGTTCCGCCAACCAAAATCTCGTTCCCAAATTATTAAGTCATAAACCCTCAAATTAATTCATTAGTTTTAGTGTTGAGATATCCGAATACTTCCAAGTTCCAGAGGCTCAAATGTCCGTGAATCGGGACACGGCTTAATCGATTAGGTTATAACTCTGCAGAGGTTTGCACTTTCCCGCAAGAATCATTCCTCCTTTAAAGTCTTCGCACTTCATGGTGTTTGAAGACGGACGAATGAAACAGGTCTTCCAAAGAGTTCTTCCGCCACCGCCGTACCCATCCAATCCTACCGTTCTTCTACATCTCGTAGTACCGCCCAGCCAGCGTCACTACTACTAGGGTCAACCCAGCCAGAGCCCATAATGGCTTGCGGCTGCACAGTAAGCTTCGGTCATGGGGCATCCATCCTTCTCTTCGTGGCTGGGTGAAGCTTTCCGCAGGATGTCATGGCGCTTCTCCATGCATCCCGCCACCACTGGGTGCTCCAGGTGCCCGCCAACCGCCCTCCACCCAAAGAGTGATTTTTCAAAGTCCATCTTGATCATTGTAGTTCATGGGGTTATCATCATCATTGACTCTCACATCTTGCTTATGAATATCACTCATACCAAATCCCGCCTACGAGCATAGCAAAATAACTACTACGTCCGGGTCATGGTAACAAGGATTGGTTCATCCTACCACATGATACTACTCAAGTTTAATGACTTCAAGATTTCACTACTGCATGCATGGTGGGGTGGTGACAACTACTAATGCACAAAAACATAGGTATAGAAATAACATGATCAAAACTTGCCTTCCGATGATCCTCGAAGCTAAAGAGTCAGTAGTAGCAAGCTTGGCACTCTAAAACTCTACCGAGACAAACAATAACACAATAAGCACAAAGCAAGAGGATCACACAAGATAACAATAGTAACATAGCACAACAAAACAATCAAAACCAAATCCAAAAGAAAAACTCAAAGAAACCAATTCAAAGTTTTTTCCTACTCCAAACAATAACAAAAATAGTTTTTATATAACAAAATTCCTTAATATAACCTAATCATGGTTTTAGGTTAACTTAATGAAAAGGATTCACTAAGCAACTAGGAGCAAAAAGAATTAATTAAAAGCTATTATAAAACTCATTCTAGGCCTAATCCAATTTCTATTAAGAAAAATAATTTAAAAACTTTTATTAATTATAAATAAAAGTTCATCTACTAGAATGACAGAAACTAACCTAGAATAACTAATCACAAGTTAAAAATAAATTAATTTACTAATTAATTTAATAGGAAAACAGGAACTAGTTAATTAATTAGGATTAATAGGATTCTGCTTAGAACTAATTATTTATTGATCCTAAAATACCCAAATTAATTTCTAGGGTTTGGCAATGTCAAAATAAAGTGGTGACAAAAAGAATCATGCAAAAATAATTTTTCTAACTAAAGTTATAGCAGATTTATTATTATGGCTAAAACAATATTAAAGCATTTTTAATTATTTTTAACATGGCTAAATATATATTCTACAGAAACTACATAAAATGTGCAATCCAACAAAAAAAGAATCACCTAAAAATATTAAACAGAATAAAAGATATCAATTTTTGAAAATGTAAACTATTCTGCTAAAACAGAAAATCAAATTAAAAAGAAAAAGGCCTAATGGGCCTATACTGCACTAGGCGTTAAATAGTCTAAACGGTCCCTAGGGTTAACTAAACGAACCGGCCTAAAAAAAACCTAAACTAAAACTAAACCGATCGGAACCGGCCGGTTTTATAAATAAAACCTAACCCTTCGGGTTTCTAATCCTAGCCCTAGATCTAGGATCGGACGGGAGTGTTTTCGACGACGTCATCGGAGTCCGGGCGACGGCGGCGGCGGGCGGCGAGAGTGGCTGGGCTTCTCAAGGCCGGGGAGCTCGGGGAGTCGCTGCGGATGCGGGGAGCACGGGAGTGGTTCGGTGGGGTCGGGGTGCTCGGGAGGGTTGGGGTGGCGACGGCGACAATGGCGGCGGAGGGAGCTCGGGTCTCCGGCGTGGTCGAACGGGAGAGAGAGGGGGTCCGGCGAGGTCTCGGGGAGGGAATGGGGTGCGGAGGGGCTCGGCTTTATAGCCTGGGCCTCGGGCTCGCTTCGGAAGGGGATCGGGGTGGTCGGGGGGATCCCGGATCCTTCGGGATCCGGTGGATCTCCCATGGCGGCGAAGCGTGGGCGAGGGGGAAGAAGACGGGCGGGCCATGGGTCACGAGAGGGAGGGAGCGGCGAGGGGGTCGGGTGGCCGAGGCCTAAGGGAAGCAGGCCTGGGCGAGGGGTGAGGCGAGCTGGGCTGGCTGGCCTGGCTGGCTGGGCCGGGCTCTGGCCTGGGCGCTGGGTGGTGGAGGGGGCGCACTGGCTGGGCCTGGGTGGTTTAAATGGCGCCTCGAGGGGTTTTTTTTTTTCTTTATTTTTTTAAATAAAACAAAAACAAAAATAAAACCAAATCCATAAATATTTTATATAGGGTATATATATACCAAAATGATCAGGGAATATTCCTTTCATTTGAACATTTTTCCAAATGCAAAATCCAAACTTCATAAAAATCTATTTTTTCAAATTCAAATAAATTTCAGATTTGAATCCAAATCTTTTGGCAATGTTTCCTCTGATATTTTTGGAGTGTCATGTTTGCTCCTCTCATACTTTTGATCAAGTATTTATCAGGCTTGGTTTTTTGAAATGATTCCCACATGCCAAGTTTGAAATTCAAATTCAAAACTCAAAATTCTCTGAAGCTTCAAATGGCATTCAAATTCAAACAGGATGCATAGGATGCTTAGCTATAATTGTAAAACATTCCAAATAGGAAATTTGGGATGTTACAAGGGGCCTCCAAGAACCTTCTCGTAGTGTTCTCTTTTGTTCAGAATGTAGCTCTCCATCTATAGTTTGAAATAAGGAAGGTTCAGTAAAAGAAATCAGGTGTTACGAGAGTAGTACAAAACAAGGTCATTCCTATTGGGGTCTTCCTATTAGTGAGTCATTTTCTTGGGTCACGTCCCCACAGCCAACATGTGCTCGATACCATCTCTCAGAGCGACCCGACCTCAGACGGTCAAGCCTACGTGTATCCGTGCCATCCTCGGATCGATATCTTTGGCACACCACAGTACATCAATGTATATATCAAAGTGCAATCACATGTATAAATAACGAAACTGATATATACCTCATAATACTCAGCGGAAACAATCAAACGGGTGTGGAGTCCCATCAACGCCATCGGCAGGTTGAGTGTAGACCGTAACCTGCACTGCACTCTTACTGCGTCGGAAGTAAATATCTCGCAACATGATACGTTGCAGCCGTAGTGTAAGTCGATACATTGAATGTACCGCAAGATCACAATAAGAGAAAACAGATGATAAACTATAATATATGCAATATGGCTTTGTGGCTCAGATTCGAGTTTTGTTTGCGTAAAAGCTGGTTTTTATTTTCCCTACATCAAAGGAATAAATGAAGTCGTACTATGGAGTTTTCTATCATGACATGGTTCCGCCAACCGATGTCTCATAGCCCAAAATCATCATATGTTGCCCACAATTAAGTTATCAATCCGGTGTTGAGAGTTCCGAGATAGATCCAAGTCCAGATGCTCAAATTGTCCGTAACCGGGGACACGGCTAATCGATTAGGTTTAAACCCTCTGCAGAGGTTTGTACACTTTACCCGCAAGATTCGATCACTCTTAATAAGTTCTCGCACTTCGTGGTGTTTGAGAACAAGATGACCAAAACATGGTCTTCGAAGAGTTCCTCGACCACCGTCCGGTGCTCATCCAATCCTACCGTAGTTCTACATCCGCTAGCACCGTCCCAGCCAGAGTCACAACTAAGGTCAACCAAGCCGTGAGCCCATATTGACTTGCGGTTGCACAGGTAAGCTTCCGGGCATGAAGTATTCTTCCGTCTCTTTGAGTCCGGGTGAAGCTTTCCGCAAGATGTCATGGCGCTTCTCCATGCATCCCGCCAACCATCGGTTTCTCCAGGTGCCCACAACCGCCCTTCACCCAAAGAGTGTGTATTGAATTCTTGTCTCGAGTCTTGAAGTCTTGAGGTCTTGAAGGTGCAGTCCTTGCAGATTCCATCATGGAGTTGTCGTCATTGACGTAGAGTCCTCCTTCTTCACACCACTCTCGAACACTCATACCAAACCCCGTCTACTATAGCGTAGCATTAGAATAAATGACGTCCCGGGCTTGGTAACAGGGTGATGGGTTCCTACCTCATGCATACTACTCAATTACAAGGATTCAATGACACTACTGAGGGGTGGTTGCAAAGATGCCACTAAATGCAAAAAACATAGGTATGAAAGCATGGTCAAAGTGAACTTGCCTTGCCGACGATCTTCGAAAACTAGGGACTCGTGGTAGCAGGCTTCAAGACTCGGAAATTCTACCGAGGCAAACAATAACCATAATAAGCACATAGCATATGATCACTTAACACAATAGCATAGTAACATAACACACCAAAACAAATGAATCAAAACCCAAAGGAAAACTCGAAGAAATCCAACTCAAAGTTTTCCTACTTCAAGCAACAACTAAAAATAGTCTTACATTACAAAAAATTTCTCAACAGAACCTAATCATGGTTTTATGCTAACTTAACAGAAAAGAATGCATTATGCAACTAGGAGCAAAAAGAATCACTTTAAAATCTATTATAAAACTCCTATTAGGCCTAAAGCAAATTTTAGTAAGAAAATAAAATAAAAGTTTTATTTATTATAAATAAAAGTTCATGCTATAAAGTGACAGAAACTATCCTAGAATAATCAATCCCATGTGAAAAATAAATTTATTTGCTAATTAAAATAATAGGAAAACAGTAGCTAGTTAATTAATTAAGAATATCATGATTCTGATTAAAACTATTTTTATAAATCCTAAAATGCCCAACTTAATTCCTACGGTTTGGCAATGACAAAACTAAGTTGGGACAAAAAGAATCATATAAAAATAATTTTCCTAACTCATTTTATAGCAGATTTACTATTCTGACTAAAATTAAAATAAAGCAATTTTGAATAATTTTAACATAGATAATTATATTTTCTACGGAAACTATATGAAATTTGCAAACCAACAAAAAAAGAATCATTTAAAAATATTAAGTAAAATAAAAATTATGAATTTTTCAAATCCGGAACTATTCTGTTAAAACAGAAAAACGAAAATAAAGAAAAATGGCCTAATGGGCCTAACTAACGCACTGAGCGTAACTTAACTAAGACGGGCCCTAGGGTTAAACGAATCGGGCCGATCTAAATAAAAAAAACCTAACTAAAAATAAACCGGATCTAACCAGAATAAAACCGGTCTATTAAACTAAACCTAAATAGACCGTACCCCTTCGGGGGATCTAATCTAAGCCGTACGCCTAGATCCAATGGCGGGAGGTCCGGCGACTTTCATCGGCGACGGCGACGGCTGCTCGGGCGGCGAGGGTTCCGGCGTCTCTGGTGGTCGGGGGCGACGGCGGGGAGCTCCGGCGGGTGCGGCGCGGCGAGGGGAGTCCGGGGGTGGAGTCGGGCGAGCTCGGGGTGGTCGGGGGTGACGGAACGGTGGCAATGGCGGCGGCGGCGTTCGGCAAGTACGGCGAGCACGTGAGGAGGGAGGAGGGGTTCCGGCGAGGGGGCAAGGGGGGAATGGGGTGCGGGGAGGGGGCTTATATAGGCGGGGCCTCACCTTGGGCGGGGGTGAATCGGGAGGATCGGATCCGGATCCTTTGGGATCCAGCGAGCGGCAAGGCGGGCGAAAAGGGCGAGGTTGACGACGGTGGTGGCCCACCCAATGGGTGCGGTCTCGGTCGGTCGACCGAGCCGGGCTTAATCGAGGGGGGTGCGGTCGTCTGGCTTGGGCCGGCTCATTTGGCTGGCCGGCTCGGTGGGCCGCACTGGGTTGGGTTGCTTGGTTCGGCCGGTGCCTGTGGGTTTTTCTTTTTCTTTTTAATTTAAATTTTAATTCTTTTTGAAAAATAAAACAGAGAGAAATATAAATATTTATATAAGACATATATATATATCAAAATGATCAGAAAAAGATTTCCTACAACATGAACTATTTTTCGAGTTCAAATAAAATACATAAAAATTCAAATAAAACAAAGAGTTTTTCTGCTCTAATAAAATCTAATAAAAATCATTTTAAAAATACCAAAATGACTTCAAATTTATTTTCTCCTAATTTTCCGTTGAAGGGAATCATTTTACCCATATTTCCATTTATTTATTTTTAGGAAAAAAATAATTTGGAATAAAATCCAAATAATTCCAAATTTGAACGGGAGTTTCAAAATACCTTCAAATGACTTTCAATTTGATTCTTTTAACTTCCAACTCATATTTCATATAATTGAAGAAGTCATTTTATCTTCCCTCATGAAAATCATTGAGTTGCATAAAGCTTTGAATTTGAAATATTCTCAAATGAAATTCAAATCTTTTCAAAACCCTTTTCATTTCAAATGGAAGAAGTCATTTCATCTTCACTCTAGGGTTTTGGTGTTGGAATGAAATTGAATTCATTGAGATCCAAAAAGGGCAAAGGGGATAGTTTTGGGAAAGTCATTTCATTCCCTCTCATTCAACTTTCAAAAGTTTCAAATTCCAATCAATTTCACTCAATCAATCACACAACAAACAATCAATCAATCAAAACTATTTATTTATTGTAACATTCCAAAATTTAGAATTTTGGGATGTTACATGGGCCCACTCAATTTTTCAGAAAAGTATGCAACAGGTTTGCCATCTTGTAATAACACACCTCCTAATCCAATTCCACTAACATCACATTCAAGCTCAAAAGTCTTATTAAAGTCAGGAAGTTGGAGTAAAGGAGCATGTGTCAACTTCTCTCCGTGAAGGCTTCTTCCTGTGCGGTATCCCAAACAAAAGGCACATCCTTCTTTGTAAGCTCATTGAGAGGTGAAGCAATGGTGCTAAAATCTCTCACAAAACGCCTATAGAAACCAGCAAGTCCAAGAAAACTCCTCACTTGTGTGACTGTTTTGGGCTGCGGCCAACTCTCAATAGCTTCAATCTTGGCTTCATCAACTTCAATTCCCTGTGGAGTAACAACATAGCCAAGAAAAGATACTCGGTCGGTGCAAAAGGTGCACTTCCCAAGGTTACCAAACAAACGTGCATCACGTAGAGCGTTAAAACAGCACGTAAATGTTCCAAATGTTCTTCCAAAGATTTGCTATAAATCAGTATATCATCAAAATAGACAACCACAAATTGTCCAATGAAAGCACGTAAAACTTCGTTCATTAGTCTCATGAAAGTACTAGGTGCATTAGTTAACCCAAAAGGCATGACTAACCACTCATATAAACCAAACTTAGTTTTAAATGTTGTTTTCCATTCATCTCCCAATTTCATACGAATTTGATGGTATCCACTACGCAAATCAACTTTGGAGAATATTGTAGAGCCACTCAATTCATCAAGCATATCATCTAGCCTAGGAATAGGATGACGATAACGAATAGTAATATTATTAATGCCTCTACAATCAACACACATATGTGACGTACCATCCTTTTTAGGCACTAGTATAATAGGAACAGCACAAGGACTAAGAGATTCGTATATAACCTTTGTCGAGCAGCTCTTGTACTTGACGCATAATCTCCTTCGTCTCCTCTGGATTGGTACGGTATGGTGCACGGTTGGGTAGCGATGCACCGGGGATTAAGTCAATTTGATGCTCAATCCCTCGAATAGGTGGTAAGCCCGGTGGCACGTCTTGTGGGAAGACGTCAGCGAACTCCTGCAAAATGTTAGTGACAGCAGGGGGCAAAGAGGAAGGCACGTCCTCGAATGAAAATAATGCCTCTTTGCACACAAAATCATAGCAAACAGATTTGCTAGAATCTAGCTCATCAATATCAGATTTGGTGGCAAGTAAACATGCACTTTTCAATTTAATTTCAGAAGCAACACTAGATGTTTTATTATTAGGCTTCATTTGTTGCTCAAATTCTTTTGCCACAATATGATTTTCACTCTTATTTTTCTCTTGTTTTGCTTTATTAGCTCTATTAATATCATCTTTCAAAATGGAATCAGGAGTCATAGGAAGCAAAGTAATATTTTTATCTTTATGAACAAGAGTATACTGATTGTTTCTACCATGGTGTACAGAATTTTTATCAAATTGCCATGGTCTACCAAGTAATAAGGAACATGCTTGCATAGGTACCACATCACAATCAACATAATCAGCATATGTAGAGATACTAAAATGCACACGAACAGTACGTGTTACCTTAACCTTGCCGCTGTTGTTGAACCATTAGATGTAATAAGGATGTGTATGTGGTCTTCTGGTGAGAGATAGCTTCTCCACCATCTCCATGCTAGCCAAGTTGTTGCAGCTCCCTCCATCTATGATGACGCGAATAGAACGCTCCTTCACAACTCCCTTTGTATGGAACAAATTATGCCTCTAATTTTGCTCAACTTGTGTAACCTGCACACTCAAAACACGTTGAGAAACTAAACATTCATACCTGTCACAAGATCTTCCCAGCCATGTATTGCGTCTCATGATCAGAATCATCTCCATCGTGTTCTTCATGTGTAATAAGAGCCAAAGTCTCCTCATCATAGTCACTAGCGGACTCATACCCACCATCCTCAGTAACAATCATCACACGCTTAGATGGGCATTCTCTCGCATAATGACCTCCACCCTTGCAACATCGACAAATAATATCATGTGTTTGCCCTGTTGATGCCATGGATGAAGAAGATCTCTGTGCAGGCCCAGAAGGTGTGCTCTTGGCAGATAGTGGTGATTGTGCCTGCTTTATTGTATCACGGTTGGAGGTGGCAGCCGACGGAGGTGCCGGTGTAGCAGAACGTGTGGAAGTAGATGATGCACGTGGCGTCCAGATGAAGGTCGACCTGCAGAAAAGTTAGTCCGCGCCAATGCCTGTCGATCCTGCACTTCACGTTCTGCTTTACAAGCAATATGGAATAATCGAGTGATATTATTATAATCCTTGTAGTCTAGAATGGTCTGAATCTCTCTATTTAATCCACCCAGAAAACGTGCAAGCATAGCTTCATTCTCCTCAATGATACCACATCTAATCAAGCCAGTTTGTAATTCCTGATAATATTCTTCTACGGAAATTTTTCCTTGTCTTAAGCGCTGCAATTTTTGAAGTAATTCACGTTGATAATATGGTGGAACCCAACGAGTACGCATAGCAGTTTTCAAAGCAGCCCAAGTAGCTGGAACAGGATATAATCGACAATGTTCAGACCACCAAACACATGCAAAGCTTGTGAAAGCACAAACAGCAGCAGGAACACGTCTCTCCTTAGGATATTGTAAACATGTAAATCGTTGTTCAGTTTCTAACTCCCAAGTAAGATATATATCAGGAACATATCTACCCTCAAATGGTGGAATATTCAATTTCAGTTTAGGGAGATGGTCATGATCTTGTAGCTGAGGGGGAGCCTGAACATTGCCATTATTTGCATGTGGACGACCCGGTGGTTGTGGTGCCGGTGGTTGCACGTAGTTCTGATTGTCATCAACCTCATCCTTGTAATCTCCCACATAATCATGCTCCTCCACATCAGCAGCAGGAGCCACAGAAGTATCAACAGCAGCACCAGCAGTTTGGCCAGGCTGAAGAGGGACACGGCTCGCTCGGCGGAGGGCTGTTTCCCGACGTGGAGGTAGTCGGTGTTGTTGTTGTTGTTGCAGAGGTGCGGCAGGTGCAGCCGGTGGAGGTGGTGGAAAACGCGAAAGCAATTCAGCAAACTTGTTATCGAGCTTTGTTTCAAACGTCTTCTACATGCCATCTATCTTCTCCATGGCCTCGTCAAATCTGTTTAGCACATCTTGCACCTGTCCACTCATCATTTGCTGAAACTTATCATGAAGCTCCTTGTTCGTCAAGTTCTCCAAGTCAGTCTTGTCGGCTTGTGATCCTGGCATGGTTAGCAGCAATAGAAACACACAAGAATATGATCCTACAGACTACTAACAAGTGGTGGTGGTGGCTGGTGTCACAAATCCGTCAAGCAAATCTCAAATTCTTACCAGTTCTTACCCAGCAGCAGGCGGTGATTGGCAACCGTTGTAGTCAAAACTCTCAAAGCTTGGATAGAGCGATTACCAGGGAGAGTCAAACGCACGATGTAGATGTATGTGGAGCCGGGAAGGCTTTTAATATGGTAGCAAAAAGGGTTAGCAATAATCAATTCAGAGATGCAAAGTTGAATAAACGCTCAACGACGGTACTGTGCTGGTCCTAGGCTCGACCGTGCTAGAGACGCGAGCCTAGAACACTAACAAAATCACGGCGCTGTACGTAAACAAGGGAGGAGCACACTCTGAATTTTTTTTCTCTCTTTTTTTCTTTTTTTTTTGCACTTTTTTTCCTCTTCTTTTTTTGTTTTTTTTGCTCCGCAACAATTTTTTTTTCGAAAAAGTCTACAAATGGTCTAAAAACTGCCTAGCCAGCAATTTCCAGACTTAGTTTTTTTTAAACTGGAACAATTTTTCTTCTGCGGATGGCTCGGATGTTGGGGAGTCCTACTCTGTCAAGGCTCGGAGTATCGCGTGATCTGGAAATCGAGAACAAAGCAACAATTACTGGACTCGGACTAGGACTCGTGGCGGAGATGAATCTGGTGGAAACTCGGACTGGTGGCAGATATTTGCAGGGCGATGGAACACGGAATGGTAGCGAATCTGTGATGGAGGTGGACTCGGATTAAGCGTGATGGTGGTGGATATGTGGTATATGGTAGCGGCGATGGCGATGGTGGTATATGGCAGCGGTGATGACGATGGTGGTATATGGCAGCGGTGATGATGATGATGCGGTGGTGATATATGGCGCGGCGACGTGACAACCTCGTGAATGTAACTCGAAACTCTAAAGGATCGGACGCTAAGACCAGCAAATTGACACGACAATGCAACCGCAAATTCAACAAAGCAACTACAGAAAAGATTATGCAAAGGCTCAGATTGGTTCGGATAGGATGAAGTAACCCTAATTTTTTTTGGCTTTTTCGTGGACTGTAGGTATGAAAAACAGACTCGATCTAAACTATGAAAAACTGTAAAATCTCACCGAGCAACCTAAAAATCTGATACCACTTGATAGAGGCAAAGGTGTCCCGATGTTTCGACGAGATAGCAATCATTTTCTGTGAGAGTCGACCTTGACGATCCGACTACGAACGTGCGAAGACGTCGCGCCTTAGCAATCGCTAAACCAACTTCCGAGGGGTTATTGACCATGCCGGAGCATGATCAACCTGACCACGAGGGTCTATTTCCTACGAGCAAACGAAGAACAAGCAAGAAACTAAGATTGCAATCTGGATATTGCGAATAAAAGAGGAAAGCTTTATTAATGAAGGTAGGGTTCTGTGACGCCTTGGTCTGGTCGTTGAACACAAACAAAGTACGTGAAGTTGCAGCTATGGCGAACTTTTGATCTAAACAAAACCCAAAGTCTAAACGGTGCATTAAGGGCTATATATATGGAGGAAGAGGGGGGAATTTCATGGCCCATGGGGAAGGGGTCCGAAACCAACCCTATCTCTTGTTTCCCCACACATACGGACTCTAAAAACAGCCTATACTTATGTATTTCGAAATTACATGGGCCTGGCCCAATAATAAGGTGACGCAGCACCTAGATTAGCCTCTGGACGAAATTTATGAAGTGGCATCTTATATATTTCGTCCAAGGCTTCATTCACTCCTTATGGTGGCTTCAAAGTCCTGAAATCATCACTTGTAACTCCGTTCTTGTTCCCCTTGCGCATGCCATCAACTCCATGCTTGTTTCTTACTCCAATGTTCATCCTTCTCCAAGCTAGGCCCTTCATTTGTAAGCAAAACAAATGTATCCAATTTAGGCAACATCATATTCTCATGAACATTAGAATCATTACCAAGAAACGAAAGTACCTGGTAATTTAATTGGCGTGCGCGAGCTCTAGTAATTGGTCGATTATATGTAACAGTAGGGGTTGTGGGAGTAACAATGGTATTGATGTCCTCATCATCCCGCCTCCCTGCTTCCTCGCGCTGGTCCCGAGCGACCTTGCTCCCCTGCCGTCTCCGGCACCGCGCCGGCAAGCGCCACCGCCGAAGCTGCTCCATCCGCCGCCCGCAGCTGCCAAGACCCCGCAGCCGGCAACACGGACCAACACCCCGGCCGTCCCTCTCCTTCCTCCCGCGCATCTTCCCTTTCCTGATGCTCTTCCTCATATCTCTCTCTCTCTCCATGTACTTGCCGTAGCAGGGCCTCGCCATGGCCGCTGAATGGAGCTCTGCCTCCATGGATACTCGCCACTACGCCCCAGACCCGGCCCCTCTGTCGGTTCCCACTGTCCCAGTCCCATTCCGGCCGGACTCCGCCGAGGCCTCGTTGCCAGAGTGCCATGTGTCGTCGTGCCCATTGACTAGTCCCGGCCACCCTCTACCTCTGCCACTGAGACCCGCTGTTGCGTCTTCTGTTTGAGGGAGACAAGCGCCACGACCTCTAGCCGCGCGCATGTACCATGGGGTTAGCGCTCCCAAGTGCGTTGACCTGCCCTGCCTCGCCTCGATCCGCTTGCGTGGCCCGCAGCCAGCGCCAGGCCTCCTCTGCTTCCAGTCGGGCCTCAGCCCATGGGTGAGCAGCCCCAACACCTCCTCTCCTGTGCTCCTGTTGGGCCAGCCAGATTCGGCCCAGTATACATTTTTTTTCAGCGTCTGCAAACTTTCCTATTATCCAAAACCTGCATATTTATAGATTAGTCCCTCTAGATCATGCATATATTAACTCATAAACCATGCATCATATGTATAAACATTTATATGTAAAATGCTTAGTATTTCATCTAGTTTCATAATATGTTACTTTCATCCATGTTTAATATGTATAAATTGATGTTTGCATTTAAGTTGCATAAATGACATGCTAAAATGATTTATTTCATAACTAAATAATTGTAGCTCTGAATTTCATAAACTTTATATGCAAATGGGGTAGAAAAATGGATAGATTAACATGGTGCGATTTATTTTCCTATTTAACAACAATAAAATATGGTTGAGGGCAGAATAGTACCAAATCCAAAATATGCACATGGGGATTTTCCGGAATTGTTGTTTGTTGTTCCAGCCTCATTTAGACTTGCCTAAACATATAGTTTACTTATGCTTCACCTCTTGGCATGTTAACCAACATTTAATATTGATTAGTAACATAAACGGGAGAGAACTAAATAAATGAATGTGGTGTTCCGTCAATGTGCAACTCGTTGCATATTGAGATCCACTTAACTTGTAGTATTGTTTGTTGCACTTTGCCATGCCATGACTCGTTAAACCGGACATGCATCATATTTGTTTGTGCATCATGCCATGTTTATGTGATGGTTGTTTACCATGTTGTTTGCTTCTTTCCGGTGTTGCTTCTTATTGATAGTTTCCGGTTTCGTTGCGATTGTGAGGATCCGTTCGACTATGTTGTTTGACTACTTCATTGATTCAGTCTTCTTCCTAGCGGGATTTCATGCAAGATGACCGTCACCTTGGATCTCACTACTATCTTTGCTTGCTAGTTGTCTCGATTCTATCGCTATGTCGCGCTACCTACCACTTGTTTATCAAGACTTCCAATATGCCATGAAACAGCCTCTACCCTTTTCACCATCCTAGCAAACCGTTGTTTGGCTATGTTACCGCTTTGCTCAGCCCCTCTTATAGCGTTGCTAGTTGCAGGTTGTTCCATGTTGGATATCATGGATATCACTGGATATCACAATATCTCTTATTTAATTAATGCATCTATATACTTGCTAAAGGGTGTAAGGGTCGGCCTTTTGCCTGGTGTTTTGTTCCACTCTTGCCGCCCTAGTTTCCGTCATACCGGTATTATGTTCCTTGATTTTGCGTCCCTAACACGGTGAGTGTTTATGGGCCCCTCTTGACAGTTCGCTTTGAATAAAACTCTTCCAGCAAGGCCCAACATTGGTTTTACCATTTGCCTAATAACAACTAAAATTTGCATAGGGGCCGGCTAGCACCCAAGGTTTCTTAATCAACCACCCGGGTCAGTGCTCCTCATGAGTGCTGGTCCAAAACAGAGTCATGTGCGGCTTCCGCCGGGGCAACTCGAGTCTCAGTTGCCGTACGCTGCGCTCATCTGACTGTGGCCTGAGATGAGATACGTGCGGCTACTATCAGGGTGTCGGCACATCCGGAGGTCTTACTGGTTTTAATTCTTTCCAATAAGTCCCATTTGAAATCAATAGTCTTCAGCATATAAGAACCAGCACAGGAAGTATCGAGCAGGTTGCGATTATCAAGAGAAAGCCGAGCATAAAAATTGTGAATAATCATTTCCCGAGAGAGCTCATGATTGGGGCATGAATATAACATTGACTTAAGCCTCCCCCAAGCTTGAGCGATGCTCTCTCCTTCGCGAGGCTAGAAATTATATATGTAATTACGATCACGATGAACAAGATGCATAGGATAGAACTTCTGGTGAAATTCCAACTTCAATCGCTTATAATTCCAAGATCTCGTATAATCACATAGCCTATACCATGTCAATGCATCTCCCTTCAAAGATAAAGGGAAGACCTTCCTTTTGACAACATCATCGAGAATACCTGCAAGCTTAAATAATCCACAAACTTCATCCACAAAGATAAGGTGTAAATCGAGATGCAATGTTCCATCTCCTACGAATGGATTAGCTAGCAGTTTCTCTATTATACCCGAAGGAATCTCAAAATAAATATTTTCGTAAAGTTCAGTAGGTTGAGGAGCAACTCTTTGCTCTTCTGGTTGGGGTGAAGATACCCCAAACAAGCCCCTCAAAGGATTAGTTTCCATAGTGACAAGTAACATAAAATTTCAGCACACTATATAAATGTTTCCTTACCAAGTTCCACTCACCAAAAGCGCTACACTCCCCGGCAACGGCGCCAAAAAAGAGTCTTGATGACCCACAAGTGTATGGGATCTATCGTATCTTTTCGATAAGTAAGAGTGTCGAACCCAATGAGGAGCGTATGAAATGATAAGCGGTTTTCGATGAAGGTTTTCTCTGCAAGCACCGAAATTGTAGGTAATAGATAGTTTTGTGATAAGATAAATAGTAACGAGCAACAAGTAATTAAAGTAAATAAAGTGCAGCAAGGTGGCCCAATCCTTTATGTAGCAAAGGATAAGCCTGGACAATTTCTAATAATAATAAAGGAGCTCCCGAGGACACATTGGGAATTATCGTCAAGCTAGTTTTCATCACGTTCATATGATTCGCGTTCGGTACTTTGATAATTTGATATGTGGGTGGACCGGTACTTGGGTACTGCCCTAACTTGGACAAGCATCCCACTTATGATTAACCCCTATTAAAATCCTCCGCAACTACAAAAGAAGTATTAAGGTAAACCTAACCACAACATTAAACATATGGATCCATATCAGCCCCTAACCAAGCAACGCATAAACTAGGGTTTAAGCTTCTGTCACTCTAGCAACCCATCATCTACTTATTACTTCCCCATGCCTTCCTCTAGGCCCAAGTAATGGTGAAGTGTCATGTAGTCTACATTCACATAACACCACTAGAGGAAAAGGCAACATACATCTCATCAAAATATCGAACGAATACCAAATTCACATGACTACTAATAGCAAGACTTCAACCATGTCCTCAGGAACAAATGTAACTACTCACAAAGCATATTCATGTTCATAATCAGAGGAGTAATAATATGTATAAAGGATCTGAACATATGATCTTCCACCAAGTAAACCAATTAGCATCAACTACAAGGAGTAATCAACACTACTAGCAACCCACAGGTACCAATTTGTGGTATTGATACAAGATTGGACACAAGAGATGAACTAGGGTTTTGAGAGGAGATGGTGCTGGTGAAGATGTTGATGAAGATTGACCCCCTCCCGATGAGAGGATCCTTGGTGATGACGTTGGTGATGATTTCCCCCTCCCGAAGGGAAGTGTCCCCGGCAGAACGGCTCCGCCAGAGCCCTAGATTGATTCCGCCAAGGTTCCGCCTCGTGGCGGCGGAGTTTCGTCTCGTAAGCTTGCCCATGATTTTTTTCCAGGGTAAAAGTGATGATATAGCGTTTGGATGCCGGAGGCCCACCAGTGGCTCAGGAGATAGGGGCGCCTGTCTCGGATGTGGTGTGGGCCCCTGGCATATTTCTTTCGCTCAGAAATTCTTGTTAATTCCAAAAAGTTGTTTCGTGGAGTTTCAGGACTTTTGGAGCTGTGCAGAATAGGTTTCCAACGTTTGCTCCTTTTCCAGCCAGAATTCCAGCTGCCTTCATTCCCCCTCTTCATACTAAACCTTGTAAAATAAGAGAGAATAGACATAAGTATTGAGATTAACGTGTAATAACAGCCCATAATGCAATAAATATTGATATAAAAGCATGATGCAAAATGGACATATCACAAGGCGCCGGTGCCGGTGTGCTACTTGTCGCACCCACCGGAGAGCACCTCAAGTATGTGATCCAGATGCACTTTCCCAGGGAGATGTCCACAAACAACACTACTGAGTACGAGGGGCTGCTTGCCGGTCTCAGGATCGCGGCAGACCCCGGGGTGAAGAAGCTCATCATCAGGGGTGATTCGCAGCTTGTCGTCAGGCAAGTCAACAAAGATTACCAGAGTCTGTTGATGGAGGCCTACATAGATGAGGTGAGGAAGCTGGAGGAGCGCTTCGACGGTATACAAGCGGAGCACGTTCCCCGAGCGGAGAACGACATCGCTGACTACCTTTCAAAGCGCGCTGCACTCAAGCTACCTGTGGAACCAGGTACCTTCTTGCTTCGATTAACTCAACCATCCCTCGAACCATCAACGGAGTAGAACAAGCAGAGGAAATCAGGTCCCGGCAAGTACTTTCCTGCCGAGCCCCCAGGGGCCGCCGGCAAGGGTGTTGCCGCGGATTCCGAGCCTACCAAGGGGCAGCTGACCCTCGCCGTAGAGACGGCTGCCCCCATGGCGGAAGAGATGCCTTTGGTCCTTGCCGTCGAGCCCCAGGCTCCGGCATGGGCACAGCATACCGTCTGTTTCATCCAGACAGGGGAACTTCCTGAGGAGCAGGAAGAAGCGGAAAAGTAGCCCCTCGATCTGCCTTTTACTAGTTCGTCGATGACATCCTGTACAGAAAAAGATCGAACGGTGTGAAATTGAAGCGCATCTCCTGGGAGGAAGGACTGGAGCTGTTGGCAGAGATACATGGAGGCGTATGTGGCTCACACATAGGGTCGAGGGACCTTGCCGGCAAGGCATTCCAGCAAGGCTTCTTCTGGCCCACCGCCCTCCAGGATGCGATGGCGCTAGTAACCAGGTTTGAAGCGTGCCAGTTCCATTCGAAGAAGCTTCATCAACCAGCTCAAGCCCTTCAAACAATCCTTCTCTCCTGGCCGTTTTTGGTCTGAGGGGCTCGACATACTGGGCCCTTTCCCTCGCGCTGTCCGGGGCTTTGAGTACTTGTACGTTGCGATCGACAAGTTCACAAAGTGGCCAGAGGTGGAGGCAGTGAGGAAGGTTACAACACAGTCAGCCGTCAAGTTCTTCAAGGGGCTAGTCTGCCGTTTTGGTGTACCAAATAGAGTCATCACCGACAACAGCACGCAGTTCACAAGCCACACCTTCATGCAATACATCCAAGACCTCGGCAGCAAGGTCTGTTTCGCTTCCGTGGCACACCCCCGGAGCAACGGCCAGGCGGAGAGGACAAGTGCTAAAGTATTGCGAGGCCTGAGAACGAAGACTTTTGACAGGCTGCACAAGAGCGGAAGGCGTTGGATTGATGAGTTGCCGGTGGTTCTTTGGTCGATCAGAACGACGCCAAATCGAGCCACCAGCCAGACACCCTTTGCCCTGGTTTACGGGGCAGAAGCAGTTCTCCCCACAGAACTCACATACGGGTCACCTCGAGTGCTCGCTTATGACGAGCTTGAGAAAGAGCAATTGCGGCAAGATGATGCAACTCTCCTTGAGGAAGATCGTCTTCGGGCGGCTGTGAGAGCAGCATGCTACCAGCAAGCCTTACGCCGCTACCATAGCCTCAAGGTTCATGCCCGAAGCTTTGAGGAAGGCGACCTTGTTCTTCGGCGCGCTCAGTCGGCCAAGAATTCCAACAAGTTGACGCCAAAGTGGGAAGGCCCTTATCGGGTAATACGAGTCACCAGGCCTGGCGCAGTCCGCCTTGAGACCGAAGATGTTGTCCCAGTGAGCAACTCCTGGAACTTCGAGCATCTTCGCAAATTTTACCCGTGAGGCGCGGTTTGCTGGGTTTCCCGGCAAGCCACCTTTTGTACAAGCTTTTCCGACAAGGCATGTAACCCTCTCAGACAAAGCCGTGCATGCACCACGAGCATAAATAAACGAAGCGCGGGTGCCCTAAGTTATAGCATGCATGCTAGGTTAAGTCTCTCCCTCGGTTAGGGTTGATAGTGCTTAGCGGCGACTAACCCCTAGCCTAGAGGTCGAGTGTGCGTCTGTTCTATTTGGTTCGCAGGGCACGTGGGCACTTCTGCTGAGCCGCTTGGGAAAAAGAGAACGAACCGGCGCTCCGGCCCCGGCAGGCCACGACTGCCGGGGGCTAAAGGTACTAGGATCCAACCACGGCAAGCCAAGGTTGCCGGGGGTTGCGGATTTAGATAAGTCTTTCATCCCCCTGTTATGTGTTTCCGTATAGAACTGGGACATGTGAAACCTCATTCATGTCCTTAAAACCACCGTGCTCCCCCTTTCCTATACCCAAGAGCTACCTCCTGGGTCGGAATTTGGTAGTAGTCGCGATGGCGAGGAGATGAACGAGAGGCCTAACTCTACTTCGCTCCCGCCTCCGCCAAGAGCGCGAGAATGGTCGACTGAAGTGGGGAGATGGCAAGGCCTGTTGCGGGCGACAATGTTTATTTAAAAAATAACAAGGATTCATCCTTGGCATGGGCCTCGCTCACGCACAAAGAACCCAGCAAGCAACGTTTTTCATTAAAAACATCCCATACAGGTACAGTTCATACGGAAATAAAAACATGAGCAAGGGGATTACAAGTCTTAAAATTAACAAGTGCCTGCAGGCTTACAAACTAAAAAAATATAAGGTGCCCGTAATCCCTTTCTTGTCCCTCTCCACAGAAGGTGGAACAAGGCAGTAGGAGGGCAAAAAGAGCGCCTAGGCAAGGTACGAGGAGTAGAAGGCACCAACAGAACATCTTGGTGCCTGGAGAAGAGCTGGAAGACGAGGCACCGGAACGGCAATACGCGACGAAGGCGTCGGTACCCACGTACTCCGATTTGACGGCCACCGCCCGCCTTCTTCACCTTCTCCGGCCCTCCTACGCCGGTCGCCCAAGGAGACGACGGGGAACGCCCCGATGGAGAGCTTGGCAAGGAAGGCCCTCGGCAGGGCGCATGGCCGCGGAAGGGGCGGCGCGGTCAGTCGAAGTCGGAGTTGGCATCCTGCCGCTCGACTCCTTCGTCGTCGTTATCGATGTTCTCCTCATCACTCCCGCTTGAGAAGGAATCTTCATCGTCGGAGGAGCTCTCCACGCAGCACTTCAGGTGAATTCCAAGATCTTCGAAGACCTTGACGGAGAGCAGGCCGCCCTCCATTAATTTGAAGTAGAGGACGAGCCCCATAGTCAGGCTATGGATGTGAGAAAATGTCTTCCATCCGCGACGGATGTACATGACATGAGGAGCAGGGAAGTCGACATCGACCCGCATGCCATCGGTCCCGCAGCCCCTGATGTGCAAGCTGAGGGTCTGAGGCGGATCGAGCTCCATCTCCTGAGTGAAGGGGGTGGGGAGACGGAGACAACAACGCGGTGGCCGGCGCAACCTTATGAAGAACTCGCAGGGTTGGTCCCAAACGTGACCCTCCGTCGCGGGAGGCACCACTGGCGGAGGCACGGCCATCGCGCCGCCTCGTCCCCCGACCGCCGTGGCGACCTTAGCCACGCCCCTCCCCCTTCCTCTCGCGGCCGGCTCCGCCGTCGCGGGCTCGTGGGAAGTTGGGGTTCATTGACGAGCAGCAACCCTCGCCGCCACTGTCGAAGGCCCAGCACCTCCTCTCGCCATGGCAGGTGAAAGAAAGGAGCAAAGGTGGAGGAGGATGGAGACTGAAGGAATGTGGGATGACGCCCCCTCCCCCTCCATATAAAGGGCAGGAGTCGAGGCTCGGCCACCCAACTCAGCCAATCCAGCCATCGGAGGCGCAGGGAATAAGGACCGACCCGCTGCCCCAATCAGCGACGACCCGGTTTCCCGCCTCCACCGCCCGCCGCTTGCATGGAGGACGTGTGGCGAACGATCAGGATCGAAAGGACGGGTGAGGCAACCGTTCCCTGCCCCATGATCGTGGGGTGTTGGCGCCTTGAAGACTGCAACCCGAGTCCACCCAGTAAATGAGCCACGCCTCCCTCTTTTTATGGGGAAGGCGCGAGCCGCCTCTTTACCACGATGTGACGCATGCATGCACAAACCGCCCCACGCATGACCCCCACATCACGCACGACCCTCCACGTCATGCGCAGGTCGTGGGGAAGCGCAGCGGACGAAAAATTATTGCGGTAAAATCCCGCCCCGACTGCCCGCGCACCGTTTTGGGCCTGGCCCAACAACGTGTCGCGCTTATGTATGGCCCAGGCCCGGGGGCTCCCGTCGGTGTACAAAAGTAGGGGCGCTCCTTTTTACCCCTTTACTTGTGCACGGACAGTCGGAGCCGCGCCCATGACCACACTAAGCAGGGCAGGAGAGGGAGGCTTGGAAGAAGCCAAAGGCATAAGGCGATCAGAGGCCACGCCAAGACCAGAAAACACGAAGAGCAAAGGAGGGCAAGGTGGACTTCCCCGGCAGGACCCCGGCCCCGGAAAGAGCCTTGACGGGGCAACTTGCCCAACACAAACAGAGCGAGCCATCCTTGAGCCCACGTGTTCCAACCCAACCAACTACGTTGGAGCCAGGGCTCGGGAGGCACCTCCGTTGCGGCATGCAGATCTTTGTCAAGACCATAGATATATGAGATCACATGAGGATCAGAAGACGGCGACCCTCGGCGGGATCCTACCCGAGGACATCCACAAGACCCCTAGCAAGCGCCTTGCCGGGGGCGACTTCGACGACACGACAAGACCCTTGCCAGGCCCCCGGCAAGGCCCTTGCCGAGTGGCGCCAGTAGGGCCACTGCAAGGCCTGCACCAACCAAGGCTCCACCATCGTTTGCATGCAGCTGCCAGCCCAACCAGCTGGGCAGGCACGTGCGTGGCAACACGCGGGTTCCAGACCAACTCAGCAATCACCTGCATAGTGACATGCAGATCTTCGTGAAGACCCTGCCACCGTGCCACATCAGCAGTCTGCCTGCCTACATGGCACTGCATGCATTACTGGCCTAGACGCGTGTCGAAGCAAGGAGGAGCGGCGATAGACGGGACGGGCCTCGTTCCCGTCCCCGATAAAGCTAATGGACACCTAAGTCACGCATTTAATGCAATTTGTCCCGTAATGCCGTGCGATAAGCTCGCGCACTGTAGGCCTTTCCACCTCATGTGTGCCACTGTGGAAACCCCTTTTCCCTATAAAAGGAGGCCCGAGGCGACCAGGAGAGGGATTCGGGTTTTTGAAGCTACACAGCGACCGTAGCTAGTTGGAAAGGTGAAGAACACTCAATACATCCACCAAAACAGGCTAGGGTTTTATGCATCCTCGCTGCCCAAACCTGGGTAAACGATCCGCGTGCTTGCTCCTAAACCTGCTCTTCTCACGACCCCGCGCCCGCCGACCGTAGAAGGGATCCCTATGATCCCATAGGTGTCATTCCCACCGACACTATCACAAAGGGCAATACAATGTGGCGTTCCTTCGCATTAAGGGTTTGCACATTCCAAATTAAAAAGTGCATGACAACCTCTGCTAGCCTCTGTGATGGGCCTATCTTTTACTTTCATGTATTTACTTTTATGCAAGAGTCAATAGTATTCCTTCTTATTTCAACCTCAATTATTATTTAGTTGGCAAGCATCATGTGGAGGGGAAAGATCCAAGCACACATGGCCATTCAAATATATTTGATAAAGAATTATTATTGTTGACAATTATCTATATGATAAATAAGTTAGGAGGAAAAACATTAAGCCCCTATCTTTCTCCGTGTTTGACAGATGCTATTCGTTCTAACAATATGCTTTGAGTGTCACCAATCATGGAAGACTATATGATAGTTGAGTATGTAGAATTTTCTAAATCAAAGCTCTTACATAGTCCCTTCCCGAAAATAAGATGAATTGCAATTGTTTGGTGACTGAAAGCATAGTTTGTTAGTTTTCAAGAAACATTATGGTTTATACTTTAACATGTGAATAGCTTGTTACTTGATCATGAGAAGTTTTATGAGATGAGCTACTATTTATGATAAATAATAATGCTAGAAAAAGTGTTTGGAACTATCATTGACCAAACTTATACACTATGCTAGCATTCACACTTCATAAATTATTTCTTTTATCATTTACCTTCTCGAGGAAGAGCAGGAATTAAGCTTGGGGATGCTGATACGTCTCCAACGTATCTACAATTTATGAAGTATTAATGCCATGTTTACAACAATTTTCTATAATTTTGGTATGATTTGATTAGAACTAACCCAGACTAACGTTGTTTTCAGCAGGACTACCGTGGTGTCGTTTTTTGTGCAGAAATATAAGTTCTTGGAATGGGCTGAAAATTTACGGTCATTTTATGGACGAAAAGAGAACCCCGAAGCATAAGAGTTGGACCAAAAGAGTTCTGAGGCGACCACAAGGTAGGGGGCGCGCCCTATCCCCCGGGAGGGTGCTCCTACCTTATCGCTGCCTCGTGGACCCCCCTGACGTGAGACCGATGCCAAAAATTCCTATAAATACCAAAACCCCTAGAAATAAACCAAGACCGGGAGTTCGGCCGCTGAAAGCCTCTGTATCCATGAAAAACCAATCTAGGCCCTCTCTGGCACCTTGTCGGAGGGGGCCATCATCACCGGAGTCCGTGGAGGAGGATCTCGGAGGGGGCCGTCATCACCATGGAGGCCAAGGACCAAAGGGAGAACCTCTCCCCATATTTGGGGGGAGGCCATGGAGGAGACAAAACAAGGGGGAGACTTCTTCCCCTCTGTCTCGGTGGCGCCGGAGTGCCGCCGGGGGAACCATCGCCATGGTGATCGTCTGCATCACCATCTTCATCACCTTCCTCATCTCTTTTAAGAGGTCCACTCCGCCGCACTCCGCTGTAATCCCCTACTCGAACATGGTGCTTTATGCCACATATTATGATCCAATGATGTGTTGCCATCATATGATGTTTTCAGTAGATTTCTTTTGTCATTTGGGTTGATTGATGATCTAGATTGGTTTGAGTTGTATGTTTTATTTTGGTGCTGTCCTATGGTGCCTTCCGTGCCGCGCACACGTGAGGGATTTCCGCTGTAGGGTGTTGCAATACATTCATGATTCGCTTATAGTGGGTTGCTTGCGTCACAAAAGCATAAACCCGAGGAAGGGGATTGTTGCGTACGGGATAAAGGGGACTTTCTACTTTAATGCTATGGTTGGGTTTTACCTTAACAATCTTTAGTAGTTGCGGATGCTTGCTAGAGTTCCAATCATAAGTGCATATCCAAGGAGAGAAAGTATGTTAACTTATGCCTCTCCCTCATATAAAATTGCAATGAAGACTATCGTTGTTGTTAACAATTGCCTAGGACATTTCTGCACACCGATCCATCATTATTCCACACTCGCTATTTGTAGTATATTATAATATATTCTAACTTTATGTTAACAGCACCTACTTTTATATTTTAGTTCTCCGATATCATGCAAAGCCATCCTCTTCTTACCTACAACGTAGTTTTATTTCTCGTTTCTAGATGGAAGCAAACGTTCGGTGTACGTAGAGTCGTATCAGTGGCGGATAGGACTTGAGAGAATATTGATCTTACCTTTAGCTCCTTGTGGGTTCGACACTCCATACTTATCACCTCCACCTTTGGAAATTGCTACGATGATTCCTTGCACTTGGGGATTATCACTGATGCTGCTACACAGGATGTTGTAGCTATACGAGTTGCTGCTCTGGCTCTAGTTTGCACTGCTCCTCTAGGCGCTGCTGCTCCGGTTGCTTTCTACTATTGTGTTCCCCGTCGGTCGCCTGCTGATTTAGATCACTGTTTCTCAACTACTAGTGCTCGAGAAGCCTAAACTACATGTGAAGTGCCTCTCTGCTACCAGTGCATTCAATTTTGACAGTAACATTCAGATTCCACGGTAAATTTTAGTTTCGGCAGTTAAGTTCAGAGTCAATGGTTTTTACCTCATCTGTTGTAGTCAGGTGTTTTTGGTGACGTAAATTTTACATCTATCACTTTTTGGTAATGTATTTTACATCATCTATTGGAGATGCTATTAGAATCCCACTTGAGATTAATGATGTCTGTCTTGTACTGCTTTAGCCACAACGTCTTACTGCTCGCCAGAGCTGCTCCAATGACGGAACCATCCCTCACAGTAGAAAAGTGCCCTGGACGTCGTCTACAGATTCCTCAGATGTTCCTCCACAACTCTGACAGCCACCTCTGCCTCAACTTATTCAGCGGCCAACCCAACGATGTCGAGGTCGACACGGCTACGACAAAGATATTGTACACTTGTCGCATCACTTATTACTCTACATTCATGTCGATCCATTAGGGTTATTTTGGTTCAAGCAAAAACTGAAGGAAAAACATACCAATAGGAAATTTTCCTACGACACTCTACTATTAAATTATTCATGCATTTTGTTGAAAGGAATGGAGCAAAACATCCACCTCGACTTACTTTTCAAAACAAGACCAAGTGCATTAGTGGAATAATAACATTCTAATTGTACACGCTTTCATATGCTTTCACTTTAATTTGGTCATGTTTCTTTGAAATACTCTGCTCTTCCAATTCTTGTGAACCAAACACCCAAGTTGATACAAATCCTGTGTTTACAAATGCTCTTTTTCCCACGTGCATTCCTATCCTATTCCGGTGTTTTTCCTATCCCTGCGTTTTTAGAATCCTGCAAGCCAAAGGAGCCCTTACAGAATTACTCCAGTTACAGGTAAGTGTCGAAGAAAACCTTGTGTGGTTTGTCCTGCTCCTGTCACGACGTCGTCCACCTCACCTTAGCTGCTCCATCGACAAAAGCATCCACAAACCAGACATCACGACTCCTGACCATCTTTCGCCGCCTCAGATCTCCTTCCCTGCCGCCGGCACCCACTGCAACGGCATCATCATCATCAACTCAGCAGATGAACCTGAGGAGTACACGGGTCCACAAGAGAGATCGTACTCTTTCGTTCCTGCTTATGTTATGCATTGCTTAATATTACCTTCTACTTTATTTTCTTATTCACCTCTTAGACTGAAAGTCAGGTCCAAATTAATGTTCAAACTTGAGTTTTAAAATTACTTGTGGGGCACATATGAAGGCAACAATGAATAGTATCTATGGCTATTATCTAGTTCACCTAGGGTGTTCCTATGTTGTTCATCTTGGGTGGGAAACAAATAGTAAAGCAATCATCATCTGTCTTTTTATTAAATTAAAGCTATCATTTGCCTGCTATCATTATTTTTGGATCCATCACTAGTTGTTACCATCATTCTAGATTTCTGCATGCTCTCCTCACATAATCTCATTATATTTTTTCTGTATGCATGTCAGATATTGTACACAGTCATGCTGAACATGTAATGAAAAAGAGAAGAGTTTTGCACGGAAATACAATGTCATGCAGACATTGCTCCATGGTGGGTTCAATGGCAAACGCTCCCCCCTCTCCAGATTGTAATCTAGAGGAAGATATCTATTCTGAGGCAAATTCAGACGCAGCTGACCACTCCTATTTACCCCCCAAGGTGTTTGCTCTAACTTGGCATAATGATGTTAGTCATATCATGCATATGTTGCCATGTAGTGCCTACTTTTGACATCATATATGTCATCTGCTTAGTTTAGACATGTTTTGTAATGCCACCTGTTTAGTATCATCTCTTTAACCCAGTCATAATATATGTGAAATATGCAATGCCATCCTGTTTAACCAGGCATCATATATTTGAATGATATCTTCCCCATCCTTTTCTTCATTACATTTCCATTTGTTGACAATGTTTGCACATTAAACTACTCTTCCTGTGAATCAGCCATTTGAGTGGGGTGATGGAAAAATCTGGAGTGAAAACAAGGTCTTCAGAGCAGACAGTGCTACCTGTCAAAGCAGATTGATACGTCTCCAACGTATCTATAATTTTTGATTGCTCCATGCTATTATATTATCTATTTTGGATGTTTAATGGGATTTACTAAGCACTTTTATATTATTTTTGGGACTAACCTATTAACCCAGAGCCAAGTGTCAGTTTCTATTTTTTCCCTTGTTTCAGTGTTTCGCAGAAAAGGAATATCAAACGGAGTCCAAACGGAATGAAACCTTCGGGAGCGTGATTTTTGGAACGAAAGTGATCCAGGAGACTTGGAGTTGAAGTCAAGGAAGTTTTGAGGTGGCCACGAGGCAGGGAGGCGCGTCTGCCCCCCTGGTGGGCCCCTCGTGGCTCCCCTGACCGACTTCTTTCGCCTATATATATCCATATACCCTAAAAACATCGCGCAACAGAATAGATCGGGAGTTCCGCCACCGCAAGCCTCTATAGCAACCAAAAACCAATCGGGACCCTGTTCCGGCACCCTGACGGAGGGGGGTCCCTCACCGCTGGCCATCTTCATCATCCCGGCGATCTCCATGACGAGGAGGGAGTAGTTCACCCTCGGGGCTGAAGGGTATGTACCAGTAGCTATGTGTTTGATCTCTCTCTCTCTCGTGTTCTTGATTCGGCACAATCTTGATGTATCACGAGCTTTGCTATTATAGTTGGATCTTATGATGTTTCTCCCCCTCTACTCTCTTGTAATGGATTGAGTCTTCCCATTTAAGTTATCTTATCGGATTGAGTCTTTAAGGATTTGAGAACACTTGATGTATGTCTTGCCGTGCTTATCTGTGGTGACAATGGGATATTCACGTGATATACTTGAGATATGTTTTGGTGATCAACTTGCGGGTTCAATGAACTTATGCATAGAGGTTGGCACACATTTTGATCTTGACTCTCCGGTAGAAACTTTGGGGCACTCTTTGAAGTGCTTTTGTGTTGGTTGAATAGATGAATCTGAGATTGTGTGATGCATATCGTATAATCATACCCATGGGTACTTGAGGTGACATTGGAGTATCTAGGTGACATTAGGGTTTTGGTTGATTTGTGTCTTAAGGTGTTATTCTAGTACGAACTCTATGATAGATCAAACGGAAAGAATAGCTTCATGTTATTTTACTACGGACTCTTGAATAGATCGATCAGAAAGGATAACTTTGAGGTGGTTTCGTACCTTACCATAATCTCTTCATTTGTTCTCCGCTATTAGTGACTTTGGAGTCACTATTTGTTGCATGTTGAGGGATAGTTATATGATCCAATTATGTTATTATTGTTGAGAGAACTTGCACTAGTGAAAGTATGAACCCTATGCCTTGTTTGAACGCATTACAATACCGTTTACGCTCACTTTTATCATCAGTTACCTTGCTGTTATTATAATTTCAGATTACAAAAACCTATATCTACCATCCATATTGCACTTGTATCACCATCTCTTCGCCGAACTAGTGCACCTATACAATTTACCATTGTATTGGGTGTGTTGGGGACACAAGAGACTCTTTGTTATTTGGTTGCAGGGTTGCTTGAGAGAGACCATCTTCATCCTACGCCTCCCACGGATTGATAAACCTTAGGTCATCCACTTGAGGGAAATTTGCTACTGTCCTACAAACCTCTGCACTTGGAGGCCCAACAACGTCTACAAGGAGAAGGTTGCATAGTAGACATCAAGCTCTTTTCTAGCACCGTTGCCGGGGAAGTGAGTGCTTGAAGGTATCTTTAGATCTTGCAGTCGAATCTTTTAGTTTCTTGTTTTAGCACTAGTTTAGTTTATAAAAGAAAACTACAAAAAAATGGAATTGAGTTTGCCTCATATGCTTCATCTTTTTAATATCGTTCGCGAGTATGATGGAAAGGAAAATTGTGCCAAAGTGTTAGAAGAAGAAGGCATTGAAATGTTTGGCACTAAATCTTTGAATGATGAGCATGATTGCAATTTTGTTAGTATGAACTCTTTGAATATCCATAGTACTAATGATGATTGCACTAGTCATGATGAAAATATCTCTTATAAGCATGTCGATTTTTGTGGAGTGCATAGAGTTTGCAAGTACATACCAAACAGGGAAGATAGATTTTGCAAGAGGCATAAGTATTTGGAAACTAAGTGGTTGCAAGAAAGGCTAGATGTTTGTGCTGAAAATTTAAACTTTCTTAGCCATACTTGTGAACTTTGCAATGAACGTGATCATTTCAGTACCCAATGCAAATTGTTTCATGATCGTATCGTGTCCAAACATTGTGATGACTTGATTTCCCTTGCACATCATAATGAACTTAGTTTTCTCTTGGGTTATGAAGAAATGAAACGTATAACTAAGGTTATTCCAGAATATGCCTTTAATAGAGTTCTTAATTTTGATCTAGAAGAAATTTATATGTATTGTGCGGTAAATTGCATTGAAAATCCTTATATAGCCAATTACATAAAGAAAAGAAAACAAATAGAAGATGAAGAGAATACTAACGAAAGGGAAGAGACTTCCCAATATTCTCCTATTATTTCTTTTGATGAATCAGGTAACGAGGAGGAGCTTTCTATTCAACCAATCTCATTAATAAGGAGCTCCAAAAAGAGGATGAACCCACACATGATGTGAAGAAGAAAAAGAAAAGATGGAGAAGCAAAGGTAGAAAGGTATCTCTCCCAAGTGATGTTGCTCCTATTACTCATCGTGATGCTGATAATTGCTATACTATTGGTGCTATCCATACTATTAATGATGAGAGTGATTATGCTTATGATATGAAAAGGCCCAAGCTTGGGGATGCTATATTTGATGAAGATGATGTTTTTGAGAATATATTTGCTGCAATTAATGTTTGTCCCAAGCTTGGGGATGCTTTGTTTAATGAAGATGATGATATTAGCCTCCCAAGTTTTGATATGCAAATTTATTATGATGATAGCATGCCTCCTACTTATGATGATTATATTGATGAAAGTGGGTTTGGAAGAGTGTCAACTTTAGGAAGTAATGATCCCACTATTTTGGAGGGTGTTGAATCTTATTGTGACAATTAATAAAGTGGATTTGGAGAGGTCATGACTTTATTTAGTGATGAATCCACTATTTCGGAAGAGGTTTCAATTGATTATGAAGAGAACAAAGTTGCTACTTATGATGATTATTGTGATGACACTTATGTTATAAAAAGTAGTGATGATTATATTTATAAAACTTGTCATGATTATGATTACCCTTTTTCTAAACATTACTCATTTAATGTGGAAACAATTTATAGTATTCGAGTCTCTTATGATACTCCCACTATTCCGAATGAGAAGAAATTTGCTTATGTGGAGAGTAATAAAAATTATATACTTGTAGATCATGAAAAGAATGCTTTAGGTGCTGGTTATATTTTTGAATTCATTCATGATGCTACTGAAAATTATTATGAGGGAGGAATATATGCTTGTAGGAATTGCAATAATATCAAGTTTTCTCTTTTTGTGCTTAAAGTTTTGAAGTTATGCTTGTTTTGCCTTCCTATGCTAGTTGATTATTGTTCCCATAAATTGTTTGCTCACAAAATCCCTATGCATAGGAAGTGGGTTAGAATTAAATGTGCTAGACATATTCTTCATGATGCTCTCTTTATGTTTCAATTCTTATGTCTTATGTGAGCATCATTGAAATCATCATGCCTAGCTAGGGGCGTTAAACGATAGCGCTTGTTGGGAGGCAACCCAATTTTATTTTAATTTCTTGCTTTTTGGTTCTGTTTAGGAATAAATAATCAATCTAGCCTCTGGTTAGATGTGGTTTTATGTTTTAATTAGTGTTTGTGCCAAGTTAAACCTATAGGATCTTCTTGGATCATAGTTATTTGATCTTGCTGAAAATTCCAGAAACTTTCTGTTCCTGAAAAAAATTGTTAAAAATTACCAGAACGTGATATAATATTGATTCAAATTGCAGAAGATCAATAAACAAATTATTTAGGTCGTCCTGTTTTTTAGAATTTTTAGAGTTCCAGAAGTTTGCGTTAGTTACAGATTACTACAGACTGTTCTGTTTTTGAAAGATTCTGTTTTTCGTGTGTTGTTTGCTTATTTTGATGAGTCTATGGCTAGTAAAAGAGTTTATAAACCATAGAGAAGTTGGAATACAGTAAGTTTAACACCAATATAAATAAAGAATGAGTTCATTACAGTACCATGAAGTGGTGTTTTTTTTCTTTCGCTAACGGAGCTCACGAGTTTTCTGTTAAGTTTTGTGTTGTGAAGTTTTCAAGTTTTGGGTAAAGATTCGATGGACTATGGAATAAGGAGTAAGCCTAAGCTTGGGGATGCCCAAGGCACCCCAAGGTAATATTCAAGGACAACCAAGAGCCTAAGCTTGGGGATGCCCCGGATGGCATCCCCTCTTTCGTCTTCGTTCATCGGTAAATTTACTTGGAGCTATATTTTTATTCACCACATGATATGTGTTTTGCTTGGAGCGTCATTTTATTTTCTTTAGTTTTGTTTTCTGTTTCAATAAAATAACATGATCTGGAATTCTTAAATGTTAGAGAATCTTCACATAGTTGCATAATTATTCGGCTACTCATTGATCTTCACTTATATCTTTTGGAGTAGTTTGTCGTTTGCTCTAGTACTTCACTTATATCTTTTAGAGCATGACGATAGTTTTATTTTGAAGAAATAGATGAACTCTTATGCTTCACTTATATCATTTTGAGAGTCTTTAGAACAGCATGGTAATTTTCTTTGGTTATGAAATTAGTCCAAATATTAAGGCATCCAAGAGGGATATAATAAAAACTTTCATATAAAGTGCATTGAATACTATGAGAAGTTTGATTCCTTATGATTGTTTTGAGATATGAAGATGGTGATATTAGAGTCATGCTAGTTGAGTAGTTGTGGATTTTAGAAATACTTGTTCTAAAGTTTGTGATTCCCGTAGCATGCACGTATGGTGAACCGTTATGTGATGAAGTCGGAGCATGATTTATTTATTGATTGTCTTCCTTATGAGTGGCGGTCGGGGATGAGCGATGGTTTTTCCCTACCAATCTATCCCCCTAGGAGCATGCGCGTAGTACTTCGTTTCGATAACTAATAGATTTTTGCAACAAGTATATGAGTTCTTTATGACTAATGTTGAGTCCATGGATTATACGCACTCTCACCCTTCCACCATTGCTAGCCTCTCTAGTACCGCGCACTTTTCGCCGGTATCATACACCCACCATATACCTTCCTCAAAATAGCCACCATACCTACCTATTATGGCATTTCCATAGCCATTTCGAGATATATTTCCATGCAACTTACCACCGTTCCGTTTATTATGACACGCTCCATCATTGTAATATTGCTTTGCATGATCATGTAGTTGACATCGTATTTGTGGCAAAGCCACCTTCATAATTCTTTCATACATGTCACACTTGATTCATTGCACATCCTGGTACACCGCCGGAGGCATTCATATATAGTTTCATATTTTGTTCTAAGTATCGAGTTGTAATTCTTGAGTTGTAAGTAAATAAAAGTGTGATGATCATCATTATTAGAGCATTGTCCCAGTGAGGAAAGGATGATGGAGACTATGATTCCCCCACAAGTCAGGATGAGACTCCGGACTAAAAAAAGAGAGAGGCCATAAAAAAAGAGAAAAGGCCCAAATAAAAAAATGAAAAAAATGAGAGAAAAAGGGAGAAGGGACAATGCTACTATCCTTTTACCACACTTGTGCTTCAAAGTAGCACCATAATCTTCATGATAGAGAGTCTCGTATGTTGTCACTTTCATATACTAGTGGGAATTTTACAATATAGAACTTGGCTTGTATATTCCAATGATGGGCTTCCTCAAATTGCCCTAGGTCTTCGTGAGCAAGCGAGTTGGATGCACACCCACTTAGTTTCTTTTTTTGAGCTTTCATACACTTATAGCTCTAGTGCATCCTTTGCATGGCAATCCCTACTCACTCACATTGATATCTATTGATGGTCATCTCCATAGCCCGTTGATACGCCTAGTTGATGTGAGACTATCTTCTCCTTTTGTCTTCTCCACAACCACCATTCTATTCCACCTATAGTGCTATGTCCATGGCTCACGCTCTTGTATTGCGTGAAGATTGAAAAAGTTTGAGAACATCAAAAGTATGAAACAATTGCTTGGCTTGTCATCGGGGTTGTACATGATTTAAATATTTTGTGTGATGAAGATAGAGCATAGCCAGACTATATGATTTTGTAGGGATAGCTTGCTTTGGCCATGTTATTTTGAGAAGACATGATTGCTTTATTAGTGTGCTTGAAGTATTATTGTTTTCATGTCAATATTAAACTTTTATCTTGAAACTTATGGATCTGAATATTCTTGCCACAATAAAGAGAATTACATTGAGAATTATGTTAGGTAGCATCCACATCAAAAATTATGTTTTTATCATTTACCTACTCGAGGACGAGCGGGAATTATGCTTGGGGATGCTGATACGTCTCCAACGTATCTATCATTTTTATTGTTCCATGCTATTATATTATCTCTTTTGGATGTTTAATGGGATTTACTAAGAACTTTTATATTATTTTTGGTACTAACCTATTAACCCAGAGCCCAGTGGCAATTTCTGTTTTGTCCCTTGTTTCAGTGTTTCGCAGAAAAGGAATATCAATCGGAACCCAAACGGAATGAAACCTTCGGGAGCGTGATTTTTGGAACGAACGTGATCCAGGGTACTTGGAGTTGAAGTCAAGGAAGCTTCGAGGTGGCCACGAGGCAGGTAGGCGCGCCTGCCCCCTGGGCGCGCCCTCCACCCTCGTGGGCCCCTCGTGGCTCCCCTGACCAACTTCTTTCGCCTATATATATCCATATACCCTAAAAACATCGCGCAACAGAATAGATCGGGAGTTCCGCCACCGCAAGCCTCTGTAGCCACCAAAAACGAATCGGGACCCTGTTCCGCACCTGCCGGAGGGGGATCCTCACCGTGGCCATCTTCATCATCCCGGCGATCTCCATGACGTGGAAGGAGTAGTTCACCCTCGGGGCTGAGGGTATGTACCAGTAGCTATGTCTTTGATCTCTCTCTCTCTCTCTCTCTCTCTCTCTCTCTCTCTTGTGTTCTTGATTCGGCACAATCTTGATGTATCACGAGCTTTGCTATTATAGTTGGATCTTACGATGTTTCTCCCCCTCTACTCTCTTGTAATGGATTGAGTTTTCCCTTTGAAGTTATCTTATCGGATTGAGTCTTTAAGGATTTGGGAACACTTGATGTATGTCTTGCCGTGCTTATTGTAGCGACCCGACCTCAGATGGTCAAGTCTCTGGGCTTCCGTGTCATCCCTGGATCGGAAATGCTGACACACACAGTACTCGAAGGATTTATAACAGAGTAGCAATCACACACTTATTACATCGAATGTCTCAAAAGAGAACTTAATACAATAATATGGCTGAAGGCCATCTAATGCGATAACAATGGAAGGCTTGGAAGGTAAAGTGAGTCCATCAACTCCAACGGCATAATCGAGCTGCACGGCAACGACCTACAATCCTTACTCCTCGTCACGAAAAGTTTGCAACATAATACGTTGCAGCCCGAGAACGGGTCACACATGGAATATCTTTGGCAATGTAACGCATAGAGTAATGAAAGAATAAGCTATACTACATGCATATATGGCTGGTGGAAAGCTCTATGGTTCTGATTTTGCGAAAAGCCAATTTTTCCCTACATCAAAGGAATAAATTTAATTTAACTATCATGGTGGTTGAAATATCATTGAGAAGGTACCCCCGAACTCAGATGATCCCAATTAAGGTAATTAACAACCCAGCAAAATTAGTTAAGAGTGATGGGATACTTGTGAATACTCAAGTACTAGATACTCAGAAACGTCCATAACCGGGGACACGGCTAACCATGATTAGTTTGTACACTCTGCAGAGGTTTGCTCACTTTTCCACAAAGACTCGATCGCCTCCGTTGGATTCTCGAACTGCATGGTGTTTGAGAGACGGATGACCGAGACACGCCTTTTCGAAACATTAACTCTCTACTCGGATAGATCATACCAAACCTATAAAACCCACTACTGCTGATCTACCTCTTCGAGAGCTTCACGTAACTTACTCAACTATGCTAGAGCCCATAATAGCTTGTGGCTGCACACGGAAGTTCCTAGCATGAATAATCTCGGTTCCCTTTGAGCTCTGGTGGCGGTCCATAGGAAGATCACACGGGTACCCCGGCATTTCCAAGAAAACACACAACACTGGGTTCCCCAGGTGCCTCAATCCACCCAGATGTGTATTTAAGTTGCCACCTTATAGTAAACCATTAATTAACAATCTCACATCTATCGTGCATATCTCTCAACCCCAAACCACGTCTACGAGCATAGCATGGCAGTATAAGCATAACGTAGAAGTAACTCCCAAGGGTTTGAAAGTAACAGGGCAATAGGTTCCTACCTCATCATCTACTTCCCAACCCACAAATTAATGACATCCTACTCATGCAATGTTTGAGGTTGAAACTAATGCATAAAAACTGGGTAGGAAAAGATATGATCAAGTGTTACTTGCCTTGCTGACGATCCGTGAATCCTAGAGACTCGTAGTAACACGCTTCGCACTCCGGGAATTCTATCGCAAGCAAACAACGCATATATAAGTAAACAAGCAAAGATGCACAAACGAAACTTCAACTGGAAGAGGTTGACCGGAGAGTTCAACTTAAGAACTCCGGTTCACAAAAACAATCAAACCAAACGGAACAACAAAACTCAAACGGCGAGAAAAACAAGGTCCGTTTACTAATCTGATCTAGAGTCAAATTTTATAAAGATAAAAACTTGGTTGAGTTGATTATTCGGAAAGAGGGATTCGTAACGAAACTCCAGGCGCTTGAATCGCCTGATTCTGATAAACGAGCGAAAAGATAAACAGGTTTGAAAATTGAATCAGAAATCGCGATCAGAATAACCGCGGAATAAATCCAATAAAAGAAAAGTGACGAACTGCTAAACGAACGAACGTTCGTTAACAGAACCTAAACAGTGAACGCGTTCGTTAGAATGAACGGATGAACGGACGTTCGTTAAATAAATAAACCGACGAAAATAAACCGATCTATATAAAAAACGATCTAGGGTTTTATAAAAAAACGAAGGGTTTTCTAAAAAACAAAATAAACCGTGGCGGTCGGGTACCTGAGGCGCGCGTCTGGCGGCCAGGCGGCTCCGGTAGGGGCGGGTCAGGGCGGGCGGCGACGGCGAAGGCGGCGAGGGAGGAGGCGACGGCAGGGGCTCCGGCGGCTCAGGCGGCTCGGGCTCAGGGCGGGTGGTGGTGGCGGTGGTGGTGGCGGCATTTAAAGGGGGCGGGCGGTGGCTTGGGGAAGGCGCCGGGGTGGAGTCCGCTCGGACTCCCCTCGGCGTCCAGCGCCTGTGTGAGGCCTTGAGCGGAGAGGAGGCGGCGCTCGTGGGCGGCTGGCTGGGCCTTTGGCCCGGTCGAGTAGTCCGTTCGTTTTTTGAAACATTCCACCAAAAGAAAAATTCCTAGAAAAATAAATAAAAATCTAAAAATTCCATAACAAGTTTTTCTCCATCTAAATAAAATATTTAGAACTAGAGGAACTTTTCTTGGCCCCTAAAATGCAACTTTTTAAAGCGTGCAATTTTTTTCTAGGACAAATAAACTTCCAAATAAAATCAAATAAAATCCCAAAATGATTTTAACATTTTTCCTCCGTTATTTCAATTATTTTGGAGAAGTCATATTATCTCCCTCATTTATTTGTTTTGAAATAGTTTTCGGAGAGAAAATAATTAAAATCCAATATCCTCGTCTTTCATTATTTGATAAAATTCAAAATTAAAATTGAAAAATCCCCAACTCTCTCCTAGGGTCCTTGAGTTGCTTAGGATTTTCGAGGATGGCAAACGAGAATGCAAATAAAATATGATATGAAAGAATGACCTATGTATAACATGCCAAATTGAAAATTTGGGATGTTACAAACCTACCCCCCTTAAGATGAATCTCGCCCTCAAGATTCGGGTTGGCTAGAGAATAGGTGCGGATGGTCCTTGCGAATATCCTCTTCTCGCTCCCAGGTGGCTTCTTCCTCGGTGTGGTGGCTCCACTGAACTTTGCAAAACTTGATCACCTTGTTGCGAGTGACTCTTCTATCAAACTCGAGAATTTTTACTGGCTTCTCCTCATAAGTCAGGTTGTTATCCAATTGTATCGCCTCCGAGTAACCTTTGTATCCTTTAATGGTATGTCGGCCATCTCGGCGTGGCACTTCTTGATTGTGACACGTGAAACACGTCATGCACTCGACAATCCTTCGTGTAACTCCAGCTTGTAGGCAACTTCTCCCATCCGTCCCAAAATACGGTACAGTCCTACAAATCTTGGGGCTAACTTTCCCTTTACTCCAAAACGTTTCACTCCCCTCAGGGGTGATACTCGCAGATAGGCTCCGTCTCCAATTTCATAGGTTACTTCCTTGCGTTTAGAATCTGCGTAACTCTTACATCTAGACTGAGCAATCTTTAGTCCTGCTCTCGATCAGTTTAACCTTCTCCTCGTAGTCTTTGATCAAATCTGGTCCAAACAATCGACGGTCTCCAACCTCATCCCGCATCAATGGTGTTCTACATCTGCGTCCATACAGAGCTTGAACGGTGCCATCTTCAAACCGGCTCGGTAGCTGTTGTTGTATGAAAATTCTGCGTCTGACAAATTGTCATCCCAACTAGATCCATAATCTAGCGCATGTGCTCTCAACATGTCATCCAAAATCTGATTGACTCTCTCTGCATCCGTCCGTCTGCATGGGTGGAACGCGATCTTGAACTCCAACTGGTACCCAAGGTCCGGTGTAGCTGATGCCAAAACTTTGAAGTAAACCGTGTTCCTCTATCCGACACGATACTCCTCGGACCTCCGTGCAAACATACTATCCTCGGTCATATATATCTTGGCCAACTTTGCACTTGTATAAGTTGTTTTCACCGGGATGAAATGAGCTACTTTGGTCAAACGATCCACTACTACCCATATTGAATCATATCCTCGCTTTGGTTACGGGTAATCCGGTGATAAAATCCATGCCAAGCTTGTCCCACTTCCATTCGGTATTGGCATAGGCTGCACTTGATCCTGGCGGCTTTTGATGCTCTGCCTTCACTCTCGACATACATCGCAAACGGCTACATACTCGGCAATATCCTTCTTCATACCAGCCCACCGTAAACGTTCCTTCAAGTCCAAGTACATCTTGGTGTTTCCGGGTGAATCGAGTATGGTGAGTCATGGGCCTCTTGAAGTATTAACTTCGATCTCAATTGTTGGGCACATAAATCCGATCCTCAAACCACAAGGTATCGTGCTCATCCTCGCGAAAATCTTTGGCTTTTCCTTTGCCCATCTTTTCCTTTATCTCAGCAATCTCTTTATCCTCCTTTTGAGCGTCTCGAATCTTGTCTAACAAGGTCGACTGAACCTCCATTGTTGCAAGAAAACCTCTTGGAACAATCTCCAAATGAAGTTCCCTAACATCCTCTCGCTAACTCCTTTGGCGGTCCTCTTCCTTCAAGGATATTGGCATAACTCTTCCGACTCAAAGCGTGCGCTACTGACGTTGGCTTTTCCTGGATGATAGTGTAGCTTTATGTCGTAATCTTTTATAAGTTCTAGCCATCTCCTCTGTCTGAGGTTTAACTCCTTCTGTGTGAAAATGTACTTTAAACTCTTATGATCCGTGTAAACATCACAACGGTTTCCCATGAGATAATGTCTCCGGGTCTTCAACGCATGTACTACAGCTGCTAACTCCAAATCATGTGTGGCA
Organism: Aegilops bicornis; assembly: GCA_021605145.1. Taxonomy (NCBI): domain Eukaryota; kingdom Viridiplantae; phylum Streptophyta; class Magnoliopsida; order Poales; family Poaceae; genus Aegilops; species Aegilops bicornis. Next base: position 327,672,647 of record CM038674.1, on the reverse strand, counting down.
TAGTTCAACTCATGAGGCTTCAGTTGTCGTGAGGCATACGAGACAACTTTTCCTTCCTGCATAAGAACACATCCAATCCCCAAGCGAGAGGCATCACAATACACTTGAAACTCCTTATGTATATCTAGCAATGTCAGCACTGGGGCTGTAGTCAACCGTTTCTTCAATTCTTGGAAGCTTGTCTCACAATCCTCTGTCCATCTGAACTTAGTATCCTTCTTTAGCAATTCCGTCATTGGTTTAGCAATCTTGGAAAAATTCTCAATAAATCTCCGATAATATCCTGCCACTCCAAGGAAACTGCGAATCTCGGCCGATCAAGTGGGTGCCAACCATTCAAAGGATCGATCGAATCTTATTGGGATCTACTGCTATACCTTCTCCTGATATAACATGCCCAAGAAATCCAACTTCCTTTAACCAAAACTCGCACTTGCTGAATTTGGCATATAACTGGTGTTCCCTGAGTTTCTCAAGAACCAAACGAGGTGTTCTGCATGCTCCGCTTCGTTCTTCGAGTAAACCATAATATCATCGATAGACACCACAACAAACTTGTCCAAATATTCCATGAACACTTTGTTCATCATACTCATAAAATAGGCAGGGCGTTAGTCACCCAAACGACATGACCGTGATACTCGTATAATCCATATCGTGTGGTGAATGCTGTCTTGGGTATATCCTTCTCTCGGATCTTCAATCGATGGTATCCTCGATCGTAGATCAATCTTAGAAAACACCTTAGCTCCTTGCAACTGATCAAACAGATCATTTATCATCGGTAAGGGATACTTGTTCTTTATTGTTACTTCATTCAGAGCTCGGTAATCAACAACCATCCTTAGGGATTTATCCTTCTTCTCCACCAAAAGTACTGGAGCTCCCCAAGGTGATGAACTTCTACGAATGTAACCGTTCTCCAATAGCTCCTTGATCTGCTTCTTAATTTCCTCCAGATCATTTGCGGGCATCCGATAGGGTCTCTTTGATATTGGCCCTGTACCTGGTATTAGTTCTATCAGAAACTCGATGTCTCGATCCGGTGGCATGCTTGGTAACTCTTCCGAAAAAACATCTGGGTAATCCTTCACTACAGGTACTTCATCTTGTACAACTCCCGTGAGGGTATTCACTTGGCTCCTCATAGGCACATGCCTAGATACATACTTAATCCTTTTTTCCTCTGGGGTGGTAAGATAGATTGACTTGCTAGCACAGTCAATACTTCCTCCAAACTTCGACATCCAATCCATACCTAATATCACATCCAATCCTTGCGACTCCAAGATAATTAGGTCAGACGGAAAAACATGTGTGCCAATGATTAGGGGTAATCGGGTGCACCATCCGCTAGCCATATACTATGCTCCAAAGTAGCTCACTAAAAGAGGGGTCCTAAGGGTCCGGGTTGGTAACTTAAACTTATCCACAAATCCCTTGATATGTATGAATGCGATGCACCAAAGATCGAAAAGAACAATAGCGGTAAATGACTGAACCAAAAACTTACCTATTACCGCATCCGGCTGCTCTTCAACTTCCTCCATGTTAACGTGGTTCACTTGTCCTTTGTTGAATGGATTTGGCTTCTTCCCAGCGCTCCCATTCCCGTTTCATTCTTTCCATCAGGGCAGTCATTGGCATAGTGCCCTGTCTTCCCGCACTTAAAGCAAATAACTTGGCTCAAGTCTCTCTTAGCGGGTGTAGCTGGGTTAGAGCGATTCTGGTTATTGTTGGCTGTATTTCCATTCCCATTCTTCGCACCATTATGCGTTCCTCCTCCAAAGATGGTTATGTCCTCCATGGTTATGAACTAGTCCTCCCGAGTTCGGGGTTAAGCGAGGTTTCTGGTGAGCTCCTGAGTTATGCTTCCCTTGTCCATACTTCCTCTTACGATTCTCAATTTGATGTTGCTTTCCTTCAATCATTAGGGCCTTATCTACCAACTCCTGGTAGTTGTTGAAAGTTGCCACCATCATTGCATACTCATCTCATCATTCAGTCCTTCCATGAACTTCTCTTGCTTCGGCATCCCTGGCCACATCATCGAGGGCATAGCGTGATAACTTGCTAAACTCATCCACGCATCGGGCCACAAGACGGTTCCTTCGGCGTAAGTTGCGAAACTCACGCTTCTTTATCTGCATGGCTCCAGTTGAAACATGGGTCGTGCGGAAAGCTTGTTGGAACTGGTCCTAAGTGACATTGGCTATAGGAAAAGTAGCCGTGTAATTCTCCCACCATGCGGCTGCTGGTCCATCCAATTGATGTGCGGCAAAGCGCACTCTCTCAGCATCTGTGCATCCTGCGGTGGTTAAATCCCTTCCAATATGGCGTAACCAGTCATCTGCAACTATTGGCTCGGTGCTACTGGAAAACACCGGCGGTTGTAACCTTAGAAAACGGGTTAAATTGTCCTTTGGCGGCGGGTTGTTGTTGTTGTTGTTGTTGTTGTTGTTGTTGTTGTTGTTGGCATTGCCACAGTTCGAACTAGCGATTTGCATCAAGGTATTCTCTTGTTGGATCAACCGAGTGAGCTCCGTGGGAAAGCAAAACCAGTGGTCACGTCTCGGAGTCATATGGTGTTTAGAGGTGAGAGATTAGAAATAGAAAGAGGTCTAGTGAGAAAACACTACCCATATGCACATGAGGCAAACACACATTCATTCAATCAAGCAAGCAAGGGCATACAAAACGGTCTAGGACTATCGCATAAGTGCTCACTACTACTAATTACATGGGGAAAAATACTACTAATATTTGGTGGTCATCTAAAAATTTTGATCGGTGGAAGACTCCATAATGTCTGCTCCGACTTCGTCTTCATAGTCATCATCACTTGGATCACGAGTCGGTGTAAATGCGATGATGATGTAGTTGTCTGGACAAGCGGGGTCTTCTTCCTCTTCTTGCTCTTCTTCCTTGGGTGCTGGTCCTCCCATGAGAACTCAAATCTTCTTGACTAGGTCGTCGTTCTTCTCCAGTAGTATCTTGATTTCTTCCTCATATCCATCGCGTGTAGACTTGAGTTCTTCCTCCAATTTGATGATCGTAGTTTTCGCCTTCTTCAAATCCAGCATGTCTGCGCACATCTGGTTCTCATGACGTCGAATGTGCTGGTTGAGCTCCTGGATGTAAGCTGCAATGGATCTATCCTTCTTGGTGCTAATTACTTCTCATTGCTCGTCTCGGCGCCCACATATTTGGTATATGGTGTCTTTAAGTTCCTTGTTGTAGACTTCTCCGATGCGTCCCATGGTAATGTGAGCTGCCATACTCTTTCCCAAACTCCATGTTGGTGCATTGAAAACACATACTATGGGCTCCGTGCTTGGTGCAAACGTCCTTCCGGGAACTAGGGCTTGAATCTTCCAGCATTCTTCTTCTGGTAAGGTGGCATTGTACGTCCCGGTGAAGCTTGGTATTCCAATATTCAGGTACCTAGTGACTTCCTTCAAGTGACGTCCGAAAGGTGTGTCTTCATCTGGTTGGGCAAACTTGTACTTCATCTCCGTCATCCTAAAGAGTGGAAAAATGGAGAGAGGTCAGAAATGAGTAGAGAGGAGTGACCTATGGTTTATCTTAGTGGTCGTGTCCTACACTCAGTAGCGAGCTCGATACCATCTTGTAGCGACCCGACCTCAGATGGTCAAGTCTACGTGCTTCCGTGTCATCCCCGGATCGGTAATCTTGACACACAAGACTCGAAGGATTTATAACAGAGTAGCAATCACACAGTTATTACATCGAATGTCTCAAAAGAGAACTTAATACAATAATATGGTGAAGGCCATCTAATGCGATAACAATGGAAGGCTTGGAAGGTAAAGTGAGTCCATCAACTCCAACGGCATAACTGAGCTGCACGGCAACGACCTACAATCCTTACTCCTCGTTCAAAAGTCTGCAACATAATACGTTGCAGCCCGAGAACGGTCAAAGACATGGAATATCTTTGGCAATATAACACATAGAGTAATGAAATAATAAGCTATACTACATGCATATATGGCTGGTGGAAAGCTCTATGGTTGCTGATTTGAAAAGCCAATTTTTCCCTACATCAAAGGAATAAATTTAATTTAACTATCATGGTGGTTGAAACATCATTGAGAAGGTACCCCCAACTCAGATGATCCCAATTAAGGTAATTAACAACCCAGAAAAATTAGTTAAGAGTGATGGGATACTTGTGAATACTCAAGTACTAGATACTCAGAAACGTCCATAACCGGGGACACGGCTAACCAAGATTAGTTTGTACACTCTGCAGAGGTTTGTGCACTTTTCCCCACAAGACTCGATCGCCTCCGTTGGATTCTCGTGACCGCATGGTGTTTGAGAGGCGGAAGACCGAGACACGATCTTTCGAAACATTAACTCTCTACTCCGGATAGATCATACCAAACCTATAAAACCCACTACCTGCTGATCTACCTCTTCGAGAGCTTCACGTAACTTACTCGACTACGCTAGAGCCCATAATAGCTTGTGGCTGCACACGGAAGTTCCTAGCATGAATAATCTCAGTTCCCTTTGAGCACCTGGTGGCGGTCCATAGGAAGATCACACGGGTACCCCGGATTTCCAAGAAAACAGACAACATTGGGTTCCCCAGGTGCCTCAATCCACCCAGATGTGTATTTAAGTTGCCACCTTATAGTAAACCATTAATTAACAATCTCACATCTGTCGTGAATATCTCTCAAACCCAAACCACGTCTACGAGCATAGCATGGCAGTATAAGCATAACGTAGAAGTAACTCCCAAGGGTTTGAAAGTAACAGGGGAATAGGTTCCTACCTCATCATCTACTTCCCAACCCACAAATTAATGACATCCTAATCATGCAATGTTTGAGGGTTGAAACTAATGCATAAAACTGGGTAGGAAAAGATATGATCAAGTGTTACTTGCCCATCTTGACGATCCGTGAATCCTAGAGACTCGTAGTAACACGCTCGCACTCCGGGAATTCTATCGCAAGCAAACAACGCATACATAAGTAAACAAGAAAATATGCACAAAATAAACTTCATATGGATGAGGTTGACCGTATAGTTCAACTTAAGAACTCCGGTTCACAAAAACAATCAAACCAAACGGAACAACAAAACTCAAACGGCGAGAAAAACAAGGTCCGTTTACTAATCTGATCTAGAGTCAAATTTTATAAAGATAAAAACTTGGTTGAGTTGATTATTCAGAAAGAGGGTTTCCATACGAAACTCCAGGCGCTTGAACCGCCTGATTCCGATAAACGAGCGAAAAGATAAACAGGTTTGAAAATTGAATCAGAAATCGCGATCAGAATAACCGCGGAATAAATCCAATAAAAGAAAAGCGACGAATCGCTAAGCGAACGACGTTCGCTAATGTAACCTAAACAGTGAACGCGTTCGTTAGAACGAACGGATGAACGGACGTTCGTTAAATAAATAAACCGACAAAAATAAACCGATCTATATAAAAAACGATCTAGGGTTTTATAAAAAAAACCGAAGGGTTTTCTAAAAAAACAAAATAAACCGGCGGGGTGGGTACGAGGCTGGCGTCCGCAAGCGGGCTCAGGGGGTCCGGTGAGGGGGCGGCGGCGACGGTGAAAAGCGGCGCGACGGGAGAGGGCGACGACGACGGCTGGGCTCCCGGCGGCTCGGGCGGCTCGGGCTCCGGGCGGGTGGTGGTGGTGGCGGGTGGTGGCGGCATTTAAAGCGGGCGGGCGGTGGCTTGGGAAGGCGCCGGGTGGAGTCCGGCTCGGACTCCCTCGGCGTCCGCGCCACGCACGGGCGGCCTTGGAGAGGGAGGCGGGCGCTCGTGGCCGGCTGGCTCGGCTGGGCCTTTGGCCCGATCCGTGTGGGTCCCGTTCGGTTTTTAAAACATTCCGCCAAAAAAAAAATTCCTAGAAAAATAAATAAAAATCTAAAAATTCCATAACAAGTTTTCTCCATCTAAATAAAATATTTAGAACTAGAGGAACTTTTCTTGGCCCCTAAAATGCAACTTTTAAAGCGTGCAATTTTTTTCTAGGACAAATAACCTTCCAAATAAAATCAAATAAAATCCCAAAAATGATTTTAACATTTTTCCTCCGTTATTTCAATTATTTTGGAGAAGTCATATTATCTCCCCTCATTTGTTTGTCTTGAAATAGTTTTCCGGAGAGAAAATAATTAAAATCCAATATCCTCGTCTTTCATTATTTGATAAAATTCAAATACGAAAATTGAAAAATCCCCAACTCTCTCCTAGGGTCCTTGAGTTGCTTAGGATTTTCGAGGATGGCAAACGAGAATGCAAATAAAATATGATATGCAAGAATGACCTATGTATAACATGCCAAATTGAAAATTTGGGATGTTACAATTATCTGTGGTGACAATGGGATATTCACGTGATCTACTTGATGTATGTTTTGCTGATCAACTTGCGGGTTCAATGAACTTATGCATAGGGGTTGGCACACTTTTTCGTCTTGACTCTCCGATAGAAACTTTGGGGCACTCTTTTGAAGTACTTTTGTGTTGGTTGAATAGATGAATCTGAGATTGTGTGATGCATATCGTATAATCATACCCACGGATACTTGAGGTGACATTGGAGTATCTAGGTGACATTAGGGTTTTGGTTGATTTGTGCACCTTAGGTGTTATTCTAGTACGAACTCTATGATAGATTGAACGGAAAGAATAGCTTCATGTTATTTTACTACGGACTCTTGAATAGATCGATCAGAAAGGATAACTTTGAGGTGGTTTCGTACCCTACTGTAATCTCTTCGTTTGTTCTCCGCTATTAGTGACTTTGGAGTGACTCTTTGTTGCATGTTGAGGGATAGTTATATGATCCAATTATGTTATTATTGTTGAGAGAACTTGCACTAGTGAAAGTATGAACCCTAGGCCTTTTTTCAACGCATTGCAATAGCGTTTACACTCACTTTTATCATTAGTTACCTTGCTGTTTTTATAATTTCAGATTACAAAAACCTATATCTACCATCCATATTGCACTTGTATCACCATCTCTTCGCCGAACTAGTGCACCTATACAATTTACCATTGTATTGGGTGTGTTGGGGACACAAGAGACTCTTTGTTATTTGGTTGCAGGGTTGCTTGAGAGAGACCATCTTCATCCTACGCCTCCCATCGATTGATAAACCTTAGGTCATCCACTTGAGGGAAATTTGCTACTGTCCTACAAACCTCTGCACTTGGAGGCCCAACAACGTCTACAAGGAGAAGGTTGCGTAGTAGACATCACAGATCTATTGCTGGATCCCGATAGCTTCTCAGAGAAGGATTCAGAGATAGATGACCAGTCCTATTCCCCCACCGAGATGTGTTCTCTAACTTGGCATGGTTATACTGCTCATATCCTGCATATGGTGTCTTGCATTGCATAGTTTAGACATAATATACATAATATTCAACACCATGTTCTTAGTTCAGACATCATATATGCGCCCTCTCCTTAGCATATAAATCACATATGTGGATTAAATCATGCGATCCTGATTACTTAGATAACATGTATGTGAATTATGTCATGCGAACCTGTTTACTAAAGACATCATATAATTATCTCATGCCATCCTGTTTAGTTAGTCATCATATCTTTGAATTATGTCATGCTATGCTATCCAGTTTAGATAGACATCATATATATGAAATTATGCCATGCTATCCTTGTTAGTTAAGCAATATACATGTCAACTATTTCATGCCCTCTTTTTACCACACTATCTATTGCATCTGTCTCTCATACAATTTATGTACATTCAACTATGTTTCCTATTTATCAGTCGTTTGAATTGGAGCGGGTGATGGCAGTATTGTAACGCCCTCGATGCGGCTATATCTCCCACGTGTCGAGGCACGACTTAGAGGCATAACCGCATTGAAAGCAATGTCGCAAGTGAGGTAATCTTCACACAACCCATGTAATACATAAGGGAAAGAGATACATAGTTGGCTTACAAATGCCACTTCACACAATACATAAATAAACATCCATCATTCAGAGTACACTCAAGGTCCGACTACGGAACCAAAATAAAGAAGATACCCCAAATGCTACACAGATCCCCGATCGTCCCAACCGGGCACCACTACCGATCATCTGGAAAAGACACATAGTAACGACCACGTTCCTCGTCGAACTCCCACTTGAGTTCGGTTGAGTCACCAGACCGCATCGCCGGAACTCGCAACTATTTTGGAAGTATCTCGTGAGTCACGGGACTCAGCAATCTCACACCAGCGAGATCAAGACTATTTAAGCTTATAGGAAGGACAGAGTAGTAAAGTGGAGCTGCAGCAAGCGACTAGCATATATGGTGGCTACTTCGCAAAAGAGAGCGAGAAGAGGAGCAAAGCACGGTCGTGAAGCTAGTAGCGATCAAGAAGTGATCCTGAACTACTTACGTCAGACATAACTCCAACACCGTGTTCACTTCACGGACCACCGAGAAGAGACCATCACGGTTACACACGCGATTGATGTGTATTTTAAATTGAGGTCAACTTCGGGTTTTCTACAACGGACATTAACAAATTGCCATCTGCCTCATAACCGCGGGCACGGCTTTGAAAGATATTACCCTGCAGGGTGTCCCAACTTAGCCCATTATAAGCTCTCACGGTCAACGAAGGATATTCCTTCTACCGGAAGACCCGATCAATCTCGGAATCCCGGACTACAAGACATTTCGACAAAGAATAAAACAAGACCAGCAAAGCCGCCCGATTGTGCCGACAAATCCCGATAGGAGCTGCACATATCTCGTTCTCGTGGCACATCCGGATGAGCAGTCCATACAACTAAAACCAGACCTCAAGTTTCCTTGAGGGGCGCAGACAGGTTTCTAGTTCGGGCCAAGACTCGAAGGAGCACTAGTCCGGGGTTAAAATAAAGATGACCCTCGGGCTCGCGAAAACCCGGGGAAAAAGGCTTAGGTGGCAAATGGTAAAACCAATGTTGGGCCTTGCCGGACGAGTCTTATTCAAAGCGAACTGTCAAGGGGTCCCATAAATCACCCAACCGTGTAAGGAACGCGAAATCAAGGAACATAACACCGGTATGACGGAAACTAGGGTGGCAAGAGTGGAACAAAACACTGTGCATAAGGCCGAGCCTTCCACCCTTTACCAAGTATATAGATGTATTAATTATAGCAGATATATATTGTGATATCCCCAACAAGTAAACATGTTCCAAAAAGGAACAACATCTCCATGTTCCAACAAGGAACAACTTCAGCTTCACACCGCAACTAGCAACGCTATAAGAGGGGCTGAGCAAAGCGGTAACATAGCCAAACAACGGTTTGCTAGGAAAGGATGGTTAGGGGATGACATGGCAATATGGGTGGCATGGCATAGCAAGTGGTAGGCATCGCAGCATAGGCATAGCAAAAGAGCGAGCATCTAGCATAGCAAAGATAGAACTGATTTCGAGGGTATGGTCATCTTGCACGAAATCCCGCAAGGAAGAAGAACGAGTCCATGAAGAAGACAAACGGATGTAGTCGAGCGAATCCTCACAACTCCGAACGAAACCGAAGCTAACGAAGAAGCAAACCGGAAAGAAGCAAACAACATGGTAAACACACAAGCATAATCATGGCATGATGCACAAACAAGTATGATGCATGTCCGGTTTAATGATTCATGGCATGGCAATATGCACAAACAACACTACAAGTTAAGTGGAGCTCAATATGCAACGAGTTGCATATTGACGAAACACCACATCAATTATTTAGTTCACTCTCGGTTAGTGTCGTGGACTTGTCACGGCAGATGTCCTCATGAAAGGACTTAGTCGTAGGGCCATCGTACGGGTTTACCTAGAGAGGTTAAAGCGGACACAAGACACGGGAATTATATTGGTTCGCCCCTTCAATGAAGGTAAAAACCTACGTCCGATTGTGATGTGATTGATATGGTTTTGGCGACTAGGGAGCAATAGCTTTGCCTTAGCCTCGAAATCTCTGTCCCTAACTCGCCACGGGTCGCCCCTTATATACACGGATGGACGCCGATCGGTTTGTAGAGTCCCAATCCGGCTCATACAAGAGTCCGCTTGATCTCTCCTTTCCTGTCTTACAACACAAGCTATAACGCTAAGGCGGTTTACATACATGGACCTTAATTCGCCTCTGGGCTCCAAAGGCCCACATGGGCTGGATCATGAACGAAGCGTGAACTGGCCCTCCCGGGCGGTTCACACTCGATGAGTTATATCCCCAACATTAGGCCCCAGATTGACTTGAACGGTTCATGTTAATCTTCACACCCCAAGAAACTCTTGATCTCTTTCCTCCTTTCGTAAAACCGCCACCGCTTGAACCGCCGTGATGTCATCTTCCGATTCGCGTGTCGAAAGGCCCCGACGTCATCCTTAATAAAGAAATCCAAACAAGAAGATTCCCCGCATTTAATGCCATTACGAAATCGAGGCGGCCGCTGCACCTTCCGCCGCTTTTGACTCCTCGATTCTCGCGCCCGTTGATTGCTCCGGTCCCTTATAAATAGACCGGTCGGGCCATTCTTCTTCTTCTTCCTCTCTTCTTCTTCCTCGCGACCACCGACCTCAAGCTCTTGCCGTCACCCTCAACCTTCGACCGACGCTTCCCGCCGGTCATTGCATCAACCTCGATCTTACCAGAGTTTTAGCGCTCCTCCGTGGTTCCCGCTCGTCGTAAGATTTTCTTTAAACCCTAGATCTCATCTGGAAACTCGGTTCGTCTCATAGCTCGTGAGCGTTCATGCCGATTCTTCATACCAGTTCCACCATGGCCAGACGGCTCAGCTGCATACCGCTCCTCATATGCAAACGGCTGCTTTCGCCGTTTACTCCGACTCTAGGCATCTTCCCCTTTGTTCAGATCCTTCGCTTTAACATGCCCGAACCTTCCTGCTGTAGGAGGTCCGCATAGGTCGCAGAAATTTTCCTTCTTGAACCCGGTAGATCTAGATTATTTCCTTTTGCATGGGAAACCTGTTTCGATCTATACTTAGCAACTTTTCAGCTCGCCTCCTCTGGCGGTTTAACTCATCGATATCTAATCCGTCTACTCCATTAGTCCTTAGTTAAGCCAGAATTTCCGGTTCTTGGATTGCGGTTTAACATTATCCGTAACTCTGACCTGTTCAATGGTGAACCGCTTTTCCTTTCTTTCGCAGCCTTAATCTTCCGGAATGGCTCCTCAATTTGCTGCTTGCAATCGGGTCCGTCCAAAATCACCGAGACGCAGCTCAACGGCTACGCTACCACCGGGCGGTTTGGCTCCAAAAGACGTCCTCCATTGGCGTGTTCCGGAGGGCGAAGTTTCTCCCGAGTCATGAGCGGGGAAGTAATTGTGTTTATGCACACCTAGACCGGGGTTACGCCGCCCGTTCAAAGTTTTTCCGGACGTCCTTGCCAGTTTGCAACTCCATCCGCAGGATATCGGCCCAATTCGCTTTGAACATATGCAACTTTCAAGTCTTCGTGAAGTCTATCTTCAAGAAGAACCGTCTCGTGGAGTTGTTCCGGATTTTTCCATTTGAACCGTCGCACGTAATTTTCTCGATGGTCCCAACACGGAGCTGGGCGGCGTTTCAATTCAGAAGAGGAAGGAAGCCGATTTCCCTCACGCCAAGCACCACAGCCATCCAAAGGATTGGAACCAAACATGGTTCTCTTGCCGTAACACCGCTACCGCCAACGAAAACCCCTTGCCGGGTTACCGTCCTCACCGCTCAGCAACCATCATCCATTGCCTTCACGCTTAACCGCCATGAACGGAAAAACTTCGCGCCACAAATAATCAAGCTCCGGGCTCTAATGGCCAATGGCTTAACCGGGCGTGGATCTTGTGCGTTCTCGGGTCTCTTGGGGCGTGTTGCCACCGAGCCGCCGCCCGGATTGATGCACGAGTACACCGCAGCCTCAAAGATCCTCAAAGGCGCCACGAGCTACCCATAACCGAACAGGAGACCACCGAGATCGTCAAGAAGATGCTCGATGAGCCAATCTCCGTCTGCAGCCTCACCGGTTGGCTCCATTTTGTGCCGCCAACAAACCGCCGGGCGGTAAGCTCTTCTTCGCCTTTCGGGCTCGTAATATTGTTGACATATGCTAATGCTTGCTGCTTCCTGTGCTGAAAGCTCATACGAAACGCACTGCACCGGTCCGGCGCCACGTGCAAAAGTCCAAGGCCACTAAGAATACTGGCAAGAAAAAGACCACCGAGTCCTCTCGAACCACGGAGGACGAAGAATCGAAGCCGAGGTAAAACTTTGACATTTACTGAGGAGCCGCCATAAACCGCTTTCCGCTTTGTATTTCTTCTTGCATATGCTTGGCCTCTTTACCTTCTTTTTACCGACACTTTTTCTTCCTGTGATGATGCGGAAGCCACCATGCCGATCCTGTTGAGGTAATCCTTCTTTCTTCGAATCTGAGCTTGCGCTGTTAAGAGAATTCGTCGCGCCGTCCGGAAAGTGAAAAAATACCATTCTGTGCTTATTTGAATCCAAATCTTTTCTTGAAGACACAAAGCAGACTGAAGAGCGCCTACAACCCGCAAGATGCTGGTCAACAGGTTACCTCGGCCGGTTTACCAGACACCCCAATCCGGAAGCGTCGTCCGTGAGGTGACTTGCTCTCCGAAAAGCGTTATCCCTTAAAAGGTTTCTTCCGATGTTCTCTCAATCCGTCGACTCAATTATCGGGCCTCTTCCAACTCGTCTGGCGGTTCATCCACCACACAATCGCCTCCATTGAACATCGCCAGGGTATGTAATTACCGTCATCAATTCGATTCCCTATTAATTTGGTCAATTTGTCTTGATCCAACTCTGAATATTGCAGCACCAAGGCTCGTTTGAGCAAGAAAGCGAAAACTCTTGATCCTACTCCGGATGGTGATCCGGAAAAAACCCAGAACAGCCACATGAAAATCCTCAAGCCGCCAAGGAAAGCTCGGCGAGTTGTACAAGGATGATACTGCTGACCCGCCAGAAGTTGAACCGGAGGTCCAAGTGGAAACCTCACGGCCTGCTCCACCAAACCTGGCCCACCGAGCGGATCGTGACTGTTGAACCGCCGAGCCAAAGCAAGATGACATCAAGCCCAAACAAGACCGCTGAAAATGACGATGTTCTTGTGACAGTAATCGCTACACCGCTCCTAGCCAACCGTCGCTTTAGCCAAGCATAGCATCAAAGAAAGTTCCACTACTATCAAGAAAGACAAGGGAAGATCGACATGTACGCTACGACAATTTCTCCGCCCAAGAACTTCATTCCGGCTTTCTGAACCGGCTTTACACAAGCCGTGACCTTGAAGCCGGTCTAGTAAATCGCATGAAGGACCGCTATGAGGTAATAATTTTGACCTTTCTCATCTTTTCATTGCATAGTAGCCCCCAAGGGTCGGTTTAATTTTGCAAAGTTAAACCGGGACTTAAGTTGCGTCTCCCTAGCAAATTGAGATCAACTAGCCATTAGCCCCCAAGTGCCAAGTTGAATACTTGTATTAAGCTTGGGACTTGTATAATGAAACCACTAACATGCTTTATTTGTCATCGAATGAAATACACCAAAGAATTTGTGCAACTCAAGGACCTCCGAACCAACTGAAACCCAAATAGCGTAAGCCACCAAAACCAAGGATGAGCTAAAGACCGCCTGACCACCAATGAGCAGCTGACGGAGTGGTACAAATCCGAGCGGGACAACTAGGACACCGAGAAAGCCGGTTTAATAAAAGCAGGCGGAGGAAGCGGAGGCGGCCTTAAACCGGTGATCAAGAGCTTATCGGACTCAAACGCCAAGTGCATGCCATGACCTCTGCCGTCTTTGGTAAGTAAATTTATCTTGAATATGCTCGTGTTAACGCTTCCACGGTTTAACTTGGGCTGCCTAAACCTGGTGCAGGCAAGCATATTGCTCATCTGGGCTTTGACGTGCGAAAAAAGCTCAAGGCTTCGTACACCCTGATTGAACAGCTATATACCGGCGGCCAGCGGGCCATATGCGCCACTTCATACGACAACACGGTGCCGTCCCTGATCAGAGAGATCTTTGGACCGGCTGTCCATGATTCCGGGACAGCTTGAAGAGATGAAGCGATCCGCAGCCCGGCCGGCGCCGCCGCTGCTCGACTTCGTGCCAAGGCATGGATAGCGGATCTTGATCCGGTGACATAGCTAAAGGTTTTCCCAGCGCTCAAGAGAACGGCGAAGCCTTCGATAACGATGCCCTCAAACGGATTACAAAGGAAATGCGTCACCGGCGAAGTCAATCGCCGGCTGAAGCCAATCTGGAAGTTCACCGATCTTTTTATGACGCAAACAACAAACGGGTGGATTTTGTCATCCGGAAGTGCGAGCTCGATTCCTCCAATCCGTAAGCACACTTACGCCTCGACGTTGATCCGGCTGAGCTGATAAGTGAAGAAGCTGTCTTCGTGCCTTAACCCGGATTGACCGGGTCTACCAATGACTTCCGGGCTTTGGGTGAAGAAGAAGAGGAAGCTGAACCGACGCCAGCGCCGTGCCCTCCACCTCGCGCCAACCCGGTGAAGCAGCGTAATCCGCCAAGCCGGGCGACATATTCAAATTTTCAAGGCATAACTTCGCGTGAAACGCCGGGCCTCAAAAGGCTTTGTAATAGGATAGCAAGTACAATCTCAGTCTGTAAACTTTTGCATGGCAGTACGGGACCCGTTGGCTTTCGTAGTAAATCCTGCAACATATTTTGCCTGCAATCACAAGTTCTTAAACCGCCTTGGCGGTTTACGCCGCTAGCCAAACTGATACCAATATATTGATATGAGATAATACCGAGGTATATGATCAAAGCTATGTGATACGAACATACCGCCAAAGATAGGCACACAGTTGGCTTTAGTCAAACCCAAGTGAAGGCCTTATAAACCATCAACATCACGGGAGAACAGTCATACGCCTATAAAACCCGATTTACCGTGTAAATCGTGGTCGAACATGATAAGCCCCTGTTACTCCATAATGGGATGTTAACAAAGAAAATCAAACCCGGAACAAAAAATCGCCAACTTTAAAAAAGGTATTGAATGCGGAACATAAATCCGGTTTAAAGAATTTTGTCGGTATAAGAAGGCCAACAAAAACCAAATGATGTGCATAAAGACCCCATGGAAGCAAAATCAATGAGGAAAATCACTTTGCAAGGAAAGGCTGCCTTGAGCCGGATCGATGGCGCTACCATGGTCGGACATGACCAAGCCCCCTATACGGTGTAGCGGTGGTTCAAGTCAGCCAGGTCCCCAATCGAACTCGTGGCATGACGCCGATCAAATGGCATTGCGATGGTTCGGGTTCGACCAAAGCCCCAAGTGATTCTATGGCCTTAGGCCGACCAAGAGGTGTGACTGGTTCAGACGTGACCATGCCCCCAAATGATCTGGTGGCTTTACCGCTAAGAGGTGTTGCATTGGTTCGGACACGACCAAGCCCCCAAATGACAAAAATTTCTAAAAACAAGGCCAAGGGTTAAACCGGAGGCCGCTTTTACAACATCATCTCCATGTACCCAAACCGGTCCTTTATGCGTAATGTATACCCCGCTTTAGCCGAGGATCCGGTTTATTGCTTTTATTCATAATATATACATCGTCTTGATATGTACATAAGTGGAGCCAATGGCTCAAGTATAATAAGGTCAAGATGAGCTATGTTCCATGGCTCGTTGGTCTCCTCCTCCGACGTGCGTGAGTCTTTTCGCTCTCGAACATCAATCGGATAGTAGGATCCGTTGTATAGAGCCCATCGACCACAAAAGGCCCTTCCCAAGGTGGGGATAGCTTGTGCATATCTTCGATCTTGAATGAGCCGCAGCACCAAGTCTCCTTCTGAAAGGTTCTGGTTTTAACCCGCCGCCGTGGATACCGACGAAGGTCCTGCTGGTAGACCGCCGAGCGAGCTGCTGCCATATCGCGCTCTTCGTCCGGTCGATCCAAATCATCTTGCCGTGCTGCCTCGCTATCTCGCCTCAACATAAGCCGCTACTCGGGCGAGTCGTGACGGATATCATCGGGAAGGACCGCCTCCGCTCCATAGACCATAAAGAACGGCGTGTATCCGGTGGATCGGTTGGGGTAGTATTTATACTCCATATCGCGATGGTAGCTCTTCCACCCAACACCCGGCGTCCTTTCTAAAGGGACCATAAGCCGGGTTTGATACCTTTCAAAATTTCCTGATTAGCTCGTTCCGCTTGACCATTGGATTGCGGGTGGGCTACGGAAGAAACATCAAGCGGATGTGCTCCCGTTCACAAAATTCCTTCATAGCTCCTTTGGACAAATTGGTGCCATTATGCGTGATGATATCACGGAAACCCAAACCGGAAAATCACCCGCTTGATGAACTGAACCGCCGTGGCGCATCACACTTGCTAACAGGCTCGCCTCGACCCACTTGGTAAATTTATCCACCGCTACCAACGGTGGGTCTTTTGTCCTTGGATCGTTTGAAAGGTCCAACCATATCCAGCCCCCAAGTCGCAAACGGCCAAGTAATTGGAATCATCCTCAATTCTTGGCTGGCACATGAGCACGCCTGGAGAACTTTTGGCAACCATCACACCGTGCGAACAGATCCTCCGTGATCGGCATGGGCGATCAACCAATAGAAGCCATGGCGGAACGCTTTGGCCACTGTGGATTTTGAACCGGCGTGGTGACCACAATCCCCTTCATGAATCTCTCGCAATATCTCACGGCCCTCTTCAGGGGACACACAACGCTGAAACGCCCCTGACACGCTGCGACGGTGCAACTCGCCATTAACAATGGTCATAGACTTAGACCGCCGAACTATCTGCCGGGCCAACGTCTCATCCTCCGGTAACTCGCCCCGATTCATGTACGCCAAATAAGGGAGCGTCCAATCCGGAATGATGTGCAAGGCCGCCACCAATTGAGCCTCCGGATCAGGGATAGCCAAATCAATTTCATCAGCTTTAATCGACGGCTTATGCAAAGACGTCAAGGAAAACGTTAGGCGGGACCGGTTTACGCTGGGACCCCACCGGCTCAAAGCATCACCGCCTCGTTCTTCCGACGATCCACATGGTCCACCTGGTACCCTTAAAATGTCCTGCAACAACGTCCACTTCCCGACGATATGCAGCCATGAGTGGATCTTTGGAGTCCCAAGTGCCGGATACCACCGGGCCACTAAGTCCGAATCACCAAAGCATTTAACCGGTGAGGTTCATTTCTCCGCCATCCGGAGGCCATGGAGCAAAGCCTCATACTCAGCTGCATTGTTAGTACAAGGGAACATTAGGCGGAGAACATAACAGAACTTATCACCTCGTGGGGAAGTTAATACGACTCCGGCCCCGAGCCCTCAATTGCTGGATCCATCAAAATGGATGGTCCAATAGGTGTGATCCGGCTTCTCTCCGGTGCTTGCAACTCCGTCCAATCATTAATGAAATCCACAAGTGCTCGAGACTTTATAGCCGTCTGGGCACATACTTTAAACCGTATGCCCAAGCTCTATAGCCCACTTAGCAATCCGCCGATTGCTTCCGGTTCAAGATGATATCGCCTAAAGGAGCCGAATCGACCCGTGATGGGGTGCCCTTGGAAATATTGCTTGACTTCCGCTTGCCATAAAAACCCCATATACCAGCTTACGCCAATGTGGATATCTTTGCTTAGATTCAATGAGAACCTCATCGATGTAGTAAATCGTCGCTGAACCGGATACTCCTTCCTGCCTCCTTGCGCTCCACCACAATGGCTACACTCATCGCCCTAGCATTGGCAGCAACATATAACAGAGCGGCTCCTGTCAATAGGGGCAGCAAGAATAAAGGGTTGGCACCGCCGCTTTAAGTCCTCCAATGCCTCATCAAGAAATTTGAACTCCGCATTTAATTGATCCGTCTTCTTCAAAGATCTCGGTACAAAGGGATGGCCTTCTCTCCTAGGCGATCGATAAACCGCTTAGCGCGGCAATCCGCCTGCCAAGCGTTGGACATCGTTGATGCATTTTGGCTTGGCTAAGGAGGTGATAGCTGTAATTTTCTCCGGATTAGCCTCAATCCCCGGTTAGACACGAGAAAACCCAACAATTTGCTTTGGAACACCAAAGACGCACTTGGCGGTGGTTGAGCATCATCTTGTACACCCGCAAGTTGTCGAAGGTTTCCTTAAATCCTCAATCAATGTTTCCTTCTGCCTTGATTTCACCACGATATCATCCACGTAAGCGTGCACATTACGGCCGATCTGTTTATGCAAACAATTCAGACATTAACGCCGATAAGTTGCTCGGGCGCTCTTGAGCCCAAAAGGCATGGACACATAGCGAAGGCTCCAAAAGGTGATAAACGCCGCTTTCTCCTGGTCCTTAACCGCCATCTTAATCTGATGATAACCGGAATACGCATCCGTAAAGCTCAAACGCTCACAACCCGCCATCGCATCAATAATCTGATCAATGCGGGAGGGCGAAAGGATCTCGCCGGACAAGCTTTGTTAAGATCTGTGTAATCTACGCATACGCGCCAAGTGCCATTCTTTTAAGGACCAGAACCGGGTTGGCGAGCCACTGGATGAAAGACTTCGATGATAAACCTCGCTGCCAACAGCCTAGCAACTTCTTCTCCGATGGCCTTGCGCCTTTCCTCATTAAACCGGCGAAGAAACTGTTTTACCGGTCTGTATTTCGGGTCAACATTAAGAGCGTGCTCAGCGAGCTCCCTCGGTACACCTGGCATGTCAGACGGCTTCCATGCAAAAATGTCCCGATTCTCACGGATGAACTTCGATGAGCGCGCTTTCCTATTTCGGATCCAGTTGGCACCGATGGTGAACTGTTTGGATGAATCGCCAGCACAAAATCAACAAGCTTCGTCTCACCGCCGATTTGAACTTCAAGTCCGGATCATGCTCTGTAGTTGGCTTCTTCAAAGGGGTCATATCCGCCGGATCAACATTATCTTTATAATACTTTAACTCTTCCGTGGCACAAACCGACTCACAGCGTAAGCCGCATCACCTTCCTCGCACTCTAGAGCGATCCGGCGGCTCCATGAACCGTTATCGTTCCTTTGTGACCCGGCATTTTCAGCTGTAAGTAAACATAACAGGGCCGTGCCATAAATTTAGCATAAGCCGCCGCCCAAAGAGGGCGTGGTAAGGGCTTTGAATTTTTACCACCTCAAATGTCAACGCTTCGCTCGAGTCATGTTCGTCCCCAAAGGTCACCTCCGAACTATCTTACCGACCGGCACGCTGACTTACTGTGCACCACTCCGTGGAACACCGCGGCCGGACGGCCTAAGATGCCTATCTGTTAACCCCATACGCCGGAAAGTCTCGTAGTACGTGATGTTGATGCTGCTTCCTCCATCCATAAGAACCTTGGTAAACTTGTACCCTCCTACCGGGTGCCACCACCAAGGCTAATCGACCCGGATTGTAAACCCGGGAGGATGATCCTCTGCTCCACACAATCGGCTGCTCGGACCAGCGAGAGGTAATGCGGGCGCAGCCGGTTCAACAACACCGACCGCCCGCCTCTGAAGTTTTCGGTCCCGTCGGTCCAAATCGGTGGTAAAGACGCGGTATCGCCCCATTCAACCGCTTTGGGTTGCTCGATAACCCGACCGCTGCTTGTTGATTGTAGCCCCTTGGTTCTCGATCGCTACGATTACCTTGATTATTCGATTGCCTTGCCGCCCGGATTACCACGAATCCCGGGCCGGAATTTCCTCCATCGTAACCGAGCGGATCCGGAACCGCCGCCGTCCCTTGATCATACCGGAAAGAGTTGGAGTTTTAAACTCCTGCATAATATAACAATCCTTCCAAAGGTGGTTCGCGGTACCTCCTTCGCCCCGTGCTTCGGACAAGGTTGGTTTAATATGAAGTTCAAACGATCCGGATTGTGACCGCCCGGTTTGACTGCCCTGGCTACCGACCCTTGTCCTGCGCATTGGTGTTGGCTACTGAAACCCGTGTTGCCGTTAAACTGGCGCTTTGTTCCTCCATTGCTCGCCAAATGGTGCTCGGACCACCGAGCTGCTGCTCGCTTTTCCCTTCCCCACTTCATCATTATCAGATTCGGGATCCTTGGTACTATCGTAATCAGCGATTTTACCAACACGCCCATTAGAGTGCCCATGTCATGGCAAAACGCTTCATGCGACCCAGCTTCAATTTCAATGGCTCGAACCGCAATTGGCTTCCAAGGTCAAGATCGCGGAATCAGGGTTGATCCGGTCTCAAGAATGTAAAACTTCAAATGCGGCGCACCCAATGGGTTGTAGACTCTCCCTCCGCCTGGACACAAGCTGCGGATCCACCACCGACATGGGCTGCTTACAGGTGTCTTTGAAATTTTGGATGAACCGGGTCCGCAATCGGGTCCACGAGCTGATGGAGTTAGGCGGCAAGTTTTTAACCAAGTCCGGGCCGTACCTTCCAAAGATCATTGTGAAGTACTTCACATGCGGCTTCATCCACGTCCGGCATCTCCATGGCCATCTCGTAGCTTTCTATCCACGCCTGGAGCCAAGTCGGCAAGATAATTCGGCACCTTGCGCGCCCCTTGAAGTCCTTGGGCAATCGTGACGTTGCGCAAAGCGGGACAAGGCAAGGCACCCCAAAGAGCCGGACGTGACCCCTGGTTCGAAGGTGGTCGGTCGAACCGGCGCGGGCGGATGATCCTCCGCTTGTGCTACTAACTCGCCTCCCTACGCGTTGCCTGGCGCGGTCCACTACCACTTGAGCATCTTCAAAGCCGCTGCCGGATTGTTGCCGCGAGGCGGACCACGCCGCGCATTGCTCGACACGGCCGGTTCATCGACGCTGCCGGTCAGTAGCTCGGCTCGGGCGGGGGTGGAGTGGATCCGATCTCGATCGCACGAGTACGCTTCTTGCCGAGCCAAGGCCGCCCCGAGGAGCTCCTTAACCCGGCGTGTCTCCACCGCTGCGGTGAATCGCCTTCAATTGAATCGCCTCCAACCGTGCCGCAGCCGCCACGAGGTTATCCATCGGGTTGGAGTAGTGACCGGAGGTGTCTGACGGTCTGGGCGCACCGGTATGATGGCGAGATAGATCTATCATACGGGCTGAACCGGTGCGGCCGCCCAGTGCTTCCGGCCGGCTTACCAATGGCGGCGGATTACTGGTCCCTGCTTACAGGGTATTGAAAAGCTCCTTCCTCGAAAACGGAAGGTAAACGGACCTGTACTTCCTTTTCATGACTTCGTGACGCGCTCGGTCGGCTGAGCCTATAAGCTCGCGATCCAAAGCGGCCCGTTCCGCTGCCATCCTTTCGTCCGCTGGCTGCCAGTCCGCTTTAGCATTAGTGATCTGTTCCCTCACCTTTGCAATCTCCGCGTTATGCGAGGTCCTGATCCGGCGGATTAGCTTCCGCCAAGAGCACAGCTAACGCGTCGAAGAGCTCGACAAAACTTGAGCCGGCGGCGACAGGCCTCCTTCCCGCCGCCATCACCGCTGTTGAACCGGGCGACCGGGGCGCCATGGTCGAAGAGTGAAGCGCCGCTGCATCGCCATGAAGATCCCAACCCGGTGGGGTAGATCGAAGGGTCCGGAATACTCTCCGTCGGAACAACCCCGATCCGCCATCTCGTAGCTGGTATAGAGACTTCGGTTTCTCCGGCCCGACGATTAATTCGCCAGAGTAGACAACAGTTTCGTCACCAGATGCTGATCCGTCCTCGTAGTCTCCGTGGACGACTCCCACGAGAACATGCTTGACCGCCGGTTTAGCTGTGGCAGGACTCTTCTTCGCCTGCTGAGCCGTCTCGACGAGGTCGGTCTGCAGACGTCCGGCCAGTGCTCGCTCGCCGATCTTGCCGATAAACACGCAGTATGCCGCCAAAGGGGACCGGTACCAGTACTCAACCGAGCCGCCTCGGGCCCCAGTCCGCATCGTCGATGTAGAGCTTGCCGCGACGACTCTTAGTCATCCGCCCATCAGATAGCCTTCGAGTCCTTCGAACTTGCCCTCTAAGATCATCAAACCATCGATGCGATAGCCCCACGGTGGGCGCCAACCGTCGTGGACTTGTCACGGCAGATGTCCTCATGAAAGGACTTAGTCGTAGGGCCATCGTGCGGGTTTACCTAGAGAGGTTAAAGCGGACACAAGACGCTGGAATTATACTGGTTCGCCCCTTCAATGAAGGTAAAACCTACGCCCGATTGTGATGTGATTGATATGGTTTCGGCGACTAGGGAGCAATAGCTTTGCCTTAGCCTCGAAATCTCTGTCCCTAACTTCGCTGCCGGGTCGCCCCTTATATACACGGATGGACGCCTTGGCCGGTTTGCAGAGTCCCAATCCGGCTCATACAAGAGTCCGCTTGATCTCTCCTTTCTGTCTTACAACACAAGCTATAACGCTAAGGCGGTTTACATACATGGACCTTAATTCGCCTCTGGGCTCCAGGCGTCCACATGGGCCTGGATCATGAACGAGCGTGAACCGGCCCTCCCGGGGCGGTTCACACTCAGTAGTTATATCCCCAACAGTTAGGCTACCAAACAATATTAAATGTTGTTAAACATGGCAAGAGGTGAAGCATAAGTAAACTAACTATTTAGGCAAATTTAAATGAGGCCGGAAATAACAAACAACAATTCCGGAAATCCCCATATGCATATTTCGAATTTGCTACTGTTCTGCCCTAAACACAATTTTAATGTTATTAAGCAGCAAAATAAAGTGCACCAAGTTAATCTATGCATTTTTCCACCCCATTTACATATATAATTTATTTAAATCCGAGCTACGGTTATTTAGTTATGAAATAAATCATTTTAGCATGGCATTTAAGCAAATTAATGCAAACAACAATTATAAACATTTAAATGTTGTTATCATGATGCGGATGACATGTGCAGGTTTTTATGCAATTTTTATGAAAACGTTGACAAGAGCATTATGAAGCATTTGGTCACCATGGCGGAACGAAAGGGTGCCACGGCGTAAACGAAAATGGTGCCACGGCAACATTTCGGTTCCGGTAGCTCATGGAGATATCGGTGCAAAAGAAAGTGTGACGGAAGCGAGTTGAGCAAGATGGTGGGGTGTTCCCGACTACCGGGTTTCCACGGGTCGACGGCATGGCAAACGAGGAACGCTAAAGAACAACTCGAACACGGTTTGAACATGAGTATCTCATACAACATGCATTCGGTCCACGGGCGGTCGTTCTTGGCGGTTATACCTTGAAGCGTGCATTTTGAGGCGGACGGGTTCAAGTAGAAGTAGTTGTACATGAGTCGTCGTGGAAAGTAGTCGCTCGCTGACGATGGTGGAAGTAGTGGTACACGCCCGTAGATGTTCGGTCGCCGGTAGAGGTACTTGGTGAAATCCATGGGATCCGTAGTTGTACATGGTCTTCGCGTTGTAGGGGTACTTATGCGTTTCCGGTTCGGTGGCGTTCGGGCGCCGTATGTCGTGGGTACTTGGCGTGCATCAACTGTTGACCAACAAAGGTACTGAGGAGGCAGAAGGCATGGCCGACTTAGTGCGGGCTCGTCGGGGTCCGGCGAGGGAGGGCAGAACAAGCGGCGATGGTGTGGCGACGACGGCGGCTCCGGCGATTCGCCCATGAATCAGACGAGGAGGCCATGGCCTCGGCGCAGATGCAGGGAGCACCGACGCAGGTTGAGAGAGGAAGGCCGAGATGGAGGAAGGAGAGGCCGGCGACGCTTACGGGCGGGGTTGGCACGGCGAGACGGGCGAAGGCTGGGCGTCGGCAGGCGAGGGAGAAGCCGGGCCAACGGGAAGGTGCAGAGGCGAGGCAAGGCGAGCTCACGGAGGGCGCAAGGATGAGCGGGATCGGGCGGGGTGGAGGAGGATTGGGGTCGAGCCGCTGCCTTCGGCGGCGTGATCGGGAGGAGGACGAGGGGATCGAGAGATGACGGCCGAGGGGAAGCGCGAGGAAGAGATCGAGTGGAGGGGGTCGGCACAAGCGGCGCTGGAGGAATCGAGAGGGAGAGATGGGGATCGGGAGAGCGCTGGGAACGACGAGGAGGAGATGGATCGAGGGATCGGGCTAGGGTTAGAGCTGGTGGGGCGGCTGGGCTGAGAGGCCCGGTTGGGTCGGCCTGTGGAGAGGAAATGGCCGGAGGCCTGGCTGGGCTTACCTCTCTCTTCTCTCTCTCTTATATTTTCTTTAGCAGAAAACAATTAAATAGAATAAAAAGAAAGAGAGGGTTAGGAAAAGGATTTGCGCATGGGGACAATTTTCCCGGACTCGCAAAAAAATATGCTTGTTCCAAGAAAATAGAAGTGGGCAAGACCGAAAGATTTAAATTCAAACTCATTTGTAATTCAAATGGGTTTGAACTAGGACTTGATAAAAGGAAGGTCCAAAAATGTTGTGAATTTTGGTGGAGCTTGGGAAAGCGATGCTAAAGAATATATGGCAAGGTTGGAAACCAAGAATTAAGACAACAAAGGCATTAGGATATTTTGTAAGTGTGTTTATGGTAAATCCAAACAATTGGAATATTTACTATAGCTCTCTAAATATCGAGATGATATGTTTTAAAGAGAATCGCCATGTGAATTCCTCGATTTAAATGGATCAAAGATCCATGCAATTTATTTAGCTGAGTTTTAAAAATTAAATGACATGTCGGGCATGATGACATGATGCAATGCAAAATAAATAGAGCAAGCACAAATAAAAACACACGGAGGTCACAAAATATGGAAGTCTTCTGGATCGTCGGTCTTGGGGCGTCACAACACTCCACCACTACGAGAGGATCTCGTCCCGAGATCTAGGATGGCACCGGAGAGAAGCGGAAGAGAAAGAGATAAGACACAGTTGCTTCTTTGACAAACGAGTGAAACCAAATGAACCTCGAGAGGTTGAAAACTTGAAAGAATAACACAACAAAGTTGAACGAAATTGAGAGCATTCCAGTAGAAAATAGAAACAAGGAACACCATGTGAACCTTGGGGGTTGCAAAGCTATGAATGACGAGTACAATGGACAAGAAGGAATTGGAACCACTCTGGTTGAAACGAGATAAGAATGAATAAGAATGATATAATTTTGGCAGCACTCCAACTGTAAATGGAAGGAATTGAACATGAACTTGAGAAGATGGGATGATACTTGATGAAATCAACAACACACTGCCTCCGGAACTATTGAAAAATGGCACAGGGGGTAAGAAAGATTTCAGACAACACTCCGGTTGAGAAGGGGGGCAAAACTTGATAAGATGAGAGAGCTCGAATGAAAACACGACACTCCGGTTAAATGGATAATGCAAGAAAAAGAACATGATCTTGACAAAACGAGACGATGGGTCGAAGAGAGCAACATCACAATGCCTTCGAAACGAAAGAATAGAATCTAGATTGTTGGGATAAAGGGACGGAGAATAAAATGACAACTTGTACCACAAATGAATTTGAATGAAGCATCCTTACAAAGAAGGATAGAACGGAGTTGTTGGAAAACCAACAAAGAAAGGAACAAGCTTGTTGTGGGCTTATGGCAAACATCTCAAAATTATGAGGTGAGTTTCTGCCACCAATGGAAACAAATGATTGGATTTATATCAACAAGGAGACGAGAAACTTATTTCACCGAGAGGACAAATGAAGAACTTGGGTCATTTATAAGCACCATAAATAGCAACAATCCTTAGGGAATACTTTAGGTGAAATATAGCCCAAGATAACTCCAACAAAGGGATTGATGGATTTAAATATCTCATTCTTGACAACAAGTGAAACATGAAACACGAAGAGAAATTGCCAAGAGTGACATAACACCATCTCAAGAGATAAGGTAGAAAGAATTGCACTTCGGAATGTAGGAAGAAGAATATTTGAGCTCTTCCAACAAGAATCTTGAGAATGCTTCGAGAATGAATTAAATCCTTGATGAACCACCATGAAGAAACTCCATAAGAACTCCGGTAAAGAAAAGATGAAAGAAAGAAAGAGAAGTTGACAACACAAGGTGAAACCTTGCAATGATTTAGACGGAGCTTCGCGATTATATAACCGAGAGGACTTGGAACTCCGGAAAAGAAAAGATGAACAAATGAAATCAAGAATTACTTCATCATGAACAATCTCCGAAAGAAGGAATTAATCACTTGGATGAAACAAGAACAAGAATTATGTTATGCGTATCCTTCACCAATTTAAATTGATGTCAAGCAATGGATTTGGCATACTACTTATTCTCATTGAAAAATGATTACAGATAGAGATATAGCGCAAACTTGAGAAGGTATTGATGGAACCACGGTGGGATTTGGAAACAACAAATGAATTGATATGATAATGAAGGAAGTGAAATCTTGAACGAACCACCGTAAGAATTGAAATGAAAGTAGCAAAGGCACAATTCACCGGGAAGAATTTGAAAATGAAATAAAGATACTTGACTGAATTTAGATACATGAGAACGGAGAGATCATGAACTGATTAGTGAATACTTGAATGATGCACCGTAAGATTTGGAGAATGATAGCTACACGCTGAGAATGAAGAATTATGACATGATGGCCTTCGGAGGAAAGAAATGGAAAACAACTCATGAAATGCTCCAGATGGGTGAAAAGAATTCCCACAATCGAAAACAATTATGAGCGAATGGCAACAAGCTAGAACTATGAATCTTGAAGAGAATGGAGCAAGTTTTAAGAGAAACTCTTCTTCGGTTTTCACATGCTGAGAATGACGATGAGAAACATCACCATGAATTGTTGAGGCACTCGAATGAAAATTGGGAAGGTTAACCAACGATGAAAATAATTTGAAAGATCTTGGAGAAAAGCATTTGACTGATGATAAATCATTCTTACGTCAAACTTTGCAAAGAATTTGAGAATAACTCCGGAAAATTAGAAGAGTCAGGTAAGATCCTGGGAAAAGACCTGTGGGTTAGGGCCCACTCAAAAGAAAAACCGATGAAATAATGCTTGAAATAAAGATTGCACGGTTGAATTAAATGACTTGAATGAGATAATAATCCCCAAATAGCTTGAACGGATCTTGAATGAAAAGACGAGCCTTCTGGAGATATCTTCAAAGACTCCGAACAAATCAATAGCGAGAAGTGAGTGATTGATAGGTGCACCGGTATGAGAAAGCATTTGAAACGGGGAAAAGGGATAAGATCAACACCGAAAACTTGACTTGAGTCCACCGGAGAAGAAAATTAGAATGGAACAATGATAAGGTTGAAACTTCCTTAGAGTCTTCATGAGAAATCACCGGATAAAACATTAAAGGAAAAGAATGAAGAAACTTCACAAAGTAAGAAATGGATGCTTGATTAAGAAATCTGAGTCCTTGAAGAAAAAGGTGGGAGGGTGGGAAAACAAAGGCAACTTGGGTCGGATGAAACGCACACCGTTGAGAAAAAACTTAGAATTGATCTCGCAAATGTTGAAATGATCGGATTTACTTGAAGAGAAGCACGCCGGTTGAGAAAAGAATTGACATGACAAACTCGATGATCAAGAAGGATTAGTATGCACATAGAAATATGAGAACACCGTTTAGAATAAGGTATGGAATCAACACTTGGCTTCGAAGCAACTCGAATACCACAACTGAAAACAAAAGATTGGCTTCTAGAATGAGCCGGAACAAACACATGATAGAGATTTCGCCCAAAGTGTTCGTGGTGGGGCCCACACGACACGACGATAGCGGCCGTCATTTAATGACAAACAAGACGCCCCGAATCAGCATAGCCAAGGATTCTTTAAGACGCCTCGCGACCAATCGTGAATCGACCGTGAATGGGCGGACCACTAGACGTTGAACCCCAATCTCAAATCATACATCCGCCGGAAAGAAATCCTGTAAGCTACTAGAATTCCCACCTATAAACTCCGAAACTTTCTGGTTATGCAATCTGGTGTTGGGGATACAGGGACACAAAATATATCACCCAAACTAACAATACCTAGATCCATTTGTATCCATCCGTCAACACATAACCAAGAAATCCTCGGAAATCGTGTACCTCGACCTTGAAAAACATCCGTTATACAAGTCATGGCAATACTCCCTTTTCGCCTCGATATTGGGCTATCAGGGTTATCTCACCAACAACTGCACAAAAGAGATTTCGATGTCGGCAAAACTCGGGTATTCTGAATCGCAACGATAAAATTGTGACGACAACACCTCGGAGCTCAACTCCCGGACACCGCCACAACCCCTAAATGTCGGAGGCACCAAGAACAATGTTCTCGTCACAAAACCATCGAACGATTCCAAGATACCCACGTGATCCTAAAAATTTTTTAGTGAAATTTGAGGAGAGAAGAGTCAAAACACTACGTCGGGATACCTCACAGAGCGACGAAGGGACCGGAAGTAAAAAGAATCCTACTCTCCGATATATATAATCCTAAGACTCAAAACATTTTTCCATTCTAGACTCAACAATGCCAGCAACAATCAAGTAGGGGGGCTCCTAAGTCGGGGAAGGCTCTGATTACCAACTTGTAACGCCCTCGATGCGGCTATATCTCCCACGTGTCGAGGCACGACTTAGAGGCATAACCGCATTGAAAGCAATGTCGCAAGTGAGGTAATCTTCACACAACCCATGTAATACATAAGGGAAAGAGATACATAGTTGGCTTACAAATGCCACTTCACACAATACATAAATAAACATCCATCATTCAGAGTACACTCAAGGTCCGACTACGGAACCAAAATAAAGAAGATACCCCAAATGCTACACAGATCCCCGATCGTCCCAACTGGGCACCACTACTGATCATCTGGAAAAGACACATAGTAACGACCACGTTCCTCGTCGAACTCCCACTTGAGTTCGGTTGAGTCACCTGCACTGGCATCGTCGGAACCTCAAGAACTGTTTTGAAGTATCCGTGAGTCACGGGGACTCAAAGCAATCTCACACCCGCGAGATCAAGACTATTTAAGCTTATAGGAAGGACAGAGTAGTAAAGTGGAGCTGCAGCAAGCGACTTAGCATATATGGTGGCTACTTCGCAAAAGAGAGCGAGAAGAGGAGCAAAGCACGGTCGTGAAGCTAGTAGCGATCAAGAAGTGATCTGAACTACTTACGCCGACATAACTCCAACACCGTGTTCACTTCCGGACTCCGCCGAGAAGAGACCATCACGGTTACACACGCCGTTGATGTGTATTTTAAATTGAGGTCAACTTCGGGTTTTCTACAACCGGACATTAACAAATTCCCATCCGCCTCATAACCGCGGCACGGCTTTGAAAGATATTACCCCAGGGTGTCCCAACTTAGCCCATTATAA
Source organism: Aegilops bicornis (assembly GCA_021605145.1). NCBI lineage: Eukaryota > Viridiplantae > Streptophyta > Magnoliopsida > Poales > Poaceae > Aegilops > Aegilops bicornis. The sequence goes on along the minus strand of CM038674.1, from coordinate 327,643,308 downwards.
GCTCTCACGGTCAACGAAGGATATTCCTTCTACCGGAAGACCCGATCAATCTCGGAATCCCGGACTACAAGACATTTCGACAAAGCAATAAAACAAGACCAAAGAAAGCCGCCTGATTGTGCCGACAAATCCCGATAGGAGCTGCACATATCTCGCTCGTGGCACATCCGGATGAGCAGTCCATACAACTAAAACCAGACCTCAAGTTTCCTTGAGGGGCGCTACAGGAGCTCTAGTTCGGGCCAAGACTTTCGAAGGAGCACTGGTCCGGGGAGTTAAAATAAAGATGACCCTCGGGCTCGCGAAACCCGGGGAAAAAAGGCTTAGGTGGCAAATGGTAAAACCAATGTTGGGCCTTGCGGACGAGTCTTATTCAAAGCGAACTGTCAAGGGGTCCCATAAATCACCCAACCGTAAGGAACGCGAAATCAAGGAACATAACACCGTATGACGGAAACTAGGGTGGCAAGAGTGGAACAAAACACTGTGCATAAGGCCGAGCCTTCCACCCTTTACCAAGTATATAGATGTATTAATTATAGCAGATATATATTGTGATATCCCCAACAAGTAAACATGTTCCAAAAAGGAACAACATCTCCATGTTCCAACAAGGAACAACTTCAGCTTCACCTGCAACTAGCAACGCTATAAGAGGGCCGAGCAAAGCGGTAACATAGCCAAACAACGGTTTGCTAGGAAAGGATGGTTAGGGGCTGACATGGCAATATGGGTGGCATGGCATAGCAAGTGGTAGGCATCACAGCATAGGCATAGCAAAAGAGCGAGCATCTAGCATAGCAAAGATAGAACTAATTTCGAGGGTATGGTCATCTTGCCTGAAATCCCGCAAGGAAGAAGAACGAGTCCATGAAGAAGACAAACGGATGTAGTCGAACGAATCCTCACAACTCCGGAACGAAACCGAAGCTAACGAAGAAGCAAACCGGAAAGAAGCAAACAACATGGTAAACACACAAGCATAATCATGGCATGATGCGCAAACAAGTATGATGCATGTCCGGTTTAATGATTCATGGCATGGCAATATGCACAAACAACACTACAAGTTAAGTGGAGCTCAATATGCAACGAGTTGCATATTGACGAAACACCACATCAATTATTTAGTTCACTCTCGGTTAGGCTACCAAACAATATTAAATGTTGTTAAACATGGCAAGAGGTGAAGCATAAGTAAACTAACTATTTAGGCAAATTTAAACGAGGCCGGAAATAACAAACAACAATTCCGAAATCCCCATATGCATATTTCGAATTTGCTACTGTTCTGCCCTAAACACAATTTTAATGTTATTAAGCAGCAAAATAAAGTGCACCAAGTTAATCTATGCATTTTTCCACCCCATTTACATATATAATTTATTTAAATCCGAGCTACGGTTATTTAGTTATGAAATAAATCATTTTAGCATGGCATTTAAGCAAATTAATGCAAACAACAATTATAAACATTTAAATGTTGTTATCATGATGCGGATGACATGTGCAGGTTTTTATGCAATTTTTATGAAAACGTTGACAAGAGCATTATGAAGCATTTGGTCACCATGGCGAACGAAGGGTGCCACGGCGGTAAACGAAAATGGTGCCACGGCAACATTTCGGTTCCGTAGCTCATGGAGATATCGGTGCAAAAGAAAGTGTGACGGAAGCGAGTTGAGCAAGATGGTGGGGTGTTCCCGACTACCGGGTTTCCACGGTCGACGGCATGGCAAGCGAGGAACGTGCAAAGAACAACTCGAACACGGTTTGAACATGAGTATCTCATACAACATGCATTCGGTCTCACGGCGGTCGTTTGGCGGTTATACCTTCGAAGCGTGCATTTTGAGGCGGACGGGTTCAAGTAGAAGTAGTTGTACATGAGTCGTCAGGAAAGTAGTCGTTCTCGCGACGATGGTGGAAGTAGTGGTACACGCCCGTAGATGTTCGGTCGTCGGTAGAGGTACTTGGTGAAATCCACGGATCCGTAGTTGTACATGGTCTTCGCGTTGTAGGGTACTTGGCGTTTCCGGTTCGGTGGCGTTCGGGCGCCGTATGTCGTGGTACTTGGCGTGCATCAACTGTTGACCAACAAAGGTACAGGAGGCAAGCAAGGCATGGCCGACTTGGTGCGGGCTCGTCGGGTCCGGCGTGGACGGCGTAACAGCGGCGATGGTGTGGCGACGACGGCGGCTCGGGCGATTCGCCCATGAATCGGGACGAGGAGGCCATGGCCTCGGGCGCAGATGCGTGGGGAGCACCGACGCAGGGTTGAGAGAGAGGAAGGCCAGAGATGGAGGAAGGAGAGGCCGGCGACGCTTGGCGGCGGGGTTGGCACGGCGAGACGGGCGGCGCCGGCGAGGAGAAGTCGGGCCAACGGGAAGGTGCAGAGGCGAGGCAAGGCGAAGCTCACCGGAGGGCGCAAGGATGAGCGGATCGGGCGCGGTGGAGGAGGATTGGGGTCGAGCCGCGGCTTCCCTGGCGCGCGGTGATCGGGAGGAGGACGAGGGGATCGAGAGAGATGACGGCTGAGGGGAAGCGCGAGGAAGAGATCGAGTGGAGGGGCCTGGGCCAAGGGCGCCTGGAGGGAATCGAGAGGAGAGATGGGGATCGGGAGAGAGCGCTGGGAACGACGAGGAGGAGATGGATCGAGGGATCGGGCTAGGGTTAGAGCTGGTGGGGCGGCTGGGCTGAGAGGCCGGTTGGGTCGGCCAGTGGAGAGGAAATGGCAGGAGGTCTGGCTGGCTTACTGTCTCTTCTCTCTCTCTTATATTTTCTTTAGCGTAAAACAATTAAAGAGAAGAAAAAGAAAGAGAGGGTTAGGAAAAGGATTTAAGATGGGGACAATTTTCCCGGACTGCAAAAAAAATATGCTTGTTCCAAGAAAATAGAAGTGGGCAAGACCGAAAGATTTAAATTCAAACTCATTTGTAATTCAAATGGGTTTGAACTAGGACTTGATAAAAGGAAGGTCCAAAAATGTTGTGAATTTTGGTGGAGCTTGGGAAAGCGATGCTAAAGAATATATGGCAAGGTTGGAAACCAAGAATTAAGACAACAAAGGCATTAGGATATTTTGTAAGTGTGTTTATGTAAATCCAAACAATTGGAATATTTACTATAGCTCTCTAAATATCGAGATGATATGTTTTAAAGAGAATCGCCATGTGAATTCCTCGATTTAAATGGATCAAAGATCCATGCAATTTATTTAGCTGAGTTTTAAAAATTAAATGACATGCTGGCATGATGACATGATGCAATGCAAAATAAATAGAGCAAGCACAAATAAAAAAAAACACGGAGGTCACAAAATATGGAAGTCTTCTGGATCGTCGGTCTTGGGGCGTCACAAGTATCTAGTGGAGTAATAACACGGTCTTCAAATAAAACAATGCTACCTCTTGGTGGAGATAGCACCCCAATTGTATATGTACGAGAACCAGCCCTACCACACATAACTCAGACTCTCGCAGATTGAAACCCTAGTGCGATGGACAGAGAACCAGCTTCACCCAATCTAACCCCAACCCCAGCAGATAGTAACCCAGTTCCTGTCGACACAGCACCATTTCCACCATAGAGGTCCCAAACAAGAGTAGTTAGTAAGACAACTCTAGTGCCCAAAGCGCCAGTACTACCACGATGAACCCTAACTCCACCAGTTAGTACACCTATTCCTGTGGAGGAAGCACAACCATCCATTCATAGTTTAGCATCTATCACATTTGATGTTGTTAAATCCTATGTGCGTATGTTCCCATCATGGAAATATTATACTGAAGATGAAGGAAAATGCCAGTTCCAGGTGTTTGTCCAGGAGTTATGTGTAAGTAATGTTATTCATGGCAATTACTTTGCTTTGTCCCATACATTCTACCTCCATGATGGTTATAATACAACAAATTTTTCCCATTTTTCTCTATATAGAAGGACCGATTTGCAAACTCAGGATGAGGTAAACTGTGCTAATACCTCTGCTGTCGTCAAGAATGCTTGGTGGCAGTGTCGGAATTATCTGAAGAAAACGTACTTCACTGGATAAGAAATTCATCAAATTCCCTTACGTTCTCCTGAGACATATTTACTGGACGATGACTGGGAACACCTTGTTCCGTATTGGCCCCGAACCAAGAATGTGGTAAGGTCCATGGGCTCATTTTTTATTTTTAAGTACTATATGCATGCGTCTTATTGTACTCTGTTCATGTAGAACAAGTGCTTAAACCTGAAGAACAACTATTCTCATTTAAGATTCCATTGCTATCGTGCATACTACTTTGCTCTTGTATCACTTTATTTACTCATACAAACTTATTTTTAAATTGATGGATCCAATCGAAACTCCAATGGCACAACAGGTATGTTTACGCATGTTTCTTTAATAGGTTTGCTCTTATAAATAGCTCTGTTGATTTCAATTTCAATTGTGTATACAGTTGACTTCTCATATCATGCAAATTACTAGCATCAAAACAGAGCCAATAGTGTTGTTGTACATGTAGACCCGTGGTACCCATCTGAAATCTTGTTGTGCCGTGTAGTTTCCCACGATTTGTATTCTTTCAGTGCTGCTTTGTCTTGAAATGATATGCTTTGAACCGTGTTTCTAATTTGGTTTGGCAAGATAATGCAGTGACCATAGGACATAGATATATGTTTGTTTGATGCCTTTATTATGTACTACTTGGCAATAGAAGACTTGGTAGTTTAATCCTCTCCATCTTATTAATGAACTGGTTCACCGAAATGAGTTTCATATACTAGTACATGCTAAACCTATTATGTGTCTATTTGTTTCTTCTTTTAGAATGCTGACATAATATTGGGGAAGAGTGCCTTATTATGCAATGGTAAAGGAAGTAATGCAGATAAGGTTCACGATAGTGAGACATCCTTGTTGGTCTCCAACAAAGCGGATAAAACAGCTAAGGAAAACTTTCTTGGCGATAGTGAGACAACCCCAAAGTCATGTCTTGGTGCAGTGTTCGAGTTACTGGCCATTACAAGCTATTCAAACTCACTGTCTGAATCAGTTCGGTTTCTTTAGTCTGAACTACAAGCTGAAAGACATCAATCAGCTGTGCTGCGACAAGAAGTCGAAGGACTGCGGATGTCCCTGGAGCGTTCAGATGCATACTTTCTGGTGCAACAGCAAGCGTTGGTGAAACAGGAGAAAGCTAATAAGCTTGCCAAGCTTATTGGCAGCATGGTGGATACCCAGGATGTCTCACTATTGTGAACCCTATCTGTTTCTTGAGCTCTTCTGAAGTTGTTTCAGTTATGGACTTGTTTTGCTGCCGCGTTCATTTGCACTGGTGGCCAATTTCGACGGCCAGTGTATGTAATATGCTGCTTTGTTCCCTATATTTGCACTGGTGGCAAACTTTGATGCCCAGTGGATGTAATATGTGTAATAGCCGTAATAGCCTAGCGTTAGTTGCTTGCTTATTTATTTCCTTATTGTATTGCTTACACTACTGCAGGATGCTGCTAACATGACACTACGATCAGAGACCCTTTCACGAAATTGTGTGCGATGCATTACTCACAAACGGGATGTAAAAAACCGTCAAAAAGGTGCAAAACGTTTGCAATGGAGGATGCATCAAACACGGTTCAGATTTTAGTTGCGTGTGCGATCCAGGGCATACGGTTCAATCCAATGAACTGTTTGCGATGATGCGGAACAAAAGAAATGGGCAGCTTGATGAAGGCGTGTGCGATATAGAGCATACGGTTCACTCGGATGAACTGTTTGTGATTAGGCAACACAAAAGAAACGGGCAGCCGGATGAAGGTGTGTGCGATATACATCATATGGTTCACTCGAATGAACTGTTTGTGATTAGGCAACACAAAAGAAATGGACAGCTAGATCAAGTTGTGTGTGATTGAGGGCATACGCTTCAGAAGGATTAACTCTTTGCGATTAGGCAACAGAACAGAAACGGGTAACCCAGATCAAAGTGTCTACGATTGATGGCATACACTTGACATGGATGAACTGTTTGAGATTAGCCACAACAAATTGAAACAGTTAGATAGATCAACGTGTGCGCACTAGACGGGCACACCAATTCTAACTAAAAGAAGCATGCGTGATGGTAATAACGAGTGCACGTTATGGTGCAAATGCCACGTACGCGGCCGAGAAGGCGTACGTGCCCATGTTATGCCTTCCGGAAATCTTGCCACACTTATGACCGTCAGTAAATTTTGTGCATACGTCCCGTCACAATATTTTTTTAGAGGAGCAGGGAGGCCGCGTCCCGTCACATTCCAAATTGCAAATCTGTTCACACTGATCAAAACCTAAACGGTTTCCCACTTAGGAGCGTATGACTACGCGGTTATGAATACTACTACTTCAAGATGACTGCACATTCCTCCTCAACTCCTCGTCCACAAAAAGAAAAAAACAAACAAGTCATTCATCACCGTTCCCTTGCGTCCGCCATGGCCAGCGTGAGTTCTGGGTCGAGAGATTGCCACCAGGGAGAGGCGAACCTAGAAGCAGAAGCATGAGAGATGTCCCGCCTCACCGCGAAAGCAGCCAACATGTCCCGCCGCACGACCGTAGCAGCAGAGAGGGCCCGCCGCGCCGCCGAAGCAACACGAAGGACCCGCCGCACCGTCGATGCAGCAGACTGGTCCTGCCGCGCCGTGGAAGCAGAAGAGATGTCCCGCCGCGCCGCGAATGCAGTAGAGATGTCCTCTCGTGTCGTGGCGACCTGGGAAATGCCTCGCGAGCAGGTGAGGACTCTTACAGGCGCATGCGTGCCCTCATCCTTAGGCAGATGGATTAGATCTCCAGGTGGGCGAGGTTGCAGGATGACCTAAAAGCCTCGTTTGAACAGTCTACCGATGTCATCCAGCAACTAAATGAGAGCAATGCGAAGCTCTGGGCCGAGCGCGACCTGCTGAGGGCGAAGATCGTCGGAAGTGCGGAGCAGCAGGAGCAGACCATTGCCTTGTTGAAGAGGACCGGCGTCTTCGTCGAGAAACTTATGGACGAGAATGCCATGCTGCGCATCGAGCAGAGAAGGCTGGTGGAGGAATCCATGGATGCTCTCAACTAGCATCTTGAGGACAAGAAAGATCTCGTCGCCACTCGCTGCGGAGACTAGCTCCTGCGGCTTGCAGCAACGCATCAAGAAAGTAGAGATCAGCGATCCAGATCGTTGTCTTCCTTCTTCTTTTGCCCTTGTCTATTTTGGGCGTTGCCGCATGTGGCTTTTTTTAATTATGTTTCTAAATATGTAAGCCAATTATTATCCACTGTCATCGTCCTTGTGTTCATCATGCTTGCTATAAGTCGCAGTCGATGCTATATAGGTCAGTCGGATCTTACATCAAGATCCGTGCAAAACTTTCTTTACAGGAGGTTGGGCGCCATTAATGGAGACGTCGGGAGGGAGGTGCGCGGTGGGTAGCGGTCAAAGGGCTCTCCTCCCGATGAGCACACGCAGGGGTCTGATCGCATGCCTCCCGTACTCAAATAGCTACCCCGCACGGCACCTCATAGCCAATAAAAAAAAGGGGCGTGTGGCCGCACATAATTGGTAAGTCGAACGCCCATGATTTCAATAATACTTGTGTTTCCGATATGTAACGTGAAAACACTTGTTCCAAAATGACTTTGTTGATTGTTAATGTGTGCGCCTTCGCAAATCGGACATAAAAATTACCACAGCATGTTGGTGCCATGTCATGAGACCATGCCAAGTTTCATGATTTTCACGCGTGTTTTGGAATTAGAGGAATTAAAAAACCAAGTTTCTCAATCTTTCCGGCCGAGCCACATTACACCTGTGATGTTTGAATTTCACTCCCATCTCTTGCATGGGACCTAGTAATTCACCCAAGGGCACACATGTGATTTTTCAAACAACTTTGGTGCACTAGAGCATGTGCTTGTAGTTCAAATTTGAATTATGCACATTAAATGCCCAGAAACTCAATTAATGTATAAAAAAGGCCAAACGAACTCGGAATAATTCCAAAATTTATCACGGTACTTCTATTTGGTCTAATCTGGCTGTGTAAAAAATTAAGGCGGGAAAAGGCAGTGTACGTATGTCGTTTCGCACACAGAGGTGACACGTTCCCTTTCGGAACAACGAGCCTTCTTGAGGGAAGCTCCGGTTTGCAAGAAGCTTACACCAAAGCTTGTCCCTATTTAGCCAAAAAAATTACCGCAGCATGTTGGTGCCGTGTCATGAGACCATGCCAAGTTTCATGATTTTGCGGCATGTTTTGGAATTTCAGGAATTAAAAAACCAAGTTTCTCCACGACGCCCAGATGTTTGAATGTCACTCCCATCTCTTGGATCGGACCTAGAAATTCACCCAAGGGCAATCATGTGATTTTTCAGACAACTTTGGTGCACTGGAGCATGTGCTTGTAGTTCAAATTTGAATTATACACATTAAATGCGCAGAAACTCGATTAATGTATTAAAAATGCCAAACGAACACGGAATAATTCCAAAATTTAGCATGATACTTCTATTTGGTCTTATCTGCCTGTGTAAACAAATTAGGGCGGGAGAAGGCAGTGTACGTATGTCATTTCGCACACGGAGGTGACACGATCCCTCTCGGAACTAGGTGCCTTCTTGAGGGAAGCTCCGGTTTGCAATAAGCCTACACCAAAGCTTGTCCCAAATTCGGCCAAAGAAATTACCACGGCATGTTGGTGCCATGTGATGACACCGTGCCAAGTTTCATGATTTTCAAGTGTGTTTTGGATTTACAGGAATTAAAAAACCAAGTTTTTCAATCTTTCCGGCCGAGCCACGACGCCCAGATGTTTGAATTTCACTCCCATCTCTAGCATGGGACCTAGAAATTCACCCAAGGACACACATGTGATTTTTCAAACAACTTTGGTGCACTGGAGCATGTGTGTAACATCCCAAATTTTCAATTAGGAATGTTATACATAGGTCATTCTTGCATATCATATTTTATAGCATCTTCGTTCCGCAATCCTTGAAATCCTAAGCAACTCAAGGACCCTCGGAGAGAGTTGGGGATTTTCCGGTTTTCATATTTGATTTTTATCAAATAGCGAAAACGAGGATTTTTTATTTTAATTATTTTTCTCTCCGAAAAAATATTTCATATTAAAAATAAATGAGAGGAGATAATATGACTTCTCCAAAACAATTGAATTATTGGAGGAAAAATGTTAAAATAATTTTTTGGATTTTATTTGATTTTATTTTGGATTATATTTGCATTAGAAAAATTACACGTTTTCAAAAATTGCATTTTAGGGCGAAGATAATGTTCATCCCACTCTAAATATTTTATTTAGACGATGAAAATTTGTTTTGGCATTTTTAGGTTTTTATTTTATTTTATAGGATTTATTTTCTGTCATGAATTATTTAAAAATTCCCACGCTGACTAGGCCTAGGGCCTGAGCCAGCCGGCCCAAAGATCGCCGCCACCTCCTCACATGCCGCTCGGACCGAGTCCGAGCCGGACTCCACCTCCGCCTTGCCCCCTTCTCCAAGTCGCCACCCCGCCTTTATATACCGCCGCCCGCCACCACCACCACCCGCCACCGCCAACCACGAGCCGGAGCCGCTTCGAGCCTCGTCGCCTGAGCTGAGCCGAGCCGCCATGAGCCTCGTCGCCGCCTGAGCTGCCGCCGAGCCGCCGCCTAGCCCGCCGGAGCCAAGCCAAGGTAGCCGCCCGCCGCCCCGGTTTTCTGAGAAAAACCATTCTGTTTTTTTAGAAACCCTAGTTTTCATTTTTTTAAAATAAATCGGTTTTTCTCCAGTTTATTTATTTAGCGAGCGTTCGCGTGTTCGTTCGTTTTAACGAACGCGTTCTTCGTTTAGATCCAGATAACGAACGTTCGTTCATTAGTCTGTTCGTCAGTTCTCTTTTCCTCGGATTTATTCCGCGATTTTTCTGATCGCGATTTCTGATCCGATCTTAGTTTATGTTTATCTTTTCGCTCGTTAGTCGGAATCAGGCGATTCAAACGTCCAGATCTTTGTCTCGAGACCCTCTTTCTGTTTAATCAACTTAAACAAGATTTTGGTGCTGTAAAATTTGACAGTAGTTCAGATTAGTAAACGGATCTTGTTTCTTTCGCCGTTTGAGTTTCGTTGCTCCGTTTGGTTTGATTCTTTTTGCGAACCGGAGTTCTTAAGTTGAAATTTATTGTCAACCTATTTTAGTTGAAGTTTTGCTTGTGCATATTTTCTTGTTGCTTATGTATGTTATTATTTTCTTGCGATAGAATTCCCGGAGTGCGAAGCGTGTTACTACGAGTCTCTAGGATTCGCGGATCGTCAGCAAGGCAAGTAACACATTGATGATACTCTTGTCATACCCAGTTTTTATGCATTAGCTCAATACTCAAACATTGCATGGTTAGGATGTCATTAACTTGTGGGTTGGGAAGTAGTAGTTGAGGTAGAACCTATTGCCATGTTACTATCAAACCCTTGGGAGTTACTTCTACGTGTTGCTTATATTTGCTATGCTACGCTCGTAGACATGGTTTGGGTTTGAGTGTATCCATGACAGATGTGAGATTGTTAATTAATGGTTCAACTTAAGGTGTCAACTTAAAATTTACATCTGGGTGGATTGAGGCACCTGGGGAACCCAGTGTTGTCTGTTTTATTTTTTGGAAATCCCTGGTTACCCTTGTGATCTTACTATGGACCTCAAACCATGCTCAAAGGGAACTGAGATTATTCATGCTAGAAACTTCTGTGTGCAGCCACAAGCTACTATGGGCTCTAGCATAGTTGAGTAAGTTACGTGAAGCTCTTGAACACTGGAACACAGAGACTTGACCATCTGAGGTCGGGTCGCTACAAGATGGTATCAGAGCACACGCTGAATGTAGGACATGACCACTAAGATAAACCATATGTCACTCTTCTCTACTCAATTCTGACTCCTCTCCATTTTTCCACTCTTTAGGATGACGGAGATGAAGAACAAGTTTGCACAACCGGATGAAGACACACCTTTTGGACGCCACTTGAAGGAAGTCACTAGATACTTGAATATTGGAATACCAAGCTTCACCGGACGCATAACGCCACCTTACCAGAAGAGGAGCGCTGGATGATTCAAGTACAAGTTCCAGGAAGGACGTTCTCGCCAACTTCTAAACCCATAGAATTTTCTTTCGAAGCACCCACCTGGAGTCTAGGCAAGAGCATGGAAGCCCACATTACCATGGGACGCATTGGAGAAGTCTACAACAGGGAGCTTAAGGACACCATCTATCAAATATGTGGGCGCACATACGAGCAATGGGAAGTAATCAGCACCAAGAAGGATAGATCCATTGCAGCTTTCATCCAAGAGCTAAACCAGCACATTCGACGCCAGGAGAACCAGATGTGCGCAGACATGATAGAGTTGAAGGAGGCGAAGACCAGGATCATCGAGCGGGAGGAAGAACTCAAGTTTACACGCGACGGATATGAGGAGGAAATCAAGACACTACTGGAGAAGAACGACGACCTGGTTAAGAAGATCGGAGTATTCATGGGAGGACCAGCACCGGAAGAAGAAGACGACGACCCCACTTGCCCGGACAACTACATCATCATCGATGACACCGATTCCGATCCAAGTGATGATGACTACAATGAAGAAGCTGGAGCAGACATCATGGAGTCTTCCACTGACCAAAATTTCTAGATGACCACCATACATTAGTAGTATTTTCCCCCATGTATCTAATAGTAGTTGAGCACTTTTGCGATAGTCCTAGACCGTTTGTATGCCCTTGCTTGATTGATTGAGTGAAATGATTGTGTTTGCCTCATATGCATATGGGTAGTGTTTTCTCATTAGACCTTTTTCTATTCTAATCTCTTCCATCTAAACCCATCAGATGCCTCCGATACGTGACACCGGTTTTGCTTTCCCACCGGAGCTTACCCAATTGATCCAGCAGCAGAATACTTTGATGCAATTGCTAGTTCGTAACTGTGGCAACAACAACAACAATAACCCGTCGCCAGTGGACAACTTAGCCCGTTTCCTAAGGTTACAGCCGCCGGTGTTTTCCAGTAGCACCGAGCCAATAGTTGCTATGATTGGCTATGCCTTATCTGAAGGGATTTAACCACCGCCGGATGCACAGATGCTAAGAAGGTGCGCTTTGCCGCACATCAATTGGATGGACCAGCAGCCGCATGGTGGGAGAATTACACGGCTACTTTTCCCATAGCCAATGTCACTTGGGACCAATTTCAGCAAGCTTTTCGCACAGCCCATGTCTCAACTGGAGCCATGTAGATGAAGAAGCGCGAGTTTTGCAACTTACGCCAGGGGAACCATACTGTGGCTCTGTACGTGGATGATTTTAGCAAGTTATCAAGCTATGCCCCTGATGATGTGGCCACAGATGCATGCCAAGGTGAGAAGTTTATGGAAGGGCTGAATGATGAGATGAGCATGCAGTTGATGGTGGCAACTTTCAACAACTACCAGGAGTTGGTAGACTAGGCCCTTATGATTGAAGGGAAGCAGCAGCAGATTGAGAGCCGTAAGAGGAAGTATGAACAAGGGAAGTATAATTCAGGAGCTCAACAAAAGCCCCGCTTAACCCCCAACTCGGGAGGACTTGTTCATAATCATGGAGGTCACAACCACACTGGAGGAGGATCGCATAACCACAATGGTGCTAAGGATGGAAATGGGAACGGAGTTAATAACAATGAGAACCGCTCCAACCCAGCTACACTCGCCAAAAGAGACCTAAGTCAAGTTACTTCCTTTAAGTGCGGGAAGACAGGGCACTATGCCAATGATTGCCCTGAAGAAAGGAATGGAAACGGTAATGGGAGCGCTGGGAAGAAGCCCAATCCATTCAACAAACGACAAGTGAACCACGTTAATGTGGAGGACGTTGAAGAGCAGCCAGACGCGGTAATAGGTAAGTTTTTGGTTAAGTCATTTACTGCTCTTGTTCTTTTCGGTACTGGTGCATCGCATTCATACATATCAAGGGGATTTGTGGATAAGTTTAAACTTCCAACCCAAACCCTTAGGACCCATCTTTTAGTCAGCTCGCCTAGAGCAGAGTACATGGCTAGCCGATGGTGCAACCAGATACCCCTAACCATTGGGACGCATGTTTTTCCGTCTGACCTAATTATCTTGGAGTCACAAGGATTGGATGTGATATTAGGCATGGACTGGATGTCAAAGTATGGAGGAAGCATTGATTGTGCGAGTAAGTCAATTTAGCTTACCACCCCGGAGGGAAAAAGGATTAAGTATATATCTAGGCATGTGCCTAGGAGGAGCCAAGTGAATGCCCACACGGGAGTTGTTCACGAGGAAGTGCCTGTAGTAAAGGATTACCCGGATGTTTTCCCAGGAGAGTTACCAGGCATGCCACCAGATAGAGACATCGAGTTCCTTATAGAGCTATTGCTAAGTACAGGGCCAATATCCAAGAGACCCTATCGGATGCCCGCAAATGATCTGGAGGAAATTAAGAAACAGATCAAGGAGTTATTGGAGAAAGGATACATTCGAAGGAGTTCATCGCCTTGGGGAGCTCCAGTGCTTTTGGTGGAGAAGAAGGATAAATCCCTAAGGATGGTTGTTGATTATCGAGCCTTGAATGAAGTAACGATTAAGAATAAGTACCCGCTGCCAATGATCAATGATCTGTTTGATCAGCTGCAAGGAGCTAAGGCGTTTTCAAAGATTGATCTACGAACGGGATACCATCAGTTGAAGATCCGAGAGAAGGATATACCAAAAACAGCGTTCACCATGCGGTATGGATTATACGAGTATACGGTCATGTCGTTTGGACTGACTAACGCCCCTGCTTATTTCATGAGCATGATGAACAAGGTTTTCATGGAGTATCTGGACAAGTTTGTTGTGGTGTTTATTGATGATATTATGGTATACTCGAAGAACGAAGAGGAGCACAAGGAGCATTTGCGTTTAGTTCTCGAGAAACTCAGGGAACACCAGTTATACGCCAAATTCAGCAAGTGCGAGTTTTGGTTGAAGAAAGTTGGATTTCTTGGGCATGTTATATCAGGAGAATGTATAGCAGCAGACCCCAGTAAGGTTCAGTCAGTCACTGAATTGTTGGCACCCACTTCAGTTGGCGAGATCCGCAGTTTCCTTGGACTCGCAGGATATTATCGAAGATTCATTGAATTTTTTCCAAGATTGCTAAGCCAATGACTGAATTATTGAAGAAGGATACCAAGTTTAAATGGACAGAAGATTGCAAGGCAAGTTTCCAGGAGTTGAAGAAACGTTTGACTACAGCCCCAGTGCTAACACTGCCCGATATACATAAGGAGTTTCAAGTGTATTGTGACGCCTCGCGCTTGGGACTTGGATGTGTACTTGTGCAGGACGGAAGAGTTGTTTCATATGCCTCACGACAACTAAAACCCCATGAGTTGAACTATGCCACACATGATTTGGAGCTAGCAGCCATAGTGCATGCACTGAAGACTTGGAGACATTATCTTATTGGGAACCGTTGTGATGTGTACACGGATCATAAGAGTTTGAAGTACATTTTCACACAGAAGGAGTTGAACCATAGACAGAGGATATGGTTGGAGCTTATAAAGGATTATGATATGAAGCTACACTATCATCCCGGAAAGGCCAATGTCGTAGCAGACGCTTTGAGCTGGAAGAGTTACGCCAATATCCTTGAAAGTAAAGGATTGCCGAAGGAGTTAGCTGAGGATATCCTGGAACTTCGGTTGGAGATTGTTCCAAGAGGTTTCATTGCAACAATGGAAGTTCAGTCTACATTGTTGGACAAGATTCGAGAAGCTCAGAAGGAGGACAAAGAGATTGTTGAGATAAAGGAGAAGATGAGAAAAGGAAGGCCAAAGGTTTTCGCAAGGATGAGCACGATACCTTATGGTTTGAGGACCGAGTTTATGTGCCTAATAACCCAGAGATCAGGAAGTTAATACTTCAGGAGGCTCATGACTCACCATACTCGATACACCCCGGAAACATCAAGATGTATTTTGATTTGAAAGAACGCTGGTGGACTGGTATGAAGAAGGATATTGCCAAGTATGTAGCTGTATGTGATGTATGTCAGAGAGTGAAGGTAGACCATCAGAAGCCAGCAGGACTGTTACAGCCTATGCCGATACCCGAATGGAAGTGGGATAAAATTGGCATGGACTTTATCACTGGACTACCCAGGACCAAGGCAGGATATGACTCAATATGGGTAGTAGTGGATCGCTTGACCAAAGTGGCTCACTTCATCCCAGTGAAAACAACTTATACAAGTGCGAAGTTGGCCAAGATATATATGTCCAGTGGATCGTATGTTTGCATGGAGTTCCGAGGACCATCGTGACGAGATAGAGGAACACAGTTTACTTGAAGCTTTGTCACCGGTTACACGGACCTTGGGTACGAGATTGGAGTTCAAGACAACATTTCACCCGCAGCATGTATGGACAGACCGAGAGAGTCAACTAGATTACGGAGGATATGTTGAGAGCCTGCACTAGATTATGGATCTAGTTGGGATGACAATTTGCCTTACGCAGAGTTCTCCTACAACAATAGCTACCAGGCCAGTTTGAAGATGGCACCGTTCGAAGCTTTGTATGGGCGCAGATGCAGAACACCCTTGATGTGGGATAAGGTAGGAGACGGACAGTTGTTTGGACCAGATTTGATCAAAGAGTCGGAGGAGAAGGTCAAGTTGATTAGGGATAGACTGAAGATAGCTCAGTCCAGGCAGAAAAGTTATGCAGACACGAAACGCAAGGAGGTAACTTATGAAATTGGAGACAAAGGATATCTGCGAGTATCACCCTTGCGAGGAGTGAAACGTTTTGGAGTTAAGGGAAAATTAGCTCCGAGATTTGTAGGACTGTACCGTGTTTTGGAACGGATGGGAGATGTTGCCTACAAGCTGGAATTACGGAAAGGATTGTCGGAGTTCACGATGTGTTCCACGCCTCACAGTGAAGAAGTGTCATGCCGAGATGGCCAATATCTGATTAAGAGATACAGTGCCCTTGGAGGCAATTCAGTTGGACAGTGATTTGACTTATGAGGAGAAGCCAGTGAAGATTCTTGACTCTGCCAGCCGAGTCACTTGCAGCAAGGTTATCAAATTTTGCAAAGTTTAGTGGAGCAACCATACCGAGGAGGAAGCCACGTGGGAACGAGAGGATCATCTTCGCAAAGACCACCCGCACCTATTTTCTAGCCAACCCGGATCTCGAGGACGAGATTCATCTTAAGGGGGGTAGGTATGTAACATCCCAAACTTTCAATTTGGAATGTTATACATAGGTCATTCTTGCATATCATATTTTATTGCATCTTCGTTCCGCAATCCTCGAAATCCTAAGCAACTCAAGGACCCTCGGAGAGAGTGGGGATTTTTCCAGTTTTCATATTTGATTTTTATCAAATAGCGAAAACGAGATTTTTTATTTTAATTATTTTTCTCTTTGGAAAAATATTTCATATTAAAAATAAATGAGAGGAGATAATATGACTTCTCCAAAACAATTGAAATATTAGAGGAAAAATGTTAAAACCATTTGTTGGATTTTATTTGATTTTATTTTGGATTTTATTTGCATTAGAAAAATTGCACATTTTCAAAAATTGCATTTTAGGGCCAAGATAATGTTCATCTCGTTCTAAATATTTTATTTAGACGGTGAAAATTTGTTTTGGCATTTTTAGGTTTTTATTTTATTTTATAAGATTTATTTTCTGTCGGTGGAATTATTTAAAAATAATAATTCCCCTTGCGTGAGCCTAGGGCCTAGCCAAAGTCGAGCCGCCCGGCCGCCGCCGCCTCCAGCAGCGCTCGCCTCGCCGCTTCGGACCGAGTCTGAGTCGGACTCCGCCTCCGCGCCTTGCCCCTCCTCCAAGTCGCCGCCCGCCCCTTTATATACCGCCCGCCACGACCACCACCACCCGCCACCGCCCGCCGCCACCACCACCACCACGCCACCGCCGCCTCGAGTGAGCCGCCCGAGCCCGAGCCCCGTCGCCGCCTCGAGCCGCCGCCCCCTAGCCCCGTCGCCGCACCGGAACCCCGTCGGAGCCCCGCCGGAGCCAAGCCGAGGTAGCAGCCCGCCGCCCCGGTTTTCTGAGAAAAACCGTTCGGTTTTTTAGAAACCCTATTTTTTGTTTTTTTAATAAATCAGTTTTTCTCCGGTTTATTTATTTAGCGAGCATTCGCTCGTTCGTTCGTTTTAACGAACGCGTTCTTAGTTTAGATCCAGATAACGAACGTTCGTTCGTTAGTCTGTTCGTCAGTTTTCTTTTTCTCGGATTTATTCCGCGATTTTCCTAATCCGATCTTAGTTTCTGTTTATCTTTTCGCTCGTTAGTCGGAATCAGGCGATTCAAGCGCCCAGATCTTCGTCTCGAGACCCTCTTTCTTTTTAATCAACTTAAACAAGATTTTGGTACTGTAAAATTTTACCCTAGTTCAGATTAGTAAACGGATCTTGTTTCTTTCGCTGTTTGAGTTTCGTTGCTCCGTTTGGTTTGATTCTTTTTGCGAACCGGGGTTCTTAAGTTGAACTTTCTGGTCAACCTCTTTTAGTTGAAGTTTTTCTTGTGCATCTTTGCTTGTTGCTTATGTATGTTATTGATTGCTTGCGATAGAATTCCCGGAGCGCGAAGCGTGTTACTACGAGTCTCTAGGATTCGCGGATCGTCAGCAAGGCAAGTAACACATTGATCATACTCTTTTCATACCCAGTTTTTATGCATTAGCTCAATACTCAAACATTGCATGGTTAGGATGTCATTAACTTGTGGGTTGGGAAGTAGTAGTTGAGGTAGAACCTATTGCCATGTTACTATCAAACCATTGGGAGTTACTTCTACGTGTTGCTTATATTGCTATGCTATGCTCGTAGACGTGGTTTGGGTTTGAGTGTATCCATGACAGATGTGAGATTGTTAATTAATGGTTCAAATTAAGGTGGCAACTTAAAATTTACATCTGGGTGGATTGAGGCACCTGGGGAACCCAGTGTTGTCTGTTTTTTTGGAAATCCCGGGGTACCCGTGTGATCTTCCTATGGACCGCCACCCAGGCTCAAAGGGAACTGAGATTATTCATGCTAGAAACTTCTGTGTGCAGCCACAAGCTACTATGGGCTTTAGCATAGTTGAGTAAGTTACGTGAAGCTCTTGAAGAGGTAGATCAGCAGGTAGTGGGTTTTCTAGGTTTGGTATGGTCTACCCGGAGTAGAGAGTTAATGTTTCTGAAAAACTGTGTCTCGGTCATCCGTTTCTCAAACACCATGTAGTTCGAGAAATCAACGGAGGCAATCGAGTCTTGTGGGGAAAAGTGCGGAAACCTCTGCAGAGTGTCCAATCTAATCATGGTTAGCCGTGTCCCTGGTTATGGACAATTTTGAGTATCTAGTACTTGAGTTATCACATGTATCTCATCACTCTTAAATAATATTGGTGGGTTGTTAACTACTATAATTGGGATTGAGATGGGGTTATACCTTCTCAATGTTTCAACCACCATGATAGTTAAATTAAAATCTATTCCTTTGTTGTAGGAAAAAATTAGCTTTTCGCAAAACTATAACCATAGAGCTTTCCACCAGCCAAATATGCATGCAGTGATAGCATTATTCTGTTCTTGCTCTATTGTGTTATATTGCCAGCATATTCCATGTGCTGACCCGTTCTCGGGCTGCAACGTATTATGTTGCAGACTTTTTAGACGATGAGTAAGGTTCGTTAGGTCGTTGCCATGCAGCTCAGCTATGCCGTTGGAGTTGATGGACTCACTTTATCTTCCAAGCCTTCCGCTGTTATCGCATTAGCTGGCCTTAAGCCATATTATTGTAATAAGTTCTCTTTTGAGACATTCGATGTAATAATTGTGTGATTGCTACTTTGTTATAAATCCTTCGAGTACTGTGTGTGTCGACATTCGATCCAGGGATGACATCGAGCACGTAGACTTGACCATCTGAGGTCGGGTCGCTACAAGATGGTATCGAGCACATCTTGAGTGTAGGACACGACCACTAAGATAAACCATAGGTCACTCTTCTCTACTCATTTCTGACTCCTCTCCATTTTTCCACTCTTTAGGATGACGGAGATGAAGAACAAGGTTGCACAACCGGATGAAGACACACCTTTTTGACGCCCCTTGAAGGAAGTCACTAGATACTTGAATATTGGAATACCAAGCTTCACCGGGACGTACAACGCCACCTTACCAGAGGAGGAGCGCTGGATGATTCAAGTACAAGTTCCAGGAAGGACGTTCTCACCAACTTCTAAACCCATAGAATTTTCTTTCGAAGCACCCACTTGGAGTCTAGGCAAGAGCATGGCAGCCAACATTACCATGGGACGCATTGGAGAAGTCTACAACAGCGAGCTTAAGGACACCATCTATCAAATATGTGGGCGCAGAGACGAGCAATGGGAAGTAATCAGCACCAAGAAGGATAGATCCATTGCAGCTTTCATCCAGGAGCTAAACCAGCACATTCGACGTCGGAGAACCGGATGTCTTAGCAGACATGATGGTGTTAAAGGAGGCGAAGACCAGGATCATCGAGATGGAGGAAGAACTCAAGTTTTCACACGACGGATATGAGGAGGAAATCAAGACACTACTGGAGAAGAACGATGACCTGGTTAAGAAGATCGGAGTATTCATGGGAGGACCTGCACCGGAAGAAGAAGACGAGGACCCCACTTGCCCGGACAACTACATCATCATCGACGACACCGATTCCGATCCAAGTGATGATGACTACGAAGACGAAGCTGGAGCAGACATCATGGAGTCTTCCACCGATCAAAATTTCTAGATGACCACCATATATTAGTAGTATTTTCCCCCATGTATCTAATAGTAGTTGAGCACTTTTGCGATAGTCCTAGACCGTTTGTATGCCCTTGCTTGATTGATTGAGTGAAATGATTGTGTTTGCCTCATATGCATATGGGTAGTGTTTTCTCATTAGGCCTTTTTCTATTCTAATCTCTTACATCTAAACCCATCAGATGCCTCCGAGACGTGACACCGGTTTTGCTTTCCCACCGGAGCTCACCCAGTTGATCCAGCAGTAGAATACTTTGATGCAATTGCTAGTTGTAACTGTGGCAACAACAACAACAATAACCCGCCGCCCGGTGGACAACTTAGCTTTGTTTCCTAAGGTTCTGACCGCGGTGTTTTCCAAAGAGCACCAATCCAATAATTGCGGATGATTGGCTACACCGTATCGGAAGGAGTTAACCACCGCGGATGCACAGATCTTTGAGAAGGTGCGCTTTGCCGCACATCAATTGGATGGACCAAAGACGCATGGTGGGAGAATTACACGGCTACTTTTCCCATAGCCAATGTCACTTGGGACCAATTTCAGCAAGATTTTCGCACAGCCCATGTCTCAACTGGAGCCATGCAGATGAAGAAGCGCGGGTTTCACAACTTATGCCAGGGGAACCGTACTGTGGCTCTGTACGTGGATGATTTTAGCAAGTTATCACGCTATGCCCCTGATGATGTGGCCACAGATGCCGCGAAGCAGGAGATGTTTATGGAAGGGTTGAATGATGAGATGAGCATGCAGTTGATGGTGGCAACTTTCAACAACTACCAGGAGTTGGTAGGCAAGGCCCTTATGATTTAAGGGAAGCAGCAGCAGATTGAGAGCCATAAGAGGAAGTATGGACAAGGGAAGTATAATTCAGGAGGTCAACAGAAGCCCCGCTTAACCCCAAACTTGGGAGGACTTGTTCATAATCATGGAGGTCACAACCACACTGGAGGAGGATCGCATAACCACAATGGTTCTAAGAATGGAAATGGGAACGGAGTTAATAACAATCAGAACCGCTCCAACCCAGCTACACCCGCCAAAAGAGACCTAAGTCAAGTTACTTGCTTTAAGTGCGGGAAGACAGGGCACTATGCTAATGATTGCCCTGAAGGAAGGAATGGAACGGTAATGGGAGCGCTGGGAAGAAGCCCAATCCATTCAACAAAGGACAAGTGAACCACGTTAACATGGAGGAGGTTGAAGAGCAGCCAGACGCGGTAATAGGTAAGTTTTTGGTTAAGTCATTTACTGCTCTTGTTCTTTTCGATACTGGTGCTTCACATTCATACATATAAAGGGGATTTGTGGATAAGTTTAAACTTCCAACCCAAACCCTTAGGACCCCTCTTTTAGTGAGCTCTCCTGGAGCAGAGTATATAGCTAGCCGATGGTGCAACCAGATACCCCTAACCATTGGGACGCATGTTTTTCCGTCTGACCTAATTATCTTGGAGTCACAAGGATTGGATGTGATATTAGGCATGGACTGGATGTCAACGTATGGAGGAAGCATTGATTGTGCGAGTAAGTCAATTTATCTTACCACCCCGTAGGGAAAAAGGATTAAGTATGTATCTAGGCATGTGCCTAGGAGGAGCCAAGTGAATGCCCTCACGGAGTTGTTCAGGAGGAAGTGCCTGTAGTAAAGGATTACCCGGATGTTTTCCTAGAAGAGTTACCAGGCATGCCACCGTATAGAGACATCGAGTTCCTGATAGAGCTATTGCCAAGTACAGGGCCAATATCCAAGAGACCCTATCGGATGCCCGCAAATGATCTGGAGGAAATTAAGAAATAGATCAAGGAGTTATTGGAGAAAGGATACATTCGAAGGAGTTCATCGCCTTGGGGAGCTCCAGTGCTTTTGGTGGAGAAGAAGGATAAATCCCTAAGGATGGTTGTTGATTATCGAGCCGTGAATGAAGTAACGATTAAGAATAAGTACCACTGCCAATGATCAATGATCTGTTTGATCAGCTGCAAGGAGCTAAGGCGTTTTCAAAGATTGATCTACGAACGGGATACCATCAGTTGAAGATCCGAGAGAAGGATATACCAAAAACAGCGTTCACCATGCGGTATGGATTATACTGAGTATCACGGTCATGTCGTTTGGGTGACTAACGCCCCTGCTTATTTCATGAGCATGCTGAACAAGGTGTTCATGGAGTATTTGGACAAGTTTGTTGTGGTGTTTATTGATGATATTATGGTATACTCGAAGAACGGAGAGGAGCACAAGGAGCATTTGCGTTTAGTTCTCGAGAAACTCAGGGAAAACCGGTTATACGCCAAATTCAGCAAGTGCGAGTTTTGGTTGAAGAAAGTTGGATTTCTTGGGCATGTTATATAAGGAGAAGGTATAGCGATGAGACCCGGTAAGGTTCGATCGATCCTTTGAATGGTTGGCACCCACTTCAGTTGGCGAGATCCGTAGTTTCCTTGGACTCGCAGGATATTATCGAAGATTAATTGAAATTTTTTCCAAGATTGCTAAGCCAATGACTGAATTATTGAAGAAGGATACCAAGTTTAAATGGACAGAAGATTGCGAGGCAAGTTTCCAGGAGTTGAAGAAAAGTTTGACTACAGCCCGGTGCTAACAACGCCCGATATACATAAGGAGTTTCAAGTGTATTGTGACGCCTCACGCTTGGGACTTGGATGTGTACTTATGCAGGACGGAAGAGTTGTTTCGTATGCGTCACGACAACTAAAACCCCATGAGTTGAACTATGCCACGCATGATTTGGAGCTAGGAGCCGTAGTGCATGCATTGAAGACTTGGAGACATTATCTTATTGGGAACCGTTGTGATGTGTACACGGATCATAAGAGTTTGAAGTACATTTTCACACAGAAGGAGTTGAACCTTAGACGGAGGAGATGGTTGGAGCTTATAAAGGATTATGATATGAAGCTACACTATCATCCCGGAAAGGCGAATGTCGTAGCAGACGCTTTGAGCCGGAAGAGTTATGCCAATATCCTTGAAAGTAAAGGATTGCCGAAGGAGTTAGCTTAGGATATCATGGAACTTCGGTTGGAGATTGTTCCAAGAGGTTTCATTGCAACAATGGAAGTTCAGTCTACATTGTTGGACAAGATTCGAGAAGCTCAGAAGGAGGACAAATAGATTGCTGAGATAAAGGAGAAGATGAGCAAAGGAAAGGCCAAAGGTTTTCGCGAGGATGAGCATGATACCTTATGGTTTGAGGACCGAGTTTATGTGCCTAATAACCCAGAGATCAGGAAGTTAATACTTCAGGAGGCTCATGACTCACCATACTCGATACACCCGGAAACACCAAGATGTATTTGGATTTGAAAGAGCGTTTACGGTGGTGGTATGAAGAAGGATATTGCCGAGTATGTAGCTGTATGTGATGTATGTCGAGAGTGAAGGTAGAGCATCGAAGCGGCCGGGGAATTTACTGACCTATGCCTATACCCGAATTGAAGTGGGATAAACTTGGCATGGACTTTATCCTTTGGACTACCTGGGACCAAGGCAGGATATGACTCAATATGGGTAGTAGTGGATCGCTTGACCAAAGTGGCTCACTTCATCCCAGTGAAAACAACTTATACAAGTGCGAAGTTGGCCAAGATATATATGTCCAGGATCGTATGTTTGCATGGAGTTCCGAGGACCATCGTATCAGATAGAGGAACACAGTTTACTTCGAAGCTTTGTCATCAGTTACACCAGACCTTGGGTACGAGATTGGAGTTCAAGACAGATTTCACCCTTGAGACGGATGGGCCAGACCGAGAGAGTCAACTAGATTCTGGAGGATATGTTGAGAGCATGTGCACTAGATTATGGATCTAGTTGGGATGACAATTTGCCTTACGCAGAGTTCTCCTACAACAATAGCTACCAGGCCAGTTTGAAGATGGCACCGTTCGAAGCTTTGTATGGGCGCAGATGCAGAACACCCTTGATGTGGGATAAGGTAGGAGACCGACATTTGTTTGGACCAGATTTGATCAAAGAGTCGGCGGAGAAGGTCAAGTTGAGTAGGGATAGGCGAAGATAGCTCGATCCGAGCGGAAAAGTTATGCAGACACGAAACGCAAGGAGGTAACTTATGAAATTGGAGACAAAGGATATCTGCGAGTATCACCCTTGCGAGGAGTGAAACGTTTTGGAGTTAAGGGAAAATTAGCTCCGAGATTTGTAGAACCGTACCATGTTTTGGAACGGATGGGAGAAGTTGCCTACAAGCTGGAATTACCAGAAGGATTGTCAGGGGTTCACGATGTGTTCCACGTCTCACAGCTGAAGAAGTGTCATGCTGAGATGGCCGATATACCGTTAAGAGATACAGTGCCCTTAGAGGAAATTCAGTTGGACAGTGATTTGACTTATGAGGAGAAGCCAGTGAAGATTCTTGACTTTGCCAGCCGAGTCACTCGCAACAAGGTTATCAAGTTTTGCAAAGTTCAGTGGAGCCACCATACCGAGGAGGAAGCCACCTGGGAACGAGAGGATGATCTTCGCAAAGACCACCAGCACTTATTTTCTAGCCAACCCGGATCTCGAGGACGAGATTCATCTTAAGGGGGATAGGTTTGTAACATCCCAAATTTTCAATTTGGAATGTTATACATAGGTCATTCTTGCATATCATATTTATTGCGTCTTCGTTCTGCAATCCTCGAAATCCTAAGCAACTCAAGGACCCTCGGAGAGAGTTGGGGATTTTCTGGTTTTCATATTTGATTTTTATCAAATAGCGAAAACGAGGATTTTTTATTTTAATTATTTTTCTCTCCGGAAAAATATTTCATATTAAAAATAAATGAGAGGAGATAATATGACTTCTCCAAAACAATTGAAATATTGGAGGAAAAATGTTAAAATCATTTGTTGGATTTTATTTGATTTTATTTTGGATTTTATTTGCATTAGAAAAATTGCACGTTTTCAATAATTTCATTTTAGGGCCAAGATAATGTTCATCTCGTTCTAAATATTTTATTTATACAGTGAAAATTTGTTTTGGCATTTTTAGGTTTTTATTTTATTTTATAGGATTTATTTTCTGTCGACGGAATTATTTAAAAAAATTCCCCCTTGGTGGGCCTAGGGCCCCGTGACCCAAGCCGGCCCGATGGCCTTGCCGCCTCCAGCGCCTGCCCGCCGCTCGGACCGAGTCGGCGGACTCCGCCTCCGCGCCTTGCCCCCTCCTCCAAGTCGCCCGCCCCTTTATATCTGCCGCGCCGCCACCACCACCACCCACCACCGCCGCCCGAGCCGAGCCGCCGCCCGAGCCCGAGCCCGTCGCCGCCGCTCGAGCCGAGCCCCGCCGCCGCCGAGCCTTGTCGCCGCCTCGAGCCGCCGCCCGCCGCCCGAGCCGCCGCCCCTAGCCCCGCCACGCGAGAACCCCGGAGCCTTGAGCCAAGCCGAGGTAGCCGCCCGCCGCCCCGATTTTCTAAGAAAAATCGTTCGGTTTTTTTAGAAACCCTAGTTTTCGGTTTTTAAAATAAATCGGGTTTTTCTACGGTTTATTTATTTAGCGAGCGTTCGCTCGTTCGTTCGTTTTAACGAACGCGTTCTTCGTTTAGATCCAGATAACGAACATTCGTTCGTTAGCCTGTCCGTCAATTTTCTTTTTCTCGGATTTATTCCGTCATTTTTCTAATTGCGATTTCTGATCTGATCTTAGTTTCTATTTATCTTTTTGCTCGTTAGTCGGAATCAGTCGATTCAAGCGCCCAGATCTTTGTCTCGAGACCCTCTTTCTTTTTAATCAACTTAAACAAGATTCTGGTACTGTAAAATTTCACCCAAGTTCAGATTAGTAAAGGGATCTTGTTTCTTTCGCCGTTTGAGTTTCGTTGCTCCGTTTGGTTTGATTCTTTTTGCGAACCGGAGTTCTTAAGTTGAACTTTCTGGTCAACCTCTTTTAGTTGAAGTTTTGCTTGTGCATCTTTGCTTGTTGCTTATGTATGTTATTGTTTGCTTGCGATAGAATTCCCGGAGTGCGAAGCGTGTTACTACGAGTCTCTAGGATTCGCGGATCGTCAGCAAGGCAAGTAACACATTGATCATACTCTTTTCATACCCAGATTTTACGCATTAGCTCAATCCTCAAACATTGCATGGTTATGATGTAATTAACTTGTGGGTTGGGAAGTAGTAGTTGAGGTAGAACCTATTGCCATGTTACTATCAAACCCTTGGGAGTTACTACTACGTGTTGCTTATATTGCTATGCTATGCTCGTAGACGTGGTTTGGGTTTGAGTGTATCCATGACAGATGTGAGATTGTTAATTAATGGTTCAACTTCAGGTGGAAACTTAAAATTTACATCTGGGTGGATTGAGGTACCTGGGGAACCCAGTGTTGTCTGTTTTATTTTTTGGAAATCCCAGGGTACCCGTGTGATCTTCCTATGGACCGCCACCCAGGCTCAAAGGGAACTGAGATTATTCATGCTAGAAACTTCCGTGTGCAGCCACAAGCTACTATGGGCTCTAGCATAGTTGAGTAAGTTACGTGAAGCTCTTGAAGAGGTAGATCAGCAGGTAGTGGGTTTTGTAGGTTTGGTATGGTCTACCCGGAGTAGAGAGTTAATGTTTCTGAAAAACTGTGTCTCGGTCATCCGTTTCTCAAACACCATGTAGTTCGAGAAATCAACGGAGGCAATCGAGTCTTGTGGGAAAAAGTGCGCAAACCTCTGCAGAGTGTCCAATCTAATCATGGTTAGCCGTGTCCCCGGTTATGGACAATTTTGAGTATCTAGTACTTGAGTTATCACATGTATCTCATCACTCTTAAATAATATTGTTGGGTTGTTAACTACTATAATTGGGATTGAGATGGGGTTATACCTTCTCAATGTTTGAACCACCATGATAGGCAAATTAAAATCTATTCCTTTGTTGTAGGAAAAATTAGCTTTTCGCAAAATTATAACCATAGAGCTTTCCACCAGCCAAATATGCATGTAGTGATAGCATTATTCTGTTCTTGCTCTATTGTGTTATATTGCCAGCATATTCCATGTGCTGACCCGTTCTCGGGCTGCAACGTCTTATGTTGCAGACTTTTTAGACGAGGAGTAAGGTTCGTTAGGTCGTTGCCGTGCAGCTCAGCTATGCCGTTGGAGTTGATGGGCTCACTTTATCTTCCAAGCCTTAGGCTATTATCGCATTAGATGGCCTTAAGCCATATTATTGTCATAAGTTCTCTTTTGAGACATTCGATGTAATAAGTGTGTGATTGCTACTCTGTTATAAATCCTTCGAGTACTGTGTGTGTCAGCATTACTGATCCAGGGATGAAACTGAAACAGAGAGACTTGACCATCTGAGGTCGGGTCGCTACAAGATGGTATCAGAGCACACGCTGAGTGTAGGACACGACCACTAAGATAAAACATAGGTCACTCTTCTCTACTCATTTCTGACTCCTCTCCATTTTTCCACTCTTTAGGATGACGGAGATGAAGAACAAGTTTGCACAACCGGATGAAGACACACCTTTTGACGCCACTTGAAGGAAGTCACAAGATACTTGAATATTGGAATACTAAGCTTCACCGGAATGTACAACGCCACCTTGCCAGAAGAGGAGCGCTGGATGATTCAAGTACAAGTTCCAGGAAGGACGTTCTCGCCAACTTCTAAACCCATAGAATTTTATTTCGAAGCACCCACTTGGAGTCTAGGCAAGAGCATGGCAGCCCACATTACCATGGGACGCGTTGGAGAAGTATACAACGGGGAGCTTAAGGACACCATCTATCAAATATGTGGGCGCAGAGACGAGCAATGGGAAGTAATCAGCACCAAGATGGATAGATCCATTGCAGCTTTCATCCAGGAGCTAAACTAGCAGATTCGACGTCAGGAGAACCAGATGTGCGCAGACATGATGGAGTTGAAGGAGGCAAAGACCAGGATCATCGAGCTGGAGGAAGAACTCAAGTTTACACGCGACGGATATGAGGAGGAAATCAAGACACTACTGGAGAAGAACGACGACCTGGTTAAGAAGATCGGAGTATTCATGGGAGGACCAGCAGGGAAGAAGAAGACGACGACCCCACTTGCGGACAACTACATCATCATCGGCGACACCGATTCCGATCCAAGTGATGATGACTACGAAGACGAAGCTGGAGCAGACATCATGGAGTCTTCCACCGATCAAAATTTCTAGATGACCACCATATATTAGTAGTATTTTCCCCCATGTATCTAATAGTAGTTGAGCACTTTTGCGATAGTCCTAGACCATTTGTATGCCCTTGCTTGATTGATTGAGTGAAATGATTGTGTTTGCCTCATATGCATATGGGTAGTGTTTTCTCATTAGACCTTTTTCTATTCTAATCTCTTCCATCTAAACCCATCGGATGCCTCAGGGGCGTGACATTGGTTTTGCTTTCCCACCGGAGCTCACCTAGTTGATCCAGCAGCAGAATACTTTGATGCAATTGCTAGTTCAGAACCAGGGCAACAACAACAACAATAACCTGCCGCCAGTGGACAATCTAATCATGGTTAGCCGTGTCCCTGGTTATGGACAATTTTGAGTATCTAGTACTTGAGTTATCACATGTATCTCATCACTCTTAAATAATATTGTTGGGTTGTTAACTACTTTAATTGGGATTGAGATGGGGTTATACCTTCTCAATGTTTCAACCACCATGATAGTTAAATGAAAATCTATTCCTTTGTTGTAGGAAAAAATTAGCTTTTCTCAAAACTATAACCATAGAGCTTTCCACCAGCCAAATATGCATGTAGTGATAGAATTATTCTGTTCTTGCTCTATTGTGTTATATTGCCAGCATATTCCATGTGTTGACCCTTTCTCGGGCTGCAACGTATTATGTTGCAGACTTTTTAGACGAGGAGTAAAGTTCGTTAGGTCGTTGCCGTGCAGCTCAGCTATGCCGTTGGAGTTGATGGACTCACTTTATCTTCCAAGCCTTCCGTTGTTATCGCATTAGATGTCCTTAAGCCATATTATTGTAATAAGTTCTCTTTTGAGACATTCGATGTAATAAGTGTGTGATTACTACTCTGTTATTAATCCTTCGAGTATTGTGTGTGTCAGCATTACTGATCCAGGGATGACACTGGAACACAGAGACTTGACCATCTGAGGTCGGGTCGCTACAAGATGGTATCAGAGCACACGCTGAGTGTAGGACACGACCACTAAGATAAACCATAGATCACTCTTCTCTACTCATTTCTGACTCCTCTCCATTTTTCCACTTTTTAGGATGACGGAGATGAAGAACAAGTTTGCACACACTACTAGGAAAAGGGCTACTAATGGCGCACCAGTTTTGCCTACTAATGGCGCATCACTGGTTCGCCATTAGTATCACGCCACTAGAATTTTTTTCTAATGGGGCACCAGGCAGTGCGCCATTAGTTTTGCCCACGGTGCGCCACTACTGTCTGCTATACTAATGGCACACCACACTGTAATGCGCCATTAGTAACAATTTTTTTAATTTTTTTCTTAATCTCAGGTCACTATTTCACCTATGAGATATCCAACACATATATATACAACAAGCATCCATATAACTATCATACCAAACACACAAGTTCCATCATATATACATACATAGCCAACACACAAGTTCCATCATATATACATACAGAGCCAACACACAAGTTCCATCGTTACATATTACAAAAGTTTCACATTGTTCATCCAACACCGTTATCCATCAATTCACAAAAGTTTCACATTGATACAAAATAAAAACACAAATGGAAAAGAAGCACTCCATCCATGCAAGCTTCCATGAATTAAATCAAATCTGCAAAATGATAAACAAGAAGTTAGAAGAAGAAAAAGAAGAAGACTAGAAGAATACTAGAAGAAGAAGAACACTAGAAGAAGAATAAGAAGAATTTTGGAAAAGAAATAAGAAGAAGACTATAAGCTTATTATGTAAACTTGATCATTTTGTGCTAACATAAGTTATTTTGGAGCTAACCTATAGGAAACTAAGCATATAAGCTCTAAGTTAGTATATTAGAGCCAACTTAGGTAAAATGAAGCTAACCTATGTCATTTTGGAAAAGAAGAAGAATAAGAAAAAGACTATAAGCTTATTATGTAAACTTGATCATTTTGTGCTAACATAAGTTATTTTGGAGCTAACCTATAGGAAACTAAGCATATAAGCTCTAAGTTAGCATATTAGAGCCAACTTAGGTAAAATGAAGCTAACCTATAGGAAACTAAGCATATTAGAGATAACATAGGTAACTAAGTATATATATATCATTTTGGAGATCGACATACGACAAAGTTCAGTTCTCATGCATTGTTCTTCTCCTTCTCCTTCCTCGATGCGATGCGCCAAGAGCGGCGAGGCGGTGGAGGCGGTGGAGGCGATGGGATGTAGTCTTCTACCTCAATTGGCGTGGTCATGTCGCCCAAGCTGTGGGATCGTAGGCGCCACCACCGGTGCGTGGTCATTGTCGAGCACCACCACCATCGCGAGGCCACCTTCACGCCACGACCATCACTAGGTCATCCTCGGCCACCTCCATCTCTTGCCCATGGTCACCACCACCATATCTTGCCCATGGTCACCACAACCATCTCTTGCCCATGGTCACCACCACCATCTCTTGCCCTTGGTCAGCCACCACCAGCTAGGTCATCCTCGGCTGATGCCCATCGTCATCCTGCAGCTCCTCATCCCCACTCTGCTCCTCTTCTCCGCACTCGGTCCGGATCATCATTCTTGTTGTTTATGCTGCTGCGAATTGTTCTTGCTTCGCTCTGACAGAATCATTGCTGCTTCGCTTCTGACCATGGTCATTGCTTGCTTCGCTTCTGACCATAGTCATGGTCTTTGCTTTGTAGCCATTGTCATTCTTCTTGCTCCCATTACTGTCCAAATGCAACAATGACCGTTAACAATCGATGTGAGATAAAGCCAAATGTAGAGGAATAAGAAGAGGCAGAACATATCGGCATCATAATCTTCAGCGTAGCGCATGCGACACATAGTCGCGTTGAACACCTTCACGATGAGCATGGTGGCCTCGTCGTCGTAACTGAAGAGAAGGAAGTACCCCAGCCGCAGGTCGTAGGCGCAGTAGAACTTCTCCCACCCACGAGACAAGTACATGTGGCCCTTCTTGATCACCAACTCCACATCCCACGACTGCGAAACCCACTTTGCCGGCACTGTCGCACCTTCACATTATTTGGCGGATCTTCACCCATCGGCATGTTCTTAAAAGCTGTCGAGGCAGCCTCTGCGGTTTGGGACAATGAGTGATGTAGGCAAACAACAGATATCATAATGAGATGGGTGAAGCTAGGGAGATCTCTCATTTTATATACTGCGTCATGGATGATCTTGAAGTCACAAGTATGATAGTGAAGAACTGGAAGCATCCAACTCGATCATGGTGTCATGAGGAAGCGGCGGTGGTAGCTTCCTGCCATCTCTGATAATTAAGCAGCAGAAGAGACCAATTAGTACCCTTACAACCGAACAAGGCAAGGCAAGGTATTAAGACAGATGTGAACACATGAGATAAAATCTAGAGACGTGAACACATGAGAACTACTTGTCATCATCACCAATATTGTGACCGGTGTGATCTTCATCATCACTACCATATTGCATCATAGTTTCATCGTGGTCATCCTCCAATAATTCAAACTGATTGTATGATAAGATAGCAGAGAGATACATTCCAAACTGTGAATGTGGTATGGCAATGGACTTGTAATCATATCGTTGTTCATAGCTAAAATAACACCTTGTATATAAGAAGAAATCATGATCTGGCAGACATACAGATTTACCAGCAAACTTGTGTGCCTAACTATCTATATCTAGGAAATCAAAGTTATTTCAACTTTGATGTTTGGAATATACCTAGAGAAACATGATGTTTGGAATCATAGTTAATGTTCCATCCTTTCAACTTTTTTCTCACTACTCTAACTCTATTTTGCCACTTTTTATCATAGTTATCCAACTTTCCAAAATTTTCTTCTGTTTTCTATAAAAACTTTCATAGTTGTATCAAAATGAAATGCATTCCAAACTTTGTTGGCCACCTCACTTAGATGCTCTCTAAGAAACCAGAAATACAGGGCGGCCTGGTAGCGGACGTCGGGGTGGGGGGGGTGGGCGGGTTCTGGCCCCTTGGTCTGGCGGCTCCGGCGGCGGAGCGGGCCGGAGGAGGAGGTGGGCCATCTTCTTCGCCGTCGCCGTCATGGCCGGCCTCAGTCTGGCCGGCTCCCATGGTCGGCAGGACGGAGATCGGTGGGGGCAAGGCGGCAGGGGACAGGGAGACGGAGGGACGGATGGGGCGTGGGGCTGGGGTCGGGGGTCAGGCGGCGGCGAGGGGACGGAGGGTGTGGGGGCGGGCGGGGTCGGGCGGCAGGGACGGAGGGGCGTGGGGCGGGGCTGGGTCGGGCGGCGCCAGGGACGGAGGGCGTGGGGGCGGCGGTGGCGTGGTTAGGCCGAGGGGGCGTCTTGAGTGGGGAGGAAGGAGGAGAGGGAATAAGTTTTTTGCCAAAAAGTAAAAGAATTTATTGGCGCACTCTGTCTCCAGTGCGCCATTAGTAGTTCTAACTACTAATGGCGCACTTTGCCCGGATGCGCCATTAGAATGTTTGAAAAAATGAAAAAAAAAATTGTTTTACTAGTGGCGCACCTTCTGCATGGTGCACCATTAGTGTATTCCACACTAATGGCGTATCTCCACCAGGTGCGCCATTAGTATATAGTAATGGCGCACCACTTCTCTGGTGCGCCATTAGTATCAATCCTATCTTTAGCCCTTTTCCTAGTAGTGACAAAAAGATGAAGACACACCTTTTGGACGCCACTTGAAGGAAGTCACAAGATACTTGAATATTGGAATTCCAAGCTTGACTGGGACGTACAACGCCACCTTACCAGAAGAGGAGCGCTGGATGATTCAAGTACAAGTTCCAGGAAGGACGTTCTCGCGAACTTCTAAACCCATAGAATTTTCTTTCGAAGCACCCACTTGGAGTCTAGGCAAGAGCATGGAAGCCCACATTACCATGGGACGCATTGGAGAAATCTACAACAGGGAGCTTCAGGACACCATCTATCAAATATGTGGGCGCAGAGACGAGCAATGGGAAGTAATCAGCACCAAGAAGGATAGATCCATTACAGCTTTCATCCCGGAGCTAAACCAGCACATTCGACGTTAGGAGAACCAGATGTGCGCAGACATGATGGTGTTAAAGGAGGCGAAGACCAGGATCATCGAGCTGGAGGAAGAACTCAAGTTTTCACGCGACGGATATGAGGAGGAAATCAAGACACTACTGGAGAAGAACGATGACCTGGTTAAGAAGATCGGAGTATTCATGGGAGGACCAGCAGACGAAGAAGAAGGCAGCGACCCCACTTGCCCGGACAACTACATCATCATCGACGACACCGATTCCGACCCAAGTGATGATGAGTACGAACACGAAGCTGGAGCAGACATCATGGAGTCTTCCACCGATCAAAATTTCTAGATGACCACCATATATTAGTAGTATTTTCCCCCATGTATCTAATAGTAGTTAAGCACTTTTGTGATAGTCCTAGTCCGTTTGTATGCCCTTGCTTGATTGATTGAGTGAAATGATTGTGTTTTCCTCATATGCATATGGGTAGTGTTTTCTCATTAGACCTTTTTCTATTCTAATCTCTTCCATCTAAACCCATCAGATGCCTCCGAGACGTGACACCGGTTTTGCTTTCCCACAGGCGCTCACTCAGTTGATCCAGCTGCAGAATACTTTGATGCAATTGCTAGTTAAGAACCAGGGCAACAACAACAACAATAACTTGCCGCTAGTGGACAATCTAATCATGGTTAGCCGTGTCCCCGGTTATGGGCAATTTTGAGTATCTAGTACTTGAGTTATCACATGTATCTCATCACTCTTAAATAATATTGTTGGGTTGTTAACTACTTTAATTGGGATTGAGATGGCGTTATACCTTCTCAATGCTTCAACCACCATGATAGTTAAATTAAAATCTATTCCTTTGTTGTAGGGAAAAATTAGCTTTTCACAAAACTATAACCATAGAGCTTTCCACCAGCCAAATATGCATGTAGTGATATCGCTATTCTGTTCTTGCTCTATTGTGTTATATTGCCAGCATATTCCATGTGCTGACCCGTTCTCGGGCTGCAACGTATTATGTTGCAGACTTTTTAGACGAGGAGTAAAGTTCGTTAGGTCGTTGCCATGCAGCTCAGCTATGCCGTTGGAGTTGATGGAATCACTTTATGTTCCAAGCCTTCCGCTGTTATCGCATTAGATGGCCTTAAGCCATATTATTGTAATAAGTTCTCTTTTGAGACATTCGATGTAATAAGTGTGTGATTCCTACTATGTTATAAATCCTTCGAGTACTGTGTGTGTCAGCATGACTGATCCAGGGATGACACTGGAACACAGAGACTTGACCATCTGAGGTCGGGTCGCTACAATGTGCTTGTAGTTCAAATTTGAATTATGCACATTAAATGCCTAGAAACTCAATTAATGTATAAAAAAGGCCAAACGAACACGGAATAATTCCAAAATTTAGCACGATACTTCTATTTGGTCTAATCTGCCAGTGTACAAAAATTAAGGCGGGAGAAGGCAGTGTACGTATGTCGTTTCGCACACGGAGGTGACACGTTCCCTCTCGGAACCAGGAGCCTTCTTGAGGGAAGCTCCGGTTTGCAAGAAGCTTACA
Organism: Aegilops bicornis; assembly: GCA_021605145.1. Taxonomy (NCBI): domain Eukaryota; kingdom Viridiplantae; phylum Streptophyta; class Magnoliopsida; order Poales; family Poaceae; genus Aegilops; species Aegilops bicornis. Next base: position 327,608,667 of record CM038674.1, on the reverse strand, counting down.
CCAAAGCTTGTCCCAATTCGGCCAAAAAAATTACTGCAGCATGTTGGTGCCATGTCATGACACCATGCCAAGTTTCATTATTTTCAGCCATGTTTTGGATTTACAGGAATTAAAAAACCAAGCTTATCAATCATTCCGGCCGAGCCACGACACCCAGATGTTTTAATTTTATTCCCATTTCTTGCATGGGACCTATTAATTCACCCAAAGACACACATGTGATTTTTCAGCGAACTTTTGTGCATTGGAGCATGTGCTTGTAGTTCAAATTTGAATTATGCACACTAAATGCCCAGAAACTCAATTAATGCATAAAAATGCCAAACAAAACCGGGTTAATTCCAAATGTAAACACGACACTCATGTACTAGTTGCATGTTCACTATACGTAAATGTTCTAGCAATTCAAACACCATCCTTTCCCTCTGTAACACCATTTTGTCTTTCAAAACATAATGGAAAAATCTAGTATACCACAAACAGTTTACTAGAAAGAATCCTGTGGGATGCGATATAAAATATATTGGCACACCGTCTTGTCAGGCTTACGCAGAAAGCTTCTTCGTCTACAGTCCACCGCCCCCGCTTGAACCACACTTGCGCGCCAGTTTCTCGCGGCACTGAGCGAAATTTTTTTGCCACCGCGGAAATATCTATCTCCCCGCCCCCTCCCTCCTACCAAAAGCCACATTTCCACTATTCCTCCTTGCTTTCCAAGTTCAAACCTTCACTGCTGCTTACTGGAAGCTCAGCCTCCTCGCCGGCAACCCTTCTTCTTGCAGCGCTGCCTCCTCGCTGACTACCCTTCTTCTTGCAGCACCGCCTCCCCGCCGGCGAGCCTTCTTCTTGAAGCGCCGCCTCCTTGACGGCGCCCCTTCTTCTTGCCGCGCGGCCTCGTCGATATGGTCAGGTAATCCACACTCCACCCACACCATCCTCCTCCTTTCCCGTCCCACATGCCCCGACTGACGGAGCGACACCTTCCACCGAAATCACTGCCCCCCTCCTCCAATTAAGCGCTGCCCACAACCATTTTACACGCAGTATAACGTGGAGCTAAGTAGCATGCGTCCGCACGCGCGAACGAGGTCGCTATGACTGCCATGCGTGTCGACTGCCAGATCTTGGAGGAGCACCTCGTCTTCAAGGCCACCATCGACACTGCTGCACAGTTGTCTACTTTAAAATACAGTTCGTGGTGTTTTATCGAGGCCACCACCAGTGCCTTCTAGTGATTTGTCCTCTGTAATGTTAATATGCAATCTAATGTTCAGTTAACAGTTTGGTCCTCTGAAGTGTAATGTTTAGTTAACACTTTGGTCCAACAATTACTACATTTAGTAATCTTGTTCTCAAGCATTCTTTGTTTTGTTAAGCATCTTATCTTCTAGGACATGTTTTATTCTACATGCTCGATTAACTATTTTGGTTCATTTGGTTATTGTCCATTTAACTATTTGGTTCAATTCTGCAATTTGATTTTCATTTGCTGTGGGTACAATTTTGTATTGTTATGCATGTGACACCAATCGAATTTGGCTGTACTCAATACATATTCTACTTATAGTATGGCAACTCTCAATTAACCTGATCAAGATCTTCCTTATGTGTGTTGGAGGGAAACAATGGGAGACACTGCGGTTTACCATCGAGGTTTGTTCAATCAGGGTCCTTTGGCTAATAGCACATTATTGTGCAGTTACAGGAATCATTCTAATATTTAGGTTTCTTAAAATTTGGTCCTGCACATGTAGGTCCTGCTGTCAGAGGCTTAGACCCACTGTTCGACCCATTTTGCATATGGGGAAACGTGATGTCCATGAATATCAGTCAAGTCAAGAAACTCAGAAAGATTGTTAGGTTGAAGAAACTTGCGACGAATACCATCAAGATCTTTGTTTGCACGATGAAGAAGACATCAGTCAACTATAGGATGGTACCAACTCTTTTACCTTGTTTTTACCCCTTGCGCCATTTCAAAATTTACAACAGAGATTTATGCATAGCTTTGTTTTCAATACTTTTCAAAGCAGTTCACCGATGATTACCTCTCAAACCACCTGCATGGTCAAGAGGCGAGTTAAGTATTCATTCAACACCCACGGTACAATATTGAAGTCTTGCTGAAGAGGACGAAGGTTGGGCGGGCAATTATCCATAGCCACTAGTCTAAAGTTGCAAGGACATTCAACATCACTGAAGGCTCAATATTTGCCTTCCGCTTCTGTAGTTTCCCAAATGAGATTCATATGTCTATTTACCGTGTATGATGCTACTTTCCAAAGGTTTTTGATGCTGCATGTGAAACTTGGTGCTGTTGTGCAATGGCGTAACTGAGTGCCGAAGCTATCTGATGTAATTCGATTATGAAATCATGGTTGCTTTTATATGGATATGAAATATCTGGCGTGTTTTATAAGAAATATTAGTTTGATTAGTACATGCATTATCAATAATAGGCTAGTTTCTATTGCAGACGGTTACTCAGACAACACCATGGGCGATGAACTCAAACAACCCGCACAATTTCCAGAAAGTAGGCGTGTTCGATCAACTAACAATCACACGCGGCTTCTGGCAGCGAACTGTTTGCATTAGGCCACCTTGCAAAAACGTTTCCACACAAAGAACTGTGTGTGATATACATACGAACGGAAACGTTTTGCATGGACTAACTGTGTGGGATGTACATAAGAACATAAAAGAATTCCTTGGATTGACTGTGTGTGATATACATACCTACAGAAATATTTTTTTGGGATTCGCCGTGTTGGATGTACATACCTACGACAATGATTTTCTTAGATTACCGTGTGGGATGTACATACCTACGGAAATTATTTGGTTTCGATGCCTCGCCCGATCGCACACGACCCCAGCCTGGGTCCCAGGAGGGCCTATCCCCGACGATTTATGGGTCGTGTGGGAAGGACACCCTATCGCACACACTCACTTAGCGACGGTTCCAAATGCCATCGTGGAAAGGGGTTAAAAACCGTTTGTTTAGGACCAACGCGTACCACTGTTACTTGTTGCTTGTAGTTACTGCAGTTCTTTTTCCATGTTTTTATAGTGGCCACAATAACCTATTTTTGTAACTAGGCGACAATAACCATGGCAACACACAGACTGTTGTAACCATGGTCCTGCTACCTGCTGTAGTGACCATGGCCCTCCTACGGGCCGTAGGATCCATGGGCCTTCTTCGGGTCGCCTAATCTATGGGCCTTCTACGGGCCGTATAATCATTTCGCCAAACATGGGTCGTACTATTCTTGGACCAATAACGGTCCGCAAAATGTGTCATAAATGGGCTAGAGTGGAAATCGTTTGTTTTATGGCCCGACCATAACGAGCTGTTAATAGGCCGTATTTGATGATTCTATGAAAACAACCCAATCGGTTAACGGGCCACAAACGGGCCGACTGTAACCACGGGCAGAATTTGGCCCACAAGCGGAACAGGACAGTAACAGACCGTAAGTAACTGAATTCTAGAAATGAGCCCACGAATAAATGGGCCCTTAGAAGGACGAAAGTTAACACGGGATGGAAATGGCCAATGGAATAATGGGCCATTAATGGGTATAAAGTGGTACACTGTTCATTGTGGGCTAGTTTCATCTCGGGCCTTTAATGGGCCCAGAGTTACAAATGGCCCCCTATGGGCCGAAAGACGTCATGGACCATACATGAGCCGGAAGTTACAACAGGCTGGAATCATATTGGACGACCCGGATGATGCTACTAGGCTAAATTCGGGTAGGCGTAATGGGTTGTGAGTTAGCGGGCTGTAAATGGGCTATATGTGAACATGCCATTAACAGGCTTTCAATGGGCCGGCCCGCTAACTTTTGACCAAGTCAAACGGGCCAGCCTTTTCATCGGAATGGGCCTTTGTTGGGTCGTGCCACGTGTCGACGTATCATAGGCGCCTTCGGTCCAATGAGTGGATGACATATGTCCCAACGATGAGCCATCACGTGGTTCCTCTGGCCATTGAGAATTTTACACGTGGAAAATCCCCATTGGTCCGAGCTGTTAACGGGTTATCGGATCCAAACTGGAACCCGATAGCTAAACGGTGACCCGTTATGGTGGATGCCACATATCGGTTACCCTTGACGAAAGCACTTCTATGGCGCGCGATTTATCGTCATGGAAGTGGACACTTCCGTGATGATAATTTTGGTAATGTCATGGAACACTTATACGACAACACATGTATGACTATCTTGATTCTGTCATAAAATCGTCATGGATGTACATGCATGACAGAAAACATGACCTACTGTGACAAACACGTATCATCACGGAAGTGTATTTTTTTGTAGTGTTAAGATCATCAAGAGTATATCCAATAGCAGCTCGATGCTTCTTCAGAATTTTCAATAATCTCTCTTCTTCATGTTCTAAAAGGTTAGCACTAATAATAACATGATATATCTTTTTATCATCGAGTTAAGCATGCTTCAAAGTGTCTGGCAATTGTTTCAATTCAAACACAGGGTCGCCTTTAGGTGGAGGAGGACCTCCTAGAGTTTCAATAGGCAGATTGTGTTTAAGCAGAGGATGTTGTTCAAAGAAATTTTTATCTATTTCATTTCTTCCACGCATGTGCATATCATTTTCATGGTCTAGCAAATATTGTTCTAGTAGATCAGTAGGAGGCACCACAATAGAAGCAAGACCAATTATTTCATGCTTACTAGGTAACTCTTTCGTATGAGGTTGTCTACTAAACTTGGAGAAATTAAAATCATGATACTCATCACCAAAGCTAACACTGATAGTTTCTTTCTCACAATCTATTTTAGCATTAACAGTGTTCAAGAAAGGTTGGGCAAAAATAATGGGACAAAAGTCATCTTGTGGGACCCAAGAACTAGAAAATAAGTAGCATATTTTACTTTTCCACACAAGACTTCAACATCTCTAATAATCCCAAGTGGTTTGATGGTGTCTCTATTAGCAAGTTTAATAGTTACATCTATGTCTTCTATTTCAACGGGTGCTATGTCATCCATAGTTTCATGATATAAGGTAAAAGGGATAGCACTCAAACTAGCACCCACATCACATAAACCATGATCACAGTGATCTCCTATTTTAAGTGAGAAAACAGGCATGCCAACAACAGGTCTATGTTTATATTTTTCATCGGGTTTAGCAATTCTAACAGAAGTAAATAACATGCCCATCAATATTTTCTACTAGGAGATCTTTAACCATAGTAACACTAGGTTCTACTTTAATTTGCTCAGAGGGTTTAGGTGCTTTAATATTGCTTTTGCGAACCACGGTTGATACCTTAGCATGTTCCTTTATCCTAACAGGAAAAGGTGGTTTTTCAATATAAGCAGTGGGCACAACTGGATTAACATTGTAAATAATAGTTTAATCCTTAGCTTTAACCAGTTCTTTAATTTATTCTTTAATAGGGGAATGATATTTAAACAACTTCTCCTTAGGAAGATCAACATGAGTAGCAAAAGATTCGCAAAAGAGGCTACTATCTCAGAGTTAAGTACATATTTAGTGCTAAACTTGTGAAAAGCATCGGTATCCATAAAAGATTTAACACAATCAAACTTAAGCTTAAGACCTGACTCTTTACCTTCGCCGAGTTCCCAATCTTCAGAGTTGCATTTAATTCTTTCTAAAAGATCCCACCTGGATTCAATAGTCTTCTTCATAAAATAACCAGCACAAGAAGTATCAAGCATGGATTAATCATCACGAGAAAGCCGAGCAGAAAATTCTGAATAATAATTTCTCTCAAGAGCTCATGATTGGGGGCATGAATATAACATTGACTTAAGCCCCCCTCCCCCAAGCTAGAGTGATACTTTCTCCTTCACGAGGCCAAAAATTATTTATATATATATATATAGGGTGGGTCTATTCTAATAACACCCCTTAAGACCTTATTCTGCTAACACTACCATTATCCTGCTAACACCCCAGCCGGTGCCCCATCCTCCCCAACCCCCCTTCTTCCCCGTCAGGGGCCCAAGATCCACTCCACCTACCTCCTCCCGACCACCTTCTTCCCCATCGCAGGCCCCTCCCCTTCCCCTTATCCACCTTCTTCCACGGCAGCGCACCCACCCAAGCTGCCGCCCCACCTTCCCTGGCGCGGCGCAACCACTCGAGCCGCTGCCTACACTCCCCACCTTCTTCGGTTCGGCTCGCTGTCGGCCAGCGCGCCACCTTCCTCGACCAGATCCATGGCGCCACCCCGATGGCCTCAACCTCCCTCCACGATGGATGTTGCCCCGCTGCCGTCATCGAGATCCCGCTCAATCCCACCGAACCACCGGATCGACACCAGGATCCGGCCCCGTTTGACCAAATCCGCCTCGATCCGTGATCGTGCAGAAGACAAAGGGGCTCACCGGAGGTACCTCCTCGCGACAGATGATAGCCTGGCGCCACACGCACGTCCTCGGCTCGTGGTTGACGTGCTCCTCCTCCTTGCTCACCAGGTGACCCCGTCCTCCTCTGCTCCTATAGGCACCAGGCCATCCCCGCCCTCCTCATGCGCTGGCACCCCAATTCCTCTTCTACTTCCGTCGATCTACAGCATTGGCGAACCAGAGTCTGGTGGCGCGTGGCGTGCGGTCCAGTGAGCTCGGCTTTGTAGTTTTTTCTCGTCCCCAATGGTGACCGCCCCTCTCCAACTCCTCTAATCTCCCGCCATGGCTCCCCTCCCCCAACACATCACGATGCTGCTTCTCAAAGCCCCGACGCGCCACCACCCGCTTTTCCAAAGGATCCGCCGGATCCGGGCTCCCGATGCGGTGGTGCGCACCACGATGGTCGGGGATGCTCAAGGCTGGATCTAGGCGGCCCGGTGCCCCGCGGGAGGAGGCAAGAAGGGATCCCGTCGCTGGCCGCCTGGCTCGCCGGAGGAGGTCGTCGGGAAAGGGTCGCTGAGGTGGTGCGGCTCCTTCACACCTAATGAGCAGTTCCAGCAGCACTGCAGCAGCATCCACCACGGTGGCTCACCACCCATGCGCATAATTTTTTGCGTTTTTGTGTAGATAAATCCAAGTGCAAGTTGCAGTACGCTATTGTTAGCTCTTGAGGTTCACTTTACTGATTTTTGCAGAAAGAACGTGGTGCACTTTTTTTTGACTATAAACAGTAGGGCAAAACACCCCACTGCAATTTTTATAAATAACTAAAGCAAGGTCCAGCAGTACAAAGCATAAAAGAAGACAGCAGGGGCTTGAGGGAAGCCCCCTAAGAAGAAAAAGAAGAAGAGAAAAAACTAGAGAAGCTAGAAACTACCAAGACTAAGAAAAAAACTATAACTAGAAATAAAGCTAAAGACCTAAGCAGGAAGAAGCTTCCAAGAGAGGAAAAAAGAAGCTATCCTTGAAGATCCAGCCATGAGTTGAATTGATTGGCATGCTTTGGTCTCATCCTGTGCTTGAGTAGCTTCAGCTCCATCAAGAAAATATTCTTCCATCCTTGAAAAGTGGGGTGTATATGCTCAAAGATCTTGTTGTTTCTGGAAATCCAAATAGCCCAAGAGCTAAGTATTATTATGTCCATGAAAAATGGTATCCTTAGCTTTTCCTTAATGTCCTGGAAAGCCTCAAGAACAGATAAGTTTGGATTTCTGGTGGGATAGATATGATCCCAGCATCTCTTAGCAAAAGGGCATCCCCAGAACAAGTGATACAGGGTTTCCTCTTGTTGGCATCTCATAAGAGCACAGTTATAGTCTTGTAAAGCAAATGTTTTCCTTCTCAAAAGATTTCTTGTGTTGAGTCTGTCATGTAAAAAGCATCCAGAAGAACATTTTGTGTTTAGGCTGGAATGATGAATCCCAGATCCATTTAAAGTGTGGAGGAGTTTGTTTGAAGCCAATCAAAACATTGTAGGCCTTGGCAGAGGAAAATTGTTCATTACCCCAGATGTAGCTCCATGTATCTGTGTGATGCTGATACTGTGATTATCTCATGGAGTAACACATCTCTTCAAGCTGCAAGAATTGCTCATGGGCCTCCGCTGATAATGGAAGGTGAAAAAGGTCTTCAAAGTATTCTATGGCCAGAACCTGCTGCACTATAAGTTTGACATTAATCACAAAAGAAAAAAGATGGGGGAACTGATGCTGCAGTATTTGTTCAGACCATAAGTCCAACCAGAAAAAAACACTTCTACCATCCCCCAAGTTGCACCTTGCTAGGCCTTTAAACTGTTGGACTAATTGCAAGTTTGCCTTCCACCAGAAAGAACCTATTAACTCATCTCCTGGCAACTTGTCCTCATTGTAGTGAGTCTCCCAAATCAAGTTCACCCATGGGATATCATGTCTGTTGTAAAACTTGTGCAAGTTTTTCATAAGCAATGCCTTGTTTTGTGTAAAAATATCCATAACTCCTAGCCCTCCCTGACACTTTGGTCTACAAACAGTGGTCCATTTAACTAAAGCTGGCCTATGGCCTTCCATGTCTGGTCCTCTACACAAGCAGTGCCTGAAGTATTTCAAGATTTGTTGCTTAATAGTCACTGGAACATCCAAGCAGGTCATGAAGAAAATTGTGAGAGATGCAGGCCGATTTAACCATTAATGCCTTCCTGCATAGGTCATGTATGTGGCAATGCCAGCCAATCTTTTTGCAATCCTGTTAACAAGTGGTAAACATTGCTCTACTGTTGGTTTGAGAAGCACTAAAGGTAGCCTAAGTTATGTGAATGGAAAGTGTCCCATTTGACAATTAAGGGTCCCAGAATAGATTTGAGCCCTCTCTTCCTGAATATTAATAGGTACCATGATAGACTTACGGTAGTTTACCTTTAAACCGATGGCGAGATGCAAAAGTGTTTAGTAGAGCTTTAAGACGGATGAAATTTGTCTAGAATCAGCTTGCATTATTAACAAGGTGTCATCTGCATACTCAACAATCGGAAAGTCAGGGCATGAATTTATCTGCAGGGGTGCATGAAGAAGGCCCATTCCCATTGCTTTATTAATTACAGATTGCAACAGGTCAGCAGCTATGACAAACAACAGTGGAGATCGAGGATCTCCTTGTGGTACTCCCCTTCTATAGTAGATCTTCTAACCAGGGACCCCATTCAGCATTACAGCAGTGGAAGCAGAGTTAAAGATCAATTCTATCCATCAGATCCACTTATTGACAAATCCTTTTGCTCTGAGAATATCTATAATTGCCTGGTGTTCAATAGTATCAAATGCTTTTTCAAAGTCTAGTTTCAGCACAAGCAATTCTTCCCTAGATTTGTAGCATTGGTGAATGTATTCATAGGACCACCCCAGACAGTCTTGGATAACCCTGTCCTTAAGAAAGCCATATTGGTTAATGTGGATCATTTGCAGAATTACTTTTTGCAATCTATTCGCCAACAACTTGGTGATGTTCTTCAACACCCCATTAAGCAAGGAAATAGGTCTAAAATCACTAGGGGTTAGGGGAGTAGAGTTCTTGGGAATGAGGGTGATATATGAGGTGTTGATGCTTTCCAGAGAAATATTACCTTCATGGAAGGCATGTACCAAGCTTCTTACATCAGCTCCAATAGTATCCCAGCAAGCTTTTATAAACTCATTGTTGAAACCATCTGGTCCAGGTGATTTATCAGTAGGCAAGTTTTTAACCACAGTATTTATTTCCTCATCTGAAAATGGTAGTTCAATGTCCTTGAAAACTTCTGGGTTGATCTGATTGGCAAGAAGGTTATCCAAATCAAAATGCATAGTATGTCCCTCAGATTTTCCTAATCTCTGCTTAAAGGATTCCCAAAGTAAACCAGCCTTACCACCATGATCAGTGATTTCAATTTGATCCTCATTAAGGACCATAGCAATCTTATTATGCTTGTAATTGATAGAAGCTCTGGTGTGAAAAAAACTTTGTATTTTCATCCCCAAATTTTACTCCTTTAACTTTTCCTCTTTGTTTCCAATATATCTTCTGGTTCTTCAAAGTAGTCAGCAAGTGTTCTTTTAGCAATGCTCTACAATTCCACTCTATGGGATCTAGTGTTCTAAATTCCTCAAAGAAGTCCAGCAGGAAAATGCACTCATTGATGTCTACAATCTGCTTCTTAAGGCAAGTCAAATTATTTGACCATAATTTTAAGGCCCTCCTTAGGTTTTTAAGTTTAGCAATGATCAACTTTGCAGGATTTGTGTATCTCACTGGAATATCCGAAGCTTCTTTGACTATGTCTTTAAAAGAGCTATGGTTCAACCAGTAGTTCTCAAATCTAAACACTTTTGCTTTTGGAATAGAAGTTCCCACTTTAATCAGACATGGAAGATGGTCAGAAATAGGTCTAGCAAGTGGAAGAGCTATGGTGTCTTGGTATGAAATCATCCAGGAGGCAGAAGTAAAGAACCAGTCCAGTTTTTCTAAAAGTGGGTTTTCCTGCATATTACTCCAGCTGAATTGTTTGCCTTTTAGAGGAAGTTCAAGCAGACCTAAGTTACTGATAGCTTCATTAAAGAGGAGCATTTGATTGACATCTCCCCCTGGTTTGTTCCTGTCACTTGGTGATCTTATAAAATTGAAGTCACCCATCACTATCCAGTCCACATCAGAGGGCATTTGGATGTTACTAAACCATTGCAAAAATTCAGCTTTGTCTTCCTGGTTACTAGGACCATAGATGTTTGTCAAGACCGAAGACTGGTTGGAACTGTTACAAGTGAATTTCATTGAGAGGGAAAACTTGTTTTGGAACATAACTTCTCCATGGAAAAGAGAACCAACCCAGATAATAATTAGACCTCCAGAAGCCCCAACAGAAGGTAGGAACTCAAATTTAGAAAATCTGTGTGGGCAGAAATTATGGAAATAAGACAAATCAAACCCTTCCCTTTTGGTCTCCTGCAAGCAAATGATCCCAGCTGCACTTTCTTCTATTTTTTGCCTTAAAGCAAGCCACTTGGCTTCTGCATTTATACCTCTAATGTTCCAATTAAGAATGTTCCAAGTTATTTTATTATTCATTATGAACCATGGTTATTATTAAACTGCTAAGACCAACCTTTGACAGAACACCACATAGCACTCATATAACCTGAATGAATACTAAGTGCAACATATTACTTGTAGAAGTCTTAATGCCCAGCTTAGCATCACACAAGTCATCCAGAATAGCAAACTATTACAGCAAGTTCCAGACAGTCTACCAGGAAAGGTTCCAGTCATACATATAACGAAATGCCTCAGGTAGTACATGGAGTTCAATAATTGAGAATCTAACTCTGAAACATTCTCCACTTGGACTCTGGCTGGGCAGCCAAAAGATGTAGGTGTTTTACTAATCATTCTGCACTAGGGTTGGAGTTGTTGTTCTCCTTGGCCTTTTAATTCTTGGCCTCCCCATCAAATTCCTTGCTTCTAGCCCTCTTTGCCATGTTCTCTGGCAGGTCCTCTCCAGCCACCTTGCAAAAGGACGAAGTGAGATTTTTAACTACTTTACTGTGCAAGACAAGAGGAGCAGCATTGCAAGGAAGGCAATAGTTTCCAGAGCAACCATTTCTTTTAAAACCTTTGTTTTCCTCTCTAATTCTACCACTTCTTCTTATCTGGGTTTCAACTAGGGGTCCCTTTCCCCTCCTTTTCCTGGAGATTGCTTAACCAGCAGGTAAGAGAATCACATTAGTAGGAGAAACCATTTGCAGAGGAGTGAGCTGTTGGGCTGTATCCAGCATTTTCTTTATTAAAACCAACAGGTGACTGTAACTTGCATACTGGAGCCTGGGAGACAGAGCGGTTATCAGGGATGCAGAAAGTCATAGTATCTTCCTCATTGCAGTTGTCAATCAAAATTTGCCATAATGGTGATTTCAGAAGGTGCAAGGTCCAATCAAATTTATGCAGTGTCGAGAAGCAAGTGCAGAATAAAACTAAACCAACTTACTGGAATATCTGAAGAGAAAGAGCTTGCCACCTGTGTGGGAGAAGGAGCAAAGTGTTTCCCCCAGAGCTCAATGCTTCCTCAGACATAAGATGAGCACCATCAATAACAGAAAGAGCATGCTGTGAGGCCAATTGAAACACTTATTCTGAACTAATCAAGGAATTAGAGGAAATATCCAAAATAACATTATAAATACCTGCAGAAGGACCAACACTTTCCTTATTAGAGTTCAAAGGATTTTCAATAGCTGGTGGCACTTCTTTGAGAATGCTTGGTTCTGCAGCCAGCTGTGTGTTATCTGAAATTTGCTGCCCAGTAGCACCACCTGAGTTTTGTACAGCTTGAGGTACCTGAATATGTAAAGCCTCCTGCTGAATAGCTTCTGGCACCTGAAGTTGCAGAGCCCCTTGTTGAATTAGAACTGTGTCATGCTGAATATCATTTTCTAAATTCTGACCAAGAGCTGCAGTATCAGACTGAACCATATGATCAACAATACCCAGTGGTTGGTTCACAGGTGCAATGAATTCACCCTCTTCCACATCATTTTCAGCATCAGATGGGTAAGCTTGCAGTAAGTTCTGAAGACCATCACCAAGGGGAGCCTGAATGTTTCCCACAGCTAGTTGATTGACCTCCTGGTTGGGAATATTGTGTCCACCATTGTGTGAGGACAAACCTTCAGATAAGGAGACTCTTGTGGTAATGCTTCTGTTGGGCAGAGCTTCATTTGCATCCAACTGAACTTCTTCTTGCTGCTCCTGTTGTATTATATCCATAGGCTGAGCTGCTTGCTGGGGAAAAGCCCAATGTCCCTGCTCATCCCATTCTTCCCATTCTGCATTAGCTGCAGGTGCATTGTTCATCTGCATGTTATGGAATCCTGGGAAATCATTTGCATTCTGAGGAACGGGATGTGGGTCAACTCCTGGTGGTGGGAAAGGGTCCTCATTAGCAGGTCCACCACCCTGCATTTCCTCCAACAGAACCTCAACTGAACTTGTTAGGGATCCTTCTTCAAAGTTTTCTCCTTCGGACCAACGAATGCTTTTTGGAATTTCAATCAAGTCTGTCACCCTTGCCTTGACTAGGATCTTGCCCTTTAGAGCATCTTCCTTTTCCCAGTGAATGATTCTCCCAAATTTTGCTATGGTTGTAGCAATATCTTCAGTGTTACAGTGAACGAAGGGAACACCAACAATCAGCAACCAGCACACCCTGTTAAACTGCACTCTCCTCCAATTCCTACCCTCATTATGCTTGGTAAAAGTGATAAAAACATCTCCAAAAGCATGGGGACTTTCTCTAACCAACCTGTCCCTATCGCGGATGAACCTAAACTGAACATATGCCTCCCCAAATGGACAAGGCTGAATCTCTCTAAAGCCAACTTGAGCATCTGGGTCATTTTGCAGAAAATCTTCCAAGACATCTCGGACATTGAGGAAGTGTACCTCATCTGGAAGAGGTTGGATGGTGGCGATGGCCCAATCCTCGTGGCGACGCGGTCGAGGTGGAAGAACCACCCTAGTAACTCCATTTCTTCCCTCAATCTGCTGAATCTGAAACCCGAGTGGCACAAACGGCCGAGGATCGATGGGAATGTTCGCCATAGAGGCCTCTGCAGATGGTTGGAGCTCGGGGTCTGACAGCAATGGCGGAGAGGTTGAACGAGCCGGCACAGAAAGGGAAGGTGGAGTGGAATGCGAGGAGCCTGTCTGTGGTCTTGGTTGAAAATTGAGGAAATTCCCCGAGACTAGATCCCTAAAAGAGGCAACCAATCTTGGCTCTTGGGCCGGCCCAATGTGCCTGAACCAGTCTGACACCACCCCCTCAGCACATGCCTCTGCTGTTGGGAAACTAAACGTTGGTACTGGGATAAATGGCCTGACCCGATGGCTTTGGGCTTTGGGCGATGTAGCGCCAGTGACCTCGTCACCACATGCAAAGCATCCACGAGTAGAATAACGTGTGTTATTATCAGACTCCGAAATGCGCTCCTGATCATCAATAATGGGCGCATTAACTGTGTGGTAATACTCGGCATTGAAGGCCGACTCAAATCTCGCTCCGGATCAACTGCCCTGGATAACAGTTGGAAAACCGACCTATGATCCCTCACCGGAGTTGCACTCCGATGATCACCGGCGCATTGAGCAATGGCTTTACCCTTATGACCAACAACAGTCCACTCAGCATCTAACTCTTTGTAAAACAGAAGTTCTTCACGACGCCAGTTAGGACCTCCATTACCCCAAAGACTAAACACCATCTCAAAAAAAATTCAACCACTTTCCCCGCATTGTAAATGTGAAAACCCACCGATTTGGATGCAACAGAGAACTTAAAAGAACAGTCTTTGAGGAAGGAAACCCTAAAACCTTGAGGATAACCTCCAAAAGTTGATTGAAGAGCAATACTAACCGTATGCGTATCGAGCATGAATGCAGCCCGGCAGAATGACATGACCAAGATGAATTCCTTCTGTCGAAAACCAGGAGAGAAGACCATAGGGTGCCCAAACGTGCTCCTCATGGAGGCTTGAAACTTCTTGCCCCTCTCGAAGTTGAGAGAAAAAGGTGCCATTGCTCCACCAGGGATATGATGACCGTGTATGAAGCAAGGGGACAAGGTGGACGCCGGGGCCGGAGTGGCCACCGGCGGAGAGGGAGGTGGCCGCCGAGGCCGGAGTGGCCACCGGCGAAGCAATCCCCTAGAGGGGCCTAGGAGAGCATAGGAGAGGAGAGGAGAGAAGAGGGGGACAAAATTTTTACCACGGCATGTTGATGCCGCTCCATGATAGCATGCCAAGTTTCATGAATTTTAACGTGGTGCACTTTGGTTGGGCGCCGCATGGCATCTTTTTGCAGTTTCCCTGGTCATTTAGTTTGGACAGTGAAGCCTCCCTCCGTGCAGTCTTCCGGTGCGTCCATGCAGCATAGCGAGTCCGTGTGTGCAGTCCTTGTAATTTTGTTTTCTCTTTGTGCATTGTAGCATGCGTGATCATGCAGTTCGGTTGTAATTTGTGTGTGTGTATCTTTGAAGCTCACTGTGTTCTCTCACGGAGTTTGATATAAGCCTACTTTGTTGTCCACTTGATAAACACAAAATAAAAACATCTCAAAAAAGAAGCTCGCTTCTATATTAGATGAAGTTCAATCGACCAGTCCTTGTGGTCCACTTTCCAGTTCTACGTGCATAAAAAAATAAGTATGCAAAAGGACTACAGAAACTCATGTGGTTCATTTTTGATAGTGTCATGATTAACTTACGGTAGTGCCGTCGTTGACTTGCTCTCAATGTGAAGTGCTGAAAAAATTGTACGGAAACGGCAAAATGGAAGCAATGCGGTTCACTTCTCGGTATTGTTCCGGTTCACATACGCCCGATGTGAAGTGCGGTCCACTTCCTTGCCTGAGAAAATTTACGTCTGAATAAAAGAAATCATGAAGTTCGCTTGCCCGTCTAATGCAGTGCGGTTTTCAATCCGATGCAGTGCGGTTTCTGTCCGATGCGGTTCCCAAGTCGATTTGGGTGTCACGAAAAACACAGTGTCCGCATTTTGCTAATTTTAAAACTTCTTTTAAACCGTAAGAAATTAGAGAGAGTATACTACATGAAAAAGTTGCGTCTCGTCGACATATTTCCAATGACATATCATTTGAATCATTTTGACAAGCGGTTTGTAAAAATTTCATGAAAAACGACCGCTGCCACTCGATGTCCGCCGCACAATTTTTAAAATCAACTTAAAACCATAAGTAATCTCGAAACCATTTCTACATACGAAAGTTGCGTCTTGTCCATATCTTTCCAACGATGTATTACACACCTCGTTTCGACAAACGGTTCAAAAACTAGAGCGAAAACAGTACCAAAAATCACAAAAAAATTCAAAAAAAACGTAATTCCGTGATTTAGTAAATTTGAAACTGCTCTTAAACCGTAACGAAATAGAGAAAATAATAAATATGAAAAAGATGCGCCTCAACGATATCTTTCCAAGGGCATATCATTAGCTTTATTCCGATGAGCGGTTTAAAAATCACAAAAATACGCTCGCTGCCACTCGTCATCCGCCGCACCATTTTTGAAACTGCTCTTAAACCACGAGGAATCTCGAAATGTGTTCAACATAGCAAAGTTGCACCTAATCCATAGATTTCCAACGGTATATTATACGCCTTGTTCCAATAAATGGTTAAGTTCACTAGTGTGTATTGCAGTGCTCTCGTGTTGAGCGTGCAGTGCGGAAGTGTTATCGAATAACTATTACGCTTATATATATTTAATATATATATATATATATATATATATATATATATATATATATATATATATATATATATATAGGGTCGCGCTATTCGTCACCCTGGGTGAGGAATTCTTATTCCGCACCTAGTCGAACCAAGCGTCACGTCCAGAAAAGAAGTCAACGGAGTAAATTTACCTCACACATGTTGTAAAGTTACGGCCTGAGACAGGGGACCAGGCTCCGCAGGAAGAAAAGACTCCTAAGGCTTAGGTAAATTTACCTCGTCGTACCTACTTAAAAATATCTACACCACTAGGCCGCTATCCCCGACCCTTTCTGCATGCAGCCATGGCAGTTTCCCTTCTTTGGAGGCGAGCGGAGCAGGTCACAAAATCGCATGCGGACGTGAGCCGGGATCACCCTGTCGTCAGGCTTAGCGCTAGGACAAAGCTCATCTGCCTCGATGCGCTCCTTGAGCTCGGGCATGGGCATTGTCTTCTCCTCTCCCACCCTTAGCTCCCTTACTGAATTTGGCTGCAGAGATTTCACCGGCTGCTGTTGAGTCGTCATGGTCTAGGTATCATCGCCCTCTTCGAGTTTGGTCACTGCCTCCTAGTTCATGCATCCATGAGCTCGAGTTGTCCCTTGCGTCTCTCTCCATCCCCCCTAACTGTAATGTAGTTTTCTAATTCGTGAACCACAGAGTTCAGCTCTCTCATATTTTTTGTACGCTACCAAGGAGAGTTCTCCCCTAACGCTTTGATTTCTTTGTAAATGGACTTATGTCTCGGCAGATTTCTTTCCGTTCTTTCGGTGCAGGGCATACAACAAAAGATTACGACTCAAGAATAAAAGGAGGTTGTGCCCATGTCGCTAATCATAGGCCATCAAGGCACACCATAGCTTCAAATTCTTCCGCAAAATTGCACGCTTGTAGCACTCTGACGCATGACAAGAAAAAATCTTTTAGGATTATCTAGTATAACAATCCCACATAATTTTCAATAGATCCGGTTTTGTTTCATAATTGAATGCTTCAGATCATGGATCTCCTTTTATCTCATCTGTTATGTTGAATCAGGTTTTATTCGAGAATCAATTGATCTTTAGTTCGCATCTCGGAAAATGAATGTTTAATGTGACATAGTCTCATTATGTTGTAATAGCAGATGACAAGAAAATCTTGTTCAAGGTGTTCATCGTAACATCAAAGTGCTAACTTCAGATGTTCTCATTGAATTGGCAGAGAAATAATGATCTTCTATCGACTTTGCATTTTACCGGCTCTTGCTTATTAATATCTAGTTAAGTATCTTTGTGACAATTACTGTTTTGCATATTTCCAGTGTATTCTCTTGATATGAAGGTCTTGGAGAAAAGAGATTAAATTATCCTTCTCGGCCTCATGCGACGGATGTTTGACCCATCATCTATGTGCTATCAGGGCTTTCATATATTTTCTTTAGCTTACCTTTGAGATATGCATCCTTGCATTGTAGGTGGTAACTAAATCAAGTAATGTATTATGAACTAATATAGTGCAGGAGGTTCTACAGATGGAGAGCATCAAACTCTGCCGTGATGAAGCACATGGAGTGGTGTCGCAGCAATGCTAGGATGCTTATGTCACCAACGAGAATCAGCACAACCACAATCACATCCAGTTGCTTGACCTATCGATGCTCGCCACAAATTCAGAAGCCTGACTGAAGCTGCCAATGCCAGAAAAAGATAGAAATACTCCGAATTTCTATGCCATGGATGGCACATGTCATTGAGCCGGCCTTTGGTTATTATATCTTGACAAAAGATCTGAATGCAAGTGAAATTTGTAATAGGATCACGGGCTCTCTTTCATGATGTACACTGAATACTTGATTGGAGTGCAATGCATATACCTTACAAATTGTTCCATCAATAAAATCGTGCTTGTGAAATTTCCTTATATAAGTACCACTGGAAGTAGATCCGCGCAAATTGATTGGCTGAGCAGAAAATGTAATAGGCTTGCTGATAGCCTTGCTAGCTTGGCCGTAATATCGGGAGACTTTTTTCTTTTGGCAGCCATTCCGTAGCTGTTGTCTTGATTGTAACTTTGATAGTTGATTAATATATCACTCTATTTATCAAAAAATGTGTGTATTTTGAGAAGATTGTGATAGGCTTGTCAAGAAGTATCATGTTGAGTGTATCTGAGAAAAATCATGTTGATTTTTTGGTTTCGTATTTCTGCTCTGCATTTTCCTCAAATTTATTGCACAATAGTTACCTACTAGATCATCACGACGTGTGATCACCTCATTCGCTCCAGGTGACACACAGAAAGATTCTTGAGCATTGTTGCCAAAACGTAAGAATTACTAGAATGGTGCATTACACCAAGTCAAAACTACTCGATAAGCACTTGGATTTCATGACATAAGTGCATGGGTTTACAATGAACAAAGATGATGTGAGTTCATCACACATAAATCATAAAAATAATAAATTCAATATGATGCTTCACAAAGTAGCATCTAAAAAATCAACTTTATTTCTGTAGTAGAACACCCTCTCGTCAATCTTGAGATGGCCACGGGTCTTTTTTTGACCAAACTACAGACATTTGTGTTTCAAATTAGAGGTTGCAAAATCCCCATCTAGATGTCCCTATAGTTTCTGCAACGATTTCCGAAATAGTTCCAGAGCTTGGAGAACCGTTACATGTACGCACATCATTGTAGCTCCTCATGGCTCTCCTGTCAAGTTTCTTTGATAGAGGCGAGGGTGTCCCAATCTTTCGCTGAGATGATAACTATCGATTTGGTGGAGACGACTTTGACGATCCGACTACAAACATGCACGATGTTGCGCCTTAGCAATCGCTAAACCAACTCCGAGAGGTTATTGACCACGCAGGAGCACGATCAACCTGACCACGAAGGTCTATTCCTGCAAGCAACCGAAGAACAAGCAAGAATATGATTAAGCAATCTGAATATTGCGAATATGGATGAAGTATTTATTAAAGTGGGGTTTCATAAGCGGTCTTGATCTGGTCGTTGGACACAAACGAAGTACAGGAAGTTGCAGCAATGGCTAACTTTTAACTAAATAAAACCCAAGGAAAAAGCTACTAGATGGATCTACTTATATAGGAGCAAGGGGTGGCGGCCAAGGAGGTGGGAGGACGTCCCAAGGCAGCCTAAAACTAACCCTAGGTCGTACAAGGCCAATGGGCCCAAGCGGAGGTGACGTAACACCTTTGGACTTGTAGTTTGACTCGGATTCTGCTGCACATCAGATTTTTTCGTCCATAACTCAACGCTCCGGACTAATTTGAAGGTGAATCCAATTGGGTTGGAAAGTGCACGAAATCTATTTTCCAACAAAAAAAGAATCACCCAATTTGGAGTCCGGATGAAAAAGTTATTGACGTTTTGAGTCAGGTATGTCTGTGCAGTCCGAATCTGAGTCCAGAACGTGAGAGACTTGGACTCTATCTTCTCTTGGGCCAAAAGTGACGTGAGAGAACATTTTGAATAGCAAGTAAACATCTCTTTCTCCCTTATCTTTATATGTGGATTGTACAAATGTCCCATACACCTGCAATTAGACATGGCACAAAAGTTTGTGAAGTATTTTTGTCCTGGATGACATAAATAAATTATTGCATAGTTTGCATTAGAAATCACCTCACAAATATACATGTATGCAATATTTTTGGTCGTATCCAAGGTAGCCTTGTCCTCATCATTCTTTGTCGGAGATCCATGGAAAAATATAGGCAAGGAAAACTGTAAGCTGAAAAGTGGAACATTAATTTCAAAGGTACTCTCCATAATCCGTCAACCACATATTACAAGGAACTAAATAAACACTTGTTTATGGCAGTGGTAAAAAAAGCCCCAAGGAATCAATCAAATTTGAATAGATAGCTCTGCAAGATAGGTTGAAGATGAGCAAAACCAACACTTCACAGTATATAAGAACCCAAGGAAAAGAATTATATTTGTTGCGAAAAAGTAAAATTAAATCTGCAAGCTCAAATATAAAATAGATATTGGACAAATAGGAATCTTGTTTCAGCAATACATGGTTGATTTTATGCCTTATGGCGCCACCTGCTATTCGTTTTTTAGCAGGCGGATCATTTTTTAGCAGGCGGATCATTTTTTAGATTGCTATTCGTGCTCTACGCACTTATTTTAGGAGTTATGCCTTTTGAGGATATTGTTGAAAAAAACAAGATGGTAATGATGGGTTTTTATAGTGTTTAACAAAACCTTAAGCTACAAACCTGTTCTCCATTTGACTAATGTTTAGCCGCACACAATATGGATTTTGAAATTGGAAAATGGATCCTAATTTGAAATTTCAAAGGAAGTATATGAATAGTACCTAAAATGGGAAATTAAAATAGAGTCGGTACAGTTCCTCATTTGCTAAATGAGATGAGATTTGGCATCCATTCTTCAATGGATGGTGAAGCTTTAGTAATATGGACGACCAACAGTTTCAAACAAGAAATCAAACAACGATAATTGGACTAAGAAAACAAAATTGTGGGACTTCCTCCTTTACCTTTACGTATTAAAAAGGACTATTCTCATCTCATCTTGGCAAATAAAGGAGGAAGCATGATCTAGTTCGACCTATAAATTGTAATAGTCTTACGATGGTATATGACGATGTTAACACACTTTTTGGTACCATTTGCAGGGCATTGTTTTAAACATGTGGATTCAGTCATGATGAAATGAGTGCCTTAATGGTTATGTTCAATGGAAACATGCAAAAAAAAGCCTTATCAAAGATGATTGGCGATCTGCACAATGATATTATCAACAGGTCATGTGCTGGTTAGCTGCTCCTACATGCCGATGACAGAGAGTTACGATATTCAGCAGCGATTTTTACACCATCTAATTTGATCTAGCATGAGTCATGCACAACTCTTTCTTTAGGCGTTATAATAGTGGAAACCAACTGAGAAACTAGTTTATATGGTGGTGCAGTACATTGTATTATTATGTGTGGAAGATGGTATCCATCTCTAAAAGCTTGTTGTGTAAATAGAGATAAATATGTATAGATATTTTTTTCCATGTTTTAAGTTGATGTATCTCACCATCGAATCGGTCACCGTGGAAGTAGCGCTGAGAACACCACCTGAACCTTCACCATGGTCAGCAGACCACCACAAGCTGCGTTGCTCAACACTGAGGACACGCCCTGCACACGTCGCCGACATTGCCACCGAGCACCACATGGTCAAGCTCCACCGTGGTTAGCCTCCGATCCCCGCACCGCCTAGTTGCTCGGCCGACCACCACATCATCGCGCCCACCCTCCGCTCACTAAGACACCGACGATCGTGCCGCAAGCCAGTCGCCGTCGAAAATCACAGGCCACCAGCCCACCAAGCGGGATTTAGATTAGGAAACGACGAGAGGTTGGACGTTGGCTAGAAACATAAATGGTTTTTGCCAACGTAAGGAAAAAGAAAATTTACACCGGACATAAAAAATTTACCTCGCGCGTGGGGTAGTCAAGGTGGAAGGCCGGAGGCACACCGCACGAGATCAGACCAACAGAAGTATGGCTCGGTCGATCGACTCGGGTGAGGAATTAGTTATTCGTCACCCAGGGTTATTAATAAACTTTCTATATATATATATATATATATATATATATATATATATAGGGTAACGCTATTCTAAGCGTGAGTGTAGAATACCTTATTCTACACCCCCTAGTAACGCTATATACAAAATCTAGTAAAACGGAGTACGAAATGTAGCAATTCGGAAAATAAATTTTTTATTACCCAAGTTTGTAATTTACTACATTTTTATGAAAATTACTATAATTTACATATTGTGTAACTATATTTTATGTACCATTATTGGGGTGTAGAATAAGCTGTTCTACACTCACGCTTAGTTTAGCGTTACTATATATATATATATATATATATATATATATATATATATATATATATATATATATATATATATATATGTTAGCGCTAATATTAGCAGAATAACTATTCTCGATAACATACACCTGCACGCTCAATGCAAGTGCACGTCATTGTTTGAATCAAGTGTCTTTGCGGTATTCACGCGAGTGAACTTCTCGTCGCAAAAAACTGCACGCTGTGTTTTTTTGATACCTTTTTTGCTGTAGTTTTTTAACCGTTTATCGGAACTAGGCGTGTAATATACTGTTGAAAAGCTATGGATTAGTCGCTACTTCGCCATGTTGAACACTTTTTGAGATTCCTCGCAGTTTAAGAGCAGTTTTGAAAATGATGCGGCCAACAACGAGTGGCAGCGAGCGTTTTTTTCTAAACGGCTCGTCGGAATGAAGCAAATGATACAGCGCTGGAAAGATATCGTCGAGGCGCATCTTTTTCATATCTATTATTTTCTCTAATTCGTTACAGTTTAAGAGCAGTTTCAAATTTACTAAATCGCGGAATTCTGTTTTTCAATATTTTTCAAATTTTTGGTACTGTTTTCGCTCCAATTTTTTAAGGGTTTGTCAAAACAAGGCATGTAATACACCATTGAAAAACTATGGACGAGGCGCAACTTTCGTATGTTAAAGTGTTTTTGAGATTCCTTACGGTTTTAAGTTAATTTCGAAAATCATGTGGCGGAAGACGAGTGGCAGTTGCCGTTTTTCGCGAAAATTTTACAAACTGCTGGTCGGAATGATTCAAACGATACGCCGTTGGAAAGATATCGATGAGGCGCAACTTTTTTCATGTAGAACACTCTCTCTAATTCTTTACGGTTTAAGAGGAATTTCGCATATCCCGAAATGCGAACACTCTGTTTTTCGCGACACCCAAATCGACGTGCGTACTTCATCCGACTGAAAACCACACTGCATCGGACGAAAAACCAGACTGCATCAGACAGGTAAGAGAACTGCATGGTTTCTTTTATTCAAACGCAATTTTTTCAAGGACGAGGAAGTGGACCGCACTTCACGTCAGGCGTAAGTGAACTGCAACACTGTCGAGCAGTTAACCTCATTACTTTTTTGTCGTTTCGGTAACATATTTTTCTTTTACACTTACAAGATGAACAACATTATACGCCCGACCGCACTGCTTTAGAATGAAAACCGCACTGCATGGACGGGCAAGAGAGCTGCATAATTTCTTTTGTCGGACATAAACTTTCTTAGACGAGTTTTTGTTGTCTTTTTTTAACATCTTTTATGAACGAAAGTGGACCGCATAGACGAGGGCAAGTGAACCGCGACATATATCAAAGTGAACCACAATAATATATTGTTGTTTTGCTAAGTCTTTCGCATTTTTTCATATTGGGCGCAAGTGAATAACATCACTCTTAAAAGTGAACCACATCCGAGGACCAAACGCACTACAAGTATCGATGTAGTCGACTGCACGAAATAGGTAGCCGAGCCGCTGCAGCAGCAAATTGAGCCTCATGCAGCTCGGCCCGAATGAAGTGCACATCCACAAAGAACATATGTACGCCCCCACAACAAAGTGCACGTCGACGACCACCGAAACCACACCGCAATGTTTCTGGCCATATGCTCACATACAAGATGGGCTTCTACAGGTTCAGTGGACAACTACGGGGACGGGGAACTTCACACCCGTGTCCTCTCCACTACTCGCCACGGAGCCAGTGTACTTCATGAAGAGGCCCGTTGCGCTGCATCAACAACAACCAAAATTACCCTAGGAGGAGAGTGGAACGGTTGCTACGCCTATTGTTGATGCGTACTGCACGGCAGCCGCACCTAATCCACGGGCACCCAGCAGTAGTGCACTTCAAGCCGGCATTACAGTATTCACCTGCAAAACACCCAAAGGGGTAGGAGCCCGTGCGTCGCCCAAATTCGCCGTGGGAGGAGGTCATGGACTGCATCACCTATCTTTTCTGCAAAAAAGAGAGAGTAAAATGAACCTCAAGAGCAAAAGTACAGTGGACTGCATTTGCAATTTTATTTGTCTTCAGAAGAACACAAAAACACGAACCTCATCAACGGGAACAACAAACTGTAGTGCACTGATTTTCCTCCAAAAAAATGAACTGCAACAATCTCAAACAATGGCGTGGTTGCCTGTTCGTCAGTGGGGAGAAAGAAGGGGAGGCTGGTGCATCGGGGTGGTTGGCGATCGGGGCTCTCAAGCACTGAGTCGCCGGAGTAGGAGGAAGGGGCATCCGGCGGCAACCTACATCGGTGGCGGCAGGACTCCCCAGCTCCAAAGCAGCCGCTGCCGCCAACGGTGAATCCACGCCGGATCCGCGGGGGCTACTTCGATCCGGCCACTGCGATGCAACGAGAGGATGCAGGGGCAGGGAAGGCTGGATCCGGTTGCCGCGGCCTAAAAGAAGGCCATCGGGGCGGCAGGGGATAGCGGTGCTTGACGCCCATGGTGCTCGCGGGCAGGTGCGTGTTGCCGGCATGGGGAGAGGTGGTAGGGCGGCGACCTGCTGAAGGGTGGCGTGGGGCGGTCGGCTACCGGCGCATTGCATGGGGGGCAGCGCTGTGGGAGGTTGTGGCCGGGACGGTGGCTGGCTGGGAGGCGGCAATGAGGGGAGAAGGTGGGGGCGCCGGGGGAGGTTGTGGCCGGGACGGTGGCGGTGTGGGGAGAAGGGGTGTGGGGGGGGGGGGGGGCGCCGTGCCGGGGGGGTGGCTTGCTGGGAGGCGCCCGTGCGGGGAGAAGGTGGGGTGGGGGATCTAGGAGAAGGTGGGGAGTGGGGTGCGCGTGGGTGGAGATGGATGGGGTGGGCTGTTTGTTTTTGGTCTGTTCGGGTGGGCGTACGGGTGTTAGCAGAATAAGAGAGTCTGTTATCAGAATAACACTCTTAAGGGTGTTATCATAATAGACCCACCCTATATATATATATATATATATATATATATATATATATATATATATATATATAAAAACACACACAAAAACACTATTCTCGATCACAACCTGAATCGCACGAGTAACGCTTTGAACTTCTCTCTGTACGAACCCGACCTTCGGGCTATCTTCGCAACCGTGCCTTCTACCGCAAGTTTTTCTGGTTAGTCGTGTTCCATGTGATATAAGTGTAATCTTCAAACGATTTTTAGCAACTAAATACTCGTTTTAGATAGGAATCTCGCTCATAGGCGGATTTTGCACTCGGGTCGTGAAGAACTCGCATTTTTTTCGATTTCTTTGCTCGAGTTGTTCGACACGAACTTCCCCATGCTAGGTTCAACTTCCCGCAACATTACCCAAATAGGGCTTGCTATATACCGTTGGAAAGCTATGGACACGAGTATCATGACCCAAGTTAAATTTGTCGCAAAATGTAAGCGGTTTAAGAGCAGTTTTGAAAACCGTTTTTTCTTCACACAAAAAACGTGAATCGTAATTTCGATCGCATTTCTAAACCGTTTATCGGAATGAGGCAAGTAATATGGATTTGGAAAGCTGCAGCAAAACCGCTCCTTCCACATGTTGAAAGTTTTCTCTAATTCCCTACGTTAAAGAGTAATTTAGAAAATCGTAAAATTTCACAAACCGAATGTACCGAGTTCAGATTTTTTGATGTCATTTCTAAACGGCTAAACCAATTGAGGCACATGATATGGCGTTGGAAAGCTTATGAAAATGCGCTGCTTTTTCATGTAGAAAGTTTTTCTAATTACGAACGGTTTAAAAGTGATTTAGAAAAGCGGTACAAGTTTCACCGAGTTGGTATTTTCGATCTATTTTTTAACCCTATGTCCGAATGCAACAAGCGATATGGCGTTGGAAAGCTTGAGGAAATGCGAAACTTTTTGGTATATATTATTTCTCCCAATTCCTTACTGTTTTATGTCAGTTTTCAAAATGGCTAAAGACGTATTTTCGCTGTAATTTCCACAAAGTTTATCAGCATGGGGCAAATAACATACCGTGAAAAGCTAAGGAAAATGAGAAACTTTTTCATGTTGATGGTTTTCTGTGACTCCCTACTGTTTTCAAGTAATTTGGAAAATGGCGAGATCATTCGTTCTGCCTTTATCGCGAAACAGATCCTTCGAAAATGCACCACGTGAAGAACCTGAACTTCTCGGCATGTCTACTTGAACTTCACTGCTTTTTCACGTGCTTTTTTTGCTCAGAGATCTCCATTCACTGCTCGTAGCTCTCCATCCACTCACCGGAATTGAGCAAGTGATATATCGGTGGAAAGCTGCTGTAAACACGCAACTTTCCCGTGTTGATCGTTTTTTCATACTCGCGACGATTTTAAAAGTTTTTCGTCTGAAATTCATTCAGTGTAGTAGTTGAACTTCCTGCTGTTTCCACGTTGAACTTATGTGACATATTTTCTTTTGTAATTTTCTCATCCATTCGTCAGTGCTACACAAATGATATTTCTTTTGTACAAACCTCTCTCACAATAATTTTTTTGACTTTCTTCGACGAAGGACTTGAACTTATAACAACAAAACTTTTAGCCTTTGTTTTTTTTCCTTTTTAATACAAAATGCATATGTAGTACGTGAACTTCTGGCAGTTATCAATCTGAACTTCTCTTGGTTACATGAAAATATCTGGGTTTTTTTATGAATTTTTAATCGGATTTTCTTAATCCCCTTTTATGAATTTTGAAGCGCTCTATTTTAAAAGTTGAGCTTCTTGTTATTCTATTTTTGAACTTCTTGTTTCCATTCTTTAATAACGAGGAAAATCTAAGTTTTCTACAATCATCGAACTTCTCCATCTTTTTAATATGGACTTCCTGGTTTTATTTCTCAATCCTTTTTTGAAATTTTGAAGCATTCTATTTTTAAAACTTGAACTTCTTGTTTTCTTATTTTTGAACTTCTTGTTTCCATTCTTTAATAACGAGGAAAATCTGAGTTTTCTATAATCATTGAACTTCTATGTCGAACCGCTCTAACTTTTTTATTTGAATTTATTTTATGTATTTTTTGAAATATGAAAATTGTAGTTTCATTAGAAATTTCAAACTTCTTCGTTATTTTGAATTGAACTTATTTGTTTTATTCTTTAGTAACCAAAAAAAATTTTATTTTTTAATTAAATATCAAACTTCTCCACATTTTTAATTGAACTTCTTGGTTTTATTCTTTAGTAACGAGGAAAACTGAGTTTTTAATGTACATTGAATTACTCTATTTTTTTAATTAAACTTCTTGGTTTAATCTTTAGTATCGTGAAAAATCCGAATTTTGTAAAAAAACAGGGAAAATATATTTTAAAACTTTTTTTTGTGCCCTTATTTTAATCTTTAGTTATTCTTTAGAACGAGAATCTGAGGTTCTTATCAACTTTGAACTTCTCTGTTATTTTAGTTTGAACTTATTAGTTTTATTATTTAGTAACGAGGAAAATCAAGTTTTTTGAACCTCTTTGTTTTAAAATTTTGAACTTCTTGGTTTTATTTTTTAATAATGTGAAAAATCCGAATTTTTTATAGACACCGAACTTCACCATTTTTAAAATTTGAACTTCTTAGTTTTTTGTTAGTAACGGGAAAATTCTATTTTTTATAAACACCGGACCACTACGTTATTTTAAGTTGAACTTCTAGTTTTTTTAAAATAGGGAAAATCATTTACATATTATTTGAACTTCAGCATTTTTTCCGTTTATGAGTTGTTTTAAGAAATGCAAAAAATGGAGTTGTGTTTTTTATTTTTTGAACACGTAAATCTTAGGTTTTAATAAATTTTGAACTTCTTTGTCATTTCAGTTTGAACTTCATCTTTTTTATTTGAAAAAAATATGTTTTCAAATTAGCATCAAACAAAAATTTTAAAATTAAAATTTCCTACTTTTATTTTTCCTAGAAACGGAAATAATTTGATTTTTCCGTATACTTCTTCATTATTTTATTTGAACTTCTTTATTTTTATTGGTTTAGCAGCTAGGAAAATTTGTGTTTTAAAATTTGAACTTCTTAGGTTTCTTGAACCGAACTTCTCGGGTTTTTTAAACGGTGAAAATCAAATGATTTGCTATTCTAAATTGAACTTCTAGGCATTTATTAATTTTGAAAAGTTAAATTTTGGAAGTGTGGACTAAAAAATACACAGGAACTAGCAACATTTCATCACATATTCTGCAAATGATTTAGAACACAAGATGCAGTCCCTGAACACACAACCTGGTCCATTTGTAATAATCTGAAGGCAGGTGGTACAGCAGAGCAATCACTCTGTTATCTAAAGTTAAAATATCTAACATACTGAAGTTCAGTTAACTTCATAGCCATGGGGAGCAGGAAAGGGAGTGGACGGCGCGAGGGGCATCAGGGGTCGTCCACATCGGAGCCCGGGGCGTCGACTGGGGAAGGGGAGATGTTGGGCGGCGCTGGTGGACGGGAGACCCACGCCACAGGAATTGAGCAGGAGCTCCCCTCCTCTGTCGCCAGCGAGCTCTGGCTAGGGAGCCCACGACAGGTAACCTGCGGTCACCAACACAGAAGGAGGTCTAGGATCGCGGCATGGCGCGCTGCACAAAAGGATGGCAGAGGGAGGGAGGAGGCTCACCGGAGGGAAGGAGTGTGGCATCTGCGTCGGCATCAAGCGGGGGACTGCAGGGAAGACGACCTGGGACTGCACGACAGGTTCATGCAAGCGGGGGACTGCGCAGCGGTGGCGGTTGGGGCACAGAGCCAAGTGCGATGGCGGGATCCCAAAGGGGGGAGGTGGGGGCGCCTTTCGCTGGGAGTTTGGTGGCTGAGGCAGCATTGGATGGTGGCGGCGGCGACCACGTCGAGTGGATGTCACCGGCGGCAAGCTAGGTGGATGGAGGTGGCGCGGGGCCGGCGGGGAGGGGCTGCGCGGAGGGGTAGTCTTGAGGGACGGGCGGCGGGGCGGGAAGGGGCGGCGCGGAGGGGCAGCGCGGGGCCGGCGGGAAGGGGCGGCGCGGAGTGGAAGCGCGGGGCCGGCAGGAAGGAGCGGCGCGGATGGGTAGCGCGGGGCCGACGAGATGGACCGCCTTGAAGGGTTGGTGCTTGGGCCGTGAGAGTGGTGGCGCGGGCCGGCGGGAGGGCGGTGCGGGGCAGCGAGAGGCACGGGGGCTGATCCGGGGATGGTGGAGGGCGTCGCCACGGGAGGAGAAGGTCGTGGGTGATGGAACGGGCCGTTCGGGAGGTGCAGAACGGGTGGGTAGAGTCCTTTGTTTTTTCTCTGTTCGGATCTGAGTAACATCCCATCGCTCCTATATAGGGCCACCGTGATCCAAATAACTATTCTGATCCCAGGATCAGAATAGTGCTACTCTCTCTCTCTCTCTCTCTCTATATATATATATATATATATATATATATATATATATATATAAAAGCACAAATTTTAAATTTGGAATGTTATAAATAAAGTCATCATGCATATCATATTTTCTTGCATTTTTTCGATCCTAGAAAATTTCGCGCAACTCAAGGACCCTCGGAGAGAGTTGGAGATTTCATTATTTTTCATATTTGGGTTTTCTCAAATTTTGAAAAATGGATCATCTGATTTATTTGTATTTATCTTCAAATATTTTTCCAATAAAAAATTAAGAGAGGAATAATATGACTTTCCCAAAATTTAGGAAAAATGAAGATTTAATAAATAAATCAAATTTTGGATTTTCAAGTTTATTTGCTTTAGGGAAAAAATGAGTATTTTAAAAATATGCATTTTGGCCCCGTATTAAAGTTCATTTTGTTCGACTCATTTTTAGGAGTCGGGAAAAAATATTTTATTAAATTTGGGGTTCTTTAGATTTATTTTAATTCGTTTTTCGATTTTTTTTAAAAAAAAACCCCCGCGCCCTTTGGGCAAGGCCCCGGCCCAACCGCCTCCTCATGGCTCCCCTGGGAGGAGTCCCCGCCGCCTCGAGTCCCGGCCAGCCACGCCCGCCTTGGTGCCCTCCCAAGCAACCCCACCTCCCTCCTTATAAGCCGCCTCGACCCACCCCCGCCTGTCAAGGACCCACTCCACCGAGCCCCGCCTGACGCCTTGGCCGTCGCCCGATGTCGCCTGACGACGTGCGCCGCGTCGCCGACCCGCCCGCCACGCCGAGCCCACCCGACCCGGAGCCGGAGCCCTGGCGACCTCGTCGGAGGTAGCCACCGCGTCACCCCCCCCCGGTCCGGTTTTGTTTTAAAAACCGTCCGGTTTTTTTTTCGTTGTTCGGTTTTTTTTAAACCCTAGATCGGTTTATTTTTTTTCGGTTTAGTTAATTAGTGAACGTTCACCGATCCGTTCGTTTTAACGAACGCATTCGCCGGTCAATTTCTGTTAACGAACGTCCTGTTCGTTTAACCGTTCGTCGTTTTTCTTTTAAATCAGATTTAATCCGTTATTTTCCGATTTTGATTTCAGATCCAATCTTCGAATCAGTTTATCTTCTCGCTCGTTTATCGGAATCAGGTGATTCAAGCGCTCGGAGTTTCGCTTTCAAACCGCCGTTCCGACTAATCCACTTAAACAAAGTTTTGCTACTGTAAAATTTGACCTAGTTTCAAATTGCTAGAACCGAGTCATTTTCTTTCGACGTTTGACTTTCGTTGCTTTATTTGATTCGATTCTTTTTGCAACTGTGGTTCTTAAGTTGAACTTTCTGGTTAGATTTTTCATTCAAGATTTACCTGTGCATTAGATGAGTACTTATTGTATGCTTGTTGTTTGTCTGCGATAGATCACCCGGTGCGCCGCTTGTTACTTGAGTCTCTAGGTTTCATGGATCATCGCCAAGGCAAGTAACACTTGATCATACTTTTCTACTACCCGATTATATGCATTAGATCAATCCTCAAACACTTGCATGATTAGGATCTAATTAAATTGTGGGTTGGGAAGTAGATTGAGGTAGTACCTATTACCTGTTTTACTTATGAAACCTTTGGGAGTTACTTCTACGTTTTCTTATTATGCCATGCTATGCTAGTAGACGTGGATTGGGTGAGTGAATATCCATGACAGATGTGAGATTGTTAATTAATGGTTTATCTAAGGTGGCAACTTAAACACACATCTGGGTGGATTGAGGCACCTGGTTTCTATCAGGACTTGCCTTTTTTTCTTCGGACCGCCACTCGTGGCTCAAAGGGATCATAAGACTTTTCAAACTAGAAACTTCCGTGTGCAGCCACAAGCCATTATGGGCTCGCATAGTTGACTAAGTTGTGCGAACTCTTACGGGTAGGCTAGATGATGTAGGGGATGTAGGTTGGTACGGTCTACCCACATGTAAGGTGCTAGTGCTTACGAAAGACCTGTGTCACGGTCATCCGTCTCTCAAACACCATGTAGTGCGAGAACCAAACGGAGGCGATCGAGTCTTGTGGGGAAAAGTGCGCAAACCTCTCCAGAGTGTATAAACTAATCATGATTAGCCGTGTCCCCGGTTATGGACATCTTGAGTATCTAGTATTTGAATATCCTGTGTATCTCAACATGTTACTCTAATCAACATTGTTGGGTTTTAATGAGTACTTTTAATTGGGATTGAGGATGCTGTCAACCATTCTCAATGTTTAACAACCACCATGATAGTTAAACAAATTTATTCCTTTGCGATGAGGGAAAAATTAGCTTTATGCAAAAGCTGTAACCGTAGAGCTTTTCCACCAGCCATATATGCATGTAGTATAGGCTTATTCCTTCATTACTCTCTATGTGTTACATTGCCAAAGATATTCCATGTCTTTGACCCGTTTCGGCTGCAACGTTCATGTTGCGAGACTTTTCGAACGACGAGTAAGGTGTTTTAGGTCGTGGTTCTATACTCAGTGATGCCGATGGAGTTGATGGACTCACTTATCTTCCAAGTCTTCCGCTGTTATCGTTATTAGATGGCCTTAAGCCACATTTATTGTAATAAGACCTCTTTTGGACAACGCTGTAATAAGTGTGTGATTGCTACTCTGCTATAAATCCTTCGAAGTACTGTGTGGTGTCGACATCGATCCAGGATGACACACGAGCACGTAGTCTTGATCCATTCGGGTCGGGTCGCTACAGAGATGGTATCGAGCACACGCCGATCAGAGGACACGACCACTAAATTAAAGCCATAGATCGCTACTCTCTTCTCATTTTCTAACTCCTCATCTTTTCTACTCTTTTAGGATGAAGGACGCGAAGATCAAGTACACCCAACCGGATGAAGGCACACCTTTTGGATTTCACTTAAAGGAAGTCACCAAGTACCTGAACATTGGACTACCAAGTTTCACCGGGACGTTCAACGCCACTCTGCCTGAAGAGGAGCGCTGGAAGATTCCAGCTCATGTACCAGGAAGAACATTCGCCCCAATCACCAAGCCTATAGATAGTGTTTTCAGTGCACCAACCTGGAGTCTGGGAAAGAGCATGGCAGCTCACATCACCATGGGACGCATTGGATAAGTTTATCAATAAGACCTCAAAGACACCATCTATCAGATTTGTGGACGCCAAGATGAACAATGGGAGATAGTCAGCACCAAGAAGGATAGATCCATTGCAGCTTTTATCCAGGAGTTAAACCAGCACATTCGACGCCAGGAGAACCAGATGTGCAATGATATGCTCGAGTTGAAGAATGCGAAGGGAAGGATCATCGAACTTGAAGGAGAACTAAAGTCTACACGCAAGGACTACATGGACGAGATCGTAGCTCTAGCAAGACACAATAACGATCTTAAGTACGAGATTGAAGAACTCAAGAAGAAATTGGCACTCAAGAATGAAGACCAGTATGTCGGTTGTCCAAGCGACTACATCAACATCGACGACACCGACTCAGATCCAAGTGAACCCGACTTTGAAGATGAAGCTGGAGCAGACATCATGGAGTCTTCCACGGTTCAAATTAGTAGATGACCCCCACATATTAGTAGTATTTCCTCCTGTAACATTTTAGTACACGCACTTTTGCGATAGTTAGATCGTTGTAAGCCCTTTGTTTGAATTGAATGAAGTGATTTTGTGTGCATTTGCTCATATACATTGGGTAGTGTTTCTCCTTAGACCCCGCTCTATTCTAAATTTCTCGTCTTTTCTAAACCCATCGATGCCTCCGAGACGCGACCCGGATTTGTTTTCCCGCCAGAGATCACCCAGTTGATTCAGCAGCGTAACACTTTGATCCAAACACTAGTGCGTAATCAAGGCAACAACAACAACAACAACCCACCGCCACCACCACCACCTGCGGATCACTTGACCCGTTTCTTAAGACTGAATCCGCCAGTGTTTTCCAGTAGCACCGAGCCGATAGTAGCAGATGATTGGCTCCGTAAGATAGGAAGGGAGTTGACCACTGCAGGATGTACAGATGGAGAGAAGGTGAAGTTTGCTGCACACCAGCTTGAAGGACCCAGCTGACATGGTGGGAGAATTTTACTGACCACTTACCCTGTAGACACTGTCACATGGGATCAGTTTCAACAAGCTTTCCGCACAGCCCATGTCTCAGCAGGAGCTATGGCCATGAAGAAGCGTGAGTTTCGCAATTTACGCCAAGGAGGAAGGACTGTTGGCCAGTATGTGGATGATTTTAGTAAGTTAGCACGTTATGCCCCAGATGACATTGCTACAGATGCAGCTAAGCAGGAGAAGTTTCTGGAAGGACTGAATGACGAGTTAAGCATGCAGTTGATGGTAGCAAGTTTCAATAACTACCAGGAGTTAGTAGACCGAGCCCTCATGATTGAAGGAAAGCAGCAGCAAATTGAGAACCGCAAGAGGAAGTATGGGTAGGGGAAGTATAACTCCGGAGCTCAGCAGAAGCCTCGTTATACCCCTAAACAAGGAATTCGGGCCAAAGATACCCATGGAGGAGGTAATTCGCACAACCATAATGGCACCAAGAATGGGAACGGGAATGGAGGAAGCAATGGACGTAACCGCACCAACCCGTCAACACCATCCAAGGTAGACTGAGCCACATCACTTGCTTTAAGTGCCGCAAGATGGGCATTATGCAAATGGTATCGAGAAGGCGAATGGAAATGGCAATGGAAGCTACGGAAAGAAGCCAAACCCTTTCAACAGGGGACAGGTGAACCACATTGATGTGGAGGAGGTTGAAGACCAGCCCGATGCAGTGATCGGTAAGTTTTTTGTTAAGTCATTTACTGCAGTTGTTCTTTTCGATACCGGTGCATCGCATTCATACATATCAAAGGGATTTGTGGATAAGTACAAATTACCGACCCAAGCCCTTAGGTCACCCATGCTAGTAACCTCACCCGGAGCAGAATACATGGCTAGTATATGGTGTGATCGACTGCCATTAAGGATTGGAGACTATGTTTTCCCTCGGACCTAATAGTTACGGAATCCCAAGGATTGGATGTGATATTAGGCATTGATTGGTTATCGAAGTATGGAGGGAACATAGATTGCGCCACTAAGTCAATTTTGCTCACCACACCGAAGGAAGAAGGATCAGAAATGCATTATCCACGACATGAGCCGAGGCGAGCTCATGTAAATTGCTTATCGTGAGTTGTGCAGGAAGAAGTACCGGTGGTGAAGGATTTCCACGATGTATTTACGGAAGAGTTGCCAGAATGCCACGGATAGAGACATTGAGTTTTGATTGAACTTTTCCGTGAACAGGTCCAATATCGGCGACCATACAGGATGCCCGCATACGATTTGGCGGAAATCAAGAAGCAGTAAGGAACTATTGGATAAAGGTTTTATACGCCCAAGTTCTTCGCCTTGGGGATCACCCGTGCTTTTGGTGGAGAAGAAGGATGGATCGTTAAGGATGGTTGTCGACTATCGTGGTTTAAATGAAGTAACAATCAAGAATAAGTACCCAGTACCAATGATAAATGATCTGTTTGATCGTTTGCAAGGAGCTAAAGTGTTTTCCAAGATCGATTTGCGATCGTGGTACCATCGATTAAAGATTCGAGAGCAGGACATACCTAAGACAGCATTTACCACGAGATATGGACTGTATGAGTACACCGTTATGTCATTTGGATGACTAACGCGCAGACCTATTTCATGAACACGATGAACAAAGTGTTTATGGAGTTTTTGGATAAGTTTGTCGTGGTGTTCATAGATGATATTTTGATTTTCTCGAAGAATGAAGAGGAACATAAGGAACATTTGCGATTGGTTTTGGAGAAACTAAGGGAACATCAGTTATATGCAAAATTCAGCAAATGTGAGTTTTGGTTAAAGGAAGTTGGATTTCTTGGACATGTTATATCCGGAGAAGGAATAGCAGTTGACCCCACAAAGGTTGAGACCGTAACCAAATGGGAAGCACCAACGACAGTTGGAGAGATCCGGAGTTTCCTTGGACTCGCAGGATACTATCGAAGATTTATTGAGAATTTCTCAAGGATTTCAAAGCCTATGACAGAATTGCTGAAAAAGGATACCAAGTTCATATGGACTGAGGATTGTGAGGCAAGTTTTCAGGAGTTGAAGAAAAGATTGGTTACCTCACCAGTGTTAATTTTGCGGATCGGACCAAGGATTATGAGGTGTATTGCACGCTCACGCCGAGGACTTGGAGCGGTGCTTATGCAGGAAGGAAGAGTTGTTTCGTATGCTTCACGACAGCTTAAGCCTCATGAGTTGAATTATGCCACACATGATTGGAGTTAGCGGCCGTTGTACATGCATTGAAGACCTGGAGACATGTTCTCATTGGAAATCATTGTGAGGTGTACACGGATCACAAGAGTTTGAAGTACATCTTCACCGTATGAATTAAATCTCAGACAGAGGAGATGGTTGGAGCTTATCAAGGATTATGATATGAGATTGCATTATCACCCCGGAAAGGCTAACGTTGTAGCAGACGCATTGAGCCATAAGAGCCACGTCAATACCCTAATGATGGGAGGAATACCCAAGGAGTTAGCCGAGGACCTTCGAGAGCTATGTTTGGAAATAGTTCCGAGAGGCTATGTAGCAGCATTGGAGATTCAGTCAACATTGATGGACAAAATCAGAGAAGCCCAAAAGGCAGATAAGGAAGTTGCCTCTATAAAGGAGAAAATGAGCGATTGAAAAGCTAAGGGATTTCGTGAGGATGAGCATGATACCCTATGGTTTGAGGACCGTGTTCATGTGCCAAATGACCCGGAGATCAGGAAGTTGATTCTGCAAGAAGCCCATGATTCACCCTATTCGATCCACCCAGGAAATACCAAGATGTATTTGGATTTGAAGGAAACGTTCTGGTGGACCGGAATGAAGAAGGATATCGCAGAGTATGTAGCAGTTTGCGATGTATGTCGAGAGTGAAGGCGAGAACATCGAAGCGCCAGGGATTGTTACAACCATTGCCAATACCGAATGGAAGTGGGATAAACTAGGCATGGATTTCATCACAGGTTTGCCAAAGACTCGTTCAAGATATGATTCGATTTGGGTTATAGTCGACCGCTTGACGAAGGTAGCTCATTTCATTCCAGTCAAGACTACCTATAGTAGTGCTAAGTTGGCAAAGATATACATGACCAGAATTGTGTGTTTACACGGAGTTCCGAGGAGTATCGTATCAGATAGAGGAACCCAATTTACCTCAAAGTTTTGGGATCAGTTGCACGAAACTTTGGGAACCAGGCTGGAATTCAGTACAACTTTTCACCCACAGACAGATGGACAGACTGAGAGAGTCAATCAGATTTTGGAGGATATGCTGAGAGCTTGTGATCTAGTTGGGATGATAATTTGCCATATGTAGAGTTTTCTTATAACAACAGTTACCAAACCAGCTTGAAGATGGCACCTTTCGAGGCTCTGTATGGAAGGAGATGCAGGACACCGTTATCATGGGACGAAACCGGAGATCGTCAGTTGTTTGGACCAGATTTGATTAAGGAGTTGGAACAGAAGGTTAAGTTGATTCGCGATAGGCTCAAGGTAGCTCGATCCAGACGGAAGAGCTACAGCTGGATTCAAAACGCAAGGCGATAGAATATGAAGTTGGAGACAGAGTATATCTTAGAGTATCCCCGCTCGAGGAGTTAAGCGTTTTGGAGTTAAAGGAAAATTTGCACCACGCTTTAGTTGGACCGTATAAGATTTTGCAACGCATGGGAGAAGTTGCTTATAAACTGGAATTGCGGAAGGACTGTCAGGAGTTCATGACGTATTCCATATTTCTCAGCTGAAGAAATGTCACGCCGAGATGGCGGAAATACCATTAAGAGATACAGTGCCGCTTGAAGCAATTCAGTTGCAAGATGATTTGACATATGAGGAAAGACCAGTCAAGATTCTCGATTATGCCAAAGAGAGTTACTCGCAGCAAGGTTATCAAGTTTTGCAAGGTTCGATTGGAGCCACCACACTGAGGATGAAGCCACCTGGGAAAGAGAGGAAGATTTGCTCAAGGACCACCCTCACCTATTTTCTAGCCAACCCGAATCTCGAGGGCGAGATTCATCTTAAGGGGGTAGGTTTGTAACAAATTTTCAATTTGGAATGTTATACATTAAGTCATCATGCATATCATATTTTCTTGCATTTTTCCGATCCTAGAAAATTTCACGCAACACAAGGACCCTCGGAGAGAGTTGGAGATTTCATTATTTTTCATATTTGGGTTTTCTCAAATTTTGAAAAATGGATCATTCGATTTATTTGTATTTATCTTCAAATAATTTTCCAATAAAAAATTTAAGAGAGGGAATAATATGACTTTCCCAAAATTTAGGAAAAATGAAGATTTAATAAATAAATCAAATTTTGGATTTTCGAAGTTTATTTGCTTTAGGAAAAAAAATGACTATTTTAAAAATATGCATTTTGGCCCCGTATTAAAGTTCATTTTGTTCGACTCATTTTTAGGAGTCGGGAAAAAATTATTTTATTAAATTTGGGGTTCGTTTAGATTTATTTTAATTCGTTTTTCGATTTTTTTTTAAAAAAATCCCCCCGCGCCCTGCCTGGGCCAAGGGCCCAGGCCCCGCCCCCTCCTCGGCGCTCCCGCCGGGAGGAGTCCCATTGCCGCCGTCGAGAGTCCGGCTCGGCCACGCCTGGTTGCCCCCTCCCCAAGCAACCCCACCTCCCCTCCTTATAAGCCGCCGCCCCCCTCGACCCACCCGCTTGCCCGTCGCCGACCCGCCGCCACCGTGCCCCTTGGCGCCCGAGCCGCCCGCCGTCGCCCGGCGTCGCCCGACGCCGTCTTGTCGGCAAACCCGCCGCCGCCCGCCGAGCCCACCGACCCCACCGGAGCCGGAGCCCGCCGGCGACCTCGCCGGAGGTAGCCACCACACCCCCGTTCGGTTTTGTTTTAAAAACCGTCCAGTTTTTTTTTCGTTGTTCGGTTTTTTTTAAAACCTTAGATCGGTTTTTTTTTCGGTTTAGTTAATTAGTGAACGTTCACCGATCCGTTCGTTTTAACGAACGCGTTCGCCGGTTAATTTCTGTTAACGAACGTCCGTTTGTTTAACCGTTTATCGTTTTTCTTTTAAATCGGATTTAATCCGTTATTTTCCGATTTCGATTTCAGATCCAATCTTCGAATCAGTTTATCTTCTCGCTCGTTTATCGGAATCAGGTGATTCAAGCGCCTGGTGGTTCGTTTCGAAACCGCTATTCCGACTAATCCACTTAAACAAAGTTTTGCTACTGTAAAATTTGACCTAGTTTCAAATTGCTAGAACCGAGTCATTTTCTTTCGACGTTTGACTTTTGTTGCTTTATTTGATTCGATTCTTTTTGCAAACTGTGGTTCTTAAGTTGAACTTTACGGTTAGATTTTTCATTCGAGATTTACCTGTGCATTAGATGAGTACTTATTGTATGCTTGTTGTTTGTCTGCGATAGATCACCGGAGTGCGCCGCTTGTTACTTGAGTCTCTAGGTTTCGCGGATCATCGACAAAGGCAAGTAACACTTGATCATACTTTTTCTACTACCCAGTTTTATGCATTAGATCAATCCTCAAACACTTGCATGATTAGGATCTAATTAAATTGTGGGTTGGGAAGTAGATTGAGGTAGTACCTATTACCTGTTTTACTTATGAAACCTTTGGGAGTTACTTCTACGTTTGCTTATTATGCCATGCTATGCTAGTAGACGTGGATTGGGTGAGTGAATATCCATGACAGATGTGAGATTGTTAATTAATGGTTTATCTAAGGTGGCAACTTAAACACACATCTGGGTGGATTGAGGCACCTGGTTTCTATCAAGACTTGCCTGTTTTTCTTCGGACCGCCACTCAGGCTCAAAGGGATCATAAGACTTTTCAAACTAGAAACTTCCGTGTGCAGCCACAAGCCATTATGGGCTCTGGCATAGTTGACTAAGTTGTGCGAACTCTTACGGGTAGGCTAGATGATGTAGGGGATGTAGGTTGGTACGGTCTACCCACATGTAAGGTGCTAGTGCTTCTGAAAGACTGTGTCTCGGTCATCCGTCTCTCAAACACCATGTAGTGCGAGAACCAAACGGAGGCGATCGAGTCTTGTGGGGAAAAGTGCGCAAACCTCTGCAGAGTGTATAAACTAATCATGATTAGCCGTGTCCCCGGTTATGGACATCTTGAGTATCTAGTATTTGAATATCCTGTGTATCTCAACATGTTACTCTAATCAACGTTGTTGGGTTTTAATGAGTACTTTTAATTGGGATTGAGGATGCTGTCAACCATTCTCAATGTTTAACAACCACCATGATAGTTAAACAAATTTATTCCTTTGCGTGAGGGAAAAATTAGCTTTATGCAAAATCAGAATCAGAGAGCTTTTCCACCAGCCATATATGCATGTAGTATAGGCTTATTCCTTCATTACTCTCTATGTGTTACATTGCCGGCATATTCCATGTCTTGACCCGTTTCGAACTGCAACGCGTTCATGTTGCAGACTTTTCGAACGACAGTAAGGTGTTTTAGGTCGTGGTTCTATACTCGATGATGCCGATGGAGTTGATGGACTCACTTATCTTCCAAGTCTTCATTGTTATCGTTATTAGATGGCCTTAAGCCACATTTATTGTAATAAGACCTCTTTTGGACAACGCTGTAATAAGTGTGTGATTGCTACTCGC
Source organism: Aegilops bicornis (assembly GCA_021605145.1). Classification (NCBI taxonomy): domain Eukaryota; kingdom Viridiplantae; phylum Streptophyta; class Magnoliopsida; order Poales; family Poaceae; genus Aegilops; species Aegilops bicornis. The sequence goes on along the minus strand of CM038674.1, from coordinate 327,568,502 downwards.
TATAAATCCTTAATCTTGTGTGGTGTCGGCATTCTTGATCGAGGATGACAAGCGAGCACGAGACTTGATCCATTCGGGTCGGGTCGCTACTATATATATAGTAACGCTAAACTAAGCGTGAGTGTAGAATAGCTTATTCTACACCCCAGTAACGGTACATACAAAATATAGTAACACACTATGTAAAATGTAGTAATTTTCATAAAAATGTAGTAAATTACAAACTTGGGTGATAAAAAAATATTTTCCGAATTACTACATTTTGTACATCATTTTACTAGATTATGTATATAGCGTTACTAGGGGGTGTAGAATAAGCTATTCTACACTCACGCTTAGAATAGATACTATATATATATATATATATATATATATATATATATATATATATATATATAAAATTCCGATCACGATGAACTTGATGCATAGGATAATTTTTTTGGTGAAATTCCAATTTTAATCGATTCCAGTTCCAAGATCCAATGTCATCGCATAGCCTATACCATGCCAATGCTTTTCCCTTGAAAGATTAAGGGAAAACCTTCTTGTTAGCTTCATCTCCGGGTAAACTTGCAAGCATAAATAATCCACAAATTTCATCCACATAGATCAAGTGCATATCAATATGAGTTCCATCTCCTACATAAGGATTAGCTAATAGTAGTTCTATCATACCCGAAGGACATTCATAACCAATATTTTCAGTAGGTGCAGTAGGTTGAGGGGAAACTAATTGTGCTTCTTGTCAGGGTGAAGATACCCCAAACAAATCCCTCAATGGATGGTTTTCCATAGTAGCAAGTGACAATAAATTTTAGCGCGTAATATAAATTTTTCCATACCAATTTTCCACTTACCAAGAGCGCTTCACTCCCCAGCAACGCCGCCAGAAAATAGTCTTGATGACCCACAAGTATAGGGGGTCAATCATAGTCCTTTCTATAAGTAAGAGTGTCAAACCCAACGAGGAGCAGATTGCAAGTGGTTTTCAGCAAGGTATTTTCTGCAAGCACCGAAATAAATGATGACAGGTAGTTTGATAGATAGATAATTTGTAACGGGCAAGTAACAGTAACGGTAAATAAAGTGCATCAAGGTAGCCCAATCCTTTTGTGGCAAAGGACAGGCCAAAACGGTCTCTTATATTAAGCAAAGCATTCTTGAGGGTACACGGGAATTTCATCTAGTCCCTTTCATCATGTTGATTTGATTCATGCTCGCTAAATTGATAATTCAATATGTGGGTGGACCGGTGCTTGGTTGTTGTTCTTACTTGAACAAGCCTACCACTTATGATTAACCCCCTCGCAAGCATCCGCAACTATGAGATAAGTATTAAGATAAAATCTAACATAACATTAAACATTTGGATTCAAATAGGTCCCTTACAAAGTAGCGCATAAACTAGGGTTTAAGCTTCTGTCACTCTAGAAACCCATCATCTAATAACTACTCCACAATGCATTCCGTTAGTCCCAAAGATGGTGAGGTGCCACGTAGTCGACGTCCACATGACACCACTAAGGGTATCACAACATACATATAAAAAAAATATCAAACACATATCAAATTCACATGATTACTTGCAACGTGACTTCTCCCGTGACCTCAAGAACAAAAGTAACTAATTACAAATGATATTCATGCTCAAGATCGGAGGGGTATTAAATAACATAATGGATCTGAACATATAATTTTCCACCAAATAAACCATATCATAATCAACTACAAGATGTAGTCAACACTACTAGTCACCCACATGCACCAATATGAGGTTGCGGTACAAAGATTGAACATAAGAGATGAACTAGGGTTTGAGAGGAGATGGTGATGTTGAAGATGTTGATGGAGATTGGCCTCCCAAAGAGGAGAGGCTATTGATGATGACGATGGCTTCGATTTCCCCCTCCGGGTGGGAAGTTCCCTCGACGGAATCGCTCTGCTGGAGGGCAAAAGTGCCCCTGCCCAAGTTCTACCTTTAGATGGTGGCGCTCCGTCCCGAAAGTCCTCTCCTTATTTTTTTCTAGGTCAAAATGACCTATTTACCAGAAGACAGGCACCGGAGGTGGGCTGGGCTAACCACAACTCACCAGGGCGCGCCTGGGGGCCTGGCATGCCCTGGTGTATTGTGGTCACCAGGTGGCCCCCCTCCAGTAGTTATTTGCTCAAGTATTTTTCATATATTCGAAAATAATTGTCCGTAAATTTTCAGCTCATTTGGAGTTGTGTAGAATAGGTAACTCTGACGTCGCTTTTTTCAGGTCCAGAATTCCAGCTGCCGACATTCTCCTTCTTTGTGTAAACCTTGCATATTATGAGAGAAAATGCATTAGAATTACTCCAGAAAGCATTATTGTACATAAAAACATTATAAATAACAGTAAGAAAACATGATGCAAAATGGACGTATTAGATAACTCGGTGAAGTTTTGAATGTGGCGACGGGTGAGGGCATTCAACATTCCTTCATCTCGGCAGTTATACCGAAAGGTCGCTATGATTTCTTGGTCGCACCAATCCGTCATCCTGTCCTTGACCAGAAGGAATCTGGCCTAGATGTGGTGGATCGTTTCTCCAGGCTGCTTCTTTATGTACATTAAATCCCATACGTCAAGATTTCCTGAGCAACTTGGAGAGTAATCGACGTGGGGTGGGTGGAAAAAAACTTTGCGTCCTCATGGGTTGCATATCCGAAACTTTGGCGGCGGCATCCAACACCATCGCGGTATCCGGCGCACCAAGTTCGGAATCCGGACTGTCAAATGCATACTATCGTGCGGAACTGAGGTCATGCTTCTAGTCGAGGGTTGGTTCCAGGCTCTCTTTGAGGGGAACATCAAAGTCTGGGTTGGAAGCCTGGGCGAGGTGATCGCAAACCCAGACACAATTTCTTTTAACTTTGGTGACTGCGAGCCCTCGGCCAAGTCCTCAATGGTGGCGACGAGGTGTGTGACAAGTGGGATGTAAATTTCCCTATTATCGAGTTTAAGCCTGATCTGATCATAGACTGATGATGGGCCATCGGAGATTCCCATGGCTCGGATCCAGTCTAGTAGATCATTCAATGATGAAAGGTCTGCCGGGTCCATGCCCTCGGAATATTTGGGTCTGACCAGCAGTATAGCTACTCCAGAGACGTTCGAGGTTGTGCCTTGGCGGTAATCGGCCGGAGCTAGTTCGGCTGAACTAATGGGGCCAGGCTTTGGAGCCAGGCTCTGTGTGACATCAGTCCCTGTCCGGTTTACCACTCCCAAAGTTAAAGCATCGGGATCGGCAAGTTTTTCAAGGGGAGCTGTAGATTTTATTAGGGTAAGATATCTCGGGGAGTCAGTGGTGAACTCTAGGTTCCCGAACCTTATCTCCTATCCAGGGGCAAAGTTTCCAACCTAGCCGAGACGGCTGGTCAGACCGGCGCGCAGTAGGACAGTGCCAAACGCAAAAATATTTCCGGGGACGAAAGTGCCCCGGGTGAGGATTGTTGATGACTAGGCGAGCCATTGATCCTTTTGGCGATCCAACAACGGAACTCTAAATGAAAGCACCAATGTTGGTGTCAGACGGATCTTGGGTAGGGGGTCCCGAGCTGTGGATCTTGGATCAATGGGGAACAAGGGACGAAAGACACGATGTTTACCCAGGTTCGGGCCCTCTCGAAGAGGTAAAACCCTATGGCCTACTTGATTATATTGAAGTGTATAGGCTGATTACAGAGTCTATCTACCACGAGATCAGATGAACTAAACCCTTGGCGAGTAGGATGATGGTTGTTGTTCTAGCCACTGCGGACTAAACCCTCTGGTTTATATAGACACCAGGGGTACTAGAGTTACACATGGTCAGATACAAGGATGGAATAATCATGTTGATTCTAATTATCTGGACTTGGAGGACACACCAAGGCATCAAAGATCTCCTCTTCGGATACGGAATCGCCCCATAGTTCATCCTTCTAGCAGTTGCAGTGCGGCCCACCTGTGTATCCTACAAGAGATAGGCCGGCTGCTCGAGGACTGCTACTTCTTGAGCCTGTGTTGGTTTTTTCCTTGAAGAGAAAAGGGTGATGCAACAAAGTAGAGATAAGTATTTACCTCAGTTAAGAACCAAGGTATCAATCCAGTAGGAGGAACACACAAGTCTCCAATGATACCACCTGCACAAACAAACAAATACTTGCACCCAATGCGATAAAGGGGTTGTCAATCCCTTCACGGTCACTTGCAAGGATGAGATCTGATAGATATAGGTATAAAAGATAAATAAAAGTGCAAAATAAAGTAAAGGTATATAGATTGCAGCAAGGAATTTTTGTGTTTTTGGTTCTATAGATCTGAAAATAATAAGATAAAAGATAGACCCCGGGGGCCATAGTTTCATTAAAGGCTTCTCTCTTGAAAGAACGCATACGGTGGGTGAACAAATTACTGTTGAGCAATTGATAGAAAAGCAAATAACTATGAATATATCTAAGGCAGTGATGATGAATATAGGCATCACTTCCGTGACAAGTAGACTGACTCCTGCCTGCATCTACTACTATTACTCCACACATCGACCGATATCTAGCATGCATCTAGTCTATTGAGTTAACAAGAACGGAGTAACACCTTAAGCAAGATGACATGATTTAGAGGGATAGATCCAATCAATATGAATAAACCCCATCTTTTAATCCTTAATGGTAACAGTACAAATACGTGCCTCGCTATCCCTTCTGTCACTGGGTGAGGACACCGCAAGATTGAACCCAAACTAAAGCACCTCTCCCATTGCAAGAAAAATCAATCTAGTTAGCCAAACCAAATCCATAGATCAGAGAGAAATACAAAGCTATCTTAATCATGTAGAAAAGAGTTCAGAGAAGACTCAAATAATATTCAAAGATAATTTGATCATAAACTCACAATTCATCATATCTCAACAAATACACCACAAAACAAGATTATGTCGAATAGATCTCCAAGAACAACGAGGAGAACATTGTATTGAAGATCAAAGAGATAGAAGAAGCCATCTAGCTACAAGCTATGGACCCGTAGGTCGATGGTAAACTACTCACACATCATCAAAAGGGCAACAAAGTTGATGTAGAGGCCCTCCATGATCGAATCCCCCTATGACAGAGTACCTGAACAGGTCTCCAGATGGGATCTCACGAGGACACAAACTTGCTGTGGCAGAAAAGTATTTTTGGTGTTCCCTCTAGTATACGGGGAATATTTGGGTATGTATGGAGCTGAGATTAGGGTTGGAGGAGTACCAGGGGGCCCACAAGCTCATAGGACACGTCCCCCCTAGGGCGTGCCTGGTGAGCTTGTGGCTCACTCGTGACTCTTCTAGCCTCCTCCTGAAGCTTCATGGGTGTATTATTGTCCAAGAAAAATCGTCAAAAAATTCGTTTCGTTTGGACTGCATTTGGTATTGATTTTCTGTAGAACACAAAACAAGGAAAAACCAGCAACTGGCACTAGGTTAATAGGTTAGTCCCAAAAACGATATAAAATAGCATAGTAATGCATATAAAACATCCAAGATGGATAATATAATAGCATGGAAAAATAAAAAATTATAGATATGTTGGAGACGTATCAAGCATCCCCACGCTTAATTCTGGCTCGTCCTCGAGTATGTAAATGACAAAAACAGAATTTTTGATGTGGAATGCTACCTAACATGTTTATCAATGTAATGTTTCTTTAAGTGGCATGAATATTCAGATCCATAAGATTCAAAACAAAACTTTACTATTGACAAAAAAACAATAATACTTCAAGCATACTAAAAAGCAATCTTGTCTTCTCAAAATATCATGGCTAAAGAAAGTTATCCCTACAAAATTATATAATCTTGTCATGCTCTATCTTCATCACGCAAAGTATTTATCATGCACAACCCTAATGTCAAGCCTAGAAATTGTTTCATACTTTTGACATTCTTAAGCTTTTTCAACTCTCGCGCAAAATATGAGCGTGAGCCATGGATATACCACTATAGGTGGAATAGAATATGATGGTGTAGGTTGTTGATACGTCTCCAACGGTATCTATAATTTTTTATTGTTCCATGCTATTATATTATCTGTTTTGGATGTTTAATGGGCTTTGTTATGCTCTTTTATATTATTTTTGGGACTAAACTATTAACCGATGGCCCAGTGCAAATTGCCATTTTTTGCCTATTTCAATGTTTCGCAGAAAAGGAATATCAAACAGAATCCAAACGGAACGAAACCTTCACGAGGATCTATTTTGTAACAAACACAATCCAGGAGACTTGGAGTGAAAGTCAAGGAAGCAATGAGGCGGCCACGAGGCAGGAGGGCGCGCCCAGGGGGGTAGGCGCACCCCCACCCTCGTGGGCCCCTCGTAGCTCCACCGACCTACTTCTTTCGCCTATATATAATCTTATACCCTGAAAACATCCAGGGGAGCCACGGAACCACTTTTCCACCGCCGCAACCTTCTGTACCCGTGAGATCCCATCTTGGGGCCTTTTCCGACGATCTGCCGGAGGGCGATTCGATCATAGAGGACTTCTACATCAACACCATAGCCTCTCCGATGATTTGTGAGTAGTTTACCACAGACCTTCGGGTCCATAGTTATTAGCTAGATGTTCTCTCTCTTTGGTTCTCAATACAAAGTTCTCCTCGATGTTCTTGGAGATCTATTCGATGTAATACTCTTGCGGTGTGTTTGCTGAGGTCCGATGAATTGTGGGTTTATGAACTTGATTATCTATGAATATTATTTGGTTCTTCTCTGAATTCTTATATGCATGATTTGATATCTTTGCAAGTCTCTTCGAATTATCGATTTAGTTTGGCCTACTAGATTGATATTTCTTGCAATGGGAGAAGTACTTAGCTTTGGGTTCTATCTTGCGGTGCTCGATCCCAGTGATTGTATTGTTGCCATTGAGGATAAAAAGATGTGGTTTATATCATATTGCTTGAGTTTATCCCTCTACATCATGTCATCTTGCCTAATGCGTTACTCCGTTCTTATGAACTTAATACTCTAAATGCATGCTGGATAGCATCGATGTGTGGAGTAATAGTAGTAGATACAGAATCGTTTCGGTCTAATTGCCATGGACGTGATGCCTATATTCATGATCATTGCTTAGCTATCATCATAACTACGCGCTTTTCTATCAATTTCTCAGCAGTTATTTGTTCACCCACCGTAATACATGCTATCATGAGAGAAGCCACTAGTGAAACCTATGGCCCCCGGGTCTACTTTACATCATATAAGTTTCCAATCTACAATTCTAGTTTACTATTTACTTTGCAATCTTTATTTTCCAATCTATACAACAAAAATACCAAAAATATTTATCTTATTATCTTTATCAGATCTCACTTTTGCAAGTGGCCGTGAAGGGATTGACAACCCCTTTATCACGTTGGTTGCAAGGTTCTTTATTGTTTGTGCAGGTACTAGGTGACTCGCGTGTAATCTCCTACTCGATTGATACCTTGGTTCTCAAAAACTTAGGGAAATACTTACGCTACTTTGTTGCATCACCCTTTCCTCTTCAAGGGAAAAACAACACATGCTCAAGAGGTACCAAGAAGGATTTCTGCCGCCGTTGCTAGGGAGATCTACGCCAAGTCAAGACATACCAAGTACCCATCACAAACTCTTATCCCTCGCATTACATTATTTGCCATTTTCCTCTCGTTTTCCTCTCCCCAACTTCACCTTCACCGTTTTCTTTGCCCCTCTTCCGTTCGTCTTTTTCATTTGCTTATGTTGCCATGTGCCTTCTATGTGCTTGCATCTTCGCTTGCTAAAAGTTTGTGGATCCTCATACCCTTGCTAATCTTTTTAAGAGATCCAATTATGATGAACCAATTTCTAGTGATTTGAGTGCACTAGATTATCTTTATGAGGTTTTGCTTGAAATTCGTGAATCTAAAAATTGTGATGAAGAAATTTATGAAGAGATTCATGATAGCTCCTTGAATACAAAGCATGATTGCAATGATATTACTATAAATTCTCTTGATGTCAATTATGCTAATAATATGCAAAACCCTAAGCTTGGGGATGCTAGTTTTGCTATGTCTACTACTATTTGCAATGATCATGATTGGGGTGATTCTTCTTATTATCTTGAAAATTTATTTAAACCGCATGATGAATATGAGATTGATAATAGTGTTTTCAATAATATTGAAAGTGGGTTTGGAAGAGTGTCAACTTTAGATCCCACATATTTGGAGAATGTTCAATCTTATGGTATTTTTGATAAAAGTGGGTTTGGAGAGGTCATGACTTTAGTTAATGATAATCCCACTATTTTGGAAGAGTGTCAACTTCGCATGCATGTGGATAGTGTTGAGAATATGTTATGTGATAGATATTTTTCTTAAATTTGCCTATGATCCTACATGTAATTATTATGAGAGAGAAAAATATGGTTGTAGAAATTTTTATCTTACTAAATTACCTCTCGTCATGTTGAGATTGCTATCGTCTCTTTCTTCTTCCTTGCATATGCTAATTTTTGCTTGCTATGATAATTTTTTTGCTTATGAAATGCCTATGCATAGGAAGTATGTTAGACCTATATGTGTTTATCACGCGTTCTATGATGCTCTCTTTGTGCTTTAAATCTTGTCTTTGATGTGAGCATCATTAAAATTATCAATGCCTAGCTAGGGGCGTTAAACGATAGCGCTTGTTGGGAGGCAACCCAATTTTATTTTTGTTCCTTGCTTTTTGTTCCTGTTTAGTAATAAATAATTCATATAGACTCTTTTTAGATGTTGTTTTATGTTTTTATTAGTGTTTGTGCCAAGTAGAACCTTTGTGAAGACTTGGGGTGAAGTATTTGCGATCTTGCTGTAAAAAATAGAAACTTTAGCGCTCACGAGATTAGATGCCATTTTTTACTGGAAAGTGATTTTAGGTTGATTCTTTTTGAAGATGATTAATAGACAAATTCCTTACGTCCACCAATTTATTTAAGAATTTTTGGAGTTCCGGAAGTATATGTTTGTTACAGATTGCTAAAGATTGTTCTGTTTTTGACAGATTCTGTTTTTCGTGTGTTGTTTCCTTATTTTGTTGAATCTATGGCTAGTATTGGGGGGTATGAACCATAGAGAAGTTGGAATACATTAGGTTTAACACAAACATAAATAAAGAATGAGTTCACTACAGTACCGTAAGGTGGTGATTTGTCTTCTTATACTAAGGGAGCTCATGAGATTTTCTGTTTGAGTTTTGTGTTGTGAAGTTTTCAAGTTTTTGGGTAAAGATTTGATGGATTTTGGAATAAGGAGCGGCAAGAGCCTAAGCTTGGGGATGACCAAGGAACCCCAAGGTAAAATTCAAGGACAACCAAAAGCCTAAGCTTGGGGATGCCCCGGAAGGCATCCCCTCTTTCATCTTCGTCTATCGGTAACTTTACTTGAGGCTATATCTTTATTCACCACATGATATGTGTTTTGCTTGGAGCGTCTTGTATGATTTGAGTATTTGCTTTTTAGTTTACCACAATCATCCTTGTTGTATACACGTTTTGGGAGAGACACACATTAATCGAAATTTATTAGAATACTCTATGTGCTTCACTTATATCTTTTGAGCTAGATAAACTTTGCTCTAGTGCTTCACTTATACCTTTTTAGAGCACGGTGGTGGTTTTATTTTATAGAAATTATTGATCTCTAGTGCTTCACTTATATTATTTTGAGAGTCTTTTAGAACAGCATGGTAATTTGCTTTGGCTATAAAATTAGTCCTAATATGATAGGCATCCAAGATGGGTATAATAAAAACTTCCATATACAGTGCATTAAATACTATGATAAGTTTGATACTTGATAGTTGTTTTGAGATATAAAGGTTTTAATGTTAGAGTCATGCTAGTTGGGTAATTGTGGAATTGAAAAATAATTTTGTTGAGGATTGCAAGTCCCGTAGCATGCACGTATGGTAAACGTTGTGTGACAAATTTGAAGCATGGGGTGTCCTTTGATTGCTTTCCTTATGAGTGGTGGTCAGGGATGAGCGATGGTCTTTTCCTGCCAATCTATCCCTCTAGGAGCATGCGCGTAGTGCTTAGTTTTGATGACTTGTAGATTTTTGCAATAAGTATGTGAGTTCTTTATGACTAATGTTGAGTCCATGGATTATACTCACTCTCACCCTTCCATCGTTGCTAGCCTCTTCAGTACCGTGCATTGCCCTTTCTCACCTTGAGAGTTGGTGTGAACTTCACCGGTGCATCCATACCCCGTGATATGATATGCTCTTTCACACATAGGCCTCCTTATATCTTCCTCAAAAGAGCCACCATACCAACCTATTATGGCATTTCCATAGCCATTCTGAGATATATTGCCATGCAACTTTCCACCGTTCCGTTTATTATGACATGCTCCATCGTTGTCATATTGCTTTCCATGATCATGTAGTTGACATCGTATTTGTGGCAAAGCCACCTTCATAACTCTTTCATACATGTCGCTCTTGATTCATTGCATATCCCGGTACACCGCCGGAGGCATTCACATAGAGTCATATTTTGTTCTAAGTATCGAGTTGTAATTCTTGAGTTGTAAGTAAATAGAAGTGTGATGATTTTCATTATTAGAACATTATCCCATGTGAGGAAAGGATGATGGAGACTATGATTCCCCCACAAGTCGGAATGAGACTCCGGACGAAAAAAAAGAGAGGCCAAAGAAGCCTAAATAAAACAAAGAGGCCAAAGAAGCCCAAACAAAAAAAGAGAAAAATATGAGAGAAAAAGAGAGAAGGGACAATGTTACTATCCTTTTTCCACACTTGTGCTTCAAAATAGCACCATGATCTTCATGATAGAGAGTCTCTTATTTTGTCACTTTCATATACTAGTGGGAATTTTTAATTATAGAACCTGGCTTGTATATTCTAATGATGGGCTTCCTCAAAATGCCCTAGGTCTTCGTGAGCAAGCAAGTTGGATGCACACCCAGTTAGTTTCTTTTGATGAGCTTTCATATATTTATAGCTCTAGTGCATCTGTTGCATGACAATCCCTACTCCTCGCATTGACATCAATTGATGGGCATCTCCATAGCCCGTTGATTAGCCGCATCAATGTGAGACTTTCTCCTTTTTTTGTCTTCTCACATAACCCCCATCATCATATGCTATTCCACCCATAGTGCTATGTCCATGGCTTGCGCTCATATATTGCGTAAATGTTGAAAGAGTTTGAAAAGGCTAAGTATGAAACAATTGCTTGGCTTGTCATCGGGGTTGTGCATGATGGGAGAATATTGTGTGATGAAAATGAAGCATGGCCAAACTATATGATTTTGTAGGGATGAGCTTTCTTTGGCTATGTTATTTTGATAAGACATAATTGCTTGGTTAGCATGCTTGAAGTATTAATATTTTTATGTCAATATTAAAACTTTCTCTAGAATATTTTGGATCTAAACATTCATGCCACAATAAAGAGAATTATATTGAAAATTATGTTAGGTAGCATTCCACATCAAAAATTTTGTTTTATCATTTACCTACTCGAGGATGAGCAGGAATTAAGCTTAGGGATGCTTGATACGTCTCCAACGTATCTATAATTTTTTTATTGTTCCATGCTATTATATTATCTATTTTGGAAGTTTAATGGGCTTTATTATGCTCTTTTTTTATTATTTTTGGGACTAACCTATTAACCAAAGGCCCAGTGCAAATTGCTGTTTTTTGCCTATTTCAGTGTTTCGCAGAAGAGGAATATCAAACAGAATCCAAACGGAACGAAACCTTCGCGAGGATCTTTTTTGGAACAAACGCAATCCAGGAGACTTGGAGTGGAAGTCAAGGAAGCAACGAGGCAGCCACGAGGTAGGAGGGCGCGCCAAGGTGGGCCCCTCGTAGCTGCACCGACCTACTTCTTTCGTCTATATATACTCTTATACCCTGAAAACATCCAGGGGAGCCATGAAACCACTTTTCCACCGCTGCAACATTCTGTACCCGTGAGATCCCATCTTGGGGCCTTTTTCGGCAATCTACCGGAGGGGGATTCGATCACGGAGGGCTTCTACATCAACACCATAGCCTCTTCGATGATGTGTGAGTAGTTTACCACAGACCTTCGGGTCAATAGTTATTTGCTAGATGGCTTCTTCTCTCTCTTTGTATCTCAATACAAAGTTCTCCTCGATGTTCTTGGAGATCTATCCGATGTAATACTCTTTTGCGGTGTGTTTGCCGAGATCCAATGAATTGTGGGTTTATGAACTTGATTATCTATGAATATTATTTGGGTCTTCTCTGAATTCTTATATGCATGATTTTATATCTTTGCAAGTCTCTTCGAATTATCAGTTTAGTTTGGCCTACTAGATTGATCTTTCTTGCAATGGGAGAAGTTCTTAGCTTTGGGTTCAATCTTGCGATGCTCGATCCCGGTGATAGAAAGGGAAACGACACATATTGTATTGTTGCCATCGAGGATAAAAAGATGGGGTTCATATCATATCGCTCGAGTTTATCCCTCTACATCATGTCATCTTGCCTAATACGTTACTCCGTTCTTATGAACTTAATACTCTAGATGCATGCCAGATAGCGGTCGATGTGTGGAGTAATAGTAGTAGATGCAGAATCGTTTCGGTCTACTTGACACGGACGTGATGCCTATATTCATGATCATTGCCTTAGATATCATAATAACTATGCGCTTTTCTATCAATTTCTCGGCAGTAATTTGTTCACCCACCATAATACATGCTATCATGAGAGAAGCCACTAGTGAAACCTATGGCCCCCGGGTCTACATTACATCATATAAGTTTCCAATCTACAATTCTAATTTACTATTTACTTTGCAATCTTTATTTTCTAACTTATACAACAAAAATACCAAAAATATTTATCTTATTATCTTTATCAGATCTCACTTTTGCAAGTGACCGTGAAGGGATTGACAACCCCTTTATCGCGTTGGTTGCAAGGCTCTTGATTGTTTGTGCAGGTACTAGGCGACTCGCGTGTAGTCTCCTACTGGATTGATACCTTGATTCTCATAAACCGAGGAAAATACTTATGTAATCTGCATCACCCTTTCCTCTTCAAGGGAAAACCAATGCATGCTCAAGAGGTAGAAGTTGTGTGGAGAAGACAAACAAAGGAGAAAGTCTCACACCGACGAGGCTAATCAATGGGATATGGAGATGCCCATTAATTGATGTCAATGCAATGAGTAGAGATTGCCATGCAACGGATGCACAAGAGCTATAAGTCTATAAAAGCTTAAAAAAGAAAACTAAGTGGGTGTGCATCCAACTTGCTTGCTCACGAAGACCTAGGAAATTTGAGGAAGCCCATTATTGGAGTATACAAGCCAAGTTCTATAATGAAAAATTCCCACTAGTAATATGTGACAGTGACAAACTAGGAGACTCTCTATCATGAAGAACATGGTGCTACTTTAAAGCACAAGCGTGGAAAAAGATAGTAACATTGTCCCTTCTCTCCTTTTCTCTCATATTTTTTCTTCTTTTTTTATTTTTTTATTTTTGGGCTCTTTGGTATCTTTTTATTTATTTAAGTCCGGAGTCTAATCCCGACTTGTGGAGGAACCATAGTCTCCATCATCCTTTCCTCACATGTGACAATGCTCTAATAATGACGATCATCACACTTTGATTTACTTACGACTCAAAAATTACAACTCAATACTAGAACAAAGATATGACTCTATATGAATGCCTCATGTATATGATTATGGATAATCAATTTTATGCCCCTAGTTGTGTCCCACCCGCCTGTTTTGCCGCTAGTTTCCAAAAATCCTTGGTCCTGCCTAGGCCACTTCGCTCCTCTTATGCATTTGCCCTTTGACCGTTTGACCATCACTTTGAAAACTTCATAACAAACTCATGTTAACTCAAAAAAAAATACAAGTAAGATGTCCAAATGTTCAGAAAACATCACCTGTATGTGCATGTCATTTGCATTCCTGACAAAAGTGTTGTTAAAACCACACAATATTATTAATATTATTAAACTAAAAATGTATGAACAACACTTTTGTCATGAATGCAAATGACATGCACATATAGGTGATGTTTTTCTAAACATTTTGATATCTTATTTGCATTTTCCCGAGTTAGGTTGAATTTATTATGAAGTTTTCACAGTGACGGGCAAACGGTCAAAGGGCGGTCAAAGGGCAAACACTAAGAGGAGCGAACTGCCTTGGGCAAGACCAATGGTTTTTGAAAACTAGGGGCAAAACAACCGAGTGGGACACAACTAGGGGCATAGAAATATGTAGCGACTCGACCCGAATGGATCAAGTCTCCGTGCTTAAGTGTCATCCCTGGATCGGTATGCTGACACACACAGTACTCGAGGATTTATAACAGAGGTAAATCACATGTATAAAGTAACGCAAATACTATTACCTCAATCCAAATAGCGGAAGTAACAAGGTTGTGGATTCCCATCAACACCAACGCCAAAGTTGAGTGTAGAAATCGTAACCCTAACGTATCGCTTACTCGTCAGAAGATCCCGCAACATGAGACGTCAGACCACAAAGGGTCAGTACATTGAATGTACTGGCAAATTCACACCATAGGATAATGATGACTAAAGGATATCACTACATGCATATTTGGCTGGTGGAAAACTCTATGGTTATAATGTTTTTGCAAAAAGCCAATTTTTCCCTACTGCAAAGGAATAAATTTTATTTAACTATCATGGTGGTTGTTAAACATTGAGAATGGTTGACGGCATTCTCAATCCCAATTAAAAATATCATCATTAAAACCCATCAAAATTAATTATAAGTAACATGATGAGATCAACATGATAATCCAAGAACTAGATACTCAAGATGTCCATAACCGGGGACACGGCTAATCATGATTAGTTTGTACACTCTGTAGAGGTTGCGCACTTTTCCCCACATGACTCGATCTCCTCCGTTGGTTTTCTCGCACTACATGGTGTTTGAGAAACGAATGACCGAGACATAGTCTTTCAGAAGCGCTAGCACCTTACGATGGGTAGATCGGTACACCTACTTTCCCCTACATTTGCTAGTCTACCACTATAAGAGTTCGCACGACTTAATCAGCTATGCTAGAGCCCATAATAGCATGTGGCTGCACACGGAAGTTTCTAGCATGAATAATCTTATGATCCCTTTGAGCCTGGGTGGCGGTCCAAAAAGAAACAGGCAATCCTGGAATAACCAGGTACCTCAATCCACCCAGATGTGTATTAATGTTGCCACCTTAAATAACCATTAATTAACAATCTCACATCTGTCATGGAAAATCACTCACCCAATCCACGTCTACTTGCATAGCATGTCAAAAATAAGAAAACGAAGAAGTAACTCCCAAGGGTTTGATAATAAAACAGGTAATAGGTACTACCTCAATCTACTTCCCAAAACCCACAATTTAATTAGATCCTAATCATGCAATGTTTGAGGATTGATCTAATGCATAAAAACTGGGTAGTAAAGAGGTATGATCAAAGTGTGAACTTGCCTGCAATGTTGATGAAGATGCTTCGCACTCAAAACTCTGGATGGTTCTACTCGTCAGACTCAGGTCAATCTATCGTAAGCAATCAATAGTAACCACACATAAGCAATCACTCAAAAGATCGGGAAGAACGAAGAAAACAATTCAGAAAACATCAAAACCAAGCAAATAACTCTTGCAACATAAAACTATTTCTAACAGTACCAAAATTATATGAATTTGGCCTTATCAGAAAGTTTAGGTCAAGAGCTTCGATTTGCAAAAAGAATAAACTCAAACGGAGTTATAAAACTCAAGTTACGATCAAACAAAGTTCAAATTCAAATCTGGTCTAATTCAAATTTTAAACTTTCAAAAACATGTTTGACTTGTATTACTGGATAGAGGAGATCGTAACGAAGAAGTGAGCGTTGATTTCATCTAATTTGGATGAACGAGTAAAAAGTTATGAGCGTTAGAAGTCCACGGGCTAAACTGTAAAATAAAACAACTATAACTAGGTCCCTGACAGAAAACTTAAAATAAAAGAAAAAGACTAAATAGCGAACGTTCATTACAGAACCTAATCTAATGAATTTGTTCACTGTAACCTAAACTAGCGAATGCTCACTATTTAAACTAAATAAATAAAACGGGTTTTTAAATGAAAACCGAAACCCTAAAAAACCCAACCAGGCGGGCTTATTAACAGTTCACAGGTTCGGCCTTGGCCAGCGGTTAGAGTCGGCGACGAGGGAAAGACGGCGGCGGCGGCGTCGGCTACGGACGGGATGGCGGCTCTGGGGCTCGGCGGCGCCGGGCAGAGACACCGGGACGGGCTGCGCGTCGCGGTGAGGAGGATGGCGGCGTCGGCGGCGGTCCACGGTGACGGGACGGAGCAGGGTGGAGGCGGCTCCGGCGAGATGCGTGGCGGCGGCGCAAGATGCGGCGCGAAGCGAGGAGAGAGAGGGGTCGGCGGCGCGCGGTATTTAAGGAGGGCGGGGCGGCTCCGTGGCGTGGGCGAGGGGGCAGAAGAGGCCGGGGCGGGCACGGCCTCCCATGGCGGCGCGGCGGCGTGCCCGAGCGGGACTCCCGCTCGGGAAGGAGAGGGGCGGCGCTGCTGGGCCGCGGCTGCGGTCGGGCCTTGGGCCGGCCCAGAGCGGTGGGGAAAGTTTTTTTTAAACAATTGTTTTCTAAAGAAAAGAAATAAAACTAAATAAATCAAAATATACTATAGGCGTATAATATATCAAAATTTTCAGAAAAAGATTTCCTACGAGCTGAACATTTTTCTAGAATCAAATAAAATCCACACAAATTCAAATAATTCAAATAATGCTACTGGTTCAATAAAACCTAATAAAAACCATTTTAAAAATACCAAAATGAATTCAAATTTATTTCTCTCCAATTTTCTATTATAGGGAATCATGTTACCCTAATTTCTGTATTTTTTATTTTTGGAGAAAAATAATTTGAATAAAACTCAAATAACTCCAAATTGAAAATAAATTCAAAAAAAACTTTGAATTTAATTCTTTGAAACTCCCAACTCATATTTCATATGTTTTGAAGAAGTCATTTTTATCTTCGCTCGTGAAAATCATTGAGTTGCATAAAGTTCTGGGTTGGAAATATTTTCCAAATGAAATTCAAATATTTTCAACACCCCTTGTCATTTAAATAAATGGAAGAAGTCATGTCATCTTCTCTCCAGGGTTTTGTGGTGAAAAGAATTTGAATTCACGGAGATCATAAAAGAAAAATGAAAGTTTGGAAAGTCCTTTTATTCCCTCTCATTTAACTTTCAAAAAGTTTCAAATTTCACTCAATTTCACACAATCAATCAAACAATCAATCAAATCTATCTATTTATTATAACATTCCAAAATTTAGAATTTTGGGATGTTACAAACCTACCCTTTAAAATGAATCTCGTCCTCGAGATTCGGAGAGGCTAGAAAGAAATAGGTTAGGTTTGGGGTCTTCTCAAATCCATCGATCATCAGGGGGTCTCGGTTGCTACCACTCTTAGAAGCATTGTTACGGTTTCATCAAAACTCATATACTCCATCCTTATTACTGACAGTGTCGGTCTTCTCAGATCGTAAGGATAATTCCTTCTCTGGGCTCTTCCGGTAGTGGCATAACCTTTTCCTCAATTCTTTTGTCCTTTTTCCTCTTGGTAAGGTTATTCCGAGATTGGGTCTTCTTAGTTGACGGGTCTGGCGCCAATACTAAACAACTATAGATATCTCATGGTGGTCAACCATTTATGGTTTCTCCTGCAGGAAATGGGTCTGGGTTTAACCTCACCGTATAACCTACGGTTGGCAACAACGTCCGTGTACAAGGGAAAAATACCTATACCATTCTAAGGTTTAAACAAGGTTTTGATCATCGTCTCTCTACTATAGGTAAGTCACTCAGATTTACCATCCCATATAGCAACGCGAATAATAAGAGTAAGTCGGTATGGTGATCAATCCAGCCCGCACCCAAATCATTACCTTGTACATGGTTTAGCGAATCTCGCATTCTAACACTCGGTCATCCTCACAAGCATTGCCGAATTTTCTCTTGTCGACGAACCAAGTTCGGATAAATCCATTGATTTTGCAAGCCAGACAAACATCTATTGTTGCTTCACAACTCTCAGGTTTTGCGTTACTCCTATAAGATCGTCCATCGATAAAATCGTAACTTCTTCCAGGGTTTTTCCTTCAGCAAGAAGAATGTGCTTGCTTCTTGGCGTGTCCTGGGCCCGTGGGTTATGGCCCATCTCATCACTTGTAGTCCTTGAACTTATCCTCGGGCTTCTGATCATTATGCCAACTTCCAACTTCCTAGTATTCTTAAATCCATCCAATTGTATTGTCTTCCTTCCTTCTATTGGCACCAAACTAAAACGTGATTACTCAGACTCAAAGATGGAGTTCTGCTTGCTCCATAATCAACATTCTACCTCCTTTATATCCAATAGTACTTCATCTCTTCATCCTCGTGGGATGTCCCACATACCGTGATAAAAACTTATACTTATGAAGTCCATACTCCACTTCATGGAACATCATTATCCTTTCCAGGTCAAGCGTCCCACAGGGAGTATTGGCCATCTCTGCATGGCACTTCTTCAACTG
Organism: Aegilops bicornis; assembly: GCA_021605145.1. Classification (NCBI taxonomy): domain Eukaryota; kingdom Viridiplantae; phylum Streptophyta; class Magnoliopsida; order Poales; family Poaceae; genus Aegilops; species Aegilops bicornis. Next base: position 327,549,860 of record CM038674.1, on the reverse strand, counting down.
GAAAACGTGAAACACATCATGAACTCCTGACAGTCCTTCGGGTGACTCCAACTTGTTAGCCAATTCTCCCATACGCTCCAAACTCAGTATGGTCCTACAAATCTTGGGGCTAACTTTCCCTTAACTCTGGATCGTTTAACTCCTCGCAGAGGGGACACACGAAGACATGCTCTGTCTCCAATTTCATAGACTTCCTCCTTGCGTTTTTGAGACTGCATAGCTCTTCTGCCAGGACTGAGCTACCTTCGGTCTATTTCGAATCAACTTAACATTCTCTTCTGACTCCTTGATCACATTTGGTCCAAACAACTGACGGTCTCCAACTTCATCCCACATCAACGGTGTCTGGCTCCTTCTCCCATACAACGCTTCAAAAGGGGTCATCTTCAAACTGGCTTGGTAACTATTGTTGTATGAGAACTCAGGGTAAGGTAGATTATCATCCCTACTAGATCCATAATCTAGCGCACACGCTCTCAACATGTCCTCCAGAATCTGATTGACTCTCTCGGTCTATCCGTTTGTCTGCGGATGAAAGGCTGTACTGAACTCTAGCCTAGTACCCAAAGTCTGGTGCAGCTGATTCCAAAACTTTGAGGTAAACTGTGTTCCTCTATCTGATACGATGGTCCTCGGAACTCCATGTAGACATACGATCCTGGTCAAATATATCTTGGCCAACTTCTCACTTGTATAGGTGGTTTTCACTGGGATAAAGTGAGCCACTTTGGTCAAGCAAATCAACTACTACCCAGATAGAATCATATCCCGATCGGGTTCTGGGAAATCCGGTAATGAAATCCATGCCAAGCTTATACCATTTCCATTCGGGTATCGGCATAGGCTGTAGTAATCCCGCTGGCTTCTGATGCTCTGCTTTTACTCTCTCTGGCGTACATCACATACGGCTACATACTCCGCAATTTCCTTCTTCATACCAGTCCACCAGAAACACTCCTTCAAATCCAAATACATCTTGGTGTTTCCAGGGCGAATCGAGTATGGTGAGTCATGAGCCTCCTGAAGTATTAACTTCCTGATCTCTGCATTATTGGGTACATGTACACTATCCTCAAACCATAAGGTGTCGTGCTCATCCTTACGAAAACCTTTGGCCTTTCCTTTGCTCATCCTTTTCTTTTTTACCTCGGCAATCTCTTTGTCATCCTTCTGAGCTTCACGGATCTTTCCCAACAATGTAGACTGAACTTCCATTGCTGCAACAAAACCTTTGGGAACAATCTCCAACCGAAGTTCCCTGAGATCCTCGGCTAACTCCTTTGGTAATCCTCTGCTTATGATGGTATTCGTCCTTATTTTGTTTATGGTTGTGTCCTATTTCTCCACAAAGCTTGTATGCACAAGGTTTCTTCATATCCTTTCGATAAGGCCTCAACTTCTAGGACACAAGACGAGATCTTTGTAGAGTCAACTTAAATTCTTCCCAAGTGGTTACTCCTTGCCATCCATTGATGGTTTGGTACATCCTCCACCAAGTAGCAACACCTCTTTCAAAGCCTTTGAAGAGCATCTTTGGTTCATATACTTTCCAGCTATAGTGTTATTCTTCATATGATCTTCCATGTTCTAAATCCATCGGTCTGTCTCCAATTGACTCAACGGTCCAGAAAATACAAGCTCAACTCCATTCATCTTCTATTGGGTCCATGGGTTTTGGGGTGAGATAAGATAGATAGAGAGGGATGCACACAATACAAACAAAAGTTTTGAAAAGGCAGATTTTATTGTGGCTGTCGGAAAACAACAAACAAATGACAGCTCACAATCATCGCATCTAACGTAAGTATATAACAGGGGTTTGGGCTTCTAATTGTCAATAAATCTTCAAAGTCATCAAACTCTTCGATTCTTGTTCATGTATCCGATGGCATCTTCCGATCGTGCTTGTCCTGCTCAAGTTCTTTTGCCAGATCATCTCTGTTGTCGTAAAGTCTCTCATGGCGTCCTTCAATATTTCTATAGTTACGTTCCAACTTCTAGATTTCAACATCCTAGGCATGAACCATGGTACTACTGTCCTTCAGTTCCTGACGAATCTCCGGTATCTCGAGGTTTTGCTCCTCCAGCTTGGTTAGTTTCGGTTTGTGGTCCCGAGTTCTTCTCAAAATACTTCCTTGTCAAAATACGGCTTCCTAAAGGTTCATCTTTAAGCTTCTTGATGTAACACTCCAGATCCTGGTGATACACCAGCTAAGGTTAAAGCTGCATCTTTTGCTAACAGATGATCCATCAGCCTTCCATCCAATCCTTCCATGCATATGCATGCTTAACTCCGCACGATGACACAAAACTTTGAGTTCTAATGCTCCATGTTCCGGTCTTTCTCCGATACACCTTGATCTCGGGTATTGACAGCTTCCATAGTCTGCCAGGTTCCATAAAGGTAGCCTTCCTAGGTCATACTAAATCTGGAAATTCTTCATATCCCTCAAATTCTCCAAGTCTTCGGAGTCTTCACCGTTGTAGTTTCCGTCATTGTAATGCACGGTAAAAATCCTCTTTATTCCAAAGTAGTCTTAGTTGTCCTATATCTTGTACTTCTTGGAGTGGTCTCATCAGCCGAATCTTTGAGTGGTCAAAAGGGGAAAGGGATATGGTCTCACTAAAAGGGAATATTTGAATAAGCTCAGAAGAGAAGAGAGGTAAAAGATCTTTTTGAAAAGGAAAATTTTAGAGAAAATCCTTCCTATGGACTTGCCAGTTTCTAGGGGTCACGTCATACAGTCAACATGTGCTCTGATACCATCTTGTAGCGACCCGACCCGAATGGATCAAGTCTCTGTGCTTAAGTGTCATCCCTGGATCGGTATGCTGACACACACAGTACTCGAGGATTTATAACAGAGGTAAATCACATGTATAAAGTAACGTAAATACTATTACCTCAATCCAAATAGCGGAAGTAACAAGGTTGTGGATTCCCATCAACACCAACGGCAAAGTTGAGTGTAGAAATCGTAACCCTAACGTATCACTTACTCGTCATAAGATCCTGCAACATGAGATGTTGCAGCCACAAAGGGTTAGTACATTGAATGTACTGGCAAATTCACACCATAGGATAATGATGAATAAAGGCTATCACTACATGCATATTTGGCTGGTGGAAAAACTCTATGGTTATAATGTTTTTGCGAAAAGCCAATTTTTCCCTACTGCAAAGGAATAAATTTTATTTAACTATCATGGTGGTTGTTAAACATTGAGAATGGTTGACAGCATTCTCAATCCCAATTAAAAATATCATCATTAAAACCCATCAAAATTAATTATAAGTAACATGATGAGATCAACAGGATAATCCAAGAACTAGATACTCAAGATGTCCATAACCGGGGACACGGCTAATCATGATTAGTTTGTACACTCTGCAGAGGTTGCGCACTTTTCCCCACATGACTCGATCTCCTCCGTTGGTTTTCTCAAGACTACATGGTGTTTGAGAAACGAATGACCGAGACATAGTCTTTCGTAAGCGCTTAGCACCTTACGATGGGTAGATCGGTACACCTACTTTCCCCTACATCCGCTAGTCTACCCTTTGTAAGAGTTCGCACGACTTAATCAGCTATGCTAGAGCCCATAATAGCTTGTGGCTGCACACGGAAGTTTCTAGCATGAATAATCTTATGATCCCTTTGAGCCTGGGTGGCGGTCCAAAAAGAAACATGCAATCCTGGAATAACCAGGTACCTCAATCCACCCAGATGTGTATTAATGTTGCCACCTTAAATAACCATTAATTATCAATCTCACATCTGTCATGGAAAATAACTCACCCAATCCATGTCTACTTGCATAGCATGGAAAAATAAGCAAACGTAGAAGTAATTCCCAAGGGTTTGATAATAAAACAGGTAATAGGTACTACCTCAATCTACTTCCCAAAACCCACAATTTAATTAGATCCTAATCATGCAATGTTTGAGGATTGATCTAATGCATAAAAACTGGGTAGTAAAGAGGTATGATCAAAGTGTGAACTTGCCTGCAATGTTGATGAAGATGCTTCGCACTCAAAACTCTGGATGGTTCTACTAAATGGGACTCGGTCAATCTATCGTAAGCAATCAATAGTAACCACACATAAGCAATCACTCAAAAGATCGGGAAGAACGAAGAAAACAATTCAGAAAACATCAAAACCAAGCAAATAACTCTTGCAACATAAAACTATTTCTAACAGTACCAAAATTATATGAATTTGGCCTTATCGAGAAAGTTTAGGTCAAGAGCTTCGATTTGCAAAAAGAATAAACTCAAACGGTGTTATAAAACTCAAGTTACGATCAAACAAAGTTCAAATTCAAATCTGGTCTAATTCAAATTTTAAACTTTCAAAAACATGTTTGACTTGTATTACTGGATAGAGGAGATCGTAACGAAGAAGTGAGCGTTGATTTCATCTAATTTGGATGAACGAGTAAAAAGTTATGAGCGTTAGAAGTCCAGGGGCTAAACTGTAAAATAAAACAACTACAACTAGGTCCCTGACAGAAAACTTAAAATAAAAGAAAAAGACTAAATAGCGAACGTTCGTTACATAACCTAATCTAATGAATTTGTTCACTCCAGAACCTAAACTAGCGAATGCTCACTATTTAAACTAAATAAATAAAAAAACGGGTTTTTTAACGAAAACCGAAACCCTAAAAAAACCGGCGAACAGGGCGGGCTTATTACTGGTTCACAGCGGGTTCGACGCCGGCGGCGGTTAGAGTCCGGCGACGAGGGAAAGACGGCGGCAACAGCTGCCACGGACGGATCCGGGTTCGGCTCGGCCGGGCAGAGACACCGGAGGGGCGGCGCTTGTCTGGCGAGGAGGATGGCGGCGTCGGCGGCGGTCCACGGCGACGGGACGGAGCAGGGTGGAGGCGGCTCCGGCGAGATGCGTGGCGGCGGCGGCGCAAGATGCGGCGCGAAGCGAGGAGAGAGAGGGGTCGGCGGCGCGCGGTATTTAAGGAGGGCAGGGCGGCTCATGGGCGAGGGGGCGAAGAGGCCGGGCAAGGCACGGCTCCCATGGCGGCGGGCGGGCGTGTTCGAGCGGGACTCCCGCTCGGGAAGGAGAGGGGCGGCGCTGGCTGGTCATGTCGGGCCTTGGGCCGCCCAACAAGATGGGGAAAGTTTTTTTTAAAACAATTGTTTTCTAAAGAAAAGAAATAAAACTAAATAAATCAAAATATACTATAGGCGTATAATAGATCAAAATTTTCAGAAAAAAATTTCCTACGAGCTGAACATTTTTCTAGAATCAAATAAAAATACCAAAATGAATTCAAATTTATTTCTCTCCAATTTTCTATTGTAGGTAATCATGTTACCCTAATTTCTGTATTTTTATTTTTGGAGAAAAATAATTTTAATAAAACTGAAATAACTCCAAATTGAAAATAAATTCAAAAAAACTTTGAATTTAATTCTTTGAAACTCCCAACTCATATTTCATATGTTTTGAAGAAGTCATTTTATCTTCGCTCGTGAAAATCATTGAGTTGCATAAAGTTCTTGGGTTGGAAATATTTTCCAAATGAAATACAAATATTTTCAACACCCCTTGTCATTTAAATAAATGGAAGAAGTCATGTCATCTTCTCTCCAGGGTTTTGTGGTGAAAAGAATTTGAATTCACGGAGATCATAAAAGCAAAATGAAAGTTTGGGAAAGTCCTTTTATTCCCTCTCATTTAACTTTCAAAAAGTTTCGAATTTCACTCAATTTCACACAATTAATCAAACAATCAATCAAATCTATCTATTTATTATAACATTCCAAAATTTAGAATTTTGGGATCTTACAAAATAATTATCCCATATGATTATGCAAAGCAGTATGACAATGATGGTGTGTGTCATAATAAAACAGAACGGTGGAAGTTGCATGACAATATATCTCGGAATGGCTATGGAAGTGCCATAATAGGTAGGTATGGTGGCTATTTTGAGGAAGATATAAGGTGGCTTATGCGTGAAAGAGCGTATCATATCACGGGGTTTGGATGAACAGGTGAAGTTTGCACCAACTATCAAGGTGAGAAAGGTCAGTGCACGACACCGAAGTGTGTAGCAATGGTAGAAGGGTGAGAGTGCGTATAATCAACATTAGTCATAAAGAACTCACATACTTATTGCAAAAGTTTATTAGCCCTCGAAACAGAGTACTAATACGCATGCTCCTAGGGGTATAGATCGGTAGGAAAAGACCATCGCTCGTGCCCGACCGCCACTCGTAAGGAAGACAATAAAAAATAAAGCATGCTCCAACTTCATCACATAACTAGAGAACATACATGCATGCTTCAAGAATCACAAATCTTAACACAAAAATTATTACTAATCCATAATTACTCACTAGCGTGACTCTAATATCGCCATCTTTATATCTCAAAACAAATTCAAGGAATCAAACTTCTCATATATTCAATGATCTTCATGAAAGTTTTTATTATATCCCTCTTGAATACCTTATCATATTAGGACTAAATTAATAACCCAAGAAAATTGCCATACTATATATAAGACTCTCAAAATAATACAAGTGAAGCATGAGAGTTCATCAATTTCTTCAATATAAAACCACCACCGTGCTCTAAAAAGATATAAGCCAAGCACTAGAGAAACTACCTAGCTCAAAAGATATAAGTGAAGCACATAGAGTATTCTAATAAATTCATGATTAATGTGTCCCCATAAAAAGGTGTGTACAACAAGGATGATTGTGGAAAACTAAAAAATTAAATACTCATATAATACAAGACACTCCAAGCAAAACACATATCATGTGGTGAATAAAAATATATCCTCAAGTAATTTACCGATGGATCGTAGACAAAAGAGGGGATGCCATCCGGGGCATCCCCAAGCTTAGGTGCTTGGTTGTCCTTGAATATTACCTTGGGGTGCCTTCTGCATCCCCAAGCTTAGGATCTTACCACTCCTTATTACATAGTCCATCAAAACATCACCCAAAATTTGAAAACTTCACAACACAAAACTCAACAGAAAACTCGTGAGATCCGTTAGTGAAACAAAGCAAATAACCACTTTTAGGTACTATTGTAAAGTCATTGCAATTTTATATTGGTGTTATATCTACTGTATTCTAACTTCTCCGTGGTTGATAGCCCCTGATACTACCCATAGATCCATCAAAATAAGCAAACAACACAATGAAAAAAGAATCTGTCAAAAACAGAACAGTCTGTAGTAATACGGACTTTAGCCAAACTTCTGAAACTCCAAAAATTCTGAAAAATTAAGACAGCGTGAGCAATTTGTATATAAATAAATCATAAAAAAGTTAGAGCTTTTCGTTGCTCCAGCAGATCAAATCAATTCTGTTACTGGGTGCAAAGGTTTCTGTTTTCTCACAGAATCAAATGAACAATCTTCCAAACCACCCCAAAGGTCTTACTTGGCACAAACACTAATTAGAACACTAAAAACAATAATAACAGAAGTATAACTGCATATTTATTGAAAAATAGAAGCAAAAACATAAAAATAAAATTGGGTAGCCTCCCAACAAGCGCTATTGTTTTATGCCCCTAGCTAGGCATATTGCATAGATCTAGGTATTGTCATCTTTGGTATTCAATCCATAATTTTCCCTCATAAAAGATTCATATGGCAACTTAATTTTCTATATTGGAATGTGTTCCATGCCCTTCCTTAATGGAAATTGAAATCTAATGTCTCCTTCCTTCAGATCGATAATTGCACTGATCGTTCTAAGGAAAGGTCTACCAAGAATAATAGGGCATGTAGGATTGCAATCTATATCAACCACAATAAAATCTACGGGCACATAATTCCTATTTGCAGCAATAAGTACATCATTAATCCCTCCCATATGTTTCTTAATAGTGGAAATCGTCTAAGTGCAAATTTAAGGAACAATCATCAAGTTTGTGGAAACTTAGCAGATCACATTAAGTTTTCGGAATAGTGGAAACGCTAGCACCCAAATCACCCAAAGCATTGCATGCATAATATTTAATCTTAATCTTAATAGTAGGTTCCCATTCATCATAAATCTTTCTAGGGATTGAAAGTTCCAATTCAAGTTTTTCTTCAAAAGATTTCATCATAGCATCAACGATATGTTTAGTAAAAGGCTTATTTTGATTATAAGCATGAGGTCAAATAAGCATGGATTGCAGCAAGGAAATACAATCTATCAGAGAACAATTATCATACTTAAAGTCCATGAAATCCAAAAGAGTGGGCTCATCACTAGTTAAAGTTTTGACCTCGCCAATCCCACTTTTATCAATTTTTTTCATTAAGATCTTCACCCTACAAATTATCGGGACGCCTTCTAGCTAAAGTAGACTCATATCCAGTCCATTCTTTATCAAGTTTTGTATTAGCAAACAAATATTTAATAGGAGTCAGACCAATCACTTTAAGATCTTCATCAAGATTATCGCAAAAACTAGAAGAACACAGTTTTCCAGCCATTCTCTCTTAGCACGCATCCTAGAGGTTCTCTCCATACTTTAATTAATAGAAATTTGGATAGGTTTTAGAGACTCATTAATATCAAGCTTGGGTGGCATAGATCTAATCTTAAAAGAATCATCTCATGAAAAATTATATCGACATTTCTTGCCAAATCATCAATCTTAAGATTTTTTTCTTCTACCATAGCATTGAAAATATTTTTGGATTTTATAAAATCTTTAATATCATTCTCAAGATCAGAGGGTATATTATTATAATTTCCATAAGAATTGTTGTAGGAATTACCATAATTATTAGAGGAATTACTAGGAAAAGGTCTAGGATTAAAATTACCTCTATACGCGTTATTACTAAAATTGTTCCTACCAACATAATTCAAATCCATAGATCCATTATTATTCTCAATCAAAGTAGACAAAGGCATATCATTAGGATCAATAGGAGCACTCTTGCTAGCAATCAATTTCTTAAGTTCGTCCATCTTTCCACTCAAAGTATTAATTTCTTCATTAGCATGCAATTTTTACTAGTAGAAGATCTTTCGGTATGCCATTGGGGGTAATTTTCCATAATATTATCTAGGAGTTTAGTAGCTTCTCCTAATGTGATTTACATAAAAGCACCTCCCGTGACGGAATCTAAAAGATTTCTAGATGCAAAATTCAATCCCTCATAAAAAATTTGTATGATCATCCACAAACTTAAACCATGAGTAGGGCAATTTCTTATCATCAATTTAATCCTCTCCCAGGATTGTCCATGTTCATGATCAGGTTACTTAAAATTCATTATATCCTTCTGTCGGTGGAAACGACACCTATGGGATCACGGGGAATCCCTTCAACGGTCGGCGGGAGCGGGGCTGTGGAAAGAGCGGGTTTAAGAGATCAACACGGGAGATTTATCCAGGTTCGGGCCGCAACTGATGCATAATACCCTACTCTTGCTGGCTTGTGTTTATTTGGTGTTCTTGGACTAGCTCCAAAGCATGCTGGGTCCAAAAAGTATGAATCCTCTCTCAGTACGCCGCGGGTCTCGTTTTATAGTCAAAGGGGCTGCCAAAGTGGCACACATGAGGTGGAAAGTTGTACATTAGTCAAGTTTATCTCTGGCACCATAGGACAAAATTCATTAAATGCGTTAATTAGGTGTCCTCATACATTATCAGGGACGACAATGAGGAGGTCCCGTCCGTCGCTGCTTCGCCTTGCTTCAACACACGTCCAGGCCAACGAGGCATGCAGCGCCATGTAGGCTGGCAGGTTGCTGAGCTGGTCTGGTGGCAGGGTCTTCACGATGATCTACATGCCACCACGTAGGTGCTTAACTAGTTGGTTTAGGAGCCACACACTGCCACGTGGGTACCTGCTTAGTTGGTGGGTCGGCCACTGAGCTGTGGAGACGTCGGGGGCGGCAAGGCCTTGCCGCGGTCTTGCTGATATTCCCGGCAAGGGTCTTGCTGGGGCCTTGTGGGCGCCCTCGGCAAGAGTCTTGCCAGGGCCTCGTGGGCATCCTCGTCAAGGAGCCTCACAGTTGTCTTGTTTTCTGGTTCCTACCTAGGCCTCGCAGGCCCTTTGTCTTCACAAAGATCTGCATGCCACCATGGAGTTGCCTCCCGAGCCTTAGTTCCAATGTGGTTGACGGCGTCAGGACTTTTATACTCAAGGGTGGCATCCCCATTGGTGTTGGGAAAGTTTCCCCGGCGAGGCTCTTACCGGGGCCATGAAGGCCGCCCCAGCAAGGGCCTTGCCAGGGGAGTTCCACCTCTCCCCTCTGTTCTTCATGCTTCTGGTCTTGAGCATGGCTCTGGTAGTCTTCTGTCCCGTCAAGCGTGGGTGTGGGTGCGTGGCTACGACTGCCCGCGCACAAGTTAATGGGTGCAAAAAGGACCCCTACTTTTGTACACCGACAGGAGCCCCCGGGCCTAGGCCACATATAAGCGTGGGGCGTTTATTGGGCCAAGCCCAGAATGGTGCGTGGGTGCACCCGTGGCGGAGTTTTACCGCAGTAACTCCCGCGCCAGTTGTTGCTCTTCCCCATGATCTATGTTGAATGCGTGACGTGGGGGTCATGCGTGGGGCGGTTGCAGCTCGCCTACATCACACCATGGTAAATGGTAAAGAGGCGGCCCGCGCCTTCCCCATAAAAAGGAGACCGCAGGCGCGCTGCTCATTTACCCCATGTGCCTTCTCCAATCTCGTAACCGCCGCTCCCTTATTCCTCCTCAAGCTCTTGCCTTTGCTCGCCGCCACTGCGCCCTCACTGCCCTTAATCTTCCATCCCCTCTCAATCGCCATGGCGCCCAAGACAGGCAAAGGAAAAGGGGTGTCCAAGGACGTCGGGGAGAATGAGGCGCCGGAGAGCGAGTTGGCGGTGCTGCAGACGCAGCACGCCTATTTCCCCTCGATGGTCGATGCGGTCCATCTCAGGGACTACTCCAAGCCCCTATGGGGGAGGGAGACGACGGGGCACCCTGCCACGCACATCATCCCTATCGATTTCGCCAAGGCCGGCCCAAATCGGTATCCCTTCTTCGTCGATGACTTTTCTTGCGGGCTCTGATGAGGACATGACTACCTTGGATACGACAAAAAATATTGCATACATGCATATTTGTCAAGTGATTTCTAGTGCAAACTATTCAATAATCTATTTATGTTATCCAGAACAAAAATACTTCACACACTTTTGTTTTTTGGTCTAACTGCAGGTGTATGGGACATTTGTGCAATCCACATATGAAGATAAGGGAAATGGAGAAGTTTAGATTCTGTTTATCACGTCACTTTTGGGCCAAGAGAAGATAGAGTCCAAGTCTCTCACGTTCTGGATTTAGATTCGGACTCACCGACATACCTGACTCAAAACACCATCAACTTTTTCATACGGAATCTGAATTGGGTGATTCTTTTTTTATTGGAAAGTAGATTTCGTGCTCTTTCCAACCCAATTGTCACCTTAAAATTCATCCGGAGTGTCGATATATCGACGAAACAATCTGACGTTGCAGCAAAATCTGAGTCAAACAACAAGTCCAAAGGTGTTGCATCACCTCCACTTGGGCCCATGAGCCTTGTATGACCTAGGGTTAGTTTTAGGCTGCCTTGGGACGTCCTACCACCTCCTTGGCCGCCACCCCTTGCTCCTATATAAGTAGATCCATCTAGTAGCTTTTTCCTTGGGATTTGTTTAGTTAAAAGTTAGCCATCGCAACTTCGTGTTCTTCATTTGTGTCCAACGACCAGACCAAGATCGCTTTTGGATCCTCACCTTTATCAATACTTCATCTATATTCGCAATATTCAGATTGCATTATCATATTCTTGCTTGTTCTTCGATTGCGTGCAGGAATAGACCTTCGTGGTCAGGTTGATCGTGCTCCGGCGTGGTCAATAACCTCTCAGAGTTGGTTTAGCGATTGCTAAGGCGTAACGTCGTGCACGTTTTTAGTCAGATCGTCAAAGTCGTCTGCACCAAATCGATAGTTATCATCTCATCGAAAGATCGGGACCCTCGCCTCTATCAAGTGGTATCAGTTTTCAGGTTGCTCGGTGAGAATTTCCATTTTTCTAGATTAGATTTATTTTCTTACACATTGTCCAAGAAAAAGCCAAAAAACAAAGTTAGATCTAGTCATCCTTTGTCCAAGCCAGTCTGAGCCTTTGCAATTTTCTTTTTATTGCTTACATAGTTGAATTATTGGTTGCATCGTCGTGTCGAGTTGCTGGTCTTAGTGTCTAGTTCATTTAGAATTTTGAGTTATGTTCACATTAGTCACGCCGCCGTTGCATCGTTATCCCTTCCGCTGTCCACCACTCATCCATCAATTTTCACCACGTGCTACCCACCATTTATTGTCATAATCATAGTTGAGATCGTTCACATCTTCACTTGATCCAATCTGCATCTTATCTAGTTTGTTTGGAAAAGAGGGAGAAAAAAAGACAGAGAAAAAAAGTAAAAAAAAAGTCAGAAAAAAGAGAGAAAGAAAAAGAAAAAAGCGTGAGGAAAAAAAGAGAGAAGAAAAAAATAGAAAATTTGGATCTATCTACACTCAATCTCGTAGTTGAATTCGGATTGGAATCTATTTTGTGCACTGTTCAGTAAAACAGGCATAACTTCCTCATACGGAGTCCATTTTGGTTCCATGGGTACTCAAATGAAAGCTCGAGACGAGCCGCATCTAAATAGTTGCAGAAGATTGTTCAATATTTGACACCTCAAAATTGGGTTCCAAATAGGTATTTTTGCCCTCCGAAGTTTGCGGCATAGCTTATTCCAGTTTTTCAAGCCAGTTTTAGAATTTTTTGACTCCTCATATCAACTCAGAGTTGAGTGATTCGTTTTGCGTTTGAAATCTTGAGTCAGTGCCATTCTTGAGAAAAATTATTAGAAAATTAGCACAAACTTTTCCAGAGAAAAGTTGGAGAGAAAGTTGTTGATATATCCTGCTTGGTTGTGGTTTCACATCATTATCTTTACTGCTATTGTGATCTTCACTTATCTCTTGCTGTCCAGAGGTACTTCATATCCTTTATTGATGCTAGTTGTGCTATGTCGTGACCTTATTAGTGTTCTAGGCTCGCGTCTCTAGTCCGGTCTAGCCTAGGACCAGCACAATACCGTCGTAGAGCGTTTATTCAACATTGCATCTCTAAATTGATTATTGCTAATCTTTTGCTACCATATATAGCCAACCTAGCTCCACATATTTCTACACCGTGTATACTTACGTTCCCCTGGCAATCGCTTTACACAATCTTCGGAGTTATTTGACGCTGCTGGATGCCTGTCACCACCTGCCGCATGGTAAGAACTTGTAAGATATTGATATTTGCTTTACTATGAGCACTTTACAACCACATCCTAGTAGTTCATAGGAATATTATTCTTGAATTTTTTCTCTTGTTTCTACTAATCATGACAGGTTCCGGAGATTGAAGTTCTTGGACGACGGACACATCTTCACCATCACGAGAGTTGGGGCAACACACACAAGCACATGGCCAGGTTATATATTTACCGTCATTTGAGGGTAGATTTAATCCTGCTATTTATCTAGCTTGGGAACTTGAAGTAGAACAAGTTTTTAGTCACCATGACTTTTCTAAACTTGAGCGAGTACGAGCTGCCACTAGAGCATTCTTGGTTTTGCTTACATTTGGTGAAGTGTGCATTGTAAGAAAAAACATTGATAACCAACCCATAACTTGGAAAGATTTGAAATATGTAATGAGACAACAATTTTTCCCTCCTTACTATAAATGCGTGAATTTTTTCGCAAATTTGAACAATTTAAACAAGGCAACAACATTGTTCATGCTTACTACCAAGAGTTCAAATCTTATATGCGTCATTGTGACATAGAAGAATCTGTGGATGATACAATGAATAGATTTTTTGGTGGTTTGAACCATGATATTCAGGCAAGATTTCGGTATATTCCTCGTTGCATTACTGGTATGTATGTTCGTGCTTGTACCTTTGAGAGACAGTTACAAAAGGATGCATTGGGTGACTACAACAATTACTATTCCAATTCATGCTCACTACCATTGGTTGATTCCTCTACCGTTGCACCTACTAGAGTGGCCACACCTCAGATTATGAGTGCGAAATCATCTCAAGCGTATGGTACATTGTCATTGTCTATACCTACATCAGCTACGTCTTTGCAACAAGGTAATAGTAAAGGTATTGATGATATAACTTCACATGAGAATGATGCATCCCTAATTAACTTAAATACAACATGTGTTGAGTTACTTGTTGATTTGAGCATGCCACCTATTTTAGAGAATCATGTTACTGTCATGAATGCATCATGTGATCAAACAACTAAAATACCAACAATTTTGAGTGCGCCCATTGAATTAACTGTAGATGTCAAAGAACCATGTGAATCAGGAAATAAATCAGATTTGGATCAAATACATTTTAAAATAATTGTGCCAATGTATAATCATTTTGATATGAACTCTAATCTTGGTGATCATTCTATGTCAAATTACTTATTGCATGTTTCCTTATTTAAGCATGTTGTAACATATAAATTTGATGCACGTAAGGTTTATTCACCAATGTTGGGATGGTTTAATGATGAATATTGTCAATCTTTTGATATGAATAAGAGCTTCACTTATATGTGCAAACTGAGTTGCAATATTTTCATGCCTTCTACTTATGATAATATTTTGGCTTTATATTTTATTATCTATGAAAGTTACTCATGTATACATGTGTCATATGTGCAAAAATCAAGGGAAGTAAAAATGGATGACATATACATATACAACATGTACTTCTTGTCTCTTTTGTTAGCCACATTTCAGATTAAGCAACGCTGAGGACGGCTTTGTTTTAAAGAAGGAGAGGATGATGAGGACATGACTACCTTGGATACGACCAAAAATATTGCATATATGCATATTTGTCAGGTGATTTCTAGTGCAAACTATTCAATAATCTATTTATGTTATCCAGAATAAAAATACTTCACACACTTTTGTGTTTTGTCTAATTGCAGGTGTATGGGACATTTGTACAATCCACATATGAAGATAAGGGAAAAGGATAAGTTTAGGTTATGTTCAAAAAGTCCTCTCACATCACTTTTGGGCCAAGAGAAGATATAGTCCAAGTCTCTCACGTTCTGGATTCAGATTCGGACTGCACAGACATACCTGACTCAAAACGCCAACAACTTATTCATACGGACTCTGAATTGGGTGATTCTTTGTTTCATGGAAAGTAGATTTCGTGATCTTTCCAACCCAATTGGATTCACCTTCAAATTCATCTGTAGCGTTGACATACCGATGAAACAATCTGACGCTGAAGGTGAATCCGAGTCAAACAACAAGTCCAAAGGTGTTGCATCACCTCCACTTGGGCCCATGAGCCTTGTACGACCTAGGGTTAGTTTTAGGCTGCCTTGGGACGTACTTCCACCTCCTTGGCCGCCACCACTTGCTCCTATATAAGTAGATCCATCTAGTAGATTTTTCCTTGGGATTTGTTTAGTTAAAAGTTAGCCATTGCAACTTCGTGGTACTTCGCTTTGTGTCCAACGACGGACCAAGACCGCTTTTGGATCCCCACCTTTATCAATACTTCATCTATATTCACAATATTCAGATTGCATTAACATATTCTTGCTTGTTCTTTGATTGCGTGCAGGAATAGACCTTCGTGGTCAGGTTGATCGTGCTCCGGCGTGATCAATAACCTCTCGGAGTTGGTTTAGCGATTGCTAAGGCGCAACGCCATGCACGTTTGTAGTCGGATCGTCAAAGTCGTCTCCACCAAATCGATAGTTATCATCTCATCGAAATATCGGGACCCTCGCCTCCATCAGGCTTTGCCCCCCTTTCTCTGATTTCTTCAACGACATCATGCACACCTACGGCTTTCACCTCCTCGACTTTACGCCAAATGTTGTGGCGTGCATGGCCCTCTTCACCCATCTATGCGAGGGCTTTGCCAGAGTGCTCCCCAGCACGGGGCTCTTCCGCCACTACTTCTATCCTCACATCCAGCCAGGGGATGCCATTTCTGGGTGCATCACCTGGATCCCGAGGACCCAGGAGAAGGGCACGTACTCGGAGGGTGCCCAGAAGGAGAGGTGGGACGAGTGGCGGGGCTGGTGGCTCTGGATCAGTGAGGAGGATCCGCAGGAGTTCTGCCGAGTTCGTCAGAGCCCGCCGACCCACCGCAAGGACTGGAGCGACCTCGACGCCAATGACAAGAAGCTCACGGTCGCCACCACTAGGATCCATCACCTCACCATGGCCGGGCTTACCCTCGAGATGATTGGAGCCGATTTCATCTGTCATCGAATCGCCCCGCTGCACAACAAGGGGAGGCCGGCCTGGGACTTCAGGAATGTGGCCGATGTCATGAGGCTCCGCCCTGGCCTAAAGCATAACTTCACGGTGCTGGGGCATGCCCATTTTTTCTAGAGGCTCTTCCAGCTCAATGTGGATGACGATGGCTGGGCTGAGAGAACCGGCAGGGCTGCGAAGACCGGCAAGGCCATCAAGGGGCCCTTGTTTGGGTTGCCGGCGGGAGAGGTCCCGCTGAGCAACAACTCTTGCTAGTCCGCTATCATTGCCATGATGCCGGACTTCAACACGCACGGCCTGGACCCGGCCTAGGTCGAGCCGCCAGCAGAGAAGGTGCAGGAGTTTTTTGACAACTTGTCGGAGGGCTATGTCCGCGACGAGCCGCTGCTCATCCGCGACACCACCGAGGAGGAGCTGGACTACATCGCCGCCAGGGCGGCGGAGGCGGCGCTTGCCAAGGAGGCTGGCAGCGCCAGCGCCGTGGAGGACGAGGCCGACGCGCTCGCGGAGGAGGAGCTCGCCCAGTGGGCGGAGTCTGCCGGGGAGGCCAGTGGCACCGGCGCCGGGGCCCCCTTATTGAAGACGCGGGCGACGAGTCGCTCAAAGAGGAAACCGAAGCGGATGACCCTCCATCCGCGGGGAAGAAGCGCGTCCTGCAGCGGGCCAGCTGCAGCGAGTCGGTCCGGCCTGGCAGGACTGCGCATCGGCAACCGGTTCAGGAGCAGCTCGTGCACCAAACGAGGGCGATGAAGGCCGCGGCAGCGAAGAAGTCGGTGAAGGCCGCGGTGGCAAAGAAGACGGCGACTGCCTCCTCCTTGTACAAGCGGTGCCGCACCCCATCTCCTTCTCCCCCTCCCTCGGACAGCACCCTGGAGGCCGAATTCGACCTCAGATCTTTTAGCCTGAAAAGGAATAGGAAGCCAGTGGAGGGGGAGGTGGCGGATGAGTAAGTATTTTGCTCCCCATCATCTCCTAACCTTACGCCTGCATTATCCTCCTTTGATTTGATGTTATCTTCACAGGGACACAGAGACGCTGGCCTAGAGGGTGGCGAAGAGGGCCAATGCCTCGACGGGCGACAAGCCCCCGGCGGGTACTTCGCGTATGCCGGTGTTGGTGGAGAGCAGTCTGGAGAGTAGCCCCCGACGCAGCCCCTTCTTCAGTCCCCAGCGTGAGTTCATCACTCACTCCTTCACCGATGAACATTGGGGTGTGAATTCTTGATGCTGACCTTGCCGGGTTTGCAGGAGGAGAACGGCAACAGGAGGAGCCACCGAGGAGGGCGTCCCCGGCAAGGGCATCAACCATCGAGCCCACGCATATGGAGGAGGAGGGGGAGAGCTTGGCTACCGGTGGTTCTGCCCCGGCAACGAATGCTGGCGGGGAGGGCGTCACTTCTTCCCAGCCCGGTGTGGGTAAGTTGTTTGCTTCCTGTCCCTTTTCTTTCTTCTTCTTTTTGAACCTTGACCTTGGCCCCATCTCATTCCCCTTTTTGGTATCCAGACCCTTCCTCGGCGGACCGGGAGGATATTGACACCGTCACCGAGGAGGTCGCCAAGGACGCCGAGGCCGAGGCCGACAAAATTGCCGCCGAGAAGGCCGCCAAGACCGCCGCTGAGGAGGCCGCCAAGGGGCCTGCCTGGGAAGCCGGCAAGGCCACTGCCGAGGAGGCCGGCAAGGGGCTGCCGTTCAGGGGGTGGTTGACGACCAACCTTCCTCCTCCGCTGCCCCTGGCTCGAGCAAGTACTTGAGGGTGGGCGACGACCTGTTCGTCCACCTTCCACGGACGGTGAGCACTAGGGCGCGAACCGAGGGGGAGGTGTTTGACGACGAGGCGCTCGCCACCGCTGGGCTTCAGGTTGTTGATGAACCGAGCGCCGGCGGTGGCGTTTCCCAGGAGGAGCAGCTTCTTTAGGCCATCAGCGTCAACTTCCAGAAGCTCTAGGCGCTCCATCGTGCCCGCCTGGACAAGGCAAAATCCAGGATGGTGGCGGCGGACAAGGCGGGGGCAGACCTTGAGGAGCGCGTCGCCGAGACGCAGGCCTGGTTCCGCGAGGCCCATGAAGAACTGAGGAATTCCCAGGGTTTGCTGGCTCAGCGCAAATAGGAGCTCATCCTAAAGCAGGCTGACGTCGAGAATCCCCAGGAGGCACTGAAGGAACAGGCCGCCAAGGACGAGGCTGCTCGGCAACAGCGCCAGGCTCTGCTGAACTCGCAGGAGGAGGAGCTCACCGCCCGTGAGGAGGCGCTCGCCGCCTCACTCCATGGCAAGGATGAGGAGGTCGAGAAGCTCGTCATGCAGCGGACACAGGAGCTGGAGCAGAGGCACAAGGAGGCACTCAATGCTCATGCCCTGGTCCATGCCGACAAGGTGAAGAGGCTGGAGCTGGAGTGGGACGAGCTGAAGAAGGTGGCCTCAGAGCTGACGAAGGAGAGGCACACGGCCAATCGTTCTTTGGCGGATGCCCAGGCCACAGTCTCCGACAAGGCCAAGCTGCTCTCCGAGGCCAACGACTCCATCAATGATCTGAAGTTGAAGCTGGACGGCTTGGAGGGGAAGCTTTCGGAGGCCGGGGCTCATGAGGAGACCTTGAACAAGGTCCTGGAGGACAAGAAGCAGCTGCAGAGGAATGATGCCGCCGAACATGAGGAGTACGCGAAGGGCGTGAACCTTTGGATCAGCCGCCTCATCGACATCGCCGGCAGGATCACCACGAAGCTGGCCGCCATGGGGATGCCAAATGTCAGGTACTCCCTGGAGCCAAACGTGAGTCCCAATGCCAGGCTGACTATGTTCTTCGAGGGCGTCCTGGGAGGCCTGGAACAGCTCCGTTCCAACCGAGCGACCTCTCTGGTCAACGAGGCCCGGAAGCTTACCCGGGGTGCCCTGACCAAGGTCCTCACCAAGGTGGCGTACTGGAACCCCAACTTCGAATTTGCCTCCACGCTAGAGAGCTTGCCGGAGGATGTGGACCTCGCGGCGCTCAAGGAGCGTATCGAGCCCATCATCAAGCGCGTCGACGGGGTCCGGAGGGTGTAGGGCCAGTGTCGAGACTAGGCGCCCCGTTTCCCTTTGCCGCTACGAGTTCATAACCAAGATGATTTTATCTTAAGTTAGAACCTCCGCAACAATTGATGTAATATAACTCTGCAGTACTTTTTAAAACAATGCATGCTATTTTCCTGTTCGATCTTTCCTGGTAGGTATGCCCTACGCTTAGTTGGACAGTCTTGCCGGCGCTCAAACCCAAGCTGCGGCGCTTTGAGGATGGATCCTTAGGCTTGCCGTGTGTGCTTGCTGCCGGGCAAACCACCTTACCGCTCTCAGCGCGGCCTCTTGAACTGTTGAGCGGACTCGAAACAGGACAAGGGCATTGCCCATAGCGGATAGGCCACCCTATCGATCTCAATGCGGCCGCTCGAACTGTTGAGCGGACTCGAAACAGAACAAGGGCATTGCCAATAGCGGGAGGGTCCCATCACGTGCAGGTTTTCCATACAAAGAGCGAGACCTTTCAAGGAAAATAACTTTATAAAAGAAAAGGGAATTACTCAAGGTTTTGCGTGACTTAGCTTTTTGCGGCCATGCAGATGATCGTTGCTGCCGCGGACAACACTAGAGTGCGGCTGATTGATGCCGCCTTCTCTTCTCAGGCCACCACGATGAGGGATCGATAGGTTGGCTCCAAAACCGGATTTTCACAGCTTGCGCCACCTACCTGGCGCGCCAAAGATGTCGGCGGAAACGACACCTATGGGATCACAGGGAATCCCTTCTACGGTCGGCGGGCGCGGGGTTGTGGAAAGAGCGGGTTTAAGAGATCAACACGGGAGATTTATCCAGGTTCGGGCCGCAAGTGATGCATAATACCCTACTCCCGCTGGCTTGTGTTTATCTGGTGTTCTTGGACTAGCTACAAAGCATGTCGGGTCCAAAAAGTCCGAATCCTCTCTCAGTACGCCGCGGGCCTCCTTTTATAGTCAAATGGGCTGCCAAAGTGGCACACATGAGGTGGAAAGTTGTACAGTAGTCGAGTTTATCTCTGGCACCATAGGACAAAACGCATTAAATGCGCTACTTAAGTGTCCTCTTTCTTTATCGGAGACGGCAACGAGGCCCGTCTCGTCCGTCTCCACTTCTCCTTGCTTTGACACGCGTCCAGGCCAACGAGGCATGCAGCGCCATGTAGGCTGGCAAGTTGCTGAGCCGGTGTGGTGGCAGGGTCTTCACGAAGATCTGCATGCCACCACGTAGGTGCTTAACTAGTTGGTTTAGGATCCACGTACTGCCACGTGGGTACCTACTTAGTTGGTCGGTCGGCCGCTGAGCTGAGGTGGTGACGGGGCGGCAAGGCCTTGCCACGGTCTTGCTGATATTCCCGGCAAGGGTCTTGCCGGGGCCTTGTGGGCGCCCTCTGCAAGAGTCTTGTTGGGGCCTTGTGGGCATCCTCAGCATGGAGCCTCGCTGTTGTCTTGTTTTCTGGTTCCTACCTAGGCCTCGCAGGCCCTTTGTCTTCCCAACGATCTGCATGCCACCAGGGAGGCGCCTCCCGAGCCTTAGTTGCAATGTGGTTGACGGTGTCGAAACTTTTAGACTCAACGGTGGCGGCCCAGTTGGTGTTGGGAAAGTTTCCCCAACAAGGCTCTTGCCAGGGCCGTGAAATCCGCCCCGGCAAGGGCCTTGCCGGGGGAGTTCCACCTCGCCCCTCTGTTCTTCATGCTTCTGGTCTTGAGCACGGCTCCGATAGTCGTGTGTCTTGGCTTCCTCTTCTGTCCCGCCAAGTTGGTTATGGGTGCGTGGCTCATCTGCCCACGCACAAGTAAAGGGGTGCAAAAAGGACCCCTACTTTTGTATACCGACACATTCCTAATAGAGATGATCTTAGCGGGAGGAAAATACTTGGATATAAAAACATCCTTACACTTATTCCACGAATCAATACTATTTTTAGGCAAGGATGAAAACCAAGTTTTAGCACGATCTCGTAGTGAGAACGGAAATAGCTTCAACTTAACAATATCATTATCCGCATCTTTTTATTTTGCATATCACACAATTCAAAGAAAGTATTTAGATGGGATGGGACATCTTCATCAGGACAACCAGAAAATTATTCTTTCATAACAAGATGCAACAAAGCGGCAGTAGTTTCATAAGATTCCGCACTAGTGGCAGGAGAAATCGGAGTAATAATAAAATCATTATTATTTGTGTTGGAAAAATCACGCAACTTAGTATTTCCTTGATAATTCATGATGAAGCAAGCAATCTAGCACACAAACAAATGAAGAGCAAATGAAAAGGCGAACGAAAAGAAGTGGAACAAAAAGGCAAATATGTTTGTGTTTTTCTGAAAAAGTTTTAGAAGTGGGGGAGATGGAAATGAGAGGCAAATGGCGAATAATGTAAATGCAAGAGATGAGAGCTTATGATAGGTACTTGGTAGGCTTGATGTAGAACCTCCCCGGCAACGGTGCCAGCAATTCTTCCTGCTACTTCTTGAGCTTGCGTTGGTTTTTCCCTTGAAGATAAAAGGGTAATGCAGCAAACTCGACATAAGTATTTCCCTCGCTTAAGGACGAAGGTATCAATCCAGTAGGAGGAACACACAAGTCTCCAATGATAGAACCTGCACAAACAAACAAATACTTGCATCCAACGTGATAAAGGGGTTGTCAATCCCTTCACGGTCACTTGCAACGATGAGATCTGATAGAGATAGGTATAAAAGATAAATAAAAGTGCAAAATAAAGTAAAGGTAAATAAATTGCTGCAAGGTATTTTGGGGTTTTTGGTTTTATTGATATGAAAATAATAAGATAAAAGATAGACCCAAGGGCCATTCACTAGAGGCTTCTCTCTTGAAACAATGCATACGGTGGGTGAACATATTATTGTTGAGCAATTGATAGAAAAGCAAATAATTATGATGATATCTAAGGCAATGATCGTGAATATTGGCATCACATCCTAGGCCGACTCCTGTCTGCATCTACTACTATTACTCCACACATCGACCGCTATCCAGCATGCATCTAGTGTATTAAGTTAACAAGAACGGGGTAACACCTTAAGCAAGATGACATGATGTAGAGGGATTGATCCAATCAATATAAAAAAAACCATCTTTTTAGCGTTAATGGCAACAATACAAATACGTGCCTCGCTACCCCTTCTGTCCCTGGGTGATGACACCGCAAGATTGAACCCAAAACAAAGCACTTCTCCCATTGCAAGAAAAATCAATCTTGTTGGCTAAACCAAATCAATAGATCGGAGAGAAATACTAAGCTACTTTAATCATGCATAAAAGATTTCATAGAAGACTCAAATAATATTCATAGATAATCTGATCATAAACTCACAATTTATCGGATCTCAACAAACGCACTGCCAAAGAAGATTACATCTTATAGATCTCCAAGAACATCAAGGAAACATTGTATTGAAGATCAAAGAGAGAGAAGAAGCCATCTAGTTACTAGCTATGGACCCAAAGGTCCATGGTAAACCACTCACACATCATCGGAAGGGCGGCAAGGTTGATGTAGAAGCCCTCCATGATCAAATCCCCCTCCGGCAGAGTAATGGAACAGGTCTATAGATGGGATCTCACGAGGACATAAACTTGCAGCGGCGAAAAAGTATTTTTGGTGTGCCCTCTGGTATACGGGGAATATTTGGGTATTTATGGAGCAAAGATTAGGGTTTGAGGAGTCCAAGGGGGCCCACAAGCTCATAGGGTGCCCCCTATGGCGTGCCTTGTGAGCTTGTGGCTCACCCATGGCTCTTTCGGCCTCCTCCCAAAGCTTCATGGGTGTCTTATTGTCCAAGAAAAATCGTCAAAAAGTTTCATTCCGTTTGGAATTCGTTTGGTATTGATTTTCTGTAAAAGACAAAAACAGGGAAAAAATAGCAACTGTCACTGGGCAGGTTAATAGGTTAGTCCCAAAAAATGATATAAAGTAGCATAATAATGCATATAAAACATCCAAGATGGATAATATAATAGCATGGAACAATCAAAACTTATAGATACGTTGGAGACCTATCAAGGTCCCCCTAGTCTGTGACTCCCTCATGGGCGATGCTAAGAAGCGGGGCATTTAGGGTTAGCTCGCGGATCCTCTCCGCCATGAATCGTGTCCTTCACCACTAGGTTTATAGCACTCCAACAAGCAATTTGTCATGGATCTAGCCATGGCCGTGGGAGCCACACCAGTATTGGCAGGCTCGGGAGCACGGAGAGCAAGCAATGTCACCACGACATCGAGGAAGTGAGCTCGAGCCTTGCCATCATGACGCTCTCTAGCTCCAACAATGACAAAGACAAGGGGCAGTACGGGTGGAGGTTGAGGCAGTCACGGGAGCGTGACTGGTTGCCTGAAGCGGTGACCAAAATGTATGGAATGGGTTCAATTTGCACGACGAGCACATCTTCCCACACATGAGCAGTGTCGCGTCACCGACTAAGTAATCTTTGCCGTTGAGAACGCGATGGCTGCCGACGAAGAAAGGGCTCCGAGCCTCCTCGAAGCCGCCAAGAACGGGCACCAATGACCACGTGAAGAATTACCTTGAAATTGACGACTGAGCTAGGGTTCGGTTTTTATTAGTGTGTAACCCTTTCAATAATGTAAATTCTTTTGGTACATTTGGTTAACTTATCTCCATGTGTCATGAACTATCATGCGATATCAAACAAATTCTTGCACGAAATACTTTTTTGAATTATGCAGTATAGTTTAGGGGATCTGTTCTGGGAGAAGAATTTGCAACTCATAAAACTAGTTTAGGGGGAACCGCAAACTAGTTTTACAGTTTTGGGTTTTAGCAGATCTGCTAGAGATGCTCTAGTAGCCTGTTTGTTTCAGGCGAGTTAGTGACGGTATCGTGGATTAGGGGTCACTTACCACGTCGTCTCCCGACCAGGTGGGCCGGGCCAAGGATACCATATCGGTTCACTAGTGGACCACATCAAGGCGGCCCATGGCACACAGAAGGAATAATTTCTGAGACTTGGCACATACTCCAAAACTTAGATGTCATCTACAACGCAATTACCTTATACATAGCCAGCCTTGATTTGACCATAGGCCCCCTAGTGTCGATGCAACAAACCCCATGTGTGTTGCCCATACTGTACACACGCTTAAGAGCAAGTTTGCAACATCCAAGACCAGACCAAGAAGAAGAGACCAGCTCTTTGAGGAATCAAAGGGCGGATCAAGAAGACCAAGACATGCTAAAGAAGCAAAACACCACTAAGGAAAACCCTCCCTTGCCGGGAAAGCGAGCCTGGCGAGGTTGAGGTTGCCCCGAAGACAAGTCTCAAGACTTTCCTGGCTGGCCTGCCGGGAACGATGAGGGCGGACTACCCCGCAAAGACTCCACACCTCCACCTCACAGCAACGCAAGTCACCAATCGGTGCGGTGTTGAGCCCCCAGGTGACTAGGTGGCTGTTATTTCGCACGTGGCAGCCACTTCCGAAGGTAATCGCCTCCAAATGATACCCGTCCAGACATGTGTCACGCAGGAAGGCGAGAAGGTGGCTGAACGGCCGGGCAAGGCTTGTCAGGCTGCGCTCCAATGTTACACTAAGCGCTGCATTTAATGCACCTTGTCCTGTCTGCAGAGTTAGGTATGATTGCAATGTCTGCTATCTAATCAGTACGCAATGACTGATTTGCCATTGTGGTGACCCCTTGATCTATAAAAGGGGGGTTGTGCCAACCTTAGAAAGGATTCAGACCCTTGTACACTCATACGCGCGTAGCTGCTCTCGCCCCGAGGCAATCTTGCCAGGCTAGAGTGATGCGTCTCCACTACGGTCCTCTCATCAATCCACCACCACAGGAGTAGGGTTTTACGCCTCGCTGCGGCTCGAACCTAGGTAAAAACTACCCGTGTGATTGTTGTCGTGCTACTCTGCACCCTCTGCTCTTTTGCAATGTGCTCTTCCCCCCATGCCGAACCACAAGGGGCTGATGGCCCCATAGGTGGCCGTGTTTTCCCATGACACCTAGTGTCTAGACAAACCAGGGGGTAGGGCTCAAATACAATATCATCGATCTCGTGGTAGATCAACCTGTACTTTGTACTCCGCCCCTGATCAATACAACACAAGCAGGACATATAATTTTATCTCCTAGGAGAGCCCAAACCTGGGTAAAATCCCTTGTCTTGTTAACATCATATCTAGTGTACTTGCTCGGGATCGCCTACCCGAGATCTGTCGGAGTCAACTCTGACACTGGTGGCCCATGCACGTCCCACTAGGTAGTCGTGATGATTAGATCGGTGTTGGCATGTCATTTGTCCCTAGCCAAACCTTAGTTTTTGCCAATGCTAGCTTCCTCGCCGAATCGTCCGGTCATCTAGGCCAGGTCGGGACTTCGATTCCTCGCCGAACAATCATGTTCGATGGTTTGAAGCACACTGAGGTTTCTCGCAATGAGATGGTTCCTGTAGGCCAGACATTAAGCCTGGCCAAGGACCAGTATAAGGCACACAACCAATCACCAATGTCAAGTCAGGTTCAGGGAGTAAATGCTAAATCCTCATCGGATCTGCCTCCACGGCGTCTTCCGATGACTCCTTCCGGGACTAAGGGAACTAGTCGTGTCGACTATAAGGAACTAGGATTCATGTTATAATTGATCTTGGATAAACTTCCTTTCCCTCGGATGTTAGATCGAAACCAAGAAGAACACGATGAAAGTCTCACATGCTCAACATTAAAACGAGCCGAGAGTCCAATCATATTTTCATATGTGGTCAGAACGGGAAGATGTCATCTTCGGCTGGATTTTCGAGACCACCCACCACCCATCTTGTAGCTACAATTGAAGGATCAATCGACGATGCTTGCTCCGACGAGCATAGCGGATATACAGCTACAACCGGGGGAACACAGACTTCAGGCCTGGTACCCAGTATTGGGAAGATGGTCTGAAATATCACCCATGCAATGGCACGCCCCAACAAGTTCACATGATGACCAGCCTAGTCTCGAGTACTGCCTTAGGAACACCAGACAAGCAGATGTTTGGGATCTGTCCTTGGTCATTCAAAGACTAGAAGAGACGATGCACTAGTTTTGGTCCCATGTTCTGTCAAAGAAAAATGAGATCCCATCCATCAGCATTCATTTATAACATAATGGATGAATGGCTTTACAAGGACCTCATCCGTCACTGGCCGAGATTCATGGCCGCACTTTCAGATCTGATGAATAATTAATGCGCCATGGAAGACGCTTGGCTCCCTAAAGAAAAGCACCAGATCCCCATCCCGGAGTTACCCGAGGTGCATAGGGGAGGCAAGTGCATCCGCCGTAGTCGAAAATAAAAGTGCAGTTGCGATGATATCATGCATAGCGCATCCGAGCAAGTGCAAGACGAGCCCAGCGGGCTCCACTTGCACATCCGTAAAAAGTGTCGGAGAACTTGCAATGATGGAAGATCATTTTTGGACACAACCCTTGAATAGACATATGCCGTACACCCCACCGCATTGGACAAGCCAACTAGCCAGATAAATAGAAATTGTTAGGCATTCCATCAAGAGTCAAAGGCAAGTCCTATGTGCCCCAAAATGCCTGACCGACATAGTAATAACAACAGGCAACCCTACGGTGAAAGAACCTACCACACCCAAGGGAAATACACATCTAATATAAAGGATGTGTTCATGATCTATGAGATACATTCCTCGTGGAACCAGTGGAGACAAGCTCTTTTAGAGGTCTGCACCACTTAGACCATTTGGTCATAGAATGGACAATGGTTGGATATTTCGTCCACATTAGATCATCATTACCATCCGGTAGGGATACACAACTAGGGAGTCGTCACCCTTGTCCTGGAACCAGTAATCGATGGCTTTCACCTATCAAGAGTTCTAATGGACAGTGGCAATAGTTTAACCCGCATCTATGCGGAAACCCTAATGAAAATGCAGTTCGACGAGTCATGCATCCTACCGAGCAAGACCACTTTTAAGGGCATAATTCCCGGCAAGGAGGTGCGCTGCATGGGAAGAGTTATGCTCGACGAGGTATTCAGAACTCCCATCCAGGATTTAACATTTGACACGGTTCCATTTTGAAGCGGCTATCATTTTCTACTTGGTTAATCGACCTTCACGCAGTTCCACGTCGTGCCACGTCATGCATACATGAAATTAAAGATGCCAGGCCCAAATGGCATAATTAAATTAGCGGCAACCTAGAACGGTCATTTAGAACGGATGACAGGACTGCAACTTTGTCTATTGAGGCCCAATCCGAGGCCTTAGCGGTCGAGGAGTTGTCCGAACTACGAGCAAAGGTTGAAGGAGATGATGTCATCCTTGCAAATTCTTGAAATCAATATCCTTCGAACCAGGCATCGAGGTCATAAAGTTACAGCTCCATCCTAGGACCCGTCCAAAACAGCCTCCATCATAACATGGTTAGGTGCCATGCTAAAAGATGCATTATGCGATTTTCCCCATGAAAACTAGGATATTTTTGCCTGGCAAACATCATCCCTAGATAAAAGCTAGCTAAACAAACGTTGCATTGATTCTCTGAACCTAAGAGTCAAACGATGGGGGAAGAGCTCGCCAAGTTACTAGAGGCCGGATTCATTGTTGGATGGTGCTCAATATCGGTCAGCCAGAGACCACCAGTTATTGGATGCTTGCTCCTTTGGAACCAACTGGATCCGAATTTCAGTAAGATAATACAAGAATCATATTTGGTTGGGTTCTAACTCGGTTGTTCAGTCTGGAGCGGGTGTGACACTAGTGAAGAGGCGAGTAGTTGACAGTCAGGGAAGTAGATTCCTTTAAGGGGATAAATTCATTGGTTTAGCCGTTAGGCAGAGTTTCTTTACACGCCGCGTCAAGCATCCGGACTAGTTGGCACACTTTGTAGTGGTGCCCAAAACGGACAAGTCATGGCGCTTTTGTGCTGATGTCAAAGATGTAAACATGGTTCTTTCTTATTGCCACGAATCAACTAAATAGTCGATACTATAGTCGGGCACTACGTACTATGCTTCCTGGAAACATACCCAGGGTACCACCAGATCAAGATGAAGGAGTCTGACCAGCACGCAACCACGCTTATCACTCCCTATGGCCCTTTCTACTCCAACACCATGCCCTTTGATATCAAAAAAAGTTGGTGGCAGATATCAACGTATGATACTAACCTGTCTGCGGCACAACCTCCAAAGCACTGTTGGGAAACGTAGTAGAAAACAAACTTTTTTGCCCTACGATCACCCAGGAACAATATGAAGATGCATAATGGGTTGTGATCAACGATCGTTACCGACTCCGAGAGTGCAACGAAAGTAGACGAGTTAGTTTAGATCATACTTGGAGTCCCTCGAACGGTCCCTCTAACAGAACACCGAAAGCACAACCTTTGTACTTGGTTGCAAGCGTACAGTCTTCACGATCCGGCAGAGCTTCACCGTCCAGAGCTAATCGTCGCTAGAGACTTAGAAGGAGGAGTTTTGAAGAACATCGGGCTTCTAATTATGAGGATTATAGGTGTCTAGGGCTCTCTCTAATTACTCAACTAGGACCAACTAGAACATGCACTAGATTAACTTGAGGAGGCTCCAAAACTTGTGTTTCTATAGGGAGAAATCCTCTAGTATATATAGGTTGGAGGAGGAGGAGAGGGCAGCCACCAAGGAGCGAAAGTCCCTCCTTGGGGCACCGACCAAGGGGGAGGAGTAGGACTCCTCCCCTAGTCGAATTCGGCCTCCCCTATATGGCAAGGGGGCGCCACTTCCGACTTGGGCCCTGTGGCCCAAGTTGCCTTCCAGCTCGTGACCTTTTTAGGCCCGTTGATATTTACATTAAATATTAAATGTTCGAAATACTCTATGATCATTATATATATTTTTAATATCTCCAGAAACATTTTCCACCTATATATAATTTATCAATAATAGCCGCCATTACCTAATATTCACCGAAACCCTTCGGGTAACCCCGAAACGCTTCCGGGACCTCCAGGAACTATTCCATATATTAATGAAACAATTCCACAAATATATTATTATTACTCCTATGCTACTAACACTCGGCAGATCGTGATTACTTAAGCTTGTGATCTCATAGGTTCGGCAAATCATACACATGAAGAAAACCCCTTCGTTCAGTGACCGATAGCGGAACCGTGGAAATCCATATCGGTCCCTATGATTACACGAATGATACTCTAGTGAACCTTTGGTTATCATGTGATGTTCCCTTTGCTTCGCGATAGTTTACAGAACCCGGTGCACATCGGGATCCTCCTGAGTCATCACCATGCCCACTATACCGTTGCCGCTGTTACCAGTTTTGGTCCTCTTTCTCATTAATGTGTTCCGGCATCCATAATGTAGTCACCTATGTCTGGCTAGCCGATGATGGATGCTATCACACCGAGAGGGCCCTAATAATATCTCTCCATCATCGGAGGAACAAATCCCACTCTCGAGTTATTCGGTCACATGTCAAACTTTTTGGTGAGCCTAAACGTTGTCGTTATGATCACCTTGTTACAAGTGATGTTTGAGCAACCCCAAAGACCATCGTCTGGTAGGAAGTAACCGACACACTCTCATGGTCTGAGGAAATAATACACATGCTAACACTCCCAATTATAACAAATGATTTCAGACGATATAATCACAAAGTATAACATACAAGTTTGGGTCGATTCAATATGACCGTTCTTCTAATGTCATACCCTCAATGTTGTTTTAGGACTATCGTGACGCTTAACGATATCCTAAGATCCAGAAAATGTGCTCATCAACAACACTTGAGCCAGTCTTAGAGGTGGGACTGGGAACCTATTGTTTACAATTTATCATTCCACACATGCATATGAGTTTTCCACTGAATCGCATATTCCCGGATCATAGCAGTTATAACATGAAATATAAACTCTTAATTATGAATAATGGAAATATAATAATACAATATTATTTCCTCTAGGGCATATTTCCAACAGTCTCCCACTTGCACTAGAGTCAATAATCTAGTTTACATATTCTCTTTAACACCTATGGCTATTCGGTGTTGCTCATGCTTTGCTTGTGGTAAAGCCTTCGTCATTAGATCTAACACATTCAAATCTGTGTGAATAATGAGAAATTTCACAAAACCCTTCTCGACATGTCGTCAGATAATATGATACTTGCGCTCAATATGCCTGATCTTCATGCATGTGGGATTTTGGTTCCTTTGCCTGAGAAACGACACCACTATTGTCACAATACAGTGCCATTGGGTTCATTGAACTTGGGACCACACTGATACGACTCCAATGTACCTATAATTTTTTATTGTTCCATGCTATTATATTATCTGTTTTTGATGTTTTATATGCATTAATATGCTATTTTATATGAATTTTGGGACTAAACTATTAACCTAGAGCCCAGTGTCGTGGGAGACCACGGCCACCTATGGGACCAGAAGGCCCCTTGCTAGTTCGGCAGGGGGAGGTTGCATTGCACAAAGAGCAGACGATCATGGTGCAGCATGACACAGATCACAAAGGAAATTTTAACAGGTTCGGGCTGCCGCGAGGCGTAAAACCTACTCCTGCTTTGGTTGATTTATGGTGGAAATGTGGTGGTGGAGCGTAGTACACTTGCCCAGCAGGGGTTGCCTTAGGCGGCAGTGGCTACGCGCATATGGGGGTATGAGTTGTCCAACTTTCTAACCCTTTCTTTGGTTGCCATTGGCCTCCTTTTAAAGATCAACGGGTTACCACAATGGCAAAGTAGTCATTATGCACTGATAAGATAACAAACAGTCCTATCATACCTCTGCAGGCTGACAGGGTGCATTAAATGCACTGCTAAACATCACATCATTGGTCGCCCGACAACTCTTGCCGGGCTATCTTGCCAGCTCCAGCCTGCTCACCTGACACGTTGTTGGACGGGTGTCATCTGTAGGATTTTTCTGTAGGGAGAGGCTCCCATGTGGCGAATGGCTGCCACTTAGTAACTTTGCGGCTTGACACCGCACTGATTGACGACGTGGGTCGTGGCGGAGTAGTTGGTGAGGTGGTTTTGCCTCCGTGAGTCCCGGCAGGCCCTGTCGAGACGTCTTGGTCATCTTCTTGGGGTGATCCCGCCCTTGTCGAGCTCGCCTGCCCGTCAAGGGAGGCTTTTCTCAAGGTGGTATCTTGCTCTTCTGGCCGGACTCTGGTCCTCTTGATATGTATGTTGGTTATTCGATGCTCTTGGCTCCTTGCACTCTGACTCGGGTTGGAGCCTCAATCTTGCTCCCGTGCTTGTGCACAGTCTGGGCAATAGACCCAGGGTTTGTTTCACCGACAGAAGCCCTCTGGCCTGCCCCAAACGTGTTGCCGAGCATCGTCGGCATAGGTCCTAATAAGTGCACGGGCTGGGGTGCTGAAGAGGCTGGTTTCTTGAGGTCTTCTTTGTTTCTTCATTAATCTTGGGCTTGAGTCAGTTTCCGAATTCTCCATGCATCGTGCGCAATGCTATGGAAGAACTTTGATCGTGGCCTATGGATTCTCCTCGCCCCACGATCAAGGGGCAGAAACTGCCATCTCACTTGCCTCCTGTTTCACACGCACCTGCCACATGTTCCACATGCATCGGGCGTGGTAGGTGGTGGATGCGGAGGGCACAAGGAGGATTACCATGGCCGAAATTCGAGCGCTGATGGTTGGAGCAGAGGGTCGGCCTTGATTCTCAAAGCCACAGAGGGTGCTGAGAGGCCGCATTGGAGGAGCGGGGCGGCCATTTCCTGTTTGAGGAGCCAGCCCCTTGCCTCGTCCTCCTATAAAAAGGGGTAGGGGCGATGCCTCTCTACACACACTTCTTCTTTTTCTTCTCCACGACCTTTCCCTTCTAGCCATGGTGAGAGGGTGAGGGTGCGGTGGTGAAGAGGGCTTCTTCTCGACAGCGCATCCCTCCTCCTCCGGATCCTGTGGTGGCGGAACCCACCACAAGGGGAGGAGGAAGGGGACGTTCTCGAGGTCGCCATGGTGCTCGGCAGGAGGAGGGCGGGCGGGCGCCTTGAGCCGCCCCCATCGGCGGCTCCTCCCCCGATGGAAAGCCACATCCGGGACCAACCTCGGGAGTTCATTATCAGGTTGTACAAGCCCCTGTGTGGTCATCTTTACCTTCCAAATCCCTTTGCATGGGAGATGGAGCTCAAACAACTACATGCTCTGAGGTTGCACTTGAGGGGCTATGGGAACGACAGCATGTTGGTTGATGTCCTCTTCCCTGCCCCTCACGTAATGTACCTCCGTCGTGGTTCGAAGACTTTCGCCTGTGCCAATGGCTTCTCGGAGGGGCACGTTCTCCAGTTCAAATTAATGGAGAGCGGCTTGTTCTCCGTCAAGATCTTCGGGCGCTCGGGAGGTCGCTTAGGGTGCTGTACGGAGAACTCCACCGACGACGAAAGCTCCTCCTCAAGAGAAAGCAATGAGGAGGACAGTGACGGCGATGGCGAAGGCAGCGGGCGGGACGGTGACGACTCTGACTCCGGCTGATCGCCGCCCGCACCATCTTCATCAGGCGACAGCACCAACATGTGCATTCGCATCTCCTTCTCGGCAATGCGATTTCTTGGGGAGTTGGATAAAGAGGTGGGGATGGTGCTCTCGGGCTCCTCCAGCAGCCTTCCAGCTAGACCCCGGTAGGCTTCTCCTCGGGCTGCAGCTCCGTTAGCCCCGCCGTGTCCTGCTGGCCCTGGTGGCGGTGGTCGACGGGTCGCCTCCGCCGTGCTCCCCATTGATGTGTTCCTCTGTGCTTCCTCTCCCGTCGGGCTACCTCTCCTGGAGCCCGAGGGGGGTGGGCTGGGCTCCTGCCAGGTGCTCCTGTTGTCCTTCTAGCCTTCGACGGCCATGCCTAGAAGGAGAGGGGCAAGAAAGGGCATTACGGGGGACTTATCTTTTTTTCAATCTTAAACCTGTTGGCACTTGCCAAATTTTAATTCAAATAATGTAATCTCTCGAGTCCTTGTTTGTATTATGTAATGCTTGTACTTGTATCAGCATATTAATGAAAAAGATGAACCTTGCCGGGAACCGTGCATGTATATGTCCATGCAGAGGTGAAATGCCTCCTTAGTGTAAATAAACGAGTTTCCCCTGGCAGGCTATCCTGCCGGCACCATTTTTTTCTGCCGGTGAGCTGCGTCTACCGGGAAAAAGACAAAGGGACCAGCCCCCCGCCAACATCTTTTTACCAAAGGCCACTGTGACCACCCTGACCGAAGCAACGTTCGAGTCAAGGATGGGAGCACCTAAGTCTCAAAAGAGTGGTGAGGTTTTCTTATGCACAAGTTATAGCTTACAGAACACTAACGGATAGGAGGTAGAACTTATCTGTTTGGCTTGCCGGGATCACAGCCGGGAAATCTTCTCAACTCCTTGTCAAAGCCAATTTCACGGCAGAACCTGCAGCTTCATGCAGATGAAAATGAATGCAGGATGCGATCCTATCTATATGCATATGCAAATTCTCATGAAATGCTTATGAAGTGATCGATGAATGCTCATGCATGCATGCAATCTTGGTCGGGGGCCCTCACAGCGCTTCTTTATTTTCTCTTGCACAG
The DNA here is from genome assembly GCA_021605145.1 of Aegilops bicornis. NCBI lineage: Eukaryota > Viridiplantae > Streptophyta > Magnoliopsida > Poales > Poaceae > Aegilops > Aegilops bicornis. The sequence goes on along the minus strand of CM038674.1, from coordinate 327,515,920 downwards.
GGTCATCGCCATGGCTTTGTACAAGGGGTTACACGCAGCTGAGGCAAGGCCTGTACAAAAGGGTGGCTGCCAGGCAGGGCCTGACAGCCCCGCCTTACTGGTAGAACTTGTGGAGATGCTCAATATTCCATGAGTTTTGCAATTGAATGCCATCTCCGGTCTCCAGACGGACTGCGCTAGATCTGGTGACTCATACTACCCGGTAAGGGCCTTCCTACTTTGATGATAACTTGTTTGTACCCTTGGCGGACTGAACGTGCCTAAGGACAAGGTCACCTTCCTCAAAACACCGGGCGTGAACCCTGCGGCTAAGATAGTGACGCAGGGCTTGCTCGTAGTGTGCAGCACGCGTAGCAGCCCAGAGGCGATTCTCCTCGAGTAGCATAGCGTCGTCACGCCGATGCTGATCTTGCGCTACTTCATCATAGGCAAGCACTCGAGGCGACCCGAAAATGAGTTCCGTGGGGATAAATGCTTCTGCCCCATAGACCAGGGAGAAGGGAGTCTGCCCGGTAGCTCGGTTTGGTGTCATTCTGAGGGACCGGAGAACTACCGGCAGCTCCTCGATCCACCGTTTGTCGTGCTTCTACAGCCTATCAAAGGTTCTTGTTTTGAGTCCTCGCAGCACTTCAGTGTTCGCCCTCTCAGCTTGTCCATTGCTCTGGGGGTGTGCCACAGAGGCAAATGAGATCTTGCATCCGAGGGAACGAACATATTGCATGAAGGCGCGACTCGTGAACTGGGTGCCATTGTCGGTAATCATCCTTGCCAGAACTCCAAAATGACACACCAGTTCTTTCAAGAACTTGATAGCTGACTAAGCAGTCACCTTTCTCACGTCAGTCACTGCCGGCCACTTTGTAAACTTGTCGATAGCAACGAACAAGAATTCAAAGACCCCGATTGCTCGGGGGAAGGGGCCGAGGATATTGAGCCCCCAGATCCAGAATGGCCATGATAGAGGGATTGTCTGAAGAGGTTGGGCAGACATGTGGGTTTTCTTGGAATGGAACTGGCAGGCTTCACACTTGGTGACTAGCTTGACCGCATCTTGGAGGGCTGTGGGCCAATAGAATCCTTGCCAGAATGCTTTCCCAACTAATGCCCTTGATCCAATGTGGGAGCCACACATGCCTCTATGTATCTCAGCCATCAGTTCCTTTCCTTCTTCTTGGTAGACGCACTTCAATTTCACACCATTGGGCCTCCTTCTGTACAGAGTGTCATCACAAACTGATATATACTGGCCCTCCGGGCTACTCTTTCAGCTTCATCTTGGTTGTCGAGACGCTCTCCGGTTTGGAGGAAGTGGACAATGTGCCTTGCCCATGTTGGAGCCTGGGGCTCGGCAACGAGGACTAGCGGCACCTCCTCTGCTGCGGGAGCACATGCCTAGTTCGCAGGGTCCATAGGCCCGGCTGGAGGGTGCGGTCCGGCAGCTGCGAGGAGTTGTTTCCGGCAGGGTCTCTGCCAGGAGCAGACGGCTCTACCTGGAGAGGATTACTGGAGTCCAACTTTCTCCTTTTTCAGCCATTGTTGCTGGGGATACGGAGGGCTGAGTGAGACGGAGAACAAAAGTCCCTGGTTCCACGGGAAGTTTCTGTGCAACACACTTTGACAGATGATCAGCTATGCTGTTTTCCACACGGGGTACGTGCTTTGTTTGCAATCCGTCAAAGCGCTCCTCCAATCTCCTGACTTCCTTGACGTATGCCTCCATCAATGGGCTTTGGTAATCCTTGTTGACTTGTCTCACCACAAGTTGTGAATCTCCTTGAATGATCAGTTTCTTAATTCCTAATTCAGCTGCAATCCTGAGCCCGGCAAGGAGCCCTTCATACTCTGTTGTATTCTTGGTTGCTTCTTCCCAGGAAAAACGCATATGGATGACGTACTTCAAGTGCTCCACTGAGGGGGCAACAAGAAGCACGCCGGCTCCTGCACCTTGTAGGGAAAAAGCACCATCCAAATACATAATCCATTCTTGGGGTGATTCCTTGCCGGGGATAAATGTCTCTATCACTTCCTCATCAGGGGTTGGCGCCCATTCTGCAATAAACTTTGCCACTATTCTGCTAGTAGCCTCAGGGTTTCGGAGTATCCTTTGCAACGGAAAGCGGGTGACAACCATGATCTCATGGGCTTGGAAGTAGTGGCGCAGTTTCCTTGAGGCCATGATGAGACCAAAGATGCATCTGCTTCCGGGGTCCACTTCATGGGCCCTTCCTTCTTCAAAATTTTGAAGAACGGCAGGGCGCGCTCGGCAGACTTGGAGATGAATATGCTTAGTGCAGAAATGCACCCTGTCAGACGCCTCACATCCTTCACTGTCCTTGGTGCTTGGATCTACTCGATAGCTTTGATCTTGTCGGGGTTGGCTTCGATACCGCGATGGGAGACAAAAAACCCAAGAAGCTTTGCCGGAGGGAATGCCAAACACACACTTCTCCGAGTTGAGCTTCAAGTTTATCTTGTGCAGATTAGCAAATGTCTCCTCCAAACCCTGAATAAGGGTGGCTTTATCCTTGGTCTTGACCACAATAACATCCATATAAGCTTCTATGTTTCTGTGCAGCTGTGGCTCAAAACCAATCTGGACTGCCCTTGTAAAAGTGGACCCAACACTCTTTAATCCAAATGGCATGCGGATAAATTAAATAGTACGTACCACATGGAGTGATGAATGATGTCTTCTCTTCATCATCCTTGGACATGAAGATCTGATGATACCCAGAATATGCATCCAGAAAGGAGAGCAAATCACAACCTGAAGTTGAATCCACAATCTGATCGATATGTGGCAAGGGAAACGGGTCTTTCGGGCAAGCCTTGTTGAGATCAATGAAATCTATGCAAAGCCTCCACTTCTTGTTAGCCTTCCGGACTACCACTGGATTTGCCAACCATGTGGGGTGTAACAATCCTCTGACCAAACCAGCTGCCTCAAGTTTCTTAATCTCTTCCGCAATGAACTACTGCCTCTCCAAGGCCTGCTTCCAGACTTTTGGCTTGACTGGTCGGGCGTGTGGGCAGACAGCAAGATGGTGATCGATTACCTCCTTGGGAACACCAGGGATATCAGATGGTTGCTAGGCAAACACATCGATATTCGCCCGTAGGAAGGAAACGAGCACGCTTTCCTATTTGTCATCAAGGGTGGCACTGATAGTAAAAGCACCATCAACGCCAGCAAGCCCTGCCGGGACCTTCTTCACTTGGGGTGCAGTGACCTTGAATCTCTTGCTGTTGGAACACTCTGGCACGTCGTCAACGAGTGTTGTACACTCGGTGGGGCATACTTCCCGCACTCTTTGCCAGAGTCCCTACAACCCTTTTTCTTTCCTCTGTCCTCCTTGGTGGGAGCTGCTGCCGTCGCTGCCTCTGCCGCGACAGTGTCCTGGTACATCTTGTCCACACAAATGATTGTGTCCTTCTCATCTGATGAGACGGCAATGACCCCCAAAGGCCCATGCATCTTCATGGTGTTGTAGGCATAGTGAGATGCCGCCATGAATTTAGCTAGGGCTGGGCGGCCAAGGATCCCATTGTACGACAGGGGGAGATCGACCACATCAAACACAATCTTCTCGGTCCTGTAGTTCAGCTCTCCCCCAAATGTCACCGGCAACGTGATCTTTCCCTTAGGATGGCTCCTGCCAGGATTAACTCCTTGAAATGTGCCGGTAACCTCTAGCTCTTCCTATGCTATCTGAAGCTTTCTAATAACTGCCGGCGAGATCAGATTCAACCCGACCCTGCCGTCCACCAGCATTTTTGTGACCTTGAGGTTGCAAATTGTTGGAGAGACCAACAATGGCAAACACCCTACCCTTGTGGTGTGGTTGGGGTGATCCTCTTCGTCAAAGATGATGGGCATGTGTGACCACTTGAGCAGCTTTTGGGCCTCTGGTGCTGGTTCCACGGCATTGACTTCTCATGCCCACCGCTTGAGCTGGCGGTGAGAGGCGTGAAAAGAAGCACCCCCATCAATGCACAGGGCGTCAGTGGCCTTCTGAAACTCTTGCTCACTGGTTTCCTGTTCATCCCCTCCATCACTCTCATCATCACAGGCTCCCTTCTCTTGACCTCTGACAGGTTTTCCTTGGTTCCTAAAGGGTTTGTCGGGGCAATTTACTTCACCGCCTCGGCCCTTACCGCCAGCAACATTCTGACCCTTTTCCTTGTCACGCTTCTCATAATCTGCCCTCTATCTCTTGACAAGCTGCTCAACTTGATAACACTCTTGAAGTTCGTGTCCTTTGGTCCGATGAATCTTTCAATACGACCCGTCACCTTTCCCGGCTTTCTCGGCAGCAGCGGCTTCCCGGCAGTTAGCGCACACCGTAGCTTCCTTGTCGGGGGCCTCAACTTTGGCCTTCTTGCCGGTATTAGGCGTACCCTAACCTTCAACAGTCATCACTGCCCTATCCTTCTGCTTCTTACTGCACTTCTTGCTCTTCTTCTGACTGGTTGATTCATCATCATCCTCTGAATCAACATTGGCACAATCTTCCTCTCCGGGCAACTTCCTTCCCTCATCCATCCGAGCACACTTATCCACCAAGGTGTAGAGCTCCTTCACAGTCTTGGGCAACCGCATGTTCATCTTGGAAGAATCTGGCGGTTGCGCACAATGGACTGGAAGGCAACTATCACAGCGGTCGGATGGATATTTGGGATATTTCTATGAACTTTGCTGAATCACTGTAAATACTTACGGAGGGTTTCTCCTTCCTTCTGCAGGAGAAGCTGCAAGTCACTGGTCCCACCGGGTTCTTTATATCCGCCAGTGAAGGCGCCAATGAACTCATGGCACAAGTCTGCCCATGACAAAATGGAGTTCTCCGGCAGGTGCATTAGCCAAGACCTCACATTGGACTTGAGAGCCAAAAGGAAGTAGTCGGTAAACACCTTCTCATCTCTTCCACGACATCCTAAATAGCAGTGGTGTAGACACTCAGGAAGTCTGTCGGGTTCAGCCTCCCATCGTACTTCTCAGGAATCTCTGGCTTGAACGTGCGAACGGACGGCCAACGGACTTGCCGCAGCTCACGGATAAAGGCAGGGCAACCAACCTCGAAAGGTAGGCACCCTCCAATACCGAGCGCGGGCTCGTCGACATCGGGGCCGTTGCACCCATTGGTCCGGCAGGGGTCGTCACGACGTTGCTCGACAACGACGCACGTGTCTCCCCTCCGCCTATCCTCTGGGGCTCGTCGTTGGCCTGGACGTGCTCGAGGGTCAGAACAGGCCATTGAGACATCGTCGGTGTCTTGATTCTGCTGCGCTCGTGCATGTTGCCGTGGCGGGGACTGCACTGTGGGGACGGCCCCTTCCGTACAGTCAACAGCATGAGCCATCGTCGTCGCTTAGGGAGGCCGTGGCGGGCCAGCTCGGCGCGAGCCCCCGGCTTCGGCGAAACCGAGTAGATTTTGGATGGTGGCACGCCATTCGTCCATCTGCTCAGCCGCTGGCGGAAACCTCAGCAGTAGCTAAGCCCGCGCCATGGCCTCTGAGGTTGTGCTTGGCATGGGTGATGACGAAGTAGATCACACTGTTGCTTCGCTCCTGACAGTGCCAGCGATAGCATTGCCACTCCCTCGCTGCTGCGGGGCGGCCACCTGGATGCCAGTGTGGTGAGGTGAAGGCGCTCAAGGGCCAGCGGATCCGTCGGGCGCAGCAGCTTGGTCGACCCATCCTGGGGAGGGCGCACACACCACTTTTGCCCCCATGGTGGGGGCGGCCGGAGCGTGGCAATTCTCCCCGGTTCGAGCGCCATCGCTACGGCTGTGCCTGTCGACGGGAGGAACGGGTGCAAACGGAGTAACCCCTTCACCCGTACCTTGTGGACCATGGTCATCGGGGTGTTGCTGACGCTGCTCTCCTCTGATGTCTCCTTCCCCTGCGTCGGACGTGGGGGAAGTGGTGACGGTGCCGCCTGCTCCGACAACATCCCAGTAGCGTCCGCATCCTCGTGTGTCTCCGCCCCCCCCCCCCCCCCTGTCGGTGTCAAAACCGGCTGATCTCGGGTAGGGGGTCCCAAACTGTGTGTTTGAGGATCGAAGGTAAAACGAGACAAAGGGGACATGATGTTTACCTTCGTTCGGGCCCTCTTGATGGAGGTAATACCCTACTTCCTACTTGATTGACTTTGATGAGTATAGGGGTTACAAGAGTTGATCTACATCGAGATCGTAATGGCTAAATCCTAGATGTCTAGCCAATATGATATGTGATGGCCTCTACAGACTAAACCCTCTAGTTTATATATACACCAGAGGGGCGTAGGGTTGTACAGAGTCAGTTTACAGAGAAAGGAAACCACATACAGACGTCAAGCTTGCCATCCACGCAAAGGAGAGTCCCATCCGGACACGGGGGAAGGCCTTTTATCTTGTATCTTCACGGCCCAACAGTCCGGCCATGTCGCATAACCCGGATGCCCGAGGACCCAATAATCCAGGACTCCCTCAGTAGCCCCTGAACTAGTCTTCAATGACGATGTGTCCGGCGCGCAGATTGTCTTCAGCATCTCAAGGCGGGTTCCTCCTCCAAATTCTCCAAAGCAGTCTTCCAAACAAGAGAACTGTATCCGGATCTATATTATAGTTACAACCCTCAACCGCAAGGGCAAAATACTTAATCAGAATAAGGAATGTCCACTGATAGCTTTTTCGGTGAAACATCATGTTTCGCCTTTTTATATTTTGAACCATTTTTGGCCTCCCGCTTCGCATTTCGAGGCATGGCCTCCATTGACACGTCTTGTCAAAGCAGAGATCGTGTCCCCTCATTGTGGGATTCTAATCAATATGGATTTGGGTAATCACTACAAAAAAAGACACATCTGTGACATTTTGGGCCGAACGAATTTTTTTCCTGTCATGCTTATGACACTTGACGATAATTGTGACAAAACCCGGTATCATCATTGATGTGGTGGGCTCCTACTTCTATGACAGAAAATCATGACAGAAAATGGGCTTTTCGTCCTGGGCGGGCCGGAGACGCAGCCGCATGACATTCCTTGGGTCGTCCATGATGGAAAAAACCGTGGTAGAAGCAAGGGCGAGGAAAATATCGGGGAGTTCCCGGTTACAGTGGGTGGTCGGGGGCCGAGCGATGCGCTGCTTTCTCGTACTGCGTCTGGCGTGTGAGTGCGAGGCATTGGGCTCTAATCGAACCCGGCGATTACCGCAGTTACGCTACATCGAACCCGAGCGAGCGATCGATCGATGGCTGTTAACTGAACCCGATTGAGCGATTCCTTCACTACTGCTGCTAACTGAAGCCGGTCGATGCTGCCTTTGGATGAACAGTGAGCGTTGTTGGGGTGGGGGGGTGGTTGGATGGATGAACAGTTCCCGATGGGGGGTTGTATGAACAGGACCCCGTGGTAGTAGAGGTTGTTGCCGCTGGATGAACAGGACCCGGATCGAGCCGGTTGGGGGTGGATGAACAGTAGCCCGTGGAGTGGTCGTTGAACAGGACCTCATGGAGAGGGCTAGTTGAACAGTAGCCGGTGGAGGAGCGGTGGAGGCTGGATGAACAAGAGCCCGTGGATGAATAGTCGCATGTGGAGGATGGAGGAGGTCGACTGTGGATGAACAGTAGCCCGTGGAGGCTGGAAGAGGTCGACGGTGGAGATGAACAGTATCCCGTGGAGTCCCGTTTTGCGGTACGCCACACCCCTCCCGATGAACAAGACCCCGTTTTGACTGTAGTGCTCCAACACAAATCCGTTTCCTCCGTTTTGTGGTACGCCAAACCCCTCCTGATGAACAGGATCCCGTTTCGACCATGGCCGGTCTAACACAAGGCCGTTTCCTATGTTCCGCGGTACTCCAGGCCTCATTTCGATCGGTTGCTCCGTCCAAGCCGGTTGGCTCCCGATGAACACGACGAATTCCGTTGCCTCCCCATGAACACGACGTATTACATTGCCTCCCCATGAACACGACGCATTCCGTTGCCTCCCCATGAACACGATGAGGACGCAGTTTCTCCTTTCCAACCCAGCGATGTACACGAGCCCTGGCCATACGTATGCGCGGGTAGGTGTTCGAGACCCCGCCCATATGTACGTACGTGGCCGTATTTTTTGGGGTGTGGCTGTATGTACGTGTACACGGTTTAGACGGGCTAGCTTGAACTGCTACGTGGGGGCCCTACTATGACATGCGCTGCTACTTACTCGGCCACAATTCATTGTTGCAGAGCGACCGATCGACCAGTATGTACGTACACGTTCTGACAAGAAAGACAACGGTACGTACGCGTCGAACGGGTGGGTCCCAGCTGTCAGGGAGGATAAGGATGCACTTCCTTGTGTGCGAAGATATAGATGCTGGGTCCCAGCTGTCAGGGGGGTATTTTTTGCCCGTAATAAGGACACACTTCCTTGCGTGCGAAGATGCAGCTGGTGGGTCCTAGCAGTCAGGGGGAGAAAACATTAATTTTTAGGGTAAAAAGGATGCAGTTGCATGCATGCGTCCATGGACGTGGTGCATCCCCACTGTCAGCCTCTCACGTACAGTCATCTTCCACTGAGTCTTGTTTGTTGACCATGTTGACCACACCGTGCCGAGCGCACCAAGGCCGGTGGATGATGGCGAGGCCCCAGACTAGAATGACCCGGAGATGGGGAAGACGCGGCAGTGGAGGAGCAGATGGAGAGGAGTGGGAAACTTGACTAGTTCGGGTGCGCGGCAGCACTACCGCCCACGGGAGACAGGAGCAAGAACAGATATTGAAGAAGGAGCACAGTAGTTGGATTAACATCCGGTGGGTCCCAGCTGTCATCGGGAGGAATAGTTTTTTCGCATAACAAGGAGGGACTTCCTTCCGTGCGAAGATACATCCGGTGGGTCCCAGCTGTCAGGGGGAGGAAATAGCTTAATAAGGAGGAACTTTCCTTGCGTGTGACCATGGACCTCATGGGTCGCAGCCGTTAGGCTCTCCACGTACAGTCCTCTTCCGATGACTCTCGTTTGTTGACCATGCCGTGCCGAGCGCTGCGAGGCGGTGGACGACGATGAGGCCCAGACTAGAACGACCCGAGGATGGTGAAGACGCGGCAGTGGAGTCACAGGTGGAGAGGAGTGGGAAACTTGACTGGTTCGGGAGCGCGGTGGGCCTACACTCGGTAGAGAATAACAGGAGATGCAGAGTGGAGGGATGGCCTGGCCGTCGGTGGGGTAGCGTTTCGCTGCGAGGCGCGCAGAACAATGTTGCTGGACGCCGGAGGCTGGAGCAGGCGGTCCCGACAGCACTGCGGGAAGAGGACGAGAGATTGAAGAAGAATGCCAGCCGTTGGATGTAAATCCAATGCCTTGCTTAGGCTTCGACCTACTGGCCCACATGTCAGCCAGTCCATTTGTTTTTTAGTCCATTTGGTGGGCTGGGTGTAACAATGATGTAGCATCTATGCAGCCCGTTTATATATATGGTAGAATTTAAAGCCCATTTGCATTTTACTCGAAATCCATGGACTTGCTGGGCTAGGTGAAAATATCATGTTCGGCTGGATGGAGAAATGTTATAAAAACATAAACACATGATTGCACGTCTATTACTGCATTGGTGAGTAAAATCTTTGCAAGCTTATGTACGCAATCACTAGGAGTTAACTTGCCAAGTTATATATAAATAATAATAATAATTATTATTATTATTATTATTATTATTATTTTGTAAGAACTTTCAATTTACAAAATAAAATATCATTTTAATTTGATGAGTTAATAGGACGTGGGGTATTATTATTTTTTAGGCTAGTTGTGGGACAGTTGAGTTGGTTATAGGGGAAAGTACTAGGAGAAAACTCAGTTTACATCGAAAAAGAAAGTGGGAGAAAATTCAGATATAGGATTAATGAAAACGAAAAATAAAGGAAGTGGGAAGGTCTATAAAATGGTTGGACGAATGACAAGTTTAATGGAACCTTATGTTGTTTTATTATATATATATTTAATAAAATAAGATATATAAGTAAATAAATAAATATATAAATATAAGTATATATATATATACTATTATAGAAGGGAAAACATAGGTTCAGTTTTGCATTCTTATAGAAAAATAGAATTGAACTGTGCGTCGTCTTGAAAAAACAAACATAACTTGGGTTGCTGATATTATAGACAAGATTGTTTGGGAGGCCCAGAGGCCGCTTGATACCTGCTGGATCCAAAAAATGTTGAAACATGTCGTGGGCTTCCCATGTTAAACAACAAAACCTAGGCCATGGACCTGGTGGGCCCGGGACTGTCAGCCTCTCGACAAACAGTTGTCTCCCGATTCCTCTCGTTTTGCTGACCATGTTGGGAACGACAGATGGCGGCGCCGCGGCGAGAGCACCAAGGCGGAGGACGACATCGAGACCTTGCACTGAACGAACCAGAGCGGGGGAAGACACAGGCGGAGGGGGGTATGAGGGTTGACTTGTTCGGGTGCAGGGTGGGCCGATGGAGCTGCCGCCGCCGGACAATGTTTGGGAGTAGAGGGATGGCCTGGCCAATGCCACAGGCTATGATGGCCAGCCGCTGTATAGGAAGAGGACGAAAGATTGAATAAAATAAAGAAATAAATATGGTTAGGTGGTTGGTCCAATATGTCTGTGTAAGAGACCTTTTGGTTCCACCTGAGAAGGGGAATATGTTGGGAGGAAGGAGATTCAAAGAACGGCAGCCGAGTGAACTAGTTTTTTTTTTTGAAACGGACGAGTGAACTAGTTACATACATAAGCAAATAGCCACTAAAAAAAGAAAACAGGTTAATGGGTTCTTAGAAGAAATATTTCGGACAAAATAGATAATTACGACACATAGGCTAATGCATGAAACACTCAGATGATAAAGGTGCTTATAAAAAGATAAAGTACAACATCTAGACCTTCCTGGCACACTTGATCATGACGTTGCGGTTGTCTGTGTACTCGTCGGTTACGGGAAGCAGATACGCCCTCATTTCCAAGATCTGCATGTACATGTCGTAGCATGCGTATGCGTCTGTCGGTGTCAAAACCGTCGGATCTCGGGTAGGGGGTCCCGAACTGTGCGTCTAGGCGGATCGTAACAGGAGACAAGGGACACGATGTTTTTACCCAGGTTCGGGCCCTCTCGATGGAGGTAAAACCCTACTCTGCTTGATTAATATTGATGATATGGGTAGTACAAGAGTAGATCTACCACGAGATCAGAGAGGCTAAACCCTAGAAGCAAGCCTATGGTATGATTGTTGTTCGTCCTACGGACTAAGACCCTCCGGTTTATATAGACACCGGAGAGGGCAAGGGTTACACAGAGTCGGTTACAATTGGAGGAGATCTACATATCCATATCGCCAAGCTTGCCTTCCACGCCAAGGAAAGTCCCATCCGGACACGGGACGAAGTCTTCAATCTTGTATCTTCATAATCCAGGAGTCCGGCCAAAGGTTATAGTCCGGCTATCCGGACACCCCCTAATCCAGGACTCCCTTAGTAGTCCCGGAACCAGGCTTCAATGACGATGAGTCCGGCGCGCAGATTGTCGTCGGCATTGCAAGGCGGGTTCTTCTCCAAATTTCGTGTACCTGTTGAATAGTGTCCGGCTTCTCATGAATATTGCACTCCTTGGCTTCCACGCCCAATAATGGCCATATTCCACATGTCAGACGAATGCGAAAAGCCAGGGTGTTTTTTACATTTACCCCCCTAGCTGTGTAAATTAGCTGCCTTTTAAAGAGACGAGGGTTTAGATCCAAATCACACCATCTTCCCTTCGCGAGCATTCATCGGAGCGCATTCGACAGAGATCCATTCCATCATGGCTAGTCGACGCAGCTCCTCCTCTCGCCCACCCAGCCCTCAGCCTGGAGATTGGGAGAGATGCTCCGTCCCGCACAGCGAGCTAGTGACGCTCCAATCCAAGGTGTTTCTCCCCCCAGCCTACATGGTCCCAGTTCAAGCCGGGCTTGCCACCTATAATGGTGGAGAGCAAGCGGAGAGCGTCCCAAATCCCTCCAAAGAAGAGCGGGTATGCCTTGTCCCTTATTTGATAAGAGGGCTCGGATTTCCAATTCATCCGTTTCTCCGGGGGCTCCTGGAGTTCTACGGCCTCCAGTTGCACAACCTTACGCATGCCTCCATATTGCATATTACGGGCTTTGTAGCCCTTTACGAGCTATTTTTGGGCATCGAGGCTCATCTCGCACTGTGGAAGAAGCTGTTCTGCCTTGTGCCCCATTCTCAGAAGGGGTCAATATATCATGTGGGCGGAGCCGAAGTATGGCGCATCACCGGGACCGGATATCTATCCGGAACCCCAAAGAAGGCGTCCGAAGACTGGCCTTCAGAATGGTTTTATATAGAAGATGTCCCCCTGCCGGATCCTGTTCGGATCGGCCTCCCTGAGTTTGATAATGCTCCCTTGAAGAAGCGCCTGAGCTGGCGTCCACGGAGCCCTCAGAAGGAAAATGAGAAGGACGTTCTTTATCTGATGAGGTGGATAAGGCTGTTAGCTCATTCCAGACTGACCATGATCGAGGTCATGGCCACATGCATTATGCGGGGGGTGCAGCCCTTCAGTATAGAGGCCACCCCATGTGGGATTTCAATGGGGAGGATGACGCCACCCGCTGCGGCCGTAAGGGGCCGGACTCGATTGCCGCTCTAATGAAGATCTTGCCCACTTTGTACAAGGGAGAAGAGGAGGAGTTCCTCCGCGTCAATCCTCAGGGCAGATTTTCTATGTACAATCCTCCAAGCTGGGTAAGCGGACACTTCTTTTTGTCCATCCGTTCCATATTCCCATAGTCAAGTACCTTATCTTGTGATTTTGATGCATGAATTGCGCCGGGCCGTAAAGTATATAAACAACCCTCCTCCACAACCCGAGGATCCGGAACGGTCGCTCGATCCGGCCTCCCAAGAGGATCCGGACATATCCGTGGAGCTGATCAATGGGGTATTTTACCAACTGAGCATCGACAATGCCTTGGTGGCTATTACAGCCGATTATCCTGGACTGCTCCCCGCCTCACAAGTAACCGAGATCGAAGTCCCAATACTTCGAAGATGATACGTCCGTGCTTATTTTTTATCACTGTATACCAATGGTGTTTCGCAGGGGAGGATCTCGAGGCAGAATGCCGAGCCTGCGCGACTAGCCAACAAGGTACCGTGAGGGCGGGCAGGCTAAAGAGACACGCAGTCCGGGTCGAGGCATCGGCGCAGCAGTAAGGCGCGCCACCTTATTCCAAGGTATTATTCTTACGATGCATACTAACGCCCGTGCTCCCCTTTTTGTAGGAAAAAGAGGGCTCGCCGGACTATATCCGGAGAGATTGCCAATCGCGCCTCCACCAGCCAGGCTCCAAAGCCGTGTCCGTAAGCAGGTGAACACGAGGCGTGCGTCGGACACTCCTCCGGCAGGAGGATCGCGACAGGCTGTCCCGCCACCAATTCGAGGTGGAGAGTGCCATGAATCACTGCGCCAGCCGGACAGTTCTTCACAATGCTTGTTTCTCCCAAGAGGCATTGGACGCCTTCAATTCGGGAGATGCGTACCTCCGTGCCGCTCAAAATGGTCTAGCCAGAGCCACGGAGCAGTATGTGAAAGACATACGGGTGAGAAAATTTGATGGTTATATATGTCAGTAGCCCCCGAGACTTGAAACAGTTAGAATAACTGATGTAAGGATCATTTGTTATGCATGATCTTACAGAAAAAGAATACCCAATTGTCCCAGGAGCTGGAAGAGTGCAAAGCCCAACTTGAGGCCACACTAGCCGCGGCAGGGGAGGCCAAGGAGACCCCCTCTGGTAATATATGCTTCGAAAGATAAGTATGTTGTGAAGTGCGGCGTGTGTGCAAATCTGACCATAACATTGCAGATGGCGCTGGAGTAGGTCCGGACAAGCAACAACTCTTGCGCCGGTTAAAGGCCGGCGAGAGCGTGCTTATGAAGGTGAGGCAGGAGAAGAATAATCTCCAAGATGCCAACACCCAGCTGGGCGAAGAACTAAAGGATGTTCATGCCCAGCTGTCGGACTCCGTGAAGGAGAATCGGCGGCTTCGACGCGGCATTTTTAGTAAGTGCTGGAACGAACTTTCAAAAAAGAGTTCGGCGAGGAAGTCCATTGACAGAGTTATGTCTGTAGGTATGCTAACAGGTCGTCCTGCAGAGGAATGCCCGGTTCTACGGATGACCTTCTTCCCGAGCTCTCACAACTGCACGAACGAGTTCAGCAGGTGATGCAAGGCGTCGCCCAGGCCTTGTGGCCATCCGTCTCCATGCCCGAAGGCCTTGGAGAGCTTGCAGAGAAGCTGAAGGGCCTTGGCGGCGCTTTCGATTATGGAAGATATCGACATGCCGTCAAGGCGCCAGGGAGGCCTGGGCCATGGTGAAGACGCGGTACACGAAGGCTGACCCAAACCACATGGCCGAGGTCGAACCTGTGGGGCCTGGTGGGAAGGAGATCCCTGTGAGCTTAGTGTACGGCCAGGTAGAGTTGGCCGCCAAATATTCCCAACAGGACTGTAAACTAGACAGCATGTTGGATGGTATTGAAGAGGAATGTAATTTAAGATGACATGTAAAATGCCTTCTAGCCGGATTGATCATTTGTCATGGCGGACCTTTTCGCTTCAACCTCGGGACCCGATAGTCCGGAGTGTGTCCGAATACCCTCTCGGTTATGTAAGAACCGGGGCATGCTTTGAGACCAGGCGTAGGGGGTCATTAGTGCTTGAACAGACAAGTGCCCAACTAGTTATGTTATATTACATGGTTAGTAAGAAACATCTTCCAGGGAGAATAGTTCCGCTAGGGGTCCCTTTCCCTGGGAGGCATGCCCTAAAGTGCATGTCGGATCAAGTAAAAAAGCAGAAAAGCATCTGGGGCGGATAAATAAACGAGTGAGAAATCATCTTTAGTTCACCGACCGAATATTCCCTTAAGAGCGCTTAGCTTTCGGCTTCACCGGTCGAGGTACACATCCGGCTGACCCGGCAACAATCGCAGAGGTGCTCCCTTTACCGCCTAGTCGAACAATCGGGAACGTGGGGTAAGCACAAGAGCCAGCAACCCATCTTGGCCAAAACTTAAGTCATATCGATGCATATAATGGTGAATAAAAGGTACATGCGTAAGTGTGACACATGTGTTGGGCATGGAGCCCGTATAAATAAGCACGTAGAAGAAGCCCCAGTATAATGAGCGGATAAGCGCATCGGTTAATGTAACAAAGGCGAACGAGTCCTTAAAGGTTGTAAGAGAAAGGGAGGGAGACGAAGAGAAATATAAGACAATTAATGTGTAAAAAATAGACAGAGGAAGGAGACGAACACAGGTCCGGCGCTAGGCGTAGAATCTTCGGATGATGAGGACATCAATACCATTGTTACACCCACAGCCCCTACTGCTATACATACTGGACCAATTACTAGAGCTCGCGCACGCCAATTGAATTATCAGGTACTTTCGTTTCTTGGTAACGATTCCAATGTTCATGAGAATATGATGTTGCCTAAATTGGATACATTTGTTTTGCTTACAAATGAAGGGCCTACCATGGACAAGAAAGATGAACCTTGGAGCAAGTTCAAGCATGGAGATGTTGGCATGCGCAAGGGAAACAAGAACGGAGTTACAAGTGATGATTCCAGGACTTTGAAGCCACCCTAATGAGAGCATGAGGCCTTGGACGAAATATACAAGATGCCACTTCATAATATTCGTCCATAGGCTATTCTAGGTGTTGCGTCACCTTATTATTGGGCCAGGCCCATGTAATTTCGAAATACTTAAGTGTAGGCTGTTTTTAGAGTCCGTATTTGTAGGGAAACAAGAGTTAGGGTTGGTTTGGACCCCTCCTCAAGGGCCACGAAATTCCCTCCTCTTTCTCCATATATACAGCCCTTAGGGCGTCGTTTAGACTTTGGGTTTTGTTTAGATCAAAAGTTCGCCATAGCTGCAACTTCACGTACTTCGTTTGTGTTCAACGACGGACCAAGGCGTCTCGTAACCCCACCTTCATTAATAAAGCTTTCCTATTATATTCGCAATATCCAGATTGCAATCTTAGTTTCTTGCTTGTTCTTCGTTTGCTCGCAGGAAACATGCCCTCGTGGTCAGGTTGATCGTGCGTCGGCATAGTCAATAACCCTCGGAGGTTGGTTTAGCGATTGCTAAGGCGCGACGTCTCGCACGTACGTAGTCGGATCGTCAAGGTCGACTCCCACAGAAACGATAGCCACCATCTCATCGAAACATCGGGACACCTTTGCCTCTATCATCGGAGACGGGCTGCGTTCCATGGGTTCGGCTCGAGTCGGTTATCCAATGCATCTCGCAGATGGTACGCTCCACCAGTCAGGACTTGGTCAATAATAAAGGGACCTTCCCATTTGGGCTTGAGTTTGTCCCTTTTCTTGTCCGGCAGGCCTAGAACTAACTCGCCAACATTGTAAGTTTTGGCCCGTACTTCTCTGCTTTGATATCTTCGAGCCTCTTTGTTGATAGAATGCGAACGGGCTTTTGCCACGTCACACTCCTCCTCCAAGGCGTCCAAACTGTCCTGCCGATCGAGTTCGGCTTCTCTTTCTTCGTACATGCGCACGCGAGGTGAGTCATGAATTATGTCGCGGGGCAGAACCGCCTCTGCATCGTATACCATAAAGAATGGTGTGTATCCGGTGGTGCAATTCGGCATGGTCCGCAGCCCCCAGAGTACTGAGTCGAGCTCCTCTACCCAGTGCGTGTTGCTTGAATTCCTTGAGGGACCGCACTAATCTGGGTTTGATGCCCCTCATGATTAGACCATTTGCTCACTCGACTTGACCGTTAGTTTGTGGGTGATAGACTGAAGCATGGTCGAGCTTGATGCCCATGTTTTTGCACCAGAGTTTGACCTCGTCGGCTGTAAAGTTCGTGCCGTTATCACTGATGATCTTTGTGGGGACGCCAGTAACGGTGTAATGCACTTCGATATGAAGTCTATCATCGGTCCCGATTCGCCGCCTTAATGTGCTTGGCCTCTATACATTTGGTGAATTTATCCACCATGACCAGTAGGTATTTTTGCTTGTGGGTTCCTCCTTTAAGGGGTCCAACCATGTCAAGCCCCCAGACCGCAAAGGGCCAGGTGATGGGTATAGTTTGGAGGGCGGTGGGTGGCATATGGCTTTGGTTAGCAAAGAGCCGGCAACCGACACCTCATTGGACTAATACCTGAGCATCCGCACGGCCCGTCGGCCAATAAAAACCTGTACGGAAGGCCTTGCTTACAAGGGCCCGGGCTGCGGCGTGGTGCCCACCGAGTCCCAAGCATGAATTTCAGCCAGAAGATTCCGCCTTCCTCTTCGGAGATACACCTTTGAAGGACTCGGTGGTGCTTTTCTTATAAAGCTCTCCCTCATGGACTTTATAGGCTTTAGATCGCGGACTATGCAACAGGCCTCGCTTTTGGTCCTCGGAAGTTCCTGCCTGGTTAGGTAGGCTAGGAATGGTTCTGTCCACGGGAAATGACTACCATTATTACGTGGGCTGAAGATGTTACTGCCGTTATGAGCCTCCCGTTGTGTCGTAATGTTTGGTGTCGAGGCGGTGCGGTTGGGTCCGGGCTGTTATTTCCGGATTCCCTTCCCATAATCTGGATGGCTTGAACAGCCTCTCCAAGAAGATGTTGGGGGGGATGGCATCGCGCTTTGCGCCAATGCGTGCCAAGACGTCTGCTGCCTGATTGTTTTCCCGAGCTATATGGTGAAATTCGAGCCCCTCGAACTGAGCTGACATTTTTAGGACGGCGTTGCGATAATCTGCCATTTTTGGATCCTTGGCATCAAAGTCTCCATTTATTTGGTTCGAATCCCCGCGCATCTCTAGGCGTTGAATGCCCATGGAGACTGCCATCCGGAGACCATGTAGAAGGGCCTCGTATTCGGCTGCGTTATTGGAGTCCGTATACATTATCTGGAGTACGTATTGAACTGTATCTCCTGTTGGGGACGTCGTAACGATGCGCCCAGACCAGCCAACATTTTGGAGCCGTCGAAGTGCATGATCCAGTTGGAATATCTGTCGTACTCTTTAGGGAGTTCGGCTTCAGTCCATTCGGCGACGAAGTCGGCCAAAACTTGCGACTTAATAGATCACCGTGGCTTATAGGTTATGTCGAATGGGAGGAGCTCAATGGCCCATTTGGCAATCCGGCCCGTCGCGTCGTGGTTATTTATAATATCGTTAAGAGGTACTTCAGAGGCTACTGTTATCAAACACTCTTGAAAGTAGTGTCGCAGCTTCCGAGATGCCATAAATGCCGCGTACGCTATCTTTTGATAATGCGGGCACCGTGACTTGCATGGAGTGAGGACAGTGGACACGTAGTAAACTGGCTTTTGAAGGGGGAATTTGTGTCCGTCCTTTTCTCGTTCGACGACGAGCACTGCGCTTACAACTTGATAAGTTGCTGCAATGTATAATAGCATTGGTTCGCCGATGTTAGGCGCGGCCAGGACCGGGTTTGTTGCCAATATGGCTTTTATTTCTTCGAGTCCGGCCGTGGCGGCATCCGTCCACTCGAAGTGTTCGGTGCGCCGGAGGAGGCGATAAAGGGGTAATGCCTTTTCTCCCAAGTGGGAGATAAAAGCGGCTTAGAGCCGCCACGCATCCAAATAATTTTTGTATTTGTTTGAGGTCCTTTGGGATATCCAATTGTGACAGAGCTCGAATCTTGGCTGGGTTTGATTCAATTCCTCTACGGATACAATGAAGCCCAAGAGCTTTCCGCCGGGTACGAAAAACGCATTTTTCCGGGTTAAGCTTGATGTCATATGTTCGGAGGTTATCGGATGTGAGCCTCAAGTCGTCTACTAGAGTTTCGACATGCTTGGTTTTGACGACCACGTCATCTACGTATGCCTCCACTATTT
The DNA here is from genome assembly GCA_021605145.1 of Aegilops bicornis. NCBI lineage: Eukaryota > Viridiplantae > Streptophyta > Magnoliopsida > Poales > Poaceae > Aegilops > Aegilops bicornis. Next base: position 327,497,006 of record CM038674.1, on the reverse strand, counting down.
TGCCGATCTGTTTTGCCAGACATGTCTGAATCATGCGCTGATATGTTATATTGGCGTTTTTGAGCCGAAGGGCATTGTGTTGAAGCAGAATGGGCCGTATGGGGTGATGAATGTCGCTATGGATTGGTCCGGCTCTACCATCTTAATTTGATGGTAGCTGGAGTATCGTCGAGGAAACACAATGAATCGTGTCCCTACGGTAGCGTCGATAATTTGATCGATGCGGGGAGGGAAGGGATCCTTGGGGCAAGCCTTGTTGAGGTCCTTGAAATCGACGCATAGGCGCCAGGATTTGTCCTTCTTTGGTACCATCACCAGGTTTGCTAGCCAGGCCGGATGTTTTATATCTCTAATGAATCCGGCCTCCAGTATTTTGTCTAACTCCTCTCCCATGGCTTGTCTCTTAGGTTCGGAGAAACGCCAAAGAGCCTGCTTGACTGGCTTGAATCCTTTTAGGATGTTTAGGCATGCTTTCGGCCGATCGGCGTGGGATTCCTGGCATGTCTGAAGGGTGCCAGGCAAAAATGTCCCAATTTTCGCGTAGGAATTCTCCTAGTGCGGCGTCTACATTAGGGTTTAATTGCGCCCCGATGGAGGCTGTTTTTGTAGGGTCCGTTGGATGGACTTGGAATTTGACTATTTCGCCTACGGTTTAAAGGAGGTGGACTTGGATCTTTTATCGAGTATCACGTCGTCCTGTTCACCGTGGAGCACAGCAATCGGTTAAATCGGGCCGCTAGGGCTTTGGATAGTGCCTCAAGGGCGATCACATCTTATTTTCTGCAGAAAAGTGCTATGTCCGGGTCACTAGCAAGAGTGATGATTCCGTTGGGTCCGGCATTTTGAGCTTCATGTACCCGTATTGGGGTATAGCTTGAAAAATTGTGAATGCCTCTCGCCCTAATAGAGCGTGGTATCCGGCTGTTGAACGGGGCCACTTGGAACGCGTGACCTCCTCGGACTGTAATTATCCGGCGTGCGAACACCACATCCAAAGGTGATTTTTCCCCAGACAAAGATGCTTCCCGATCGGGATTATTCCTCTAAAGGTTGTGCTGCTTCGCTCAATGCGGCTCCAGTCTATTTCCATTTTTCAAGGGTTTCCTCATAAATGAGGTTCAATCCACCGCCACCGCCCATGAGTACCTTGGTAAGGCGAAGCTGTCCACTATTGGACTGAGGACCAATGCTTTGGTGCTCGGGCTGTTCGAATTTAGGTTCATCATCGGCATTAAAGGTAATAGCCGTGTTACCCATGGGTTTATTGTTGCTACTTGGTAGACTTCAAAGAAGGTCATGGAGTGTTCGCTTAGCATATTATTTGATGCGAAAGTCTCAAGACTGTTAATACCGTCTTGGTATCCTGGGCTGGTGCTCTGTGAATCGGAGTTAGAAGCTCTTCGCCACTTCGCCACCTGCGGAGTATCCAACATGCTCTAAGGCTATGAGTTGGTGTGGCGCCCTCAGTATTATGAATTTCTGAGGTCCATTGAGCCATCCTCTAGTACGGTTCCCTGCCCTATAGAGGGTTTTTGCTTTTTGGTGTTTAACCCAGGTGCCTGGCGATAATGCACCCTTTTATTTTGGACTGGGGTTGTATTCAGGGCCGGATTGTCCCAAAATTTCATTACGGTTTTCCAGGCGCTTTCCATCGCACAGTACTTTTGTACTATGGACGCCAAGTTAGCGAAACGTCTAATTTCACGGCGACTTATGGCGTTGAGGATTCCGTTGTCCGTGCAATTATTGCAGAAGAATGAAATTGCATCCTCCTCGCGGCAGTCCTTTATCCTGTTCATGACCAGGAGGAATCTGGCCCGGTAATGGTGTCTTTCATGCGGGCTCTTGCCGAATTTGGGATAGATCGCTTATGTTTGGGTGGGCGGGTGGAATTAAATCCGAACCTCGCTTGATCTCGAGACTCAAGGGCCAAGGAGTTTCCGAACTCGGAAGCTTGGGTTCTTGGATGTTGTCCAATGAATCTAGCCCGCTGCCTGACTTTAGGTTCAGGGCTTGAGTGACGTCCTCCCCTCCGCGGGTATCTGGCTTGGAGGGATCGGGAATCCGGACATAACTAGTCCTTAAGATAGATGAAGGCTTGCCGCATTGTTCCTCCACCACTGCAACGTGATGGGTGACCTGGGGAGAGTTAATCTCTCTCGGATCGGGTTGAGGCCCAATCTGATCGTAGTCTGTAGCGACTCCCATGGCGGCGATGCGATCCAAGAGCTCGTTTATGGAAGAGAGCTCGATCGGATCTAACTGCTCGGTGAGTTCCGAGTTGACGTGAAGATTGCTTTCGATGACCCGAGAAGTCATCGTCAGCGCGGCGGCCGAACAGGCGGTCATAATAAAACCGCCTAGCCGGAGAGTTTGGCCGATAGCCAAAGCTCCTTTAGCAACAGTGCCGTCTTTAAAGACGGGATGAGGCATCCTTCCTGATGGCGACGACACAGCGAAACTCTCAATGAAAGCACCAATGTCGGTGTCAAAACCGGCAGATCTCGGGTAGGGGGTCCCGAACTGCGGCCTAGGCGGATGGTAATAGGAGACAAGGGACACGATGTTTTTACCTAGGTTCGGGCCCTCTTGATGGAGGTAAAACCCTACTCCTACTTGATTAATATTGATGATATGGGTAGTACAAGAGTAGATCTACCACGAGATCAGAGAGGCTAAACCCTAGAAGCTAGCCTATGGTATGATTGTTGTTCGTCCTATGGACTAAGACCCTCCGGTTTATATAGACACCGGAGAGGGCTAGGGTTACACAGAGTCGGTTACAATGGGAGGAGATCTACATATCCGTATCACCAAGCTTGCCTTCCACGCCAAGGAAAGTCCCATCCGGACGTGGGACGATGTCTTCAATCTTGTATCTTCATAATCCAGGAGTCCGGCCAAAGGTTATAGTCCGGCTATCCGGACACCCCCTAATCCAGGACTCCCTCAGCGTCCTTGGCCGTGCAGGTTATGTAGGCTAGATTCAGAGGTACCTCCTACGTGTTCAGGTCCTTGGTATTGTTGTCTTCTTTCATGTTGGCGTAGCAGGGGTCGATGCTGGTCTCGGCGAGGTCAACCACAGAGTCCTTCTCCTGCCCATTGCTGATGATCTTGTATTGCTTCTGGATGTCGACAAGCTTGTTTCACCAGATGGCCGAATCGTCACGTTCTTCCTTCTCTCCAGCTTAGCGAATGTGTAGTCGGCGCTGCCGATGAAACAAGCGAATGCTCCAGAACCTCTGATGGCCCTACATCAATGGTAGATGAGAACCTCGTCCTGCATGCATACCTGGGCGACCGCGATCCGCGGGTCCCTCTCAGGAGACGAATGGATGGGCACAAGGTCTAGTCCTGCGACCTTGTGCTTTCTCGTCCTGTAGGTACTGCTTGAACTCGGCGAGGCAGAGCTTCACCGAGTCTGGTTAGTTGGTGTACATCACATTCAACTTGGTGCAGCCATGGGACTTAACGACGAACTTAAAGGTGAACTCCTTGCTGAAGTCCATATCCAGCAGGCTCACCCCTCGGACCGCCATTGGAGTCTCTTCAAGTGAACGAGTGGATAGGCGGCGGCAGCAGTTCGTATTTTAGCTCTTGGGGAACTAGATTCAAAAGTAAACTAAATGTGTACAAGCGACAACAGTTACTACCCCTCCCTGGCCTGCTGCACCCCAGGCAGAACATGCACCCTCGGCCCATTCAAACGCCTCCATTAACAAACCTATTCCGGCCACACGTCGGTTCACGGGCGGGTCTGTATTGGTACTATAATAAGAATTGTTAGTGGTCACTTTATTTAAATTTAATTAGCTTTAATAGAAATTTAATCTTAAAACAAGCAATGCATTGGCTCGTTCTATCAGTGCCACAGGATCAACATGCACAACAATTAGAATTATCATTCTCAGGATGCACACGATCAAAGACATTTGTCGTACTTTCACACAGATAATACTACCAAATATGAACTGTTTGTTATGGTTGCTGTCCTCTGCATCATCATGTCGTGTTTCCCAGCTTGCAATATTCAGAACCAACAAATAAGATTCAAATAATAAGTACATCAAAGATGCCTACACATCTCATTGAGTCCTAGCTTGCAAGATTGAAAACCAACAAATAAGATTCAAACAATAAGCAACAAAGATGCCTACACGTCTCATTGATTCCCAGCTTGCAAGATTCAGAACCAACCCATTAGAGACTTTTAATAAACTGAATATCAGGATTAAATCCATCTTGGCTAGTCGTGTCATACAACCCAAGAACTTGGTGAATGCTCTTGACCATCACAAGATCTGTAATTGAGTATTCATGTTTGGACAGATAAGAAAGAGCATGATTACTATAATAGTGGCACTAGTTGAAGCAAACTTTATTTCCAAAACGAGAAAAGATTGCGATAGAATAGCTTTATTTAAAAAATATAACATTAGCACAGTATGACAAATCAGAATCATGTTGACAAAGGACAGTACTGACTGGTGTGAGGGGCCCTATGCTGCCACGACTCGATGTGGTGAATCTGCAAATCCACTCGCATGAGGCCAGCCTGGAGTTCCATGATTCAATTCATGCGCCTTTTTCTGTAGTTCACCTAAAATGAAGCAAAGATTGCATCATTCAGCTAGCAAGAAGTACTTGCTCTCGTGAGCTGGCATGTTCTTCTTTAGTAGTTGCACTAAAATTCAGCAACCGTAAGGTTGGCTGTCCTGCTCATGTAAGGTGCAACTATAATTTGCTTATCCTTTTGTGCAGTTCCACTAAAATGAAGTGCCATTGTGGTGACAGTGATGGCTCATCTTGCAAAAGCTAATAAAATGTTGCACGAGATTACCAACAGAATTTGATGGAGATTTTGGAAACTCTAATGACCATTTTGTGCAGTTCCACCAAAATTGAGAGATGTTGCCCACGTGACATTTTAGTTGAACTACACAAGACACTCATTCCCAAAAAAGTGTTTTGTGTAGTTCACCAAAAGGTCACAATAGCAACAAGGTGAAATGGATATCATCTGCACAAAAAGATAGAAAGTAAATAGTTGCTGGTCAGTAAGAATATACGAAACATACACGAAATGGAAGGAAGCATCTTAATTGTGTTCATTGCAATCACGCAAGGATAGTAGAAATTTAAAAACGTCAGCAATGCTTCATGTTACCGGAAGCATTACGATCAACTATGACATTCGTCAAATATGGGATTACTTTAATGGTGGCATTGCTTGTTTACCAGATACAGTAAATCAACAACAGCTAAAGAGTTGGTTTAAGGGCATGGGACCGTGGGGACACTAGGTCACTCAGCAGCGTAAAGAAGCAACTTACTTATCATACTGGGGAAAACAGCAGGAGTACCATTTGTAACACAGTTTAATTGCATCATATCACTGGAGGCATTAGATTAACAATAACACTGGTTAGACATGTCCTTAAGGTAACAGTGTGATCGCTTCATTTTACATGCACACTTATATTAACAACAGCAAAAGGTTGGTATAAGGACATGCGATAGTGGATGCATCAGCACAATGTACCTACACGGAGGCATAAAGTGGTGATGCCGAGTTTGTTCATGCTCTGTGAGGGCAGCAAATCTAATCCTGGAGACCTTTTACTATGTGAGGGAAGCAAATCTAATCCTGGAGACCTTTTACTATGTGAGGGCAGCAAATCTAATCCTGGAGACCTTTTACTATGTGAGGGCAGCAAATCTAACCCTGGAGACCTTTTACTATGTGAGGGAAGCAAATCTAATCATGGAGACCTTTTACTACGTGAGGGCTGCAATTCTAATCATGGACATACTGTGTTGACTTGCCCACCAGCCGCCACTTTCTATCCTTTTTTCAACCAATAATAGACATGTTCCTTATCCAGTTTGTATTGACTTTTCCCATTATTTTCCTTTTCAACCAAGGGACCGGTTGTGTATCCGGTTTGTACTACTGTCCCCCTGTTATTTCCTCTTTGAATCAAGTCCTAGATTCATGCTACGACTTTCCCCCCTTCTTCGTTGTTTAACCAAGTCCTAGTTTCGAATGCACGAAGTAGCTTTACCTCTAATAATACTAAAAATTTAGGTGGATTTGGAAGAGCTGATGGAAGTAGAAAAAGATGCACATGTAGACACATGGGGAGCTGGGGAAGTAGAGCAAGGCCGCTTTCGAAGAACTTGTACCTGAGGGCCGTAGGGGTGACAGCGGCGGCAGGTCCGATCTGCACACAATATGGTAGGGAGGAAGAAGGGTCGGAGGACATCCCGAGTCGATGCTGTGTCAGAGAGAACATCACGGGCAGAGGATCGGGCCCCACCGCAGCTGTGGGTTTCCTCCCTCTCCGGCGATGACCGCGTGAACGATGCACCTTTTAGTCCTCTACACACACCGGCCGAAGAGATCCGACCGAACCTGTGACCAGCGGTGAGCAGAGAGAAAATGTCATTGCCGCTGTCTTGTTTAGGTCTGGAGAGGATGTGAGAATGAAGAGAGCAACCCTAGTAAAGAAAGCGCTCAGGCCCCATCGTTGATATATAGTGGAGTGATTATCTTTTTCTCTCCACAACAACCGTTTCAATTTGTGTATGTGGCATTAATGAAAAGAAACTCTCTATTTAAGGTGACAAACTGTACGACTCCTACTTACTACTAGTAGTAGTATCGTCCACTTGTGCTCCCCGGCCCTCCATTCATTGAACAACCCCATGGGTGAATAAACATACAATACTAGTATTTATATAGAACGAACAAGCTCGAACTCTTTTCGCGTAGTTAAGTTGAGGGCGGGGCTTTTCCCAGGCAGTACGCACGGCAGTTTTCGCGTAGGCGGTTTGACAGAGAGGCGAGGAGGGTGAGGGAGTACCAGATTCAACTTCCTTACTGCTGGAAAGGTCGGGCTGTGCAATTTGACGGTGTGTTACTGCTGGAAAGACTTGTGATATGACTACTCACAATAGTCATGAATTACTGGCGCTACGACCGGGGTGATGCCCCCCTTCCCTTCCGTACTCTAATCTAGTGCATGAAAAGTCGACCCGGATGCTGGCTCTCCCACATGTTGGCTAAGTACGTAGTAAGAAGGAGCAAAGAATCATGTGGTATATACTAGTACTACTACTCACGTCGGAGGAGTGCGAACCACGGTAGCCCAGTGAACCAGCAGTGCAAACCACGGTAGCCAAGTGAACCAGTAGTAGAAAACAATGTGGTGATATGGCCATAAAAAACAATGTGCTACGGTCCAGAGTGTAGCATGTACAGTACTACTCCTCTTTGTTTGGATCCCTGAGTTAGAGCTAGTTTGGGTTGAAATAGCCTGAAATTATCCAAACAGGAGGGGTTAGTTTGAGCTAGTTTGCTCTAACCCAGCTAAAAAATAGCCCGATGGAGAGGTTCTAATTGGGTTAGTTCTCCTTGGGCCCACTAAAAGAGAACTAAAAAAATCTCCCCTGCCTGCACCAGATCGCTCCCTCCGCCCCCACCCTCGCACGACTCCTCTCTGTTCTCCATCGGGCCAGCCGCCCAAGCGCCGCTCCGCCCCTCGCCCTCTCTCTCCTCTGGCCGCCTTCTCCCTCCGGCCTTCAAAGCTCGCCCCACTCCCCCTTCACCGGTCGTTTTTCTCCCTCTATCATGCGCGGCGGCAGCACATCTACCAGTGAGGTCACGAGAGGGGTGAGCTTGTTCGTTCCTGCTCTGTCTCACAGCCATATCATTGATCTTGCTCGCTCTAGCGCTAATTCTGATTTGGAAAAGTAGATCCTGATTAAACTTGTTATAGATTTGTGGTGCACGCATGGAATTTTTTGATGTTGCTTGAGGAGGTAATAAATCTTTCTAGAGGCCCAAAGGTTCAGTTAACCTTTCTAGGTATTTCAGTTTCAGGCTTGCATTATTTCTAGAGGCCCAAAGATTCAGTTCACCTTCCTAGGTATTTCAGTTTCAAGCTTGCATTATTTCTAGAGGCCCAATGATCCAGTTCACCTTTCTAGGTATTTCAGTTTCAGGCTTGCATTATTTCTAGAGGCCCAAAGATTCGGTTAGCAGTCGTCGGCAAGCGGCCCTACTGACCGTGCCAGTGTCGACCTCAACTCGCATGCGCCGGTGTCGGAGAGGTTCCTGGGGATTGGGCTCTATAGAGCCTTCCTCCAGAGCGACGATGACGAGCTCCTCCCTGGGTGCGTGAGGGACTCCGGGCTCCCTCCCTATCGTGAATGACTTCCATGGTGAGTTAGCTCATGCTTTGTTTGATGGAGAGTATCTTTTTTTGTGAAGCTTGCCTGACGACTTGTATGTTTAAGTGGGACATCTCATTTGTATGGACAAAGTAAAATTTATCATGTTTGCATGCTTGATTTGTAAAGATGGTTCGTTTATGTCAATTGTGAGCGGGAGGAGGCCACACAAGAGCCGGCCGCACCAAATCCGGCAGGAAATAGGGTCCAAAGTAGTCAAATGATTGAGAAAGAGCATTTATTGTTAGTCTAACCCTTCCATCCATACACCTCTTTGGTTTAGAGTTAGTTCAGGGTTAGAATCTAACTCTAACCTCTAACTGAGTTAGAGTTCTCCTCTTCTCGGTTCATCGCCATCATACTTTCCCCATTCCCGTGTTTTCAGTATCCTGCGAATCAAAGAGGCCCTTAGACTGGTTTAGGTCTGGTCGTTTTTATAAATGTGTTATGTCCAAAATTTAATGAACGTGCTCCGGTTTCTATGAAAATAATCCGGTTTTCATGTAGTAATTCATTTATTTATTTATTTTTCTGCGGGGGGTTTGCATGTAATTCATGAGGTCTAAAATTTAAAGTACCCCGGCATATGCTCTGAGTCGTGCATGCACTACGACCCAAATGCTCTATGTCCCACATGTCGGCGAAAGGGAGCACGTGGAAATAGCCTAGGAGTACATATAGGAGGATAAATGCATGAAAAATATGTACGATGAAGCGTATCTGCGGTTCGAAAAGGAGACCTAAAGTGATGACAGGTATAGGTCGCACGCACCCAACTAGTGGTACTACACATACAACTACTTTTTCCCTAAAAAAGAGGTACGAGTGCTTAGTACTCCAATTCTATCAACACGAGTCCCATCTGACAACAACAGACGTTACTGACCTAGCTCTTCTCCCTCGCTTTCTCTCTTCTAATTCTAAACTTCAGCCGGCCTTGGGTGGGGTGTGGATTTGCCGATGGTCGGTTTGCTCAACTATGGCCCCACCTCACGGTGAAAACGTTACGACTGGAATAAAAATGCCATATACTCCCTCCGTTCCTAAATATAAGCCTTTTCAGATATTTCAAATGGAATACAACATACAGATGTATGTTGACATATTTTGCTCTGCATGTAGTCACTTGCTGGAATCTCTAGAAAGACTTATATTTGGGTATGAAGGGAGTACTATACAAATAAAACATTAAGGCCACGAGGCGATCCAGTGCTGGTTACAGTAGGTAAGAAGAAGAGATGCATCCATCGACGAAGCCCACCTCCTTGACTCAGGGCGCCGACCCACCGAACGATGGCTAAGTAGCAGCAATTTTCGTGGCCAGGTCGACGTGCTTCTGAACGATGGTGTCCAAAGATTCCAGCCGCTAGAAGAATTCCAACGTCTTTCTATCCTCGCTAGCCTTGTAGTGGCCTATGTAGACGATTTCCTCGTAGACGTGGATGTGCAGGTCAATAGTTTCTTGCATGGCGAGGCGCTGCACGGCGAGCGCGGCCTTGAGGTGCACATTCTTCATCGCGACCTCCTGCACCTGCAGGACCACCAGGGTTTGAAAGAGTTCGTCACCATGGAGGCCGATGAGGGTGGCAGGCAATGAGGAGCCTGGGCGCCCGGGCTGGAGCAGTACGGCAAGGTCGTCTGTGCGCTTCTTGACAGCGGTGAACTTGCGGATGGAGTGGACCATCATGTCGTCCGTGCGAGAGGCGAAGCCGGCGTCGGCGAGGGCTACGATGCCGGCAGTCGCCAGCACCGTGTGGAAACGCTGCACGGTGCGGGGCAGTAGGTCGGTGCTTTGGATGATTTGGCCCAGCTGACTGCCGCTCGCATCCATCGCCTCCATAGGTGCTTGTGGATTTTAGTCACTTGGTCTTGGATTGGAGTGAGCAGTGTTGCACAGAGACTAGGAGTAGATGGATTGGAGTGGTGGGGCGCCTTTATATGAGAGTCCAAACTCTGTTGCATTCACATCATGCTGGCTAATTAATTCCCTCTGCATGCTAATTGAGGATGCATCATTGACCGTCCAACGTCTCGGGAACCGCTACCATCTCCCTCCTTGGCATTCAAGCACCTATGGAGGTGATTGCCGCTCGCATCTATCGCATGTCAGGACTCCGGAGACGTTCCCGTCGACGACGAGGTGCCTATGGTGGCTTCGTAAATTTCAAGATGATACGTCGGCTCAGTCTTTCGGAGCTGCTCATAGGGGTAGGGTGTGCGTGTGTGCGTCCATAGGAGTGAGTGTATGCGTGTGTATGTGAGCGCTTGCGTTTGTACTATGTTAAAAAACGTAAATGCGTGTCAAAAAGAGACTAGTCAGTACTAGTATACTCAATATTGTGCACCGCGATCAAGACGGAGAGGAAAACGAGAGAACTATGTATTTATTTATGGTGTAGATTCACTCATTTTGCTCCATATGTACTCCCTCTCGGTGTAGTCTAGTCACTTGTTGAAATCTCTAGAAAGGAAAATACTCCTTTCTAGTCTACAGGGCTATACTAGCATTTACAATAGTGGGCTCACAAAGCAATTTTGTCTCATGCAAGAGCCTGGCTATATGCGTGCTCCAAGGTTCGCAACTACCACGTTCGGGTTGCGCTTGGCTCTTCGCCTCTTCGAGAAGACGAACAATGATGTTACTACTATTACTTCTTCAGTATCGAATCCACTGCTGCATGTCCATCCAGCGTGTGCGGGAGGGATAGCTTGTTGTAGTATAAGCAAAAGCCTGTCCTCATCTGTGAGCCACCGCGCACATGGGCGAGGGAGAAGGCGTGTAGTAGTAAAATCAAGCTTTTCCTCATTGTACGAGTTGACGCGACACATCATAACACTGGCCCCACATGGTTGCCTCTAAACTTGGCTGAAAGACCCGCAGTGTACAATATATTTGCTGCAACCTCTAACATTTACCCCACCACAAATTAAAATATATATTCCTTTGTTGACGGATGAGCTCGCAAACTACAATCACCGGGATGTGGTAGGGCCAGAAGATTATTTTAATCAAAAAAAGCTTACAGGCACGGTACACGCTATCCTAGACTACTCTACACATGAAACTGCCACACGAGCGTCCGGGCTACGCTTGGCTCTTCGCCTCTTCGGGAAGTTGAACAATGACGGAGTACTAATGCAGTGGAGGAGTACTACAGTATCCTTCTGGCCATCTAACACCGAATGAACTGCTGCATGTCCACCGTGTGCGGGAGGGAGAGTGTGTAGCGAAAGCTTCTCCTAGTCCTGCTAGCCACCACGCTCATGAGCGAGGGCGGGACGCAGCTTCATTGACTTACTGCTCCTGCCTTTGCGTGTATGACAGGTGGGCCCAATAGGTGGGTGGAGCACCTGTCATGCATCCAAAGGCAAGTGCAGTTAAGGCGAGAAGGTGTTGTAGCAATCAAACTTCTTGTTGTACAAGTTGACGCGACATATCAAAGCACTGCACTCGATATATTTCAATAATTTGCGTTTACGGATGCATTAATTACAATGCATGCATGCCGTGACTCTCCTTTTGATACTTGCATGTGTTGATTCAATGTACGTTGAAGTAGTATGAATATGTCACAGTAAATCTTTGTAATGCCCCGGCCCTAAAGCGAGAGATGGTTGTGCACGAGGAGGGCGAGATCATGCAGAGGAAACAGGACCCGACGATGGAGCTCTCTATGGTCTCGATGGACCTCACCTTGCTCCACTGCCCCTTGTGCATCCGCCCCTTGAAGCCTCTAGTGTATGAGGTTCGAATACACCTCATCCGTTCGGCTGATCGAGCAAAGTGCAGGTTTCTTGATTGATGTGTTGTTCGATTGATTTTTGCAGTGCAAGGGAGGGCACCTGGCCTGCGCGGACTGCCGCGTTGAGCGCCCCGGTAACCAGCGGTAGTGCCAGAAGTGCGAGCACGGCGGCGGCGTCGATGCGCAGAACACGATGGTGGACGCCGTCCTCTCCTCGGTGAGGGTGGAGTGCCCACACGAAGGTTGTGGGCTCTACGTCACTTACCACAAGCTCCCCGATCACCAGAGCGTGTGTCCGCCCGCGCCCTGCAAATGCCTCATGCTCGTCTGTGGCTAAGAAGGCCCGCCACCGGCGCTCTCCCACCACATCAACACCGTGCATCCCATGCCCGTGCACAGGATCTAGTACGACAAGGTGCTCCAGCTGCAAGTGCCACTGTCGGAGCCATGACTCTTGTTGTTCAAGGAGGAGGACGGCCGCACCTTTTTCTTGGTCGATGGCGTGCTCGACATTGGCGCGCCTATCTCTGTGTCGGTCGTCTGCATCAGAGCGGGGTCGTCCCCACTGCCAGACTACGTGGCAAAGTTGTGGGCGAACGGCCCGCCGGGGAGCCCAAAGGCAGGACCGATTCCGTCAAGGTGGAATTGGAGGTCACAAGCAGCAAGGATCCCGGCACAGTTGCCGTGCAGGAGCTGACCTTCTTCACAGTTCCTCCCAAGCTGCTGGCCGGGGCTAAGCTAGTGTCCCTCCACATTTAGATTGACAAGCCCAAGTCCTAAACGATTCTACAGTGCCTTCTGTTTATCTTAGTAATATGCTAATATAGGGGTTAGCTCGGTCTACTTTAGCTTAAGAGATGGTGGGTTTTGGTATGATGCAAAGCAATTACTTCGACATCAGATCAGCAGTTAAAGTAATTTCCAACAATCCAAATGATATTTTGTGTCTGTTGGATATAAATATCCTTTGGGTAAGAAGTATAACAACCTATAAGAAGTATAACAACTTATATGCTTGTTTGTTCAGGAAGTGTTGCATACTTGTGCGAGTTGACGCGACACTTCAAAGTAGTACTACTACTAGTAGTAGTACTTCCTCTGATCCTAATTTCTCTACGGGATGGTCATAGTGGGAGTAACATAGGTAGTAACATAGATGCCACATAAGAAAAAATGATGAGGTGGCAAGTAATTAATGAGGAGAGAGGCAAATAGAGTAACATAAATATGTTACCATCACATAGCGCTTCCCTATGCATAATGAGTCTACAAAGTAATAAATGAAGACATCTATGTTATCACATATATGACACTACCCACTATGAAGGTAGTAACATAGTCTAGTAACTATGTTACTCTCCACTATGACCAGCCTAAGAGCACGGTTAATAGTACAGCCAGCTGATGGCCATATGAGATTGCCATGTCATCTATAACCAACCTTGTAGCCTTCAAGTACAATAGTAAGATACAAAGATGTGCTACTTCATTAATACATGGCCCACCTCCCAATCTCACATAGTGCCTAGGAGCATGTGTTGCAGCTGACTCTTATTCTTTAGCCGGCTCCTCTTCTCTCTCCTCTTCTCTTCCCTCCACGTCAATAGAAAAATTATATTTTAATCCTTACAGCGTGCTTACATAAGCCTATTATACTTGCTCTAAGTCAAGGCGCTGATACCAAGGAGGGCCTGGTTGTGTCTATACTTGGAAAACTCATCCGGCTGCATGCGCACCAGGCAGACGAAGCTCGTGTCGTGTTGGTGTCGTGTGCGGCCCGCACATTAACCAAAACCTCATGCCTCTAGCTTAGTCTCCATGTTTTAAACTTCTCAATCTCAAGGCCAAGGAGCAACGTGAAACCTATGATAGAGCCAATTAGATGGTTGACAACACTACAATTCATAGCTATAGATGTGTGTGTGTGAGAGGACGAGTGCATGCGTGCACCTCTTCTCTTCCTGTATAACGTGCTAAACTCAGAGTACAAGTGTATGTGGGTGGCATCGACCTAGGGAGCTAGATATGGTGCGTGCGAGAAGTCCCAAGAGATAGGTGTAACACTTCTGGAAAAAAGACTAGTCTATAGCTCGCCACGAGTCTATTCCTGTCGAACGCCCCGATAACTGTAAGATATGTATCCGACGGTGCCAGTTATTGCACGTAAACAGCAGTACAAAAAGAATTGCCATGGCATATGCTACACCACGGCCGAACACCTGCCCATGTTGCGCCATCCAGGAATAGTGTCGCACTTCGAAACTAGAACCGTCAATAAATTTTGAGCTTGCCTCTCATCACATTCCAAAATACTACTACCACACTATATTTAATAGCAAACCTGTTCACACCGATCACAACCTAAATGGTTTCCCACTTAGGAGTGTATTAGTACTCGGTTATAAATACTACTATGCCAAGATGACTACACATTCCTCCTCAACTCCTCATCCACAAAAACAAACAAGTCATTCAAAGATCCTTCCCTTAAGGCTACGCCATGGCCGGTGTGAGTTTTGGGTCAAGAGATTACCACTGTGGAGAGGCAAGCATGGAAGCGAAAGCACGAGAGATGTCCCGCCGGCCAAAGCAGCCGACATGTCCCGCCACACAGAAGTAGCAAAGACAGAGGTCCCGCCAAGGCCACCGGCAAAGACAGAGGTCCCGGCCGCTGCTGATGCGGGCAGATTGGTCCGGCCATGCGAAGCCGCAGATGTCCCTCCGAGTCATGCAACTGGTAAAATGTCTCGCAGGCAGGCGACGACTCTTACAGGCGGATCCACGCGATCGTCCATAGCCAGATGGATCAGATCCCCGATTGGGCGAGGTTGTAGGACGACATGAAAGCCTCGTTTGAACAGGCTACCAGCGTCATCCCACAACTAAGGGAGGGCAATGAGAGGCTCCGGGCTGAGCGCGACCTGCTGAGGGCGAAGATCGTCTGAAGTGCAGAGCAGCAGGAGGAGACCAGTGCCTTGTTGAAGAGGACCGGCATCATCGTCAAGAAACTTATGGACGAGAATGACATGCTCTGCATCGAGCGCCAAAGGCTGGTGGAGGTATCCATGGATGCACTCAAGCAGCGTCTTGAGTACACGATAGAGCTCATTGTTGTTCGCCACGGAGACTTGTTCCTGCGGCCTGCAGCAACGCATCAAGAAAGTAGAGGTCAGTGAGTCAGATCGTTGCCTTCCTTGTTATTTTGCTCTTGTGTATTTGGGGCGTAGCCGTACGTGGCTTTTTTAAATATCTTCCTAATTATGTAAGACAATTATTATCCACTGTCGTGTTCCTTATATATTCATAAGTCTTGCTATAAGTCACAGTAGATGCTATATAGGTCCGTCGGATCTTACATCAAGATCCGTGCAAAATTTTCTTTTCAGATTTTCTTTTTTCTCTCTTAAATCTCAGTCAAGTGAGACATAGCCACACCATTAAAAAGAGGCTCGGGTGTCGGTGTCAAAACCGGCGGATCTCGGGTAGGGGGTCCAAAAATGTGCGTCTAAGGTCGATGGTAACAAGAGACAAGGGACACAATGTTTACCTAGGTTCGGGCCCTCTCTATGGAGGTAATACCCTACTTCCTGCTTGATTGATCTTGATGAATATGAGTATTACAAGAGCTGATCTACCACGAGATCGTAATGGCTAAACCCTAGAAGTCTAGCCCGTATGATTATGATTGCCTCTACGGACTAAGCCCTCTAGTTTATATAGACACCGGAGGGGACTAGGGTTGTACAAAGTTGGTTACAGATAAAGGAATCTTCATATCCGAATGCCAAGCTTGCCATCCACACCAAGGAGAGTCCCATCTGGACACGGGAGAGAGTCTTCTGTCTTGTATCTTCATGGCCCATCGGTCCGGCCCATGCCACATAGGCCGGACGCCCGAGGACCCCTTAACCAAGGACTCCCTCATCGGGCGCCATTAATGGAGACCTTGGGAGAGAGGTGGATGACAGATGGAGGTCAAAGGGATCTCCTCCCAATAAGCACACGCATGGGTCTAATCAGCGAGGTGTCCAGCGCGCAGATTGTCTTCGGCATTGCAAGGTGGGTTCCTTCTCCGAATACTCCAAAGCATCCTTCGATCACAGAAAACGTGTCCGGCTCTGCAAAACAAGTACCATATACAACCGCAGAGAGTATAATATTTCACGAGTCCAATATGCTGACAACTTTTGTAGTGTGACATCACGCCCCTACCCGGTCATTATTTCGAACCGTTTTTTAGCCTCCCGCTCCACGTTTCAAGATGCGGTTTTATTGGCACGTCTTGTCAAAGCAGAGATCGTGTCCCCTTATTGCCGGATTCTCATCAATACGGGCGTGGGTAACCCAACCATTCCGTTGGCATGACCATTGGGAATAGGCAGGCTTTAAGGCCTATGAGGAGGCGTTCGATATTCATCGCCTTTATAAAGGGGAACAACCACGACTACCTCTCACTCAACCTTTCCAACCTCGAGTTCCAGCACCCAGGTTTCAACTTAATTGCTCCGAGCGTCCCAGCCATGTCCGAACCCAGCCCTCAAGGCCGGTGGGTGGCCTCCTCTGTCACAGAGGAGGATATCGCGAAGCTCCGGGCAGCAAGATACCTGACCGTGGAAATCCTCCACAGGCTCCCTGCGAAAGGGAAGGTTATTCCTACTCCTAGATCCGGCGAGAGGGTCGTATTCATCCCCCACTTCCTCCAGGGGCTAGGGTTCGCTCTCCATCCCTTTGTTCGCGGACTCATGTTCTATTACAGGCTAGATTTTCACGATCAAGCTCCGGACTCCTTTCTTCACATCTCGGCATTCATTGTCACGTGCGAGGCCTTTATCCACATTCCCCCACACTTCGGCTTATGGCTCAAGACCTTTAACGTGAAGCCGAAGGTAATCGAGGGGAAGCAAGCGGAGTGTGGTGGTGCTACAGTGAGCAAGCTCACCAATACTCTTTTGCCAAAAGGCTCTTTCACATAAACTTCCTACTATGGCAGCGGGAGTGGTTTTACATCACTGAACCTCGTGGTACCAAGTGGGCAGTTATACATGCATTCCGATCTGGCCCTCCATTACGGCTCGCATCATGGATTAATAAGGGGCTGGACTGGGGATCAATTGACGAAGTGCAGACGCTACAAAGTCGCATCCGGACCCTCCTCAAAAAGGACATCGGCCTCATCAATGTAATCCGGGTCCTGCCGTGCTAGCGACGGCCCCTCCGCATGTGGGAGTTCAATCCGGAAGGACCACGGACCCTTCAGCACTTCTTCGGCATGACGCCAAGAGGAATGTGGAAGTCATTCTTCGAGTCACGAAAAAAGTGGCCGGATACCACCGAAGACATCGGCCTCGACAACAACCATCCGGATACCTCGGTAAGCACTCAACTCCTGAACACAGCTTAGTTAAATATCACGTAATAATATACTAAGAAAACAATCTTCGAACAGGGCTGGATAAAGAAGGCGGAATGAATTTGGTGTTCGGCCCCTCTTCTCAGAGACTCAGCTGATCCTATGTTAACAAGGATGCTGGCTTCGGCGCCATATCAAGTGCCGGCGAAGGAGGACAAGGAGGAGAGCAAGAAGGCCAAAGGTGGCCTCCATTCTAAAGGTACACCAGACACTATGTCCGGGGAGATTGTAAGTCCATCTTCTAAAGACAAAAGAGAAGGAGAAGCTGACATCCCTTCCCCCCATGGGAAGAAAAGGACTGCCTCCGGCGATTTGAAGGTAAAGGCTCCTAAGCGAGGGAAGATGTCTCTGTCAGGCGTTTCGGGTTCGTAAGACGACGTTGTCGCGCAGTTCCTCCATAAGGACAAGCCCTTATCCGAATCGTAAGTGAACAAGGTGTCCTAAACATATCCCGTTCCTTCCCGGTTACAAGGGTAACATCTAAATATATGTTTGCAGTACGGCATGCAGTCTTCCTCAATAGTCCTCCTACTCGGGGGATCTTATTCCGGAGATGATGGAAAGCGACACGCCTCTACAGACCTCCTCTCCCAATAGGGCAGATGACTTTGAGGTGTCGTCCCGGAGGATCTCTCCCGATCAACTAGTGGTGCAAGGGACAATGAAGACCATGCCCGAAGGTGATACTTCGGTAGTCTAGGGTCCGGTGCGTGCAGCCGTTTTGGGGACGAATAATAAAGGCCCCAGACTATCAGGTTTACAGCCGGAGACGACTCTAGGGCTGAGTAAACATATCCCTTCAAAGGGAGACCGTACTCCCGCAGCCGCTTCCAGGAATCCGGAGGCGCCGGATACCTTGATGGACATGTTGCAACATGCGCCCATCTCAGAGGAACATCATACCTTAATGGGTATGGTAGTTGAGAGGATTCTGTCCGCGAGAAGCGGATTGAATGAAGCCTTCACGAGCCTTCTAAGAGGCTTCGAGGTATGCAATGTAATATCTTCAATTACATTCTACGTGCAAAATGCACCTGTGTATAGATAGTAGCCCCTAAGACTCTGGTTGGTGTCCAAAGGGAGGCGATCAGAGGATCAAAAAAGATATGCCTAGGAAATAATCTAATTAATTGGAACACAGGTTGTTACATCCATGGCGACTGCCCATGCTACAGAGGTTGTAGGTCTGAAGCAGAAACTTGATGTGGCGGATGATGACATCATGCTTATTAATCGGCGGATCGACGAGGCGCAAGGTATATTTTGGGGAAGTTAGTATATGTATGTATAATAATATGAGCACGAAGCTGAGAATTATATACTAAGATATGCATATCTGCAGATAGTGCTGCCGCAATTGAGACCCTTCGGGCTGAGCTCGCCCGGGCCAAGGAGCAAGCCAGGATGAGTAATGCGGCTGCCAAGAAGGATGCTGCTGAGTTAAAGGTTGAACAGGCTGCTCGGCGCCAGTGCGAGGAGAGAATATCTACCATGGCGCGCGAGCTAAAGGATGCCACTATCTAATGCAAATTCCTCGAGAAGGATAACTAAGCCAAAACGGCCCATCTCGACAAGGCCTTACAAGAGGCGAGAGAAGCACGGTCCGAGTCTAGAGCGGCTCGGGAGGAGATCCAGCAAGCTGGGGAGATAGCGGCTGGTATGCCCTTCTTATTATAGACTAAATTCGGCGATCCAATGTATGCCACGCTTAATCAAATGTGGAGTTCTCCAGATGCATTCTTGGACATGCCGAAGAGTGCCTCCGATGCGGCGCAGTTTTTCCAAGCGCAAGAAGACATGCAACGGAGAAGCTTTTCTGGTCGCAATTTAGCATGCCAAAGCGTCCACTGTTGCTGAACGAACAGATGGCCCAGCAATGAAGCTCCACAAGATATCCGGATCTGCCATGAAGGACGTCGTGGCCCGGCTGTGGTCGACTGAGCCAATTCCAAATAGTTATTTCGGTTTGGTGCAGTGACTTGTTGATGTGGTGCCGCGTATCGACGCCGTTAAGCAGTCAACGTGTATTGAAGGTGCACAGATGGCCTTTGCCCGTGTCAAGACGTGTTGGGCAAAGATGAAGGCCACCGATATTGGAGCAAAGAGTCCACACGGGGGCAAGGACCATCACATGCCGGAGTATTATTTTGAGGATATCCTAGAGGGCGCCCGCTTGATAGAGGCTTAGTGCTCGAAGGATATGATATTCGAGTGAATGTACCGAAATTGTAAAAGCAATATTATGATATATTATAGGCTATGCTTTTTTCCTGAAAGTTTTGTCTCCTCCTGTGCGGCCGTTTTTTGTATAATCTGAAAGTTTACCAGTCGTCGGCTTCGGGCCCGCGCATATAATACGGGGGTGTTCGAAAAAGCACTTGATCACTCTTGACCCAACATTTTGGTCCGTAAATTAGTTGTCAATGCAGCGAACTAGGCAATCAGACTATAGGGCTTTAACACTTTCACTTAGCCATAGGAGTTTGACGGTGGGTCTATGATATAGCCCCTGGTATGTACACGGTTATCATGCTAGTATACATATGAAAACAGGGTTTAGATTATCCTGAACATCTTGCTACCTAGACCAATGTACTCTGATTTGAATTGAACATAAAATGGATACAAATATTTGAATTGGAGATCGTATGGTACATGTAGTTCATAGTGAAATAAGATTACTGCTATATGCATGTTTTTTGTTATCAAGATAATATTTAAATGAAAGTATAACTTCACAACAATCGTATTCAAATAAGGAAAATTAATTCAAATTTAGTCCATATGGTAGACGACAATATATATGTTCATAGGGTGGAGTAAAATGTTGATATATGATGGAAGATCAAAATGTAGGACTACATCCATTATCAACCGCAAGGTCACGTGATGATACATTCAAATTCAACATAACGTGGATTCAAAAATTGAAATTCGAAATCCTGGCATTTGTAATCATATAAAAAGGGACATGACTCTTTCTTTTGGTGGGAATTGATTTGTTTTTTGTTGTTGTTGAGAGAAGTGCAAATCGATTTGGTACTGTACAGGGTAATCTTGTTCTCCTGATTATTTATACATTTTTCTTGTAGTTTTTTCAATGACATTTATAGCAATATAGTAAAAGGGGACATGACTCTCTTGTGTCTTGTATGAATTGTTTTTTTGTACATGTTAAGTTTGTTCTTCCAAACAAGGAATCCGCGCCTTGTTATCCCGAAATTTTCAAGCTCGAGTATATTCTGTAGCATCTACTTTGAAACTCCCGCCTCTTCAACCCGCGCCGCACCTTGTTATCCCGAAATTTTGACGCGCGCGAAAACTCCCTCCTCATCAGAAATCGGTCCCGCAGCCCAGACATGCGAAATCCCCCTTCTACCCCTCAGCCGCAAATGCTGACTCGATGTCGCGGTGTCAAAACCGGTGGGGGTACGCTGGTAACTTACCCTACATTTCGGACACGCACATCCCTGATCTATGGCCCCCTACCTTCCCCTTCGCCTCCCCATTCGTAAACCGAGGCCGCCAAAACCCGCGAAACCCCATGCTCCTTCGTCGGCCTCCCGACCGCCGCCCAGCCGGAGACTCTTCCCCGACGATGTCGTCCACTGCAACAGTTCGCCGTCCCTCATCCACCGCACTGAATGAGGATCCGTCGTTGATCTCATCGTCCCGCCGGATCAGCCGCCCCGTGCTCCACCTCCAAGGAGCTGCCCCAATGTTCGCCTCGTCTATCGCGCCACCTCCATCCCCGTTGCACCGTCTTGACCTGCCCCACTAGAACCGCATCACCCTCACCAATGCCTCCAATGAAGCCGAGGCCAACTTAGTGCCACCAAGGAGGTTCTACACTCACCGCTGCATTTTATCCTTTATTCGATCTCACGGGGCTGCCGGTGCTCGATACTGAGCAGCCAGGCGGGTCTCCATCGATGGCGCCATTGCCGGCCATTTCATCCACGGCGTCTCCCCCCCTCATGTCGTTGCTAACTCGCCGGCGACTTCCACATCGGTACTAGCTGCAGCTGCTCCGGCTCTGTTCTTGTTGTCGGTTGCGCTACTGCACTGCTCTTGCTTTCATTCGTGCTACTGCTCTGCTCTGCTATTGCTGTCAGTCGCGGTGCTGCTCCGCTGTTGCTCTCTTTCGTGTTGTTGCTCTGCTCTTGCTCTTGCTCGCGCTGCTGCTGCTACTACTGCACGACCTCCGGCAGTTACATGAGTTGCTGCTTTAGCACTCGCTCGCGGTGCTGCTGCACGCACTACTAGGGAAAACCCTAGCGGTAGCATGGGTATTTTGCCTATCAGTAGCGCGGGATGTCGCGCTACTGATAAGGCGCTACAGCTAATGTGTAGCAGTAGCGCCTGTCGTCCCATGCAACTGCTATACATGGATAGCTGCAGCGCGCTTTGGTGAAGAGCGCTGCTGCTAATATCTGCAACACTTTTTAGAAGGAAGCGCTACTGGTAAGGCAGCTCTACTGCTATCTTTGTTCCACTCGCTACTGCTAGTTTTATTAGTTATTTTTTCTGCATATTTGTTTTGTATTTGAATAGGCTTTATACAATAATCTTTAGCATATCATACACATACAAATATAATCATAGCATATACATACAACTAGTCTCATCAAATCATTTCATCATCATAATCATCATCCAAAACAAAGTGGTCTCTCATCATCATCTCGAAAATAGCAATACAAGTCTCGATTACTTGCAACTACATCGTCATCCATCTAAACAATGATATACGCGAGAAGAGCTATCACTTTGAGTGAGAGCGGAACTATGTAGTACATGAGTTTGTATCCCTCTCTCACATTAGCGTGAACCTAAATTAACTAGTGCCTGCCGCCGAAATCGGAAACCGTACACTGGGCTCGACACTCCGACCACTTGTCGATATATGCTCTGGCGTAGCACTTCTTCGCCATCGATGATCTATGCACCGCATCGTCACATGAGTTGATGATATGCAACATATATAGTTGAGCAACAGAAAGAGACAGACTTGGCAAAAATAGAAGCAACATATCATAAGCATAAATAACAAAGTTGATCGTACCCAAAATGCCCTAATGATCGTCGCTAGTCGAGGAGGACGGTTTAATTACATCACAAATAAAGTTTCGTCGTGCATAACTCAAAGTTTCGTCATATAGAAAGTATGGACTAAACAGACACATTGTCATATATCAACAATCACTCCAACATGTCGTGCCATCCATCCAAGTCAGGGAGATAGTCCCCAAGCCTAGTGAAAGGCTTCAGGTCGAGACACTGAGAGGCTACCCGTGTTCGGACGTCTTCCCGCGACATTTGTCCTTCTTCGTAGAACATCCTTGTTTTTCCGACGACCTCCTTCATGATGATTTGGGCAAGTTCGCGCTGGATATGATAGAACTCAGCTCGAAGTCGATGATCCTCGATATCTCCTACGTTCTTTGCCCATTGCATAATATGGGCATCGCCGGATGTAGGTGACATGCGAAGGTTCCGTGATCCCGTCAGTACTCCAAAGATGTGGTGTAGGACATAGAATCCATCATTAAGAGAATCACTCGGTTGCTGGATGCAGCAGAAGTCGGTCTTATGGCCGAAGGCGAGCCTGCCGCCCCTTATCTTTTTGTCCTTGACCTCTCCACCCCATGCTTCGTAGTAAAACATAGCACTGTCGAGAACATCCTTGATGTGGGTGTAATCCTTTTTGTGAATGTTCTTCGACGAGTCCAAGTAAAGAGCGTGGGAGTATCAGGGGTAGAGGATGATGAGGACGGCGTGTCTGGCCATAAAAAAATAAGTACACCTCAAATTAATTAGCCTCCACCGTGCAAATGAATGATTGAAATCAAAGGAAGTATATCCGTGTGGATGACTTACAGGGGATGATAAGGCACGAGAATCGCCTCCTTGTCCTTATTGGCAAGCATGAAAATGACGATGTATTCCCTCGCATATTCACGGTGCTTCGCGCAGACTCACAAGAAGCCCTCGTGCATGAAGTATGGGTCAGCGACACAGATATGAGGTATCTGCTCAACCCCGATGATGTAGTTCATGTGCAAGGCATAAAGGCGGACAAACATAAAATCCAGCTTCTTCACGTGAAACATGTCGAATATGTAATCGAATTGAAGGAAGAACTTATCCGCGGGAAGAAGTTGACGTACGACAATTGCCGCGGAATGTTAACCACGTAGAGTGGGTATCCTGGATCTTTCAAGGCGATGAGGCCTTTCTCTATCTACAGCACATCGTCATGAAGTCTCCTTAGATCGCCGAATCTGGCCCCTAGCGCTCTTGCAGGTAGGATTGGTTGACCGGGGATATGCCATTTATCCACACCGGGGATATCTATACGGTCTTGAACCCGAGGCTGCTGAGGCGACTGGTCGTCCATAATACGTTCAGCCTCCGGAGACGGCAATTCAGGCACCGACTCATGACGCTCAAACCCAGAGTAGGCGCTAGTATAGACATACTGTTGAGTACCATCGTCATCCTCATCCTCATCCATGGCGACGTCATGAGCGACTAATGGAGCCCCTTCCTTACCCCGGCTGCTATCACCCAACCCGACACCCGATGCTAATTGGTTAGGTGGGGTGTTGATGTTCTTACCTTGCTGAGGCTGCGTGCTCGTGGGTGTGTCCCGGCCGCCTCCAGACGAAGCAGACTCTTTGGCCACAACAGGACCCACCCATTGCAACAATCACCAAGCCACCGCGGGGTCTTGTCATCATCCCCCACTAGTATCAGAGGAGGCAAATTCTCGTGGCCCGGTTTGACACTGGCCATGGAAACCTTGGAGACGTTAGGGGGGATCGGCCGGCTGCGGAACAATGGTTCCTTCGGCTTCATTATCGTCGCCTTCCCCACATCCACCTTCTGGTCACCGATGGTGTACAATATGGTGCACGGGGTTTCGTCGGCCTGCAAAGAAAAGTCTGCGACATGAGACATTCGAAAGGCAACGAAAACGGGAGATTATACATTTATTGAAGGGGGCCGGTGTGACAGATACCGTGAGGGCGTCGAGCTCAGCGAAAGATGAAGCACCGCTGTGCACGTCCGGTGCAGGAGCAAGTGCGGGAGTAGGTGCAGCTACAGGTGCTGGTGCAACACTAGTCGAGCTGCTCCCCAAGAAGTCAGCAAGGGGAAAGTCCGCTGCATTTTTTTCTAGATTTTGCCTGGTCCAATTGAAAACGGCCGGAACCAAGGAAGTAGATATATCTACAACCGCCTATTTTGCGGCAACTACCGCTGTTGCAACTGTCTGAGATGATTTCTTCTCAACCGCAATCTCAATCTTCTTGTCGATGTTTTCTTCATTTAACCTCCGTCTTTCCTTTCTCTCTTTTGTGGTCTCACAGTAGTACTTCTTACATGCGGCACCGTCTCCGACACCGTGCACGCGTCCATACGACGGCCGAGTCTCCACCGGGAGTCGTTTCAATATGTTCAACGCCCAGTTGAATGGAGTGTCCCACTTGGGCCTCGCCAACGCCTCAGACGGTGGGTCGCTTTCGGCCGCAATCCTATGCTGCTCTCTCTGCAAAGGGCACAAGGATCGTTTACAAATATGACTAACGTGTAGTAGAATTGATCAGAAACTAAAATTACCAGCAGTCTCATGAACTCTGTCGTGACCGTGTTTGTCTCGAAAACCTTCTTCACTGGGTCCCAACGGTTCCGGGCCCTGAGGACGTCACGCTCCTGCGGGACGGTGAACTCCGCCAAGGGGTCTGGGATGCCCAGACTCACGGCTCAAGGCCCTCCTTGGCCCATATGGACCTCTTCCCGCCGTAACCACGACTTCCAAGGTGGTGGCACCCAATGTTCCTTTGTTGAAGCACCTTCATGTACTTCGACTTTTTTTGGCATCTTCGGCCTCGCAAGCCGCCTTGAATATTTCAAAGTGCTCTGCCGTGATTGTCGGATTATCCTTTACAATCTCGGAGTAGGGTTCCTTTTTGTCGATCTTTGCTTTCACCCTTGTTTTCCAGGCGGCTAACACGTCGCTAAACTTGTACATGGCGTGTTTGTTTATCTTCTTCAATGTTGGGTCATTATCTGGATCATTATAATCCTTTTCATTCCGGCCCAGGAACAAGAATATCTGGTGCAGCTTCTTTAGGAGGGAGGGCCTCATATTATCTATCTTCGGTAGTTTCTCATCGTTGATGGTGGCGGTTGGCCGTACGATGCAGCCTATTTGATTGCCGTAGCACGCACGCGCTTCCTCGGGTGCGGTTGGCTCAAAATTGTTGTCGTACACCGCCGTGACCACCAGTCTTGTAGTCGTGAGTTTGTTAGGAAGCCGTTGCCTCTTTGCTTTCTGTTCTACACCGGCTCCGCTCCCCGAGGTAGCGCCGGTCTAGATGCCGGTCTGAGTCTCATGGCTAGTCTCAGTCTCAGCACCGGTCTAAGTGTCGGTCTCAGTCCCTGATGCAACCGGTGGGCCCAGCAACAACATTGGTTGATCGTCGGCAAGGCTCAAGAATTCGTCTGCCGCCAGGTAGACGTCGTCGCAATAACCAGAACCTTGTCCTTCATCGTTGCTAGACATGTTTCCTACGACTAAATCTAGTCAATTAATTCTAGACCTAATAATGACATAAAAAAGACATATGTTTTGCAGGAACGTTGACTCCTTCCCGGTGCGGCAAATCCCGGGCACTCTATATGTCCTAGTTTGTAGCACAAGTCATGCCGAAATTCATAGAAAATTTCGGCATGACCTTTGCTAAAAAGTGGACAAATCCAAACCTGAAATTTGCCGGAACGGAAATGAATCAACATTCCGGCAAAACATAGGCCACTTAGCTTCATTCCCTGGAAACAACAAAAGGCCACTTGGGCACAATCGAAACATGGGAAAACACTATTGAGGAATTTGCATATATCCTGACCACTTCAAATTTGCATGTCCTAGCGTTTTACACTTCAAGAAAATCTACACAAATCTCATGCTCTCTCAAACTCAATCCAAAAACCAAATATAGATTATATTTAGTTAACTACTGAACTAAACTTTACTCTAAACTAAACCCTACTGCCCTAATTAACATCTAGTTAAACAAACTCAATTCAAAAACTAAACCCTACTGAACTAATTAACATCTACACTATCTACTACTTAACATCTATTATTACCCTAACTAATTAAAAAACATCTACTATTAACCATACTGCCCTAGTTAACTAGTACCATCACTACTACTAATTAACATCTACTAATACTACTAAAAATCATTATGTATGAACCCTAGTACTAATTAACATCTACTACTACTTCTAATTAACATGGCAGAGGAAGAAAATGCAGAGAGAGGGGGTGGGGGAGGGGTGGGGGGCTTATAGAGAGGGGAGAGATGGTGGCGGGGAGGTGCTTGGCGGCGGAGGGTAGGGGCGGCGAGGGCGGGCTCGGGATCGGGAAGTGGAGGTCCTGGGCGGGCTCGGGGGCGATGAGGTCGAGGGTGGCGACGGTGAGGTCAAGGGCGGCCCGAGAGGCAGCAGCGGCGGTGGTGAGGATGAGCACGGCGTTGAAACCGGCAGGAGATGGCGGCGAAGTGGGGGCGATGGCGAAGTGGGGGAGACGGCGGCGAAGTGGCGGGGCGAGGAATTTAGGGGAGAATTGGTGGCCGGGGGGAACCGTTTTTTGCGTTAAGTCAAAAATAACGGTAGCGCGTTAGGGAAAACGCGCTATAGCTAAGTTAGCTATAGCACGTTTTAGCAAACGCGCTATTGCTATGCCTTCATCTTTTTTTCCCTTTTTCATTTATTTTTCTTTAAATTTTATATTTTTCCTTTCTCCTTTTTCTATTTCTTTCATTTTCATTTACTTTTCTATTTGTTTTTCATTTTATTTTATTTTCTTTGGCAGTAGCACTTTACACATAAACGCGCTGCTATAAGAATATTAGCGGTAGCGCTGTTTATTAATGATCGCTACTACTATGTGTAGCCCATCGGCTTTGTGGTTGGAATTTTAGTAGTAAGGAGTTTTCGCTGAGATGCGCTACTGATATATATGCATCTGCTGCGCGCTTATTTTGCACTCGCTACTGCTGTATAGCAGCAACGAGCTTTTTTAAGAAGCGCTACTGCTAAAGTTCTGTGTATAACGTTTTCCCTAGTAGTGACGACTTGCTCTCTGCTAGTGCTGCCTCGCCGAGCTGCCTTTCTCGATTTAGATCATCGCTTCTCTGCTAGTGCTCGAACGCCCTAAACTTCTATTGCAATGATCTGCTACTAGTTCAATCAGTTTCGACAGTAAAATTCAGTTTCGACTGTAAAGTTCAGTTTCTTCAGTTAAGTTCAGAGTGAAGAGTATTTACAGCATTTGCCGGAGCGGTCGTGGCGCGGCTGATGCGTTTTACATCTAGCACTTTTTGGTGATGTATTTTAAATCATCTATTGCAGATGATATTAGAGTCCCACTTCAGATTAACGTTGTTCCGTCTTGTCCTACTTCAGCCTAGCCGGCCAGACACCTCACCGGAGCTGCTTCAACGATGGAACCGGCCCATCGAGCGGAGCGATACTCTCGGGCGCCGCTTTCCAGAGGCCTCAGATCTTCTTCCCTCGCCCGACAAATACACACCAAAGATCACCATCCTCCACGTCCAACCCAATGATGCTGAGGTCGACAAGGCTATGCCAAAGAGGTTGTACACTCGTTGCATCACTTTGTTACTCTGTATTCATGTCGATCCCTCAGGGATCCTTTGCTATGGAACTACTATGGTACTACTATTCATGCATTTGGTTAGAAGGAGTGGATCAAAGCGAAACTGGAGGATTTTTTTCCTTTGGTGTCTCTTTCAAAGAAAAAACGTAGGAATTTTAATATCCACTTGGATGTCCTTTACAAATTAATATGCATGAAGAACAATACTAATTGCATTACTGGCATAATAAGATTCTTATTTTCTTCATTTTCACGTGGTTTGACTTTAATTTGACCATGTTTCTCCATTCACGTCTTCTTCCAATTCATGTGAACCAAACACCCAGGTTGACAGAAATCCTATGTTTCCAAATGCTCTGTTTTGCACGTGCATTTCTATCCTATTCATGTGTTTTTTGTGTCCCTACGTTTATACAATCCTCCAATTCTAAGGAGCCCTTACAGATTTACTTCATTTTTAGATAGGCGTCAAGGAAAACTCTATGTTATGTCCTGCCTCGCCGTGTCAGCCATCCACCCCACATGAGGTGCACCATCGACAAAAGCGTTCACTGCAGCAGAGATTCCCCCTGCAGACTTTCTTTCACTGCCTCAGATCATCTTCCCCGTTGTCGGTAGCCACGCCAACTGCATTACCATCATCGACTGAGCAGATGAACCTGAGGACTACACTGTTCCGGAAGAGAGGTCGCAGTCTTTCGTGTTTGCTTACGTTATACATCGTTTATTATTACGTGCTACTTTGTCATTCAAACTTGAGTTTTAAAATGCCCGTGGGTCTCATATCGAAGCAGCAACGAATAGTATATGTCTACTATCTGGTTCATCTGGGGTCTTCTATGTGGTTCATGTTGGGTGGGCAATAAACATTAGATGATCCATTGTCTATATTTTTAAACCGAAGCTATAATCTACCTGCTATCATTAGTTTTGCATCTATCCACTCATTTGTTACCATCAGTCTTGATTTCGGCATGCACCCCTTAGGCCTTACAAAAATCTAACTATTTTTTATTATGCATGTCAGTTATTGTACACAATCGTACTGAACATGTAGAGGAAAAGAGAAGACCATTACGTGAGAATATAATGTCATGCAGACGCCGCTCCATGGTGGGCGAAGTGGGGCCCCCTCTAGCCATTCCAGATTGTATTCTAGAGGATGAAAACTATTCATATGGGGATTCAGAGGGAGCCGACCACTCCTATTTACCACCTGAGGTGTTTGCTGTAACCTGGCATGCTGATGTTAGTCATGTGATGCATATGGCGCCTCGCATTGCTTACATTATGCATCTTATATGTCATCAGCTTAGTTTGGATTTGCATTGTGTGAATGCCACCTGTTTGGTTTCTATATCATAGTCCCACCATTCCTAAATATTTGTCTTTTCACAGATTTCAACAAGTGACTACATACGAAGCAAAATGAGTGAATCTACACTCTAGAATATGTCTATATACATCTGTATGTGCTAGTCCATTTGAAATCTCTAAAAAGGCAGATATTTAGGAACGGAGGGAGTATATGGGAATTATGCAATTCCATCTTCTTTAGCCAGGCATCATATACGTGAATCATACAATGCCATCATGTTTAGCCAGTCATCGTATGTGAATTGTATTGTGCCATTTTTTTCATAATGTATTCCATCTGTCAACAATGTTTATACATTCATCTACTCTTCATGTGCATCGGCCATTTGAGTCGGTCATCGAAAAATCTGGAGTGAAAACAAGGTCTTCTGAGCAGTCAGTGCTACCTGCCGATGCAGATTTCTTGCTGGTTACAGATAGCTCCTCAGAGGAGGATTTAGAGACAGTTGACCACCATATCCCCCCGAGGTGCATGCTCTAACTTGGCAGGGTTATATTGCTCATATCATGCATATGGTGTCTTGCATTGTCATGCCATCTGCTTAGATTAGACATGCTTTGTGTGAATGCCACTTGTTTGCTTTCTATATTAGATATGTGAATTATGCAATGCCATGTTTTTCAGCCAGTTATCATATATGTGAATTATGCACCGCCATTTCGCCAGGCATCATATTTGTGAATTATCTCATGCCATCTTTTTTTCATTATGTATTCCATTTGTCGACAATCTGTGTATATTGAACTACTCTTCATGTGTATCAGCCATTTGAGCCTGTTTAAAAAAATCAGGAGTAAAAACAAGGTCTCCAGAGCAGGCAACGGTACTTGTTGAAGCATATATCTCGATGGTTACAGGGAGCTCCTCAGAGGAGGATTCAGAGACAGATGACCAGTCCTATATCCCACCTGAGGTGTATGCTCTAAGTTGCAATGTTTACATTTCTCATATCATGCATGTGGTGTCTTGCATTTCTTAGTTTAGACATCATATGCACAATATTGAATTCCATCTGCTTAGTTTAGAGATCATACATGCGAGTGCCCGCTGCTTAGTGTATGAATCAATTATGTCAATTATATCATGCCATCATGTATACTTAGACAACATGTATGAGAATTATTTCATCCCAACCTATTTTAGAAAGATATCATATAGTTTTGTCATGTCATCCTGTTTAGATACTCATCATATGTTGAATTATTCCATTATATCCTGTTAAGTTATCCATCATATATCTGAAACTGTGTCATGCTATCCTGTTTAGTTAGGCATCATATATGTGAAACTATGTCATGCTGTCCTGTTTGGTTAGACAACATATATGTGAATTACCACATCTGTCTATAATACAAAGTCTGTATGTTTAATTTCTTTTCTTGTTTATCAACCATTTAAATTGGAGGGGGTGATAGCAGTATCTAAGGGAGCAAAAACCCGTTCTTCACAAAAGACAGTGCTACCCGTCGATGCAGAAAGAACCATGGTTGTACTGGCCCACAAACTAGACCCACCACACATAATCGAGACTCTTCCAGATTGCACAATTACACCTTGGGCAGAGAATCAGCTACAACCCATCTAACCACAACCCCAGCGGATAGTAAGCCACTTCTAGTTGACAAAGCACCATGTCCACCACAGAGTACCCCCACATGAGCAGTTTGTAAAGAAACTGCAGTGCCCAAAGCACAAAGACCGCCACAGCGAACCCAAACTCCACGTTTAAAGCAGAAGAGCAACTTTTCTCAGGTCAGATTCCGTAGCTATGGTCCATACTCCTTTGCTGTTGCATCACTGTATTTACTCATACCAACTACTTATAAATTTGAAGGATCCAATTGAAACTCCAATGGCGCAACAGGTATGTTTTAAACCTATTTCTTTAATTGGATTGTTGTTCTAACTTATTGCTCAATGTTGATTTCAGTTTCAGTTGTATAAACAGTTATGTTCTCATGTGATGCACATTACAAGTGTTGCCAATGTTGTGTAGTTTCTCACACTTATATTCTGTCTATGTTGTAGTGTCTTAAAAATATATGAGTTGACATGTGTCTCTATCTTGATTTGGCAACATAAACTAGAATGATATGGACAATACAGTGACCATAGTACATGGATATATGTTTGTTTCATGCTGTTATCATGTCCACCTTACTACTGAACCAGTTTACCAAAATCAGTATTGTATACTACATGCTAAACATGCGATGTGCGTGCTTGTTTCTCATGAAGTATGCGAACAGAATATTGGAGAAGAGCACCCCACTATGCAATGGTAGAGAAAGTAATGCATATAAGGTTCAAGATAGTGAGACAACCCTGTTGGTCTCCAATAAAGGTGATAAAAACGATCTTGTAGACCGTGAGAAAACCTCACAGTCCTGCGTTGATGTAGTGTTCGAATTACTGGACAGTACCGCTGGCACAAGCTCTTCGACCTCGCTTCCTGAATCACTTTCGCTTCTTCAGTCTCAGCTATAAGCTGAAAGGCATCAGTCAGTTGTGCTGCGGCAAGAAGCCGAAGGACTGAGGAAATCCCTACATAATTCATATGGATACCTTCTTGTGCAACAGCAAGTGTTGGAGGATTTAAGCGCCAAACAAGAGAAATTGTCTTTTCATGGGCCGGCCATAACGGGCCGTCATTAATCGGTCGTATTTGATGATGCTATGAAAACGTCCTAATGGATTAACCATGGGCTGACTGTAACCATGGGCTGAATTTGGCCCACAATCAGAAAAGGCCAATAACAGGCCATAAGTAACCGAATGCTGGAAATGAGCTCAAGAATAAATGAGCCCTGAGAAGGCCGAAAGTTAACAAGGGTTGAATACGGCCCAATGTAATGATGGGTCGTTAATGGGTATAAAGCGATACACTGTTCATTGCGGGCCAGATTCACCACGGGCCGTTAATGGGCCAAGAGATACAAATGGCCTCGTATGGGCTGAAAGACATCATGGGCCATACATGGGCCGGAAGTTACAATGGGTTGGAATCATACTGGGCGGCCCAGATGAAGCTACTGGGCTTAATTGCGATAGGCCGTAACGAGCCATGAGTTAGCGGGTTGTAAATGGGCTGTATACGAACATGTCGTTAATAAAGCTTCTGGGTCGCCCGCACCTTTTGACCATGTCAAACGGACCAGCCTTTTTACCGGAATGGGCCTCTGTTGGGCCATGCCACGTGTCGACCTATCATAGGCGCCTCCTGTCCAATGAATGGGTGACATCTGTCCCAACGGTGAGCCAACACGTGTTTCCTCCGGCCAATGACAATTTTAGACGTGGAAAATCCTCATTGGTCATGGTTGTTAGTGGGTTATCGGATCCAAAACCGGACCCGATAGCTTAACGGCGACCCGTTACGGTGGATGCCACGTGTCGGCCACCCTTGACGAAAGCACTTCTATGACGCGCGATTTATCGTCATGGAAGTGGACACTTCCGTGATGATAATTTTGGTAATGTCATGGAACACTTCTACGATAGCACAGGTATGACTATCTTGATTCTGTCATAAAATCGTCATGGATGTACATGCATGACAGAAAACGTGACCTACTATGACAAATACGTACCATCACAAAAGTATATTTTTTGTAGTGAATCCAACCATGTCGTTCGCATGACCCCTTGGGAATATGCGAGTTTTAAGGCTTGTGTGGGGGCGATTGATATTCACTGCCTATATAAGAGGACAAAGACCCATCTTTTTACCCCACTCCTCCTTCCTCCTCAGCCCTCCCATCCTCGAGCTCCAGCGCCCAAGTTTCGATCTTTTCCGTCGTCACCAAACACTACAGCCATGTCCAGATCCGGCTCTCAAGGCAAGTGGGTGGCCTCCTCCGTGACGGAGAAGGACATCAAGGAGCTCCAGGAGGCGGGGTACCTGAGTGCGGACGTTGCACACAGGATCCCTGCCAAGAAGCAGGCCATCCCCACCTAGGAGCCCGACGAAAGGGTGGTATTTATCCCCCAATTCCTCCACGGACTAGGGTTTCCACTTCACCTTTTTGTACGCAGCCTCATGTTCTATTACGGGCTAGATTTCCACGATCTAGCCCCAAACTCCTTCCTCCACATCTCAGCGTTCATCGTCATGTGCGAGGCGCTCCTCCGCATTCCCCCCACTCCAGCTTATGGCTCAAAGTCTTTAACGTGAAGCCGAAGGTGGTTGACGGGCAGCACGCAGACTGTGGAGGCGCCATGGTGAGAAAGCTCCCCAAGGTCACTTGGCCCAAAGGGCCTACGTGGAAACTGTCAAGATATGGCAGCAGGAGTGGTTCTACATCACCAAACCCCGCGGCACCAACTGGGCGGCCATTCCTGAGTTCAGGTCCGGACCCCTGATGCAGGTCGCGTCGTGGACCAACAAAGGTCTGGACTGGGGGTCAACTGATGAGGTGTTGATGCTTCAAAAGCACATCAAGATCGTTATAGAAAAGAACATCAGCCTCACTGACGTGATCCGAGTGATGCTATTTCGCCGGACACTTCCCTGCCAGCGCCGGCCTCTCCACATGTGGGAGTTTCATCCGGCAGGGCCGCGGATAGTGCAGCGCTTCTTCGGCACGACACACGAAGAGATCTGGAAGCTTCTTTTCATGGCCCAAAAGTCGTGGCCAGAGACGACCGACGACATCGGCCTCGACTGCGCTCACTCGGCCACCCCGGTAAGTATTTTGGTTTCCGAACATAACTTAGTTCGCCACTCAAAGGGGTATGTTGATAATTCCATCCTTTAATCAGGGCTAGAAGAAGAAGGCGGAGCGGATCAAGTGTCCGGCTCCGCTTCCCAAAAACCCAGCTGATCCTCTGCTAACGAGGGTGCTGGTTCCGGCATCATACCAGGCGCCGGAGAAGAAGTTCAAGAAGAAGGGCAAGGAGGCCAAAAGTGGACTCTACCGTAAAGGTACTTCGGATGGTGTGTCCGGAGATACCGAAGCTCTCTCCTCCCATGAGGGAGATGAAGACAAAGAGGAGGAAGAGGAAGAGAGCAATTCTCCCCTTAAGGGGAGGAAGAATAAAAGGTCGGCCTCCCCAGACCTAGAGGCGAAGGCGTCCAAAAGGGGGAAGATATCCCTCTCTGATGGCTCGGATTCAGATGCCGAAGCCATCCCCCTGCGGTGCCCCAGGGCAATGCCCCTGGCCAAATTATAAGCATTCAAAGATACTGTACATATATCCGGGTTTTTACAACTTGTAGGATAACATATCACTACGTGTTACAGTCCGGCTCGTGATCGCCCCCAACAATCATCGTCTTCGGCGAACTCTCTGGCGCCGGAGATGGTTGAGAGCGAAACGCCTCTGCGGATAACATCGAGGTGTTATCCCAAAGGACCTCTCCAGGCCAGGGAGAGGTGCGGAAGGCCGCCAAGACGGCGCCAGAGGGTAATGCCTCGGCTGCCGAGAACATGGGGGGCACAACCCCCATGGGGATTGACGACGGGGGCCCGGATCAGTCTGGCCAATAGCCGAATACCACTTCAGAGACCCACACGGCTCCGGAATCGAGCGATCAACCCCCTTTGAAGGAGGAGGGAGTGCCGACTCCACCGGCGACCTCCATCAATACGGAGGCACTGGACACTTTGAGGGAAGCACTTCGACGTGCTTCCCTCGTGGAGGAGCACCGTACCCTGATTGGTATGATGGTTGAGAAGGTTCAGTCCGCTAAAAGCGGGCTGAACGAAGCCTTCAACAGCCTATTGATAGGCTTGAGGTATGCGATGTAATATTCTTAGCCGCTTTGCATGTGCAAAAAATATGCCTGTGTATAGATAGTAGCCCCTGAGACTCTGTTCGGCTTTTCAAAAAGGCTGAACAGAGGATCAAATATTCGCCGTAGATAACATACTTTTCTATTTTCATAAACAGGCTTCACTATTAGCGGCGACCGCCCAGGCCGCCGAATTATCCGAGCTCAAGCGGAAGCTGGAGCTGGCCGATGAGTACCTTGTCCGCATCAACAAGCGGTTTGATGAGGCGCAAGGTATGTTTTTGAAAAAGTGTGTACACACCTGAAATAATATGCCAATGTGGAGTCTAATCTCCTGTGTTGTCCTGATCATATTTGCAGGTAGTGCGGGCGAGGTCGAGGCCCTGAAGAGCACCCTCACCCAATCCAAGGAGCAGGCACGAGTGAGCCAGGCGACCGCTGACATAGCGACTGCGGATTTGAAGGCCGAGCAGGTCACGCGTCACATGTATGAGGAGCGGGTGACCGAAGTAGAATAGGAGCTCAAGGATGCCGCCAGCAAGTGTGAGACCTTGGAGGAGAAGAATAAGGCCCAAGCGGCCGATCTCACCAAGGCTCTACAGGAGGCCAAGGAGGCGCGGACCGAGTCCTGGGTGGCTCGCGAGGAGATCAAGCAAGCCGAACAGATAGCGGCTAGTAAGCCTTTTCTTTTACATAGCATATTTGGCGGTCGGAGATATGCTCTGCTAAATCGACTATGGAGTGCTCCAGACGCCTTTGTGGATCTCCCAAGGAGTGCTGTCGACGCCGCACAGTATTTCCGGGCCCAAGAAGGGAACACGACGGAGAAACGCTTTTGGTCGCAGTACCTGGAGCCGGAGCGGCCAGTGCTGCTAAACAACCAGATGATGCAGCTGGCGGAGCTGCATAGGATGTCCGGTTTGGCCATGAAGGACATCATAGTCCGGCTATGGCCAGCCGGACCCATTCCTAGCAGCTACTTCGGCCTGGTCAAGCGGCTCGGCGACACCTTGCCCTGAGTTGAGGCTGTGAAGCGCTCGGCGTGCATGGAGGGTGCGCGTATGGCCTTTGCCCGTGTCAAGATGCAATGGGCGAAGATGAAGGCCACCGTCGCGCCAGTCGAGGGTCCGCCGAAAGGCAAGGACTACCGCAAGCCGGAGCGATGCTTCGAGGACGTCCTGGAGGGTGCCCGTTTAATAGAGGGTCAATGCTCGAAGGATATTATTTTTGAATGAATGTATCCGGGCTACCCAGACTTTGTGTTATGAAACAAGGCCTTTGTAATATACTTGTGCTTTTATCTGAAATATTTTCCTCCTGTGCGGCCGTTTTTATTTCTGAAAGTTTGCTAGTCGTCGGCTTCAGCCCCCACGTAGATACTACGGGGGTGTTCGGAATAGCACATGACCACACTTAACCCAACGTCTTGGTCCATAAAGGAGGTGACCGTGCAGCGAACTAGGCAATCAGACTATGCAGCTTTATCACTCTCACTTAGCCATAGGAGTTTGACAATGGGACTATGAGCTAGCCCCTGGCGCGCGTGCGGTTCTCCTGACTTGCATGCTTTAGGCGCGTGGCCGGGTGGATGCCAGTCCTTTGTATAATACAGAAAAAAAATCGCAAAAGATTTAGTAAGTCACCGAACCGCTGGCCAGTTCTCGCAATATCATGACAGTCAGTTTTTGGCTTTCTCTACGGAGATGTTTTATCGGACGAACCAGAAACACAACCGCAGTAGTTCTCCCTTTACTACCTTAGTCGAACGAGCGAAACGTAAGGTGGTAACCACAGGAGCCGGGCAACCCAACTATTGACCAAAGACATGATTCGGAGCCGATGCATATAATGAGGAATTCGGGACGCCGAAGTATACTATAAAGGTATTCAGACTTTTGTTTTTGAAAAATATATGTGGCATAATAGAGCCCCTGGCAATTTATGCCGAGGTGTATATGTCAATCTATCGCGAAGCTGAAATACAGATTATGAAATAAGCCAATACCAAATAAGGTAGGGCAACACTATTTCCGCTATAGTCTGATTGATAAGTTAAACGTGTTCTTACAGAGAATGCCACAATCATCGAGGCTATTTTACATGCCAAGATTTTGAGAACAAGGGAAAGCTGTATACAGGTCCTAAAAAAGGTGGTCTTGAAAATCCTTTCAACACCCTGCCGCACGTCTGCGCCGCATTTCACCTTGGTGTAGGATCCTTTGAGGGGATCAATGATCGAGTATACAAAAGGGGCCTGAGAAAGGGCCCTTTGTACCATCAAAAAGTGATTTGGGTTTTAAAGAACCTAAAGAAGAAAAAATAATAAAGAGAGAAAAGAGAAGAAAGGAAGAATATTAAGGTCTGAATAGGGTCGAGCCGTATTGTAGACTTTTCCGTAATGTGCCTCTGTCCCTGCCCATGGTATTTTTAGTGAGTAGTTATGTACGCGCGGTAGGTATGCCGTGATTAGATGGGGGTTTTGACGAAGGCTGAATTGCTAATCAAGTTCCGGATGAACCGAACTGTCATTCTGCAGGGTAGACCGGACTCGTTTGACAGTGTCCGAGGGTTTGATGGCCGGTGAAGTATTCGGCTTGATAAGGCCACCCTGTACCTCGGCCGCAAGGGTCGTGGTATGCTCTTCAGTATGGAGGGAGGGTTCCATGTTTCCATTGACTGTCATGACGCTGCGTGGTCCGGGCATCTTGAGCTTTAGATAAGCATAGTGCGGGACTGCATTGAAACGGGCAAAAGTGGTTCGTCCGAGCAGTGCATGATAGCAACTGCAGAAGGGGACGATGTTGAAAATCAAGTCTTCGCTTTGCAAATTATCCGGTGAGCCGAAGACTACTTCCAGCATTATTGACCCTGTGCAGCAGGCCTCTACGCCGGGTATCACTCCTTTAAAGGTGGTTTTAGTGGGCTTGATTCTTGACGGATCAATACCCATTTTGCGAATAGTCTCGTGATAAAGAAGGTTAAGACTGCTGCCGCCGTCCATAAGGACTCGCGGGAGATGGAATCCATCGATAATTGGGTCGAGGATCAATGTTGTCGAACCTCCATGACGGTTACTGGTCGGATGGTCTCTGCGGTCGAAAGTGATCGGACAGGCTAACCATGGGTTGAAATTTGGGGCGACTGGCTCTATGGCGTAGACGTCCCTTAATGCGCGCTTGCGCTCCTGCTTAGGGATATGAGTAACGTAGATCATTTATTGTTTTTACCTCGGGGGGGGGGGGATTTCTTTTGCCCCCCTGTGTTTGTTGGGCGAGGCTCATCGTCGTCCTCGCTAGGCGGCCCTTTCCCCTTGTGTTCGGTGTTTAGCTTACCGGCCTATTTAAAGACCCAACAATTTCTATTCGTATGATTGGCAGGCTTGTCAGGGGTGCTGTCGTCTTCTGTTGACCAGGTTTAGAGCCGCTGAATCCGGTGTTGACCGCCGTGTATTCGGTATCTTCATTGTTGCTTCGGCGCAAGTGTTTGTTGCATCGTGGCCTACCGTTGCCGTCTCTGGCTTCGGAGGTGCCAGGGTCGCTAGTGTTGTTGCTTCTGCGAGCTAGCCAGCTGCTTCTCCCGCGCAAAAGCGGGTCATGAGTGCGGTAAGTGATGCCATGGACTTCGGTTTTTCTTGGCCGAGGTGTCGGGCGAGCCACTCGTCCCGGACGCTATGTTTAAAGGCCGCTAGGGTTTCGGCGTCCGGACAATCAAAAATTTGGTTCTTTTTAATTTAGAACCTGGTCCAGAGCTCCCGGGCTGACTCTCCGGGTTGCTGGACTATGTGACTGAGGTCATCGGCGTCTAGAGGCCGGACATAGGTGCCTTGGAAGTTGTCTGTAAAGGCATCTTCCAAATCTTCCTAGGTACCAATAGAGTTTTCAGGAGGCTGTTTAACCAGTGACGTGTTGGTCCCTTTAGTTTTAGTGGGAGGTACTTGATGGCATGGAGATCGTCACCCCGAGCCATGTGGATGTGGAGAAGAAAATCTTCGATCCATACGGCGGGATCTGTCGTTCCATCGTATGATTCAATGTTCACGGGTTTAAACCCTTCTAGGAACTGGTGCTCCATTACCTCATCGGTGAAGCATAAGGAGTGTGCGGCGCCTCTGTATCGGGCGATGTCACGATGGAGTTTGGATGACGTACGTATGTGGTTTTCGGCCCGGATGAGGTTGTGCCTATCGCGCCAGCCTGATGGCCATCTTCTCATGTTGGGACACACCCCCTTGATCCATAGAATGACCTGGCTAGGCCTGTTATATTGTCCAGGTCCTATCGTAGGTCATAGGTGTATCCTGGAGCCACTGTCTATCTGCCTTTACGGTGAGGTGGTGTGGGTTGGTGTTCGGCGCGGGTGGCCGCTTTATCTCGCCCACGTGGTGGCCGGTCTGGTTCATCAGCGCGGTCATGTCTTGACCGTATGGGCTCGAGGGCCTCGTCGTCAAATTGTGGTAGTAGCTGACGCTTTGGATAACTCTTTGCTGGGCGTTGAAGGCCATACTCTTCGGTAGCTAGGACCTGGGTCCATCTGTCGTTGAGTGTATCCTGTTCGGCTTGGAGCTGTTGCTGCTTCTTTTTTAGGCTTCTCCCAGTGGCGATTAGTCGGGCGCTTAAAGCGCCTCTGCCGAAAGTGGTTCCTCCGCACGATGAAGTCTTCATCGCTGAGGCTCACATCGTCCTCGTAGATCGGTAGATAGGTACTATCCTCCGAGTCCTTGTTCCTAACCGGATCGTCAGGGTAGACTTTCCCCTCCTCCCAATCATCTAGTTTGGATGTTGGCTCGACGGGCGCTTCAAGGTCTTCGGCGTTCTCCGGAGTGTTATTGTCTCCGGTGCCGGTATTGCTGTCTTTTCGTGTTGCGATTTTGAGCAGCGCCACTGACGTCGACGCTTTGGTGGTGCCTCAGCAGGCTTGTCCTCAACCGGATCCTTCCTGCCGTCGCTGTCATCCTCTTTGGGTGTGTCCACCATATACACGTCATATGTGGAAGTGGTCGTCCAACGTCCGGTAAACCGCGGGTCTTGTCCTTCTTCGTCTCCGGCATCGTCGTTCATGTCGTCGATGTCTTCAGAGGCATAGTCCAATATGTTGGTTAAATCTTCGATAGTGGCTATGAAGTGGGTGGTGGGTGGGACAAAAAATTCCCCGCTTTCAACCCCTAACCTGGGTTGGGTGTAATTCGAAAGTGATTCTCTGTGATGGCGAGGGATCGCATTATGTTCAGCGCCACGTTTAAGAGCGAGGTTTGGACGGGGAAGCGAGAGTCCGTAAGGCTAGGCAGGGCAAAAGCCTCCTGGCCATGTTCACTTGGTGTGGACCTCGAGAATTCGGAGCTAGTGTCCGGGGGCGAGTCCGGCTTTCCAATAACAGGGGGAACCCAGTTTGACTCCGGGCATGCCGATGATGCAGTCCCTTCCGGATCTCTGGTAGCGAGCTTCATAATCGCAGAGAGTCCGGTGGGCTCCAAACTCCCATCTTGGGACCCGGTAGTTTGCTCCGGATTTAAGGCCAGAGCAGTGGTCGAAGCCGCGAACCCTTCGAAGATCAAGTCTCCTCGGATATCAGCGACATAATTCAGATTCCCAAATCTGGTCTGATGACCAGGGGTGTAGTTGTCGATTTGTTCAAGGTGGCCAATCGATTTGGCATGCAGTGCGGAACCGCCGAACACAAAATTTTGACCGCGGAGAAAATTCTCCCCCAAAATAGCATCATTGTAGATGATCGAATGAGCCATCAAACCTTTTGTAGACGGCACAGTGGAACTCTCAATGAAAGCACCAATGTTGGTGTCAAAACCGGCCGATCTCGGGTAGGGGTCCCAAAGTGTGCGTTTGAGGATCAAAGGTAACAGGAGACAAAGGGGACACGACGTTTACCCAGGTCTGGGCCCTCTTGATGGAGATAATACCCTACTTCCTGCTTGATTGACTTTGATGAGTATAGGGGTTACAAGAGTTGATCTACCTCGAGATTGTAATGGCTAAACCCTAGATGTCTAGCCTATATGATATGTGATGGCCTCTGCAGACTAAAACCTCCTGTTTATATAGACACGGAGGGACCTAGGGTTGTACAGAGTCGGTTTACAGAGAAAGGAAAACACATCCAGACGTCAAGCTTGCCATCCACGCAAAGGAGAGTCCCA
The DNA here is from genome assembly GCA_021605145.1 of Aegilops bicornis. Taxonomy (NCBI): domain Eukaryota; kingdom Viridiplantae; phylum Streptophyta; class Magnoliopsida; order Poales; family Poaceae; genus Aegilops; species Aegilops bicornis. The sequence goes on along the minus strand of CM038674.1, from coordinate 327,455,662 downwards.
TCCAGACACGGGGGAAGGCCTTCTATCTTGTATCTTCATGACCGACCAGTCCGGCCCATGTCGCATAGCCCGGACGCCCGAGGACCCCATAATCCAGGACTCCCTCACCACCCACAATGTTAGGGGTCGTGGGTGCCGGAGCCTTCGAGGTGGATGGATGAGCCGAAGAACCAGGTTTCTTCTTGGGCGCCATGGTGGATGGCACCGTCGAAGGTGAAGACGGTGATGAAGATGACCCTCTGCACACGCCTTCAGGTTCGCGCAAGCGACCCCCTACCTGGCGCGCCAAAGATGTCGTTGGAAAGCACGACCAGCTATGGGACCAGAAGGCCCCTTGTTGGATCGGTAGGGGGACGTCGCGTTGCACAAAGACCAGACGAGCATGGGGTAGCATGGCAGAGATCACATAGGCAATTTTACCCAGGTTCGGGCCGCCGCGAGGCATATAACCTTATTCCTTCTTTGGTGGATTGATGGTGGAAAGGTGGTGGTGGAGCGTAGTACACTTGCCCGGCAGGGGTTGCCTTAGGCGGCAGTGGCTACATGCGTATGGGGGTGTGAGTTATCCAACCTTCTAATCCTTTCTACGGTTGCCACGGGCCTCCTTTTATAGATCAAGGGATTACCACAATGGCAATGTAGTCATTATGCACTGATAAGATAGCAAACCGTGCTATCTTACCTAGCTCTGCAGGCTGACAGGGCGCATTAAATGCACCACTCAATGTCACATCGTTGGTCGTCGGCAAGCCTTGCCGGGATATCTTGCCAGCTCGACGCATGCTCGCCTGACATGTTGCTGGACTGGTGTCATCTGTAGGCTTTTCCTATCGGGAGAGGCTGCCATGTGGCGAATGGCTGCCACTTAGTCACTTTGTGGCTTTACACCGCACTGATTGACGACGTGGGTCATGGCGGAGTAGTTGGTGAGGTGATTTTGCCTCCGTGAGTCCTGGCAGGCCCTGTCGTGATGTCTTGGTCGTCTGCTTCCGGGGGTGATCCCGCCCTTGTCGAGCTCGCCTGCCCATCAAGGGAGGCTTTCCTCCTGGTGTTATCTTTCTCTTCTGGGTGGACTCTGGTCCTCTTGATCTGTATGTTGGTTCTTCGATGCTCTTGGTTCCATGCACTCTGACTCAGGTTGGAGCCTCAATCTTGCTCCCTTGCACAGTCTGGGCAACAGACCCAGGGTTCGTTGCACCGACACCCAGTGTCAGTTCCTGTTTTTCCTTGTTTTAGAGTTTCACAGAAAAGGAATACCAAATGGAGTCAAAACGGAATGAAACTTTCGCGGTGATTTTTCTTAGACCATGTCAGCACCCCGATCCTAAGCCACATCCATCTAGCATGTAACACATCATATCACTTTGCAGCCTCACGCACGGTATTTCCACGGGTGCCACCTTACCTGGCCCGGGACCGTTTGCGCCTTTGGGATCACGTATATGATAGCATCGCTAGCATCCATATGACAGAGAACCCGGGCCGACATTACTAGTCGTGAAACCAAAGTGGCAGTAACTTACAGGGACATGCATACATGACCTGGCAACGAACGTGTTGGTCATCAGCGAGTGAATTCGGGCTGTAGCAACTGGACTAGCAGGACTCTGGGAATCTAGGCTGTAGCAGGCTAACAGGACTCCGAAAGACACCGCGTGACATTTCAAGGGATGTAGACAGGATCGAAGAAGGACACATGCCGCCAGTCTAAGTGTTCCGGAGCAAAGAGTAACTGGGCTAACAGGACCCCGGTAAACTGGGCTGTAGCAGACTACCATGGTTCAGTGGAAGCACTAGACTAGATTTCCCCATAAGAGAGGCTACCAAGGATAGACAACTAGCTTGTCGGGTCCCACACATACCAAGCATTTCAATCATACACACAATATGCTCGATATGTGTAAATACAACATGGCATCACAACAAAACTCTACAACTCAAAAGTATTATTCATAAGACTTTGAAGAGTCAGATATTACAAACATGGGTCTCATGACCCAGCATTCAAGTCATACAAGCAATTGCACATGCGGAAGCTTATCTTGTCTGAGTATAGACAACTACAAATGAAAAAGGCTGAGAAGCCTGACTAGCTACAAGACCCTGCCGAGGGCACAAGATCATAGCTGAGGTAACAAGCTAAACGTCAAAGTCCACGCGGAACTACTAGTGATACTGACGTCTCTCTGCAAAACATAAATTAAGCAAATGTGAGTACAAATGTACCCAGCAAGACTTACATCGGAACTATCTACATATGCATCAGTATCAACAAAGGGGTGGTGGAGTTTGACTGCAGCAAGCCAGCTTTGACTCAGTGGCTATCCTATACTACAACTGCAAGTAACTCTTTTGGGGTGGCATTACACGAGTCCACATATTCACCATATCAATACACCACTATGGATCCGCCTCCCGCCTCCCTACGAGAAGGCCTTCCATAGCACTCACGCTTATCTTGGCGCTTTTAGAGTATCCACTTCAAGTTATCTATGAACTGCATGGCAACCTGAAGTCCTTTATCGCGGACACGGCTATTCGAATAGATGATGTTAACCCTGCAGGGGTGTACTTCTTCACACACGCTCTCGCCACTTACCACCATGTACACGTCGCGTATCTCGGCAACCTTCAAGCGGAAGCCTGGCGAGGGAATCAGCTACGACCTGACTAACCACACAAGTCTCTAGCCCAGGTTTATCGCCTATTCGGGTTCCGTCCGCAAGGAGATCCGGCCGGGATGTTGCTCACGGCCCCAAACGATGTGTAAAGGGTTCCAAGCCCACCAAACGGGCGACGCTTGGTACACCCGACCACGGTGCCTAGTCTTTCCCAAGCCCACCTGTATCGGGTGCCACTTGGTAGACTACTAACACTACCTACAAACACCAGAAACTAGTTGCAACTCCTGGAGAAAGATCAGGTTGATTAATAAGTCGAGAGAGCTTGGAGCGCCCGGAGCCCAATGTGTGGTAGTAACTGTTCATGGATCACAAACACAGAACTCGGTTCCTGAGGACGGCTACAATGAGACAACCCACCATGTACTCCTACATGGCCTCTCACCGCTACCTTTACAAAATCGTGTTCACACACTTAGCTCTCAACAAGAGGGACATGTTCACAACTTTCCAACTCATCCCCGATGAATCAGACCTGACACAACTCTAAGCAATAGCAGGCATGACAAACAGGAATGAATGAGTAGGCACATCAGGGCTCAAACAACTCCTATTCATGCTAGTGGGTTTCATCTATTTACTGTGGCAATGACAGGTCATGTAGAGGAAAGGGGTTCAACTACCGCAGCATGTAACAGTTGAAACATTGTTGTCCTAATGCAGTAAAAGAGAGCAGGAGCGATAGAGTGGGATTGTATCGGAATGAACAAGGGGGTTTTGCTTGCCTGGCAATTTTGAAGATAGTATAGCTCTTCATCAGTGTCATCAAACTCATCGTCGGAAGATACGTCTACTGAGGGGGGAACAACACCGACAAAGGAATAGAAACAACATTAAATTCAAGAAATGCACAAGCACATGAATGATATGACATATTAAGGTACTGAATTGAGCTAATGCAACAACAAGTCATCTTAATTGAAGTGGAATTCAAACTACATCAAATTCCAACTCCAAGCCTATTTTTCAAATTTACCCTAATCATGTTTTATAATAAATAGTGGAGTTAACTTGCTCAAACATGCATGAACATGGCATAAACAGATTTTTTGGATTTTTCTGATAATTTTTCATACATAAATTATTTCATTTGGAGTTACAGATTATTTTCTATGAAATTTTGAAGTTTATACTATTTCTGGAATTTTCTGAATTTGTTTTAATCCAGAAGTTCCTTTACTGGGTTAGCATGACGTCTGAGTAACGTCAACAGGTCAACTGGCCGTAACAGTCAAACCTGATGTGTGGGTCCCATTGGTCGGTGACTCAGCTAGTTAACGGGGTTAATTAGCATTAGGTTAAACCTAATTATACTATCAGTGAGGCCGGGGCCCGCATGTCAGTGAGTCAGTGGCATAACTAATCTTCAATTAGTAATTAAACCTAATTAGCAGGCCATGGGCCCACCTGTGATTGACCCAGAGAGTCAAACCTCTGGTCACGAGGGTCAACACGCCGGCGGCTTGACGCCGGTGATGACAGACGCGGCGGAGAGGCTCGGGTTTCACCGTCCGGCGATAGTTTGACTCGCGGTTTGGCTCTACACGCAGCTGGAAGTGCGCCGCATCCAACGAAGCGGGTGGCTGGGCGAAAGGGGGCTGGAAACGGCGACTGCAACAATGGCAGGTGGCGGCCGGAGTTCGGGTGACGACGGATTTGTCGCTACATTGTGCAAAATGACCGGTTCTCGACGCCTACTATACCTACGCATGCCCACAAGCCCTTTGGACAAGCTGGCACGACCAAATGGTCGCCGGAGCAACTCCGGCAATGACCCCGAGCGGCGGCGGGATTTTGCCACAATAGGAATCGCGGCTAGAGGGCGAGAGGAGCAGCGGGGTTAGGGGGAAGAGAGAGGAGCTCACGGCGGTTGCTACGGTGGCCTTGGCGAGCTCGGGGAAGGGCTGGTGACGGCAGGAGGTCGGAGGCGATCTCGGCGACCGAACGGCAAAGGCGAGGTCGGGGAGGTCGCGTCGGGGCGTGCAAGCACTCGCGGCTCAGCTAGCTCGATGAAGAGGACAGCGGAGATGCCCGTAGACACGTCGGGGAGACGAGGGGAAGGCGGTGGCTACGCGGGGGACGACGGCGACGAACAACAGCTTCGGCCATGGCGGGGAGAGGGCGAGCGAGAGAGTCAAGGGGGAAAGTGAGGCGTCGCCTGGAACGGGACAGCACCGGGGCGTTCATCCACGCGTCCAGGAGCTTAGCGGCAAGCAGGAGGTGGCGGCGCATGGTCAAAGACGCAGCGAAAGCATGCGCCGTCCTTCCGTCTGTGGAGGAAGACGATTGTGGTTGTTATGTAGTGGGCAAATCCAACTGTGCCGCTGTGTAGGTTTCAGCTGTATTCTCTCTCTCTCTCTTTCTAAATCTGTTTCTGTTTTTTCTATTCTTTTCTCTGTTTTGATTTAGTAATAGAATACCAAACCATTTTGTACAATGCTGAAAATATTTGTGGGCACTTTTGAAATTATTTCCAACAGCCCTCAACTAGTTTCACCATTATTAGAACATTTAAACTATTTATAGAATTTAAATGCCCTAATTCAAATACAATGATTAATTCAAAAATCCAGAATGTCCTAGAAATATGTGCACCATTTTTGGAAGAGGTTTTTATCCAATTCAAAAATGATGAACTTTTCTACAGGGCATTTTGGGTTCATTGAAAATATTTTTATTTGAACCTAGTTGAATTCATTTAGTGCTAGGGTTTGAACATCCCCAATTCAAATTTCATAAATTTAAACATGATGCATGGATGCTCATAGATGCAACTAAAACAAGAAATTCTAGGGTTGTGACTGACCAGAAGACATCCAGAGGGCTTGGAGTGCACGTCAGGAAAGAAACAAGGCGGCCACAAGGTCGGGAGGCGCGCCCAAGGGGGTAGGGTGCGCCCCCACCCATGTGGGCCCCTAGTGACTCCACCGACCTATTTCTTTCGCCTATATATTCTCAAATATCCTAAAACCTACCAGGAGAGCCACGAAACCACTTTTCTACCGCCGCAACCTTCTAAACACGTGAGATCCCAACTAGGGGCCTTTTTCGACGTCCTGCCGAAGGGGGATCGATCATGGAGGGCTTCTACATCAACACCATTGCCTCTCCGATGAAGCGTGAGTAGTTAACCACAGACCTACGGGTCCATAGCTAGTAGCTAGATGGCTTCTTCTCTCTCTCTCTCTCTCTCTCTCTCTCTCTCTTTGATTCTCAATACCATGTTCTCCTCGATGTTCTTGGAGATCTATTCGATGTAATACCCTTTAGCAGTGTGTTTTCCGAGATACGATGAATTGTGGATTTATGATCAGCTTATCTATGAATATTCTTTGAATCTCCTCTGAATTCTTATATGCATGATTTGATATCTTTGCAAGTCTCTTGGAACTACCGATTTGGTTTGGCCAACTAGATTGGTTTTTCTTGCAATGGGAGAAGTGCTTAGCTTTGGGTTCAATCTTGCGGTGCTCGATCCTAGTGACAGAGGGGGAACAGACACGCATTATATTGTTGCCATCGTGGATAATAAGATGGGGTTTCCATCACATTGCTTGAGTTAATCCTGCTACATCATGTCATCTTTCTTAATGCGTTACTCTGTTCTCTTTTCTACATGATTAAGATAGCTTTGTATTTCTCTCCGATCTATGGATTTGATTTGGCCAATGAGATTGATTTATCTTGCAATGGGAGAGGTGCTTTATGATGGCTTCGATCTTGCATTGCTCAATCCCAGTGACAAAAAGGGACATGGCACGTATTTGTATAGTTCTTATTAAGGATAAAATGGGGTTTATTCATACGGATTGGGTTTACTTTGTCTACATCATGTGAGCTTGCTTAAGGCGTTACTCTGTTCTTATGAACTTAATACTCTAGATGCAGGCAGGAGTCGGTCGATATGTGGAGTAATAATAGTAGATGCAGAATCGTTTCGGTCTACTTGACACAGACGTGATGCCTATATTCATGATCATTGCCTTAGATATCGTGAAAACTTTGTGCTTTTCTATCAATTGCTCGGTAGTAATTTGTTCACCCACCTTAATAATTTATATCTTGAGAGAAGCCTCTAGTGAAACCTATGGCCCCCGGGTCTACTTTCCATCTTATAAGTTTTCGATCTATAGTTTTGGTTTCCTATTTACTTTCTTTGCAATCTTTAATTTCCGTTCCATAAACCAAAAATACCAAAAATATTACTTTACCGTTTGTCCATCTCTATCAGATCTCACTTTGCAAATAACTGTGAAGGGATTGACAACCCCTTTGTCGCATTGGGTGCAAGTTGGTGTTTGTTTGTGTAGGTATTCGGTGGCTTGCACATTGTCTCCTACTGCATTGATACCTTGGTTCTCAAAAGCTAAGGGAAATACTTACTCTACTTTGCTACATCACCCTTTCCTCTTCAAGGGAAAAACCAACGCAAGCTCAAGAGGTAGCACACACCAACTTCTTCAAGAAACTTCTTGATCCAGATTGCCTCCTTCAAAGCTTCTGAAGCCTTGATTATTCTTCTTCTATTGTACAATCCGTAACAGTGTTTTGCTTGAGACTTTTCCAAACTATCGCACCACCATTAAGGGTGAAAACATAAACCCAATTGAAACAGATAATCATCTATATCAATCACGAAGCTTGCACTGGTGTAACCATTTAAAACGAGTTCTTCATATCATCCATAGACCAAGAGCATGTCCTTTGTCCTGAGGTACTTAGGAATATTTTTAACTCCTGCCCTGTGAGCCAATCAAGGATCACTTTGGTATCTGCTACTAACACTTCGTGCATAAGAGACATCTGGTCTAGTACGTATCATAGCATACATGATGGATCCAATTGCCAAGGCATACGAGACTCCACTCATCTGCACTCGCTCATTAACTGTCTTTGGGCATTGATTCTTGCTGAGTGTTGTGCCATGTGAAATTGGTAAAAAAAACCTTTCTTTGCATTCTCTATTTTAAACCTCTTGGAAATGTTGTCAATGTGTGTACTTTGGCTCAGCGCAATTAGACGTCTTGATCTATCTCTATAGATCTTTATGCCTAGTATGTATGCAGCTTCGCCTAAATCCTCATTGAAAGCACACTTTTAAAATAGTCTTTTATTTTGCTACGATACTTTGTATCATTTCCAATCAATAATATGTCATCCACATATAAGATCAAGAATTCTATAGAGCTCCCACTAAACTTCTTGTATACACAAGCTTCTTCATCTTTTTAATGAAGCTAAACTCTTTTACCACTTCATCAAAACGTCGATTCCAGCTCCTTGATGCTTTCCTCAAACTGTAGATAGATTTTTGAAGTTTGCATGCCTTTCTAACATCCTTTGAATCAACAAAACCTTCTGGTTGTATCATGTATACATCCTCTTTCAAACACCCATTTCGGAAAGATGTTTTGACATCCATCTGCCATATCTCATAATTGAAATATGCATCAATTTCCATCATAATCCGTACAGACTTTGGTGTTGCTACTGGAGAGAAAGTTTCATAATAATCAACTACCTCAACTTGCGAAAACCCTTTCGCTACTAGCCTTGCTTTATAGATGGTAGGATTACCATCTGCATCAATTTTTTGTTTTGAAGATCCATTTGCAATGTATGGGTTTCACACCCTCTGGAGGATCAACCAAGTTCCAAACTTGATTTTCTACATGGACTGCATTTCGGATTGCATGGCTTTATGCCTGTAAGTGCATCTAGTGCCCCTTAGTGATTTTGGTGTATTGAAGACTTATAGGTTAAGGAACTAATGTGTTTATGAGTGTACACATGTCTATAAGTCTATGAGGAGTTTGATATTTACAGAGAAGTCGACCCCTAAAAATGAAGTTCTTCGACTGAAGACTTTGGTATTCAGAAGACTTTGTGAAGACTTTTAAAGTGAAGAAATTGGTGTGACCTTGAAGACTTGGTATTCATATGAGGAACATGAAGCGTGAAGACTTTTGTTTTCGTAGTTTTGTTTTCTCTTTCTTTAGTCATAGGAAACACCGTACTGATAAAGGGGGTCGAGGAAATACTAAGGAAAAATTTCCATGTGATGCTCAACTCAAAATCCTACACCTACCAATCCCTTCGAGTGAAGCCTTTGGAAATCTCATACAGTTCAATCCATTTTCTTCAGTGACAGAGACAAAGTTCTTCTAGTCGCTGAGGAATTTGTCCTAACTGAGGAGTTAGGAATTCGCCAGTGCGGATTGCCTACACAGTGAGGATCATGATAGCCCTGAGGAATTTGAGAGTCAAATTTCCGATCGTTGCTGAGCTACGCACCAGCTATTCAAAAATATCTTATCCACCTAATGGTCATATCATTGAAGGGCATTTATGTCTTATCATGTCGGGCTGCTCCCTAGGCTATAAATGGCCGCCTCACAACCACTAGCTGGTTGGCTGCTCCGAGAGAAACTAACACTTGTCATTTGAGAGCATCCCATCCTCCGAGGACTTTGAGCGAAAATCATCGAAAGTGAGGAAAACCCAAACCCAAACACCTACAAACCCAAAGTGATTGAGCATCATCAAGAGATTGATCCTGCGTGGATCCGACGCTTGTTACCTTTGAAGACTGTGCTTCTTCCAGACGGTTAGGCATCATGGTCTAGAGTATCCAAGAGGAATTGTGGATCGCCGAGTGACCGAGTCTGTGAAGGTTTGGAAGTCGCCTGAAGACTTACCACGAGTGATTGGACGAGGTCTGTGTGACCTTAGTTCAAGGAGAATACGGTGAGGACTTGGTGTCCTGAGCTGTGTGCTCAGCGACTAGGTGTCCGGACTGTGTCCTCGAGTTTAAATACTCGGCCGCTCCAACCAGACGCATAACCGAGACAGCAGTTGGAACTGGTCTACCAAATCATTGTCTTCACCAAGCTTATCGGGTTCTATTTCCTCAACTCTTTCATTTCCTCATTCTTGTGTTGGGTGTTTGTTCATATCTGTTTGAAGACTTTGATCAAGACTTTCTCAATTTCCTCAGTTCAATTTCTTCAGTCTGTTTGTCTTCATATTGTGTTATCCTGTGATTACGCTTTCTGTACTCTGTGCTTGTCTTCATTTCATTATGATGACCATGCTTGTATTCTGTTATGCTTACTCTTGAGTACTTATTCATTGCAAGTAGTTCTTCGCTAAGGAATTTCCTCATCGGCAAATTCCTCGAAGAATTCATAAAAATCGCCAATTCACCCCCTCTAGTCGATATAACGACTTTCAATTGGTATCGAGCAAGGTACTCCCTTGTTCTCATCGATTTTGGTTTAACCGCCTCGGAGTTTTAGTTATGTCGACCGCAGTATGATCAAGGTCTCTCGCTGGCTGTCCTACCTTCCATGGGACAGACTACCCCTCATCGGAAGAATAAGATGCGAATGCATCTTGAGGCAATTGATAACGATCTCCCAGATGTTGTGGAAAATGGTGTTCCCATTGTCTCACCCTCACCGAACGCTACCGATGTGAAGAGATTCAAGCAACTCGATTCTCGGTGAAAAATATCATATGTGGCCATCCGAGCAAAGGACGGTATGGAAGAGTGAGTGCTTTGGAAACTGCTAAGCTTATCTGGGATAGGCTGTCCAAAGTAAATGAAGGAGTCTCAACTCAGCGTGACTCTCGAGTTGATGTTCTTCGCAATCTCTTCAACCGCTTCAAAAGACTCGACACTGAAAATGTTCAACAAACCTTCGATCGCCTCACTGACATCTCAAATGAGCTTCAAGCGCTTGGTGCCACTCACATCACCGACGATGAGGTGGTGAAGAAATTGTTGAGATTGCTTGATTCCTCATTTGATACTCTGACACTAATGATACAAGAACGTGCTGACTACGAGTCACTTGATCCCGCTGATATCCTCGAGAGGCTAAATACTCATGAGTTCCAGGTTGAAAGAGATCTCTATGGTTCGAGCTATGGCAAATCACGTGCCCTGAAGGCCAAGCCAGTTTCTGAATCTGAATGTGAAGATTCTGGTAGCAGCCTTGGTGATCCTGAAGAATTAAGCCAGGAGCTAGCACCGCCGTGAAGAAGTTCCAAGTTCTCAAGACGTGGTCGCTTTGGAAAATCCTCAAGGAGCAAGTGATTCCTCATCCAAAGTGACTATAAGAGAAGGCTATGCCACAAATGCAAGAAACCTGGTCACTATATTCAAGATTGTCCTCGATTGGGAAAAGGAATTAAAGAAGAAGAAATACAAGGATTACAGTTCTGATGATGCTAAGAAGAAGAAGAAATCGTCAAAATCTTCATCATCAAAATCCTTGAAGTCTTCATCTCACAAGAAGAGTAGCTCCAAGAAGGCTCGGGCATTCGTTGGCAAGGAAATGGACTGTGAAGCTGAATCTGAGGAACATGAGGAAGAGGAGGCATCTGAGGAGTCTGAGTCTGGTGTGGCGAGTCTGGCTCTCGCTACTGCATTCGTCAGCAAGTCTATCTTCAACTCTGAAGGAACTGACCTCACCAACAAGGCTGATGAAGATAATGATGACTACGCTCCCACCTATTGCTTCATGGCAAAGGGTGCCAAGGTACTCAAATATACCTCCTCTGAATCTAGTGAGAATGAATCTGATGAGGACCTCAAGCCCAGCTACTCTAAACTTGCTAAGATTGGTGTAAAACAACAAAGGGCTTTTGAAAAGGTTCAAAACATGCTAGACAAAAGTGATGATATGTTGGGTGAAGAAATGGATCGCACTAAAGCCCTGACTGAAAATCTTCAAAGACTTCAGTCTAGGTTTGACAGCCTTCAAGGTCATCATAACACTCTCTTATATGATCATGAGAAGTTTTCTTATGAATTTCTTCAAAGAAAGCAAGATCTTGAGAAGCTAAGAGTGAGTTATGAAGATCTTCAGAAGGAGCTTGATTCATTACTTGCTCAACAAATCAGCGCGGCTCGGGAAGAATTTGTTCCTCCATGCTTAATGTGCATTGAACGTGAATCTGCTAATTCTTCACCTGAATGTCCAAATGCTTCAATTGTTACAAATTCTTCACATGCCTCTGCTATCACTAATTCCTTATCTGAGGACATTGCTAGTATCACTGACGATGCAGGGCTGAAGGAATTGTACATGACAGTATGTACAAAAGCCTCAAAGGGCATCAGACTCTTTGTGATGTGCTTAAAAAGCAGATCCTCAACAGAACCGTAGGAAAGAGGGTATTGCCTTTGAGAGGAAACTCAATGCTGATGGAACATATTGAAGCCCGAGCGGTACCCAAAACCTCATGGGTTGTCGCAAAGGGACCTCCAGTTGATCCATCTAACTTATCTGGCTTTACATGTGAATCTCCTCATTCTTCAGATGAGTCATTTGACTCCAACTATAAACTGTTCAAAAATCAGAATGGTGAAGTATTTGCTAGATATGTTGGCACTAACTGCAGGAACGGTTCTCCTATGAAGAAAATCTGGGTTCCCAAAAGGTGCCTTGAAAGTCTTCAAGTGAATGTCCTCATGACACCACCTGTGAAGAATTGGAACCCCGGATTAAACTCTTCATATGGACCAAATTCTTCATATGGATCCAAGTCCTCATACGGACCAAATTCCTCACGTGGATCAAATTCCTCAAAAGGATTAAAGTCCTCATATGATTATCATCGTGCTAACAACTCTGTTTCGTAGGGTAGAACTAAGGGCTATGAATATGTGCATTATTCTTCAAACCATTATGTTCATAAGTCCTCGAAGAATTTCTCTGCTTATTCATATGCTTACCCTAACCCCTATTATGTGAAACAAAATGGTCTGGCTTCTTTGCCACCATTCTCGTATGGTGCTCGCAGAGTGATGAACTCTTTGCCACCCCTTCAGATGTGGGTGGTGAAGAAAAAGAACTAATCTCTTCTGCAGGGTCAGGTCTCCAGATGTGCTTTAACGTCTCAAAGAATTTCTTTGGGGCCTGACACAATTGCCTGAAAGGACGCAGGCTAATCATGAAGAAATGAACTTTCATTTCACACGTCCTCCTACTACTATATCTATTTTACTGCTTGATGAAATTCATCTAATGAATTTGATATCATATTCTTCACTGATGAAGTATATGGGTTCGTAAGTTGCACTAATTCATCTGCAGGATGATCTTCCCAAAGCCTCTGAGTGGGTCCTCGATAGTGGATGTACAAATCACATGACTGGTGACAAGAATCTATTGATGGATGCTCCCTTATCACCATCACGTCTGAAGCATATCATCTTTGCTAACAAAGGCAAAAGTTAGGTATTGGGTCTAGGTAAGGTTGCAATCTCTAAGGACATACACATGGAGAAAGTCATGCTTGTTGAGTCCTTAGGATACAACCTCATGTCAGTCTCAATGCTTTGTGATCTTGATATGGTTGTTGTCTTTGGCAAGTATCATTGTGTTGTGATTATGGAAGATGACAATTCCAAAGTCTTCGAAGGCTTTAGGAGAGGAGACTTGTATATTGTTGATTTCTCTCTGGGACCACAACCAGCCGTGGTGCCTACTTGCAAAAGCTTCAGAAGGCTGGCTATGGCATCGGCGACTAGGTCATGCTGGCATGAGGAACTTGCACACTCCCGCGAAGAATAAGCATGTCATTGGCATTGAGAATGTCAAATTACTCAAGGATCACTTGTGCAGAGCCTGTGAAGCTGGAAAGAGGACCAAGGCCAAGCATCCAAAGAAGACTATCATGACCACTACTCGACCATTCGAATTGCTTCACATGGACCTCTTTGGTCCTAATCATTACTCAGCAGTCACTAATGATGCATCTCTATATGGCCTTGTTATTGTTGATGATTACTCTCGTTACACATGGGTACACATTTTTACTTACAAACATGAAGTGCACGAAGTCTTCAAACAATTTTCCTCGAGGGCTTCAACCAACTTTGGTGTGAAGATCAAGCACATCAGGAGTGACAATGGAACTGAGTTCAAGAATTCCGGTCTTGATGACTATCTTGATGAACTTGGTATTACTCATGAGTTATGTGCTCCTTATACTCCTCACCAAAATGGCATCGTGGAGCGCAAGAACAGAACTCTTGTTGAGATAGCTCGCACTAGGCTTGATGAATACAAAACGCCTCGTCGTTTTTGGATTGATGCAATTGATACCGTGTGCCACATCATCAACAGAGTATATCTTCACAAATTCTTCAAGAAGACTGCCTATGAACTCCTCACTGACAAGAAACCGAATGTGAGTTATTTCAAAGTCTTCGGTGCTAAATGTTGGATTAGAGATCCTCACCACAATGCTAAATTTGCACCGAAAGCACATGAAGGTTTTATGCTTGGTTACGGAAAGGACTCGCACACCTACAGAGTCTTCAAAAATGTTCTTCACAAGATTGTTGAAACTGTAGATATGCGGTTCGATGAAACTAATGGCTCGCAAAGAGAGCACCTACCTTCTGTGATAGATGAACCAGCACCTGAGGATTCTATCAAGTTCAAGGCGATTGAGGATGTCATTCCCTCTTGAAGAATCTGGCCAAGAATTCATTCCGTAACGTGAAGGACGCCGAAATGATGCACCAAGATAATGTCAAGAAAATGGTGTTGAAGAAAACGCCGATCAAATTCTCGACGACAACCTGCTCATCCTCGCGTTGCAAACGTAGTGCAATTTGAAAAGATCATCGATGACATTGAAGCACCAGGTCCTCTCACACGCTGAAAAGCTTCACATTTATCTAACTTTTGTGGGCACTATGCTTTGTCTCTATCACAGAGCCCACTAAGGTAGATGAAGCATTTCTAGAGCCTGAGTGGATTCAGGCCATGCAAGAAGAATTACATCAGTTCGAGCTCAACAATGTCTGAACCGGTCAAACGTCCAGATCCTCGCAAGCATAATATCATTGGCACAAAGTGGATCTACCGCAACAAACAAGATGAAAATGGCCTTGTGATGAGGAATAAGGCACGACTTGTAGCTCAAGGCTACACACAGGTTGAAGGAATTGATTTCGATGAAACTTTTGCACTGTTGCTAGACTTGAGGCTATTCGCATATTACTTGCTTATGCTAACCATCATGATATCACTTTATATCAAATGGATGTGAAAAGTGCATTCCTCAATGGTAAGCTTGAGGAAGAAGTATATGTTGCTCAACCCCTGTGTTTTGAAGATCCAAAGAATCCTCGACAAAGTCTTCAGAATCAACAAGGCCCTCTATGGCCTCAAGCAGGCCCTCGGCGTGGTATGATACTTTGAAGGAATTCCTCATGAAGAATGGCTTCACACCGGTTCACCCGACCCTACTCTCTTTACTAAATCTTATGATGGTGAACTATTTGTGTGCCAAATATACGTTGATGATATTATCTTTGGCTGTACTGACCAACGTTATAGTGATGAATTTGCCTATATGATGAGTGAAGAATATCAAATGTCCATGATGGGAGAGTTGAAATTCTTCTTAGGTCTTCAAATTCGCCAACAACAAGAATGGCATATTCATATCTCAAGAGAAATACCTCAAGGATGTTCGAGGAAATTCGGCATGCAAGATTGCAAAGGCGCTAAAATTCCTATGCCCACAAATGGCCATCTATGCAATCGATGAAAATGGTATTGACTTCGATCACAAGGTATACCACTCCATGATTGGTTCTTTATTG
Source organism: Aegilops bicornis (assembly GCA_021605145.1). NCBI lineage: Eukaryota > Viridiplantae > Streptophyta > Magnoliopsida > Poales > Poaceae > Aegilops > Aegilops bicornis. The sequence continues at coordinate 327,440,347 of CM038674.1, read as the reverse complement.
TACTTATGTGCATCTAGGCCAGATATAATGCTTAGTGTTTGCATGTGTGCCCGATTTCAAGCTACAATCAAGGAATCACACCATAAGGTCAGTGAAGCATATTCTTCGATATCTAGCTCACACACCAACACTAGGATTATGGTACCCCAAGGTCTCGCTTTTGATCTCATTGATATTCTCGACTCGACTATGCTGGTGATCGTGTGGACCGCAAGTCAAGATCTGGTACTTGTCATTTCCTCGGACGATCCTTGGTCTGTTGGTCCTTGAAGAAACAGAACTGCGTATCACCGCTTCATCGCGGAAGCCGAGTACATTGTCTGCTGGTTCTTGCGGTGCTCAATTGATGTGGATGAAGCAAACTCTCAAGGACTACGACATCAACGTGAAGAATGTGCCTCTCACGGTGACAATGAGAGTGCCATCAAGATTGCTCACAACCCGTTCAAAGACTCAAGACAAACCACATTCAGATTCGTCATCATTTTCTTCGTGATCATGTCTTGAAGGGCGACATCTCCATCGAGCATGTGAAGATCAAGAACAGCTAGCCGATATCTTCACAAAGCCCTTGGATGAGAAGAGATTTAGCAAGTTGCGGTGTGAGCTAAATATCTTAGAATCTTCGATGTTCTTTGAAAAGGACACTCATCCTAACACTTATGCAAAATTGATGACTTAGATGTGCAACACATGAAGAAACGTTTTTCTTCAATCAATGAAGAACAACACTCTAAGTGTGAAGAAATTAATGAAGAATTTGATTCTCGTAACCCTACGACAATTGTACGCTGTGTCTGAAATCATCATTCTTATACGGTGGGTCACGCCACCACCAAAGTTGAAAATCTTCAATTTGAGTTTTTCCTCGCTTTTGAAATTCTTCGCTTTTTCAAATTCTTCAACTTTGCAAAATCTTCACTGCTTCGCTGCTTTTTCTTCATTGGCTATATATATATATATATATATATATATATATATATATATATATATATATATATATATATATATATATATATATATATGGGTTTATGTCCTCTACAACATTCACTTATGGCTATTTCTTCAAGTTGCATTTTACGCTAAGTGAATGTGATCGGACCCTTCCCTCTATGCTATACTCAACCCAATCTATTCACAAATTCTTCATGTGCGTTCTAGTTGAAACTCGTTCAAAATCTTCATTGTGTCCTTGTCAGCTGAAGAAATTGCGAACGGAACTTTAAAACTAATCTTATCCAAATTTTCGGCTTTGCCGCTCAAACCGTTCCGCTTCCTACGATAGACTTATCTGTTCACCCACGATCTAACACGATCTCCACCTTACAGTACGTGGGTGACACATGTCAAGCGAATGAGAAGGGTCAAGGGCACGTTCGTCCTAAATCTTCGGGTGAACAGTTTTTCATCGTGGCTATAAATACCCCTCTCCCCTTCCTCGCTTCCTTTACTCCGCTCGACCGCTCTCTCTCCTGCTCGAGCTTCTCAAACCCTAGCGCGGCCGCTACTCCATCGTCGCCGGTGAGGAAGAGCTTCACTGCCTCGACCTCGCCATTGTCAGACTTCAAGACCGCCATGGAAATCTTCACTCCGCCGCCGCCAGTAGCTGTCTTCCTCCGCCGAGTTAGGGCGTGGAAGATCCGAATCGACGAGCTTCAAATCTACACTTCTCAGTTCATCGTGTTCTTCATCCAGGGTAAATAAAAGTTACTTTTACTGCCTTCTTTGATTCAAATTTTCTATACAAAATCTTCAAAGGTGTTTTATTCTTCAAATCCTCACACACAAAACACCTCACTAGTCATATGTTCTTGATTCGTTTCTCTAAGCATCATTTTTCTTCAAGATTCCTCAATTGTGTGGATCCTCGATCTATACAACTCTGGAACCTAAGACAAAGAACGCTTAGTGAAATTCAAAAAGCTCATCTGGTCAAATACCTCAAACTTGTTCTTTTTGAAAAACCTTCTGAGAACGCATATGACCTCTCCAAAATTCCTCGTAACTATACTCTGTTCACAGGTACTCATGTCCGCTGCTGAATCACTAGGTTCTCATCAACTTAACTCATTTGCAGCATTCCTCGAAGAAAAGTTGCATACTTCTTCAGAGAATTCAATTGTTCAAATTCCTCAACTGAAGAATATGGCAGACGGTAAGAAGCCACAGAAAGGAGGAAAGAGGCCTAAGGTCATGACTGCTTTCGAAATACCTAAGGACATCTATGCTGACTATTGCACACCTGATGAGGCCAAGTTCGGAAAGGAGAACAAAAATCAGCGCAAGGTGCGCATATAGAGGATTGAAAGGAGATGGGCAAGAGAATGGAGGGAGTACAGGTATGTAACTCCAAAGTATATGAAGAAATTCGCACTTAATCCTCCATGCCCAAGAGCTCCATTGGCACTGCCAAGAAGTCAATTCCCCACTAGCATCAAGCATGGTGAGGATTTTCCTGAAGAATGGGCCAAGCGCCAAGCCAAGTTGGCAAGACAAGCCAAAGAAGCGGTGAGGAAATTCAATGAAGACTCTGTTGATGCTGCTGCACCTAAGGCCTCTGTCAAGCCTAGGAAATCAATGGCAAAGAAGCCCGCGCACAAGCCAAGTGATTCACCAACTGTGCCCTCACGGCCAAGTTCTCAAAGAATGCCCTCACGGCCAGAATCTTCAAAGCCCTCACGGCCAGTTCCTCATGCTGCTCCTGCTCCTCCAAAATCCTCGGCTCCTCCTCCAAAGTCCTCACTGCCCGCAAGAAAGTCCTCAAGACATGTGCATCCGCCACGTACAAAGGACTGCAGTATCTCTATTGCCTCTAGTGGCTCAAATGAAGTTCCTCACTGCACCAAATTCTTCATCAGCCCCACTGCTGAAGACAAAGACAATGCCTAGACGAGGTCCTCGGCCAAGTCTCAAGAAGAAACAAAGTTGCCTTCCAAGTGCCATCTCGACGATGAAGGCGATGATGATGAACTTGCGTAAATCATCGAGATGACAAGAAAGGGCCGCTAGAGCCAAAGGCACACCTGTGCATCGCTTTTGGATCCTAAGATGATCCTCGATTACATTGATCTCTGGCACAAGGATCTAGACACCCCTATGCCTGATTTTCATTTGACTCCTGGCCAAAGTCACACGCTGACTCATTTCATCTCTGAAGAGAAATGGAAATTTGAGAAGGCCAGACAGATCAAGAAGGCTCAGTACAGGAAAGAGAAGTTCCTGAGGAAAAACGTTATCTCTTTGACAACTGATGAATTTACAAAGATCCAGTCTGAAATCAAAGCCCTCAGCGATGACTTTGATGCTTATTATGCTGATTGGCAAGGAGCCAAAGTCAGGTTTGTTAAACTGACTGAGAAGTTCACCAATGTTGCAGCTCCAACGCAACAAGAAGTTCCTCAGTCGCAGCTTCGCTCAGCCCATCAAGAACATGCCAAGACCACCGATGACTTTCAGATACTGAAGAAAATGCTAGTTCCGTGGCTGATGACCCCATTCCAGCCCCGAAGAAATCGCCAGGCATCCACTAGTGGTGCGCTCAAGAAAATGAAGAAGTCGTGGCAATCAGACTGCGCCATACCGAGGCAAATCAACCAGATTCCTCGGCTCCTCCTGCGCCTACACTAACGCCTATCCTTCCATCCGCATCGATGTGAAGAAGACTAAGGCCGCAGAGCGAGCTGCAGTGAAGAAAAGGAAAGCATCGCTGTTTGCATTCTTCACTCAAGAAAATGAAGCCTATGACCAGCTCGTTTGAGAATCCCATTGATGCTATTCCGATCTCAACCATGCCATCAAAGGACCTTGTTCCTTTTGGTGAAGAATATGTGATCCCTAGCGGATCTGATGAAGAAAATCATTATGCTGCTTGGTCAGAGCAGATTGATGAAGAAATTGAAGTGGATGCGATCCCTTCAACGCCAGTTGTTTCCTCGCCAATGCCTTAGTTCACAGCTGAAGAGGCTGGCGTTGAAGAAATTGAAGATGAAGACGTGGATATTGGATGCACTACGCCAGTGATGAATGATGACTTTTGGGAAAGTCTGCATCCCAATTCTCCACTCTTCACCCCACTACAACAATTACCTCAGTCCCCCGCACCAACCGCTCAAATGGGCTCAAGAAACTCACCCCACCTCGTGATATGCATGAAGAAATTCCAGCCACTAGTCTTTGAAGAAACCGCCGCCGATCCTTTGAATACGCAGACTGCCACTGAAGAGGAACCAGAAATTCCTCAGCCTGAAGAACTTGAGATTGCGATTCCTGAGGTTGTGATGCAACTCACTAACACTCCTCTGCCCAAACCAAAGGATCCATTCTCAAGCAAGCAAATGTTCAAGGCTGAAGAATTCTTCGGCGAGCATGTGTTCTTCACTAACTACAACCCATATGACTCTGCTCGCATAAGGAAGAGGCATTTCTGGACTGCTAGTCAAGCCAATGTCTATTCCTCAGTGCTATTCAACAAAGACAAAGTCTTTGATCATGCACACATTCCTCACGTGGACATGGAATCTCTGCCGGGCTTCGAGCCAGTCCTTAGTGTTCTTCATGATGCTGGATTGCTAAATTTCTGATCGACATATGTGATTGGAATGAAGAACTCATTCTTCAATTCTATGCGACGCTGCACATCACAGAAATTCAAGATGTGAACTCATGGGTGCTGGACTGGATGTCGAAAATACTCACTACAAGGCACCAAAGAATCGAATTGCTCCGTGCCCTCCCACTCGGGCCTCCTCCCTTGAAGGTGCTCATTGCATCTACAATGAACCCAAGCTTACAAATCATTACATGCAAGTGCCGATGAAGCCTTTGAAGCTGTGGCAGGCCCTCGAACCAAATTCCTCGTCAAGGAATTATCAGATGTGCCTCGGACTGTCTATCGCATTCTCGACGAAGACAATGAGTCCTATCAAAGGCCACGACTCAAATGATGAAGAAGTCGTTGGCATCATGAAGAATATGCTTTTCAATATCATTCATGGCATTCCGTTAACTTCCATGATTTCTTCATGAGGACTCGCGAATATTCCTATGTCACCATTTGAGTGAAGCCTTATGCACCATGGATTATGAGGTTCATCAGACAAGGTCTTCACTCAATTACAAGGCTGATACTCAACCACCGCAGCTACTTGCCTCCGATTGAAGTCCTCAAACGGACATTTTCCTCAGCTGATGACAAAGGCAAGGCTGATAGATGAAGGCATTCGTCCATTGGATGGTCAATTTCGCAAGGCTGCATCCTACTCCACCAATGATGACTCTGCCACACATGACTCTGCCGCCAACAACTCTGCCAAGCAAAATCCTCAAGCCACAAAGACCTGTGGTGATGACTGATCGTGAGTTACTCCTCAGCCTTCATCAGAAAGTTGATCGCAATCATAAATGGGTCAAGCGTCAGTTTGGTCAATTCTTCACAACATGACCTCAACACACAATGCAGTGAAGAAAAACCAATACTACCTCCATGAAACCTTCAACCGTACCTGGGTTGTTCTGTCTCATGTCTACAGCGAAGAAGATCTGAAGAAAATGGGTCTGAAGGAAGAATTTGACTGGTCTGCACCTCCACCGAAGAAATACAAGAAGGTCAAGGTTCCTTCCTTGGTGGCCAGCTCCTATTCTTCATCGCGCGATATCGATGAAAATGAAGATTTGACGACATCGGCAGCCCTACTACGACAACCGACCCGATAACGCCGGGCGCCTCCTCCATCAACTTGATATTCTTCAGGGGAGTTAGTCCTCGGTTTAGATCCTTTTGGTCATTCGATGACAAAGGGGGAGAAATTTGAGTTAGTCTTCAAGCGGGTCTATTATATGGGCGTTATGGGTGTTTTTTTTGTTAAGTTACAACTCTCGCTCTTCTGATACTTTTATTGGATCGAGTTGTAATCTTAAACCCGATGGTGCTCTGATACTTTTGATGTGTTCCTCTGCATGCTTTTTCCTCATTATATGTTAATATACGCATGCTGAATTACATCAGTCACCATATTTCATCATGCATTTCAAATTCTTCATATTATATGTCAAATGCGTGTATGAATTACAAGATATAGGGGAGATCTCCATGATTCAACTCTTCAAATGTGCATTGCCTCAAAAGAAAATTCCTCACTATGCACATCTTCGTGGGGAGTTATTCTATATCTTGCAATCAAATTCCTCAATATCAGTATTTACACTTCATATGTTTATCCTCGTTGAAAACTTAACCTATATTGTCATCAATCACCAAAAAGGGGAGATTGTAAGTGCATCTAGTGCCCTTAGTGATTTTGGTGTATTGAAGACTTATAGGTTAAGGGACTAATGTGTTTATGAGTGTACACAGGTCTATAAGTCTATGAGGAGTTTGATATTTACAGAGAAAGTCGAATTTCTAAAAATGAAGTTCTTCGACTGAAGACTTTGGTATTCTGAAGACTTTGAAAGTGAAGAAATTGGTGTGTCCTTGAAGACTTGGTATTCATTTGAGGAACATGAAGCGTGAAGACTTTTGTTTTCGTAGTTTCGTTTGCTCTTTCTTGAGTCATAGGAAACACCGCATCAGTTAAAGGGGGTCGAGGAAATACTAAGGAAAAATTTCCATGTGATGCTCAACTCAAAATCCTACACCTACCAATCCCTTCGAGTGAAGCCTTTGGAAATCTCATACAGTTCAATCAATTTTCTTCAGTGACAGAGACAAAGTTCTTCTAGTCGCTGAGGAATTTGTCCTAACTGAGGAGTTAGGAATTCGCCAGTGCGGATTGCCTACACAGTGAGGATCATGATAGCCCTGAGGAATTTGAGAGTCAAATTTCCGGCCGTTCTGTCTTCTTGGCGCCAGCTGTTCCAAAATATCTTATCCACCTAACGGTCATCTCATTGAAGGGCATTTATGTCTTATCATGTCGGGCTGCTCCCTACGCTATAAATAGCCGCCCCTACAACCACTAGCTGGTTGGCTGCTCCGAGAGAAACTAACACTTGTCATTTGAGAGCATCCCATCCTCCAGGACTTTGAGCGAAAATCATCGAGTGAGGAAAACCCAAACCCAAACACCTACAAACCCAAAGTGATTGAGGATCACTGAAGAGATTGATCCTGCATGGATCCGATGCTTGTTACCTTTGAAGGCGTGGCTTCTTCCAGACGGTTAGGCGTCATGGTCTAGAGCATCCAAGAGGAATTGTGGATCGCCGAGTGACCAAGTCTGTGAAGGTTTGGAAGTCGCCTGAAGACATACCACGAGTGATTGGACGAGGTCTGTGTGACCTTAGTTCAAGGAGAATACGGTGAGGACTTGGTGTCCCGAGCTGCGTGCTCGCCGATTGGGTGTTCGGGACTGTGTGTCCTCGAGTTTAAATACTCAAATTGCTCCAACCAGACGCATAACCGAGACAAAGCAGCTTGAACTGGTCTACCAAATCATTGTCTTCACCAAGCTTACTGGTTCTATTTCCTCAACTCTTTCATTTCCTCATTACTGTGTTGAGTGCTTGTTCATATCTGTGTTTGAAGACTTTGACTGAAGACTTTCTCAATTTCCTTAGTTCAATTTATTCAGTCTGTTTGTTTTCATCTTGTGTTATCCTGTGATTACACTTTCTGTACTCTGTGCTTGTCTTCATTTCATCATGATGACCATGCTTGTATTCTGTTATGCTTACTCTTGAGTACTTATTCCGCTGCAAGTAGTTCTTCGCTAAGGAATTTCCTCACCGGCAAATTCCTCAGTGAAGAATTCATAAAAATCGCCTATTCACCCCCCTCTAGTCGATATAACGCACTTTCAATGCAATTTTAAGCTGGGCGCCGCCATCACTTCCCTGTAGTGCCCAGGTTCATCCTTGATAGCATTTGGACTCCGTTTGGTACTGATTTTCTAAAAATCCAAAAACAAGTTTAAAAACAAGAATTGACATTGGGTACTAGGTTAATAGGTTAGTCGAAAATGATATATAATTGCATAATAAACATCCAAAATTGATGTTATAATAGCATGGAACAATAAAAAAATAATAGATGCATTGGAGACGTATCAACATCCCCAAGCTTAATTCTTGCTCATCCTCGAGTAGGTAATGATAAGAACATAATTTTTGATGTGGAATGCTACCTATCATATTCATCAATTAATCTCTACTGTGGCATGAATATTAAGATCCGAATCATTCAAAGCAATAGTCTATAATTTGACATAAAGGCATCAATACTCAGGCATACTAACAAACATTTATGCCTTTCAAAATATCAATGCTAAAGAATGCTATCCCTACAAAATCATATAGCCTTGTTATGCTCCATCTTCATAACACAAAGTATAAATCATGGACTACCCCGGTGTCAGCCAAGCAATTGGTTCATACTTTTTAACACGGTTCAACTTTTTCATCCCCCAATCAATACATGAGCACAAGCCATGGATATAGCACTATGGGTGGAATAGTATACGGTGGTAGATATTAATATGGAGAAGAAAAAAAGGAGAAAGTCTCACATCAACGAGGTTAATCAACGGGCTATGGAGATGCCCATCAATTGATGTCAATTGAAGGAGTAGGGATTGTCATGCAACAGATGCACTAAGAATTATAAGTGTATGAAAGCTCAAAATGAAAACTAAGTGGTGTGCATCCAACTTGCTTGCTCATGAAGACCTCGGGCATTTGACGAAGACCATCATTGGAATATACAAGGCAAGTTCTATAATGAAAAATTCTCACAAATTATATGAAAGTGAAAGCATATGAGACTCTCTATATGAAAAACCGGTGCTACTTTGAAACAGAAGCGTGGAAAAGGATAGTAACATTGCCCCCTCTCTCTTTTTCTCTCATTTATTTTTTCTTTTTTTTGTTGGGCTCTTTTTGGCCTCTTTTTTATGGGCTCCTTTTGGCCACTTTTTTAGTTACTCACTTGGGACAATGCTCTAATAATGAATAATCTTGAACATCACACTTTTGTTTACTTACAACTCGATACTAGAACAAAATATGACTCTATATGAATGCCTCTGGTAGTGTACCAGTATGTGCAATGATCTAGCATAACATGTATAAAAATGATGAACGGTGGCTGATCCACGAATACTATGTCAGCTATATGATCATGCAAAGCAATATGACAATGATGATGTGTGTCTTAAAAATGGAACGGTGGAAGTTGCATGGAAATATATCTCAGAATGGCTATGGAAATGCCAAAATAGGTAGGTATGGTGGCTGTTTGGAGGAAGATATAAGGAGTCTTATGTGTGATAGAGCATATCTTATCACAGGATTTCGATGCACCGACGAAGATTGCACCACATCTCGAGGTGAGAAAGGGCAATGCATGGTACCAAAGAGGCTAGCAAATGGCGGAAAGGTGAGAGTGCGTATAATACATGGACTCACATTAGTCATAAAGAACTCACATACTTATTCCGAAAGTTCACTATCCGTTGAAGCAAAGTACTACTACGCATGCTCATTGGAGGAGGTTGGTAGGAGTTTACCATCGCGCACCCCTGACCTTCACGCAAAGGAAGACACTCAATAATAAATCGTGCTCCAACTTCTTAGCATAACGAGAGACCATACGTGCATGCTTCGGGAATCACAAACCTTAACACCAATATTCTTACTAAACCACAATCATTCACTTGTACCTCCCACATATTACCATCTTTATATCGCAAAACGCAAGGAATCAAACTTATCATATTCAATGATCTACATGGAAGTTTTTATTATATCCCTCTTGAATACCTATCATATTAGGACCAAATTCATAACCCGTGCAAATTGCCATTACTATTTATTAAACTCTCAAAATGATATAAGTGAAGCATGAGAGTGTAACTATTTCTTTAAAAGATAACCCCCGACATGCTCTAAAAAATATAAGTGAAGCATTAGAGCAACTGCCTAGCTCAAAAGATATACGTGAAGCACATAGAGTATTCTAAGAAATCACGAATAATGTGTGCCCCTCTCAAAAAGGTGTGTTCAGCAAAGATGATTGTGGCAAACTAAAAAAAAGCAAAGACTCATATAATACAAGTCACTCCAAGCAAAACTCATATCATGTGATGAATAAAATACAGCTCCAAGTATTACCGATGGTTGGTAGACATAAGAGGGGATGCCATCTGAGGCATCCCCCAGCTTAGACGCATGGGTCTCCTTGAATATTACCTTGGGGTCCCTTGGGGATCCCCATGCTTAAGCTCTTGCCACTCTCAATTCCTTCATCCATCACGATCTCACACCAAACTTGAAAACTTCAGCACACAAAACTCAACAGAAAATTCATGAGATCTGTTATACACCAATTCATATTTTATTATTGCATATTACCTAGCAAATCATAAACTTTAGGTACTGTTGTACACCAATTCATATTTTATTATTGCATATTACCTACTGTATTCTAACTTCACCATGACTTATAACCCCCCCCCATACAATCAATAGATTCATTAAAATAGCTGAACAATGCAATGAAAAGAGAATCTGTCAAAAACATAATTTGTAATGATCTAGCTAAGCGCAATACTTCTGTAACTCCAAAATGATACGTCTCCAACGTATCTATAATTTTTGATTGCTCCATACTACTTTATCTATTGTTCTGAACTATAATGGGCTTTATTTTCCACTTTCATATTATTTTTGGGACTAACCTATTAACCAGAGGCCCAGCCCAGAATTGCTGTATTTTTGCCTATTTCAGTGTTTCGAAGAAACGGAATATCAAAGGGAGTCCAAACGGAATGAAACCTTCGGGAACGTGATTTTCTAACCGAACGTGATCCAGGAGACTTGGGCCCTACTCCAAGGAGTGCCAGAGGCGGTCACGAGGGTGGGGGGCGCGCCCTCCCCCCCTTGGCGCGCCCCCCTGCCTCATGGGCCCCCTGACGCTCCACCGACGTACTCCTTCCTCCTATATATACCTACGTACCGCCAACAGATCGGGGACGGAGCCAAAAACCTAATTCCACCGCCGTACCTTCCTGTATCCACGAGATCCAATCTTGGGGCCTGTTCCGGAGCTCCGCCAGAGGGGGCATCTACCACGGAGGGCTTCTACATCAACACCATAGCCCCTTCGATGAAGTGCGAGTAGTTTACATCAGACCTTCGGGTCCATAGTTAGTAGCTAGATGGCTTCTTCTCTCTTTTTGGATCTCAATACAATGTTCTCCCCCTCTCTCGTGGAGATCTATTCGATGTAATCTTCTTTTTGCGGTGTGTTTGTTGAGACCGATGAATTGTGGGTTTATGATCCAGCTTATGTATGGAAAATATTTGATTCTTCTCTGAATTCTTTTATGTATGATTAAGTTATCTTTGCAAGTCTCTTGAATTATCCGCTTGGTTTGGCCAACTAGATTGGTAGTTCTTGCAATGGGAGAAGTGCTTAGCTTTGGGTTCAATCATGCGTGTCCTTACCCAAAGGATGTAAAGGGTTGCAAGGCACGTATTGTATTGTTGCCATCGAGGATGACAAGATGGGGTATTTATCATATTGCATGAATTTATTCCTCTACATCATGTCATCTTGCTTAAGGCGTTACTCTGTTTTTAACTTAATACTCTAGATGCATCTTTGGATAGCGGTCGATGAGTGGAGTAATAGTAGTAGATGCGTAATCGTTTCGGTCTACTTGTCACTTAACGTGATGCCTATATACATGATCATTGCCTGGATAACCTCATAACTATGCTCAATTCTGTCAATTGCTCAACAGTAATTTGTTCACCCACCGTAGAATACTTATGCTCTTGAGAGAAGCCACTAGTGAAACCTATGGCCCCCGGGTCTATTCTCATCATATCAATCTCCATCACTTTATTTACTTGCTTTGCTTTTACTTTTACTTTGCATATTTATACCAAAAATACCAAAAATATTATCTCTATCAGATCTCACTCTCGTAAGTGACCGTGAAGGGATTGACAACCCCTAATCGCGTTGGTTGCGAGTAGCTATCGTTTTGTGCAGGTACGAGGGACTTGCGCGCAGCCTCCTACTGGATTGATACCTTGGTTCTCAAAAACTGAGGGAAATACTTACGCTACTTTGCTGCATCATCCTCTCCTCTTCGGGGAAATCCAACGCAGTGCTCAAGACGTAGCAAGAACAATTTCTGGTGCCGTTGCCGGGGAGGCTTACGCAAAAAGTCAACATACCAAGTACCCATCACAATCCCTATCTCTCGCATTACATTATTTGCCATTTGCCTCTCGTTTTCCTCTCCCCCACTTCACCTTTGCCGTTGTATTCGCCCTCTCTTTCCCAATCTCCTCCTCTTTTTCCCTTTGCCTTTTGTTTGCTCGTGTGTTAGTTTGCTTGTTCGTTGCGATGGCTCAAGATGCTACCAAATTGTGTGATTTCACCAATACCAATAATAATGATTTCCTTAGCACTCCGATTGCTCCTCTTGCCAATATTGAATCTTGTGAAATCAATACTGCTTTGTTGAATCTTGTTATGAAAGATCAATTCACCGCCTTCCTAGTGAAGATGCCGCTACTCATCTGAATAGCTTCGTTGATCTATGTGATATGCAAAAGAAAAAAGATGTCGATAATGGTGTCGTTAAGTTGAAGCTATTTCCTTTTTCGCTTAGAGATCGTGCTAAAGCGTGGTTTTCATCTTTGCCTAAAAATAGTATTGATTCTTGGAACAAGTGCAAAGATGCTTTTATCTCTAAGTATTTTCCTCCCGCTAAGATTATCTTTCTTAGGAACGATATTATGAATTTTAAGCAACTTGATCATGAACATGTTGCACAAGCTTGGGAGAGAATGAAATTAATGATACGTAATTGTCCTACTCATGGTTTGAACTTGTGGATGATTATACAAAAAATTTATGCTGGATTGAATTTTGCTTCTAGAAATCTTTTAGATTTGGTCATGGAGGCACTTTTATGGAAATCACTTTAGGAGATGCTACTAAACTCCTAGATAATATTATGGTTAACTATTCTCAATGGCATACTGAAAGATCTACTAATAAAAAAGTGCATGCTATAGAAGAAATCAATGTTTTGAGTTGAAAGATGGATGAACTTATGAAGTTATTTACTAAGAGTGTTTCTTCTGATCCTAATGATATGCCTTTATCTACCCTGATTGAGAATAATAATGAATCCATGGATGTGAATTTTGTTGGTAGGAATAGTTTTGGAAACAACGCGTATAGAGGGAATTTTAATCCTAGGCCTTATCCTAGTAATCCTTCTAATAATTATGGAAATTCCTACAACAACTCTTATGGAAATTTTAATAAGATGCCCTCTGAATTTGAGAATAGTGTTAAAGAGTTTATGAATTCACAAAAGAATTTTAATGCTTTGCTTGAAGAGAAATTACTTAAAGTTGGTGATTTGGCTAGGAACGTTGATAGAATTTCTCTTGATGTTGATTCTTTAAAGCTTAGATATATTCCTCCTAAGCATGATATCAATGAGTCTCTCAAAGCCATGATAATTTCCATTGATGAGTGCAAGGAAAGAACCGCTAGGATGCGTGCTTCCAAAGATGCCTTTATTAAAGCGTGTTCTTCTAATTCCTATGAAAATCAATATGAAGATCTAAAAGTTATTGATATGTCCCCTATTACATCTTTGTTTTGCAATATGAATCTTGATGAAACTGAGTATGATCTTCCTTTACCTAGAAGGCGTTCTAAGAATTCGGAGTTTTTAGATCTTGATGATGAAATTGATAAAAGTGGGATTGAAAGAAATAGAAATCTAGATGTTGCTAAACCCACTATATTGGATCTCAAGGAATTTAATTATGAAAATTGCTCTTTAATTGATTGTATTTCCTTGTTGCAATCCGTGTTAAATTCTCCTCATGCTTATAGTCAAAATAAGGCTTTTACCGAACACATTGTTGATGCCTTGATGCAATCTTATGAAGAAAAGCTTGAGTTGAAAATTTCTATCCCTAGGAAACTCCATGATGAGTGGGAACCTACTATTAAAATTAAAATTAAAAATTATGAGTTTCATGCTTTGTGTGATTTGGGTGCTAGTGTCTCTACTATTCCCAAAACTTTGTGCGATTTGGTAGATTTCCGTGATTTTGATGATTGCTCTCTAAACTTGCATCTTACGGATTCCACTATTAAAAAGCCTATGGGAAGAATTAATGATGTTCTTATTGTTGCAAATAGGAATTATGTGCCCGTAGATTTTATCGTTCTTGATATAGATTGCAATCCTTCATGTCCTATTATTCTTGGTAGACCTTTCCTTAGAACGATTGGTGCAATTATTGATATAAGGAAGGAAATATTAGATTCCAATTCCCTTTAAAGAAGGGCATGGAACATTTTCCTAGAAAGAAAATAAAATTACCATATGAATCTATCATGAGAGACACTTATGGATTGCCTACCAAAGATGGCAATACCTAGATCTATCCTTGTTTTTATGCCTAGCTAGGGGCGTTAAACGATAGCGCTTGTTGGGAGGCAACCCAATTTTATTTTGTGTTTTTTTTTGTTTTTGGTTCTGTTTAGGAATAAATAATCCATCTAGCCTCTGTTTAGATGTGGTTTTATCTTTTAATTAGTGTTTGTGCCAAGTTGAACCTATTGGATTTTCTTGGATGATAGTTATTTGATCTTGCTGTAATTTCCAGAATCTTTGTGCTCAGTGCCCGAATTGTTAAAAATGACCAGAACTGATAAAATACTGATTCCAATTGCTTCTGATCAATAAATAAATTGTCCAGGTCGCCTAATTTTTGTAGAATTGTTTGGGTTCCAGAAGTTTGCGTTAGTTGCAGATTACTACAGACTGTTCTGTTTTTGACAGATTCTGTTTTGCGAGTGTTGTTTGCTTATTTTGATGAATCTATGGTTAGTAAAATAGTTTATAATCCATAGAGAAGTTGGAATACAGAAGGTTTAACACTAATATAAATAAAGAATTATTTCATTACAGTACCTTAAAGTAGTCTTTTGTTTTCTTTCTCTAACGGAGCTCACGAGATTTCTATTGAGTTTTGTGTTGTGAAGTTTTCAAGTTTTTGGTGAATTCTTTTGATGGATTATGGAACAAGGAGTGGCAAGAGCCTAAGCTTGGGGATGCCCATGGAACCCCCAAGATAATCCAAGGACACCAAAAAGTCAAAGCTTGGGGATGCCCCGGAAGGCATCCCCTCTTTCGTCCACTTCCATCGGTAATTTACTTGGAACTATATTTTTATTCACCAACATGATATGTGTTTTGCTTGGAGTGTCTTGTATTATTTGAGTCTTTGATTGTTAGTTACCACAATCATCCTTACTGTACACACCTTTTGAGAGAGCCATATATGAATTAGAATTTGATAGAATACTCTATGTGCTTCACTTATATCTTTTGAGCTTGATAATTTGCTCATAGTGCTTCACTTATATCTTTTTGAGTGTGATAATTTTTGCTCTAGTGCTTCACTTAGATCTTTTAGAGCACGGTGGTGGATTTGTTTTAAAGAAACTTGATCTCTCATGCTTCACTTAGATTATTTTGAGAGTCGTTAATAGCATGGTAATTTGCTTAATGTTAATATACTTGGTGTTCAAGATATGTGAAACTTTCTTTTAAGTGCGTTGAATACTAAGATAAGTTTGATGCTTGATAATTGTTTTTAGATATGGAGGTAATAATATCAAAGTCATGCTAGTTGAGTAGTTGTGAATTTGAGAAATGCTTGTGTTGAAGTTTGTAAATCCCGTAGCATGCACGTATGGTTAAAGTTGTGTAACAAATTTGAAGCATGAAGTGTACCTGGCTTGTGCATCCTTATGAGTGGCGGTCGGGGATGAGCAATGGTATTTTCCTACCAATCTATCCCCCTAGGAGCATGCGCGTAGTACTTGATTTTTGATGACTTCTAAATTTTTGCAATAAGTATATGAGTTCTTTTGACTAATGTTGAGTCCATGGATTATACGCACTTTTACCTTTCCGCCATTGCTAGCCTCTTGATGCCGTGCATTGCCCTTTCTCACATTGAGAGTTGGCGCAAACTTCGGTGCATCCAAACCCCGTGATATGATACGCTCTATCACACATAAACCTCCCTATATCTTCCTCAAAACAGCCACCATACCTACCTATTATGGCATTTCCATAGCCATTCCGAGATATATTGCCATGCAACTTTCCACCGTTCCGTTCATCATTATCATGACATACATTACTTTTGTTATATTGCCATTGCATGATCATGTAGTTGACATCGTATTTGTGGCAAAGCCACCATGCATTATTTTTCATACATGTCACTCTTGATTCATTGCACCATCCCCGCATAATCACGGAGGCATTCATATAGAGTCATAACTTGTTCTAGTTTCGAGTTGTAATCCTTATGTTGTAATCAATCGAAGTGTGATGATCATCATTATTAGAGCATTGCCCAAATAAAAAAAGAGAGAAAGGCCAAACAAAAAGAAAGGCCAAAAAAAGAAAAGGGCAATGCTACTATCTCTTTTTCCACACTTGTGCTTCAAAGTAGCACCATGTTCTTCATGTATTGAGTCTCATATTTTGTGCTTCAAATTAGCACCTCGTTTTTCATATAGTGAGTCTCATATGTTATCACTTTCATATACTAGTGGGAATTTTTCATTATAGAACTTGGCTTGTATATTCCTACGATGGGTTTCCTCAAATGCCCTAGGTCTTCATGAGCAAGCAAGTTGGATGCACACCCACTAGTTTTCTTTTGTTGAGCATTCATAGCTCTAGTGCAACCAGCATCCATAGGAGCACAGCTGGACCCCGCAGTCGATGAAGCATTGTGCATGTTCTTGTGCAAGAACTGGGACATAATTGAGGGAGTCCTGAACTAGGGGGTCCTTGGGGTGCCGACCCATCTCATGTGGGTCGGACTGTTGGGTCGTACTGTATTTGGACCGAAGACCTTTTTGTGCCTTGGTGTGTACTCCAAGTCAAGATGGAAGATCCGCCGTCCCCTTAATGTAACCGACATGTAAACCCTAGTACCCCTGGTGTCTATATAAGCCAGATGGTTTAGTCCATAGAGGCTAGGAGAACAATCACCATCCTACTAGTTTAGGGTTTAGTTCCTCTGATCTCGTGGTAGATCAACTATGTAATTCACATATACACAAGCAATATAATCAAGCAAGACGTTGGGTATTACCTCTTAGAGGGCCCGAACCTGGGTAAAAATCATGTCGCACATCCCTTGTTCCCCATCAATCCAAGATCCACACTTCAGGGCCCCTTATCCGAGATCTGCCGGTTTTGACATCGACATTGGTGCTTTCATTGAGAGTTCCGCTGTCGGATCGACGGAAGGATCGATGGCCACCTGCTCCAGGGATGTCTCATCCCCTGGTCGGGCTCTCGCGCCCGGCGGCATCAAGCCGCATACTGATCTATCCAGCCCCCTAAGCCAGGATGGAAGCTTCACCCTCAGTAAGAAATTTAGGTTTGGGAGCCTAAAGTTCATCACCGATTCCCGGGGAGATCTTACTCTTGCTAAGTCGCCAGTTCACCTTAGAGAACCCGCTGATCCTGATGTTTTGACTTCGGAGACGGAGACCAACGATATGTGAAACCTGGCCTTAGACCCAGATTGCATCAATTCGTCGGTCGTGCACTGTCTCGAACAAACCCGGAGCGGCCACACTTCGAGTCAGCCTCGAACACTTGGGCAGCATAGACTCGGCGGACCTCCCGTCCGCAAACGATCTACTAGATCAGATTTGGGCCATGGGAGTCTCCGATTGTCAATCCTCGGTCTATGACCGAATCGTGCTCAAACCCGACAACAGGGAAATTCACACCCCACCTGTCACGCACCTCGTCGCCACCATTTAAGAATTGGCCGAAGGTTCGCTATCGCCCATGCTTAAAACAAGTTACGTCTAGATCAATGATCGAGCTTCAAGCCCCGAAGAAGGTCCAGAGCCAAACTTCGACCTAAAAGACGACTTTAAGTCCCCGTCGCCGTCCACTGACAGTGCGGATGCCGGATCCAATACGTCAGGTGCTTCAGGGGTCGCGGATAGCGCCATTAGAGTTCCAGACACATAACCTAGGGCAATACAAAATTTTCGCCCACCCACCCCCATGCCGCGTACTCCCCAGACAATTCGGGTCCTCCGAACATCTGGGATTTGATGTGCATGAAGCAGCAGCCTAGAGAGATGGCCCACCACTACTGGGCTAGATTCCTCTTGGTAAAAGAAAAAATCACAAGCTATTGTGACCAAGACATAATTACGACCTTTCGGTCTAACTGCTGGGACGAAGGGATTATGAGTGCCCTCGCCCGTCGCCATGTGCAAAGCCTCACCGAGTTATCAGACCTCGTACACAAATACTGCACCATGGAGTGCACCTGGGAGGAATAGCAAATGCGCGTGGAGCCAAACCACGCTGAACAGTCAAGTACAATCCGGAACAAGTGTGTATACGCATAGTGGTCGCCCGAACACGAGCCCGCTGAAAAAGGAAACCGATTCCTCATTGGACCCAGATCGGTCCTGGACGAGCTACTAGACAAACCATGTCCCATACAGTCAGCACTATTAAACACAAATACAACTCACATGCTCCGAGCTTGTTGGTTTATTAGACAGGTCGCCAAGAGTGGCGAAGCCATACTCCACCTTCAAACTCCCAGTAGAGGATCAGAAACACCCTCATTCAATGATAACAACGTCCTAACCATCTATGAAACCTTCTCCTCGAATAATCAAAGGAAAAGATCCCTTCGAGAGCTCAGTCAAGTCCACCAGGTCATAGCAGCAAGCTCCTGGACAGACACCCCGATCACCTTCGATGCGTAGGATGGCCCATCCAAGCACCCGCCGCATTAGTCCTCGACACCATCGTGGACGGCTTCAGATTAACTAAGGTGCTTATGGATGGAGGCAACGGCCTAAACCTCATTTACGAGGATACCCTCGACAAGATGCAATTCGATAGATCTCGAGTCGGACATAGCTACACTATGTTTTGGGGAATCATCCCAGGCAAAGAGGCGCGCTGCTCCAAACGAGTCACTCTGGACGTAGTGTTCGGCACTCCAACAAACTATAGGACCGAAGAACTACTCTTCCACATTGTACCCTTCCATAGTGGATACCACGCCCTATTGGGGTGTGACACATTTTCAAAGTTACAGGCTATACACCATTACGGGTAGATGAAACTCAAAATGCCAGGGCCCAATGGTGTGATCACAATAGCCAGTGACCCGGACAAAGCCCTTTGAGCTGAAAACAAAATGGCATCCCTGGCCCTCGAGGCACCATCCGAGGCTCTCACTACCGAAGAGTTGACCACACTACGTACAATAGTGGACAGGGATGACGTCACCCTCAGTAAAAGATGCAAGTCTACATCCTTCAAACCAGCTGACGTAACAGTCAAGTTCCAAGTGCATCCGACGGACCCCAATAAGACAGCGACCATCGGAGCCTAGCTGGACCCGGAGGTCAATGAGGCGCTGAACGCATTCCTTCGCAAAAATTGGGATATATTTGCCTGGCAACCTTCAGACATGCCAGATATCCCACGCATGCTGGAAGAACATAATTAAGGGCTTCAAGCGAAATAAACAAACATTGCGCTGATTCTCTGAACCCAAGCATCAGGCCATGGGAGAAGAATTAGCCAAATTACTCGAAGCCGGATTCATCAGAGAAATCAAACACCCTGAGTGGCTGGCAAATCTGGTCATGGTACCCAAAAAAGACAAATCCTGGCGGATATGTGTCGATTTCTGATGAGGACATGGCTACCACAATTACACCCATGTCCCCTACTGTTTTACCTCTTGGAACAGTTGCTAGAGCTCAGATATGCCAATTAAATTATCAGGTACTTTCGTTTCTTGGTAATGTTTCTTGTGTTCATGAGAATATGATGCTGCCTAACTTAGATACATTTGTGTTGTTTGCAATTGAAGGGTCTAGCACGGATAAGAAGGTTGAACATTGGAGCATGGTCAAGCACGGAGATGAAGGTGCATGCGAAGAGAACAAGAACGGAGGTTCAAGTGGAGATTTCCGGACTTTGAAGCCACCATGATGACATACAAGATGATGGACGAAATATACAAGATGGCTTTTCATAAATTTCGTCCATAGCCAGGCCCATGTAATCTATTTCTAGAGTCCATATTATAGGGAAAACGACTTAGGAGGTGTTTTAGTGTGACGCCCCGAGACCGATGCTCGAGAAGACTTCCATATATTCCGGGTTTCGTCGTGTGTTTCATTTGTGCCGCCCTTTTATTTTTGCATTGCATCATGTCATCATGCCATCATCTCATAAATCTTTTACAACTCAACTAAATAAATGGCATGGATCTTTGATCCATTTAAATCGAGGAAATTCACATGGTGATTTCTCTTTATAACATATTAAAGCCTCTCAATATTATTAGGGAGCTATAATAAAATTATTCCATTGTTTCGATATCACCATAACACACTTGCAAATAATTCTCCATGCCTTTGTTATCTCATTTCTTGGTCTCCAACCTTGCCCATAAATTATTTCGTCATTTTCCGAGCTCCACCAAAAATCCCAACATTTTAGGAAACCTCTAATTCCTAGTCCTTGCTCAAACCTTTTGAATTAAATTCAAATGACTTTGAATTTAATTCCTGCAATCTTGCCACTCCTATTTTTCATGGACCGTGCACATTTTTGCGAGTCCGGGAAAATTATCCCCATGCGCAAATCTTTCCCTAACCCTCTCTTTCTTTTCCTCTCTCTATTTCTTTTCTGCTAGAAAATTAGAGGGAGAGAGAAGAGAGAGACAGCCTGTGCCAGCCCACCTCTTCAGCCCACCATCCGCAGCCCAGCTCCTCCATGGCCCAAGGCCCAGCTCGCTCCAACCCTTAACCCTAGAGAGCATCTCCCCTCGTACCCCCGCTCCATCCCTCTCGTTTCCTCGCGCCGCCACTCACACACGCACATCGCCAGGGAGAGCCCAGCGCTCGATCCCCTCCTCCCTCGTTGCGCCGTCGCAGAGAGAGAGAGGAGCGCCACGCCCTCGTCCCGTCCCCTCGGCCTCCTCCTCATCGCCTGCATCCGCCACCAGCCACCGCAGAACTAGGCCGCTGCCGCGCCATCCCGTCTCCTCCTTGTCCAACTCCGGTGGCTCCACACCTGCATCTCCACCGGCGCCATCAGTCCCCGTCGCCCGAAGCGCCGAGGAGAGGAGCTCGAGCACTTGCGCCTGCATCCGCTGCCCTCTGCGCTTAGCAGGAGCCCCCGCCGCTCGTCCCCTCCGTTTGGCCGGAGTTCGCCGAGCCTCAAGACCGCCGCCTTTGCACCCGCGAGACCACCACCTCCAGCGCCTCAAGCCTCCTCCTCAGGCGCCTCCACCTGGTTCCAGCCTCGATGACCCATCCCGACCTCCTCCTCATGTGCCGCCTCACCAACAGCGGCCACATAAGCCGCCTCCCGCAACCCAGCTGACGTCGCCTCGCCCTTGTCCCCGTCGCCTCTGCCGCCTTTTGTCCACTGCTGTCCGCCTCCACCTTGGCCCGGCAGCCCCATCTTGCTCATGGTTTGCCGCTGCCTAAACCATCTCCGCCATGGCTCCTTCGCCTCCTTGCTGCCGCCACTCGAGGCCACGGTGTTGCCGCTTTTGGATAGTCAAGACTGACTACACCTGCTTATGCATCAAGTACCTTGGAACGTCTACGCCTTCATGGATTTCGCCACGTTCACCAGATGCCTAGTACGACTACATGGATACGCCAAGTTCTGCTTCGAACATGTATGGCTACACGACGACCCGCCAAGACCCTGAACAACTACCGCCGCGAGAACGACTACTTCCACTACCGTCGCCACATGAACAACTACTTCCTCTACGACCACTACGAGAACGTCTACTTCCTCTACATCGTACCGAAGCCGAACCGTTCCGAAACGCACGCTTCGAAGGTATAACCCGAGACGACCGCCCGCGAACGAATGCTTGTGTGTTGTATGAGATGCTCGTGGTTGCACCGTGTCCGAGAGAGGTCTTTGCACGTTCCTCGTTTGCCATGCCGCCGTCCTGTGGGAACCCGGTCGTTGGGAGCACCCCACCATCTCTAGCATGTTGCGCACATCCGCACGCCTCCTTTTGCACCGGTATCTCCATGAGCTACCGGAACCGATATGTTGCCGTGGCATCATTTTCGGATTCGCCGCCGTGGCACCCTTTTTGTTCCGCCACGGTGACAAATGCTTCATAACATGCTTATGTCAACATTTTCATAAAAATTGCATAAAACTTGCATATGTCATCCGCATCATGATAACAACATTTAAATGCTTAAAATTGTGTTTGCTTTAAACTACTAAATGACATATGGGGATTTTCGGAATTGTTGTTTGTTATTTCCGGCCTCATTTAAACTTGCCTAGATGTGTAGTTTACTGTTGCTTCACCTCTTGCCATGTTTAGCAACATTTAATATTGTTGTGTTCCTAAACGAGAGAGAACAAAATAATTGATGTGGTGTTTCGTCAATATTTAACTCGTTGCATATTGAGCTCCATTTAACTTGTAGTTTTGTTTGTACATATTGTCATGCCATGCTATTTAAACCGGACATGCATCATACTTGGTTGTGCATCATGCCATGTGTATGGGATGGTTGTTTACTATGTTGTTTGTTTGTTTCCGGGTTGCTTCTCTCGTTAGCTTCGGTTTCGTTCTGGAGTTGTGAGGATTCGTCCGACTACGTCCGTTTGTCTTCTTCATGGACTCGTTCTTCTTCCTTGCGGGATTTCAGGCAAGATGACCATACCCTTGAAATCACTTCTATCTTTGCTTGCTAGATGCTCGTTCTTTTGCTATGCCTATGCTACGATGCCTACCACTTGCTATATCATGCCTCCCATGTTGCCATGTCAAGCCTCTAACCATCCTTTCCTAGCAAACTGTTGTTTGGCTATGTTACCGCTTTGCTCAGCCTCTCTTATAGCATTGTTAGTTGCAGGTGAAGATGAAGTTTGTTCCTTGTTGGAACATGGAGATGTTGTTCCTTGTTGGAACATGATTATTTTGGGATATCACAATATATCTTATTTAATTAATGCATCTATATACTTGGTAAAGGGTGGAAGGCTCGGCCTTATGCCTGGGGATTTGTTCCACTCTTGCCGCCCTAGTTTCCGTCATATCGGTATTATGTTCCCGGATTTTGCGTCCCTAACGCGGTTGGGTGATTTATGGGACCCCCTTGACAGTTCGCTTTGAATAAGACTCCTCCAGCAAGGCCCAACCTTGGTTTTACCATTTGACTACCTACCAAATATACCCCTTCCCTTGGGTTCTGCAGACTCAAGGGTCATCTTTATTTTAGCCCCCCCGGGCCAGTGCTCCTTCGAGTGTTGGTCCGAACCGAGCAGCCTGCGCGGCCACCACGGGGAAACTCGAGGCTTGGTTTTACTCGTAGCTTGACTTATCTGGTGTGCCCTGAGAACGAGGTACGTGCGACTCCTATCGGGATTTGTCGGCACATCGGGCGGCTTTGCTGGTCTTGTTTTATTGCCGTCGAAATGTCTTGTAGCCGGATTCCGAGACTGATCGGGTCTTCCGGGAGAAGGAATATCCTTCGTTGATCGCGAGAGCTTATCATGGGCTAAGTTGGGACACCCTGCAGGGTATTATCTTTCAAAGCCGTGCCCGCGGTTATGAGGCAGATGGGAATTTGTTAATGTGGGTTCTAGAAAACCCGAAGTTGATCTTAATTAAAATACACCAACCGCGTGTGTAACCATGATGGTCTCTTCTCGTCGGAGTCCGGGAAGTGAACACGGTGTTGGAGTTATCTTTTACGTAAGTAGTTTCAGGATCACTTATTGATCGCTACTAGCTTCACGCATCGCGTTTTGCTTCTCTTCTCGCTCTCTTTTGCGAATGTAGCCACCATATATGCTAGTCGCTTGCTGCAGCTCCACCTCACAACTCTGTCCTTCCTATAAGCTTAAATAGTCTTGATCTCGGGTGTGAGATTGCCGAGTCCCCGTGACTCACAGATACTTCCAAAACCAGTTTGCAGGTGCCAATGAAACCCGTGCGGTGGCGATCCGAGCTCAAGGAGGAGCTCGATGAAGATCTTGTTCTTTGTGTTGTTTTGTTTCAGTTGATCAGTAGTGGAGCCCAGTTGGGACGATCGGGGATCTATGTAGCATTTGGGGTAGTCTTCTTTTATTTTGGTTCCGTAGTCGGACCTTGATTGTATCTGTATGATGTAATGCTTTATTTATGTATTGTGTGAAGTGGCGATTGTAAGCCAACTATGTATCTCTTTCCCTTATGTATTACATGGGTTGTGTGAATATTACCTCACTTGCGACATTGCTTTCAATGCGGTTATGCCTCTAAGTCGTGCTTCGACACGTGGGAGATATAGCCGCATCGAGGGCGTTACAAGTTGGTAATCAGAGCCATCCCCGACTTAGGAGCCCCCTGCTTGATTGTTTGCTTGCTTTGTTGAGTCTAGAAAAAAATGTTTTGAGTCTTAGGATTTTATATATCGGAGAGTAGGATTCTTTTTACTCCTCAGTCCCTTCGTCGCTCTGGTGAGGCATCCTGACGTAGAGTTTTGACTCTTTCTCTTCTCAAATTTCACTAAATTTTTTTTAGGATCACGCAGGTATCCTGGAATCGTTCCGATGGTTTTGTGACGAGAACATTGTTCTTGGTGCCTCCTGACATTTAGGGGTTGTGGCAGTGTCCCGGGAGTTGAGCTCGAGGTGTTGTCGTCACAATTTTATCGTTGCAGTTCGGAATACGAGCTTTGCCGACATCGAAAATCTCTTTTGTACAGTTGTTGGTGAGATAACCTCGATAACCCAAAGATCTGGGCGAGCTCGAGAGTATTGCCATAACTTCGTATAACGGATGCTTTTCAAGGTCGAGGTAAACGATTTCGAAGGTTTCTTGGTTATGTGTTGAAGGATGGATATAGCTGGATCTAGGTATTGTTAGTTTGGGTGATATATTTTGTGTCCTGTATCCCCAACACCAGATTGCATAACCGTAAAGTTTCGGGAGTTTATAAGTGGGAATTCAAGTATCTCAGAGATTATCTTTCCAATGTACACATGATACGATATGGGATCTATCATATGTTTGTTTCGCTTATTCGCAAGCCAAATCCTTTTGTTTTGTTCCGCTTTTGTGGTATTCGAGTTGCTTCAATGTCAAGTGTTGATTCCATACCTTTCCTAAATGGTGTTCTCATATTTCTATGTGAATACTAATCCTTCTTGATCATCGAGTTTGTCATCTCAATTTCTTCTCACCGGTGCGCTTCTCTTCAAGATGATCCCATCATTCTCCCCATTCGCGAGATCAATTCTCAGTTCTTTGCAACGGTGCTTGCTTCATCCATCCCAAGTTGTCTTTGTTTTCCCGCCCTCCCACCCTTTTCTTCAAGGACTCAGATTTTTTAACCAAGTATCCATTTTATTCATGTGAGGTCCCTTCATTCTTTTCAATCAATGTTCTTACCCGGTGGTTCTCATGAAGATGTTCTTCAAGTTTATTATTCTTCGTTCTCTTTTCTTCTCCGGTGGATTCAATTCAAGCTTTGTCGATCATATCTTTTTCCCGCTTCAAATGTTTTCCCATACCGGTGCACCTCATAATCTTTCAGTTCTTGTTATTCAATTGTTCCGGAGTGTTGAAGATATCTCAGAAGATTCGCATTTCCATTCCCAATCCGTTCAAGCTATCTGGAGATAATTATCTCGTTCAAGCCATTTAATTCAACCGGCGCAGTCTCTCTTTAAATCGTTCAATGGTGTTTCTTTTGAGTGGGCCCTAACCCATAGGTCTTTTCCCAGGATCTTACCTGACTCTTCTAATTTTCCCGGAGCTTCTAAAATTCTTTTCAAAGTTTGACGTAAGAATGAGTTATCATCAGTCAAATGTCTTTCTCCAAGATCTTCCAAATTCTTTTCATCGTTGGTTCAACCTTTCTAATTTTCATCCCGGAGTATCTCAACAATTCATGGTGATGTTTCTCATCGTCATTCTCAACATTTGAAGACCAAAGAAGAGTTTCTCTTTAATCTTGCTCCATTCTCTTCAAGATTCATGGTTCTAGCTTGATGCCGTCCTCTCATAATTGTTTTCGATTGTGAGAATTCTTTTCTTACCATCCGGGGCATTTCATGAGTTCTTTCCATTTTATTCCTACGAAGGCCATCATTTCAGCTTTATTCGTTCTCAGCTTTCAGCTCTCGTTCTCCAAATCTTACCGGTGCATCATTCAAATATCCTCTACTCAGTTCATGATCTCTTCATTCTCTTGTATCTAAATTCTCTCAAGCATCTTCATTCGTTTTCCAATTCTTCCCGGTGAATTGTGCCTTTGCTACGTTCAATTTCAATTCTTATGGTGGTTCGTTCAAGAGTTCTCTTCCTTCGTTATCATATAGATTCATTCGTTCTTTCCAATCCTACCGGCGGATCGTTGAAGACCTTCCCAAGTTGAGCAATATCTCTCTTCAATCCTTTTTCAACGAGAATAAGTAGTATGCCTAATCCGTTGCTTGTCATCAATCTAAATTGGTGAAGGATACGCATAACATAATTCTTGTTCTTGTTTCATCCAAGTGATTGATTCATTCTTCCGGAGTTCGTAATGGTATCAATTTCTCAGTTCTAAGTTGTTCATCTCTTCTTTCCAGAGTTTGTTCATCATATCACATTCTCGGTCCGAGATGCTTCATCTTTTCTTTCCTGAGTTCAAAGTTTTCTCGGTTATATCATTTCAAAGCTCCATCTAAATCATTGCAAGGCTTCACCTTGTGTTTTCAACTTCTCTTTCTTTCTATCACCCTTTTGTTTACCGGAGTTCTTCATGGAGGCTCTACATGATGGTTCGTCAAGGATTCTTTTCATTCTTCAATTGTTCATCAAGATTTCTCTCGGAGTTAAGATCCGTCAAGCCATACTTCAAAATAAACATGGTGCTCAACACATGTTTTGTTTTGAGGAGTTCAAGCATTCTTCATCTTGCATTCCGAAGTGCAATTCTTTCTACCTTATCTCTTGAGATGGTGTTATGTCACTCTTGGCAATTTCTCTTCGTGTTTCAAGGTTCACATGTTGTCAAGAATGAGATATTTTAAATCCACCAATCTCTTCGTTGGAGTCATCTTGTGTCATGTTTCACCTAAAGCCTTCCCAAAGGAATGTTGCTATTGTGGTGCTTATCAATGATCCGAAGTTTTCTCCTATCCTCTCGGCGAAAGAAGTTTTTCATCTCTTCTTTGATCTCAAACAAGCAATTGTTTTTCGTTAGTGGCAGAATTTCACCTCAAGTGTTGAGATGTTTCCATAAGCCCACTACAAACTTGTGCTTTTCGTTGTTGATTTTGCAACGACTCCGTTCAATTCTTCTTTGCAAGGATGCTTTCGAAGCTCTTTTGTGGCAGAAGTTGACATTTTTCTTCTCCATTCCCCTATTTCAATTATCTATCTTCTATTCTTTTGTTCCGGAGGCATTGTCATGTTGCGCTTTTCAACCCATCATCTCGTTTTTGTCGAAGACCATGTTCTTTACGTGCTTATCCATTTAACCGGAGTGTTGTGCCCTTTTGCTCAAGTTTTTTTTTCCGCCTTATCAAGCCTTGCATCTCTTTTCAACCGGAGTGCTGTCTGAGATCTTTCTTACCCCTTGTGCCATTTTTCAATAGTTCCGGAGGTAGTGTGTTGTTGATCTCATCAAGTATCCTCTCATCTTGTCAAGTTCATGTTCAATTCCTTCCATTTATAGTCGGAGTGCTGCCAAAATTATATCATTCTTATTCATTCTTATCTCGTTTCAACCAGAGTGGTTCCAATTCCTTCTTGTCCATTGTACTGGCTATTCATAGCTGTGCAACCCCCAAGGTTCACATGGTGTTCCTTGTTTCTATTTTCTACTGGAATGCTCTCAATTTCGTTCAACTCTATTGTGTTATTCTTTCAAGTTTTCAACCTCTCGAGGTTCGTTGGTTTCACTCGTTTGTCGAAGAAGCGACTTTGTTTTACCTCTTCCCTTTCCGTTTTTCTCCGGTGCCATCCTAGATCTCGGGACGAGATCCTCTCGTAGTGGTGGATGTTGTGACGCCCCGAGACCGATGCTCGAGAAGACTTCCATATATTTCGGGTTTCGCCGTGTGTTTCATTTGTGCCGCCCTTTTATTTTTGCATTGCATCATGTCATCACGCCATCATCTCATAAATCTTTTACAACTCAACTAAATAAATGGCATGGATCTTTGATCCATTTAAATCGAGGAATTCACATGGTGATTTCTCTTTATAACATATTAAAGCCTCTCAATATTATTAGGGAGCTATAATAAAATTATTCCATTGTTTCGGTATCACCATAACACACTTGCAAATAATTCTCCATGCCTTTGTTATCTCATTTCTTGGTCTCCAACCTTGCCCATAAATTATTTCGTCATTTTCCGGAGCTCCACCATAAATCCCAACATTTTTGGAAACCTCTAATTCTAGTCCTTGCTCAAACCTTTTGAATTAAATTCAAATGACTTTGAATTTAATTCCTGCAATCTTGCCACTCCTATTTTTCATGGACCGTGCACATTTTTGCGAGTCCGGAAAATTATCCCCATCATAAATCTTTCCCTAACCCTCTCTTTCTTTTCTCTCTCTATTTCTTTTCTGCTAGAAAATTAGAGGGAGAGAGAAGAGAGAGACAGCCCAGGCCAGCCCACCTCTTCAGCCCACCATCCGCAGCCCAGCTCCTCCATGGTCCAAGGCCCAGCTCGCCCCAACCCTTAACCCTAACGAGCATCTCCCCTCGTACCCCCGCTCCATCCCTCTCATTCCCTCGCGCCGCCACTCACACACGCACATCGCCAGGGAGAGCCCAGCGCTCGATCCCCTCCTCCCTCGTTGCGCCGTCGCAGAAAGAGAGAGAGAGAGGAGCGCCACGCCCTCGTCCCGTCCCCTGGGCCTCCTCCTCATCACCTGCATCCGCCGCCAGCCACTGCAGAACCAGGCCGCTGCCGCGCCATCCCGCCTCCTCCTTGTCCAACTTCGGTGGCTCCACACCTGCATCTCCACCGGCACCATCAGTCCCCGTCGCCCAAGCGCTCGAGGAGAGGAGCTCACCTGCGCCTGCATCCGTCGTCCTCTGCGCCTAGCAGGAGCCCCGCGCCGCTCGTCCCCTCCGTTTGGCCGGAGTTCGTCGGAGCCCCAGCACCGGCCGCCTTGCACCCGCGAGGACCACCACCTCCAGTAGCGCCTCAAGCCTCCTCCTGTGCGCCTCCACCACAGTTCCAGCCTCGATGACCCATCCCGACCTCCTCCTCATGTGTCGCCTCACCAACAGCGGTCGCGCGCCACTGTAACCGCCTCCCGAAACCCCGCGACGTCGCCTCGCCCTTGTCCCCCGTCGCCTCACTACCGCCTTTGTCCGCTGCTGTCCGCCTCCACCTTGGCCCGGCAGCCCCATCTTGCTCATGGTTTGTCGCTGCCTAAACCATCTCTGGCCAGTGCTCCTTCGCCTCCTTGCTGCTGCCACTCGAGGCCCTGGTGTTGCTTCATTTTGGATAGTCAAGACTGACTACACCTGCTGATGCATCAAGTACCTTGGAACGTCTACGCCTTCGTGGATTTCGCCAAGTTCACCGGATGCCTAGTACGACTACATGGATACGCCAAGTTCGCTTGAACATGTATGGCTATCTGACGACCCGCCAAGACCACTGAACAACTACCGCCGCGAGCGACTACTTCCACTACCGTCGCCACGTGAACAACTACTTCCTCTACGACCGCCACGAGCGTCTACTTCCTCTACATCGTACCGAACCCGAACCGCTCCGAAACGCACACTTCGAAGGTATAACCCGAGACGACCGCCCGCGAACGAATGCTTGTGTGTTGTATGAGATGCTGGTGGTTGCACCGTGTCCGAGAGAGGTCTTTGCACGTTCCTCGTTTGCCATGTCGTCGTCCCGTGGGAACCCCGTCGTCGGGAGCACCCCACCATCTCTAGCATGTTGCGCACATCCGCACGCCTCCTTTTGCACCGGTATCTCCATGAGCTACCGGAACCGATATGTTGCCGTGGCATCATTTTCGGATTCACCGCCGTGGCACCCTTTTTGTTCCACCACGGTGACAAATGCTTCATAACATGCTTATGTCAACATTTTCATAAAAATTGCATAAAACTTGCATATGTCATCCGCATCATGATAACAACATTTAAATGCTTAAAATTGTGTTTGCTTTAAACTACTAAATGACATATGGGGATTTTCGGAATTGTTGTTTGTTATTTCCGGCCTTATTTAAACTTGCCTAGATGTGTAGTTTACTATTGCTTCACCTCTTGCCATGTTTAACAACATTTAATATTGTTGTGTTCCTAAACGAGAGAGAACTAAATAACTGATGTGGTGTTTCGTCAATATGCAACTCGTTGCATATTGAGCTCCATTTAACTTGTAGTTTTGTTTGTACATATTGTCATGCCATGCTATTTAAACCGGACATGCATCATACTTGGTTGTGCATCATGCCATGTGTATGGGATGGTTGTTTACTATGTTGTTTGTTTGTTTCCGGGTTGCTTCTCTCATTAGCTTTGGTTTCGTTCTGGAGTTGTGAGGATTCGTCCGACTACGTCCGTTTGTCTTCTTCATGGACTCGTTCTTCTTCCTTGCGGGATTTCAGGCAAGATGACCATACCCTTGAAATCACTTCTATCTTTGCTTGCTAGATGCTTGTTCTTTTGCTATGCCTATGCTATGATGCCTACCACTTGCTATATCATGCCTCCCATGTTGCCATGTCAAGCCTCTAACCATCCTTTCCTAGCAAACTGTTGTTTGGCTATGTTGCCGCTTTGCTCAGCCTCTCTTATAGCGTTGTTAGTTGCAGGTGAAGATGAAGTTTGTTCCTTGTTGGAACATGGAGATGTTGTTCCTTGTTGGAACATGATTATTTTGGGATATCACAATATATCTTATTTAATTAATGCATCTGTATATTTGGTAAAGGGTGGAAGGCTCGGCCTTATGCCTGGTGTTTTGTTCCACTCTTGCCGCCCTAGTTTCCGTCATATCGGTATTATGTTCCCGGATTTTGCGTCCCTAACGCGGTTGGGTGATTTATGGGACCCCTTGACAGTTCGCTTTGAATAAGACTCCTCCAAAGAAGGCCCAACCTTGGTTTTACCATTTGACTACCTACCACATATACCCCTTCCCTTGGGTTCTGCAGACTCAAGGGTCATCTTTATTTTAGCCCCCGGGCCAAGGTGCTCCTCAGTGTTGGTCCGAACCGAGCAACTTCTTGGGGCCACCACGGGGAAACTCGAGGCTTGGTTTTACTCGTAGCTTGACTTATCCGGTGTGCCCTGAGAACGAGGTACGTGCGACTCCTATCGGGATTTGTCGGCACATCGGGCGGCTTTGCTGGTCTTGTTTTATTGCCGTCGAAATGTCTTGTAGCCGGGATTCCGAGACTGATCGGGTCTTCCCGGGGAGAAGGAATATCCTTCGTTGATCGCGAGAGCTTATCATGGGCTAAGTTGGGACACACCTGCAGGGTATTATCTTTCGAAAGCCGTGCCCGCGGTTATGAGGCAGATGGGAATTTGTTAATGTCCGGTTCTAGAAAACCCGAAGTTGATCTTAATTAAAATACACCAACTGGCGTGTGTAAAGTGATGGTCTCTTCTCGTGGAGTCCGGGAAGTGAACACGGTGTTGGAGTTATGTTTGGCGTAAGTAGTTTCGGGATCACTTCTTGATCGCTACTAGCTTCACGACCGTGCCTTGCTTCTCTTCTCGCTCTCTTTTGCGAATGTAGCCACCATATATGCTAGTAAACTTGCTGCAGCTCCACCTCACAACTCTGTCCTTCCTATAAGCTTAAATAGTCTTGATCTCGCGGGTGTGAGATTGCTGAGTCCCGTGACTCACAGATACTTCCAAAACCAGTTTGCGGTGCCAATGAAACCGTGCAGGTGGCATCCGAGCTCAAGGAGGAGCTCGATGAAGATCTTGTTCTTTGTGTTGTTTTGTTTCAGTTGATCGATAGTGGAGCCAGGTTGGGACGATCGGGGATCATGTAGCATTTGGGGTAGTCTTCTTTTATTTTGGTTCCGTAGTCGGACCTTGATTGTATATGTATGATGTAATGCTTTATTTATGTATTGTGTGAAGTGGCGATTGTAAGCCAACTATGTATCTCTTTCCCTTATGTATTACATGGGTTGTGTGAAGATTACCTCACTTGCGACATTGCTTTCAATGCGGTTATGCCTCTAAGTCGTGCTTCGACACGTGGGAGATATAGCCGCATCGAGGGCGTTACATTTAGTCCCACCTTGCCAAGGGTGGACAAAATCCCCTCTCTTTTCCCTATAAATATAGCCCTTAAGGCATCGTTTAGACTTGTGTTTTATTTAGTTAAAAGTTAGCCATCGCTGCAACTTCGTGTACTTCGTTTGTGTCCAACGACCAGACCAAGACCGCTTATGAAACCCCACTTTTATCAACACTTCATCCATATTCGCAATATTCAGATTGCTTAATCATATTCTTGCTTGTTCTTCGATTGCTTGAAGGAATAGACCTTCGTGGTCAGGTTGATCGTGCTCCGGCGTGGTCAATAACCTCTCGGAGTTGGTTTAGCGATTGCTAAGGTGCAACGTCGTGCACGTTTATAGTCGGATCGTCAAAGTCGTCTCCACCAAATCGATAGTTATCATCTCATCGAAAGATCGGGACCCTCGCCTCTATCAAGTGGTATCAGTTTTCAGGTTGCTCGGTGAGATTTTACAGTTTTTCATAGTTTAGATCGCATCTGTCATTCATACCTACAGTCCACGAAAAAGCCAAAAAAGAGTTAGATTAGTTCATCCGTGTCCCAGACAGTCTGAGCCTTTCGCTATTATCACTTTGTTTTTGCATTGTTGAATTTTCGGTTGCATCGTGTGTCGTGTTGCTGGTTTAGGTCTAGTCTTTTAGAGTTTCAAGTTCTGAGCACGTTTTGTTCACGCTGCATCCACATACACCATCATCCACTTCATTATCATCATCCACTGCCACTCTTTTGTTCACCGCTATCATCACCATCCAGTCACTTTCGTCGTTTGTTGCCATCCTCGTCCTTTGGTTCATGATGCAGAGAGAGATAATGAAAATTTTTAGATCGGTTGTGCATGCATATTTGGAAGTTGAGATTGCAGTAGAAAAAGATTAAAAAAAAGGCTTTGGCCGAATCTGTGCTAGCATTGTTTTTGTTGGAAACCGTGAGGTGTAGTACTTGGGACGTTGCGAGCTGAGAAGAAAAAGGTCAAGGGCTCGTCGGTTTGCTTTGGCATTAATTGATCCGTATATTGGCTGTAGTACTTGATTGGAAAGAGATGGAAGGAAAGAAGGGATTGGCCGCAACAAAAAAGGCAGGTGCTGCTGCGTTTTGGGAGATCAAGAAGGAGGAGAAATAATAAGGAAAGTTACCAAAGGAAGGTACGGTGATTGGTTTCCATCCACGTGCAAGTACTTTTTTTAAGGGCACGTGCAAGTACTTGGAAATTAAGGAGAGAGAGAGAGAGAGAAATTACAGTGGAAGAAAAGGGGACGTGGTGTGCTATACTTGGAAAGCTTGGATAATCACTTATTTCGGATCAATTCTTGAAAAAAGAAATCAGATCGAATCTTCCTAGTTTGGTAACTTTGGATCAATAAAAAAAAGTTAACAGTTGCCACGTTTGGATTTGGAAGTAAAAAAAACTGACCGGTCAATTCTTAGTGGTGATCCGAATAAGTCAAGAAAGATTAAGAGTCGCGCTAACTGCCACACGTGTGGCAGGAAGGGAGACGCACCACACGTCTCTAATGTAAACAGATTGCCACGTCATCACATGCATGTATGTAGGAATCTTTTTGGATTTTCAGTTTTTAAAATGTTTTATCTCTTAAACGAAAAATCCGATTGAAAATCCGTTTTCACCATTAAATCCCTCGCAATGAGATCTTCGAAACTAGATCCCATGTTGATATGTTTTGATGAAATTTTTTTTGGATTAAAAGTTGCCATGTCTATTGCATATGAATTGCCATGATGTTTACACTGAAGTTGGCATGATATGTTTCAGCTATTTTCTTCTACATTTAAAAATAAATTTTGACATTTATAAAACGGAGAATTAAGAAGCTAGACTTGCCATGAACCACAAACTAAAATTGCCATGATACATGCACGTCAAATTGCCATGGTTCATACAAAAAATAATTTATATGGTCAAAGTACTGGAGTTGCCATTATCAAAATACTAAAATTGCCATGATCTACAAACTAAAATTGCCACATGGCAACTTTAGTTTAAACCCTATGGCAACTGCAGTGTAAACATCGTGGCAACTTCTGGCAAAAAAATAATTCGTCGAAACATATCAACATGGAGTCTAGTTTCGAAGATCTCGTCGGGACGGATTTAATGGTGAAAACAGATTTTTAGTTCGCTTTTTTATTTAGGAGATACAACATTTTTAAGCCAAAAACCAAAAAAAATTCTGCTGCTGTCATCTATTCATACGTGGCAAAATGGGTGGTGGTGGAGGCGTGTGGGCGATGTGCAAACGCCCACACGTGTAGGCGTTAACATTTCCGAAGATTAAAGGGGGAAAGAGATCTGTTGTTTATTTGGAAAGGAGGAAAGAAATCTGCACGTAAATCAAAGAGAGGTGGTTGTTTCCACGTTTGGAAGAGAGAGAAAAAAAAGGAAAGCTGCGGATATTCTTTTTACGTACGATTTTGTGCTATATGGAAGGACTTCCACTTGGGACGTTGACATAAAAAAAAAGTTGTTCCGTTTGGAGTCCTTGCCCTTCATGTTTTTGGAAACCAAGTAAAAAAAGTGCTAACCGATTTG
The DNA here is from genome assembly GCA_021605145.1 of Aegilops bicornis. Lineage (NCBI taxonomy): Eukaryota > Viridiplantae > Streptophyta > Magnoliopsida > Poales > Poaceae > Aegilops > Aegilops bicornis. Next base: position 327,405,421 of record CM038674.1, on the reverse strand, counting down.
TGTGTTTGGAAAGAGAGCGAAAGAAAAAAAAAGCAAGAAGAGAGAGTTTGGAAAGGAATAAAAGAGAGAGATAAAGGGAGACCTGATCGGCAAAAAAAAGGGGAAGGAAAGGAAAGAAAAGAGGAAGTAGTATTGTAATTGGCTGATTCGGTTGGTGGTGTCCAAGTTTGGAATTTCCTTGGCGTAAATAAAGGAGAAAGAGCAGCCATCTTGGAGAGAGAAAAAAGGCAAGTCGGATCAGATCTGGGCACAGTTATTGAAAAAAAAAATAGAGAGTAAGCAAGGTCGGTTGTTGCTGTTTGACCAGATTCATTTTATCCACACGAAAAAAAAGATTCGCTGTGGATTTGGGGATGTACGTGACCTGGTAGAAGTGGAGACCGAAAGAAATATAAAGGCGTCAGTAATAAAAGAGCACTTGTGTTGGTAGTTTGGATCTTGGAAAGAAAAAAGAAAAAGTGGCAGAGAGAATTTGGCTAGGTGCACACGTGAGGGAGAAGAAAAATCTGAGTGGGATTGATTTCCTTGCAAACCGTGAGTACAGTACTTAAAAAAAAGGGAGAGCAGTACTTCTTGGAACCGTGTCCATGCATGGCATGATTGGCAGTTTTGAAAAAACAAGTTAGAGATTACGTGACAAGTGCTAGTACCAGTTTTTTTTTGGACAGTTGAGCTTTTGTTTTGAACACCCTACAGTACCTTTGGGCTACGCAAGTGTTATGTTTCATCTGTCCACTAACACGTGAATTTCATTTGTGTTTTAGGCTCGCGTCTCTAGTGAGTCTAGCCTAGGACCAGCACTCGACCACTTTGAGCGAATTTTCAGCTTGCATTAACGATTGTGGTTGTAGCATTTATTTTTTCCACACATATAAAGCTAACCCAGCTCCACATATTTCTACACTGTGTATACATCCGTTCCTCAGGCAATCGCTTTATCAACTTTTAGAGTTATTTGACACCGCTAGTTGCCGGTCACCTCCTGCTGCATGGTAAGAACTTGTAAGACTTTGATTTGCTATACTGTGAGCGTTTTACCACCACTTCCCAGTCGTTCATAGGAACATTATTTTTGGATTTTGTTTCTTGTTTCTACTAATCATGACATGATCCAGAGTTAATTCATGGGCTTTGTCGATCGCGAGAGACGTGCCATCACCTACGCAAATATCACAACCGTCGCGAGAGGTGCACAAATATCCAGATGCTCATGATCAGGTTACTGTTTCTATACCACCATTTAATGGCCGTTTTAGACCTGCTTTATATATTGAATGGGAGTTTGACATAAATAATATATTTGCTTCCCATACTTTTGATGAATATAAAAAGGTTAAGGTTGCGGTTGGTTCTTTCACTGGTTATGCTTTAGTTTGGTGGAGTGAATATTGTCAGTTACACCCTGATTATATACCTACTAATTGGGATGATTTGAAACTTGCCATGCGACATACATTTGTCCCTGCTTATTATACTCGTGACATGATGAAAAAGTTGCAACATTTAAAACAAGGTAGTGGCACCGTAACGAAATATTATGATGATTTACAAACTACCTTGTTGCATTCCTCTTTAGAAGAAAGTGAAGAAGATTTTATGGATAGATTTTGGGAAGGATTAAACCGTGACATTCAGGAGATACTAATTCATGAAACATGTTATCCTATGGACCATTTGTTTCGTCTTGCTTGCAAAGCTGAACAGGAGATAACAAGACGTGTTGCCCACAAGATAAACAAGCGGAATGTGCAAATCCCAAGAGTTGCAACGGTTGTTCCTTCCACCACTGCGTCTCCTATGGCAACAACATCCATTGTTGAGAGCACTACATCACGTCCACCATGTGACGTGTCACCACCTAGAGTGCCTACATCATCTTTGTTGATCATAAGAGGTAATGATAAAGGTACCGATCTTCCACCTTCACATGAGTATGATGAATGCCTAGTCAATTTAAATGAACCATGCAATGAGCTACCCACTACTTTGATCACACCAGCTATTTTAGAGGACTATGTTCATGATTTGACGTTGCCATGTGATCAAACAATTTTGAGTGAACCCATTGAATTAACTATTGATGCAAAAGAACCATGTGAATCAGTGAATAGATCAGATTTGGATCAAATACGTTTGAAAATAGTTGTGCCAATGTTTAATCATTTTGATATGACCTCTAATCTTGGTGATGGTTCATCAAGGTTGGGATGGTTTAATGAAGAGCATTGCCAATCTTTTGTTATGAATAAGAGCTTCACTTATATGTGCAAACTGAGTTGCAATATTTTCATGCCTTTTACTTCTTGTGATAATATATTGGCTTTATTTTTCACGACTTTTAAAGGGTGCTCTTGTATAACTGTGTCACATGTGCCACAACTGAGATCAGTGAAAATGGATGACATATACATATACAACATGTACACCTTGTCTCTTTTGTTAGCCAGATTTCAGATTAAGCAACGCCGAGGACGGCTTTGTTTTCAAGAAGGGGAGGATGATGAGGACATGGCTACCACAATTACACCCATATCGACTACTGTTTTACCTCTTGGAACAGTTGCTAGAGCTCAGATACGCCAATTAAATTATCAGGTACTTTCGTTTCTTGGTAATGTTTCTTGTGTTCATGAGAATATGATGCTGCCTAACTTAGATACATTTGTGTTGTTTGCAATTGAAGGGTCTAGCACGGATAAGAAGGTTGAACATTGGAGCATGGTCAAGCATGGAGATGAAGGTGCATGCGAAGAGAACAAGAACGGAGGTTCAAGTGGAGATTTCCGGACTTTGAAGCCACCATGATGACATACAAGATGATGGACGAAATATACAAGATGGCTTTTCATAAATTTCGTCCATAGCCAGGCCCGTGTAATCTATTTTTAGAGTCCATATTATAGGGAAAACGACTTAGGAGGTGTTTTAGTCCCACCTTGCCAAGGGTGGACAAAATCCCCTCTCTTTTCCCTATAAATATAGCCCTTAAGGCATCGTTTAGACTTGGGTTTTATTTAGTTAAAAGTTAGCCATCGCTGCAACCGTGGTACTTCGTTTGTGTCCAACGACCAGACCAAGACCGCTTATGAAACCCCACTTTTATCAACACTTCATCCATATTCGCAATATTCAGATTGCTTAATCATATTCTTGCTTGTTCTCCGATTGCTTGCAGGAATAGACCTTCGTGGTCAGGTTGATCGTGCTCCGGCGTGGTCAATAACCTCTCGGAGTTGGTTTAGCGATTGCTAAGGTGCAATGTCGTGCACGTTTGACCTCAACAAGGCTTGCCCCAAGGATCCCTTTCCTTTGCCCCGAATAAACCAGATCATTGATGCCAACGTTAGACACGACTCATTATTCTTCCTTGATGCTTACTCGGGGTATCACCAAATCAAGATGAAGGAATTCGATCAACTAGCAACCGCGTTTGTTACACCCTATGGACCATTCTGCTTTAACACAATGCCCTTCGGGTTGAAAAACACAGGTGCAACATATCAGCGCATGATTCAAACATGCCTAGAGACCCAAATTGGTAAAAAAGTCGAAGCATATGTGGACAATGTGGTCATCAAGACCAAACATGTCAGCGAGTTGGTCGACGATCTCCATCAGACCTTCGAAAAGTTGAGAACATACGATATACGGCTCAACCCGAATAAGTGTGTCTTCAGAGTTCCCGCCAGAAAACTGCTCGGATTCATTGTCTCCCATAGAGGGATAGAGGCCAATCTAGCTAAAATCTGAGTTGTGTCCTAGCTGGCAATACCCATAGAGCTCAAACACGTCTAGAAGCTGGCCGGTTGCATTGCCGCCCTAAGCCGTTTCATCTCTTGTCTCGGTGAAAAGGTCCTGCCACTCTACAAACTACTAAAAAGACCAAAAAAATCGCATGGACAGACAAGGCAACCGCCGCTCTGGAGGAGATAAAACCCTACTAGCAGGCAATCCCATCTTGACAGCACCTAGCTTAGGTGAGCCTATGTTACTATACATCTCAGCCAAGAAACAGGTCATGAGCATTGTCCTCGTGGTAGAATGGGAGGCAGAAGGATATAAGTTGAGGGTGCAGAAGCCTGTCTATTACGTATCAAAAGTGCTCACCCTGTCTAAATCCCGATATTCGCACTATTAGAAGATCTCCTACACAGTTTTTATGGCATCCCGCAAGCTCCGACACTACTTTCGGGAGTTATCGGTCGAAGTGGCATCTGAAGTACCCTTAAATGACACCATCAATAATAGGGATCCCACGGGTCGCATTGCCAAATGGGCCGTAGAATTGCGGCCCTTCGAAGTTGTGTACAAACTACATCGAGCTATTAAGTCAGGTACTAGCCGATTTTCTAGCCTAGTGGAGGAAAGCTGAGCTTCCCTGGGAATACAGTACGTATTTAAACTAGACGATGTATTTTGACGGCTCCAAAATGTTGGCTAGACTGGGGGCTGGCGTGATCCTTACATCCCCCACTAGTGACACTATCTGGTACGTACTTCAGATCATGTACCCAGACTCCAACGATGCAGCCGAATACGAAGCCCTATTGCATGTTCTTCGGACGACAACGTCAATGGGTGCTCAATGGCTCGAAGTGCGGGGCGATTCCAACCTCGCCATCTCCCAGGTCAATGGCGAGTTCAACGCCAAGGACCCAAAAATTGCGGCGTACCAAAATGTCGTCTTAAGAATATCAGCCCGGCTCGAAGGATTGGAATTTCACCATGTCACTAGAGACAGTAACCAAGTTGCGGATATCCTCGCCCGTATGGGCGCTAAACGTGACTATGTCCCTAAAAACACCTTTCTAGAGTGGCTTTTCAAGCCATCTGTGGTGTGGCAGGATGGGGACCAGGATGCAGCAATCAATGGGCCCGAATAAATCGTCCCTCCGGCCATCGAGCTAGACGACAACATCATCGGCGGCTCGCTAATTGAAGAAACTGCTTCGGCTCACGAGGTCATGGCCATAATTGCACCATGGCATGAGCCCTTCCTTGCCTACCTCCTATGACAAGAGCTCCCCCGGATCAGACTGAGGCATGGCACATAATACGGCGCTCTAAAAACTACAAGGTCCACGAGGGCGAGCTATACAAGAAAAGCACTATCGGAGTCTTACAGCGGTGCATATCGTAAGTAGAGGGGCAACAACTTTTGGCCGAGATTCATGCTGGCATGGGCGGCCACCATGCAGCAGCCCAGGCCCTGGTGAGCAAGGCCTTCTGAGCAGGGGTTTTCTGGCCAACTGACCGCACGGACGCTCGTACTCTGGTCCAACGTTGTGTTGGATGCCAGTTTTTCGCAAATCAAAGCCATATGCCCTCGACGGCTCTCCGGACTATAACAATTACCTAGCCTTTCGCAGTCTTGGGGCAGGACATGGTTGTACCACTTAAAGGGGGAACTAAGAAAATTAAATACCAACTAGTTATGGTCGATAAATTCACTAAGTTGATTTAAGCAAAGCCAGTTACCTTAGCAAAATTCAGACCAGTTATCGACTTCATATCCGGCGTGGTACACCATTATGGCGTCCCACACAGTACATGGATAATGAATCCAATTTCATGGCCCAGGAGGACAAGGACTGGTGTGCTACTATGGGCATTAAGGTTGACTATGCCTTGGTGTACCACCCGCAGACCAACAGACAGGTTGAGCGGGCCAACGGACTAATTATGAGCGGCATAAAACCTCGCCTAATTCGTTCCTTGAAACGGTCTGATTGTCATTGGGTGGAGGAGCTTGATTTCATACTATGGGGACTATGCACTACCCCTAACCGATCGACGGGATACACACCCTTCTTCATGGTGTACGGCACAAAAGCAGTCCTCCCTTGTGACATCATTCATGACGCACCCCGAGTACGCATGTACGAGGAAAAAGAAGCCGAGCTCGATCAGCAGGATGGCCTAGATGCCCTGGAAGAACAAAGGGACGTAACTCGGGCTCGTTCTATGTTTTACCAGCAACAGGCTCGATGCTACCAGCGCTGGGAAGTTCGGGCAAAGGCATACAACATTGAAGAACTCGTCTCTGCCTCCCAGATAAGCAAAAGAATAAACTCTCGCCCAAGTGCGAGGGCCCTTTCATAATTGATGAAGTGTTAGCAGGAGGAGCGTATCGCATTCACAACCCGGTCGACGTCCGCCTCGAACCAAACTCCTGGAACGCAGCCCGGCTCTGGCGCTTCTACGACGAAGTGCAGCCACGTCAGTCAACTATCCATTTCCTCATTGTAAACTTCTTCTTTTTTCTTCCTGGGGAATTAGGATCTCCCGGGACCTGTTCGGATAAACAAAATTCAGTTTAGGCCCTTTTTCCTTGCACATTTTCAAATGTAATACAAAGATTTAACTTGGGGGATCCTTTATAGCAGCCAATTCATATATTTTCTGTGCATGTAATCGTCTCTGCCGAGTTTGCACTCTCCCAGATACCTCTTCAGCCATCATATGCACCGATTTGACTTAAGTTTTTGCCAAGCTGGGTTGCCTGGCTCCTGTGCTTACCCCCTACGTTCCCAATTGTTCGTCTAGGGGGTAAAGGGAGCACCTCTTCGATTGTTATGACCGGTTCAGTCGCGTCCGTACCTCAGACTGGTGAAGCTGAAAGCTAGCATTCTTAAGAACATAATGGGTCGGCAATGAGGGAAACCATAGTAATCTTGGTGTCCGTCACCAACAGTTGGGGATTCGGCCCTCGCACCAATGATTTGCATTCTTCGGGTATCCAAATACAAATGTCTACACTTAGCATGATGAACCTGAAGAAAGGAACCCATCGAGGAAGTATTTTCTTCAGAAGATGTTCCTTACGTTAAAAAGTAATATAACATAACTCTCCGCATGCGTTTTTGTCTGTTTGTACCAAAAGACCGGATTGCTTGGTTACCAGAAGTGATTTCCTGCTTACAATAGGTCACGTAGTGTCGGCATCCTGGGAACGGGGGTACCCAGACTTGCCTGCCTGCGGCCCATGGCCTGGCTCCACCAACGGCCTGGTACGGCTCATCTTCAGCAATAACCACTCAAGACCCTCGTGAGGGGCCAAGCCTCGCGAGGCAGACGACACCAAGACCTTCCTGGGGGTGGCCTCACTAGGCTGGCTCCCGAGGAGCGGAGATATCTATGCAAGGGGCACCTCGCGAGCTTCACGTGACGTGAGCCATGATGACCAAGGCCAGGCAGGCGCTAGCGGGCGCAATATACTAGTTTCCTCTTTGGTGCTAAAGAGGCAGGCGCAGACGAGGAGTCCCGAGGCATCAGGCGAAGGTTTCTATATCGGTGCAACGAGACCAAGGCCAGCAAGACGGTAGGACGGATGTCATCGTGGAGCCCACAGCTGCATCACCACCAGAGCCTTTGGCAGGCGAAGACCACCTTTTGTCAGGATAGCTTGTACTAGTCGTCTCCCTTCAAAATTGGCGGTTGTGGGATCCCTTCCCGCCTACATTTGGGAAGAGGACCAGGGCCTCTATAAATAGGACTAGCCACCACCATAGGAAGGGGACGGATCATTCAGACCACCCTCACACGCACCAGCTCACCAAGCTCAAGAATACCTCTCCTCAGGAGGCTGTTCGTCTGTTGTACTTATTCATCCTCAGCCCGTGAGGCAATCCACCACCACATTGGAGTAGGGTATTACACCACAACGGTGGCCCAAACCAGTATAAACCTCTGTGTCCCGTGTTCTTTGGGTTCGTCGGGCTAGGTCGTGTGATCGTTGAGTGGGCGAGCTAGGGAAAGAGAGTTCTTCGTGTGCACCCCAGAGTTCAAACCTCAAGGGTTTGCCGGAACCCACAGTCCGACATTTGGCGCGCCAGGTAGGGGTGCACCAAAGCTTTCTCCCCCACCGGTCGACCTTCCATCTCCCCGTGGATCCGATGTTTGACAAACCAAGGACCCCCGCCGACCACTGGGCTGCCTGGCCTGCCCGAGCGCTGCCGACCGCCCAAGAAGACCTCAACTCCGGACTCCAGGCGGCCCGCGCGCCCAACGCCCCGAGGAGCGGGCGGCGCGGGCCTCCGCCCTCCGCCCTCGCGCCTCGGTGCACGCGCGCCACCGTGCGGTCAACGGGCTATGCTGCAGCAACGGCACCGCACACCAGGCGGGAGTAGGCGAACATGCGGGCCGCGCTCATCGTGGCGCGGGAGCTGCTGCGATGCAGGTTGGCAGAGAGTGGACGCAATGCACTGCTGGAGCGCGTCGCCGAGCTGCTGGACACTGCCTGCAGAGGTACACCGCCCTTCTGCTCCTTGACCATGCCACAGGTTGTGGCGGAGGCACGCGTGAGACCCCGGCGAGCTCGCGCACTCCCTGGGGCGCCAGGGGGACCCGGCGACACCAACACAGGCCTTGGCGCAGTCCGTCCTGCCTCGACATCACCGTCAACAGGAGGGACAAGTGTTGGCAGGCCACCATGAGGACGCATAGGGGTGCCACCCAGCGGCCACCAGGGCTAGATTCTACGGCTGGTGGCTCAAGGCGCGGGTCACCTGGGTAACGGTCCCGACGGGGCGACTGCGGACGCGTACGTGCCCCGCATGGTGAACCTGGAGTACCTACTAGGGGAGGACCCCGACCCGTTCCCCGAGCTAGGATGGGTGGGTGGAACACCCGAGGCGCGGGCCTTCCATGAGTCGCCCGGAGCCTTCGCGGACCCCTTCAGCGACGACGATGGCGGGGTACGGCCAGTATCTCAGGAGCAAGCTTACGCTAACCCTGAACTACAGGAGAACCAGGCCATAGTAGCAGTTGGAGACCCCCAGGGCGGTGGCCCTGCCCCCGATGGGAGCAGTGCTCTGGGGGCTGCGCGGGAGAGGCCCGGAACCACCCCCCACGCCGCACGGAGCAAGGCGCTGCATGGAGGTAGGTCCTCTATCGGGGGAAGCACCGGCGAGCCCTATTTCCCCCGGGCAGAGGGCCGTGGTCGTCGAGGGCGCCGCTAGCGTCCCCCTTGCCCCTTGGTCTCGTCCTGGTTTCCAGACGCCCCAATGGTGGTTGGGGGTGGTGCAAGGCGGGGCCCTCGTCTGGCGATATGAAGCAAGGCTCGCGCCTATGAAGGTCTCCACTTGTGACACTCACGTAATAATGAGTGGGGCTGTACACACCCCGGAGTCTCTGGAGTGCCGCCCTTGGGCCTCGGGGGCTCCCGCCCACGTCCTAGTGGAAGCACCATGCTCCGCGCTGGCCGTTGACACTGTCCCCCATTGACTATGCTCACAGCCAGTGAAAGCACTTAGCTCCGCACTGGTGGAAAGACCAGAAGGCTAGCTAGGTGCCGGACGCGGTCATTTGCATTCATCCCTTTTTCTGTAGCCCGATTTGCCGCCTTTTTGAGTTGAACTTGGAGTCCCATTTTTGTTTTCAAGTGTGGGGGGAATCTTCTTTGTTCGAATGGATTTCTTGCGTTTTGGTTGCGTGCTTTGTTTCAAGGCCCGCACCTGCTACTCCTCCCCTTGCAAGCGCCTCGCGAGCTGGGGGCTGGGCGTGGTATGCGCGCGTCGATCGCGTTCAGACGAGCCCAGGCAGGCGGCAAACCTCCCAGGACCGAGAGTGCCATAGTGTCGCTACACGCGCACCTTGCCATAGTCTGGCATCCACTCCTCGCAAGGCCCTCTCGGGCGGACCAGTAGGATCCCAGGAAATCTAAAGCCTTGCGAGCCCACGGAGGGCTCTCCTCAGGAGAAATGCACGCCGTCAACCACAAAACCAGCTCGAGGCCCGCTTGGACTAAGGTAAGTTACATCAGCAAGCCTGCGGCTGGCGTGGCCCTTGAGGAGGCGACCTCAGGAGCATCGGGCCGCGTCAGCCTTCTGGACGCCTCCTCAGGGCGGCTCACCTGAGCCCCAGGGGTCGTCACTTCAGGAGCCCCGAGCGATGTTGTTTCTTCAGCAACCGAACCGCTGGCGTTCGACGGCGGTCATCCCTCTGCGCCCACTTCCGGGGTGAGCGTCGCGTTGGCGGTGGGCAAGGGAACCACAAAGACAGGGCTCCCGCGAGGCCCTTCAAGGCCGACTGGGCGCAGTCCCCATTCGTCGAAGGAGGGCATCTTCCTCACGAACTCCATCCTGTTCGAGCAACAATACAAGAGGGAGCCCTCCTCCGGCATATTGGCTGGCAACGGGTCACCCGTCAGGAGCTCAAGCATAGTCTGTTGCGCCTCAGGAGGAAGCTCAGACGCTTGAAGCCTTATGGGATCCTTGCTGCCGGAGAAGGTCCACATCGGTCAAGAGTGGCGCTGGAGCAGAACAATGCAGCGTCGAATGAACTCCTTTACCACCATGGGCGCCGTCACGCCGAGATCCTTCATCCTGGTCAGCCGGCGCCAGACATGGGTGAGTTGCGGGTCTGCGAGCCTCGCGTGCCCCCACGCGGAGCTGGGAGCAGCTGGTGCCATTGGAAGAAAGAGCAGGGGGCTGAACACGCCGGCGTCCACAAACACCCATCACTTCTGGAACCCGCTCACAACCGGCGAGAGCTCGAAGTCGATCCCCCAGCCAGCCGTCGCCGCCACGGCTTGGAAGCTCAAGCATCCTGAGCGCTGCCAGGCATCAGTCAGATGCAGCGAGAAGAAATGGTGAAGCAGAGCCATGGAGGGAGCGATGCCCACCATGGCCTCACAGAGAAAGGCGAGGATGGCAAGGAGAATGATAGACTGGGGATCCAAGTGTAGTGCATTGATTTAGTAGTGAGAGAGCACGGCGTTGAAGAAGGCGGAGAAAGGGGGAACCAAGCCAGCCCAGAGAGCGTGAAGATGGATGGGGATCTCAGTGGTCATCCTATCAATCGCGGCGCAGGATGCAGGACAAGCCACGATCTCCCCCCACTCATTGGAGTCATCGGCGAGCGTTGGGCGAACCATGTCCATCCCTTCCTGGTTAAGCACCACCGACCGCTCGACGACGGGCTCGAAGGCCAGCGGCGTTTCGGCTAAGGCTTGGGGCTTCTTCTTCCCCTTCTTCTTCTGGCTCAGCGCCATGGCGATGGAGAGGGTTGGATCCTAGTCGTGTCAGAGGAGGAGACCGCTGCTTGCCGAAAGGCGGAGGAGTTTGGGGAGCGCGCTGCTGGTGATGGAGGTGGAGCTGTGTAGACAATGGCGGCCCTAGCCTGGCGGATATCAAGGCCGCGTGGGGAAGTGGAGGCGCCCACGTACCATCAACCACCACGCGCGACCAAGGCCACAAGCGGTTGGGGCCCACGGCGCTCCGCACTTGCCCTTTGGCTTCGCCTCGAAGCCAAGTAAGAGCGTGCCTTGGGCCCGGGGGCTACAGTCGGCGTCCTGGAAACAGGGGTACCTAGACTTGCCTGCCTGCTGCCCATGGCGTGGCTCCACAAACGGCCTGGTACGGCCCATCTTCAGTAGCAACCACTAAAGACCCTCGCGAGGGGCCAAGCCTCGCGAGGTGGACGACACCAACACCTCCCTGGGGGCGGCCTCACTAGGCTGGCTCCCAAGGAGCGGAGATATCTATGCAAGGGGCACCTCGCGAGGTTCACGTGACGTGAGCCATGACGACCAAGGCCAGGCGGGCCTCGCGAGGAGTCCCGAAGCATCAGGAAAAGTTTTCCATGTCGGTGCAACGAGACCAAGACCAGCAGGACGGTAGGATGGAGGTTATCGCGGAGCCCACAGCTGCATCACCACCAGAGCCTTTGGAAGGTTGTCGGTGTCAAAACCGGCGGATCTCGGGTAGGGGGTCCCGAACTGTGCGTCTAAGGTCGATGGTAACAGGAGACAGGGGACACAATGTTTACCCAGGTTCGGGCCCTCTCTATGGAGGTAATACCCTACTTCCTGCTTGATTGGTCTTGATGAATATGTGTATTACAAGAGTGGATCTACCACGAGATCGTAATGGCTAAAACCCTAGAAGTCAAGCCTGTATGACTAAGATTATGATTGTTCACCTCTATAGACCTAGCCCTCCGGTTTATATAGACACCAGAGGGAACTAGGGTTACATAAAGTCGGTTACAGAGAAAGGAATCTTCATATTTGGTCACCAAGATTGCCTTCCACACCAAGGAGAGTCCCATCCGGACACGGGTAGTGTCTTCGGTCTTTGTACCTTCACAGCCCATCAGTCCGGCCCATGGCTAACAGGCCGGACGCCCGAGGACCCCTTAGTCCAGGACTCCCTCAGTAGCCCCCGAACCAGACTTCAATAACGAGGTGTCCAGCGCGCAGATTGTCTTCGGCATTGCAAGGCGGGTTCCTCCTCCGATGACTTCAAAGTGATGTATTTGGCTTTGCATTTAACATCGTACCCCTCGGCTTCTGTGTATCAACAACTTCAGCTTCCACGTGTCGAGCGAATGCGAGAGGTTAGGGTGTTTTTACACATAACACCCTAGCCGTGTAAGGAGGAGTGTCTATTTAAAGAGATTGGATCTCAGATCCATTCAGCACCACGTGGAAAAATCCTCAAAGCTTGCTAGGAAAGACCACTCCAACATGGCTAGCGCTCCCAGCTCCTCCTCCCGTCCATGTGTCCTAGAAAAAAAGTGATTCGGAGAAATGTTCCGTATCCCACGGTCAGCTAGTGAAGTTGCAAACACAGGGATTTCTTCCCCCCACGGATCTGGTCCCTGTTCGGGCAAGGTTGACCTCCTTGAATGACGCGGCCCAGGAGGAGAATTTCCCCAATCCATCTGGGGGGAACGAGTGTGCTTCGTCCCTTATTTGCTAAGAGGTGTCAGATTTCCAATTCATCCGTTCCTCTGAGGGCTTCTGGAGTATTATGGCCTCCAACTGCACAACTTCACTCCCGCCTCCATCCTGCACATCGCGGGTTACGTTGCTCTTTGTGAGCTGTTCCTGGGTTGTGAGGCCCATTTTGAATTGTGGAGAAAGCTATTATGTTTCGTCCCGCGTAACCAGGAGGGATCCATATTTGAAGTGGGCAGGGCCGAGGTATGGCGCATCGCCGAGACCGGATACCTGTCCACACCAAAGAAACCATCCGAAGAATGGCCTTCCGAATGGTTCTATATCGAGGACCTCGCACTTCCTGACCCAGTTCGGAGGGGTCTTCCCGAGTTCACAAACGTTCATTTGAAGAAACCCCACAGCTGGCGCCCTCGGAGCATCTAGGAGCAAGATAGTGCGGAAGTTCGTCAACTCATGAGCAAGATAAGGATGCTCGCCAGTCTTGATTATCAATAGTCGAGGTAATGGCGACTTCCATAGTACGGGGGGTTCAGCCACTCCAATACAGAGGGCTTCCCATGTGGCACTACAATGGGGAGGATGACGCCTCCCGCTGCGGCCGGAAGGGTCCGGACACCCCCGCCGCTCTGGACAAAATATTGGCCGAACTGTTCAAAGGGGAGGAAGAAGAATTTATTCGTATCAAGTGCAGAGATGGATTTTCCATGTACAATCCTCCTAGCTGGGTAAGTCCCAATCCCTCCGCTCTACTCACTACACTCCCTGAGCCACTTTCAATGAATATTAATCCGTCCATTTATAACAGCAATGGCGAAAGATCTCCGAGGGGCTTCACAGCCCTGCCCTGCAGCCAGAGGGCCACAACTGGGACCTTGACCCCGGATTCGAAGAGGATCTGGATATATTCGTGGTGCTTGAGGATGCGGTGTTTTACCAGGCGAGCTATGACGGCACGGAAGTGGCCATCACCGCCGACTATCTCGGTCTTCTCCCTGCTTCGCACGTAAGTAATCAGGAGACATCTTCTCTGAAAGTGTTTCCTCGTTCTGCCTCACCCACCGCACTGTCTCGTGCTCTGAAGGGGAGGCGTTTGGCGCGCCATGCTACCCCAGAGGCTACTCCAAAGAGAGTGCCGCCACGTCGGGCAAGCCTTCGAAGAGGAAGGCAAACGAAGGCACGACCGAGTATTCATCGAAGAGGTATGGATTTCTAAATATTCCCCTTGGCAGTCGCATCCAACTATGACTTTTTCGTTTGTCGTGTATCATCAGAAGAGTTCGGCGGACTATGTCCGGGGGTCCGGCCGGTCATACTCCCAACAGCCGGGATCCAGATCCTGCCGCAAAGACAGGGGCTGATACGGGTGTTGGTGTCAAAACCGGCGGCTCTCGGGTAGGGGGTCCCGAACTGTGCGTCTTAAGGCGGATGGTAACAGGAGGCGGGGGACACAATGTTTACCCTGGTTCGGGCCCTCTCGATGGAGGTAATACCCTACTTCTTGCTTGATTGATCTTGATGATATGAGTATTACAAGAGTTGATCTACCATGAGATCGTAGAGGCTAAACCCTAGGATCTAGCCTATGATTATGATTGTTCTTGTCCTACGGACTAAACCCTCCGGTTTATATAGACACCGGAGGGCTAGGGTTATACAGAGTCGGTTACAAGGAAGGAGATCTACATATCTGAATTGCCAAGCTTGCCTTCCACGCAAAGGAGAGTCCCACCCGGACATGGGACGAAGTCTTCAATCTTGTATCTTCATAGTCCAACAGTCCAACCAAAGTATATAGTCCAGCCATCCGAGGACCCCCTAATCCAGGACTCTCTCAGTAGCCCCTGCACCAGGCTTCAATGACGATGAGTCTGGCACGCAGATTGTCTTCGGCATTGCAAGGCGGGTTCTTCTCCAAATTCCGAGTACCTATCGAGTAGTGTTCGGCTCTGCAAAACAAATTCCACATTCCACCGTAGAGAGTACAATCTCCCACAAATCTAATCTACTGACAAATTTCACAGCATGACATCATGCCATGGCCCTATCATTATTCGAACCGTTTTCTCAACCAGCTACTGCACATATTGCGAGGCGGTTTTCTTGGCACGTCTTGTCGAAGCAGATATCGTATCCCCTTATAACGGGATTCTTATCATTACGGGTGTGGGTAACCCAACCGCGCCATCAATCACGACGCTTGGGGAATAAGCGAGTTTTACCAGGCAAGTGGGGAGGCGGACAGTTTCCACTGCCCTTATAAAGGGACAAGGACTTCTCCCTTTCACCCACGCCTTCTTCTTCCCTGCCCATCCATTCTTGCGCACTCGAGCTCCAGCGCCCAAGTTCTCATTTTCTCCGCAAAACCATTCCAAACATGTCCGGAGCGGGGGAAAGTGGATGGTCTCCTCCGTTATGGAGGAGAACATTACGAAGCTCCCGGAAGCCGGATACCTGGCCGCAGACATCGCGCACCAGCTCCCAGACGCGGGGAAGATCGTCCCTACTCCAGAACCCCACGAGAGGGTTGTATTCCTTACCCACTTCGTCCGTGGGCTGGGATTTCCACTCCAACCATTTGTTCGCGGGCTCATGTTCTACTATGGGCTGGACTTTCATGATCTGGCCCCAAATTTTATCCTCAACATCTCGGCGTTTATCATCGTGTGCGAGGCCTTCCTCCGCATCAAGCCCCACTTCGGCCTATGGCTGAAGACCTTCAACGTGAAACCAAAGGTGGTGGTCGGCCAGCAAGCGGAGTGCGGAGGCGCTATGTTGGGCAAAATGCCCAACATCACATGGCTCGAGGGCTTCTACATGGAGACCATGAAGCGGTGGCAATCGGGGTGGTTCTACATCACTGAGCCGCGCGACACCAACTGGGTGGCGGCACCCGAATTCCAATCCGGCATCCCCATGCGGCTCACCTCCTGGAAAGAGAAGGGCCTATCCTGGGGTTCACGGTGGAGCTGACCGGACTCCAGAACTGTGTTAAGAACATGATAAGCAAGAAAATCAAGCTTGTCAACGTGGTCCATGTCATGCTCTTCCGTCGGATCCTCCCGTGTCAAAGACGGGCATTCAATATATGGGAGTTCAACCCGGCAAAGCACCAGACGCTACAAGAGCTTTTCGACATGACGCACCAAGACATCTGGAAGGTGTTGTTCAAGTCCGCCGAGGTACCTCCTCCCCTTACCGAGGACCACAGACTCAGTGCCAAGCGCCTTGCTAATCCGGTAAGCTCCTTATATCTCATAAGATGTTCCTTCCCCAGTATAATCATGTGAGGGATCTGAGCCTCCACGCCATTTAACAGGACTGGTCATGACAATGAGCGGATCGATTGTCCGCCCCACCGCTCAAGATCCAAAGAAGGGCTCTCCTAACGGAGATGCTTGTTCTGGTGCAATATGAGGTGCCGGACAATAAGGCCAAGAAGAAGGCCACGAGGACTAAGAAAGGTCTCCGGCGCAAGGTTGTATCGGACTCATCGTCCGGTAACACCGAGACGCCCTCCTCCCACGAAAACGAGGAGGAGGAAGAGGAAAGTTCTCCCCCCCAGCCGGGGGACAAAAGAAAAGGAAGGCCGCCCCATCTGGGGAGGCCGAAGGGTCCAAGAAGGGAAGGACCCTCCTTCCGCATCGCTCCACAGCCGCTTTCAAATGACGAGAAGTGGTTACCCAGGGACAAGCCCTTGGCGAAGTCGTAAGTATCTGGATACCATAATAATTCTAGTATGTTTCGTTTTATTGCTTCTTATCATGCTAAACATGATCATGCAGTTCATCCAAAGCCCATATCAACGTATCCTCTTCGGATGAGTCTTTGGGCCAGTCGGAGATGAACAACGATTCACTCCCGACCACCTCCTCCCCCCGCCCTACGG
The DNA here is from genome assembly GCA_021605145.1 of Aegilops bicornis. NCBI lineage: Eukaryota > Viridiplantae > Streptophyta > Magnoliopsida > Poales > Poaceae > Aegilops > Aegilops bicornis. Next base: position 327,388,850 of record CM038674.1, on the reverse strand, counting down.
ACGACGTCGAGGTGTTGTCTCAAAGGACACTGAACCAAGGGGAGATAGTTCTGGAGGCTCCCAAGGCGACATTCCAGGCGCTGGGCGCATGGGGGGCAAGACTCCCATGGGATCTAATGCCGGGGGCAGGAAGTTGAGCCCCCAGCCGAATACTGCGTTAGAACCTCCAGTGGTTCTGGATTCTGTCAGGCGACCCCTTGCAAAGGGGGGCAAGCCGTCTGTGCCGATGGCCTTTGTTCATCCAGAGGCATCGGACAATTTGCCGGAAGCGCTTCGCGGTGCTTCCATTAACGAAGAGCACCGCACTATCATGAGTGCGGTGGTCAAGAAGGTTCGGTCCGCCAAAAGCGGACTGACTGAAGCCTGTGCCAGCCTCCTAACAGCCCCTGATGCTCTGTTTGCTGTTCGCAAAGAAAGTCCGAACAGAGGATCAAATAATAATCACAGGAGTCTAATCAGAATATGTCTATGTGAATAAGCAGGCTTCGCTGCTGGCCGTTGCCGCTCGCACGGCGGAGGTCTCCGCACTGAAGCGAGACCTTGAGCGGTCCAAGGAAGAGCTCGGCCTTACCAAGAGGCAGCTCGAAGAGAACAAAGGTAAGTGATACCCCGTCTGTTTATTGAAAAAAAAGAAGGTGGTTGTTAGATCACAGGATCGTCATGAATTTTGCTAGGGGCCACGACCGAAGTGGCGGCCCTGAAGAAGGCGCTGTCCGAGGCCGAAGGCAAAGTGGCCAAGGAGCGCGCTGAGCGCGAGAAGCAAGAGGCCCGAGTTGGCGAGGTTTAGCAAGAGCTCCAGGAGTTTGTCAAGAAATACGAGTCCTTGGAGCATAACTCGAAGACGCAAGGGTCCGAGCTTGCGAAGGCCCTCGAGAACACATAGAATGCCAAGGCCGAAGCCCAAAAGGCCCTGCAGGAAATTCAGGCGGTCAAGAAGATAGTGGCGGGTAAGGAATTCATTATGCAAAGCAAGCATGTGAAGGAAACTTTCCTTTTACTTACCCGAATTGGAGCTCTCAGAGGCGTTCGCAGATCTACCCAAAGAAGGTGTCGGATGTCATGGAGTTCTACCGAGACGAGGAGGGGAGCTCGACGGAGAAGTTGTTCTGATCTCAGTATATTGGACCGAACATCCGATGCCCTTGAGCGACCAGTTGAAGCAATTGGTTGAGCTCCACAGGGCGGCCGAACTGGCCATGAAGGGTCTCATAGTCCGTATGTGGCCTGGCGAGCCCTTGCCTGGCAGCTATTTCATCCTGGTAAGGGGGCGTGTGAATGCCTGCCCACGGTTTGAAGTCGTAAAGCGGTTCATCTGCATTGAGGGTGCGCGCAGGGCTTTTGCCCGGGCAAAAGTGCACTGGGCGAAGATGGAAGCCGAAAAGCTGGTGAAAGAAGGGCCGCCGGAGGGCAAGGAGCATCGCACCCCGAAAAGTATTATGACAGTGTTCTGAAGGGTGCTCGCCTTGTGGCGGAGGAGTGTGCTAAGGATGTAATATTCAAATGAATGTACTCATGTGATCCTGTAATATGAAAATGAGTTCATGTGCGCTATATAATGCTTGTTGATTTAAAATATTACCTTCTGTGCGGCCGCTTATAAAATTTGAGAGTTGGCAAGTCGTTGGCTTCTGCCCCCATGTAACTAGTACTGAGGTGTTCGGGATAAACCTGGTCACTCTTTATCCCAGTTTTGGGTCCTTCGAGGGAGGTGTTCAGCACAACGAACCAGGCAATCAGACTATAAAGCTTTATCACTCTCACTTAGCCATAGAAGTCTATAATTTTAAATTTAGGCGAAGCCCCTAGTATACGGAAGGCCGAACTTGGGGCGCTATGTACGCCTAAATCGGTCAAGGCCGACTCCTCGCCCTAAGCAGAAAAAATCTTTAAGGATTTGAGACCTCTCGAACAGCGACCAGCTCTCGGGGCATCATGACAGTCAGTTTTCGACCTTATCTACTGAGGTGCTCGTCCGGAAGAACCAGGACACAATCGCAGTAGTTCTCCCAGTGCTACCTTAGCCGATATAGTGGAACGTAAGGTACCAAAACATGGGAGCCGGGCAAACCCAACTATTGACCCAAGACATGATTCGGAGCTGATGCATATAATGCTATAAGTTCGGGGTGCCGCACTGTCGAAAGTGTTCAGACTTTTCATGCCGTGTTATGGGGTACACTGAAGCCCCTGGCTCACTGGACGTATCAGAATGTACGGGTGCAATTTGTCATAAATAAGCAGACAAGGGAAAAAGATGAAGGAATGCAATAATGAGCTAATGTTTTACATTGTTTATTTAAGTGATACGTCAAAACGTATGTATACAAGTAGTGCAGTAAGTAAAAATAGGACTATTTGACATGTCCTATCCAAGGGCAAGCTGCGTGTGGGTATGTAAAACAGGTATAACGATCGTTACCAGAGACCACCTGGGGATTCCCTTGTACGTCAAAGCTTCTTGCTTCCTTGGTGTTTCCTTCCCGTGACGGGTCCGATAATCAGGCGGTCGGAGAGGGCCTTCAGAGAATAGGGGCCTGTAAGGAAGAAAATGTTAAAAATATACGGGTCCTGAAGCGGTTGAGCCGCATTGTGGGTTGTGCCATAGTCGTGCCTCCTCCTATGCCCATAGTATCTTGAGTGCGTAATTATGTACGCGAGGCGCAAATTTTGCCGCTTTGACTAGGACTAGGATGGAGGTCGAATTGCTAGGCGAGCTCTGAACATGCCTGGCGATCCTCTTGCAGGGTACTCCGGACTCGCTTGAAGGTGTCCGGGGTCTTTTTCGCCGAATTGGCGGTTTGCCTCATAAGGCTGCTTTGCGCTTCTGCTGCGAGGGCTGCGGTGTGCTCCTCCAAGCGGAGCGAGCGTTATGTGTTTCCATTAACTGTTATAACCCCGCGAGGTCCTGGCATTTTGAGTTTGAGGAACGCATAATGCGGTACCGCATTAAATCTGGCGAATGCGATTCGTCCGAGCAGTGCGTGATAGCCACTGCGAAAGGGGACGATATCGAAGATTAACTCCTCGCTTCGGAAGTTATCCGGAGATCCGAAGACCACTTCCAGTGTGATTGAGCCCGTGCGCAGCCTCTACACTGGTATGACACCTTTAAAGGTGGTTTTGGTGGGTTTGATCCTCGAGGGGTCTATACCCATTTTGCACACCGTATCTTGATAGAGCAGGTTCGAAGGCTGCCACCGCCCATAAGGACTCGGTGAGGTGAAATCCACAATGATGGGGTCAAGGACCAATGCGGCAGAACCGCCATGGCGGATCTCGGTGGGGTGGTCCCCGCGATCGAAGGTGATCGGACAAGAAGACCATGGGTTGAACTTTGGGGTGGTGGCTCCATCGCATAGACGCCCCTCGATGCACGCCTGCTCCCCGCTTGGGAATATGGTTTGCGTATATCATGTTCACCGTTTTCACTTGGGGAGGAAATATCTTCTGTCCTCCTGTGTTCAGCGGCCGGGGCTCCTCCTTGTCGTCACTATGCAGCCCCTTTTCCTTGTTTTCGGCATTCAACTTACCGGTCTGTTTGAACACCCAGCATTCTCTGTTGGTGTGGTTGGCTGGTTTATCGGGGGTGCCATGAATTTGACACGAGCGATCGAGTATGCGGTCCAAACTGGACAGGCCCGGATTGCTTCTTTTGAACGGCTTTTTCCGCTGACCGGATTTAGAGCCACTGAATCCGGCATTAACTGCCGTGTATTCGGCGTTCTCGCCGTTGTTGCGGCGCTTGTGTCTGTTGCGACGTGGCCTACCATTGCTATCTTTGGCCTCTGAATTGCCAGGGTTTCTTGATGTGTTGTTGACGCGAGCCAGCCAGCTGTCCTTGCCCGCACAAAAACGGGTCATGAGTGTCGTGAGGGCTGCCATGGACTTCGGCTTCTCTTGGCCGAGGTGTCGGGTGAGCCACTCGTCGTGGATGTTATGCTTAAATGCCGCTAAGGCCTCGGCATCCGGACAGTCGACAATTTGGTTCTTTTTAGTTAGGAACCGAGTCCAGAATTTCCTGGCTGATTCCCCTGGCTGTTGGGTTATGTGACTCAAGTCATCGGCATCCGGTGGTCGCACATAAGTGCCCTGGAAGTTGTCAAGGAATGCGTCTTCCAAATTCTCCCAACTTCCAATGGATTTTGCCGGTAGGCTATTGAGCCAATGTCGAGCCGGTCCTTTGAGTTTTAATGGGAGGTATTTGATGGCGTGTAGATCATCACCGCGGGCCATGTGGATGTGGAGGAGGAAATCTTCAATCCATACCGCGGGGTCTGTTGTACCATCATATGATTCAATGTTCTGGGAATTCGTGATCCATTACTTCGTCAGTGAAGCACAGGGGATGTGCGGCGCTTCTGTGCCAGGCTATGTCGCGACGCATTTCATACGAGTCTTGTTTGTTGTATTCGGCCCGACCGGATTTTCTTTTAGTATATCCGGCATGACGGTCATCGTCACGCATTGGGGCGCGCCCCCGAGATCCGCAGATCGATCTTGTACGTCCTGCTTTGTTATCCAATACGTCTCACAGGTCCTGCGTGTTACCCCGGGCCTTGGTATTTTACCTGGCGACGGGGTGCGGGCTGGACTTCGGGCTGATATGCCGCTTTGTCTCGGCAACGAGGTGGCCGGTCGGCCGCATCATACGCTGGAAGTGTGGGCTTTAATGCTTCCTCCTCCAGTTGGGGTATCAACTTGCGCTTTGGGTAACTTTTGGTTGGGCGCTCGAGTTCGTATTCCTCGGCCGCCAGAACCTCGGTCCATCTGTCAACTAGCAGATCTTGGTCATCTTGAAGCTGTTGTTGCTTTTTCTTCAGGCTTTTTGCTGTGGCTATGAGCCGGCGCTTGAAGCGCTCCTGCTCGACGGGATCCTCAGGTACGATAAATTCTTCGTCACCGAGGCTCTCCTCGTCTTCGAGAGGGGCATGTAATTGTCATCCTCTGATTCTTCGTATGTTGCTTGTTCCTTAGGGCTAACTTGCCCATCCTCCCGCTCGAAGCCTGGCTGGGGGGGGGGGGGTTGTCTTTGTCTTCGGCACTATCCTCAGCGTTATTGTCTCTTGTGCCGGTATCGCTGTTTTTGCTATGGCGGGGCCTAGAGTGGCGCCGTTGACACCGGTGCTTAGATTGCTTCTCGAGGGGATTATCCTCCGTTGCCTTATTGCCATCGCTTTCTTTGGGGGTGTCCACCATGTATATATATCATATGATGAGGTGGCAGTCCAGCGCCCTGTGGGCGGTGGTTCCTGTTCTTCTCCTGCATCGTCGTCCATACCGTCGATGTCTTCGGAGCCGAAATCAAGCATGTCGGTTAAGTCGTCGACAGTGGCTATTAAGTGGGTGGTGGGTGGGGAACGAATTTCTTCGTCGTCCGCTTCCCACTCAAGCCGGACATAGTTCGACCAAGGGCCTCCTGATAAGTAGAGAGACCTCAATGAGTTTAGCACGTCGCCCAAGGGCGAGTGCTGAAAGATATCTGCGGAGGTAAACTCCATGATCGGTGCCCAGTCAGATTTGATAGGCACGGACGCAGGTGGTTCGGAGCCCGTGGCCGGGTACGGATCCAAGGGTCCGGCAACACATGTCTCATAGGAGGTGAAGTCAGTATTCGGCTCTATCGCCGCTGAGTGTGCGGCCTCCGTAGCGGGGTCCATCCACCCGTCCTCGGACGGCACGATCTGCTCCGGATCAAGGGCCGGAGTTGCCACAGGTGTAATCTCCCAAACACTGTCCGGCGGCAGAGCTAAGTCATGCTCGTCGTGACTGTGCGGCGCACTTGACACGGGCTCGAATCTGTCGAAGATCAAGTCTCCGCGGATGTTGGCAGTATAGTTCAAGCTTCCAAACTCGACTGATGGCTGTGGGCGTAGCTCTCGATCTGCTCCAGATGGCCAAGCGAGTTGGCCCACAGTACGAAGCCGCCGAATACGAAGATCTGTCTGGGGAGAAAAACCTCACCCTGGATCGCATCGTTGCCAATGATCGAAGGAACCATCAAGCCTTTATCGCGACGGCACAGTGGAACTCTCAATGAAAGCACCAATGTCGGTGTCAAAACCGGCGGATCTCGGGTAGGGGGTCCCGAACTGTGCATCTTAAGGCGGATGGTAACAGGAGGCAGGGGACACAATGTTTACCCTGGTTCGGGCCCTCTCGATGGAGGTAATACCCTACTTCCTGCTTGATTGATCTTGATGATATGAGTATTACAAGAGTTGATCTACCACGAGATCGTACAGGCTAAACCCTAGGAGCTAGCCTATGATTATGATTGTTGTTGTACTATGGACTAAACCCTCCGGTTTGTATAGACACCGGAGGGGGCTAGGGTTACACAGAGTCGGTTACAAGGAAGGAGATCTACATATCTGAATTGCCAAGCTTGCCTTCCACGCAAAGGAGAGTCCCACCCGGACACGGTACGGAGTCTTCAATCTTGTATCTTCATAGTCCAACAGTCCGGCCAAAGTATATAGTCCGACCATCCGAGGACCCCCTAATCCAGGACTCCCTCAACGGGGGCGACGCCGGATTGTCCTTTCGGCAGAGGATTTGGATGATGTATCCGTCACAAACTCGGAAGTGGAGAGCGCCATGAATCATCGGTGCCAGAGGGCCGTTCTACGCGACCCCAGCTTTACCAAAGAGGCATTCAATGCCTTCAGCTCGGCTGATGCATACATCCGAGCTGCTCGAGACGGGCTTAACAGAGCCACAGAACAACATTTAAAAGATATGCAGGTAAGTTTACATTTGTCAAATATAATAATTATATACCAGTAGCCCCCGAGACTTGAAGCAGTTGATACAACTGATTTAAGGATCATTGTATAACCAGGTGCTTACAGAGAAGAACAACCTGTTGTCTCAAGAGCTAGAAAGGTGTCGAACACAGCTAACTGCTGTTACCGCCGAACTAGATAAATCCAAGAAGGCGTCACCTGGTAATATTCCCCTCCATCGAGGAATGATAATTATATGCCAGCTATGCTAATACTGTTGCTTATCTCATGACAGGATCGTCAGATCAACTGGAGGAGCAACTGAAAGCCGCTCAAGCGGGAGAGAAAGAATCCAAAAGACTACTCGCCGCGGGCGAACGTGTGCTGACCCGAGTCAGGGAGGAGAAAAACAAGCTCCAGGATTCCAACAGCCAGCTGGGCAAAGAACTGAAAGATGTGCGGGCCCAGCTGGCTGACTCCGTGAAGGAAAATAAAAGGCTGCGAGGCAGCATATTCAGTATGTGGTCAGACTTACCTTCGAGTAATTCGGAGATGAAAGGAACTAATAGAGTTATGTTTGTAGGTATGTTGACGGGCTGTCCTGAAGAGGAGATGTCCGGATCGTCGGGTGATCTGCTGCAAGAGCTGTTGCAAATGCATGAGCAATCTCGGCAGGCGATGCGAAGTGTTGCCAAGTCCTTGTGGCCATCCGCCTCCCCTCCAGGAAGTATGGAGGAGCTTGTACAGCTATTCAAGGGAGTGCGGCAGCGTTTCCGATTATGGAAAATATCGGCCTGCCGGGAAGGTGCACGAGAGGCCTGGGCCATGGTGAAAACACGGTATACCAAGCTTGATCCGAATTGTATGGCCCGGGTCGGACCTCTAGGGTCAGAAGGAAAAGAAGTTCCCATTAATTTGGTATATGACCAAGTAGAAGTAGCCGCCAAGTATTCCCAGCAGGATTGTAAGTTAGACGGCCTACTGGACGGTATAGGGGAGGAAATTTTTGAGTCCAAGTGACTATGTACTTTCCTTGACATATGTAACACTAGCTGAATTGTAAAACGATTGTCATGGCAGACCTTTTCGCTTCGACCTTTGTACCCGAAGGTGCGGAGTGTTCCCAAATACCTGAGCGGAAAATAGACTGGGGTATGCGTGGAAACCAGGCGTAGGGGTCACAGTTGCTTGAACAGACAAGTTGTATCTGGCTAGTTATGTTATATTACATTATGATTGTAAGAAACATCTTCCAGAGAGAATAGTTCCGTTAAGGGTTCCTTTCCCTGGGTGTGCATGCGTTAAAATGCATGTCCGAACTGTGATTGGAAAAATTGCAGTATACGTAACATCTAGGGGTTCACAATGGGGTGAATGCAAAAACATCTTTAATCCACTGACCGAATATTCCCTTAAGAACACTAGCTTTCGGCTTCACCCAGTCTGAGGTACACATACGGATGACCCGACAGTAACAATCACAGAGGTGCTCCCTTTATGCCCTAGCCGAACTAACAGTAACGTAGGGCATAAGCACAGGAGCCAGGCAACCTAGCTTGGCCAAAACTTCAGTCATATCGATGCATATAATGGCGAGGATAAGGTACATATGGGAAAAATGCATAATAACAATAAGCTTCCGTCCGAGAAGCCCCCAGGTATAGTGGACGTACATGTTCGAGGATGTGTACGTCATAGGTGCACGGTTTAGCCGCACGAAAGCTTTAAGGCTAGAAAAGAAAAAGGAAAAGATGAAAAGAGAGGAAAAATAATGGAAACAACAGGGAGAAGGAGACGAACAAATAGTTTGGCACTAGGCATAGAATCTTCGGAGTCTGGCCGCATTCCAGGGGTTCGACTCTAGGCGATTGTTTGATGCATCACGCAAGCGGTACGCTCCTCCAGTGAGAACTTCGTCAATGATGAAGGGACCCTCCCATTTGGGCTTGAGTTTGTCCTTTTTCTTCTCCGGCAAGCGTAGAATGAGTTCGCCAACATTATAAGTCTTGGCCCGTACTTCTCTGCTTTGATATCTACGGGCCTGTTGTTGATAAAAATGCGGAACGGGCTTTTGCAACATCGCGCTCCTCCTCATGGCATCTAGGTTGTCCTACCGATCAAGCTCGGCCTCTCTCTCTCTTCGTACATGCGCACTCGAGGTGAGTCATGAATAATATCGCAGGGCAACACAGCCTCCGCGTTGTACACCATGAAAAAAGGTGTATATCCGGTAGTGCGGTTGGGCATGGTCCGCAGCCCCCAGAGTACGGAGTCGAGCTCCTCAACCCAGTGCTTGTCTGATTCTTTCAAAGACGGCACTAGTCTGGGTTTAATGTCGCTCATAATAAGACCATTGGCCGGTTCGACTTGACCGTTTGTTTATCAGTGATAGACAGAGGCATAATCGAGCTTAATGCCCAGATTAGCACACCAGGTTTTCACCTCATCGGCTGTGAAATTGGAGCCGTTATCAGTGATGATGCTGTGTGGACCACTATAATGGTGCACAATGCCGGATATGAATTCTATCACTGGCCCAGCCTCGGCTGTTTAACTGGTTTGGCCTCTTTCCACTTAGTGAATTTATCCACCATGACCAGCAGATACTTTTTCTTATGGCTTCCTCCTTTAAGAGGTCCGACCATATCGAGCCCCCAGACTGCGAAAGGCCAAGTGATGGGGATCGTTTGTAGGGTAGTGGGTGGCATATGGCTTTGGTTGGCGAAAAGCTGACATCTGACGCAACGTTGGACAAGGTCCTGTGCATCTGCTCAGGCCGTTGGCCAATAGAAACCTGTACGGAAGGCCTTGCTTACGAGGGCCCGAGCCGCGGTGTGGTGACCATCGAGACCGGCATGAATTTCAGCCAAGAGTTGCCGCCCTTCTTCCTCAGAGATACATCTTTGAAGTACTCCGGTAGCGCTTTTCTTGTAGAGTTCTCCGTCGTGTGTAGGCTTTCGAACACCGGACAATGCGGCGAGCCTCATTCTGATCCTCAGGGAGTTTTCGCCTATTAAGGTAGGCCAAGAAGGGTTCGGTCCATGGGGCAATGACTGCCATGATGAGATGGGCCGACGGTGTTATTTCGGTGGCTGAGCCCCCGATGGTGTCAGTGATTCGAAATCTGGGGATATGGTCGGATCCAGACCGGTGTTGCCGCTCTCCCCTTGCCACACCACGGAAGGCTTAAAAAGCCTTTCCAGAAATATATTAGGTGGGACCGGGTCACGCTTGGCGCTGATGCGAGCAAGGACATCCGCCGCTTGATTGCTTTCTCGAGCCACATGATGGAACTCGAGCCCCTCGAATCGAGCTGGCATTTTGAGAACGGCATCACGGTAAGCTGCCATCTTTGGATCTTTGGCGTAGAAATCTCCATTTGTTTGAGATATTGCGAGGTTCGAGTCCCCGCGCACTTCCAGGCATTGTATGCCCATGGAGACACGTATCCGAAGACCATGCAATAAGGCCTCGTATTCGGGAGTGTTGTTGGAGTCTGTGTATAATATTTGGAGTACATACTGGACTACGTCTCCAGTGGGGGACGTTAAAACGACGCCCGCTCCTAACCCTGTTAGCATTTTGGAACCATCGAAATACATAACCCAGTTGGAATATGTGTCGTACTCTTTAGGAAGTTCGGCCTCTATCCATTCGGCGACGAAGTCCGCCAGTACTTGGGATTTAATGGCTCGACGCGGTTTGTATGTTATGTCGAATGGAAGGATCTCAATGGCCCATTTGGCAATCCGGCCCGTAGCATCGCGGTTGTTTATTATGTCATTGAGTGGTACTTCGGAAGCCACCGTGATCGAACACTCCTGGAAGTAGTGTCCCAGCTTCCAGGATGCCATGAAGACCGCGTATGCTATATTTTGATAATGAGGGTACCGGGATTTGCATGGTGTGAGGATAGTGGATACGTAGTATATCGGCTTCTGAAGCGGGAATTTGTGTCCGTCCTGCTCTCGCTCAATGACGAGCACGGCATTCACCACCTCGTGTGTTGGCGATATCTATAATAACATGGGTTTGCCAATGTTCGGCGCGGCCAGGATTGGGTTGCTCGCTAGAAGGGCTTTTATTTCTTCCGGTCCAGCCGTTGCCGCATCCGTCCACTCGAAGTGGTCGGTGCACCGGAGAAGGCGATAGAGTGGCAATGCCTTTTCTCCCAATCTGGAGATAAAGTGGCTTAAAGCTGCCATGCATCCGGCAAGTTTTTGGACCTGTTTAAGGTCCGTTGGCATAGCCAATTGTGCCAAAGCTCGGATTTTGGCTGGATTTGCTTCAATTCCTCTATTGTAAACGACGAAGCCCAGCAGTTTTCCAGCAGGGACGCCGAAAACACACTTTTCCGGATCGAGCTTGATGTCATATGCACGGAGGTTGTCGAATGTGAGACGTAAATCGTCTACTTGTGACTCGACGTGCCTAGTTATGATGACAACGTCGTCCACGTATGCTTCAACTATCTTGCCGATCTGTTTCTCCAGGCATGTTTGAATCATGCGTTGGTAGGTCGCCCTGGCATTTTTTAGCCCAAAGGGCATGGTGTTGAAGCAGAATGGCCCATATGGGGTAATGAATGCCGTTGCGGCTTGATCGGACTCCTTCATTTTGATTTGATGGTATCCAGAATATGCGTCGAGGAAGCACAGTGAGTCGTGTCTTGCGGTAGCATCAATGTTCTGGTCGATGCGGGGGAGGGGGAAGGGATCCTTAGGGCAGGCCTTATTGAGGTCTTTGAAATCAACGCACAGGCGGCAGGATTTATCCTTCTTTGGCACCATCACCAAGTTTGCTAGCCAGTTCGGGTGTTTCATTTCTCTGATGAATCCGACCTCGATTAGCTTGGCTAGCTCCTCCCCCATAGCTTGATGTTTGGGTTCGGAAAAGCGCCGCAGTGTTTGCTTGACCGGTTTATATCCCTTCAAGGTATTGAAGATGTGTTCGGCTAACCTGCGTGGGATTCCTGGCATATCAGAAGGGTGCCAGGCGAATATATCCCAGTTCTCGCGCAGGAACTCTCATAGCGCGGCGTCGACTGTTGGGTCTTGTTGTGCCCCGATAGATGCTGTCTTCTTGGGGTCAGTTGAATGGACTTGGAATTTGACTATTTCTTCTGCTGGTTTGAAGGAGGTGGATTTGGATTGTTTGTCCAGGATTACATTGTCCCTATCCACCGTGGAGCGCAATGTGGTTAATTCTTCGGCCACGAGGGATTCAGATAATGCCTCAAGGGCCAGGGATGCGGTTTTATTTCGGCGCGGAGTGCTATGTCCGGATCACTGGCGAGAGTGATTATGCCGTTGGGCCCGGGCATCTTGAGCTTCATATACCCGTAGTGAGGTATATCTTGGAAGCGTGTAAATGCATCTCGCCCCAATAGGGCATGATATCCATTGTTGAAAGGGGCCACTTGGAAGGTTATTTCTTCGGACTGATAGTTCTCCGGTATGTCGAATACCACGTCAAGCGTGATTTTTCCCGCGCATCGCGCCTCCCGAATGGGAATAATTCCTCAAAAGGTCGTGCTACTTTCCTCGATGTGGCTCCTGTCTATTTCCATTTTGCTGAGTGTATCCTCGTAATGAGGTTTAGTCCGCTGCCGCCGTCCATGAGAACCTTGGTGAGCCAAAAGCCATCCACGATCGTACTGAGGACCAAGGCGGCTGGTGCCCGGACTGTCCTGAGTTTTGGTTCGTCACCGGCATTAAAAGTTATGGCCGTGTCGTTCCAAGGGTTTATTGCTGCGATTTGGCAGACTTCGGCGAGGTCGCGGAGTGCCCTTTTGCGCTTATTGTTTGAAGCGAAGGTCTTGAAGACCGTCAATACTCTGAGGTCGTCGTCTTCTGGGGGATGTTCCTCTAGGGTGTTTTTGGTGAGGATATCCTCGCTGCTCTTGGCCACCTGCTGGAGTATCCAACATGCTCTAAGGCTGTAGGTTGATATGCTCCAGAACTGTTCCGTGCCCCGCAATGGGCTTATATTTTTTTACTATTGGGTCGGGCGTGCCACGAGGGTGCGTCCTTTTCGCCTGAACAAGGGGTTGGGTGGAAACCGACGGTTCCCAGCGGGCTGCCTGAGTTTTCCAAGCGCTTTCCATTGTGCGGTACTTATGTACTGTGGTTGCCAAGTCTGCAAAGTGTGATATGTGACGGCGGTTGATGGCGTTGAGGATTCATTCATCCGTGCAATTGTTGCAAAATGTTGATCGCATCTCCGTCGCGGCAATCTTTAATCTTGTCTTTGACAAGGAGGAATCTGGCCCAGTAGTGATGGACCATTTCCTGAGACTGCTGTTGTATGCCCATGAGAGCGCTAATATCCGGGTGGGTGGGTGGATTTAAATTTGAATCCTGACCCAATTTGGGATCCGGAGTCCGAAGGACTTCCGAACTTAATAGTTCGGGCTCCGGGATATCAACTGATTTTTTAGGCTTGTCATCCGATTCTATGTTCGGAGGACAAGGCGTGTCTTTCTGCAGGCAGGTGTCCGGCTCTTCAAGCTCGGAGATCCGAACATAGTTCGTCCTTAGTATAGAGGAAGAGTTATCGTCTTTCTCCTCTACTACCTCTATCTGATGGGTGATCGGTGGAGTTTCAATTTCTCTCTAGTCGGGTTTAAGCCCAATTCGATCATAGTCTGTGGCGAACCCTAGGGAAGCGATGCAATCTAGGAGCTCGCTTAAAGACGACAACTCCGCTGGATCCATCTGCTTGGAGTATTTGGAGTCAACATGGAGGGGATTTTCGATGACCCGAGAAGTCATCGTCGGCTTAACAACCTAACGAGCGATCATGGTAAAGCCGCCCAGCCGAAGTGTTTGGCCTAGGGCCAGTGCTCCTCCGGAGGTGATATTGTCCTTGAGAACAAGGTGAGCCATCCATCCTATCTTTTGACGTCACAGCGGAACTCACAATGAGCACCAATGTCCGTGTCAAAACCGGCGGATCTCGGGTAGGGGGTCCTGAACTATGCGTCTAAGGTCGATGGTAACAGGAGACATGGGACACAATGTTTACCTAGGTTCGGGCCCTCTCTATGAAGGTAATACCCTACTTCCTGCTTGATTGATCTTGATGAATATGAGTATTACAAGAGTTGATCTACCATGAGATCGTAATGGCTAAAACCTTAGAAGTCTAGCCTCTATGACTACGATTATGATTGTTCGCCTCTACAGACCTAGCCCTTCGGTTTATATAGACACCGGAGGGAACTAGGGTTACATAAAGTCGGTTACAGAGAAAGGAATCTTCATATTTGGTCGCCAAGCTTGCCTTCCACGCCAAGGAGAGTCCCATCCGGACACGAGTAGAGTCTTCGGTCTTTGTACCTTCACAGCCCATCAGTCCGGCCCATGGCTAACAGGCCGGACGCCCGAGGACCCCTTAGTCCAGGACTCCCTCACAGGCGAAGACCACCTTTTGTCAGGATAGCTTGTACTAGTTGTGTCCCTTCAAAATTGGCCGTTGTGGGATCTCTTCCCGCCTACATTTGGGAAGAGGACCAGGGCCTCTATAAATAGGACTAGCCACCACCATAGGAAGGGGACGGATCATTCAGACCACCCTCACACGCACCAACTCACCAAGCTCAAGAAGACCTCTCCTCAGGAGGCTATTCGTCCATTGTACTTGTTCATCCTCTGCCCGCGAGGCAATCCACCACCACCACAATGGAGTAGGGTATTACACCACAACGGTGGCCCGAACCAGTATAAACCTCTGTGTCCCATGTTCTTTGGGTTCGTCGAGCTAGGCTGTGTGATCATTGAGCGGGCGAGCTAGGGAGAGAGAGAGTTCTTCATGCGCACCCTAGAGTTCGAACCTCAAGGGTTTGCCGGAACCCACAATCCGACACATAGTACATAACACTCCCTGATCCCTGGTTGGGGAGGCAGAAGCTGATGGCCGATTAAGACGATGTTTTTCAGTGCGGATCGAGAACGTTTGATGTAAAGTACATAGATACATAGTATCAATCATATCACTCTTTGTCCATGTTGTCTATTATGCTATCTAAAGCACAATCCCGTTGGGAGAGCCGAGCTGCAGGCATCACTTGGTCATAGACCAAGTGAAGAGGTATTTCCTTCCCATCCGGCCCTACTGGTCCAACACAAGCCATATGCTGTGGCTCGAGTTTCCTGTACCGGGTTTTCACCATGGCCCATGCTTCTCGTGCCCCCTCCCAATAGGATGATATTTTCCATAATTCAAAGCGTCGACGATCTCCCTTAAAGCGATTCGCCAGTTCGGCCATATCATCCAGCGCCATTCGGTCGGCCATAACACCTTGACCATGTTCTTCCTAGCTTTTCGAGATCTCTCATGAATCACAGATAGTTCTTTTAAAAGATCCCCGCCAAAGGAATTAACCTCTTCTCCTGGCCGACCAGTCAAGAGACCTAGAATAAAGCATTGAAAATTTGTTATATTCAAGCATTGCGGATTGGCTATGTACATCCAATGCTTAAAGTGACACTTACTGAACATGCCACTTGTTAGTCTTTGGTTACCTCCCAGAGCTTGCACCAATTGAGCTTTCGAACTCTCTAGTCCCTTTGCAGTTGCTGCTTCTCTGCCTACAGTTTGTTGGTTTCCTCATGGCTTTGTTTCAACACCCATAGACCGGCTTAATGTTGTGACTTGTCATATTGTTGGGACTATTTGGCGGCATCCAGATCCTTTTGTAGTTGACCTATGGATTTAGCTGCTATAAGAAGGCCGGTGTTAAACATGGCACATTGGCATAATTTGAAGGAAATATGCCCTAGAGGCTATACTAAAGTTGTTATTTTATATTTCCTTATATCATGATACATGTTTATTATTCATGCTAGAATTGTATTAACCGGAAACTTGATACATGTGTGGATACATAGACAAAACACCGTGTCCCTAGTAAGCCTCTACTAGACTAGCTCGTTAATCAAAGATGGTTAAGTTTCCTAACCATAGACATGTGTTGTCATTTGATGAATGGGAACATATCATTAGGAGAATGATGTGATGGACAAGACCCATCCGTTAGTAGAGCATATTGATCGTTCAGTTTTATTGCTATTGCTTTCTTCATGTCAAATACATATTCCTTTGACTATGAGATTATGCAACTCCCGGATAGCGGAGGAATGCCTTGTGTGCCATCAAACGTCACAACGCGGGTGATTATAAAGATGCTCTACAGGTATCTCCGAAGGTGTTTGTTGGGTTGGCATAGATAGAGATTAGGATTTGTCACTCAGAGTATCCGAGAGGTATCTCTGGGCCCTCTCGGTAATGCACATCGTAAGAAGACATGCAAGCAAAGTGACTAATGAGTTAACTACAAGATGATGTATTATGGAACGAGTAAAGAGACTTGCCGGTAACGAGATTGAAATAGGCATGTAGATACCGACGATTGAATCTCGGGCAAGTAACATACCGATGACAAAGGGAATAACGTATGTTGTCATTATGGTTCGACTGATAAAGATCTTCATAGAATATGTAGGAACGAATATGAGCATCCAGGTTCTGCTATTAGTTATTGACCGGAGAGGTGTCTCGGTCATGTCTACATAGTTCTCGAACCCGTAGGGTCCACACGCTTAATGTTCGGTGACAATTTTGTACGGAGTTATGTAATTTGGTGACCGAATGTTGTTCGGAGTCCCGAATGAGATCGTGGACATGACGAGTAGTCTCAAAATGGTCGATAGGTAAAGATTGATATATAGGACGATAGTATTCGGACAACGGAAGTGTTTCGGAGAGTATCGGGTCATCGGAAGGGGTACCGGGCACCCCCTGCAAAGATATGAGCCTAATTGGCCAAGAGGGGAAACGCAGGAGCCAACAGGGGCTGCTGCGCCCCCCATATGGGCTGCACCAGAGGAGAAGGAAAGGAGGGTAAGAGAGAAGGAAGGGGAGGGATTCTGCCTCCCCCTTCCTTCCCTCCTCCCTCCTCCTTCCTTTCCCCTCCGGAAAACATGGTAAGGGGGGCCGAATTGGACTAGGGTCCCAAGTAGGATTCCTCGTACTTGGGGCGCCCCAAGGCTATCCCCTCCCCCTCCCACCTATATATACGTGGGGAGGGGCGCCTAGAGCACACACTAACAATTGTTAGCTGTGTGCGGCGCCACCCCCCCATCCACAGTTTACATCTCCGGTCATATCTTTGTAGTGCTTAGGCGAAGCCCTGCACAGATCACTTCACCATCACCGTCACCATGCCGTCATGCTGATGGAACTCATCTACTCCATCGACACTTTTTCTAGATCAAGAGTTCGAGGGACGTCTGTAGAATTCGGAGGTGACATACGTTCGGTGCTTGATCGGTTGGAACGAGAAGAAGTTCGACTACATCAACCGCGTTGTCAAACGCTTCCACTTTCGGTCTACGAGGGTACGTGGACACACTCTCCCCCTCTCGTTGCTAGGCATCTCCTAGATAGATATTGCGTGAGCATTGGAATTTTTTTAAATTGCATGCTACATTTCCCAACAGTGGCATCCGAGCCAGGACTATGCGTAGATGATATGCACGAGTAGAACACAAAGAGTTGTGGGCGGTGATAGTCATACTGCTTACCACCAACATCTTATTTTGATTCGGTGGTATTATGGGATGAAGTGGCCCGGACCAACCTTACATTACCACATTCATGAGACCAGTTCCACCGACAGACATGCAACTAGTTTTGCATAAAGGTGGCTGGCGGGTGTCTGTTTCTCCTACTTTAGTTGAATTGAATTTGACTATGGCCGGTCCTTGTTGAAGGTTAAAACATCAAACTTGATAAATCACCGTTGTGGTTTTGATGTGTAGGTAAGAAATGTTCTTGCTAGAAGCCCGTAGCAGCCACGTAAAACTTGCAACAACAAAGTAGCAGACGTCTAACTTGTGTTTGCAGGGCATGTTGTGATGTGATATACGTTATTGTATGAGATGATCATGTTTAATACAGGTGAGGGCGTCCCGATCTTCCGATGAGATGATAACTATCAATTTTCTGGATTCAACTTTGACAATCCGACTACAAACGTGCACGACATTGCGCCTTAGCAATCGCTAAACCAACTCCGAGAGGTTATTGACCATGCCGGAGCACGATCAACCTAACCACGAAGGTCTATTCTTGCAAGCAATCGAAGAACATGCAAGAATATGATAAAGCAATCTGAATATTGCGAATATATATGAAGTATTGCTAAAGGTGGGGATCCGTAAGCGATCTTGGCCTGGTCGTTGGACACAAACGAAGTACACGAAGTTGCAATGGCTAACTTTTAACTAAACAAATTCCAAGGAAAAAGCTACTAGATGGATCTACTTATATAGGAGCAAGGGGTGGCGGCCAAGGAGGTGGGAGGACGTCCCAAGGCATCCTAAAACCAACCCTAGGTCATACAAGGCTCATGGGCCCAAGTGGAGGTGATGCAACACCTTTGGACTTGTAGTTTGACTCGGACTCTGCTGCAACGTCGGATTGTTTCGTCCATAACGCAACGCTCCGGACGAATTTGAAGGTGAATCCAATTGTGTGGGAAAGTGCACGAAATCTTCTTTCCAACAAAAAAAGAATCACCCAATTCGGAGTCCGTATGAAAGAGTTATTGACGTTTTGAGTCAGGTATGTCTGTACAGTCCGAATCTGAATCCAGAACATGGAAGACTTGGACTCTATCTTCTCTTGGCCCAAAAGTGACGTGAGAAGACTTTTTGAATAGCACATAAACTTCTCTTTTTCCCTTATCTTCATATGTGGATTGTACAAATGTCCCATACACCTCACAAATATACATGTATGCAATATTTTTGGTCGTATCCAAGGTAGTCATGTCCTCATCATCCCCCCTTCTTGAAAACAAAGCTGCCCCTCGGCGTTGCTTAATCTGAAATGTGGAAAACAAAAGAGACAAGGTGTACATGTTGTATATGTATATGTCATCCATTTTTACATCCCTTAATTTTTGCACATATAAGACATGTATACATGAGTAACTTTCATAGTTCATAAAATATAAAGCCAAAATATTATAGCAATAAGTAGAAGACATGAAAATATTGCAACTCGGTTTGCACATATAAGTGAAGCTCTTATTCATATCAAAAGATTGACAATGTTCACCATTAAACCATCCTAACATTGGTGAATAAACCTTACTTGCATCAAATTTACATGCTACAACATGCTTAAATAAGCAAACATGCAATAAGTCATTGGTAACAGAATCATCACCAAGATTAGAGGTCATATCAAAATGATTAAACATTGGTTCTTTTGCATCAATAGTTAATTCAATGGGTGTACTCAAAATTGTTGGTATTTCAATTGTTTGATCACATAACGCATTAATGACAGTAACACAATTCTCTGAAATAGGTGGTGTGCCCAAATAAATAGGTAACTCAACACATGATGTATTCAAATTAACTAGGCATGCATCATTCTCATGTGAAAGTGGAAAATCTGTACCTTTTTCATTACCTCTTACGATCAACTCAAATGATGTAGGCACTCTCGGTGGTGATGTGTCACATGGTGGAGATGATGTAGTCCTTGCAACAACAGATGTGGTTGTCATAGTATGCTTAGTAGTTGAAGAAACATCTGTATCAACACATGGAATGTGCACCATGTGCTTGTTCTCCTTGTGGGAAACATGTCGTTTTATTTCCTGTTCGGCTTTGCAAGCAAGAGGAAACAAACGGTCCATAGGATAACACTCTTCATGAATTAGTATCTCTTCAATATCACGGTTTAATCCTCCCCAAAATCTATCCATAAAATCTTCTTCACTTTCTTCTAAAAATGAGTGCAACAATGTAGTTTGTAAATCATCATAATATTTTGTTACCGTGTCAGTGCCTTGTTTTAAATATTGTAACTTTTTAGTCATGCCATGAGTATAATAAACATCAATGAATCTATCTCTCATGACAAGTTTTAAATCATCCCAAGTAGTAGGTATAAAATCAGGGTTTAACCGACAATATTCACTCCACCAAACTAAAGCAAAGCTACTGAAAGTACTAACCGCAGCTTGAAATTTTCCATGCCCATCAAAATTATGGGAAGCAAATATATCATTTATTTCGTACTCCCATTCAATATATAAATCAGGCCTAAAACGTCCAGTAAATGGTGGCCTGGAAACATTAACCTGATTATGTGCATTCTGACGTTGTTGCTCCTCTTGTGACGGTTGCTATATTTTCTTAGGTGGTGGCAAATCTCCCACAATCGATGAAGCCCAAGAAGTAACAACTCCAGAACCTGCCATGATTAGTAGAAAACAAGAAGCCATATTCGATAATAATTTTCCTATGAACTACTAGGATGTGGTGGTTAAACGCTCACAGTATAGCAAATATCAATATCTTACAAGTTCTTACCATGCAGCAGGTGGTGACAGGCAACCAACAGTGTCAAATAACTCCGAAGATTGAGTAAAGCAATTGCCAGGGGAACGTACGTATACCTGGTGTAGAAATATGTGGATCTTGGAGGGCTTAAATATTTGGTAGCAAAATATTAGCAATGATCAATTTAGAGATGCAAGGTTGAATAAATGCTCAACGACGGTACTGTGCTGGTCCTAGGCTAGACCGGACTAGAGACGCGAGCCTAGAACACGAATGAGGTCACGGCGTAGCACAACTAGCATCAGTAAAGAATATAAAGTAGCTCTAGACAACAAGATATAAGTGAAGATCAAAATAGTAGTAAAGATTATGATGTGAAACAACAGCCAAGCAGGATATATCAACAACTTTCTCTCCAACTTTTCTTTGGAAAAGTTTGTGCCATTTTTTTAATAATTTTTCACAAGAATGGCACTGACTCAAGCTTTCAAACACAAAAAGAAGCACTCAATTCCAACTTGATATGATGAGTCAAAAAACTTCTAAAACTGTCTTGAAAAACTGAAATAAGTTGTGTTCGCGAACTTCGGAGGGCAAAAAGACCTATTTAGAAGCCGATTTTGAGGTGCCAAATATTGAACTAGCCTCTGCAACTATTTAGATGCGGCTCGTCGCTAGCTTTCATTTGAGTATTCGCGGAGCCAAAACGGACTTTGTATAAGGAAGTTATGTCTGTTTTCCTGAACAGTGCACAAAACAGATTCCAATCCAAATTCAACTACGAGATTGAGTCTAGATAGATCCGAATTTTGATTTTTTTTCTAATTTTTTCCCTCACACTTTTTTTATTTTTCTTCCTCCTTTTTTTCTCTCAATTTTTTTTACGTTGGAGATGTATCAGCATCCCCAAGCTTAACTCCTACTCGTCCTCGAGTAGGGAAGTGAGAAAAATAGAATTTTTGATGTCGAATGCTGCCCATCATGTCATATCATATTTCTTTCTTTATAGCATGGACATTTGGACTTTTATATTGTTCAAAGCAATAGTCTAGTTTTGACATGATAATTTAAATACTCAAGCATATGAACAAGCAACCATGTCTTTCAAAATATCAACGCTAAAATAAGTTATCCCTAGCCCATCATGCTCAAACATTGATCCATTCATGAAACACATTCGCCTATTAGTTACACCCAATACTTAAGTATGATAATATTGCCTCCTAGTTTTTGCTTTTGTAAGAGAAGATGTAGACTCAAGTCAAAAATAAAAATTGCATAAAGTAAAAGAAAGTCCCTTCGTGGAGGGAAGTAGGGATTTGTAGAGGTGCCAGAGCTCAAAGCGAAAAACTTAGAGATAAAAACATTTTGGGAGGTGTATCCATCCCACCAACGAAAACGACTTAGAGTTCCCAACACTTTCCATGCTAGAAAATAAAGTTTATTCCTTTTTCAACCATACTTTCACTTTCCATGGCTAGCCGTATCCATGGTTGCCCTCCATACCAACACTTTCCCAGGAATTTATTATTTGACAACATAAAATAAATTCATTTTTCATTTCGGGACTGGGCATCCCAAATACCTTTTCCTTACTCTCGTGCAATGACAAGTGAATAAACACTCATCTTGAGAATAACACATCTTGCATGGAAAATATTAGCCACCCCTCACCAGTCTGCGAGCGAAACAAACACATAAAAGAGAAGTTTATTTTGAAAATTAGAGATGGCACATGAAAATTTGCTTAGAACGGCAAAAGAATACCGCATATATGTAGATATACTGGACTCATGTGGCAAAACGGGTTTAAACGTTTTTGGATGCACAAGTAGAGATCATACTTAGTGCAAAATGAAGGCTAGAAAAAGATTGAGAAGTGACCATCCAGGAAACGAATAATCTCATAAGCAAGCATTAAGCATAAATAACACCGAATAATGCACCATAAGTAGGATATAATTTCATTGCATGAGTATTGACTTCCGTACTTGCATAGGGAATCACAAACCTTAACACCAATATTCTTACCAAAGCATAATTACTCATCAACATAACTCACACATCACATCATCATATCTCAAAACTATTACTAAGAATCAAGTTTACTTTGTCCAGTGATCTTCATGAAAGTTTTTATTATATCCTTCTTGGATATCTATCACTTTGGGACTAATTTTCATGTGTTGCTTTTGATAAGATCAAACAAATATAAGTGAAGATCATCAACATAAAATTTCTTTCTCTCAAATTAATTTAAGTGAAGCCAGAGAGAATTTCTTCAAAAATACTAAAGCACACCGTGCTCAAAAAGATATAAGTGAAGCACTAGAGCAAGTCCATTGCTCATAAAAATTTAAGTGAAACATAGAGAGAAATTCTAACAAGTCATGACATAATTTTGGCTCTCTCAAATAGGTGTGTCCAGCAAGGGATCAAGACTTAAAGCACAAAGTAAAACAAGCAAAGACACATATCATACAAGACACTCGAAGCAAAACACATATTATGTGACGAATAGAAATATAGCTTCGAGTAAAATACCGATAGTCGTTAGAAGAAAGAAGGGATGCCACTCGGGGGCATCCCCAAGCTTAGTTGGTTGCTCATTTTTGGATAATAGCTTGGGATGCCGGGGCATCCCCAATCTTAGGCTCTTCTATCCTTTATTCCTTCATCCATCGTAAGATAACCCAAAACTTGAAAACTTCAATCACACAAAACTCAACAAAACCTTCGTGAGATCCGTTAGTAAAAGAAAGCAAATCACTACTATAATTATTGTACCAAACCAATTCATATTTTGTTTTTGCAGTATATCTACTGTATTCCAACTTTTCTATGGCAAAAACTCATCAAAGAAAACCATAGAGCCATCAAAATAAGCACACAACACAAAGAAAACAGAATCTGTCAAAACAGAACAGTCTATAGCAACCTGACTATTTCGAAAACTTCTGGAACTCCAACAATTCTGAAAAATTAGGACGACCTGAGCAATTTGTATAATGATCTAATGCATTTGAAATTGGTATTTTATCGCTCTCTGGTAAAAAATAAGAATTGTTTTCGTGAGCGCAAAAGTTTTTATTTTTCAGCAAGATCAAACAACTATCACCCAACAAGATCCTAAAGGATTTTCTTGGCACAAACACTACTTAAAACACAAAAAACACAATCATAACGGTAGCATAATTGTGCTAACACTCAAGAACAGAAATAAAAAAGCAAAAATAAATTTTATTCATTTGGTTGCCTCCCAACAAGCGCTATAGTTTTACACCCTTAGCTAGGCATAAAGCAAGGATCTAAGTTTTGTCATCTTTGGTACGAGATCCATAAGATGATCTCATGATTGATTCATAAGGTGGACTAATTCTTGTTCTAGGGAAGTGTTCCATACCCTTCCTCAAAGAAAATCGGAACTTAATATTGCCTTCTTTCATATCAATCACGGAACCGATAGTGCGTAAAAACGGTCTACCAAGAATAATTGGACAAGACGGATTGCAATCAATATCAAGAACAATAAAATCTATGGGCACATAATTACTATTTTCAAGAATAAGAACATCATTAATTCTTCCCATAAGCTTTTTAATAGTAGAATCCGCCAAGTGCAAATTTAAAGAACAATCTTCAAGATCGGTAAAACCAAGCACATCACATAAAGATTTTGGAATTGTAGAAACACTAGCACCCAAGTCACACAAAGAAAAACACACATAATTTTTAATCTTTACTTTGATAGTAGATTCCCATTCATCATGCAATTTTCTGGGAATTGATACTTCTAATTCCAATTTTTCTTCAAAGGCTTTCATCATAGCATCAACAATATGTTTAGTAAAAGCTTTGTTTTGCTCATAAGCATGGGGTGAATTTATCATGGATTGCAACAAAGAAATACAATCAAACAAAGAGCAACTATCATAATTAAAGTCTTTGTAATCCAAAAGATTGGGCACATCACTAGTTAAAGTTTGACCTCTTCAAACCCAATTTCATCAATATTCTCGACAAGATTTTCACCCTCCGAAATATTGGGACGCCTTCTACCTAAAGTTGACTCTTCTCCAGTCCCTTTTTCATCAATCTTAACTTTACTAAACAAGGAATCAATAGAAGAAACACCAATCATTTTAAGATCATCATCACTTTTATCCTCTAACGAGATTGGTTTAGCGGCCATTTGATTTACTAAGGTAGCTTCTGCATCGGATATTTTTCCTAGCAAACTTTTGGCAAAAGCATACTTAGATTGGAGATTGCAAACTTCTCTACTAATATCATCAAGTTGTTTTGTAATAGCATCTAGCACAACGGAGTGCTCCTTAAGTTCTTTAGTAAAATATTTATTATGCTCAAATTGTGTAGTCATGTATTCCTTGGTACTTTTTAATTTTCAAGCAAAATATTAGGGTAAGGAACATCATAATATTTTCTTTGAGGCTTCATGACTACGCAAAAAAGAACACACACAAAAACAGATCCGGCAAGAAAAACGGCGAACAAAAAAAGAGGGGCGAATAAAATGGCAAATTTTTGTGAAGTGGTGGAGAGGAAAACGAGAGGCAAATTGAAAATAATGTAAATTGCAAGGAGATGGGATTTGTGATTAGGAACCTAGTATATGTTGAAGATCCTCCCTTGCAACGGCGCCAGAAATTCCTTTTGATGTCGCTTGAAGCTACGTCGGTATTTCCCAAAGAGGAAGGGATGATGCAGCACAACGGCGGTAGGTATTTCCCTCAGATATGAAACCAAGGTTATCGAACCAATAGGAGAACCGAACAACACAACGTAAACAGCCACTGCACACAGATAATAAATCCTCGCAATCCGACGTGTTAAAGGGGTTGTCAATCCCTTTCGGGGTACGGCGCCTCAAGATAGGCAAACAGATGTGAGATAAATTTGTAGTAAATTGATAGATCGAACGCCAAATAAAGTAAATAAGAATAAATTGCAGCAAGGTATTTTTGTATTTTTGGTTTAATAGATCTGAAAATAAATGCAAGGAAAAAGTAGATCGCAAAGGCAAATATATGAGAAAAAGACCCGGGGGCCGTAGGTTTCACTAGTGGCTTCTCTTGGGAAAAATAGCAACGGTGGGTGAACAAATTATTGTTTGGCAATTGACAAAACTTCAAATACTCATGATGATATCCAGGAAATGATCATTATATAGGCATCACATTCAATATTAGTAGACCAACTCCTACCTGCATCTACTACTATTACTCCACACATCGACCGCTATCCAGCATGCATCTAGTGTTCATGGAGAAACAAAGTAACGCAATAAGAACGATGACATGATGTAGACAAGATCTATCTATGTAGAGATAGACCACATCGTTTTATCCTTAGTAGCAACGATACATACGTGTAAGATCGAACCCACTACAAAGCACCTCTTCCCATTGCAAGATAAATAGATCAAGTTGGTCAAACAAAACCCAAATTTTGGAGAAGAAATACGAGGCTATAAGAAATCATGCATAAAAGAGATCAAAGGAACTCAAATACTTTAATGGATATAAAAAGATGATCTGATCATAAACTCAAAGTTCATCGATCCCAACAAACACACTGCAAAAGAGTTACATCATATGGATCTCCAAGAGACCATTGTATTGAGAATTTAGAGAGAGAGAGAGATGAAGCCATATAGCTACTAACTACAGACCCAAAGGTCTATAAAGAACTACTCACGCATCATTGGAGAGGCACCAATGGAGGTGGTGAACCCCATCCGAGATGGTGTCTAGGTTGGATCTGGTGGTTCTGGACTGTGCGGCGGCTGGATGAATATTTCGTCGACTCCCCTAGGGTTATGGAAAGATTGGGGTATTTATAGAGCAAAGAGGCGGTCCGGGGGGCACCCGAGGTGGGCACAACCCACCAGGGTGCGCTGGGCCTCCTAAGCAGCATACAGTGGGTTGTGCCTCCTCGGGCACCCCCTGTGCATGACCAAATACCGTTGTGTTCCTTCTGGCCCTTAAATATTCTCCATAAATGTCGGTGTACAAAATTAGGGGCCTCTTTGTACTCCTTTACTTGTGCGTGGGCAGTTGTAGCCGCGCCCATGGCCACGCTTGGCGGAGCATAGGAAGCTAAGATACTAGACTGCCAGGGCAATGCTCAAGCCGGAGGCACGAAGAGCAAAGGGACAAGATGGATTTCCCACGGCAAGAGCCTTGCCGGGGCGACCTATGTAGCCCCGGCAAGAGCTTTGCCGGGGCAACTTGCTCAACACCAGCAAGGCTGCCACCCTTGAGCCTAAGAGTTTCGACACCATCAAGAACATCGGGATGAAGGCTCAGGAGGTGCATGCATGGTGGCATGCAGATCTTTGTGAAGACCAGAGGCCTGCAAGACTAGATAAGAACCCGAAGACGAAGACCCCGGGCAAGAACCTTGTTGGGACGCCCACGAGACCCCGGTAGGACCCTTGCCTGTGCCCCGGCAAGACCCTTGTCGGGGACATCTGCAGGGTCGTGGCCAGGCCCGCACCTGCCAAGGTTTCGCTGCCTCGCGCCTGCACGGCAGCATGCAGCTTCTAGGCCAACTAGCCAAGCACCCGCGTGGTGGCATGCAAATCTTCATGAAGACCCTGCCACTGCACCAGCCCAGCAGCCAGCCAGCCGGCATGGCGCTGCATGCCTCATCAGCCTGGGCGCACGTTGGAGTGAGGCGAGGCGGCGACGGACGGGACGAGCCTTGTTGTTATCCCAAATAAAGCAAGAGGACACATAGGCGGCGCATTAAATGTGTTTGTCCTATGATGTTAGGAGATAAAATTGTACACTGTAGATACTTTCCACCTCCTGTGTGCCACTGTGGCAACCCCTTTGACATATAAAAGGAGGCCCGAGGCGTATTGAGGAAGGATTCAGACTTTTTGGACTGGGCATGCACCACAGCTAGTTCAAGAACTCAAGAACACCAAATATACACCAAAGCAGGACTACGGTATTACGCATCGCTTGTGGCCCGAACCTGGGTAAAAAAACCTCATGTCGATCTTCTAGACCCGCTCTTTGCGCAGCTCCACGCCTCGCCAACCGTAGTAGGGATTCCCTGTGATCCCATAGGTGTCGTCCCCGAGTGCCCGACATCTTTGGCGTGCCAGGTAGGGGCCCTCGTGCCGGCGTTCTGTCGAGCCGGTGCATGCCGGTGGTGGGGGGACCGGAGACTCTGCGATCACGGTGCACTCTCTTCCCCCGCTGCTACGACAACAGCCGTCGGCTCGCAGGGCCAAAGCCCGCGACAATGTTTCCACGGCTACGAGCAACTTCAAGTCCTTCGGGAGCGAGCTCAGGAAGACGCTCGGACCACTATCGAGCGGCGGCGGGACGCGCGCCATTAGTCAGATAGGCTCGCGGGCCCCACTATGGACCACCCAGTGCCGGGAGGTGCCGGTGACCTATCTTACGAGGTGGGTTGACCAGCCTTTACCCGTGAGCTGCGGCAGTTCCAGTGGCCCACGCACCGCATGTTCAAGCCTGAAGTTGGAGAAAAATACAACGGCAAGACTCACCCGTCGGAGTTCCTCAGCATCTACACCATCATGGTGCAAGTTGCTGGGGCTCGCGACGATAATGTTCTTGCCAATTATTTCCTGTTGGCACATAAGCCCAATGTCATGTCATGGTTGATGCACCTGCCAGTGGATTCCATCTCTTCTTGGTTGGATTTGTGCGACGATTGAAAGTACTTCGACAATCAAGAGCCAAGCCTTGGCAGAGTTCATAGCAGAATGGACATCAACGCCCGACGAAGAGATTCAAGAGACCACCCTTCCCGGCAAGGAGACGAGCCGTGATTGGATTATGTACTTCGATGGAGCCTTCTCGCTGCAAGGTGTTGGTGTCGGTGTGCTACTCGTCGCGCCCACCGGAGTGCGCCTCAAGTACGTAGTCCAGATGCACTTTCCCTAGGAAAAATCAACGAACAACACATCAGAGTACGAGGGATTGCTTGCCGGTCTCAGGATCGCGGCAGACCTCGAAATCAGGAAGCTCGTCATCAGAGGTGATTCGTAGCTCATCGTCATGCAAGTTAACAAGGATTACCAGAGCCCGTTGATGGAGGCCTATGTGGATGAGGTGTGGAAATTGGAGGAGCGTTTTGATGGTCTGCAACCAGAGCATGTTCCCCGAGCAGAGAACAACATTGTTGACGACTTGTCAAAGCGCGCTGCCCTCAAGTTGCCTGTGGAACCAGATTCCTTTTTGCTTCAATTAACCCAGCCATCCGTTGAGCCATCAGCAGGAAAGAACAAACGAAGGAAGGCGGGCCCCGACAAGTACTTTCCCGCTGAGCTCCCAGGAGCCGCCGGCGAGGACGTTGCCGGGTGCCCCAAGCATGGCGAAGGGCAGCAACCTCCGGCAAGGCCCCAAGCCCTAGCCATAGAGGCAGCTGCCCCTACGACCGAAGATGAGCCTTTAGTCCTTGCCATCGAGCCCCAGGCTCCAGCATGGGCGCAGCATACCGTCTGTTTCCTCCAAACAGTGGAACTCCCTGGGGAACAGGAAGAAGTAGAGAAAGTAGCCCGTCAGTCCAACATGTACCAGTTTGTGGATGATGCCCTATACAGAAGGAGATCGAACGGCGTGAAATTGAGGTGCATTCCTCGGGAGGACGGAGTGGAGCTGTTGGCAGAGATACATGGAGGCATGTGTGGCTCCCACATAGGGTCAAGAGCCCTTGCCGGCAAAGCGTTCCGGCAAGGTTTCTTCTGGCCTACCGCTAGCCAGGATGCAACCGCACTAGTAACCAAGTGTGAAGCGTGCCAGTTCCATTCAAAGAAGCTTCATCAACCAGCTCAAGCTCTTCAGACAATCCCTCTTTCCTGGCCATTTTCGGTCTGGGGGCTCGACATACTGGGCCCCTTTCCCCATGCTGTCGGGGGCTTTGAGTACTTGTACGTCGCAATCGACAAGTTCACAAAGTGGCCGAAAGTGGAGCCGGTGAGAAAGGTGACAGCACAGTCAGCCGTTAAGTTCCTCAATGGACTAATCTGTCGTTTTGGTGTGCCAAACAGAATCATCACCGACAACGGCAGGCAGTTCACGAGACACACCTTCATGCAATATATCCAAGACCTCGCCGGCAAGGTTTTTTTTGCTTCTGTTGCTCATCCCAGAAGTAACAACCAAGCTGAGAGGGCGAACGCAGAAGTGTAGCGAGGCCTCGAGACCAGAACTTTTGACAGGCTACACAAGTGCGGAAGGTGCTGGATTCATGAGTTGCCAACGGTTCTTTGGTCAATCAGGACGACACCAAATCAAGGCACTGGCCAGACAACCTTTGCCCTGGTATACGGGGCTGCTACCTCTTGAGCACTGCGTTGGTTTTCCCTTGAAGAGGAAAGGGTGATGCAGTAAAGTAGCGTAAGTATTTCCCTCAGTTTTTGAGAACCAAGGTATCAATCCAGTAGGAGATCACGCTCAAGTCCCTTGCACCTACACAAACAAATAAGAACCTCGCAACCGACGCGATAAAGGGGTTGTCAATCCCTTCATGGTCACTTACGAGAGTGAGATGTGATAGAGATGATAAGATAATATTTTTGGTATTTTTATGATAAAGAGCAAAAGTAAAGAAAGCAAAGTAAACAGTAATGGAAATAATGAGAGACTAATATGATGGAAAATAGACCCGGGGGCCATAGGTTTCACTAGTCGCTTCTCTCAAGAGCATAAGTATTGCGGTGGGTGAACGAATTACTATCGAGCATTTGATAGAATTGAGCATAGTTATGAGAATATCTAGGTATGATCATGTATATAGGCATCACGTCGGTGACAAGTAGACCGACTCCACGCATCTACTACTATTACTCCACACATCGACCGCTATCCAACATGCATCTAGAGTATTAAGTTCATAAGAACGGAGTAACGCTTTAAGCAAGATGACATGATGTAGAGGGATAAACTCATGCAATATGATATAAACCCCATCTTCTTATCCTCGATGGCAACAATACAATACGTGTCGTTTCCCCTATGTCACTGGGTTCGAGCACAGCAAGATTGAACCCAAAGCTAAGCACTTCTCCCATTGCAAGAAAGATCAATCTAGTAGGCCAGACCAAACTAATAGTTCAAAGAGACTTGCAAAGATAACCAATCATACATAAAAGAATTCAGAGAAGATTCAAATATTGTTCATAGATAATCTTGATCATAAACCCACAATTCATCGGATCTCGACACACACACCGCAAAAGAAGATTACATCGAATAGATCTCCAAGAGAATCGAGGAGAACCTTGTATTGAGATCCAAAGAGAGAGAAGAAGCCATCTAGCTAATAGCTATGGACCCGAAGGACGTAGGTAAACTACTCGCACATCATCGGAGAGGCTACGGGGTTGACGTAGAAGCCCTCTGTGATCAATGCCCCCTCCGGTAGGACGCCGGAAAAGGCCCCAAGATGGGATCTCACGGGTACAGAAGGTTTCAGCGGTGGAGTTAGGTTTTCATGGTCGCCTCTGATGGTTTGGGTGTACATAGGTATATATCCGAGGAAGAAGTAGGTCGGTGGAGCCATGAGGGGCCCACGAGAGTGGAGGGTGCGCCTGGGGGGGGGGGGGGGGTAGGCGCGCCCCCCGCCGCGTGGCCGACTCGTTGGTTGCTTGACGTCCACTCCAAGTCATCTGGATCACGTTTGTTCCAAAGATCACGCTCCCGAAGGTTTCATCCATTTGGACTCCGTTTGATATCCTTTTTCTATGAAACACTGAAATAGGCAAAAAAACAGCAATTTGGGCTGGGCCTCCAGCTAATAGGTTAGTCCCAAAAATAATTTAAATTTCTATAAATAAGCCCATTAAACATCCAAAACAGAATATATAATAGCATGGATCAATCAAAAATTATAGATAGGTTGGAGACGTATCAAGCATCCTCAAGCTTAATTCCTGCTCGTCCTCGAGTAGGTAAATGATAAAAACAGATTTTTTGATGTGGAAAGTTTCTGAGCATAATTCTCAATGTAAATCTTTTTATTGTGGCATGAATATTTAGATCCAAAAGATTCAAGATAAAAGTTTAATGTTTACATAAAAACAATAATACTTCAAACATGCTAACCAAGCAATTATGTCTTATCAAAATAACATAGCCAAAGAAAGCTTATCCCTACAAAATCATATAGTTTGGCCATGTTTCAATATTGTCAAACAAACGTTCTCATCATGCATAACCCCGATGACAAGCCGAGCAATTGGTTCATACTTTTTAACACGCTTCAGCCTTTTCAACTCTTACGCAATACATGAGCGCAAGCCATGGAAATAGCACTATGGTTGGAGTAAAGTATAATGATGGGGGTTATGAGAGAAGACAAAAAGGTAGAAAGTCTCACATTGACGCGGCTAATCAATAGGCTATGGAGATGCCCATCAATTGTTGTCAATGAGAGGAGTAGGGATTGCCATGCAACAGATGCACTAGAGCTATAAATATATGAAAGCTCAACAAAAGAAACTAAGTGGGTGTGCATCCAACTTGCTTGCTCACGAAGACCTAGAGCATTTTGAGGAAGCCCATCATTGGAATATTCAAGCCAAGTTCTAAAATGAAAAATTCCCACTAGTATATGAAAGTGACAACATAGGAGACTCTCTATCATGAAGATCACGGTGCTACTTTGAAGCACAAGTGTGGAAAAAGGATAGTAACATTGTCCCTTCTCTCTTTTTCTCTTATTTTTTTCTTTTTTTCTCTGGGCCGTTTTTTTCTTCTTTTTTTTGGCCTCTTATTTTTTTAGTCCGGAATCTCATCCCGACTTGTGGGGGAATCATAGTCTCCATCATCCTTTCCTCACATGGGACAATGCTCTAATAATGATGATCATCACACTTTTATTATTTACAACTCAACAATTACAACTCAATACTTAGAACAAAATATGACTATGTGAATGCCTCCGGCGGTGTACCGGGATATGCGATGAATCAAGAGTGACATGTATGAAAAATTATGAATGGCGGCTTTGCCACAAAATACGATGTCAACTACATGATCATGCAAAGCAATATGACAATGATGAAGCGTGTCATAATAAACGGAACGGTGAAAAGTTGCATGTCAATATATCTCGGAATGGCTATGGAAATGCCATGATAGGTAGGTATGGTGGCTGTTTTGAGGAAGATATAAGGAGGCTTATGTGTGATAGAGCGTATCATATCACGGGGTTTGGATGCACTGGCGAAGTTTGCACCAACTCTCAAGGTGAGAAAGGGCAATGCGCGGTACTGTAGAGGCTAGAAAATTGTGGAAGGTTGAGAGCGTGTATAATCCATGGACTCACATTAGTCATAAAGAACTCATATACTTATTGCAAAAGTTTGTTAGCCCTCGAAGCAAAGTACTACTACGCATGCCCCTAGTGTCGGTGTACTAGAGTAGGGGTACCCTAGTATCCCGAACTCGTGCACGGGCAGGGCGATAAAGCACCATGGAAAGGCTTGCACGGTCACCGCCAAGATCCTCCGTGGTTCCTTTGGAGCCATTCAAGAACAAAGTATTTAACCAAGAAGACAAGGCCCGGCAAGAGGAGCTTGCCGGAAGGCCACTCAAGGCACGCAGAAGACAAGACCCCGGCAAGAGGAGCTTGCCGGGAAGGCTCGGAGCGCGACAAGCCTCCGGGCGCGGCAAGGATTCAGCCGCGGCAAGGCACTTGCCGCGGCAGGCAACCTCTCTTCATCTCCGCTCCAGATCATCCACCAACGTGTCGCCATGGGACCATTCCATGCGCGCGTGTCAAGAGGCTGTGCAGCCAGCGAGGAGCAGCGATAAGCGGCGCTGACAACCTTGCCATTGTGGCGAACGGTGGCGCCCCGACGGTCCTCACAGATCTTTGTTTAGGCGACAGTGGACGGGCATTTAATGCTTTTGTCCCTTGCCGTCGTGGTTAGGTATATTGCAACCGCATAATCGCTCAAGTAGGTGTACCAACTACTGTTTTTCCATTTGTACCCTCATCTGCGTTGCCACCTGTCGGAGCCCCTTTGAGCATATAAAAGGAGGCCCATGCGCAACGTAGAATGGGTTCGATTCCAACGTAACCATAGAACACTCACGTTAGGTCTTGTAGCTCTCGCGCTCCCTAGCAAGAACACAATACAATCGCACAAGCAGCGGTAGGAGTATTATCTCTCCGAGAGCTCAAGCTGGGTAAACTGCTCGTGGTAAGCCGCCTCGATCCGCTCTTCGTGCGATCTCCGCCCCCCTCCGAACCAAAAGGGACTCGGTCTGCCAGTCCCATAGGTGTTCGTGGGTCCGATCAGCCTCCCCGACACCTAGAGGGATAGATTTGTAGGAAAAGACCATCGCTCGTCCCCGACCGCCACTCATAAGGAAAGCAATAAAAGAACACCTATCTGTCAAAATTGTTACACAACTTTTACCATACGTGCATGCTACGGGACTTGCCAACTTCAACACAAGTATTTCTAAATTTCACAATTACTCAACTAGCACACTCTAATATTACCACCTTTATATCTCAAAACACTTATCAAGTATCTAACTTCTCATGATATCCAATGAACTCAATATGGAAGATTAATTTCACAATTAAAGCAAATCACCATGTTGTTTAAGACTCTCAGAATAATATAAGTGAAGCATGAGAGATCAATAATTTCTATAAAATACAACCACCGCCGTGCTCTAAAACATATAAGTGAAGCACTAGAGCAAAAACTATATAGCTCAAAAGATACAAGTGAAGCACATAGAGTATTCTAACAAATTCCGAATCATGTGTGTCTCTCTCAAAAGGTGTGTACAGCAAGGATGATTGTGGCAAACTAAGAAACAAAGGCTCAAATCATACAAGACACTCCAAGCAAAACACATATCATGTGGTGAATAAAAATATAGCTCCAAGTCAAGTTACCGATGGATGAGGACGAAAGAGGGGATGCCTTCCGGGGCATCCCCAAGCTTTGGCTTTTTGGTGTCCTTCGATTTACCTTGGGCATCCCCAAGCTTAGGCTCTTGCCACTCCTTGTTCCATAGTCCATCAAATCTTCACCCAAAACTTGAAAACTTCACAACACAAAATTGGTATGTCTTGACTTGTGTTGACTCGGCAACGGTGCCAAAAATGGCTTGTTGTTGGGAGTCAAATCTTGACTTGACTTTGCGCACACCTCCCCGGCAACGGCGCCAAAAATCCTTCTTGCTACCTCTTGAGCACTACGTTGGTTTTCCATCGAAGAGGAAAGGTTGATGCAGTAAAGTAGCCTAAGTATTTCGCTCAGTTTTTGAGAACCAAGGTATCAATCCAGTAGGAGGTCACGCTCAAGTCCCTTGCACATACACAAACAAATAAGAACCTCGCAACCAACGCGATAAAGGGGTTGTCAATCCCTTCATGGTCACTTACGAGAGTGAGATCTGGTAGAGATGTTAAGATAATATTTTTGGTATTTTTATGATAAAGAGTAAAAGTAAAGAAAGCAAAGTAAACAGTAATGGAAATAACAGGAGATTAATATGATCGAAAATAGACCCGGGGCCATAGGTTTCACTAGTGGCTTCTCTCAAGAGCATAAGTATTACGGTGGGTGAACAAATTACTGTCGGGCAATTGATAGAATTGAGCATAGTTATGAGAATATCTAGGTATGATCATGTATATAGGCATCACGTCCGTGATAAGTAGACCAACTCCTGCCTGCATCTACTACTATTACTCCACACATCGACCGCTATCCAGCATGCATCTAGAGTATTAAGTTCATAAGAACGGAGTAACGCTTTAAGCAAGATGACATGATGTAGAGGGATAAACTCATGCAATATGATATAAACCCCATCTTTTTATCCTCGATGGAAACAATACAATACATGTCGTTTCCCCTATTGTCACTGGGATCGAGCACCACAAGATTGAACACAAAGCTAAGCACTTCTCCCATTGCGAGAAAGATTAATCTAGTAGGCCAAACCAAACTGATAATTCGAAGAGACTTGCAAAGATAACCCATCATACATAAAAGAATTCAGAGAAGATTCAAATATTGTTCATAGATAATCTTGATCATAAACCCACAATTCATCGGATCTCGACAAACACACCGAAAAAGAAGATTACATCAAATAGATCTCCAAGAGAATCGAGGAGAACTTTGTAATGAGATCCAAAGAGAAAATAAACCATCTAGCTAATAACTATGGACCCGAAGGTCTGAGGTAAACTACTCACACATCATCGGAGAGGCTATGGTGTTGATGTAGAAGCCCTCCGTGATCAATGCCCCCTCTGGCAGGACGCTGGAAAAGGCCCCAAGATGGGATCTCACGGGTACATAAGGTTGCGGCGGTGGAATTAGGTTTTCGTGGTCGCCTCTGATGGTTTGGGGGTACGTAGGTATATATAGGAGGAGGAAGTAGGTCGGTGGAGCCACGAGGGGCCCATGAGGGTGGAGGGCGCGCCTGGGGGGGTAGGCGCGTCCCCCTGCCTCGTGGCGGCCTTGCTGGTTGCTTGAAATCCACTCCAAGTCCTCTGGATCACGTTTGTTCCAAAAATCACGCTCCTGAAGGTTTCATTCCGTTTGGACTCCGTTTGATATCCTTTTTCTGCGAAACACTGAAATAGGCAAAAAACAGCAATTTGGGTTGGGCCTCTGTCTAATAGGTTAGTCCCCAAAATAATATAAAAGTGTATAAATAAGCCCATTAAACATCCAAAACAGAATATGTAATAGCATGGAACAATCAAAAAATATAGATACGTTGGAGACGTATGAGGGGCAGAAGAAGTTCTCCCCACGGAACTCATATATGGGTCACCTCGAGTGCTCGCTTATGATGAGCTTGAGCAAGAGCAGTTGCGCCAAGATGATGCGACGCTCCTTGAGGAAGATCATCTTTAGGCTGTTGTGTGAGTCGCTCGCTACCAACAAGCTTTGCGCAGCTACCATAGCCACAAGGTTCATTCCCAAAGCCTTGAGGAAGGCTACCTTGTTCTCGGCGAATCAAATCCGCCAAGAATTCAAACAAGTTAACGCAAAAGTGGGAAGGCCCTTATCGGGTAATGCGAGTCACTAGGCCCGGCGCAGTCCGCCTGGAGACCGAAGATGGCATTCCGATGAGCAATTCCTGGAATATCGAACATCTTCGCAAGTTTTACCCCTAAGCCCGCGGTTGCTGGGAGCCCCGGCAACCCCCGTTTTGTACTAGCCTTGCCGGCAAGGCATGTAACCCTATATGCAGAGCGGTAGCAGAACACATGTGCTTGTGGAAAGAAATCCCTTAGTATGTATAGTTTCCCGTTGATTTCCATGTTTATGTGTATACTTATATGCATGCTTGCTAGCATATTATACTGCTTTTTGATTCCAATAAATATTAGTGGACTGCCAAGGTTCCATGATCTTTCCCTTTCTTCTTTCCAGCCACGGGGAGGACGCACGATCCCGCCAAGGACCTGGCTCCGGCAAGAAGTTGAGAAGACCGCCCGGCAAACCAAACAGATAAAGTTTACCTCTTGCCCATTTGTGTTCGTAACCTATGACTTGTGCATTAGAAAACCTTGCCACTCTTCCTTAAAGACTCGGGTGCTCCCATTCCCGGCCCGAACGATGCTTCGGTCGGAGTGGTCTTAGTAGCCCTTGCTAAAAGGAGGTGGACGGGGAGCTGGACCCTTTGTCTGTAACCCGACAGATGTGATTCTCCGGCAGGCGCGGAGGGCACCGGCAGGACAGCTTGCCGGGAGGACTCGTTTATTTACATTAAGGAGGCATTTCGCCTCTGCACGAACATACGCGTGCACGGATTCCCGACAAGGCTAGTCTTTTTCATTGACATGCTGATACAAGTACGAAGGTTACTGGACAGAAGCATGGGCTCGAGAGATTACGTTATCTAGAAATTAAGATTTGGCAAGTGCCTACAAGTTAAAAGAAAGATAAGTGCCCCGTGATCTCCGTTCTTGCCCCTTTCCTCCCAAGTGCGGCAGGTGAATGCAAAGAAGGGGCGACGGGGAACGCGTCGATGGAGAGCTTGATGGGGAAGACCCTCGGCAAGGCGCGTGGCCAAGGGAGGAGGGCGACGTACATGACGGAGCTGCCGCTAACGGTCAGCCGGAGTTGGAATAAGCGTCCTCCCGCTTGATACCCCCGTCGTCGTTGTCACTGTCCTCCTCGTCACTCTCGCTTGAGGAGGAGGTTTTGTTGTCATTGGAGCTCTCCGGGCAACACCTTAGGCGAGTTCCCAAGTGCCCAAAGAAGTTCTCCATCACTTTGAAGTGGAGGACGAGCCCCTCGGACAGGCTATGGGCACGGGCGAAGGTTTTCCACCCATGTCGTAGATACATGACATGAGGGGCGGGGAAGTCGATGTCGACCCGCATGCTGCCATTCTCGTAGCCCCTCATGTGCATCCTGAAGGCCTGTGGTGTGTCAAACTCCATCTCCCGAGCAAACGGAGTTGGGAGGTAGAGGTGGCTGCACACATGGCTTGTACAGCCTAATGAAGAACTCGCGGGGCTGGTCTCCGACATGGCCCTCCATTGGGGGAAGAGCCGCTGGCGGAAGCGCGGCTGGTGTGCCACTGTCGGTGCCAAAACTGGCGGATCTCGGGTAGGGGGTCCCAAACTGTGCGTCTAGGATCGATGGTAACAGGAGACGGGGGACACGATGTTTACCCAGGTTCGGGCCCTCTCTATGGAGGTAATACCCTACTTCCTTCTTGATTTATCTTGATGAATATGAGTGTTACAAGAGTTGATCTACCACGAGATCGTAATGGCTAAACCCTAGAAGTCTAGCCTATGTGAATATGGTAATGAGTATCTCTATCCGGACTACGCTCTCCGGTTTATATAGACACCGGAGAGATCTAGGGTTACACGGAGTCGGTTACATCAGAGGGAATCTACATAGTCGGTTGCCAAGCTTTCCTTCCACGCCAATTCGAGTCCAATCCAGACACAAGTACAGTCTTCAGTCTTCATTGTCTTCACAGCCCATCAGTCTGGCCCACGGATAACAGGCCGGACGCCCGAGGAACCCTTAGTCCAGGACTCCCTCAAGAGTCTCTCGAACCTCGGCTTCAACGACGAGGAGTCCGGCGCGCAGATTTGTCTTCGGCATTGCAAGGCGGGTTCCTTCCTTCCGAGCCCCAGAATAGTCTTCGGATGCAGTAAGTATATCCAGACCTTTGCATATAATTGCAGAGAATACAATATTCCATGAGTCTAATTTGCTGATAACTGTTTATGACGTCGTATCACGCCTGCCCGATTATCGCTTTCCAACCGTTAGCATACGTCACCCCACGTCTCGGGACGCGGTTTTAC
This sequence comes from Aegilops bicornis, assembly GCA_021605145.1. Taxonomy (NCBI): domain Eukaryota; kingdom Viridiplantae; phylum Streptophyta; class Magnoliopsida; order Poales; family Poaceae; genus Aegilops; species Aegilops bicornis. The sequence continues at coordinate 327,350,425 of CM038674.1, read as the reverse complement.
TGGCACGTCTTATCAAGGCAGAGATCGTGTCCCCTTATTCACGGGATTTTCATTAATGCAGGCGTGGGTAACCCAACCGTCCCCTGGGTACAACTCTTTGGGGATAGGTAAGTTTCGAGACCCAGGTGGAGACGATCAATATTTGGGGTCTTTATATAGGGACCCAGTCTCGTCTTTTTCTTTTGTGCTTGCTTCTTCCTCAACCCCAGCCGCCTCGAGTTCTAACCCTCGGGTTCCAATCTCCACCAGCCACAATCATGTCCGGATCCAGCGGTCCAGGCCGGTGGGTGGCTTCTTCTGTCACGGAGGAGGATAACACAAAGCTCGCGGCGCAGGTATCTCGACCACGAAATCCTTCATCGGCTTCCCGCAAAGGGGCAGGTTATTCCTACCCCCAAATCCGGCGAGAGGGTAGTATTTGTGTCCCACTTCCTCCATGGGTAAGGGTTCGCACTTAACCCCTTCGTCCGAGGGCTAGATTTTCACGATCTGGCCCCAGACTCTATTCTCCTGATCTCGACATTTATCGTCACGTGTGAGGCTTTCCTCCAGACTCCTCCGCACTTTGGTTTGTGGCTCAAGACCTTTGACGTACGGCCGCAGGTGACAGAGGAGGAGCAGGCAGAGTGCGGCAGCGTCATAATAGGCAAGCTTGCCAGCGCGGTTTGGTTTGAAGGATCTTTCGCCAAGTCTTCCGACCTATCGTAGCAGGGGTGGTTTTATATCAACGAGCCGCAGGGCTCCAAGTGGGCGGCTACGCCTGCGTTCTGACCCGGCCCTCCAATTCAGCTTGCTTCATGGATCAATAAGGGATTGGACCGGGGATCCGTCAATGAAGTGCAGACTTTGCAAAGTCGCATCCGAAGCCTTACCGAGAGGGGCATCGATCTTGTGAATGTCGTTCAAATAATGCTAGTTCGCCGGACCCTGCCGTGTCAGCATTGGTCTCTCCGTATGTGGGAGTTTAATCCAGAAGGGCGGCGGACTCTTCAGCACTTCTTCGGCACTACGCACGAAGGAATGTGGGAATTATATTTCGGGGAGCGGGAGCAATGGCCGGACACCACCGAAGATGTTGGCCTCGACTGCAATCATCCAGATGTCAATCTCCGCATACCCTCTATTAGAGTATCTCTTGGTAAGATATTGAACAATCCATCCCTTCACAGGACTGGATAAAGAAAGCGGTGTTGATCTGGTGTCCGGCGCCCCTTCCCGAAGACTCTGCGGACGCCCTGCTAACGAGGATGCTGACTCCAACACCGTACCAGGTGTCTGCGGAGGAGGGCGAGAACACGGAGGCCGGAGGTGGTATCTGCCCCAAGGATAAATTAGATGTTATGTTCGGGGAAACCGAAACCTTCTTTCCCGAGGGCAAAGCTGCAGAGCAAGCCCTTCATGGCAAGAAAAGGGCCGCTTCTGAAGATCAGGAGGGGAAACCTTCCAAGAAAGGGAAAACGCCATCGACGGGCGGCTTGGGCCAGGCAAGCGATGTAGACGTGGATCTTTATGATGAGGATAAACCTCTGGACAAACCGTAAGTGCAGTAGGGTACTTTAATCATACCTCATTCCTTTCTTATTATTGAAGTAATCCTCCGACATACGTATGTCCTCGCAGGTTAACGCCTGGTGTTTCCCAATCGTCCTCCTCCTCGGGAGACCTTCTTCCAGAGATGATGGAGAGTGACACGCCTTCTCTAGCCTCCTCGCCCAACAGGGCGGATGATTTTGAGGTGTCATCCCGGGGGCTCCTCCCGGTCGACAAGCATTGCAGGAAACGAAGAAGGCATTACCCGAAGGTGGTGCCTCTGTCACTCAGGGTTCGGGAATCAAGCATGGCGGCCCCGCACTGTCCGGTTGTAAGTGCATCTAGTGCCCCTTAGTGATTTTGGTGTATTGAAGACTTATAGGTTAAGGGACTAATGTGTTTATGAGTGTACACAGGTCTGTAAGTCTATGAGGAGTTTGATATTTACAGAGAAAGTCAACCCCTAAAAATGAAGTTCTTCGTCTGAAGACTTTGATATTCTGAAGACTTTCTGAAGACTTTGAAAGTGAAGAAATTGGTGTGACCTTGAAGACTTGGTATTCATTTGAGGAACATGAAGCGTGAAGACTTTTGTTTTCGTAGTTTCTTTTCTCTTTCTTGAGTCATAGGAAACACCGTACTGTTAAAGGGGGTCGAGGAAATACTAAGAAAAAATTTCCATGTGACGCTCAACTCAAAATCCTACACCTACCAATCCCTTCGAGTGAAGCCTTCGGAAATCTCATACAGCTCAGTCAATTTCTCCGGTGACAGAGACGAAGTTCTTCTGGTCGCTGAGGAATTTGTTCTGACTGAGGAGTTAGGAATTCGCCAGTGCGGATTGCCTACATAGTGAGGAACATGATAGCCCTGAGGAATTTGAGGGTCAAATTTCCGACCGTTCTTTGTCACAAGGCCACTGTTCCAAAATATCTTATCCACCTAACAGTCCTATCATTGAAGGGCATTTATGTCTTATCATGTCGGGCTGCTCCCTAGGCTATAAATAGCCGCCCCCTACAACCACTAGCTGGTTGGCTGCTCGAGAGAACTTGACACTTGTCATTTGAGAGCAACCCATCCTCCGAGGACTTTGAGCGAAAATCATCGAGTGAGGAAAAACCCAAAACCAAACCCCTACAAACCCAAAGTGATTGAGCATCATCAAGAGATTGATCCTGCGTGGATCCGATGCTTGTTATCTTTTAAGACTGTGCTTCTTCCAGACGGTTAGGCGTCATGGTCTAGAGCATCCAAGAGGAATTGTGGATCGCCGAGTGACCAAGTTTGTGAAGGTTTGGAAGTCGCCTGAAGACTTACCACGAGTGATTGGACGAGTTATGTGTGACCTTAGTTCAAGGAGAATACGGTGAGGACTTGGTGTCCTGAGCTGCGTGCTTTCGGCGATCGGGTGTCCGGGGCTGTGTCCTCGAGTTTAAATACTCAGCCGCTCCAACCAGACGCATAACCGAGACAGCAGCTTGAACTGGTCTACCAAATCATTGTCTTCACCAACCTAACTGGTTCTATTTCCTCAACTCTTTCATTTCCTCATTCTTTGTGTTGAGTGTTCGTTCATATCTGTGTTTGAAGACTTTGATTGAAGACTTTCTCAATTTCCTCGGTTCAATTTCTTGATCTGTTTGTCTTCATCTTGTGTTATCTTGTGATTACGCTTTGTGTACTTTCTGTGATTGTCTTCATTTCATCATGATGACCATGCCCGCATTCTGTTATGCATACTTCGAGTACTTATTCATTGCAAGTAGTTCTTCGCTTAGGAATTTCCTCACCAAAGCAAATTCCTCAGTGAAGAATTCATAAAAATCGCCTATTCACCCCCCCTCTAGTCGATGTAACGCACTTTCAATTGGTATCAGAGCAAGGTACTCCCTTGTTCTGTGTGATTTTGGTTTAACCACCTGGAGTTTTAGTTATGTCGACCACAAGTATGAAGAAAGTGGCATGCCCTATCTTTGACGGTCATGATTATCCCAAGTGGAAGGCCATGATGAGGAAGCGCCTCATGGAAATGGACAGCGAGCTGTGGACCATCACTGACATTGGTCTTACTGATCTATGCAAGACGGCGAACGCAGATGATATTCGCAAGTACACTCGACTTGACATCATGGCGAAGGATATCATCTGTTCCTGCCTATCTAGAGATGAATTCAAGCGCATTATGCATCTTTGCAATGCGAAGCTTATCTGGGACCGAATCTCCGACATCTATGAAGGTCATCGAACCCGTCATGATCCTTGGTTTGAGGACTTCAAGGAATCTCTCAAAACGATGACTCTTGAACCAGAATCATCATCTTCTGCAGCATGTCTCATGGCAAAGGGTGCCAAGGTACTCAAATATACCTCCTCTGAATCTAGTGAAAATGAATCTGATGAAGATCTCAAGCCCAGCTACTCAAAACTTGCTAAGATTGCTATAAAACAACAAAGGGCTTTTGAAAAGGTTCAAAACATGCTAGATAAAAGTGATGATATGTTGGGTGAAGAAATGGATCGCACTAAAGCCCTGACTGAAAATCTTCAGAGACTTCAGTCTAGGTTTGACAGCCTTCAAGGTCATCATAACACTCTCTTGTCTGATCATGAGAAACTTTCTTATGAATTTCTTCTAAGAAAGAAAGATCTTGAGAAGCTAAGAGTGAGTTATGAAGATCTTCAGAAGGAGCGCGATTCATTGCTAGCTCAACAAATCAGCGCTTCTCGGGAAGAATTTGTTGCTCCATGCTTAAAGTGCATTGAACGTGAATCTGCTAATTCTTCACCTGAATGTTCAAATGCTTCAACGGTTACAAATTCTTCACCTGCCTCTGCTATCACTAATTCCTCATCTGATGACATTGCTTGTATCACTGACGATGCCGGGCTGAAGGAATTGTACATGACAGGCATGTACAAAAGCCTCAAAGGGCATCAGACTCTTTGTGATGTGCTTAAAAAGCAGATCCTCAACAGGAACCCTAGGAAAGAGGGTATTGCCTTTGAGAGGAAACTCAATGCTGATGGAACATATTGGAAGCCTGAGCAGTACCCAAAAACCTCATGGGTTGCTGCAAAGGGACCTCCAGTTGATCCATCTAACTTATCTGGCTTTACATGTGAATCTCCTCATTCTTCTGATGAGTCATTTGACTCCAACTATAAACTGTTCAAAAATCAGAATGGTGAAGTATTTGCTAGATATGTTGGCACTAACTGGAGGAACGGTTCCCCTATGAAGAAAATCTGGGTTCCCAAGAAGTGCCTTGAAAGTCTTCAGGTGAATGTCCTCATGACACCACCTGTGAAGAATAGGAACCCCATATCAAACTCTTCATATGGATCAAACTCTTCATATGGACCAAATTCTTCATACGGACCAAATTCCTCACATGGATCAAAGTCCTCATATGATTATCATCGTGCTAACAACTCTGTTTCGCAGGGTAGAGCTAAGGGCTATGAATATGTGCATTATTCTTCAAACCAATATGTTCATAAGTCCTCGAAGAATTTCTACGCTTATTCATATGCTTACCCTAACCCTCTTATGTGAAACGAAATGGATTGGCCTCTATGCCACCATTCTCATATGGAGCTCGCAGAGTGATGAACTCTTTGCCACCCCTTGAGATGTGGGTGGTGAAGAAAAGAACTAATCTCTTCTGCGAGGTCAGGTCTCGGGCGTGCCTTAACGTCTCAAGAATTTCTTTGGGGCACGACAAAAATTCACGAAAGGACGCAGGCTAATCATGAAGAAATGAACTTTCATTTCACACGTCCTCATACTGTTGTATCTGCTTTTATCGCTTGATGAAATTCATCTCGATGAAATTGATATCATATTCTTCACCGATGAAGTATATGAGATCGTAAGTTGCACTAATTCATCTGCAGGATGATCAACCCAAAGCCAATGAGTGGGTCCTCGATAGTGGATGTACAAATCACATGACCGGTGACAAGAATCTATTGATGGATGCTCCTTATCACCGTCACATCAGAAGCATATCATCTTTGTTGACAAAGGCAAAAGTCAGGTATTCGGTCTTGGTAAGGTTACGATCTCTAAGGACATACACATGGACAAAGTCATGCTTGTTGAGTCCTTAGGATACAACCTTATGTCAGTCTCAATGTTTTGTGATCTTGATATGGTTGTTGTCTTTGGCAAGTATCGTTTTGTTGTGATTATGGAAGCTGACAATTCCAAAGTCTTCGAAGGCTTTAGGAGAGGAGACTTGTATATTGTTGATTTCTCTCTGGGACCACAACCAATTGTGTGCCTACTTGCAAAAGCTTGAAGGCTGGCTATGGCATCGACGACTTGGTCACGCAGGCATGAGGAATTTGCACACGCCATGCGAAGAAGAAGCATGTCATTGGCATTAAGAATGTCAAATTCCTCAAGGATCACTTGTGTGGAGCCCGTGAAGCTGGAAAAATGACCAAGGCCAAGCATCCAGTGAAGACTATCATGACCACTACTCGTCCATTCGAATTGCTTCACATGGACCTCTTCGGTCCTAATCATTACTCAGCAGTCACTAATGATGCATCTCTATATGGCTTTGTTATGGTTGATGATTACTCTCGTTACACATGGGTACACATTGTTACTTACAAACATGAAGTGCAGGAAGTCTTCAAACGATTTTCCTCGAGGGCTTCAACCAACTTTGGTGTGAAGATCGTGCACATCGGGAGTGACAATGGAACCGAGTTCAAGAATTCCGGTCTTGATGACTATCTTGATGAACTTGGTATTACTCATGAGTTATCTACTCCTTATACTCCTCAGCAAAATGGCATTGTGGAGCACAAGAACAGAACTCTTGTTGAGATGGCTCGCACTATGCTTGATGAATACAAAACGCTTCGTCGTTTTTGGATTGATGCAATTGATACCGCGTGCCACATCATCAACAGAGTATATCTTCACAAATTCTTCAATAAGACTGCCTATGAACTCCTCACTGACAAGAAACCCAATGTGAGTTATTTCAAAGTCTTGATTGCTAAATGCTGGATTAGAGATCCTCATCACAATGCTAAATTTGCACCAAAAGCATATGAAGGTTTTATGCTTGGTTATGGAAAGGACTCGCACACCTACAGAGTCTTCAACAATGTTCTTTACAAGATTGTTGAAACTGTAGATGTGCGGTTTGATGAAACTAATGGCTCACAAAGAGAGCACCTACCTTCTGTGATAGATGAACCAGCACCAGAGGAATCTATCAAGTTCAAGGCTACTGAGGATGTAATTCCTACTAAAGAATCTGCTGAAGAATTCATTCCAGAACGCGAAGAACGTCGAGCTGATGCACCTGAAGATAATGCTGAAGAAAATGGTGTCAAGAAAATGCTTGATCAAATTCCTCGGCGACAACCAGCTCATCCTCGTGTTGCAAAAGAAGTGCAAGTTGACAAGATCATCAATGACATTGAAGCGCGAGTGTCCTCTCTCACGCTCAAAAGCTTCACATTTATCTAACTTTTGTGGGGACTATGCTTTTGTCTCTATCACAGAGCCCACTAAGGTAGATGAAGCATTTCGAGCTGAGTGGATTCAGTGCAATGCAAGAAGAATTACATCGATTCGAGCTCAACAATGTCCGAACCGGTCGAGCGTCCAGATCCTCGTAAGCATAATATCATTGCACAAAGTGGATCTACCGCAACAAGCAAGATGAAAATGGCCTTGTGGTGAGGAATAAGGCACGACTTGTAGCTCAAGGCTACACAAAGTTGAAGGAATTGATTTCAATGAAACTTTTGCACTGTTGCTAGACTTGAGGCTATTCATATTACTTGCTTATGCTAACCATCATAATATCACTTTATATCAAATGGATGTGAAAAGTGCATTCCTCAATGGTAAGCTTGAGGAAGAAGTATATGTTGCTCAACCCCTGTGTTTTGAAGATCCAAAGAATCCCGACAAAGTCTTCAGACTCAACAAGGCCCTCTATGGCCTCAAACAGGCCCCACGGGCGTGGTATGATACATTGAAGCAATTCTTCGTGAAGAATGGCTTCACACCCGGTTCACTCGACCCTACTCTCTTTACTAAATCATATGATGGTGAACTGTTTGTGTGCCAAATATATGTTGATGATATTATCTTTGGTTGTCTTGACCAACGTTATAGTGATGAATTTGCCTATATGATAAGTGAAGAATATCAAATGTCTATGATGGGAGAATTGAAATTCTTCTTAGGTCTTCAAATTAAATCAAAAACACAATGGCATATTCATATCTCAGGAGAAATACCTCAAAGATGTTCAAGAAATTCGGCATGCAAGATTGCAAAGGCGTCAAAATTCCTATGCCCACAAATGGCCATCTATGCAATCGATGAAAATGGTATTGACTTGATCACAAGGTATACCGCTCCATGATTGGTTCTCTATTGTACTTATGTGCATCTAGGCCAGATATAATGCTTAGTGTTTGCATGTGTGCCCGATTTCAAGCTACACCGAAGGAATCACACCATAAGGTTGTGAATCATATTCTTCGATATCTAGCTCACACACCAACAATAGGATTATGGTACCCCAAGGGCTCTACGTTTGATCTCATTGGATATTCGACTGACTATCTTTGGTGATCGTGTGGACCGCAAGTCAACATCTGGTACTTGTCATTTCCTCGGACGATCTTTGGTCTGTTGGTCCTCGAAGAAAGCGAACTGCGTATCACCGCTTCATCATGGAAGCCGAGTACATTCTTCTTGGCTCTTGTTGTGCTCAATTGCTATGGATGAAGCAAACTCTCAAGGACTACGACATCAACGTGAAGAATGTGCCTCTCTACTATGACAATGAGAGTGCCATCAAGATTGCTCACAACCCAAAGACAAAGACACTCAAAGACAAAGCACATTCAGATTCGTCATCATTTTCTTCGTGATCATGTGTTGAAGGGCGACATCTCCATCGAGCATGTGAAGATGAAGAACAGTGGCCGATATCTTCACAAAGCCCTTGGATGAGAAGAGATTTAGCAAGTTGCGGTGTGAGCTAAATATCTTAGAATCTTGAATGTTCTTTGAAAAGGACACACATCCGACACTTATGCAAAATTGATGACTTAGATGTGCAACACATGAAGAAACGCGTTTTCTTTAATAAATGAAGAATAACACTCTAAGTGTGAAGAAATTAATGAAGAATTTGATTCTCGAGCCCTCGACAATTGTAATGCGTGGTGTCTGAAATCATCATTCTTATACGGTGGGTCACGCCACCACCAAAATTGAAAATCTTCAATTTGAGTTTTTTCTCAGTTTTGAAATTCTTCAGTTTTTCAAATTCTTCAACTTTGCAAAATCATCACCGTTTCCGTTGTCTTTCTTCATTGACTACATATATATATATATATATATATATATATATATATATATATATATATATATATATATATATGGGTTTATGTCCTCTACAAAGATTCACTTATGGCTATTTCTTCAAGTTGCTTTTTACGCTAAGTGAATGTGATCGGACCCTTCCCCTCTATGCTATACTCAACCCAAGCTATTCACAAATTCTTCATGTGCGCTCTATTTGAAACTTCGCTCAAAATCTTCACTGTTTCCTTGTCAGCTGAAGAAATTGCGAACGGAACTTTTAACTTATCTTATCCAAATTTTCGGCTTTGCCGCTCAAACCGTTCCGCATCCCACGATAAACTTATCTATTCACCCATGATCTAACACAATCTTCACTTTTCAATACATGGGTGACACATGTCAAGCGAATGAGAAGAGCCAGGGGCACGTTCGTCCAAAATCATCGGGCGAACGGTTTTTCACCGTGGCTATATATACCCCCTCTCCCCTTCCTCACTTCCTTTACTCCGCTTGACCGCTCTCTCTCTCGCTCGAGCTTCTCAAACCCTAGCGCCGCCACTACTCCATCGTCGCCCGGTGAGGAAGAGCTTGATCGCCTCGACCTCGTCGCCCGTCATACTCGCGCCCGACCATGAAATCTTCACTCCAGCGCGCCGTAGCTGTCTTCCTCCGCCCGAGTTAGGCGTGGGAGATCTGAGCCATCGAACTTCTAATCTACACTTCTCGGTTAAAGTCGTGTTCTTCAGTTCGGGTAATTAAAAGTTACTTTTATTACTCGCTTTGATTCTCAAACCTTCCAGAAAATCTTCAAAGGTGATTATTCTTCAAATCTTCACTCATATGAACACCTCAAACGAAATATGCTCTTGATTCGTTTCTCTAAGCAATGATTTTTCTTCAAGATTCCTCAATTACTGTGGATCCTCGATCTATACAAGTCCGGAACCTAAGACAAAGATCGCTTAGTGAAATTCTTCAAGGCTCATCCGGTCAAATTCCTCAAACTAGTTCTTTTTGAAAACCTTCGAGAACGCATATGACCTCTCCAAATTCCTCGCAACTATACTGCTCATTCACGGTACTCATGTCCGCTGAATCACTAGGTTCTCATCAACTTAACTCATTTGCAGCGTTCCTCGAAGAAAAGTTGCATACTTCTTTAGAGAATTCGATTGTTCAAATTCCTCATCTGAAGACTATGGCTGACGGTAAGAAGCCCCAGAAAGGAGGAAAGAGGCCTGAGGTTATGACTGCTTTTGAAATGCCTGAGGACATATATGCTGACTATTGCACACCTGATGAGGCCAAGTTCGGAAAGGAGAACAAAAATCAGCGCAAGGTGCGCATACAGAGGATTGAAAGGAGATGGGCAAGAGAATGGAGGGAGTACAGGTATGTTACTCCAAAGTACATGAAGAAATTCACACTTAATCCTCCATGCCCAAGAGCTCCATTGGCACCTGGCCAAGAAGTGACCCCACCAAAGATCAAGCGTGGTGAGGACTTTCCTGAAGAATGGGCCAAGCGCCAAGCCAAGTTGGCGAGACAAGCCAAAGAAGCAGTGAGGAAATTCAATGAAGACTCTGCTACTGCTGCTGCCACTTAGGCCCCTGTTCAGCCGAGAAGATCAATGGCAAAGAATCCAGCGCACAAGCCAAGTGCTTCGCCAACAGTGCCCTCACGGCCAGTTCCTCATGCTGCTCCTGCTCCTCCCAAATCCCCAGCTCCTACAAAGTCCTCAGCAGCTCCTCCAAAGTCCTCAGCACCTGTGCATCTGGCCACGTGCCAAAGGACTGCAGGCATCTCTATTGCCTCTGGTGTCTCAGCAAGTTCCTCGGCTGCACCAAATTCTTCATCAGGCCCCACTCTGCTTTGAAGAAAAAGGCAAGCTATTTGGGCCGAGGTCCTCGGCCAAGTCCGAAGAAGAAACAGGTCACCTTCCAATTTCCATCGATGATGAAGCTGATGATGACGAACTTGCGAAATCATCGAGACCGACAAGAAAGGGCCGCTAGAGCCAAAGGCACACACAATGCATCGCTTTTGGATCCAAGGCGATCCTCGGGTACATTGATCTCTGGCACAAGGATCCAGAGACACCTATGCCTGATTTTCATCTGACATCTGGACAAAGTCACATGCTGACCCATTTCATCTCTGAAGAGAAATGGAAATTTGAGAAGGCAAGGCAGATCAAGAAGGACCAGTACAAGAAGGAAAAGTATCTGAAGACCAACGTGGTCACAATGACGACTGATGAACTCATAAAGATTCAGTCTGAAATCAAAACCCTCAGCGACAAGTTCAACTCTTACTATGCTGATGGCAAGGAGCCAAAGTCAGATTTGTCAATCTGACGAAGAAATTCACAAATGTTGCTGCCCCAATGCAACAAGAAATTACTCAGGCTGGAGCCTGCTCACCTTTGAAGAACATGCCAAAGGCACCGATGAATTTTAACTGCTTTGAAGACAATGCTAGTTCGGGACTAATGACTCCATTCCAAATTGAAGAAATTACCAGGGCATCCACTAGTGGTGCGCTGAAGAAACTAAAGAAGTCGTGGAAATCAGCATCGATACCGAGGAAATTCAACCAGATTCCTCGGCTCCTCCAGCGCCTACACCAACTCCAATCCTTCCATACGCATCGATGTGAAGAAGACCAAGGCTGCAGAGCGAGCTGCAGTGAAGAAAAGGAAAGCATCACTGCTTCAAATTCTTCAAATTTCAAGAAAATGAAGCCTATGACAAGCTCTTTTGAAAATCCAATCGATGCTGTTCCAATTTCCTCCATTCCATCAAAGGACCTTGTTCCTTTTGGTGAAGAGTATTGTGATGCCCCCGATTCAATCGTACACTAATCATGCACGCAAATGTGTACGATCAAGATCAGGGACTCACGGGAAGATATCACAACACAACTCTAAAACATAAATAAGTCATACAAGCATCATAATACAAGCCAGGGGCCTCGAGGGCTCGAATACAAGTGCTCAATCATAGACGAGTCAGTGGAAGCAACAATATTTGAGTACATACATAAGTTAAACAAGTTTGCCTTAAGAAGGCTAGCACAAACTGGGATACAGATCGAAAGAGGCACAGGCCTTCTGCGTCGGATCCTCCTAACTACTCCTGGTCGTTGTCAGCGGGCTGCACGTAGTAGTAGGCACCTCCGGGGTAGTAGTCGTCATCAACGGTGGCGTCTGGCTCCTGGGCTCCATCGTCTGGTCGCAACAATCGAGTAGAGATAGGGGGAAAAGGGGAACAAGGCAACCGTGAGTACTCATCCAAAGTACTACTTAAGCAAGGAGCTACACTACATATGCATGTATATATGTGTAAAGGGCCATATCGGTGGACCGAATCGCAGAATGCGAGAATAAGAGGGGATAGCTAATCCGTCAAGACTACGCTGGCAGCCTCCGCCTTGCAAAGATGTAGCGTAGAGTGGATCAAGTCCTCCAAGTAGCATCACATAGCAATAATCCTACCCGCGATCCCTCCTCGTAACCACGAGAGAGAGCGACCACCGGGTTGTATCCGCACTTGGAAGGGTGTGTTTTATTAAGTATGCGATTCTAGTTGTCATAAGGTCAAGGTACAACTCAAGTCGATCACATATCAAGATCACGGCTATTCAATAGATTAACTTCTCTCGCAGGGTGCACCACATAACCCAACACGCTTGATCCCATTTGGCGGACACACTTTTACGGGTCATGCCCGCCGCGGAAGATCAACACGCCGCAGCCCCACCTAGGCCAACAGAGAGGTCATTGACACCGGTCTAAACCTAAGCGCACAGTGGGGTCCGGGCCCATCGCCTTTAGCACACTGCATGTTGCGAACGCGGCGAAGCGTAACTAGCCCCTTAATACAAGAGCAGGCTTACGTTCCAATCCACAAGGCCGCCGGGCCGACGTCCACGAAGGCTTCGGCTGATACCACGACGCCGAAAGTGCCCATAATTGTTCCAGCGTAGTTGGTTAGTGCGTATAGACCAAATGGCCGACTCACATCAAATACCAAGATCTCGTTAAGCGTGTTAAGTATCCATGACGCCGACCAGGCCAAGCCCACCTCTCTCCTAGGTGGTCTCAACCTGCCCTGTTGCTCCGCCACAAAGTAACAGTCGGGGTCCGTCGGGAACCCAGCCCACCTCTACCGAGATGGAGCCACCTGTCCTTTCAGCCCCCATCTCCGAACAATATCACAGGTAATGTAACAGTGTAAAGTATATAGTATATGCCCGTGATCCCCTCCCGAAGTGATCACAGCCCAAAGAGTATAGCATGGCGTACGGACAAGAGTGTAGGGTCACCGATGGAACACTAGCATCCTATACTAAGCAAGAGGATAAGGTGTAAAGGTAACAACAATAGTAGCAAGGACAGGCTATGCAGCAAGATAGGATTAATCGAAAGCGGTAACATGCTACACTACTCAAGTGCAAGCGATAGAGAAGAGTAGGCAATATCCGGTGATCAAAGGGGGGCTTGCCCGGTTGCTCCGGCAAGAGAGAGGGTCGCCAACACCGTAGTCGTCTTGGGTAGCAGCAAGGCGTCGGTCTCGGTGTCTAGCGGAAGAAGAGGGGAAGAAACAATAAATACATAGCAAGCAAGTGCATAACAGGACAACAAGCGAGCTAGACGTGTTCTAACGCGGTATGAGGTGATACCGGTGAAGGGGAAACATCCGGAAGCATCCCGGTGTTCCGTGTTTTGGGCCGATGAACCGGAGGTGAAATGTTGCAGGTTCACTATGCTAGGGACGCGTGGCGGATGAACGGGCTGCGATCCGGATTCGCCTCGTTGCTCTCGAGCAACTTTCATGTAGAAAGTTTTTCCATCTCGAGCTACGGTTTATTTTATATTAATTCTTAAAGTTTTAAATCATTTTTAGGATTAATTTAAATATTTTAATTCAACATTATCCGATGCTGCTCGCCGACGTCATCATGACGTCGCCAAGATGACGTCAACAGAGGTGTTGACTGGTCAACTGACGATGTGGGTCCCGTTAAGTCATTATTTGCTTAGTCTAATTAGGGTTTAAGTAATCTAATTACTTTTTAATTAAACTAACTAGTTAATTAGGTTAACTAAACAGGATTAATTTAGTTAATTAATTTAATTAATTAAATTTATTATTATTATTATTATTTTAATTCTCTTTTTTTTATAAAACCGTTCTGGGGCGTGGGCCCCAATTGTCATTGGGCCAGGGGGCCTTGGCGGGTTTGGTCGCTAACGGGTGCGGGCTAACGGGCACCACCCGAATGAGGGCATGCCCGAGGGTGCCGGGCACGACAACAAGACGCCTTGGCGCCGACGGCCAGGCCAAGGGAGGCGGCAGAGGGGCGGGCCACGACGGGCAAAGCGTGGGCGAAGGCACATGGATGGCGGCGGCGCGCCTCGGTCGGGCGAGTAGCGTGGACGGCGACAAGGTTCGGTGGGTGGCAGGCCTGCCTCTGAGGCGAGGCGGCCGGGCGAGGCTGATGAGGAAGCGACGACCGAGCGGGGTGGCGCTGGGAAGGAAGGAGGGAGGAGGTCGGAGGTGGCCTCACCGGCGTTGGAGAGAAGCGGGCGGCGAGGCTCGGGGCGACCGTTGTGGGAGGAGGACGGGGAGGCGTCGCACAAGGCGTCGGGGAGGTGGGCGCAGTCCGGCAAGGTGGAGGACGGGGACGCGGCGACGGCGGGGCAGCGTCAGGCAGCTTCGGGTCCTCGTGCGACGGCGGTGGTCGACGATGGCGGGTGGCGATGGTGAAGCGGTCCTCGGCGACGGCGGGCGGCCACAGAGCCCGATCCCGATCCAGAATTGGATCGGGGGGAGGGAAGCGAGCGAGTGGGTGGGGGAAGTGGGGTCGTCGGTTAGGGTTTGTGGGAGTGGGGGGAAGGCCTTTGTAGGCCAGAGGCATGGGCCGACCTGGCTGGGCCGTGGCCCAGTTGGGCCAAGGGGTCTAGTGGGGGGGGGTCCAGTGGGGGAGGGGGTCTTTGTCTCCCCCCGTTTTATTTATTTTTGGATTTTGTTTTATTTCTTTTCTTTTCTGTTTTAACTTTAAATTTTAAATACATTAGTTTTATAAACTACATTAGTTGTACCTAAATTAGTATTAACAAATATGCCACCACCACAATTAACTTGGCACCTAAAATAATTTAGTTTGTAATTGTTTATTATTTTAAAAGCATTTGAATAACTGTTTTGTCACAGTTTAATTGTTATGGTGCATTTAAACACTTTATAAAAGTGTGGTTTCTCCACCAATATTAATATGATTTATTTGTCACATTAGAACATTTTAGTTTTGACATTTGAATACTTTTATTGTTTGCCATTAATTAAAACTTTGAACTTGTTTCGGTTTTGAACTATTGAGAGTTTATCAACAGTAACTGAGGTGACGTGACATCATTAGCGGGGGATCACTGTAGCTTAACTATCCGGGCGTCACAAGTATGAGATCCCAAGCGGATCTGATGAAGAAAATCATTCTGCTGCTTCGTCAGAGCAGATTGATGAAGAAATTGAAGTGGATGCAATCCCTTCAACACCAATCATTTCCTCGCCTATGCCTCAGTTCACAGCTGAAGAGGCTAGTGTTGAGGAAATTGAAGACGAAGACGTGGATATTGGATGCACCACGCCTGTGATGAACGATGACTTTTGGGAAAGTCAGCATCCCAATTCTCCACTCTTCACCCCAATGCAAAAGATTCCTCAGTCCCCTGCACCAACGGTTCAAATGTGCTGTGAAGAAACTCATCCCAACTCATCCGTGCATGAAGAAATTCCAGCCACTAGTCTTTGAAGAACTGCTGCTGCTGATCCTATGAACACGCAGATCGCATATGAAGAGGAACCAGAAATTCCTCACCAAGAACCTGAGATTGCGATTCCCGAGGTCGTGATGCAACTCATCGACACTCCATCGCTAAAGCCAAAGAATCCATTCTCAACGAAGCAAAAGTTCAAGGCTGAAGATTTCTTCAAGCAGCATGTATTCTTCATCGACTACAACCCATATGACTCGCCGCATAAGGAAGAGGCGTTTCTGGACTGCTAGTCAAGCCAACTTCTATTCCTCTATGCTATTCAACAAAGACAAAGTCTTCGATCATGCACATATTCCTCATGTGGATATGGAATCTCTACCAGCTTGAGCAGGTCCTCGGTGTTCTTCACGATCTTTGGATTGCTGAATTTCAGACCGACATCTGTGGATTGGAATGAAGAACTCATTCTTCAATTCTATGCGACGCTGCACATCACCAGTGACTCAAGATGTGAACTCATGGGTACTGGACTGGATGATGTAAAATACTCACTACAAGGCACCAAGAATCAATTGCTTCAAGGCCCTCCCACTCAGTCCTCCCCTTGATGGTGCTCATTGCATCTACAACGAACCTGAGCTTTCAAATCATTACATGCAAGTGCTGATGAAGCCTTTGAAGCCAGGCAGGCACCTCGAACCAAATTCCTTGTCAAGGAATTACTGTATGTGCCTCAGACTGTCTATCGCATTTTGACAAAGACAATGAGTCCTATCAAAGGCCACGACTCAAATGATGAAGAGAAGAAGTCGTTGGCATCATGAAGAATATGCTTTTCAATATCATTCATGGCGTTCCCATCAACTTCCATGATTTCTTCATGAGGACTCTGGCAAATATTGCTATGTCACCTTTTGAGCTGAAGCCTTATGCACCATGGATTATGAGATTCATCAGGACAAGGTCTTCACTCAATTACAAGGCTGATACTCTACAACCACTGCAACTACTTGCCTCCAATTGAAGTCCTCAAACGGACATTTTCCTCAGCTGATGACAAGGGCAAGGCAACTGCTGTGATAGATGAAGGCATTCGTCCATTGGATGGTCAATTTCGCAAAGCTGCATCCTACTCCACCAATGATGACTCGCCACACATGACTCTGCCGCCAATACCTCAGCCAAGCAAAATCCTCAAGCCACAAAGCACCTGTGGTGATGATCGATCGTGAGTTACTCCTCGGTCTTCATCGGAAGGTTGATCGCAATCATAAATGGGTCAAGCGTCAGTTTGGTTCAGTTCTTCACAACATGACCTCAACACACAATGCAGTGAAGAAAAACCAATACTACCTCCATGAAACCTTCAACCACACCTGGCCTGTTCTTTCTAATGTCTACAACGCAGAAGAACTGAAGACAATGGGTCTCAAGGAAGAATTTGACTGGTCTGTACCTCCACCGAAGAAATTCAAGAAGGTCAAGGTTCCTTCCTTGGTAGCCAGCTCCAATTCTTCATCCGCGACACTGATGAAAATGAAGACTTGGACGACACTGCGGCAGGCCCTACTACGACAACCGACCCCGACAACGCTGGTGCTCCTTCATCAACTTGAAATTCTTCAGGGGCGTTAGTCCTCAGTTTCAATCCTTTTGGTCATTTGATGACAAAGGGGGAGAAATTTGAGTTAGTCTTCAAGCGGGTCTATTTTATCGCCCATACACAGCATTTTTTTGCTAAGTTACAACTCTCGTTCTTCTGAAACTTTATTGGATCGAGTTGTAATCTTAAACCCGATGGTGCTCTGATACTTTTGATGTGTTCCTCTGCATGCTTTTTCCTCATTATATGTTAATACACGCATGCTGAACTACATCCCTCACCATATTTCATCATGCATTTCAAATTCTTCATATTATATGTCAAATGCATGTATGAATTACAAGATATGGGAGGAGATCTCAATGATTCAACTCTTCAAATGTGCAATGCCTCAAAAGCAAAATTCCTCACTATGCACATCTTCAGGGGGAGTTATTCTATATCTTGCAATCAAATTCCTCAATATCAGTATTTACACTTCATATGTTTATCCCCGTTGAAAACTTAACCTATATTGTCATCAATCACCAAAAAGGGAGATTGTAAGTGCATCTAGTGCCCTTAGTGATTTTGGTGTATTGAAGACTTATAGGTTAAGGGACTAATGTGTTTATGAGTGTACATGTGTCTATAAGTCTATGAGGAGTTTGATATTTACAGAGAAAGTCGACCCCTAAAAATGAAGTTCTTCGTCTGAAGACTTTGATATTCTGAAGACTTTCTGAAGACTTTGAAAGTGAAGAAATTGGTGTGACCTTGAAGACTTGGTATTCATTTAAGGAACATGAAGCGTGAAGACTTTTGTTTTCGTAGTTTCGTTTGCTTTTTCTTGAGTCATAGGAAACACCGTGCATCGTTAAAGGGGTCGAGGAAATACTAAGGAAAAATTTCCATGTGATGCCCAACTCAAAATCATACACCTACCAATCCCTTCGAGTGAAGCCTTTGGAAATCTCATACAGCTCAGTCAATTTCTTCAAAGGAT
The DNA here is from genome assembly GCA_021605145.1 of Aegilops bicornis. NCBI lineage: Eukaryota > Viridiplantae > Streptophyta > Magnoliopsida > Poales > Poaceae > Aegilops > Aegilops bicornis. Next base: position 327,332,163 of record CM038674.1, on the reverse strand, counting down.
GAGACAAAGTTCTTTTGGTCGCCGAGAATTTGTTCTGACCGAGGAGTTAGGAATTCGCCAAAGGCGGATTGCCTACGTTGAGGAACATGATAGCCCCGAGGAATTTGAGAGTCAAATTTCCGACCGTTCTTTATCTTCTTGGCCACCTGTTCCAAAATATCTTATCCACCTAACGGTCATATCATTGAAGGGCATTTATGTCTTATCATGTTGGGCTGCTCCCTAGGCTATAAATAGCCGCCCCCTACAACCACTAGTTGGTTGGTGCTCCGAGAGAACTTGACACTTGTCATTTGAGAGCAACCCATCCTCCGAGGACTTTGAGCGAAAATCATCGAGTGAGGAAAAACCCAAAAACCAAACCCCTACAAACCCAAAGTGATTGAGCATCACTGAAGAGATTGATCCTGCATGGATCCGACTTGTTACCTTTGAAGACTGTGCTTCTTACAGACGGTTAGGCGTCATGGTCTAGAGCATCCAAGAGGAATTGTGGATCACCGAGTGACCAAGTCTGTGAAGGTTTGGAAGTCGCCTGAAGACTTACCACGAGTGATTGTACGAGGTCTGTGTGACCTTAGTTCAAGGAGAATACGGTGAGGACTTGGTGTCCTGAGCTGCGTGCTCAGCGACTGGGTGTCCGGATCGTGTGTCCTCGAGTTTAAATATTCAGCCGCTCCAACCGGATGTACAATCGAGACAAAGAAGCTAGAACTGGTCTACCAAATCATTGTCTTCACCAACCTAACTGGTTCTATTTCCTCAACTCTTTCATTTCCTCATTCTTGTGTTGAGTGTTCGTTCATATCTGTGTTTGAAGACTTTGATCAAGACTTTCTCAATTTCCTCAGTTCAATTTCTTCACCTGCTTGTCTTCATCTTGTGTTATCCTGTGATTACGCTTTGTGTACTCTGTGATTGTCTTCATTTCATCATGATGACCATGCCCGCATTCTGTTATGCATACTTCTGAGTACTTATTCCGCTGCAAGTAGTTCTTTGCTTAGGAATTTCCTCACCAGCAAATTCCTCAGTGAAGAATTCATAAAAATCGCCTATTCACCCCCCCCCCCCTCTAGTCGATATAACGCACTTTCACCGGTTTATAGCCGGAGACGATTCTGGAGGCGAGTGGGTGGATTCCTTCAAAGGAATGTTGTACTCCGGCGGCGGTTTCCGAAGATCCAGAAGCGCCGGAAATGCTGACGGACATGCTGCGACAAGCGTCCGTTTCGGAGGAACACCGTGCCTTGATAGTTACGGTGGACGAAAAGGTTCTATCCGCGAAGAGTGGGTTGAACGAGGCCTTCACAAGCCTCCTAAGGGGTTTTGAATTTTGTGATGTAATTTTGCCAATGGAATTTTATTGACAGAATGTACCTGTTGTATATGCAGTAGCCCCTGAGACTCAGATTGTCTTCCAAAGGAAGCGATCGGAGGATCGAAAAGATATGCTCAGGTAGTAACCTTGATTTTACCTGGAATAGAGGCTGCCTCCCCTCCTGCGGCTTCCCAAAATTCGGAAGTGGCCGAACTGCAGTGAAAGCTGGATATTGCAGAGGATGACATTGCATTGATCAACAAGCGTCTTGGTGACTCGCAAGGTATATATTTCAAGCATTCCTTACACCAATGTGCTTGTAATTTAAGCCTGACTCTAAAAAGAGTTTTATATGAAATGTGCATGAATGCAGATGGTGCTGCCGCCATGGAGGGCCTTCGGGCGGAGCTAGCCCGGGCCAAGGAGCAGGCCCGGTTTAGTAATGCGGCTACCGGAAAGGCATCGGCTGAGTTGAAAGCCGAACAAGCTGCGCGGCGCCAAGACAAGGAGAAGATGTCCACCATGGCGCGCTAATTAGAGAATGCGGCTAGCCGCTGTAAACTTCTTGAGAAGGAAAATAAAGCCAAAACGGCTGAACTTTACAAGGCCTTACGAGAGGCAAGAGAAGCGCGGTCTAAATCCAGAGCGGCCCGTGAGGAGATCCGGCCAGCTGGTGAGATTGCGGCTGGCAAGCCCTTTTTGTTACAGACTTAGTTCGGCGATCCGAACTATGCTCAGCTTCACCAAGTATGGAGTTCTCCGGACAAATTTTTGGACTTTCCGAAGAGTTGTTCCGATGCGGTGCAGTTTTACCACGCACGGGGGGGGGGTATGCAACGGAGAAGCTTTTCTGGTCACAATTCGGCGCATCGAAGCACCCTCTGTTGCTGAATGAACAGATGTCCCAGTGGGCCGAGCTGCATAGGATATCCGGCGCTGCCATGAAGAATGTCATAGTCCGGTTGTGGCCGACTGAGCCTGTTCCGAGTAGTTATTTCGGCCTGGTGTAGCGGCTTGTTGACGCGGTGCCACATATCGACACTGTGAAGCGGTCGGCGTGTATTGTGGGTGCACGGATGGCCTTTGCCCGAGTCAAAATGCTCTGGGGAAAGATGAAGGCCATCGATGTTGCGGCGAGGAGTCCACCCAAGGGCAAGGACCGTTGTGAGCCGGAGCACTATTTTGAAGACGTCCTAGAGGCCGCCCGCTTGATAGAGGGTCAGTGCTCGAAAGACATAATGTTCGAGTGATGTGCATAAGGGTTGTAACAGACAACTTTATAGTTAATCTATTTTTTTCTCAAGAGCTTGAATTCCTCCTGTGTGGCCCTTTTAGTATAATCTGAAAGTTTTCCAGTCATCGGCTTCAGCCCCCTCGTAGGAAGTACGGAGGTGTTCGGAAAAGCATTTAATCACTCTTTATCCAACGTCTTGGTCCATAAAGGAGGTGATAACGCGGCGAACCAGGCAATCGGACTATAGGGCGTTAACACTTTCACTTAGCCATAGGAGTTTTATCGTGGGGCTATGACATAGCCCCTGGTATGTATACGGCGTATTATAATATGGTGCCTTACATATTTTGATCTAAAAACGATCCTTCGTGTGACATGGAGAATCGCTAAAGATTCGAATAAGTCGTCAAGTGGTTGACCAGCTCTCGCCGCATCATGACAGTTTCGGCTTTTCGCTTTCATCGAGGTGCTCATCCGGTTTAGGCCAGAGCACAATATCGGTAGTTCTCCCTTTACTACCCTAGCCGATAGAGCGGAACGTAGGGTAGCAAGTACAGGAGCCGGGCAACCCAACTATTGACCAAAGACAATGATTCAGAGCTGATGCATATAAGGCCAAACTTGCGACGCCGAAGTACGCTATAGAGTTGTTCGGACTTTTACTGGCGACTCATTTGTTCCCATACGGGGCCCCTGGCAAGTTATGCCGAGGTGTGTCTTGTAAGGCAGCCGTTACGGCCGGACTCATTGTAGAAAGAGCATGGAAGATTAGTTCGGATAAAGTTTACAAGGAGCGGAGCAATATGCCAATGATAAATATATATAAAGAGTGAAAACCACAACCCAGCTATTTGACATGCCCGGGGTTGGGAACGGAGGAAAAGGGCATTGTACAGGCTCAACATAAAGAGTGCGGTCTACAAAAACTTATTTTGGACCTCCTGTTGCATGTCTGCGCCGCCCGTCCTTGGGGAGGGGGAATCCTTAACGGAAGTGGCCCCTTAGGTGAGTGTACGGATCCGAACTCCGATAGACTCCGATGTAGATGTTGTCCTGATGGTCACCTGTTTTTAAGAGATAATAAAGAAAACTAAGGAAAACAGATAAAAAACATTACGAGAATGCTTGCCGGGTTGTCCGTATTGTGCTTCCGCCGACGCCCATGGTACCTTGAGCGCGTAGTGATGTACGAGTGGTGTAAATCTTGCCAGTGTAGTGGGTGGGTGGTGGAAGCCGATCTGCTATTTCCGTTCTGGGAGTGGTCGAACTTCAGAGGGAAACTGTTTCTGGCCCCTGGTGTTCGGCTGGCAAGCCACTCCGTCCTCTTTATCGCCTGGTGGCCTCCTCCCCTTGTGCTTGGCGTTAAGCTTGCCTGCCTGCTTGAAGACCCAACAGTTTCTGTTGGTATGATTGGCTGGCTTATCAGGGTGACCATGAATCTGACAAGGTCGGTCCAATATCCTGTCAAGGGTGGATGGTCCATCCTGGTTTGCTTTCAATGGCTTCTTCCGTTGACCGGGTTTCGGATTGTGAAATCCGGCGTTGACCGCTGTGTCGCATAATCTTTCATTATTATTGCAACTATTGTGTTCGGTTCGTCGTGGCTTGTCGTGTCCGTCTCGGATTTCGGAAGTGCCCCGGTCGCTGGGGTTGTTGCTTTTACAGGCGAGCCAGTTGTCTTCTCCCGCGCAAAAGCGAGTCATTAGAGCGGTAAGGGCTGTCATGGATTTAGGTCCTTCCTGGCTGAGGTGACGTGCTAGCCATTCATCCTGGACGCTATGTTTGAAGGCCGCAAGGGCTTCTGTGTCTGGACAATTGACAATTTGGTTCTTTTTGACTAAGAACCTAGTCCAGAGCTGCCTGGCCGACTCGTCGGGCTCCTGGACAATGTGACTCAAGTCCTCGGCATATGGTGGCCGGACATATGTTCCTTGGAAGTTGTCCCGAAAGGCGTCTTCCAAATCTTCCTAGTTGCTAATAGAATTTTCTGGCAAACAGTTTAGCTAGTACCGAGCTGGCCCTTTGAGCTTGAGAGGTAGGTATTTAATGCAATGAAGGTCATCTCCACGAGCCATGTGAATATGGAGGAGGTAATCCTGAATCCATACCGCGGGATCTGTTGTTCCATCGTATGATTCGATGTTAATGGGTTTAAACCCGTCTGGGAATTCATGATCCATTACCTCGTCAGTGAAGCAGAGAGGGTGTGCGGCTCCTCTATGTTGGGCCACACTATGAAGCACCTCCGGCGGACTCCGCTTGCGGTTTTCGGACCGGGCATGGTCGGGTCTGTTGTGTCCGAGTAGATAACCGTCGTCACTGGTCGGGGCATGTCCCCGCAATCTGGGTGTCGATTTTGTGTGTCCTGTTCTACCCTCCAAGTCTTGTTGGATGTCGCGAGTGTTCCCCCGAGCTGCTTTATTCTTGCTTGGACGGCCGGATGGGTTGGTATGGTGCTCTGCTTGGGCAGCTGCCTTGTCCGGACCGAACTGTGGTCGGCCCACCGCATTATTCGATGGTGGTGTGGGCTCCAAATACCGCCATCAGATAGCGGGAGCCACCTACTCTTGGGGTGGCTTTTGTCTGGGCCGCTAAGGCTGTATTCTTCGGTGGCCAGGACCTCGGTCCATCTGTCATTGAGCAAGTCTTGGCTTGCTTGAAGCTGGAGTTGCCTCTTCCTTAGGCTCCTTGCAGTGGCTATAAGCCGGTGTTTAAAGCGCTCCTGCTCGAGAGGTTCCTTAGGCATGATAAAATCCTTGTTGCCGAGGATCTCCTCTACCTCAGAGAGTGGGTGATAATTGTTGTCCTTCGAGTCTCCATATGTTGCCTGTTCATCAGAGTTGTCTTACCCGCTTTCCTGTACCTCCTGTTCGGATTCTACCTCAACAGGGTCTTCATTGTCCGGAGTGTTGTATTTTCTGGTGCTAGCAGTGTTTTCTCTTTAGCGATGTGACTTAGAGCGGCGCCGTGGGCGCGGTGTTCGGACTGTGTACCAGGAGGTTTATCATACACACATCATACCAGGAAGTGGTCATCCCGTGTCTAGCGGGTAGTAAGCTCTGGCCTTGCCCCTCATCGTCGTCCATACCGTCGATGTCTTCGGAGCAGGGGTCAGGCGTGTTGGTTGGGTCTTCAACAGTGGCTATGAAGTGGGTGGCGGGTGGGAAGTAAAATTCTCCACCATCCACCGTAAGTTCGAACTGAACATAGTTCGGCGACGAGTCATTGATACGTCTCCGTCGTATCTACTTTTCCAAACACTTTTGCCCTTGTTTTGGACTCTAACTTGTATGATTTGAATGGAACTAACCCGGGCTGACGCTGTTTTCAGCAGAATTGCCATGATGTTGTTTTATGTGTAGAAAACAAAAGTTCTCGGAATGACCTCAAACTCCACGGAATATCTTAGAATAAATAATAAAAAATCCTCTCCAAAGATGAAGACCAGGGGGCCCACACCCTATCCACGAGGGTGGGGGGCGCGCCCCTCCCCCCTGGGCGCGCCCCCCTACCTCGTGGGCCCCCTGGATGCCCTCCGACGCCAACTCCAACTCCATATATTGGCTTTCGGGGAGAAAAAAATCAGAGAGAAAGTTTCATCGCGTTTTACGATACGGAGCCACCGCCAAGCCCTAATGTCGGGGAGGCTGATCGTACCCACGGACACCTATGGGGCCCGGCGGAGCAGGCCCCTTTGTGGTTCGGAGGGGGGCGGAGGTCGCACGAAGAGCGGATCGAGGCGATGCACACGAGCGGTTTACCCAGCTTCGGAGCTCTCCGGAGAGATAAAACTCCTACTGCTGCTTGTTTGATCTATTGTGTTCTTGCTAGGGAGCAATGCGAGCTACAAAACCTAGCGTGAGTGTATCTAGTCTATGGCCAGTCGAATGAACTGAACCTTGCGAAAGACGCGAACCGAACCCTTTCTACGTTGCACTCGGGCCTCCTTTTATATGCTCAAGGGGTCTCCGGCAGGTGGCAACATAGGCGGGGTACAAATGTAAAACAGGGGTTGGTACACCTACTTGAACAGGTACAAGGTGCAAAATACCTAACTCGACGGCAAGGGACAAAAGCAATAAATGCCCGTCGTTGTCGCCCAAACAAAGGTAACAGACCGTCAGTGCGCCTCCGCCGCCACGATGGCGAGCCTGTCGGCGCCGCTCATCGCTGCTCTCCGCTGGCTGCACAGCCGCCGACACGCCGCGCACGGAACGGTCCCATGGCGACACGTCGCTGGGTGAGCTGGAGCGGAGACGGAGAGAAGTTGCATGCCGCGGCAAGCGCCTTTGCCGTGGGCCGAATCCTTGTCGTGCTCGGGCCTTCCCGCAAGCTCCTCTTGCCGGGCCTTGTCTTCGTGTGTGCTCGAGTGGCCTTCCGACAAGCTCCTCTTGTCGGGACCTTGTCTTCTCAATCTAATACTTTGTTCTTGAATGGCTCCAAGGGAGCCACGGAGGAGATTGGCGGTGACGAGGCAAACCTTGCCGCTGGTGCTGCAGAATCGTCTGCGTGCACGTAGTACGGGATACTAGGGTACCCCTACTCTAGTACACCGACAGAGCCCCGGCCTGGGCTGCACACGGTGCCGAAGCGCTTGTCGGGCTAGGCCTGTAACTGTGCACGGACACGCCGCAGCCTCGACCACGCCGCAACCCGCCCGGACCCACCACGATCCCCACTAACGGCACGCACCGGACGTGGCGTCGTGGCGAGATCGTGGCGCGGTCGTGGGGGTTTCTTTATTAATGTAAGCGTAATCGCCCGCCTCCTCCCCTTTATAAGCGGAGGAAATAGAGGCAGGCCGACCACTCCTGCCATTGCCGTCTTGTCAAGAAACCACCGCCGCCTCCCTCGTCTTCTCCGTGCGAAGAGAGCAGCGCCCACTTTCGCCACAAGCACACTCACCGCCGTCGACCTCCTCCGCCTCGCCATGGCCTCAAGGCCGATAAGGAGAAGGGCGTCAAGTCGGCCGAGGCGGGCGGCTCATGGCGCTGTGCAAGGAGCGAGCCGTCTTCCCCGCAGCTCGGCGCGCACGGGAGCTGCGGACGCGTCTACTATCTTTTTCGGTCGACGGAGACTCGGGCGCATCCGCGCACGAGGGTGCTCCCGCCTCGCCGCTGATCCGCCCCAACAGGTACCCTTTCTTCGCCTTTTCTTCTATTGCGGTCTTTGCCCGCCGTATTCGAAGTTCTTTTGCGACATAATGAACACCTTCGCCTCCACCTCCTTGATTTCACCCCCAACGCCATCTTGACCATGGCGTTTTTCGCACATTTGTGCGAAAACTTTGTCGGGAATCCACCAACGTGTCACTCTTCCGCCATTTCTTTGTTCCCGGCCGAGAGAGGAGAGCCCTTGCCGAGGGATAGCCTGGGTCTCTAGGATCGGCAAGAAAGAGGCCTACCTAGAGGGGAGTTCCGGAACAAGTGGGAGGAGTGGAGAGCCAACTGGTGCTGGAGTCGAGAGGAGGACCCACAGCCCTTCACCGCTGCGGCGCTAAACCCCAATTGCGCGCTGCAAGGATTGGAGTAACTTGGCGCCGAGGATGCGAGGTCAAGATAGCTGTGACCAATTTGCGCCTCGGGCTTGCCAGATTAACTATTAGCACAGTTGGCGAGACTTCATTCGCCGCCAGACGCTTCCCTTGCAGGAAAGGAGGAGGCCTGCTTGGGAGTTCCGCACGCGGCGGACATCATGAGGCTGCGCCTGGCCTGAATTGGAACTTCACCGTCATGGAGCTGGATTCGGTGCTGCTCGAGCTGTTCAAGAACGACCCGAACATCCAGAGTGGTTCAGGTTGCCGCGAGGGGTCGCCCCACAGGCAACAACTTCGGCGCCGACCGCATCCGCGCCATGATGCCACTGTCGCGACTCCCACGGGATCGTCCCGACCTGGCAGGAGCCTCTGACGAGGTCGTGCAGCAATTCTTCGACAACTTGCAAGAGGTGCCGATCCGCCCGACGAAAGCGTAAGAGGCTCACCCGAGACACCACCGAGCAGGAGATGGCGTGGATCGCCACCAGAAGCGAGGAGGCGGCAGCAGCGCCGCCACTGGAGCCTTCGGGTTCACCGTGGAGGAGGCGGACGCGCGAAGGCGGCAAGCTCTGCTGAGCGAGGGAGGTCGCGGCGCAGGAAGAGCTTGTCGAGATCGAGGCCGGGACGAGTGGACCCGCCGAGGGCGCTTCTTCCCGCCGCCAAGCGACTTGCCACCAGCGGAGCCCGGCTCCGCCGAGGAGGCGTCTCCGAGGGCCGAGACGAGCCGGGCGACAGTGTCGGCCCACAACAGCTGCCGACGCGGCCCAGCTCCACCGCTGCAAGCGAGGTTGCTGGAGCGCCCCAAACTGCAGCGACAACCGGGCGGAATCTTCTCAGCCGCCGCCGACGCCCGCTTAAGCGGCCGAGAGAGCCCACTCCCCCACCTCATCGCACCGGAGGCGGGCCGGAGTTTGACTTCTCCGCGCTCAGCTCCGAGGAGGAAGGCGAAGAGTAAGCTTCTCGAGATTGTGCTTGTATGTCTTTGATTTTTATTGCTTCATCTTGAATCTGATTTGCTTGCTCGACTCTTTCCTTTTCAGGACGCTGGCCCAGAGCGCGAAGAGGGCTAATATCCCGACGGTCGTCGTTGAGGATGATTCTCCCGTGGCACGGGGATGCGCCTGCACCGCCTTGCCGGACCCGGCAACCCTTCCCAGAGCAGCCCCCAAAGACAGCCCCTGCAGTAAGTGTGCAGTTTTCTTCTTGCTATTGGGCGGCGGGGTGCCCTTCTTTGTTGATATTTGACTGTGTTTGTGCAGGAGCAGAGCAGTCTCATCGGGAGGGCTCGGAAGCCGCCTGAGATCCCGCCCGCTGCCACCACGCCGCCAAGGGAGGACTCCCGGCAAGGGAGCTCCTCCCGACAAGGGAGGCCACCCGGCAAGGGAGGCCACTCCAGCAAGGGAGGCTACTCCGGCAAGGGCGGGCACCAGCGACCCTCCGGTGGTCGAGGCCATGGCTGCGGATCCCGCTGCGTGTAACTCCCTTACACGAAAAATCTCCTTGGGCTTGCTTTCTTTTGTTTCTCTTTTTTTGGATATCTGCTTGACTGCTCTTTCTTCGTCTGACGCAGACCCGATGGAGGTTGAAATCGCCGGCGAGGAGGAAACGCGCGGCAACACCGACGAGGCCGCCATCGAGGAAGAAGAGGTCATCGTCGTGGAGGAAGAGGTTGCCGCCGACGAGCCTGCTATTGGCGAGGAGGCCATCGAGGCTGCCGCACAGAGGCCGGGCGATGGGTCGGACGGTCGTGATCGACGGCCCCGAGGCCGCAGGAGCGTAAGCGCTACACCGACAGCCGACTCCCGCCGCTTGGCGCTTAGGCTCCGAGGAGCCCCAGCCCGGTGCCTACCAAGGCCGGGCGAAGGCGTCTTCATCAAGCTCCCACAGGAGCCGAGCCTGTGGCGCGCCGAGGGCGAGACCTTCGACGGCGAAGCTACTCGCCTCCATTGGCCGACGCTGGTGGACGCGCCAAGTAGCGGCAGCGGCGAGTCCGAGGAGGAGCAGCTGCTGAAGAGGCTGTTGTCGCTCTACCGCGCCCGCAGGCCAAGTTAGAGACCCGGGAAGCTCTTGTCGCGAGGGCGGGGGCGGACATGGAGAAACGCGCCGAGGAGCTCCGGAGCGCCAACAAAGAAGCCCTCCGCGACGTGGCGGACGTGCGTGCGCAGCTCGCAGAAGAGCGCATGGCCTTCATCCTTGAGAAGGCCGCAGCCGATGAGGAGCAGCGGCTGGCTGCCGAGAAGCTCGCCGCGCAGGAAAGCGAGTTGGCGAGCGGAAGGTCAACTGGACAGCCACGAGGAGGACCTTGCCGCGTGGAGGAGTCGCTTACGGGGCGTTGTGAAGTGAAGGACGCTGCCGCAGCCGCCGAGGCCGCCAAGGAAGAGCTGAAGGCGAAGGTGGAACAGCTGGAGGCCACCCTCAGGAAGAGCGGCGAAGAGCTTGCCGTGCTCAAGCGTGAGCGCGAGAAGGACGCCCGCACGCTGGGCGAGCTGCAGGTCCGTCTCGCTGACAGGGCCAAGGAGCTCGACGTCGCCAAGGACTCCAAGGCGGATCTGGAGCTGAAACTGACCACTCTGACGCAGACGTTGGATGGTGCCAGAGAGCGGGAGGCGGGCTTGTTGGAGGCGATCACGGCCAAGGAGGAGCTGGCGGATGCTGCCTCCGGCCCGTAACACCTTGAGGGAGAGCGTGGAGCACTGGACCCGAAGGTCTTGTGGACACCGCTGCCGACATCCACAACGAGCTGATGGAGCTGGGGATGGCGGACCTTGCGTACTCCTCCGACGAGCATCTCCAGCCCTCCGTCAAGCTCAGCCTATTCTTCAAAGGCGTGGTGACGGGTCTCCGGCGGCTCCGGGAAGAGGTCCCGAAGCAGCTGGCCAAGGAATCGCGCCAAGTTTGTGCGGGGGCCCTCGAGAAGGTGTTGATGAAGGTGGCCTTCCGCAACCCGGGCCTCAACCTTAATGGCGTCCTCAGATCGTTGCCGGTCAAGCCAACGTGGGTGGAGCTCAAAGCCCTTGTCGCACCCATTGTGGACAAGGTGAACAAGATCAAGAGGATCGAGGGCGACCGCGTGGACTAGGCCGCCAACCTTATCTTTCCCTTGTCGCTGCTGGTCATGTTTTAGAAAACTTTGTTAGATCAGCGACAAGTTATTCTATAATATACTATATCTTAGGTGAATCGATCGATGCAATGTTATTTCCTCTACTTGATTCCTTCCTTTGTACGTTATTGCCCTACGCCTTTCAGGGAAACTTGCGGTGCACGAGCACCCTTGCCTTGAGCGCCGAAAAGTGCGGAACTTCGAGGAGCCTCGGCGGGGAGTCGCTACCGACATAAGCAACCTTGTCGCGGACTAGCCGCAGCTCACTTAAGTTGTTGAGCGGACTCGAAACAAAGTAAGGGCGCGACCAGTCACGATTCGGTTCCTCTGCGCACAGGTTTTCCATACAAAGTAATCGCTGCTCGAGGAAGATAATGAAAACTTAAAAATCGATTGCTCAAACTTTGGCAACTTAGCTTTTCTGTTTCTTGCTTCCCGATGAGGTGAAACTTCCTCAAGCGGTGCCTGGTCCATAGTATTATCTCCTCCTCCCCCTGGTTAACTTGTGCGCGAGGGAGCCTTCCTTTCTTTGAGAGAAGAAAAAGAAGAGGAAATAACGTTATGGAGCCTAGCGGCTCGATTCTCGCTTACCGGGTGTGGTTGCTGCACAAAGTGTTAGCCAAAGCATGCAATAAATTGATGAAAGCATGAACTTGACAAGTCGTATGCAACACACGAAGCTTTGTCGATGCATCGGGTCTGCGCCCGGCTTTGTCTGAAGGATTACATGCAACAGCGGCAAGACTTGTACAAAAGGTGGTTGCCGGAACAGATTCCGACAACCGCGCCTATGGGTAAAACTTACGAAGATGCTCAATGTTCCGTGAGTTGCTCACCGGAATGCCATCTTCGGTCTCAAAGCGGACAGCGCTTGAGCCTAGTGACTCGCTTTCACCCGATAAGGGCCTTTCCCACTTCAAGGCCAACTTGTTTGAATTCTTGGCGGACTGAACGCGCCAAGAACAAGGTCGCCTTCCTCGAGACTTCGCACTAACCTCAAGGGCTATGGTAGCGACGCAGGGCTTGTCAGAAGCGGCGGCTCGCGACAATGCCTGAAGACGATCCTCCTCGAGGAGCAGCGCGTCATCTTGTCACAGCTGCTCTTGCTCAAGCTCATCATAAGCGAGTACTCGAGGCGATCCGCATACGAGTTCCGTGGGGAGAACTGCCTCTGCTCCATAGACTAGAGCAAAGGGTGCCCGGCGATGGCTCGATTTGGCGTCGCTCGATCGACCAAAGAACCACCGCAGCTCCTCGATCCAGCTTTCTTCCGCACTTGTGCAGCTGTCGAAATTTCTGGTCTTGAGTTCGCCGCAGCACTTCAAAGATTTGCCCTCTCGCTTGACCGCTGCTTCTCGGGTGAGCAACGGAAGCGGCGGCACCTTACGCCAAGGTCTTGGACGATCTTGCATGAAGGTGCGACTCAGAAATTGTGTGCCGTCGGTGATGATCCTGTTAGGGATTCCAAACGGCAAACAATCGACCAAGAACTTGACCGATCAGGTCACCTTCCTCATCGCTTCCACTTCCGGCCACTTTGTGAACTTGTCGATGGCGGCGCATAAGTACTCAAAGCCCCGACAGCTCGGGAAGGGGCCGAGGATGTCGAGCCCTGCACCGAAAAATGGCCGTGGATAAAGGGATCGTCTGGAGAGCTTGAGCTGGCTGGTGTATCTGTTTGGAATGGAACTGGCACGCTTCACACTTGGTTACTTGTGCAGTTGCATCCTGGAGGGCTGTCGGCCAGAAGAAACATTGCCGGAAAGCTTTGCCGGCAAGTGCTCTGGCGCCAATGTGGTGACCACATATGCCTCCATGTATCTCTGCCAACAGCTTCATCCATCTTCCCCGAATACACTTCAATTTCACACCGTTGAGTCTTCTTCTACATGCGGTATCTTTGTCGACAAACCGGGTACATACTTGACCGCCGGGCTACTCTTTCCGCTTCTTCCTGCTCTTCGGGAAGTTCTCCTGTCTGAAGGAAATGGACAATCTGCTGCGCCCATGTTGGAGCTTGTGGCTCGACAACAAGGACTAAAGGCACATCTGCTGCTGCGGGAACATCAGCTTCTACGGCAAGAGCCTGTGGCTCTGCCGGAGCTAGATGCTCCCCGACAAGCTTGCCGGAGCAAGACTTGTCGGGAGCGTCTGCTTCAACGAAACAAACCACAGGGTGCAGCCGAGCAGGTGCTCCTCAAAGACTGTTGGTGTTGATCTTGGGGACCTTTGCAACGACGGCTTCGGGAAGCTCCGTCGGAAAGTAGTCACCAGAGGCCAACTTCCTCTTCTTGCCCTGTCCTGTTGATGGTGTTACGGTTGGTTGAGTCAGCTTGAGCACAAAGATCCCTGGTTCCACAGGTAAATTAAGCGCAGCGCACTTTGACAAGCCGTCAGCAATATCATTCTGAGCTCTTGGAACATGTTCCATTTGCAGGCCGTCAAAGTGCTCTTCTAGCTTCGTCACTTCATCGACGTAGGCTTCCATCAACGGACTCGGTAATCTTTGTTCACTTGGCGGACTGACGAGTTGCGAGTCACCCCGACAATAAGCTTCTTGATCCCAAGGTCCACTGCGATCCCGAGACCGGCAAGCAAACCTTCATACTCTGCAGTATTGTTTGTCGCTTGCTCCTTGGGAAAGTGCATCCGACGACGACGATTTGAGGTGCTCTCCGTGGGTGCGATAAGCAGCACGCTGGCACCGGCGCCTTTGCGGCGAGAAGGCACCATCAAAGTACATCAGCCCACTCTTTGCTGGCTTCTTTGACGGGAATGCTCGTCTCCTAATCTCTTCATCCGGGCGCTACGCCCATTCTCGCTATGAACTCGCCAAGGCTCGCTTTGGATAGTTGATGTGCTTTCAAACTTGAGACCAAAGCTTGACAGCTCCAAAGGCCCACTCGACAATCCTGCCTGCCGCACGGATTCTGCATTATCCTCTTGAGGAAAGCGAGTGACAAGCTGTGATCTCATGTGCTTGGAAGTAATGGCGCAGCTTTCTCGAGGCCATGAGGAGGCCGAAAAGCAATTTCGCACACCGCAGTACTCTTGACTCCAGCCCCTTGCGTGAGGGAGTCGATAAAGTAGACTGGGCGCCAGACCATCCTTTTCTCGCATCTGCTCATGCATCTTCGCGGACTCGTCCTTGTCGGGACCAGAGCTTGTCGGCGAAGCCCCTCGCTTGTCGCTGGACGTGCTTGCCGCGTTGATTCTTTGGCTCAAATCATCCGCCTCCCTCTCCACCACTAACGCAGCACTAACCACTTGATTGGTCGCCGCTATATATAGCAAGCAACTTCTCTTGTGGCTTAGGTGCGACAAGTGTTGGAGTGGAGGACAGTATCTCTTTAAGTCTCGCAGCGCAGCCTCCGCTTCGGGAGTCCATTTTACTGGACCCGCCTTTTTCAAAATCTTGAAAAATGGCAGGGCGCGCTCAGCAGACCTAGAAATAAACCTGCTGAGAGCAGCCACGCAATCGGCAAGCCTTCATACATCCTTGACGCGCTTCGGTGCTTCAATCTGCTCAATGGCCTTGATCTTGTTGGGATTAGCTTCAATCCCCCGCTGTGACACGAAGAACCCGAGAAGCTTGCCGGAAGGGACTGCAAACACGCACTTCTCGGGTTTGAGCTTGAGGTTGATCTTGCGCAGATTTGCAAAGGTCTCGTCCAAATCTTGGACCAAAGTTGCTTTGTCCTTGCTCTTGACCACTATGTCATCCATGTAGGCTTCTACATTTCTGTGCATTTGCGGCTCAAAAGCGTCATGGACTACCTTTGCAAATGTCGAACCAGCATTCTTCAAACCGAAAGGCATCCGTATGAAACAGTACGTGCCACATGGTGTGTTGAATGCGGTCTTCTCTTCATCTTCTTCAGCCATGAAGATATGATGGTATCCTGAGTATGCATCAAGAAACGAAAGCAAATCACATCCGGCCGTGGAGTCAACAATCTGGTCAATGCGCGGCAAGGGAAATGGATCTTTGGGACAAGCTTTATTAACATCCGTGAAGTCAATACAAAGTCTCCATTTCCCATTTGCCTTGTGCACGACTACAGGATTGGCCAACCACGTTGGATGGAGCACTCCTCTGACAAGGCCTCCTACTTCCAGTTTCTTGATCTCTTCGGCTATGAATTCTTGGCGCTCCACTGCTTGCTTTCTGACTTTTTGTTTGACGGGTCGCGCATGAGGACAAACGGCCAGGCGGTGCTCAATCACTTTCCTGGGAACACCGGGGATATCAGACGGTTGCCATGCAAACACGTCCACATTCGCCCGCAGGAAAGCAACGAGCGCCGCTTCTTCCTATTTGGGGTCGAGAGGCAATCGATGGTGAAGGTACCACCAGCGCCGTCCTCCTTGGCGGGCACCTTCTTGGTCTTGGCGGAGCCACCATCTTCTTGCACTTGCCGGTGGAGCTCGATGGAAAGGCCTCGACGGTAGCGCAAAGACTCAAGAGGCGCGCTTGCCGGAGTGAGCATCGAGCCCTTGCCGGACTTGGACTTGGTCTTCTTCCCCGGAGCTTCAGCGGCAAGTGTTGGGCAGTCTGTCGCGGCTGCATCCCGGTAGATCTTGTCGGCACAGATAAGGGCATCCTTCTTGTCGCCAGGATGAGATGACGCTTATCGGGCCTGGCATCTTGAGTAGGTTGTAGGCATAGTGAGAGGCTGCCATGAACTTGGCGAGTGCCGGACGGCCAAGTATCCCATTGTAAGGTAATGGGAAATCGGCGACGCCAAACGTAACTCCTCTCGATCCTGAAGTTTAGCTCGCTGCCAAATGTGACCGCAACGTAATCTTCCCTTCGCTTGCTCCTTCCGGATTGATTCCTTGAAGGTACCGGTCTCTTCGAGCTCATTGTCGTGGATTTGAAGCTTCCGGAGCACCGCGGAGGAGATCAGATTCAAGCCGCCCGCCGTCAACTAACATTTTGTGACCTTGAGGTTGCGGATGGTTGGGGAGACCAACATCGGCAAGCACCCGACCGCAGATTATGCGATCGTGGTGGTCCTCAATATCAAAAATGATAGGTGTGCTGGACCACTTCAGAGGCTTGCGCGACTCACGGATGGTTCCGCTGCGTTGACCTCCCGTGATCCATTGCTTGAGTTGGCGGTGGGATGTATGCAGGAAGCACCTCCACAATGCAGAGAACCTCTGTGGCTTTCTGAAACTCCTGCTCATCGGCGTCGTGCGTCCTCCATATCTTCGTCGTCCATCATCATCTTCATCCTTGTCGTGGCCGCTGGGAGGTCGATCTCCTTGTCGCTGCTTGACTTTGCCACAAGGCGTCCTCCCGGCCGGGCGTTTCTTGCTTGCTCCCCAAGCACCTTCTGGGCCTTCTCCTTGTCGCGCCGCTCGTACTCAGCTTTCGCTGCTTTCGACAAGCCGCTCGACTTTCTTGCAGCCTACGGAGGTCGTGGCCCTTGGTGCGGTGGATCTTGCAATACCGCTTGCGGAGCCGCCTGCTTGTCGCCGCCGCCACCGACCGGTGGTTGGCGTCGGCAACCTCCTTGCCGGAGCCACCAGCCTTGGCGTTCTTGTCGCCGCCTCCGTTGCCGGACTGCTCGACAGCCATCACTTCTCTGCTTTTCTTCTTCCTGTTGCCTCGCCGCCGGCCCTTCTTTGCCGGGGCGGTGTCATTACTGTCAGATCCTGCTTCTGCATTCTCTCCTGGGAGTCTCCTCCCTTTCTCGGCCACAAGACACTTGTCGCCAAGGCGCACAGCTCATCGATGTCCTTGACTTTGCACATCGCCATCTCCTCCTCATCCTGCGGTTCCGCACATTTTGATGAAATGCGCTGATCACCGCGGGCAGGGTGGACGTCTAGGATGTTGTAGTGCACACGGCTGAATCTCTCGAATGAACTTGGCGCATGGACTCTCCTTCCTTCGGGCGGCAGGTGAAGGTCGCCTTCTTGGCCATGAGGTTTGTGGCCACCGTGAAGGCGCCAACAAACCGATGGCACAGATCTGCCCAGGAGGATATGGAGCTGTCCGGCAAGTGCATGAGCCAAGATCTCGACGTTGGGCTTGAGCACGAAGCGGAAGTAGTTGGCGAGGATCTTGTCGTCCCGCCCCCGCAGCTCGCACCGCGATGGTGTAGATGCCGAGGAACTCCGACGGGTGCGTCCGCCATCATACTTCTCCGCACGTCTGGTTTGAAGTTTTTCCGGCTGGGCCTTTGGACTTGCCGCAGCTCACGAGTGAACGCAGGGCAACCTACCGCGTCTGACAAGTCGCCTGGCCCCTCCGGGCGCGTGCAAGTCAACAGAAGGCCCAGCGGCAGCTTGTCGGATTGACGTCGCGCTTCTCTTCGGGCGCCGATGCGAAGTTCGAGCATCCTCTTGTTGTCGCTCATGAAGAACTTGGCGCTGATCGCGGCGAAGTTCGCGATCCGGCAACGCAGTGGAGTCGCTGTTGAGGTGGATCCGGTGAGTCGGCGATCTTGGCCTTCTTGGCGGAGAGTGCACGGTGGTTGCACCTCCGACAGTCTGCCGCCACCGGCTCGTGCCTTGTCGTCTCGCCGGCAACGATGGCGTTGGTTATCATGAGCGTCGCCGCTGGCAAAGCCGATGAGGCTCGATAGTGGCCCTCCACTCGTCGACCTTTTGTCGGCTGTTGGAGGGTAGTCGAGAGCGCTTGAGCTCTCGCCAGAGCTTCTGCTGGAGTAGTAGGCGGCATTGGAGAACGGTGCGAGGAGCGGGACACACTCGGACTTCTAACCGCGTTAGAAGGAGCAGCGCCCCGTCCGGGCGACCGTATCTCGCTCGCGCCAGCATGTTGGCGCGCATGCCGTCTTGAGGGTCTCGATTCAATCTAACGATATGCCAGGAACGCCATGACGTTGTTGGTCTCGCGTCTCTGAGATGGACGCGGGGATGCGCGGACGCCGAGGTCTGCGCGGTGCCTTGTCCTTGGACTTGGCAACGTCGCGAGCACCTTCGCCGGCGCCGTTTCCTCCACCAGCGCCCGCACCACCACCCGCTTGCTGCGGTGAGGGTGGGTACGACGCGACGGCTTCTGCTGCCGCCAAGCCTTCTTCTTCGGTGGCATGTTGAGGAAGATGTTGATGACGCCGCTGCGCGTGAACGCGCTGGAACGGATTCACACGGCCTCGACGCTTCTACCGCGCGCCAGAGATGTCGGGAGGCTGATCGTACTCCACGGACACCTATGGGGCCCGGGCGAGCAGGCCCCTTTGTGGTTCGGAGGGGGCGGAGGTCGCACGAAGAGCGGATCGAGGCGATGCACACGAAGCGGTTTACCCAGCTTCGGAGCTCTCCGGAGAGATAAAACTCCCATCGCTGCTTGTTTGATCTATTGTGTTCTTGCTAGGGAGCAATGCGAGCTACAAAACCTAGCGTGAGTGTATCTAGTCTATGGCGGTCGGATGAACTGAACCTTGCGAAGACGCGAATCAACCCTTTCACGTTGCACTCGGGCCTCCTTTTATATGCTCAAAGGTTATTCCGGCAGGTGGCAACATAGGCGGGGGTACGAATGTAAAAACAGGGGTTGGTACACCTACTTGAACAGTGTACAGTGCAAAATACCTAACTCTGACGGCAAGGGACAAAAGCAATAAATGCCCGTCGTTGTCGCCCAAACAGTGTAAAAGAGACCGTCAGGTGCGCCTCCGCTCGCCACGATGGCGAGCCTGTCAGCGCCGCTCATCGCTGCTCTCCGCTGGCTGCACAGCTGCTCGACACGCGCCCACGGAACGGTCCCATGGCGACACGTCGCTGGGTGAGCTGGAGCGGAGACGGAGAGAAGTTGCATGCCGCGGCAAGCGCCTTGCCGCGGCCGAATCCTTGTCGCGCTCCGGGCCTTCCCGGCAAGCTCCTCTTGCCGGGGCCTTGTCTTCGTGGTGCTCGAGTGGTTTTCCCGACAAGCTCCTCTTGTCGGGACCTTGTCTTCTCAATCTAATACTTTGTTCTTGAATGGCTCCAAGGGAGCCACGGAGGAGATTGGCGGTGACGAGGCAAACGTTGCCGCCGGGTGCTGCAACTGTCCGTGCACGAGTACGGGATACTAGGGTACCCCTACTCTAGTACACCGACACCTAATCTCCCTCGGGAGGGCTGATCTGGAGTCCGTTCGGGGCTCCGGAGAGGGGGATTTGTCGCCGTCGTCATCATCAACCATCCTCCATCACCAATTTCATGATGCTCACCGCCGTGCGTGAGTAATTGCATCGTAGGCTTGCTGGACGGTGATGGGTTGGATGAGATTTATCATGTAATCGAGTTAGTTTTGTTAGGGTTTGATCCCTAGTATCCATTATGTTTTGAGATTGATGTTGCTATGACTTTGCTATGCATAATGCTTGTCACTAGGGCCCGAGTGCCATGATTTCAGATCTGAACCTATTATGTTTTCATGAATATATGTGTGTTCTTGATCCTATCTTGCAAGTCTTCTGATCACCTACTATGTGTTATGATCCGCAACCCTCAAGTGACAATAATCGGGACCACTCGGTGATGACCATAGTTTGAGGAGTTCATGTGTTCACTATGTGCTAATGCTTTGTTCCGGTTCTCTATTAAAAGGAGGCCTTAATATCCCTTAGTTTCCAATAGGACCCCGCTGCCACGGGAGGGTAGGACAAAAGATGTCATGCAAGTTCTTTTCCATAAGCTCGTATGACTATATACGGAATACATGCCTACATTATATTGATGAACTGGAGCTAGTTCTGTGTCACCCTATGTTGTAACTGTTACATGATGAACCACATCTGGCATAATTATCCATCGCTAATCCGGTGCCTACGAGTTTTCCATATACTGGTTTACGCTTATTTTCTTTTCCGTTGCTACTGTTATCATCACTACAAAAATACTGAAAACATTACTTTTGTTGTCTTTACTTTGTTACCATTACCACCACTATCATATTACTTTGCTACTAAACACTTTGCTGCAGATACTAAGTTTCCAGGTGTGGTTGAATTGACAACTCAGCTGCTAATACTTGAGAATATTCTTTGGCTCCTTGTGTCGAATCAACAAATTTGGGTTGAATACTCTACCCTCGAAAACTGCTATGCGATCCCCTATACTTGTGGGTTATCAAGACGTTTTTCAAGGCCATGCTGCCGGGAGCATAGCTCTATTCTTTGAGTCACTTGGGATTTATATCTGCTGGACACTATGAAGAACTTGAAAGACGCTAAGACAAGAATTTATCCCTCTACTACGAGGGGAGGTAAGGAACTGCCATCTAGCTCTGCACTTGATTCACCTTCTGTTATGAGTAAGCTAGCGACACCTAAACCTGTTTCTGCTATTCGTTCTGATATGTCGCATGTTATTGATGATGCCACTTCTGCTATGCATGATACTTATGATGAAATTACTTCTATGCTTGATACTACTGTGCCTCTTGGTGAAGTTCTAGATGAGCAAATTTCTAGGTCTAGAGAAAGAGAAATTATTGAAACTAAACAAGATGATATTAGTGATGATGATATTATGCCTGCTATTCCTGAGGGTTATCTTTTTAATGTTGAATCTACTGAAGCTATTCTTGCTTGTCAGGATAGTCTTGAACATAAGAGGTTGCTAGTTAAATGGAGTAAAGAATCTTTTAGAGGTAGGATGAGACCCGACCTTGCTTTTGCTACTTCACCTATCTGTGTTCCCGATCAGGATTATTATGATTTTTCTGTTGATCCAGATATAATTACCTTGGTTGAATCTGATCCTTTTTATGGCTATGAATCTGAAACTATTGTGGCACATCTTCGTAAGTTAGATGATATAGCTGCCCTGTTTACTAATAATGAGAGATCGCGCTACCTTTATTTACTCAAAATATTTCCGTTCTCATTAAAGGGTGATGCTAAGATATGGTTTAATTCTCTTGATCCTAGTTGTGTGCAAAGTCCCTGTGATATGATTTATTACTTCTACGCTAAATATTTCCTTGATCATAAGAAACAAGCTGCTTTGAGGGATATATATAATTTTGTGCAAATTGAAGAAGATAGTCTCCCACAAGCTTGGGGGAGGCTTCTCAAGTTACTTAATGCTTTGCCTGATCATCCTCTTAAGAAACATGAAATATTTGATATCTTTTATAATGGACTAACTGATGCTTCCAGAGATTACCTGGATAGTTGTGCTGGTTCATTTTTCAGGGAAAGAACACCAGATGAAGCTGAAATTTTATTGAATAATATGTTGACAAATGAAAATAATTGGGCACCTCCTGAGCCAACTCCCGAGCCAGCTCCTGAGCCACCATCGAGCCTATTCCTAAACCAACTCAAGAAGAGAGGTGTTCTATTTCTCGATCCAAGATATGCAAGAGGCAAAGAAATCTATG
The DNA here is from genome assembly GCA_021605145.1 of Aegilops bicornis. Taxonomy (NCBI): domain Eukaryota; kingdom Viridiplantae; phylum Streptophyta; class Magnoliopsida; order Poales; family Poaceae; genus Aegilops; species Aegilops bicornis. Next base: position 327,310,624 of record CM038674.1, on the reverse strand, counting down.
AAAGAAAAAGGTATTAAAGCTGAAGATGTTAAGAATTTACCTCCTATTGAAGAAATACATGGTCTTAATTTACCGCCTATTGAAGAAGTATATGATCTCAATTACTTATTTCATCAAGAACCTCCCAATATCCCGACACAGTACTAAAGGTAAATTCTCTCTATAGATATGATAAAGTCAAGTCCCTCCTACTAAAATTGCTAGTCAGTGCTTGGATGAGTTTGATGACTTTATGTTTAAGCAAGATGACTTTAATGCTTATTTTGGTAGACAATTAAAACAGAATACCCTTATGATTAAACGGTTGAGTAATTATATGGCTGATATTAGAGGTGAACCTAAACTTGTGAGCAAACATGCTTCTATGGTTACCACTCAAGTAGAACAAGTACTTAAAGCTCAGAAAGAAGTGCTTGATGAAATGAATAGTAAGAAAAATGATTATGCTGTTAGAGTGGCTACTAGAACTGGTAGAATGACTCAGGAACCTTTGTATCCTGAAGGCCACCCTAAGAGAATCAAGCAAGATTCTCAGAGAAATAATATTGATGTACCTAGTTCTTCCAAGAGGAAGAAAAAGAAAAATGATAGGACTGTGCAAACTTCTAGTGAACCTATTGTTGAACCACCTGATAATCCAAATGATATCTCTATGGCTAATGCTGAAACACAATCTGGTAACTAACATGAACCTAGTGAAAATGTTAATGATAATGTTCATAATGATGCTCAACCTAGTAATGATAATGATGTAGAAGTTGAACCTGCTGTTGATCTTGATAACCCACAATCAAAGAATTAACGTTATGATAAAAGAGACTTCGTTGCTAGGAAGCATGGTAAAGAAAGAGAACCATGGGTTCAGAAACCCATGCCTTTTCCTCCCAAACCATCCAAGAAAAAGGATGATGAGGATTTTGAGCGCTTTCTTGAAATGATTAGACCTATCTTTTATGTATGCGATTAATCGATGTGCTCAAAACAAATCCTTATGCTAAGTATATGAAAGATATCATAACAAATAAAAGAAAGATACCTGCAGCTGAAATTTCCACCATGCTTGCTAATTATACTTTTAAGGGTGGAATACCAAAGAAACTTGGAGATCTAGGAGTACCTACTATACCATGCTCCATTAAAACAAATTATGTTAAAACTGCTTTATGTGATCTTGGAGCCGGTGTTAGTGTTATGCCTCTCTCTTTATATCATAGACTTGACTTGAATAAGTTGACACCTACTGAAATATCTTTGGATATGGCTGATAAATCAACTGCTATACCTGTCGGTATTTGTGAGGATGTGCCTGTTGTGGTTGCAAACATTACTATTTTAACGGACTTTGTTATTATTTATATTCCCGAGGATGACAGTATGTCTATTATTCTTGGAAGACCTTTCCTTAATACTGCAGGGGCTGTTATTGATTGTAACAAAGGCAATGTCACTTTTCATGTTAATGGTAATGAGCATACGGTACACTTTCCGAGGAAACAACCTCAAGTTTATAGTATCAACTCTATTCGAAAAATTCCATCGATTATATTTGGAGGTTTTGAATTTCCTCTCCCTACTGTCAAGAAGAAATATGATATACTTATTATTGGGGATCTCCATATCCCCGTTGAGGTAACATAGTGTTATTCGAAATTTCTTCGGTTTCATGTTAATCGGAATGAGTTTGTTAACAAGACTTGATCAACCTTGTTAGTGGATTCCTTTTGATGAGCATGAGATGGATGAAACTAGAAGCACAACCTTCTGTACCCTCTTTATATTTTTTGTTCTTTAGTAGAAATAAAGTAAAAATAGTATTTTTCTCAGATGTTTCTGATTTATTCGTGCAATATAAAAATATCCCAAAAATAAAAGTTCTCGTAATGCCATGCCAATTTAATATGATTTTTCGGGAATATTTGAGGATTTATCGTGCAAAAATTACATGGGAGCTGCCACTGCCACGAGGGTGGAGGGCACGCCCTACCCCCCTGGGCGCGCCCCCTGCCTCGTGGGCACACGGTGGCCCTCCTCCACTTATCCCTGCACCCATCTTCTTCCTCTGTCTCACACAAACCCGAAAAACCAACTCAAGCACGAGTTCCAGCCCCCGTTGCTGTGATTTTTGATCTCCTTGCTTAAAGCACCTCTCGCAAAACTGCTTGGGGAGATTGTTCCTTGGTATGTGACTCCTCCATTGGTCAAATTAGTTTTTGTTCTAGTGCCTTATTCTTTGCAAATTTGTGCTGCATAGGTGACCATGTTCTTGAGCTTGCATGTCAAATTTATATGGTTCCAAGTAGTTCTAATGCTTGATATATGCTCTAGGCACTTGTATGAGTAGTTGCTATCAGTTTTTTTTTGATAGAAAGACTGTCAGGGAACCCCTTACAGTATAATTGGTGCAACAAACTCAAATTGCAAGTACCATGCCTTGAACCTGGGTGGGTGGGAAGGCATCAGCCCCTTCCCACCACTAGGCTATGCCTTAGTTGCTATCAGTTTTATTGAAGTTGGTTCGCTTTTGTTTGAAGTTACTAAAAAAATTCAGAATTATTTTTCAGAGGAAACAATATGCTTAGGAGGATGTTCCAAGGTGGTTCTTCAAGGAAGCAAGGTCCTGTGCTTGCAATGCGTGATGGTGACGAGGAACCACCAACAGACGCCTCCCGTGAGGCTCGTGGAATGGCCTTCGGAAAATTTTATGAATCAAGTGGGAATTAAAGAAGAATTCTACGCATATTTGCGTAATGCCAGTCTTGAGGACTTTGAAGTCGATAAATGCCCCAAAGATCGTTACCTCACAAGTTCATTTGTGGGGAGGTTTGATTTTCATCTTCGGCGTAATTCTCCTTCACCATGTTTGACCTTTATGACAAATCTTATACCATGGACTTAGAAGATTTTACTTCTGCATGCAAACTTCCATCTTGGGGTAGTATCAGGGATCCCCCTAAATCTGAATATAGAGACTTTCTTGCTAGAATAACTGTGGGGGAATCTAGAGATATAGCACAGGCCACTATAGGGAGCATTCACTTTCCTGCTATACATTATTTTGCTCTCTTCGTTGGTAGATGCATAAATGCTAAGGATGAAGCATGTCACATGTGTGCCCCTGATCTCAGCATTCTCGGAAGTGTTGTGTTAGGGTACCAATCTTATCATATGGGAGCCATTGTAGCTCGTAGGTTGCATCATAATAGACGTAACGGAGATTTCTTTGGAGGAATTTATGCAACTCGTTTAGCTAATTTTCTTGATGTAAACATTCGTGCGGGTGATATGGAGTTACCCCCTTCTTATTTAGATCTTGATTCTATGTTTTCCCACCAGTTCATTGAGAGGACTGTACCACCTTTCCAGTATCGTCTAATCTTTAAGAAACGACATGTTGTCCGTGTTACTCTTCCTGCTCCTGCCTTCTTTGATTTTCAGACGAGAGGAAAATATATTATTACCAAAGAGGAGGCAGATGAGTACGAGAGGAGAGCGGAGGTAGCTCGACGCCATGCTGCTGCTCAGGAGGCGGTAGCCACTGCATCGCAGTACGACCCCAACTACACCTACGGGTATCATCCAGGCTATCCCTGGCAATAGACCAACTCAGGCCAAAAGCCTAAGCTTGGGGGAGTACGTATTTCCCACCGACAGTACATTCATGTTCACGCACACTCATTGCTAGATGTCGGTGCTCATACTCTTCCACTGTAATATCCATGCTAGTTTATTTTCTTTCTTCTTGTGTGTTTGATAAACCTTAAGAAAAAACAAAAAAATTAGTAGTAGTTTATTTTTCCTGTTGCAGTAGTAGTAGTAATTAAAAAGAAAACCCAAAAAAATATTTCCCGTTCTTCTTTTGCTTGTTGGGACCTTTCCCGTGTAAATAGTTTTTATTTCTTTTCCTTTCTTTGGGGGTCGAGAAGACCATATTGAAAATGCTTAGTGGCTCTCATATGCATGTTTGTTTATCTAACTTAGAGTCCATATTACTTGTCTTCTCTCTTGAGTTGAATGCTTGCAGATTCCAGCTTAGTCCAATGCACGTGCACTCTTATTATTATACACACCGTTCGGTCATGCAAGTGAAAGGCAATAATGATGATATATGATGGACTTATTGGGATGAGAAAAGCTGGTATGAACTCGACCTCTCTTGTTTTTGTAAATATGATGATTCATCGTTCTGATTCAGCTATTATGAAGTAAACATATTTGCAATGACATTTAGAGATTATAGTTGCTTGTGCCATGCTTGATTAGCTATGAGTTATAATGGTTTACCTTATGCGTGCCAACATGCTATTAGAATGATTATGATATGGTATGATGGGATGGTATCCTCCTTTAAATGAATTGAGTGACTCGACTTGGCACATGTTCACGCATGTAGTTGAATCAAATCAACATAGCCTTCATGATATTTATGTTCATGGTGGATTATATCCTACTCATGCTTATATTCGGTGTAAATTAATTTTAATGCATGTTTACGACAGTTGTCGCTCTCTCAGTTGGCCGCTTCCCAGTCTTTTGCTAGCCTTCACCTGTACTAAGTGGGAATACTGCTTGTGCATACAAACTCCTTAAACCCCAAAGTTGTTCCATATGAGTCCACTCTACCTTCCTATATGCGATATCTACCTGCCGTTCCAAGTAAATTTGTATGTGCCAAACTCCAAACCTTCAAATGAAATTCTGTTTTGTATGCTCGAGCAGCTCATGTGCAACTAGGGCTGCCTATATCTTCCATGCTAGGTGGGTTATTCTCAAGAGGAGTGGACTCCGCTCCTCATTCACGAGAAAGGGCGAATCGGGATGCCCAGTGCCATGATTCAAAAAGATCAAAGCAAATCAAAATAATTAAATAAAACTCCCCTTGGGACCCGTTGAATGTTGGAGGCACTCGTTGTTTCGAGCAATCCATGGATTGATGCTTGTGGAGGAAGGGGAGTATAAACCTTTACCATTCTGTTTGGGAACTGCCTATAATGCATGTAGTATGGAAGATACAGACCATCTCATAGTTGTTGCGTTGACGGTGAAAGTATGCCGCTCAAAATATAATTTATCTCTATTTCAAAACCGAGCTCTGGCCCCTCTACAAATCCCTGCTTCCCTCCGTGAAGGGCCTATCCATTTACTTTTATGTTGAGTCATCACCCTTCTTATTAAAAAGCACCCGCTGGAGAGCACACTTTCGTTTGCATTCATTATAATTGGTTTATATTGGGTATGACTTGACTGGATCTCTTTTACCATGAATTAAAATGTTTAGTCAGTCCTTGATCTTTAAAGGTGCTCTGCATTTATGTTTTGCGGTCTCGTAAAGGGCTAGCGAGATACCATTTTGTTATATCATTTTATGATTATTTTGAGAAATTGTTGTCATCCGAGTTTTATTATTATGGCTCGCTAGCTGATTATGCTATTGATATGAGTAATTGTGAGACCTATGTGTTATTGTGAGTATGGCTAGTTCATAATAATTGCTGAAACTTGAATGCTGACTTTTCATGTTTACAACAACAAGAGCAAACAGAGTTTGTAAAAGTTTTTCTTTTTCTCTTTCAGTTTGTCAACTGAATTGCTTGAGGACAAGCAAGGGTTTAAGCTTGGGGGAGTTGATACGTCTCCATCAAATCTACTTTTCCAAACACTTTTGCCCTTGTTTTGGACTCTAACTTGTATGATTTGAATGGAACTAACCCGGACTGACGCTGTTTTCAGCAGAATTGCCATGATGTTGTTTTATGTGCAGAAAACAAAAGTTCTCGAAATGACCTGAAACTCCACGGAATATCTTAGAATAAATAATAAAAAATCCTCGCCAAAGATGAAGACCAGGGGGCCCACACCCTGTGGGCGCGCCCCCTACCTCTTGGTCCCCCTGGATGCCCTCCGACGCCAACTCCAACTCCATATATTGGCTTTCGGGGAGAAAAAAATCAGAGAGAAAGTTTCATCGCGTTTTACGATACGGAGCCGCCGCCAAGCCCTAATCTCTCTCGGGAGGGCTGATTTGGAGTCCGTTCGGGGCTCCGGAGAGGGGATTCGTCACCATCGTCATCATCAACCATCCTCCATCACCAATTTCATGATGCTCACCACAGCGTGAGTAATTGCATCGTAGGCTTGCTGGACGGTGATGGGTTGGATGAGATTTATCATGTAATCGAGTTAGTTTTGTTAGGGTTTGATCCCTAGTATCCATTATGTTCTGAGATTGATGTTGCTATGACTTTGCTATGCTTAATGCCTGTCACGAGGGCCCGAGTGCCATGATTTCAGATCTGAACCTATTATGTTTTCATGAATATATGTGTGTTCTTGATACTATCTTGCAAGTCTATAGTCACCTACTATGTGTTATGATCCGGCAACCCCGAAGTGACAATAATCGGGACCACTCCCGGTGATGACCATAGTTTGAGGAGTTCATGTATTCACTATGTGCTAATGCTTTGTTCGGTTCTCTATTAAAAGGAGGCATTAATATCCCTTAGTTTCCAGTAGGACCCAGCTGCCACGGGAGGGTAGGACAAAAGATGTCATGCAAGTTCTTTTCCATAAGCACGTATGACTATATACGGAATACATGCCTACATTATATTGATGAACTGGAGCTAGTTCTGTGTCACCCTATGTTGTAACTGTTACATGATGAACCACATCCGGCATAATTATCCATCGCTAATCCGGTGCCTACGAGTTTTCCATATACTGGTTTACGCTTATTTACTTTTCCGTTGCTACTGTTATCATCACTACAAAAATACCAAAAACATTACTTTTCTGTCTTTACTTTGTTACCGTTACCAAAACTATCATATTAATTTGATTCTAAACACTTTGCTGCAGATACTATGTTTCAATGTGTGGTTGAATTGACTACTCAGCTGCTAATACTTGAGAATATTCTTTGGCTCCCCTTGTGTCGAATCAACAAATTTGGGTTGAATACTCTACCCTCGAAAACTGTTGCGATCCCCTATACTTGTGGGTTATCAGTCATCTGCCAGGGATAGGTTTTTTAGTGAGTTTAGTAGGTCGCCCATGGGCGAGTGTTGGAAGACATCTGCGGCGCTGAACTTGAATATCGATAACCGATCGAGTTCGGTATCCGTGGGCTCGCAGGGTTCAGAACTCGACATCGGAGACGAGTCCGGGGTTCCGTTGATGCAGATATCGTATGAAGTGGAATTTGCGTGCGGCTCGAACGCCGCAGAATCGGTAGCCCCTGTGATAGGGTCGAGCTTCCCATCTTCGGACGACTTGATCTGCTCTGAATCTAAGGCCAGAGCTGCAACAGGAGCTATCTCCTGGATGCGGCCTGATGACAGGTTTAAGCCATGTTCATCGGGGCGACGGGGAGCGGTTGTCGCGGTCTCGAATCCATCGAAGATCAAGTCTCCACGGACGTCCGCAACGTAGTTCAAGCTTCCGAATCTGACCTGATGGCCAGGGGCATAGCTGTCGATCTGCTCCAGATGCCCAAGCGAGTTGGCCCGCGGTATGAAGCCGCCGAATACGAAGATCTGTCCGGGGAGGAAGGTTTCTCCCTGGACAATGTCAATTCTGATGATTGAAGGGGCCATCGAGCCCTTTGCCGACAGCATAGTGGAACTCTCAATGAAAGCACCAATGTCGGTGTCAAAACTGGCGGATCTTGGGTAGGGGGTCCCGAACTGTGTCTCTAGGATCGATGGTAACAGGAGACAGGGGACACGATGTTTACCCAGGTTCGGGCCCTCTCTATGGAGGTAATACCCTACTTCCTGCTAGATTGATCTTGATGAATATGAGTGTTACAAGAGTTGATCTACCACAAGATCGTAATGGCTAAAACCTAGAAGTCTAGCCTATGTGAATATAGTAATGAGTATCTCTATCCGGACTACGCTCTCCGGTTTATATAGACATCGGAGAGATCTAGGGTTACACGGAGTCGGTTACATCAGAGGGAATCTACATAGTCAGTTGCCAAGCTTGCCTTCCACGCCAAGTCGAGTCCAATCCGGACACGTGCATGCCTTCGGTCTTCATGTCTTCACAGCCCATCAGTCCGGCCCACGGATAACAGGCCGGACGCCCGAGGACCCCTTAGTCCAAGACTCCCTCAATCGTCGTGTCCTCCTCTCCCCCGAGCACTATGGCGGCCTCGGCCTCGCCCCCTCCCTCTTCCTCTCGCAGCGGGGTCCGCAACCATGAGCTCCTGAGGAGGGGGGACGCGCTGTCGAGCAGAGGCCCTCATCGCTGCCATTGGAGCGCCGACCCGCGCCCTCTCACCATGACGAAGAGAAGGAAGGAATCAGGCTAGAAGGAGATGAAGGCTGAAGGATGCTATCCCTCTTCCCTTTTATAAATGGGCGGGGCCGGGGCTCGGCCCCAACCTAAGGGCGGCCGCCCCAGTCGACCAAGCCGGCCACCAGAGGCACAGGGAATCAGGACCGACCTGCTGCTCCAATCAGCGACGGCCCAGCTTCCCACCTTGGCGTTAAGGCACGTGCCCTTTGTATCCACCACCTACCCTCCCTGGGGCATGAAGGGCACGTGGCGGACGGGCCGGAATCGAGAAGACAAGTGAGGTGACCATTTTCCACCCCATGATCATGGGGCACGGGCGCCTTGAAGGCCACGACCCAAGTCCACTTTGTAAATGAGACGCGCCCCTGCGGCTTCCTCCTTTTTATGGGGGAAGACGTGGGCCGCCTCTTTACTATTCACCACGACGTGATGCAAGCGTGCTGCAACCGCTCCATGCATGACCCCCACGTCGCACACTCAATGCGGGTCGGGGGAAAGCGCAATTGGTGAAGGGATTACTGCAGTAAAACTCTGCCACGCGTGCCCGCGCACCGTTCTGGGCCTGGCCCAACAATGCTTCGCGCTTATGTGTGGCCCAGGCCCGGGGGCTCCTATCGGTGTACAAAATTAGGGGCCTTTTTTTACCCCTTTACTTGTGCGCGAGCAGTTGTAGCCGCGCCCACGTCCATGCTTGGCGGAGCAGAGGAAGCAAAGATACAAGACTGCCAGGGCAGTGCTCAAGCTGGAGGCGCAAAGAGCAAAGGGACAAGATGGATTTCCCCCGGCAAGAGCCTTGCCGAGGGAACTTGCCCAACACCAGCAAGGCCGCCACCCTTGAGCCTAAGAGTTCCGACACCATCGACAACATTGGGACCAAGGCTCAGGAGGTGCCTGCATGGTGGCATGCAGATCTTTGTGAAGACCAGAAGCCTGCAAGACTAGATAAGAACCCGAAGACAAAGACCCCAGGCAAGACCCTTGACGGGGATGCCCACGAGACCCCGGCAGGACCCTAGCCGGGACCCCGGCAAGACCCTTGTCAGGTACATTTGCAGGGCCGCGGCCAGGTCCGCACCTTCCAAGGTTTCGCTGCCCCGCGCCCATTCTGACATGGCGGCCAGCCCACCAACTAGGTGGGCGCCTGCGTGGCAGCATGCAACTTCTAGGCCAACTAGCCAAGCACATGCATGGTGGCATGCAGATCTTCGTGAAGACCCCGCCATCAAGACTACCAAGAGCCGCCACCAATGGCGTTGCATGCCTTGTCAGCATGGACGCGCGCGCAGCGAGGCGAGGCGGCGACGGACGGGACGAGCCTTGTTGCCGTCCCCAATAAAGCAAGAGGACGCATAGGAGGCGCATTAAATGCGTTTATCCTATGATGTCAGGAGATAAACTTGTACACTGTAGATACTTTCCACCTCCTGTGTGCCGCTCTGGCAACCCCTTTGACATATAAAAGGAGGCCCGAGGCGTACTGAGGAAGGATTCGGACTTTTTGGACTGGGCATGCACTGTAGCTAGTTCAAGAACTCAAGAACACCAAATATACACCAAAGCAGGACTAGGGTATTATGCATCGCTTGCGGCCCGAACCTGGGTAAAAAACCTCGTGTTAATGTTCTAGACCCGCTCTTTGCACAGCTCTACGCCCCACCAACCGTAGTAGGGATTCCCTGTGATCCCATTGGTGTCGTCCCTGAGCCCCGACAGTAAAGTTTCGTGGCATTTGGACTCCGTATGATATTGATTTCCTGCTATGTAAAAACATGCAGAAAACAGCAACTGGCACTTGGCACTATGTCAATAGGTTATTACCAAAAAATGATATAAATGACTATAAAATGATTATAAAACATCCAAGATTGATAATATAACAGCATGTAACAAGCAAAAATTATAGATACGTTGGAGACGTATCAATTGTTTGTTGGGATGCCTGAGTATTGATGTCTTTATGTCAAATTATAGAATATTGCTTTGAATCACTCATGTCTTAATATTCATGACATGATTATATTATATGATAAAGATTATGCTAGGTAGCATTCCACATCAAAAATTATCTTTTTTATCATTTACCTACTCGAGCACGAGCAAGAATTAACCTTGGAGATGCTGATATGTCCCCGTCGTATCTATATTTTTTTATTGTTCATGCCAATATTCTACAACTTTGATATACTTTTGGCAACATTTTATATTATTTTTAGGACTAACAAATTGATCCAGTGCCCAGTGCCAGTTCCTGTTTGTTGCATGTTTTTTGTTTCGCAAAATATCCATACAAAACAAAGTCCAAACGGGATAAAACTTTAGGGAGATTTATTTTGGAATGCTTGCGATTTTTGGGAAAAATAATTAACGCGAGAGGATGCCCGAGGGGGCCACAAGCTCGACGGGCGCGCCCCCTACACTGGGCGTGCCTAGAGGGCTTGTGGCCACCCTGTAAGGCGGTTGGTGCCCTTATTTCGCCGCAAGAAAGATAATATCCGGATAAAAATCGTGTTAAAATGTCAAGCCAATCGGAGTCATGGTTCTTCGGGAATTTAAGAAACAAAGAAAGGCCAGAAACAGGGTCGAAGAAACAGAAGGAAACAAAGGGAGAGATCCAATCTCGGAGGGAGAGACCATGGAGGCCAGAGACCAGAGGGAGAACCTCTCCCCATCTAGGGGGGAGTCCATGGAGGAGAAATCACAAGGGGGAGACTCTCTCCCCCTCTCTGTTGGTGGCGCCGGAGTGCCGCCGGGGGAACCACCGCTGCGGTGATCGTCTTCATCAACATCACCGTCTTCATCACCTTCCTTATCTCTTTTCGGCGGTCCACTCTCCCGCACCCCGCTGTAATCCCCTACTTGAACATGGTGCTTTATGCCACATATTATTATCCAATGATGTGTTGTCGTCCTATGATGTTTGAGTAGATCTCTTTTGTTATTTGGGTTGATTGATGATTTTGATTGGTTTGAGTTGTATGTTTTATTATTGGTGCTGTCCTATGGTGCTCTTCGTGTAGCGCAAGCGTGAGGGGTCCGCGCTGTAGGGTTTGCAACATGTTCATGATTCGCTTATGGTGGGTGGTGTGAGTAACAGAAGCACAGACCTGAGTAAGTAGCTTGTTTGCGTATGGGAGTAAAGAGGACCTGATACTTTAATGCTATGGCTGGGTTTTACCTTAATGATCTTTAGTAGCTGCGGATGCTTGCTAGAGTTCCAATCATAAGTGTGTATGATCCAAGGTGAGAAAGTATCTTAGCTTATGCCTCTCCCTCATATGAAATTGCAATGACGACGACCGATCTTGTTAACAATTGCCTAGGACAATTCCGCACACCGATCCATCATTATTCCAGACTCGCTATTTATAATATATAGTAATATATTCTAACTTTATGATAACAGCACCTATTTTTATATTTTAGTTCTCCGATATCATGCAAAGCTATCCTCTTCATACCCACAATGTAGTTTTATTTCTCGTTTCCAGATGGAAGCAAACGTTCGGTGTACGTAGAGTCGTATCTGTGGCAAATAGGACTTGAGAGAATATTGATATTACCTTTAGCTCCTTATGGGTTCGACACTCCATGCTTATCACTTCCACCTTTGGAAGTTGCTATGATGATTCGTTGCACTTGGGGATTATCAAGCTCTTTTCTGGCACTGTTGCCGGGGAGCAATAGCGTGGGGTTCATATTCTCGTGTGTGCTTGTTTGCTTTTCACTAAGTAGATTTTGTTTTCCCTTCTATTTTTGTTTTCTTTAGTTGTGGGTGAAACATACAATTTTTTTTTACTTGCCTCTTATGCCTAAAAACTTTTTCAAAAAGAGAAGTGCTTGGAAGGTTATGCATTGGAGAAGTGAGGGTCGGCCTTGAACACTTGTGTTCATGCTCATGGAAACAATGTAGAATTTTTCATGGAAGTTTCTCAAAAATAATCATCCATCCCGAGGCTTTGTTTGTACTTGCGAAATCAAGTGAGGCTCATGGAAACAAGGTTTGATCGATCATGTACGAATGAAGCTAAGACATGATCAATCGATCGCCTGCTTCTTGACCTTCATCGCGAGGTGGCAACAACGGCAAGCCGTCCCGAGGAGTCTGGACTGCATCGGTGAGTAGCTGGCAAATGGGATCCACGTATGACATGGCAGTCAATAATTTGGTCATAGTCAAATATCCCAGCCTTCACATGCCATGTCACCAAATCCACTTCAAAACCTCCTCAAGGTTTATTTAGACCATCATCACTTTAGTACAGGGTATTGATTTCATGGATAGGTTCCAACTCGGGGCCTATACTGTGATGCAAGTTGTAGTAACCAACTACGTCAGCTCTATCACACTTATTTTTACGTCCATTAATTTAATTAAACAAGGCTATGTACTAAGATGTGATAGTTGTTTTTCTTTTGAGTTGAAGATGCATTTTTATTCGAGGAGTTCATGGTGTATTACGTGTTATAAACTCCCTCAGTCCCCAACTACTTGTCGCACAAAAAACAGAGATTGATGTTGATACGTCTCCAACGTATCTATAATTTTTTATTGTTCCATGCTATTATATTATTTGTTTTGGATGTTTTATATGCATTAATATGCTATTTTATATTATTTTTGGGACTAACCTATTAACCTAGAGCCCAGTGTCAGTTTTTGTTTTTTCCTTGTTTTAGAATTTAGCAGAAAAGGAATACCAAACGGAGTCCAAACAGAATAAAACCTTCGCGGTGAATTTTCTTGGACTAGAAGACACCCAGGAGACTTGGAGTGCAAGTCAGAAGAGCCACGCGGCGGCCACAAGGGTGGAGGGCGCGACCCCCTACCTTGTGGGCCCCTCGATGACCCCCTGACCTAGATCTTCCTCCTATATATTCACATATATTCCCAAACCACCAGAAGTATCCACGAAAACACTTTTCCACCGCCGCAACCTTCTGTTCCCATCGAGATCCCATCTAGGGGCCTTTTCCGGCATCCTGCCGGAGGGGGATTCAATCACGGAGGGCTTCTACATCAACTCTATTGCCCTTCCGATGAAGCGTGAGTAGTTTACCTCAGACCTACGGGTCCATAGCTAGTAGCTAGATGGCTTCTTCTCTCTCTTTGATTCTCAATACCATGTTCTCCTCGATGTTCTCGGAGATCTATCTGATGTAATCTTCTTTTACGGTGTGTTTGTCGAGATCCGATGAATTGTGGATTTATGATCACCTTATCTATGAATATTATTTGAATCTTCTCTGAATTCTTTTATGCATGATTTGGTATCTTTGTAATTCTCTTCGAACTATCGGTTTGGTTTGGCCAACTAGATTGGTTTTTCTTGCAATGGGAGAAGTGCTTAGCTTTGGGTTCAATCTTGCGGTGTCCTTTCCTAGTGATAGTAGGGGAAGCCAGGCACATATTGTATTGGTGCCATCGAGGATAAAAGATGGGGTTTACATCATATTTCTTGAGTTTATTCCTCTACATTATGTCATCTTACTTAATGTGTTACTATGTTCTTCATGAACTTAATACTCTAGATGCAGGCAAGAGTCGGTCGATGTGTGTAGTAATAGTAGTAGATGCAGAATAGTTTCGATCTACTTGATATGGACGTGATGCCTATATTTCATAATCATTTCCTTAGATATCGTCATAACTTTCCGCTTTTCTATCAATTGCTCGACAATAATTTGCTCACCCACCGTATTATTTGCTATCTTGAGAGAAGCCTCTAGTGAAACCTATGGCCCCCGGGTCTTTTTTCCATCATATAAGTATCCCATCTACTATTTTCCATCATAGAAGTTTCCGATCTACTATTTTGCAATCATTTACTTTCCGATCTATAAACTAAAAACCCAAAAATATTTACTTTATCGTTTGTTTAGTTTCATATATCTCTATCACATCTCACTTTTCGCGTTGGGTGCAAGTTGTTTGATTGTTTGTGCAGGTACTGGTGATTTGTGCGTTCTCTCCTAGTGGACTAATACCTTGGTTCTCTAACTGAGTGAAATAATTCTCTCTACTTTGTTGTGTCACCCTTTTCTCTTCAAGGGAAAAAGCAACACAAGCTCAAGAAGTAGCAGATGTATCTAGAAGTAAAAATACATCTAGATCTACCCATTTCTAGAACAAGTATTTCGATCGTTGCTATAATTGTGCGTGCTCCTGGACGATCCCTGCATCAAGGAAAATCAATCAAATAAACTTCTTATTTGTTGCCTTATGTACTTGTGTTTTTTGCAGAAATGGTCCACGTGGCTTCTTGTTGTATCTTGCCGGAAAATAATCGATTGATAGGTTGGGTCATTTTCCATTGATCTCTCTTTCTCCTGATCCTGAGCGTGTAAAACCATGTTTTTATAGGTAATTATTTGTTGTCACCATGTATTAGGTGCTGGTCACCGATGCGCTCCTCTTCTAGGTGCCGCAGGGCAGAAGCCCGCCTTGCTCAACCCACTAGCGTTGTCACGAACACACAAGTCGGACTCGTGTTTGTTCTGAAGTGAAGTGCGAGTATTGTCCACAAAATTACAAGTCGATGCATGAGGGGCTAAATTCAGACTCATGTTTGTTTGGAAGAGAAGCACATACATTGTTTGCGGAAATATAAGTCGGTGAGGAAGGGGCTCGCGAAAAGTGACGTGCTAGAGTGCAATGATCAACCAACAATTATAGTGGCAATGAAGACAAGTGACAACATGGATTGTTTGCTAGATGCCTGCTAGGTGTGATGACTTATTTTTCTCCCGCTGCAACGCACGGGCCCATTTGCTAGTAGACCCCTAAGGAAGGGGTGAATGGGAAAACCCAAGCCTCGTAAGAGGAAGGGGACAAAACATACCCTCTCTTCCTTGCATGCAGCGGGGAATTTCTCTGCGAGGGCTTCACTGTTAGTGGAAGTTAATCCCGGACGGGTGGAAACGAGATCTGGAGTGGGAAGATATCCTTGTGTCTCGAGCCTCCTATGTTGAAGATGGGAGACTGTGCAGCTCCCGCAGTCACTAGGAAGAGGACCATTGGGGCGGCAGGAGGGGCTTGAAGCGCTTGCCATTCCCTCCCGAATTTTCTGGCATCCTGGTTTCTTGATTTGGGATAAGTTGCCCGTCGCACTCCTGGCCTATTTAATAAGACTTTCCCCTGTCCCTAAGGGGCATTTCTGTAAAAGATTGTTAGACCGTCCGCCTCCTTTTGGTGCATGGGAACCAATGGCTGTCATTAATCCGACGTGAGAATTGATGATATGGGCCCTACGACGGCTCGGTGGATTGAGAAAGTTATCAGGACCGAACTACGCTCAGTCGGACATAGAGAGGAGGGAAGAACTCGAGCGGCAAGCCGGAGACTTCGGACTTGTAAATACTTCCGGGATCGTGAGACACCGGCGTTGGAGGCTATTTCGGGGGCTACTGAGGGAGTCTTGGACTAGGGGTCCTCGGGCTGCCGGCCTATCTCTCATGGGCCGGACAGGTGGGCGGCCCTACAATTGCTAGAAGGCTGAACTATGGGGCGATTCTGTATTTGGAGAGGAGATCTTTGATTCCTTGGTGTGTCCTCCAAGTCAAGATCAGAATAATCGACGTGATTATTCCATCATTGTAACCGATCATGTGTAACCCTAGTGTCTATATCAACCATAGGGTTTAGTCCATAGAGGCTAGAACAACAACCACCATCCTACTCACCTAGGGTTTAGTTCATCTGATCTCATGGTAGATCGACTCTGTAATCATCGTATACACTTCAATATAATCAAGCAGGATGTAGGGTTTTACCTCTTAGAGAGGACCCAAACCTGGGTAAACAATGTGTCATTCATCCCTTGTTCCCCATTGATCCAATATCCATAGCTCGGGACCCCCTACCCGAGATCCACCGGTTTTGACACTGACACCCCGCTCGCCAGATCCACACCACCACCTACCCACCACCGGGCAGCCACCCTCCGCTCCTCCACTTCCACCACCAGCTGCTCCTCCCCATGTTACCTAATCTACCAGGAGGCCCCCCTCGACGCCCGACTTCCTCATCCTGCGCGGCAACATGATGGATTCAGGAGGCGGCTTCCATTCTCTCTCGGTGGAAGAGGTGCGCATGGAGATGTGCCGGCAGCGGATACAGAGCACCATGAGGCTTCCCAGGCCAACAGGGATTCGGTGCAGCATTGAGGTTTCGGAGGAGGAATTGACAAGGGCATTTCTGGAGACAACACTTCGACCGACGAGATTATTGCACGGACGCGGGCGGAACCAAGCTCGCCATCTCTAGAGCAGCGGCCAAATGGAAGGCCTTTTGGTTGCTTCAATCGCCGCGCCTTTGATGGGAAGCTGTAGATTTCCTGTGCAAGAGCTAAGGCCAGGTCTGTGGGGAGGGGAAAAGATGCCCTCATGTACATCAATGAGCTCGTCTGATTCGGGAGAGGATGTGCTCGTTGGCTCAGTCAGATGTGTGTTGGCCGGGGAGAATCAACAGGGTTTGGTGGAAACAGATGCGATGGTCAGGATGTCGGCGGCTAGGAGGGCTCTATTCGGGCCTTCAGCATCCTCGCCGCTGCTGCATCTTGAGGATTCACCCTTACCGAGCCTGCTGAATCGCCGCCACCGCCGTGGAATAGAGGATTTTCAAATTCGAGGGGACGTCATAAGTGGGATTTGGAAAAGTGGCTCCAACCACTGTGATGAAGTACTTTGTAATGAAGACACCTCCGTGAAGCGTTCTTGCATTACCCCGGTTCCTAGGGTTGCAGCCTCGCAGAAGCAGCCACTCCCCCCCCCCCCCCCACACACGCACATTTTGGTAGCGACTCACACCCCTCTGCCGCCATCAACTACTCCCCAGCTACACCCCATCACCTACACTTCAATGAAAAAAATCATGCTAGATATGGGGGCGGGTGCTAGGGGAAGAGAGAGAGGGCCTAGAGGGAAGTTTCGTGGCTCCCAAGGTGGTGATCATCAGCAACCGCCGCAGTTCCCACCGCCTGCGGGACATCCTGGGGTGCAATTCGGCTTCAACACAGGCTCGGTTTCCAGGGACCGCCACCCCCTTAGGGATTCCCTCAGTTTCCAGGAGATGTGATCCCCCTAACCAGCACGGTAATTGGACAATGCAACCGATCCAGGGCATACCCCAATGGTAGAATCAGGATTTTGGGTACCCACCAACTCAACATCAACATATTGGGCAAGGGCAGCAGCAGTTCTTCCCTGGTCAGTCACAACAATCCCAGTAACAGACTCAGCAATCACATCAACTATAGGCAAACCAGAAGAGCAATAGGAACAATCTTGTGAAGCAAAAAACTAAGCAACTTGTTGATTCTACAGGTAGTCAAGTGACTGCTCCTAAAACCAATGAGCCTGCCCCTGTTTCTCTACCTAAGGTTGATGATTATGCTGATGTAGTTTGCTACAATTGTGGTGACCCTGGTCATCACAAGGCTGCTTGCTTAGTGCCGAAATATTCTTCATCTGTAAGAGTATTGAACATCAGGTTAGTGTATGCCCTACTAGCACTACAAAAAAATACACTTTCGTGATGATACGTGTTTGTCATAGTAGGTCACATTTTTTGTCATGCATGTACATCCATGACGAATTATGACAGAATCAAGATAGTCATACTTGTGCTGTCGTAGAAATGTTACATGCCATTACCAAAATTATCATCACGGAAGTGTCCACTTCCATGACGATAAACCGCGCGTCATAGAAGTGCTTTCGTCAAGGGTGACCGACATGTGGCATCCAGCGTAACGGGACGCCGTTAAGATATTGGGTCCGGTTTGGATCCGATAACCCGTTAATAGCCCGGACCAATGGGAATTTTCCACGTGTAAAATTCTCATTGGCCGGAGGAAACACGTGTCGGCTCAACGTTCGGACAGATGTCATCCACTCATTGGACAGGAGGCACCTATGATAAGTCGACATGTGGCACTGCCCAATAGAGGCCCATTCCGATGAAAAGGCCGGCCCGTTTGACTTGTTCAAAAGGTAACGGGCCAGACCACGGAAAGCCTGTTAACGGCCTGTTCGTATATAGCCCATTTACGGCCCGCTTACTGATACGTCTCCAACGCATCTATAATTTTTGATTGTTACATGCTATTATATTATCTATTTTGGATGTTTATGGGCTTTATTATACACTTTTATATTATTTTTGGGACTAACCTATTAACTGGAGGCCCAACCCAAATTGTTGTTTTCTTGCCTATTTCAGTGTTTCGAAGAAAAGGAATATCAAACGGAGTCCAAACGGAATGAAACCTTCGGGAGAGATATTTTTGGAACGGAAGCAATCCAGGAGACTTGGAGTGGACGTCAGGGAAGCTTCAAGGTGGCCACGAGGCAGGGAGGCGCGCCCTTACAGGTGCGCCCCACCCTCGTGGGCCCCTCGTGGCTCCCGACCGACTTCTTTCGCCTATATATATCCATATACCCTAAAAACATCCGGGAGCAGAATAGATCGGGAGTTCCACCGCCGCAAGCCTCTGTAGGCACCAAAAACCAATCGGGGCCCTGTTTCGGCACCCTGACGGAGGGGGGATCCCTCACCGGTGGCCATCTTCATCATCCTGACGCTCTCCATGATGAGGAGGGAGTAGTTCACCCTCGCGGCTGAGGGTATGTACCAGTAGCTATGTGTTTTACCTATTTCTCTCTCTCGTGTTCTTGATTTGGCACGATCTTGATGTACCGCGAGATTTGCTATTATAGTTGGATCTTATGATGTTTCTCCCCCTCTACTCTCTTGTAATGGATTGAGTTTTCCCTTTGAAGTTATCTTATCGGATTAAGTCTTTAAGGATTTGAGAACACTTTATGTATGTCTTGCATGTGCTTATTTGTGGTGACAATGGGATATTCACGTGATCTACTTGATGTATGTTTTGGTGATCAACTTGCGGGTTCCATCAAATTGTGAACTTATGCATAGGGGTTGGCACATGTTTTCATCTTGACTCTCCGGTAGAAACTTTGGGGCACTCTTTGAAGTACTTTGTGTTGGTTGAATAGATGAATCTGATATTGTGTGATGCATATCGTATAATCATACCCACGGATACTTGAGGTGACATTGGAGTATCTAGGTGACATTAGGGTTTTGGTTGATTTGTGTCTTAAGGTGTTATTCTTGTACGAACTCTATGATAGACCAAACGGAAAGAATAGCTTTGTGTTATTTTACTAAGGACTCTTGAATAGATCGATCCGAAATAATAACTTTGAGGTGGTTTCGTACCCTACAATTGTTGGAAATATGCCCTAGAGGCAATAATAAAAGGATTATTATTATATTTCCTTGTTCATGATAATTGTCTTTTATTCATGCTATAATTGTATTATCCGGAAATCGTAATACACGTGTGAATACATAGACCACAACATGTCCCTAGTGAGCCTCTAGTTGACTAGCTCGTCGATCAACAAATAGTCATGGTTTCCTGACTATGGACATTGGATGTCATCGATAACGGGATCACATCATTAGGAGAATGATGTGATGGACAAGACCCAATCCTAAGCATAGCACAAGATCGTGTAG
Organism: Aegilops bicornis; assembly: GCA_021605145.1. Taxonomy (NCBI): domain Eukaryota; kingdom Viridiplantae; phylum Streptophyta; class Magnoliopsida; order Poales; family Poaceae; genus Aegilops; species Aegilops bicornis. The sequence continues at coordinate 327,290,775 of CM038674.1, read as the reverse complement.
TTTGTTTGCTAGAGCTTTTCCAATGTCAAGTATCTTTTCCTTAGACCATGAGATCGTGTAACTCCCGGATACCGTAGGAGTGCTTTGGGTGTACCAAACGTCACAACGTAACTGGGTGACTATAAAGGTATACTACGGGTATCTCCGAAAGTATCTGTTGGGTTGACACAGATCGAGACTGGGATTTGTCACTCCATATGACGGAGAGGTATCTCTGGGCCCACTTAGTAATGCATCATCATAATGAGCTCAAAGTGACCAAGTGTCTGGTCACGGGATCATGCATTACGATACGAGTAAAGTGACTTGCCGGTAACGAGATTGAACGAGGTATTGGGATACCGAGGATCGAATCTCGGCAAGTAACGCATCAATCGACAAAGGGAATTGTATACGGGGTTGCTTGAATCCTCGACATCGTGGTTCATCCGATGAGATCATCGAGGAGCATGTGGGAGCCAACATGGGTATCCAGATCCCGATGTTGGTAATTGACCGTAGAGTCGTCTCAGTCATGTCTACGTGTCTCCCGAACCCGTAGGGTCTACACACTGAAGGTTCGGTGACGCTAGGGTTATTAGGAAGACTTGTATGTGATTACCGAATGTTGTTCGGAGTCCCGGATAAGATCCCGGAAACCAGGAGGAGTTCCGGAATGGTCCGGAGGTGAAGATTTATATATGGGAAATTGTCATACGGTCACCGGAAAGGTTCGGGGGCATATCGGTATTGTACCGGGGCCACCGGAGGGGTTCCAGGGGTCCACCGGGAGGGGCCACCTCTCTCGGAGGGCTTCATGGGCCGTAGTGGGCAGGGAAACAGCCCCTGGAGGGCTGGCGCATCCCCCCCTTGGGCCCATGCGCCTAGGGTTGGGGGGGGGGGAACCCTAGTGGGGGCGCCCCCTTGCTTGGGGCAAGCCCTCCCTTGGCCGCCCCTCTAGATCTCATCTAGAGGGGCCGCCCTTCCCCTTCCCCTATAAATAGAGGCGAGGGAGGCTACACACAACATCCAAGGCGCAGCCCCTCCCCTCCCCAACACCTCTCCTCCTCCGTTAAGAGCTTGGCGAAGCCCTGCCGGAGTACTACCTCTCCACCACCACCACGCTGTCGTGCTGCTGCTGGAGCTCTCTTCTTCAACCTCTCCCTCCACCTTGCTGGATCAAGGCGCGGAAGGCGTCTGCGCTCCGTACGTGTGTTGAACACGGAGGTGCTGTCCGTTCAGCACTAGGATCATCGGTGATTTGGATCACGACGAGTACAACTCCCTCAACCCCGTTCTCTTGAACGCTTCCGCTCGCGGTCTACAAAGGTATGTAGATGCACTCCTTTCTCTCGTTGCTAGATGAACTCATAGATTGATCTTGGTGAAAGCGTAGAAATTTTTTATTTTCTGCAACGTTCCCCAACAGCGGCATCATGAGCTAGGGCTATGCGTTTCTCTTTGCACGAGTAGAACACAAATCTGTTGTGGGCGTTGATGTTGTCAACTTTCTTGCCACTACTAGTCTTATTTTGCTTCAGCGGTATTGTGGGATGAAGCGGCCCGGACCGACCTTACACGTACTCTTACGTGAGACAGTTTCCACCGACTGACATGCACTAGTTGCATAAGGTGGCTAGCGGGTGTCTGTCTCTCCCACTTTAGTTGGAGCGGATTCGATAAAAAGGGTCCTTATGAAGGGTAAATAGAAGTTGACAAATAAATTGTGGCTTTTTCGTAGGTAAGAAAACATTCTTGCTAGAACCCTATTGCAGCCACGTAAAAGATGCAACAACATTAGAGGACGTCTAACTTGTTTTTGCAGCAATTGCCTTGTGATGTGATATGGCCAAAAGTTGTGATGAATGATGAATGATATATTGTGATGTATTAGATCATGTTCTTGTAATAGGAATCACGACTTGCATGTCGATGAGTATGACAACCGACATGAGCCATAGGAGTTGTCTTAATTATTGTATGACCTGCGTGTCAATGATTTAACGCCATGTAATTACTTTAATTTATTGCTAAACCATTAACTATAGTAGTAGAAGTAATAGTTGGCGAGCAACTTCATGGAGACACGATGATGGAGATCATGATGATGGAGATCATGGTGTCATGCCGGTGACGAAGATGATCATGGAGCCTCAAGATGGAGATCAAAGGAGCTATATGATATTGGCCATATCATGTCACTACTATTTGATTGCATGTGATGTTTATCATGTTTTTGCATCTTGTTTACTTAGACCAAGGTAGTAAATAAGATGATCCTCATTATAATTTCAAGAAAGTGTTCCCCTCTAACGTGCGCCGTTATGCGACAGTTTGTTGTTTCGAAGCACCACGTGATGATCGGGTGTGATAGATTCTAACGTTCACATACAACGGGTGTAAGACAGATTTACACATGCAAAACACTTAGGTTAACTTGACGATCCTAGCATGTATAGACATGGCCTCGGAACACAGAGACCGAAAGGTCGAACATGAGTCATATGGAAGATACGATCAACATGGAGATGTTCACCGATGATGACTAGTCCGTCTCACGTGATGATCGGACACGGCCTAGTCGACTCGGATCATGTAACAATTAGATGACTAGAGGGATGTCTAATCTGAGTGGGAGTTCATTAAATAATTTGATTAGATGAACTTAATTATCATGAACTTAGTCTAAAATCTTTGCAAAAATGTCTTGTAGATCAAATGTCCAACGCTCATGTCAACATGAACTTCAACGCGTTCCTAGAGAAAACCAAGTTTGAAAGATGATGGCAGCAACTATACGGATCGGGTCCGGAACACGAGGATCATCCTCATAGCTGCCAAGAAAGCATATGTCCTAGAAGGACCGCTAGGTGAAGCACCCATCCCAGAGAACCAAGACGTTATGAATGCTTGGCGATCAGCGTCGATGATTACTCCCTCGTTCAGTGTGGCATGCTTTACAGCTTAGAACCGGGGCTCCAAAAGTGTTTTGAGCAACACGGAGCATATGAGATGTTCGAGGAGCTGAAAATGGTTTTCCAAGCTCACACCCCTGTTGAGAGATATGAAGTCTCCGACAAGTTCTATAGTTGTAAGATGGAGGGAAATAGTTCTGTCAGTGAGCACATACTCAAAATGTCTGGGTTGCACAACCGCCTGTCCCAGCTGGATATTAACCTCCGGACGAGGCGGTCATTGATGAGAATCCTTGATCGCTCCCACCGAGCTACAAGAGCTTTGTGGTGAACTACAATATGCAGGGGATGGTGAAAACTATTCTGAAGTATTTTCAATGCTTTGAAGTCAGCAGAGGTAGAAATCAAAAGGAACATCAAGTGTTGATGGTCAATAAAACCACCAAGTTCAAGAAAGGCAAGGGTAAGAAGAACTTCAAGAAGGACGGCAAGGATGTTGCTGCGCTTAAGCCGATTCTTGGGAAGAAGTCAAAGAATGGACCCAAGCCTGAGACCGAGTGCTTTTATTGCAAAGGGAAGGGTCACTGGAAGCGGAACTGCCCCAAATACTTAGCGGACAAGAAGGCCGGCAACACTAAAGGTATATGTGATATACATGTAATTGATGTGTACCTTACCAGTGCTCGTAGTAGCTCCCCGGGTATTTGATACCGTCTTTGTTGCTCATATTTGTAACTCAAAGCGGAGTTGCGGAATAAGCGGAGGCTGGCGAAGGCGACGAGGTGACGATCTTGGCGTCGGGAATGGTTCCAAGGTCGATGTGATCGTCGTCGGCACGCTACCTCTACATTTACCTACGGGATTAGTTTTAAACCTCAATAATTGTTATTTAGTGCCAAGTTTGAGCATGAACATTGTATATGGATCTCGTTTAATACGAGATGGCTACTCATTTAAATCAGAGAATAATGGTTGTTCTATTTATATGAGAGATATGTTTTATGGTCATGCCCGATGGTCAATGGTCTATTCTTAATGAATCTTAACGTGATGTTACACATATTCATAGTGTGAATACCAAAAGATGTAAAGTTGATAACGATAGTCCCACATACTTGTGGCACTTGCCGCCTTTGGTCACATTGGTGTCAAGCGCATGAAGAAGCTCCATCTTGATGGACTTTTAGAGTCTCTCGATTATGAATCATTTGACACATGCGAACCATGACTCATGGGCAAATGACCAAGACTCCGTTCTCTGAACAATGGAGCGAGCAACCAACTTATTGGAAATCATACATCTTGATGTGCGTGGTCCAATGAGCGTTGATGCTCATGGAGGATATCGTTATGTTCTCACTCTCGCGGCGACTTGAGTAGATATGGTATGTCTACTTGATGAAACACAAGTCTGAGACCTTTGAAAAGTTCAAGGAATTTCAGAATGAGGTAGAGAATCAACGCGACCGAAAGATAAAGTTACTACGATCAGATCGTGGAGGAGAATATTGAAGTCAAGAATTTGGTACGCACTTAAGGAAATGTGGAATCGTTTCACAACTCACGCCGCCTGGAACACCTCAGCATAACGGTGTGTCCGAACGTCGTAATCGCACTCTATTGGATATGGTGCGATCTATGATGTCTCTTACCGATTTACCGCTATCATTTTGGGGATACGCACTAGAGACAGCTACATTCACTTTAAATAGGGCTCTGTCTAAATCCGTTGAGACGACACCGTATGAATTATGGTTTGGGAAGAAACCTAAGTTGTCGTTTCTAAAAGTTTGGGGATGCGATGCTTATGTCAAGAAACTTCAACCTGAAAAGCTCGAACCCAAGTCGGAAAAATGCGTCTTCATAGGATACCCTAAGGAAACCATTGGGTATACCTTCTACCTTAGATCCGAAGGCAAGATCTTTGTTGCCAAGAACGGATCCTTTCTACGGAAAAAGAGTTTCTCTCAAAAGGAGTAAGTGGGAGGAAAGTAGAACTTCGATGAAGTACTACCTCTTGAACGAGAAAGTAGTGTAGCTCAGGAAAATGTTCTGTGGTGCCTACACCGATCGGAGAGGAAATTAATGAAGATGATCAAGGTACTTCGGATCAAGTTGCTACCGAACTTCAGAGGTCTACAAGGACACGTTCCACGCCAGAGTGGTATGGCAACCCTGTCCCGGAAATCATGTTGTTAGACAACGGTGAACCTTGAACTATGAAGAAGCATTGGCGCCCAGATTCCAACAAATGGCTTGAAGCCATGCAATCCGAGATAGAATCCATGTATGAAAACAAAGTATGGACTTTGACAGACTTGCCCGATGATCGGCGAGCGATAGAAAACAAATGGATCTTTAAGAAGAAGACGGACGCGGATGGTAATGTTACCATCTATAAAGCTCGACTTGTCACTAAGGGTTATCGGCAAGTTCAAGGGGTTGACTACGATGAGACTTTCTCTCCGTAGCGAAGTGAAGTCCGTCCGAATCATGTTAGCAATTGCCGCATACTATGATTATGAGATATGGCGGATGGACATCAAAACGGCATTCCTTAACAGCTATCTTAAGGAAGAACTGTATATGATGCAGCCGGAAGGTTTTTTCGAACCTAAGAATGCTAACAAGGTATGCAAGCTCCAGCGATCCATTTATGGATTGGTGCAAGCATCTCGGAGTTGGAACATTCGCTTTGATGAGATGATCAAAGCGTTGGGGTTTATGCAGACTTATGGAGAAGCCTGCGTTTACAAGAAAGTGAGTGGGAGCGTTGTAGCATTTCTCATATTATATGTAGATGACATCCTCTTGATGGGAAATGATATTAAGGCCTACTTGAATAAGTGTTTTTCAATGAAGGACCTTGGAGAAGCTGCTTACATATTAGGCATCAAGATCTGTAGGGATAGATCGAGACGCCTCATAGGTCTTTCACAAAGCACATACCTTGATAAGATATTGAAGAAGTTCAATATGGATCAGTCCAAGAAAGGGTTCTTGCACGTATTACAAGGTGTGAGATTGAGCTCGGCTCAATGCCCGACCACGGCAGAAGATAAAGAAGAGATGAGTGTCATCCCTATGCCTCGACCATAGGATCTATTATGTATGCCATGCTGTGTACGGACCTGATGTAAACCTTGCCGTAAGTTTGGTAGGAAGGTATCAAAGTAATCCCGCAAGGAACACCGGAATGACAGCCAAGAATATCCTGAAGCACGAAAAGGACTAAGGATATGTTTTGCTTATGGAGGTGACGAAGAGCTCGTCAGAAGGGTTACGTCGATGCTAGCTTCGACACGCAGATCTGGATGACTCTAAGTCACAAACCGGATACGTGTATATGTTGAATCGTGGAAGCGGTCGTAGTGCGATTGCAAGCGAGAGCATCGTGGCGGGATCTACATGTGAAGCGGAGTACATGGCAGCCTCGGAGGCGCAAGATGAAGCAATATGGATGAAAGAGTTCATCACCGACCTAGGAGTCATACCCAATGCGTCGGGGCCAATCACTCTCTTCTGTGACAACACTGGAGCTATTGCCCTTGCCAAGGAGCCCAGGTTTCACAAGAAGACCAGGCATATCAAGCGTCGTTTCAACTCCATCCGTGAAAATGTTCACGATGGAGACATAGATATTTCCAAAGTACATACGGATCTGAATGTCGCAGAACCATTGACTAAACATCTTCCGCGAGCAAAACATGATCAACACCAGAACTCTATGGGTGTTCGATTCATCACAATGTAACTAGATTATTAACTCTAGTGCAAGTGGGAGACTGTTGGAAATATGCCCTAGAGGCAATAATAAAAGGATTATTATTATATTTCCTTGTTCATGATAATTGTCTTTTATTCATGCTATAATTGTATTATCCGGAAATCGTAATACACGTGTGAATACATAGACCACAACATGTCCCTAGTGAGCCTCTAGTTGACTAGCTCATTGATCAACAGATAGTCATGGTTTCCTGACTATGGACATTGGATGTCATTGATAACGGGATCACATCATTAGGAGAATGATGTGATGGACAAGACCCAATCCTAAGCATAGCACAAGATCGTGTAGTTTGTTTGCTAGAGCTTTTCCAATGTCAAGTATCTTTTCCTTAGACCATGAGATCGTGTAACTCCTGGATACCGTAGGAGTGCTTTGGGTGTACCAAACGTCACAACGTAACTGGGTGACTATAAAGGTATACTATGGGTATCTGCGAAAGTATCTATTGGGTTGACACGGACCGAGACTGGGATTTGTCACTCCGTATGGCGGAGAGGTATCTCTGGGCCCACTCGGTAATGCATCATCATAATGAGCTCAAAGTGATCAAGTGTCTGGTCATGGGATCATGCATTACGGTACGAGTAAAGTGACTTGCCGGTAACGAGATTGAACGAGGTATTGGGATACCGACAATCGAATCTCGGGCAAGTAACGCATCAATCGACAAAGGGAATTGTATACGGGTTGCTTGAATGCTCGACATCGTGGTTCATCCGATGAGATCATCGAGGAGCACGTGGGAGCCAGCATGGGTATCCAGATCCCGCTGTTGGTTATAGACCGGAGAGTCGACTCGGACATGTCTACGTGACACCCGAACCCCAAGGGTCTACACACTAAAGGTTAGGTGAAGCTAGGGATAATAGGAAGACGTGTATGTGATTACCGAATGTTGTTGAGTCCGGATAAGATCCCGGACGTCATGAGGAGTTCAGAATGGTCCGGAGGTGAAGATTTAGATAGGGGAAGTTGTCATACGGTCACCGGAAAGGTTCGGGGGCAGATCAGGAGTGTACCGGGGCCACCGGAAGGGGTCCGGGGTCCATCGGGAGGGGCCACCTCTCTCGGAGGGCCTCATGGGCCGTAGTGGGCAGGGAACCAGCCCCTGGAAGGCTGGGCGCATCCCCCCCTTGGGCCCATGTGCCTAGGGTTGGGGGGGAACCCTAGTGGGGGCGCCCCCCTTGCTTGGGGGGCAAGCCCCCTCCCCTTGGCCCCCCCCTCTAGTTCTCTTCTAGTGGGGGCCGGCCCCCTTCCCCCTTCCCCTATAAATAGAGGGGCGAGGGGAGGGCTGCACACAACATCCAAGGCGCAGCCCCTCCCCTCCCCAACACCTCCCCTCCTCCGTTAAGAGCTTGGCGAAGCCCTGCCGAGAATCTTGCCTCTCAACCACCACCACGCCGTCGTCTTTGCTGCTGGAGCTTCTTCCTCAACCTCTCCCTCCACCTTGCCGGATCAAGGCGCGGGAGACGTCTCCGCACCGTACGTGTGTTGAACGCGGAGGTGCTGTCTGTTCAGCACTAGGATCATCGGTGATTTGGATCACGACGAGTACGACTCCCTCAACCCCGTCCTTTTGAACGCTTCCGCTCGCGATCTACAAAGGTATGTAGATGCACTCCTTTCTCTCGTTGCTAGATGGACTCATAGATTGATCTTGGTGAAAGCGTAGAATTTTTTTATTTTCTGCAACGTTCCCCAACAACAATAATCTCTTCGTTTGTTCTCCGCTATTAGTGACTTTGGAGTGACTCTTTGTTGCATGTTGAGGGATAGTTATATGATACAATTATGTTATTATTGTTGAGAGAACTTGCACTAGTGAAAGTATGAACCCTAGGCCTTGTTTCGAAGCATAGCAATACCGTTTACGCTCACTTTTACCACTTGTTACCTTGCTGTTTCTATATTTTCAGATTACAAAAACCTATATCTATCATCCATATTGCACTTGTATCACCATCTCTTCGCCGAACTAGTGCACCTATACAATTTACCATTGTATTGGGTGTGTTGGGGACACAAGAGACTCTTTGTTATTTGGTTGCAGGGTTGCTTGAGAGAGACCATCTTCATCCTACGCCTCCCACGGATTGATAAACCTTAGGTCATCCACTTGAGGGAATTTGCTATTGTCCTACAAACCTCCGCACTTGGAGGCCCAACAACGTCTACAAGAAGAAGGTTGTGTAGTAGACATCAAGCTCTTTTAAGCGCCGTTCTTGTAGGTGAGTGCTTGAAGGTATATCTTTAGATCTTGCAATCGAATATTTTAGTTTATTGTTTTATCACTAGTTTAGTTTATAAATGAAAACTACAAAAAAATGGAATTGAGTTTGCCTCATATGCTTCATCTTTTTAATGTCTTTCGTGAAAATGATGGGAAGGAAAATTGTGCTCAAGTACTAGAAGAAGAATTACATAGAATGCTTGGCATAAAATATTTGAATAATGAGCATGATTGCAATGTTGTTAGTATGAATTCCTTGAATACCCATGATTCTAATGATATGCAAAGCCACAAGCTTGGGGATGCTATGTTTGATGAAGATGATATTTTTTGCCCCCCATGTTTTGATGAGCAAATTTATTATGACGATAGCATGCCTCCTATTTACGATGGTTATATTGATAAAAGTGGGTTTGGAAGAGTGTCAACTTTAGGAAGTAATGATCCCACAATTTTGTTGGGTGTTGAATCTTATAATATTGATGAAAGTGGATTTGGAGAGGTCATGACTTTATTTAGTGATGAATCCACTATTTCGGAAGAGGTTTCAATTGATTATGATGAGAACAAAGTTGCTACTTATGATGATTATTGTGATGAAAGTTATGTGTAGCATCCCAAATTTTCAATTTGGAATGTTATACATAGAGCATTATTGCATATCATATTTTAGTTGCATTTTTGGCTCGATCCTAGAAATTCTACACAACTCAAGGACCCACGGAGAGAGTTGGGGATTTCGTTATTTTCATAATTGAGTTTTCTCAAATTTTGAAAATAGGATCATTTGATTTTAATTATTTTATCTTCAATTATTTCTATTACAAAAATATGAGAGAGGGAATAAAATGACTTTCCCAAAATAAAGAAAATAATGAGGATTTAATAATAAAATCAAATAAGTGTTTATTTTGGAGTTTTCACCATTTTATTTGAATTTAGGAAAAATGTGCGTTTTTCAAAATTACATTTAGGCCCCAAATAAATGTTCATCTTGTCCGACTTGATTTTACAAGCCGGGGAAAATTTATTTCGGGATTTTTGGAGTCCGTTTAGTATTTCTTTTTATTTCTTTTCTGAGCGGAATTATTTAAAAAACGCATAACCGACCTACGGGCGTGTCCGCCGGGACTCCGCCCGAGGTGGCTTTATAAGCAGGGAGGCCAGCCCGAGGCCAGCCGCCGCCCCCAAAACCCTAAGCGCCGCCCGCCTTGGCCAGCGCCCGCCGCCCAGCGCCTCCTGCACCGCGCCGCCCGCCCAGCGCCGTCGGACCCGCCGCCGCCCCCGCCGAACCCCGCCGCCGCCGCCGAGGTTAGCCGCGCCTCGACTTCCGTGCCTTCGGTTTTTTTAAAAAAACCGAACGGTTTTCTTTGGTTTTTTAGTTTCGGTTTTTTTATTTTTTTTCGGTTCGGTTAAATAGCTAGCGTTCGCTTGTTCGTTAGTTTTAACGAACGTGTTCGTCAGATTAGTTTTAGTTAACGAACGTCCGTTCGTTAACCCGTTCGTCGTTTTTGTTTTTCTCGGATTTAATCCGTGATTTTTCTGATCGCGATTCCTTGTCCGATTTTCGTTTTAGTATAACTTTTCGCTCGTTTATTGGAATCAGGCGATTCAAGCGCCTGGAGTTTCGTCTCGAAACCCTCTTTCTGAATAACCAACTTAAATAAGTTTTTGCTTCTGTAAAATTTGACTTAGATCCAGATTAGTAAAACGGAGCTGTTTTCTTTCGTCGTTTGACTTTCGTTGCTTCGTTTGATTTGATTCTTTTTGCAAAACCGGAGTTCTTAAGTTGAACTTTCTGGTTAGATCTTTTGTCTGAGTTTTACCTATGCATTAGATGAGTACTTATTGTATGCTTGTTTGTTTGTGCGTGATAGAATACGGAGTGCGCCACTGTTACTTGAGTCTCTAGGTTTCGCGGATCATCAGCAAGGCAAGTAACACTTTGATCATACTTTTTTCTACTACCCAGTTTTATTGCATTAGATCAATCCTCAAACATTGCATGATTAGGATCTAATTAAATTGTGGGATGGGAAGCAGATGAGGTAGTACCTATTACCCGATTTATATTCAAACCTTTGGGAGTTACTTATACGTTTGCTTATTATGCCATGCTATGCTAGTAGACGTGGATTGGGTGAGTGTATCCATGACAGATGTGAGATTGTTAAATTAATGGTTTATTTAAGGTGGCAACTTAAACACACATCTGGGTGGATTGAGGCACCTGGTTTCCATCGAGGACTTGCCTGTTTTTATTCGGACCGCCACCGGGCTCAAAGGGATCATGAGATTATTCATGCTAGAAACTTCCGTGTGCAGCCACATGCTACTATGGGCTCTAGTATAGTTGACTAAGTTGTGCGAACTCTTACGGGTAGACTAGGCGATGTAGGGGTTGTAGGTTGGTACGGTCTACCCACATGTAAGGTGCTAGCGCCACGAAAGACTATGTCTCGGTCATCCGTTTCTCAAACACCTTGTAGTGCGAGAAATCAAGCGGAGGAGATCGAGTCTTGTGGGGAAAAGTGCACAAACCTCTGCAGAGTGTATAAACTAATCATGGTTAGCCGTGTCCCCGGTTATGGACATCTTGAGTATCTAGTACTTGGATTATCATGTGAATCTCATCATGTTACTCTAAATAATATTGTTGGGTTGTCAATGAGTACTTTTAATTGGGATTGAGGATGTTGTCAACCATTCTCAATGTTCAACAACCACCATGATAGTTAAATAAATTTATTCCTTTGCAGTAGGGAAAAATTGGCTTTACACAAAAAACTGTAACCATAGAGCTTCCACCAGCCATATATGCATGTAGTATAGGCGTACTCTTTCATTATTCTCTATGTGTTACTTTGCCAGCATATTCCATGTCTTTGGCCCGTTTCGCTGCAACATTTCATGTTGCAGACTTTTCTGCATTTACAGTAAGGTGCTTAGGTCATGGTTCTATACTCGGTGATGCCGTTGGAGTTGATGGACTCGCTTATTCTTCCAAGCCTTCCATTGTTATCGTATTTAGATGGCCTTAAGCCATATTTATTTTGTTAAGTTCTCTCTTGAGACATTCGATGTAATAAGTGTGTGATTGCTACTCTGTTATAAATCCTTCGAGTAGTGTGTGGTGTCAGCATTACTGATCCAGGGATGACACTTGAGCACATAGATCAGACTGTTTGAGGTGGTCGCTACAAAGATGGTATCAGAGCACACGCTGACTGTAGGACACGACCATTAAGCTAAAGCCCTAGATCACTACTCTCTTCTCATTTCTAACTCCTCATCTTTTCTACTCTTTTAGGATGATGGAAGCGAGGATCAAATTCACCCAACGGATGAAGATACACCCTTTGGACGACACACGAAGGAAGTCACTAAGTACTGAACATCGGAATACCAAGCTTCACCGGGACCTACAATTCCACTTTACCCGAAGAAGAGCTGGAAGATTAGAGCTCAAGTTCCGGAAGGACGCTTTGCATCCACGGAGCCCATAGAGTGTGTTTTCAATGCACCAACCTCGAGTGCAGGAAAGAGCATGGCAGCTCACATAACCATGGGACGCATTGGAGAAGTTTACAAAGAAGACCTCAAGGATACTATGTACCAGATTTGCGGGCGCCGAGATGAACAATGGGAGATAGTTGGCACTAAGAAGGATCGATCCATTGCAGCTTTCATCCAGAGTTAAATCAGCACATTCGACGCCAGAGAGAACGGATGTCTTGCGCAGACATGATGGAGTTGAAGACAGCAAAAGCCAAGATTATCGACCTATAAGGAGAACTGAAGGCCACTCGCAAGGACTACATGGAGGAGATTGTAGCTCTAGTGGGACAAAACGACGATCTTAAGGAGAAGATTGAAGAACTCATGGGAAATTCAGCACCCGGAGGAGAAGATGAAAATTGCACCTATCCAGAGAACTACATCATCATCGACGACACCGAATCCGATCCTAGTGATGATGACTTCGAAGATGAAGCTGGAGCAGATATCATGGAGTCTTCATCGGAGCAGTTTTTTTCTAGTTGACCACCATAACAGTAGTAGATTCCCCCATTAAAAATTAGTTTTAGTTCCAGCACTTTGTAACGATAGTTAGACCATTGTATGCCTTTGTTTGAATTGATTGGAGTGATATTGTGTGTCTTTGTCTCATGCGCATATGGGTAGTGTTTTCTCACTAGACCTCATTCTATTCTTAACTCTCGTCTTTTTCTAATAAACCCTCAGATGCCTCCGAGACGCGACCCTGGATTTGTTTTCCCACCGGAGATCACTCAGTTGATTCAAATGAGAATGCCTTGATTCAAATATTGGTATGTAACCAATGCAACAACAACAACAACAACAACCCACCGCCACCACCACCTGTTGACCATTTGACCTGTTTCTTAAGGCTGAATCCGTCGGTGTTTTCCAGTAGCACCGAGCCGATTGTTGCAGATGATTGGCTCCGCAAAGTAGGGAGGAGTTGACCACTGCGGGATGTACAGATGGGGAAAAGGTGAAATTTGCCGACATCGGCTTGAAGGACCCGCATCGGCATGGTGGGAGAATTTTACAGCCCACTTACCCTGTAGACACTATCACATGGGATCGGCCAACAAGCTTTCCGTCGCCCATGTTTCGGCAGGAGCTATGGCCATGAAGAAGCGTGAGTTTTGCAACTTGCGCCAAGGAGGACCAGACGATTCACGGTATGTGGATGACTTTAGCAAGCTAGCACGTTATGCCCCGGATGACGTTACTACGGACGCAGACTAAGGTGAGAAGTTTCTAGAGGGACCGAACGATGAGTTGAACATCTTTGTTGATGGTAGCCACCTTCAATAACTACCAGGAGTTAGTAGATCGTGCTCTTATGATTGAAGGAAGCGGCAGCACATTGACAATCGCAAGAGAAAGTATGGACAGGGAAGTATAACTCGAGCTCGGGAGAAACTTCGCTTTACCCGAAGCCAGGAGGACAATTTCAGCATACTCACGGAGGAGGTAGCTCGCACAACCATAATGGCACCAAGAATGGGAACGGGAATGGAGGAAGCAATGGACAAAACCGCACCAACCCGTCAACACCAACCAAGGTAGACTTGAGCCACATCACTTGTTTTAAGTGTCGTAAGACTGGGCATTATGCAAATGATTGTCCAGAAGCCCAAAATGGTAATGGCAATGGAAGCTCGGGAAAGAAGCCGAACCCTTTCAACAGGGGACAAGTAAACCACGTTACCGTGGAGGAGGTTGAAGCTCAGCCAGACGCAGTAATAGGTAAGTTTTTGGTTAAGACATTTACTGCGTTTGTTCTTTTTGATCCGGTGCATCGCATTCATACATATCAAGGGATTTGTGGATAAGTATAAATTACCAACCCAAGCCCTTAGGTCACCCATGCTAGTAACCTCACCCGGAGCGGAATATATGGCAAGTATATGGTGCGATCGACTGCCATTAAGGATTGGAAACTATGTATTTCCCTCGGACCTAATAGTTTTGGAATCCCAAGGATTGGATGTGTTATTAGGTATGGATTGGTTATCAAAGTACGGAGGGAATATTGATTGCGCCAGTAAGTCGATTTTTCTTACCACCCCAGAAGGAAGGAGAATCAAACATGTATCACGGCATGAGCCAAGGAGAGCACATGTAAATTCCTTATCAGGAGTTGTGCAGGAGGAAGTACCAGTGGTAAGGGATTATCCGGACGTATTTCTGGAAGAGTTGCCAGGCATGCCACCGGACAGAGACATCAAATTTCTGATTGAACTACTGCCAGGCACTACGCCGATATCTAAGAGACCGTATAGGATGCCAGCCCAAGATTTGGAGGAAATTAAGAAGCAGATTAAGGAGTTATTGGATAAAGGTTTTATTCGCCCAAGTTCTTCGCCTTGGGGATCACCAGTACTTCTAGTGGAGAAGAAGGATGGATCTTTAAGAATGGTTGTTGATTATCGAGGATTGAATGAAGTAACCATTAAGAACAAATACCCGTTGCCGATGATCAACGACTTGTTTGACCAATTGCAAGGAGCTAATGTATTTTCCAAGATCGATTTGCGATCAGGATACCATCAGTTGAAGATTCGGGAGCAGGATATACCCAAGACGGCTTTTACCACCAGGTACGGGCTGTATGAGTATACCGTTATGTCATTTGGTTTGACTAACGCCACAGCCTATTTTATGAACATGATGAACAAGGTGTTTATGGAGTTTTTGGATAAGTTTGTCGTGGTATTCATTGACGATATCTTGGTCTACTCAAAGAATGAAGAGGAACATAAGGAGCACTTGCGTTTGGTACTGGAGAAACTCAGAGAACATCAGTTATATGCCAAGTTCAGCAAGTGTGAGTTTTGGTTGAAGGAAGTTGGATTTCTCGTACATGTTATATCCGGAGAAGGTATAGCAATAGACCCCACTAAAGTTGCCACGGTGACAAACTGGGAAGCGCCAACAACAGTTGGAGAGATCCGGAGTTTCCTTGGACTCGCAGGATACTACCGGAGATTCATTGAGAATTTCTCGAGGATTGCGAAGCCTATGACAGAATTATTGAAGAAGGATACCAAGTTTATTTGGACTGAGGAGTGTGAGGCTAGTTTCCAAGAGTTGAAGAAACGTTTGGTTACCTCACCAGTACTAATCCTACCAGATCAAAGCAAGGATTACGAGGTGTATTGTGATGCTTCACGTCGAGGACATGGAGCAGTGCTTATGCAGGAGGGAAGAGTTGTTTCGTATGCTTCATGACAGCTGAAACCTCATGAATTAAACTATGCCACACATGATTTGGAGTTAGCAACCGTAGTGCATGCATTGAAAATATGGAGACATTTCCTCATTGGAAATCATTGTGAGGTGTATACGGATCGCAAGAGTTTGAAGTACATCTTCATGCAGAAGGAGTTAAATCTCAGGCAGAGAAGATGGTTGGAGCTCATCAAGGATTATGATATGAGATTGCATTACCACCCTGGAAAGGCTAACGTGGTAGCACACGCGTTGAGCCGTAAGAGTCATGTTAACATCCTAATGACCGGAGGTTTACCAAAAGAATTAACCGAGGAATTTCGGGAGCTATGTTTGGAAATAGTTCCGTGATGCTATGTAGCAGCGTTGGAGATCCAATCTACTTTGATGGACAAAATCAGAGAAGCTCAAAGGACAGATAAGGAAGTTGCTTCTATTAAGGAGAAGATGAGCAAGGGAAAACCAAAGGGATTTCATGAGGATGAGCACGAAACCTTATGGTTTGGGGACCGCGTTTACGTACCAAGTGATCCGGAGATTCGGAAGTTGATTTTGCAAGAGGCACATGATTTGCCGTATTCGATCCACCCCGGAAATACCAAGATGTATTTGGATTTGAAGGATATTTCGGTGGACCGGAATGAAGAAAGATATCGCATGAGTATGTAGCGATTTGTGATGTGTGTCGAAAAGTGAAAGCGAACATCGAAGCAGGATTGTTACAACCATTGCCTATACCGAATGGAAGTGGGATAAACTAGGCATGGATTTCATCACGGATTGCCCAAGACCCGTTCGAGCTATGACTCGATTTGGGTTGTAGTCGATCGTTTGACGAAGGTAGCTCATTTCATTCCAAAGAAAGACTACCTACAGCAGTGCCAAATTGGCTAAGATATACATGACAAGGATTGTATGCTTGCATGGAGTTCCAAGGAGTATCGTATCAGATAGAGGAACCCAATTCACCTCAAAGTTCTGGAAGCAGTTGCACGAAACTTTGGGAACCAGACTGGAGTTTAGCACAACTTTTCATCCACAGACAGATGGACAAACAGAGAGAGTCAACCAGATCTTAGAGGATATTTTGAGAGCATGTGCTTTGGATTATGGATCAAGTTGGGATGACATCTTGACCTATGCGGAGTTTTCTTTTAACAACAGCTACCAAACCAGTTTGAAGATGGCACCTTCAAGCCTTATGCGGAAGGAGGTGCGTAACCCCGCCTTGTGGGATGAAGTTGGAGACCGCCATTGTTTGGACGGATTTGATTAAGGAGTGCGAATGGAAAGTAAAGTTGATTTGCGATAGGCTCAAGGTAGCCAGTCAAGACAGAAGAGCTATGCAGATTCAAAACGCAAGGAGGCAGAATCTGAAGCCGGAGACAGAGTTTATCTTGAGTATCTCCGCCGAGGAGTTAAGCGTTTTGGTGTTAAAGGAAAATTAGCGCCACGTTTTGTGGGACCATACAAAGTTTTGGAGCGCATGGGAGAAGTTGCGTACAAGTTGGAATTACCCAAAGGTTTGCCAGATGTTCATGATGTGTTTCATGTTTCTCAGTTGAAGAAGTGTCACGCAGGGATGGCTGATATACCACTGAGAGATACTGTGCCACTAGAGGCGATTCAGTTGAATAACGATTTGACCTATGAGGAGAAACCAGTCAGGATTCTCGAGTTTGCCACCGAGTCACCCAGCAAGGTCATTATGTTTTGCAAAGTTCCGTGGAGCCACCTCTCTGAGGATGAAGCCACCTGGGAGTGAGAGGAAGATCTGCTTAAGGACCACCCTCACCTATTTTCTAGCCACCCCGAATCTCGAGGGCGAGATTCATCTTAAGGGGGTAGGTTTGTAACATCCCAAATTTTCAATTTGGAATGTTATACATAGAGTATCATTGCATATCATATTTTTGTTGCATTTTTGGCTCGATCCTAGAAATTCTACACAACTCAATGACCCACGGAGAGAGTTGGGGATTTTGTTATTTTCATAATTGAGTTTTCTCAAATTTTGAAAATAGGATCATTCGATTTTAATTATTTTATCTTCAATTATTTCTATTACAAAAATATGGGAGAGGGAATAAAATGACTTTCCCAAAATAAAGAAATAATGAGGATTTAATAATAAAATCAAATAAGTGTTTATTTTGGAGTTTTCGCCATTTTATTTGAATTTAGGAAAAATGTGAGTTTTTCAAAATTGCATTTAGGCCCCAAATAAATGTTCATCTTGTCCGGCTTGATTTTAGAAGCCGGGGAAATTTTATTTCGGGATTTTTGGAGTCCGTTTAGTATTTCTTTTTATTTCTTTTCTGAGCGGACTTATTTAAAAAACGCGCAACCGACCTACGGGTCGTGTCCGCCGGGACTCCGGCCCGAGGTGGCTTTATAAGCCGGGGGAGGCCAGCCCGAGGCCCGACCGCCATGACCCCCCAAACCCCTAGCGCCTCGCACTGCCCGCCCGCCCGGCCCGCCGCCCCATGGGACCACGCCGCCGCCGCTGACTCACGAGACCACTTGGAGGTTCGCCGCGCCTCGACTTCCGTGCCGTTGATTTTTTTTTAAAAACCGAACGGTTTTCTCCGGTTTTTTTAGTTTCGGTTTTTTTTATTTTTTTGGTTCGGTTAAATAGCTAGCGTTCGCTCGTTCGTTCGTTTTAACGAACGTGTTCGTCAGATTAGTTTTAGTTAACAAACGTCCGTTCGTTATTTGTCGTTTTTCTTTTTCTCGGATTTAATCCGCGATTTTTCTGATCGCGATTCCTGATCCGATTTTCGTTTTAGTATAACTTTTCGCTCGTTTATCGGAATCAGGCGATTCAAGCGCCTGGAGTTTCGTCTCGAAACCCTCTTTCCGAATAACCAACGTAAACAAGTTTTTGCTTCTGTAAAATTTGACTTAGATCCAGATTAGTAAAACAGAGCTGTTTTCTTTCGTCGTTTGACTTTCGTTGCTTCGTTTGATTTGATTCTTTTTGCAAAACCGGAGTTCTTAAGTTGAACTTTCTGGTTAGATATTTTGTCTGAGTTTTATTTATGCATTAGATGAGTACTTATTGTATGCTTGTTTGTTTGTCTGCGATAGAATACCCGGAGGCGCTACTGTTACTTGAGTCTCTAGGTTTCATGGATCATCGACAAGGCAAGTAACACTTTGATCATACTTTTTCTACTACCCAGTTTTATTGCATTAGATCAATCCTCAAACATTGCATGATTAGGATCTAATTAAATTGTGGGATGGGAAGTAGATGAGGTAGTACCTATTACGATTTATATTCAAACCTTTGGGAGTTACTTCTACGTTTGCTTATTATGCCATGCTATGCTAGTAGACGTGGATTGGGTGAGTGTATCCATGATGATGTGAGATTGTTAAATTAATGGTTTATTTAAGGAGGCAACTTAAACACACATCTGGGTGTATTGAGGCACCTGGTTTCCATCGGGACTTGCCTGTTTTTCTTGGACCGCCACCCAGGGCTCAAAGGGATCATGAGATTATTCATGCTAGAAACTTCCGTGTGCAGCCACATGCTACTATGGGCTCTAGCATAGTTGACTAAGTTGTGCGAACTCTTACGGGTAGACTAGCTGATGTAGGGGTTGTAGGTTGGTACAGTCTACCCACATGTAAGGTGCTAGCGCTTCTGAAAGACTATGTCTCGGTCATCCGTTTCTCAAACACCTTGTAGTGCGAGAAATCAAACGGAGGAGATCGAGTCTTGTGGGGAAAGTGCACAAACCTCTGCAGAGTGTATAAACTAATCATGGTTAGCCGTGTCCCCGGTTATGGACATCTTGAGTATCTAGTACTTGGATTATCATGTGAATCTCATCATGTTACTCTAAATAATATTGTTGGGTTGTTAATGAGTACTTTTAATTGGGATTGAGGATCTGTCAACCATTCTCAATGTTTAACAACCACCATGATAGTTAAATAAATTTATTCCTTTGCGGTAGGGAAAAATTGGCTTTACGCAAAAAATAGCGTAACCATAGAGCTTCCACCAGCCATATATGCATGTAGTATAGGCTTACTCTTTCATTATTCTCTATGTGTTACTTTGCGGCATATTCCATGTCTTTGACCGTTTCGGCTGCAACGCGTTTCATGTTGCGAGACTTTTGAACGACAGTAAGGTGCTTAGGTCGTGGTTCTATACTCGGTGATGTCGTTGGAGTTGATGGACTCGCTTATTCTTCCAAGCCTTCCATTGTTATCGTTATTAGATGGCCTTAAGCCATATTTATTTTGTTAAGTTCTCTCTTGAGACATTCGATGTAATAAGTGTGTGATTGCTACTCTGTTATATATCCTTCGAGTACTGTGTGGTGTCAGCATTACTGATCCAGAGCATAGAGATCAGACTGTTTGAGGTCTGGTCGCTACATTATGCTATAGAAAGTAGTGATGATTATATTTATAAACTTGTCATGATTATAATTACCCTTTTTCTAAACATTACTCTTTTAATATGGAAACAATTTATAGTATTCGAGTTTCTTATGATACTCCCACTATTTCGAATGAGAAGAATTTTGCTTGTGTGGAGAGTAATAAAATATCTATGTAAGTAGATCATGAAAAGAATGCTTTAGGTGTTGTTTATATTGTTGAATTCATTCATGATGCTACTGAAAATTATTATGAGGGAGGAATATATGCTTTTAGGAATTGCAATAATATCAAGTTTCCTCTCTATGTGCTTAAATTTTTAAAGTTATGCTTGTTTTACCTTCCTATGCAAGTTGATTCTTGTTCCCATAAGTTTTTTGATCACAAAATCCCTATGCATAGGAAGCGGGTTAGACTTTAATGTGCTAGTCATATTCTTCATGATGCTCTCTTTATGTTTCAATTCTTATCTTTTATGTGAGCATCATTGAAATCATCATGCCTAGCTAGGGGCGTTAAACGTTAGCGCTTGTTGGGAGCCAACCCAACTTTATTTTTGTTCCTTGATTTTTGTTCCTGTTTAGTAATAAATAAATCATCTAGCCTCTGGTTAGATGTGGTTTTATGTTTTAATTAGTGTTTGTGCCAAGTAAGACATATAGGATCTTCTTGGATGATAATTATTTGATCTTGCTGAAAAAGACAGAAACTTTCTGCTCACGAAAACAATTGTTAAAAAGCACCAGAAAGTGATAAAATATTGATTCCAATTGAAGTAGATCAATAATCAAATTATCTAGGTCGTACTATTTTGGCAGATTTTTCTGAGTTCCAGAAGTTTACGTTTGATACAGATTACTACAGACTGTTCTGTTTTTGACAGATTCTGTTTTCTATGTGTTGTTTGCTTATTTTGATGAATCTATGAGTAGTATCGGAGAGTATGAACCATAGATAAGGTGGAATACAGTAGATATTACACCAATAGGAATTTATAATGAGTTCACAACAGTACCTAAGTGGTGATTTATTCTCTTATACTAACGGAGCTTACGAGTTTTCTGTTGAGTTTTGTGTTGTGAAGTTTTCAAGTTTTGGGTAAAGATTCGATGGACTATGGAATAAGGAGTGGCAAGAGCCTAAGCTTGGGGATGCCCAAGGCACCCCAAGGTAATATTCAAGGATGACCAAACGTCTAAGCCCTGGGATGCCCCGGAAGGCATCCCCTCTTTCGTCTATGTTCATCGGTAACTTTACTTGGAGCTATATTTTTATTCACCACATGATATGTGTTTTGCTTGGAGCGTCATTTTATTTTGTTTTGTTTTGCTTGCTGTTTGAATAAAGTATCAAGATCTGAAATTCTTAAATGTTAGAGAGTCTTCACATAGTTTCATAATTATTCGACTACTCATTGATCTTCACTTATATCTTTCGGAGTAGTTTGTTGTTTGCTCTAGTGCTTCACTTATATCCTTTTAGAGCACGACGGTGGTTTGATTTTGTATAAATAGATGAACTATCATGCTTCACTTATATTATTTTGAGAGTCTTAAACAGCATGGCAATTGCTTTGGTTATGAATTTAGTCCTAATATGATGGGCATCCAAGAGGGATATAATAAAAACTTTCATATAAAGTGCATTGAATACTATGAGAAGTTTGATTCCTTATGATTGTTTTGAGATATGAAGATGGTGATATTAGAGTCATGCTAGTTGAGTAGTTGTGAATTTGAGAATACTTGTGTTAAAGTTTTTGATTCCCGTAGCATGCACGTATGGTGAACCGTTATGTGATGAAGTCGGAGCATGATTTATTTATTGATTGTATTCATTATGAGTCGCGGTCGGGGACGAGCGATAGTCTTTTCCTACCAATCTATCCACCTAGGAGCATGCACGTAGTACTTTGTTTCAATAACTAATAGATTTTTGCAATAAGTATGTGAGTTTTTTATGACTAATGTTGAGTCCATGGATTATCCGCACTCTCACCCTTCCACCATTGCTAGCCTCTCTAATACCGCGCACCTTTCGCTGGTATCATACACCCACCATATACCTTCCTCAAAACAGCCACCATACCTACCTATCATGGCATTTCCATAGCCATTCCGAGATATATTGCCATGCAACTTACCACCATTCCGTTTATTATGACATGCTTCATCATTGTCATATTGCTTTGCATGATCATGTAGTTGACATCGTATTTGTGGCAAAGCCACCTTTCATAATTCTTTCATACATGTCACTCATGAGTCATTGCACTTCCCGGTACCCCGCCGGAGGCATTTATATAGATTCATATTTTGTTCTAAGTATCGAGTTGTAATTCTTGAGTTGTAAGTAAATAAAAGTGTGATGATCATCATTATTAGAGCATTGTCCCAGTGAGGAAAGGATGATGGAGACTGTGATTCCCCCACAAGTCGGGATGAGACTCTGGACAAAAAATAAAAAAAAGGAAAAAAAGAGGCCATAAAAAAGGCCCAAATAAAAATAAATAAAAAATACGTCCATTTTGCACCATGCTTTTGTATCGATATTTATCGCATTATTGGCTGTTATACACATTATGTCACAATACTTATGCCTATTCTCTCTTATTCTACAAGGTTTACATGAAGAGGGAGAATGCGGTGAGTGGAATTAAATTTGGAAAAGGAGCAAATATTAGAGACCTATTCTGCACAACTCCAAAAGTCCTGAAACTCCACGGAAGTTATTTTTGGAAATAATAAAAAATACTGAGCGAAGAAAATACCAGAGGGGGCCCACACCCTAGCCACGAGGGTGGGGGGCGCGCCCTACCCCCTGGGCTCGCCCCCCTGCCTCGTGGGCCCTCTGGTGGCCCTCCAGCGCCCCTCTTCTGCTATACGAAGTCTTTTGTCTGAGAAAAAAATCATAAGCAAGCTTTCGGGAAGAAACTCCGCCGCCTCGAGGTGGAACCTTGGTGGAATCAATCTAGAGCTCCGGCAGAGCTATTCTGCCGGGGAAACTTCCCTCCGGGAGGGGGAAATCATCGCCATCGTCATCACCAACGCTCCTCTCATCGGGAGGGGGCCAATCTCCATCAACATCTTCACCAGCACCATCTTCTCTCAAACCCTAGTTTATCTCTTGTATCCAATCTTTGTCCCAAAGCCTCAGATTGGTACCTGTGGGTTGCAAGTAGTGTTGATTACTCCTTGTAGTTGATGCTAGTTGGTTTAATTGGTGGAAGATCATATGTTCAGATCCATTATGCATATTAATACCCCTCTAATTATGAACATGAATATGCTTTGTGAGTAGTTACGTTTGCTCCTGAGGACATGGGAGAAGTCTTGCTATTAGTAGTCATGTGAATTTGGTATTCGTTCGATATTTTGATGAGATGTATGTTGTCTTGTCTCTACACTAGTGGTGTTATGTGAACGTCGACTACATGACACTTCACCATTATTTGGGACTAGAGGAAGGTATTGGGAAGTAATAAGTAGATGATGGGTTGCTATAGTGACAGAAGCTTAAACCCTAGTTTATGTGTTGCTTCGTAAGGGGCTGATTTGGATCCATATGTTTCATGCTATGGTTAGGTTTACCTTAATACTTATTTTGTAGTTGCAGATGCTTGAAATAGGAGTTAATCATAAGTGGGATGCTTGTCCAAGTAAGGACAACACCCAAGCACCGGTCCACCCACATATCAAATTATCAATGTAGCGAACCTGAATCATATGAACGTGATGAAAACTAGCTTGACGATAATTCCCATGTGTCCTCGGGAGCGCTTTCCTTCATATAAGAAATTGTCCAGGCTTGTCCTTTGCTACAAAAAGTATTGGGCCATCTTGCTGCACTTTATTTACACTTGTTACTTGTTACCCGTTACAAATTACCTTATCACAAAACCATTCGTTACCGATAATTTCAGTGCTTGCAGAGAATACCTTGCTGAAAACAGCTTATCATTTCCTTCTGCTCCTCATTGGGTTCGACACTCTTACTTATCGAAAGAAATACGATAGATCCCCTATACTTGTGGGTCATCAAGACTCTTTCTAGCACCGTTGTCGGGGAGTGAAGCACCTTTGGTAGATGGAATTTGGTAAGGAAAAATTTATATAGTGTGCTGAAATTTACTGTCACTTGTTACTATGGAAAGTAATCCTTTGAGGGGCTTGTTCGGGGTATTTTCACCCTGACCGGTAGAGAAAATAGTTGCTCCTCAACCTACTAAAGCTACTGAAAATGTTTACTGTGAAATTCCTTCGGGTATGATAGAGAAACTTCTAGCTAATCCTTTTGTAGGAGATGGAACAGTGCATCCGATTTACACTTAATCTATGTGGATGAAGTTTGTGGATTATTTAAGCTTGCAGGTATGCCCGATGATGTTATCTAGAAGAAGTTCTTCCCTTTATCTTTGAAGGGAGATGCATTGACATGGCATAGGCTATGTGATGATATGGTATCATGGGACTACAAGCGATTGAAATTGGAATTTCATCCGAAGTTTTATCCTATGCATATTGTTCATCATGATCATAATTATATATATAATTTTTGGCCTCGCGAAGGAGAAAGCATCGCTCAAGCTTGGGGGAGGCTTAAGTCAATGTTATATTCATGCCCCAATCATGAGCTCTCAAGAGAAATGATTATTCAAAAAAATTATGCTTGGCTTTCTGACAACAATCGCTCCATGCTCGATACTTCTTGTAATGGTTCGTTTAAGATGACGACTATTGAATTCAAATTGAATTTATTGGAAAGAATCAAACGCCACTCTGAAGATTGGAATCTCGACGAAGGTAAGGAGTCAGGTATAACACCTAAGTTTGATTGTGTTAAATCTTTTATGGATACCGATGTTTTCCGTAAATTTAGCACTAAATATGGACTTGACTCTGAGATAATAGCTTCTTTTTGTGAATCTTTTGCTGCCCATGTTGATCTCCCTAAGAGAAGTGGTAAATATCATCCTCCGATAGAAGTAAAAGTAGTTGAACCTATTAAAGTTGAAGAAAAGACTATCACTTATAATGATCCTATTGTCCCTACTGCTTATGTTGAGAAACCACCTTTCCCTGTTAGAATAAAGGATCATGCTAAAGCTTCAACTGTGGTTCGTAAAAGTAAAACCACCTTTCCCTGTTAGAATAAAGGATCATGCTAAAGCTTCAACTGTGGTTCGTAAAAGTAATATTAGAACTTATACACCTCTTGAGCAAGTTAAGGTTGAACCTAATATTGTTATGGTTAAGGATCTCTTGACTGATAATATTGATGGGCATGTTATTTATTTCTGTGAGGAAACTGCTAGAATTACTAAACCTGGTGCTAAAGATAAACATAGACCTGTGGTAGGCATGCCTGTTATTTCTGTTAAAATAGGAGATCATTGTTATCATGGATTATGTGATATGGGTGCTAGTGCTAGTGCAATACCTATTTCTTTATAAAAATAAATTATGCATGATATTGCACCTGCTGAGTTAGAAGATATTGATGTTACCATTAAGCTTGCCAATAGAGATACTATATCACCGATTGGGATTGTTAGAGATGTCGAAGTCTTGTGTGGAAAAACTAAATATCCTGCTAATTTTCTTGTTCTTGGTTCCCCACAAGATTGTTTTTGTCCCATTACATTTGGTAGACCCTTCTTGAATACTGTTAATGCTAAGATAGACTACTAAAAGGATGTTTTTACTATTCGTTTGGATGATATGTCTCATGAGTTTATTTTTTTCTAAATTTTGTAGACAACCCCATGATGAGGAATTTCCTAGTAAGGATGAAATTATTGGTCTTGCTTCTATTGTCGTGCCTGCTAGTGATCCTTTAGAACAATATTTGCTAGACCATGAAAATGATATGTTTATGAATCAAAGAAGGGAAATAGATGAAGTATTCTTTAAACAGGGACCCATTCTGAAACACAATTTGCCTGTTGAAATCCTAGGGGATCCTCCTCCACCCAAGGGTGATCCTGTGTTTGAGCTTAAACAATTACCTGATACTCTTAAATATGCTTATTTTGATGAAAAGAAGATATATCCTGTTATTATTAGTGCTAACCTTTCAGAGAAGGAAGAAGAAAAATTATTGAAAACTCTAAATAAGCACCGTGCTGCTATTCGATATACTCTTGATGATCTTAAAGGCATTAGTCCCACTCTATGTCAACACAAAATAAATTTGGAGAAAGACGCCAAACCAGTTATTGATCATCAATGACGGTTAAATCCTAAGATGAAAGAAGTGGTAAGAAAGGAAATATTAAAGCTCCTTGAAGCAGGTATAATTTATCCCGTTGTTGATAGTCAGTGGGTAAGTCCTGTTCATTGTGTTCCTAAGAAGGGAGGTATTACTGTCGTTCCTAATGATAAAGATGAATTGATTCCGCAAAGAATTATTATAGGTTTTAGGATGGTAATTGATTTCCACAAATTAAATAAAGCTACTAAAAAAGATCATTACCCTTTGCCTTTCATTGATCAAATGCTAGAAAGATTATCCAAACATACACATTTTTGCTTTCTAGATGGTTACTCTGGTTTCTCTCAAATACCGTGTCGGTGATGATCAAGCAAAGACCACTTTTACTTGCCCTTTCGGTACTTTTGCTTATAGATGTATGCCTTTTGGTTTATGTAATGCACCTGCTATCTTTCAAAGATGCATGATGGCTATATTCTCTGATTTTTGTGAAAAGATTTGTGAGGTTTCCATGGATGATTTCTCCATTAATGGATCCTCTTTTGGTGATTGCTTGAGCAACCTTGATTGAATTTTGCAGAGATGTGAAGAAACTAACCTTGTCTTGAACTGGGAGAAATGCCACTTTATGGTTAATGAAGGTATTGTCTTGGGGCATAAAATTTCTGAAAGAGGCATTGAAGTTGATAAAGCTAAAGTTGATGCTATTGAAAAGATGCCATGTCCCAAGGACATCAAAGGTATAAGAAGTTTCCTTGGTCATGCCGGTTTTTATAGGAGGTTCATTAAGGACTTCTCAAAAATCTCTCGGCCTCTGACTAATCTACTACAAAAAGATATTCCTTTTGTCTATGATGATGATTGTGTAGAAGCATTTCAAATACTTCAGAAAGCATTAATTTCTGCACCTATTGTTCAGCCTCCTGATTGGAATTTACCCTTTGAAATTATGTGTGATGCTAGTGATTA
Source organism: Aegilops bicornis (assembly GCA_021605145.1). Classification (NCBI taxonomy): domain Eukaryota; kingdom Viridiplantae; phylum Streptophyta; class Magnoliopsida; order Poales; family Poaceae; genus Aegilops; species Aegilops bicornis. The sequence continues at coordinate 327,263,501 of CM038674.1, read as the reverse complement.
TGATGTAGGTGTTGTTCTAGGACAAAGAGTTGATAAGAAATTAAATGTTATTCAATATCCTAGTAAAACTCTAGACAATGCCCAGAGAAATTATGCTACCACTGAAAAGGAATTCTTAGAAGTTGTTTTTGCTTGTGATAAGTTCAGACCTTATATTGGTGATTCTAAAGTAACTATTCACGCTGATCATGCTGCTATTAAATATCTTATATATGGAAAATAAAGCTGCTAAACCTAGACTTATTAGATGGGTTCTTCTACTACAAGAATTTGATTTGCATATTATTGATGGAAAGGGAGCTGAGAACCCCGTTGCAGACAACTTGTCTAGGTTAGAAAATGTTCTTGATGACCCACTACCTATTGATGATAGATTTCCTGATGAACAATTAAATGTTATAAATGCTTCTCGTACTACTCCATGTTATGTTGATTATGCTAATTACATTGTTGCTAAATTTATACCACCTAGTTTCACATACCAGCAAAAGAAAAAGTTTTTCTATGATTTGAGACATTACTTTTGGGATGACCCACATCTTTATAAACAAGGAGTAGATGGTGTTATTAGACGTTGTGTACCTGAGCATGAACAGGAACAGATCCTACGCAAGTGTCACTCCAAGGCTTATGGAGGGCACCATGCTGGAGATAGAACTGCACATAAGGTATTGCAATCTGGTTTTTATTGGCCTACTCTCTTCAAGGATGCTCGTAAGTTTGTCTTATCTTGTGATGAATGTCAAAGAATTGGTAATATTAGTAGACGTCAAGAAATACCTATGAATTATTCACTTGTTATTGAACCATTTGATGTTTGGGGCTTCGATTATATGGGACCTTTTCCTTCCTCTAATGGGTATACACATATTTTAGTTGCTGTTGATTACGTTACTAAGTGGGTAGAAGCTATTCCAACTAGTAGTGTTGATCATAACACTTCTATTAATATGCTTAAGGAAATTATTTTTTCGAGGTTTGGAGTCCCTAGATATTTAATGACTGATGGTGGTTCACATTTTATTCACGGTGCTTTTCGTAAAATGCTTGCTAAGTATGATGTTAATCATAGAATTGCATCTCCATATCACCCACAGTCTAGTGGTCAAGTAGAATTGAGTAACAGAGAGCTCAAATTAATTTTGCAAAAGACATTAATAGATCTAGAAAGAATTGGTCCAAGAAACTTGATGATGCATTATGGGCCTATAGAATCTGCATATAAAAATCCTATGGGTGTGTCTCCGTATAAAATGGTTTATGGAAAAGCATGTCACTTACCTCTCGAACTAGAACATAAGGCATATTGGGCCATTAAAGAGCTCAATTATGATTTCAAACTTGCCAGTGAGAAGAGGTTATTTGACATTAGCTCACTTGATGAATGGAGAACCCAAGCCTATGAGAATGCCAAGTTGTTTAAAGAAAAAGTTAAAAGATGGCATGACAAAAGGATACAAAAGCGTGAGTTTTAATGTAGGTGATTATGTATTGCTATACAACTCTCGTTTAAGATTTTTTGCAGGAAAACTTCTCTCTAAATGTGAAGGCCCTTACGTTATCGAGGAGGTCTATCGTTTCGGTGCCATGAAAATCAACAACTTCGGAGGCACAAATCCGAAGGTGGTGAATGGTCAAAGAATCAAACATTATATCTCAGGTAATCCTATAAATGTTGAAACTAATATTATTGAAATCGTAACCCCGGAGGAATACATAAGAGACACTTTCCAGAACGTTTCAGACTCCGAGAAGGAATAGGTATGTGGTACGGTAAGTAAACCGACTCCAAAACAGTTCTAATGGCAATTTTTCTCTGTTTTCGAATATTTAGAAAAATAGGAAAATAAGAAGCAGTCCGGGAAGGACACGAGGGTGGAGGGCGCGCCCTACCACCCTGGGTGCGCCTCCCTACCTCGTGGGCACCTCGGGACTCCGTTTTCTTGCACGATACTTCTTTCGGTCGGTAAAAATTCATTATATAATCTCCCAAAGGTTTTAACCACTGCATCACACAATTATCCTCTGTTTTTGTTTTGAGCTATTTCTGCCACAGATTAGAGCAAGATGTCTTCTCAAGAGTCAGCCGGGGAGAGTCGGGTGTCTCATCCGACACCAGGCCCAGGGGCAAACAGCGATGCCTATCACTTTGGGCCCTCAACGAAGGAAGAGATGGAAACTGACTTGAAAAGAATAGATGCCATGGAGGAGGACCAAGAAGTTACTTCTCGTTTTCAGGAAGGATTCACGATGGGGGAACTATAGAGCTCAACTATCCCAAACTCGGTTATCCCTTTAAATGTTAGATTTATTTCTTATGAAAATATGAAGAAGAGTGTCACTTGTTCTCCCGCAGCTATGCAACACCCTTGGGTGCAAGGAGCTTTAGCCGTTACAGGAAAGCTTCGTAAGGAAATGAAAGCACAAGTGCTCCCTAGGTGGTTTTGGTAATTAATGACAACATATCTCTTGTTGGACTAACACTTTTATCTAGTACGTTTCAGATAACTTCAACATTGGAGTGGCATGGACTAAAGGATGTGGGAACTCCTTCAAGATGCTAAGGACAAAGGATTGGCTCAAGCTTCAAGCTCAAGACTCTTCTTTTTCCATTTTAGTGATCCAAGATCACATTGAGTCCATAGGAAAAGCCAATACTATCAAGGAGGGATGAGGTGTTGCTTAATGAGCCTTTTGCTTCATGTGCTTAGTGATATGCTCCAATACCCTCAACTACTTTCCCACTTCCACACATTTGTCCTAAACCTAAAGTCAAACTCGGCCCCAATGATTCTTTCTATCCGGCACCACCGAGTTTGGATGTCTTAGCCACTGCCACAAACCATAGGCAAATCGGTCTCACCGATAGGGATCTCGGTCTCACCGAGATGGGATTGTAATCTCTCTGTGTATGTCCATTATCAAAATCGGTCTCACCGAGTTTGAGCAATCGGTACTACCGAGATTACAATGCAAACTCTCCGGTTAACTTATTATCAAAATCGGTCCCACCGAGTTTGATAATCGGTCAAACCGAGTTTGCCTGACCAACTCTCTGGAAAGCTTATTACCAAAATCGGTCCCACCGAGTTTGTGTAATCGGTCCTACCGAGATTACGTTATGCCCTAACACTAACCGAATCGGTCCCACCGAAAACCCTAACGGTCACATTATTTGCAAAATCGTACTGACCGAGTTTAACTATTCGGTCCCATCGAGTTTGGTAAATTGTGTGTAACGGTTAGATTTTGTGTGGAGGCTATATATACCCCTCCACCTCCTCTTCATTCATGGAGAGAGCCATCAGACTGAACCTACACTTCCAGCATCCTATTTCTGAGAGAGAACCACCTACTCATGTGTTGAGGCCAAGATATTCCATTCCTACCATATGAATCTTGATCTCTAGCCTTCCCCAAGTTTCTTTCCACTCAAACCCTCTTTCCACCAGATCCAAATCCTATGAGAGAAAGTTGAGTGTTGGGAGACTATCATTTGAAGCACAAGAGCAAGGAGTTCATCATCAACACACCATTTGTTACTTCTTGGAGAGTGGTGTCTCCTAGATTGGCTAGGTGTCACTTGGGAGCCTCAGACAAGATTGTGGAGTTGAACCAAGGAGTTTGTAAGGGCAAGGAGATCACCTACTTCGTGAAGATCTACCGCTAGTGAGGCAAGTCCTTCGTGGGCGATGGCCATGGTGGGATAGACAAGGTTGCTTCTTCGTGGACCCTTCGTGGGTGGAGCCCTCCGTGGACTCACAAGAACCGTTACCCTTCGTGGGTTGAAGTCTCCACCAACGTGGAAGTACGATAGCACCACCTATCGGAACCACATAAAAACATCCGTGTCTTCAAATTGCGTTTGAATCCTCCAATCCCTTCCCTTTACATTCTTGCAAGTTGCATGCTTTATTTTCCGCTGCTCATATACTCTTGGCATTCTTGCTTGCAATATGTTGTGAATGTTAAACTTGTCCCTAAACTCCACTCAAACATCAAAGTAACTTAAAAACTGCAACTTTGGTACTTAGTGTCTAATCCCCCCCTCTAGACACCTCTTCACAAGGTCCTACAAGTGTTATCAGAGCATTGGTCTCCATTGCTTTGGTTTAATCACCATTGGAGGAAGATGGATGAGTCTACTTTGGGGAGTCTTAGTCAGAGAGTGCCTATTCTTGATGGAGAGTATTTTCGTGCGTGAAAAAATGAGATGCTTGTTATTTTCAATCAATATCATTTTAACAAGTACATTGCTAGTCCTTGTGCACCTTGTGTTGATCCTATGCATACTACCCTTGATGAAGCTATTGACATGACTAGGAATCTTAGAACTGTTAATCTTATCACTAGAGGCTTGCCTAGAAACTTGATTAGAATCTTGCCTACTTTTGAGTGTGCCTACACTATATGGAAATTTCTTGAGGAACGATTTCCTGATTATTCTTTGAAAAATCTTGATGAAATTCTCTATAAGTCTATTGCTTTGAGCAAAATGAATACTAGTGATCCTATGTTTGGTGATCGTCTATTTTAGCTTACAAACCTTATGCGTGCCAAAGGAAATGTTGGTATTATTAGTGACATTATTTCGAAGCTATAAGAATTCACTAGCAAGATATGTGTCAAACTCATTCTAATGAATCACCCTCTCTAGGATTTGATCCACCACATGACGATGTTGAACATGGATACTATGATGAGGATGATGATAGTGACTTCGATCTTGATGATGCAATGAGACATTTTGGTCGTATGGCAAATCTTCGGGGATATATGTCAGGAGGAAAGGAATGGGTTCTTGATAGTGGATGTACCGATCACATGACAAGAGATAAAGACATGTTTCGTGAGCTTGCTGAAAATGATGGTCCTCGAAAGTTTGTCACCTTCGGTGACAACTTAAAGGGTAAGGTGGTTGGCCTCGGTAAGGTGGCCATCTCACATGATAGCTCCATACAAAATGTCATTCTCGTTGAATCTCTTGGCTACAACTTACTTTCAGTATCTAGACTTGCTGATTTCGGTTTCAATGTTCTATTCTTTGAAGTAGACTGCCAAGTGTCTCGTCGAGATAATCATAAAATGGTCTTTACTGGTGTGCGTAGAAGTGATCTATACATTGTTGATTTCACTAAAAAGGCTCAACCTAAAACTTGCTTCATTGCTAAATCCTCAAAAGGCTGGTTATGGCATAAACGATTAGGTCATGTTGGTATGCGAAACCTTGACAAGCTTATTAAGGGGAATCATATCCTTGGAGTTAATGATGTCATATTTGATAAGGATAGACTTTGCAGTGCTTGTCAAGGTGTAAACAGGTTGGAGGAAGGCATCCGTGAAGAACATCATGACCACGAAGAGGCCACTCGAGCTACTTCACATGGATCTCTTTGGTCCCAACTCTTACAAGAGTCTCGGTGGAAATTCTTTTGGTCTAGTTATAGTTGATGATTTTTCCAGATTTACGTGGGTGTTCTTTCTCGATGATAAATCGCAGGTCCAAAAGATCTTAAAAAACTTCGCTAGGAAGGCCCAAAACCAATTTTAAGTGAAGATCAAGAAGGTTCACAGCGACAACGGAACGGAGTTCAAGAACGCAAATGTGGACACCTTTCTTGACGAAGAAGGGATTTCACACGAGTTCTCGGCTACGCACACACCTCAACAAAATGAAGTTGTTGAGAGGAAGAACCGAACGCTCATCGAAATGGCGAGAACGATGCTTGACGAGTACAAGACGCCGAAGCACTTTTGGGCTGAAGCGGTTGAGACAGCTTGTCATGCAACAAATCGCTTGTATCTTCACAAGCTACTCGGCAAAACGGCATACCAGCTACTCACCAGTAACAAACCCCAAGTAGGATACTTTCGAGTATTTGGCTCAAAGTGCTACATTCTTGATAAGCATCGTCGTTCTAAATTTGCTCCTAAGTCTCATGAAGGTTTCCTACTAGGTTATGGCTCAAACTCTCACACTTACCGTGTCTACAACAATTTCACCGAAAGGTTGAAGAGACGGTAGATGTGAAGTTTGATGAATCTAACGGCTCGCAAGTAGAGCAATTGCCAATTGATGTAGGAGACAAAGATCCTTCGGAAGCAATCCAAGACTTGTCTATTGGCAAGGTCCGTCCAACGGATGTGAAGGAGAGTACCTCGTCCGTCCAAGTGGAAGCTTCTACTTCACGACAAGGTGAACCAAGAGTTGATACGGAAGCATCCACAAGTGGGACACACCAAGATGAAGAAAACGAGGAAGTGCATCAAGATGAACGTCAACAACCTCCTTCTCCACCACGACAAGAGAACGATAATGCCAACAATGAAGAAGGCCAAGAAGAAGAACAAGATGAAGAAGATGTTCAACGAAGACCCAAGCAAAAGCTTTCACAAGTTCGAGCAAGAATTGCTAAAGACCATCCCGTCGAGCAAATCTACAATGATATTCAAACCGGGAGAATCACTCGCTCTAAAATTCGTTTAGCTAACTTTTGTGAAAACTATTCTTTCATCTCTATCATTGAACCTATGAAAGTCGAAGAAGCATTGGAAGATCCGGATTGGATAAATGCTATGCATGAAGAGCTACACAACTTTGAGAGGAACCAAGTTTGGACATTGGTTGAGAAGCCCGACAACAACCACAACATCATCGGTACCAAATGGGTGTTTCGCAACAAGAAAGATGAAGATGGACAAGTAGTTCGCAACAAAGCACGTCTCGTCGCCCCAGGCTACACACAAGTCGAAGGTATGGACTATGGTGAGACTTACGCCCCCGTTGCTAGACTTGAGTCCATTCGCATCTTACTTGCCTATGCTAATCACCATGATATCACCTTGTACCAAATGGACATTAAAAGTGCTTTTCTAAATGGTGAAATAGAGGAGGAAGTTTATGTTAAACAACCTCCGGCTTTGTTAATCCTAAGAAACCCAATCATGTTTACAAACTTCACGAAGCTCTTTATGGACTTAAACAAGCTCCTAGAGCATGGTATAAATGCTTGACCAAGTTCCTTATTGAAAAAGGCTTTGAAATTGGGAAAATTGATTCTACTCTTTTTACTAAAAGGGTTAATGGTGAACTCTTTGTGTGCCAAATTTATGTTGATGATATTATATTTGGTTCAACTAACCCTCATTTTAGTGAAAAGTTTGGGAAGCTAATGTCGGAGAAGTTTGAAATGTCTATGATGAGTGAACTCAAATTCTTTCTTGGTTTGCAAATCAAGCAAACTAAGGAAGGTACTTTTGTCTCGCAAAACAAAGTACACCAAGGACTTATTCAAGAAGTTCAATATGCAAGAATGCAAAGGTATGACTACACCCATGCCTACTAGTGGACATCTTGACTTAACCAAAGATGGTGAACGGTTGGTCAAAAGGTTTATCGCTCTATGATTGGTTCATTGTTATATCTATGTGCTTCACGTCCCGATATTATGCTAAGTGTGTGCATGTGTGCACGATATCAAGCTGCCCCTAAAGAATGTCATCTTAAGGTCGTGAAAAGGATAGTGAGATACTTAATCCATACACCAAATTTTGGCATTTGGTATCCTAAAAGGGCCTCTTTTGATCTTGTTGGCTATTCCTACTCGGACTATGCCGAAGACAAGGTTGATAGAATGTACACTTCGGGTACTTGTCAATTTCTTGGTAGATCTCTTGTGTCTTGGTCCTCCAAGAAACAAAACTCGGTATCCTTATCCACCGTCGAAGTTGAATATATTGCCGCTGGTTCATGTTGTGCTCAATTACTTTGGATGACCCAAACTCTTAAAGATTATGGGATATATGTGAGACATGTTCCATTGCTTTTTGATAATGAAAGTGCTATCAAGATTGGTCATAATCCTGTGCAACATTCTCGAACTAAGCATATTGAAGTTCGTCATCATTTCATTCGAGATCATGTTGCTAAGGGTGACATTGATCTTAAGCATGTTCGCACCGAAAAGCAATTAGCGGGTATATTCACTAAACCTCTTGATGAGAAAGTGTTTTATAGGTTAAGAGGAGAATTCAACATCATTGATGCTTCAAACTTGGATTAGAAACTCCATTGGATACATGCAAGACATGAGCTTATGACTAATCCTTGATATTTCTCTTAGGATGAAAAACTTATGTCTTGGACGTATTTGTATCTTGCATGTTATCTAACCCATGTAGGTACTTGGTTGAATCAATTCCATGAGATTGTAACCTACTCGTATCTTGAGCAATCTCTACATCACCAAGTCTCTACACAAGGTGGTTGAAGACAAGGAAGCACGAAACCATTCAAACATATCCTTTGACAAATTCTATGTTGAGTTTCATGATTGTCATTTTGGATATACAAGTGCTCTTCCTTGCAAGAAGTAACCCATGTAGGTAGATGGACTCAAATTCCAAGTGGTGCTCCAAATTCTTGATGAGCTACATCAACCTTGAGCAACCCACGCAAGTTCAACTACATGGACAACACCACCAACCAAGGTATGTTATTCCATCTTAGAGAAGCTTTACTCCGATTCATGAGTTAAGCAACTTGACAAGATGTGAATACGTCAAGATGCTTAAACGAAAAATGGCAACCCCATTTTGAGCTTAAACGATGAGTATGGCCTATGATCAAGTGATCTCACTTGACTCCTAAGTCAATATACTCTAACATAGGTGACTTTGTCATGACCATCTCTAGATGAAGTTCTCCTGTGTTCTTTTACGAGTTTTTGCATTTGACTCATGCATTTGTGTTTCCCCTTTCAAAAAAAAAACTTCATCTAGATTTCTTTCTGCTTTTCTCTCTGCATTTTCAGCATATAATTCCTTGCATATCTTTCAGTTAATTCCTTGCAAATCTTTGTGAGATCTTACTAGTCTAGTGAGCTGAGGTGACAAGTGTTTTCTGCGATGAACTCGGTTCAACCGATTTGTTGTTTTCGGTCCAACTGAATCCTTTGGTGCAACCGAAGCCTACAACTTCAGTGCCACCAATTTCATAACAGGAAAAACACTTTGCCACATATTACGTGTTTCGTCTGTTCCAGCTCCACTCAATGAATCTTGTCCTCTACAAGCATCACATTTTTATCATTGCTTTAAGTTGTGACTCAAGGATCAAACCCATTCACGAAAAATTCCAGAGGGGGAGAGAGATTACATCTTTATCAAGCCCTTCTTGGAAATTGATGTCAAAGGGGGAGAGAGATCACATCAAAGCTTATCATTTAGAGAGAGAGATCACATCAGAGAAGGAGAGAGAGATCTTTCAGGGGGAGAGAGAGATCTCCAGGGGGAGAGAATACTAATAGAAAGTATTTCTCAAGGATCCCAGATGCTTTGTGTTCAAGAGGAGAGATGTCCACATGTCTTCTTGAGGGGAGAGACATGTTCATATGATCTGTTGTGCTAAATTTTGCATTAGCATACATTAGCTCTGAATTTTAGTTCTGATCATCATTCATATCTTTTAGCTCTGTTTTCTTCCAGCTCTGATTTTTTGTTCCCTATCTTCTCCTAGTATCCCATGTTAGATTCAGGGGGAGCAAGACATCTAAGGGAAAGAGATCATTTAAATTCATTGCATATCTTTACTCTTGGGGACATGTCTAATCCAATGTGGTACTCAGTACTCACTCTCTACATGTCATCCCAGTCTTGGTATTCTTGTGGTTTCTTCTGTTTGCTCTGGCTAGTAGATATATCTGTGTTATCTAACCTTGTTTACATAGGTTCATTCCATCCTAAGCCAACTCAAGACCACAAGGTAAGTATATGCATCACAATCATGTGTATGAGGAATTCTTGCTGATGAACATACTGTTTGCAAGAAGGACTCATGGGCATGAAGGTATTATCTTTAATACTTTTTTATCTGATGCATATAGCCAAGATACATGTAACACATTGCCTGCTCTATCATGGTTATGCTATCACATGCTCCTATATTTCATATTCACATGATTGCATACATGTAGGGGGAGCCTATGCTTGTTACATGTCTTTCCAAAGCTTTACTTGCTATTCTTTGTATCTTTATCTAAAGCTTTGATGTATGTTGCCATCAATTACCAAAAAGGGGGAGATTGAAAGCACAAGTGCTCCCTAGGTGGTTTTGGTAATTAATGACAAAATATCTCTTGTTGGACTAACACTTTTATATAGTATGTTTCAGATAAGTTCAACATTGGAGTGGCATGGACTAAAGGATGTGGGAACTCCTTCAAGATGCTAAGGACAAAGGATTGGCTCAAGCTTCAAGCTCAAGACTCTTATTTTTCCATTTTAGTGATCCAAGATCACATTGAGTCTATAGGAAAAGCCAATACTATCAAGGAGGGATGAGGTGTTGCTTAATGAGACTTCTGCTTCATGTGCTTAGTGATATGCTCCAATACCCTCAACTACTTTCCCACTTCCACACATTTGTCCTAAACCTAAAGTCAAACTCGGCTCCACTGATTCTTTCTATCCGGCGCCACCGAGTTTGGATGTCTTAGCCACTGCCACAAACCCTAGGCAAATCGGTCTCACCGATAGGGATCTCGGTCTCTGATAGAGACAAAGGTGTCCCGTCTTTCGATGAGATGATGGATATCGCTTTGGTGGAAATCGACTTTGACGATCCGACTACGAACGTGCGAGGACGTCGCGCCTTAGCAACCGCTAAACCAACTCCGAGAGGTTATCGACCATGCCGGAGCACGATCAACCTGACCACGAGGGTCTGTTTCCTGCGAGCAAACGAAGAATAAGCAAGAAACTGAGATTGCGATCTGGATATTGCGAATATAAGATGAAAGCTTTGTTGATCAAGGTGGGGTTCTGTGACGCCTTTGTCCGGTCACAAACACAAACGGCACGCGAAGTTGCAGCTATGGCGAACTTTTAATCTAAACACACCCCACACTCTCAACGGTGCCCTATGGGCTGTATATATGGAGGAAGAGGGGGGGGGGGATTTCATGGCCCTTGGGGAAGGGGTCCGAAACCAACCATATCTCTTGTTTCCCCACACATACGGACTCTAAAAACAGCCTATACTTATGTATTTCGAAATTACATGGGCCTGGCCCAATAATAAGGTGACGCAGCACCTAGAATAGCCTCTGGACGAAATTTATGAAGTGGCATCTTGTATATTTCGTCCAAGGCTTCATTCACTCCTTATGGTGGCTTCAAAGTCCTGAAATCATCACTTGTAACTCCGTTCTTGTTCCCCTTGCGCATGCCATCAACTCCATGCTTGTTCTTGCTCCAATGTTCATCCTTCTCCAAGCTAGGCCCTTCATTTGTAAGCAAAACAAATGTATCTAATTTAGGCAGCATCATATTCTCATGAACATTAGAATCATTACCAAGAAACGAAAGTACCTGGTAATTTAATTGGCGTGCGCGAGCTCTAGTAATTGATCCATTATATGTAATAGTAGGGGCTATGGGTGTAACAATGGTATTGATGTCCTCATCAGTCTCACCGAGATGGGATTGTAATCTCTCTGTGTATGTCCATTATCAAAATCGGTCTCACCGAGTTTGAGCAATCGGTACTACCGAGATTACAATGCAAACTCGTTGGTTAACTTATTATCAAAATCGGTCCCACCGAGTTTGATAATCGGTCAAACTGAGTTTGCCTGACCAACTCTCTGGAAAGCTTGTTACCAAAATCAGTCCCACCGAGTTTGTGTAATCGGTCCTACCGAGATTACGTTATGCCCTAACCCTAACCGAATCGGTCCCACCGAGTTGCATTTCGGTCCCACCGAAAACCCTAACGGTCACATTATTTGCAAAATCGGTCTGACCGAGTTTAACTATTCGGTCCCACCGAGTTTGGTAAATTGTGTGTAACGGTTAGATTTTGTGTGGAGGCTATATATACCCCTCCACCTCCTCTTCATTCGTGGAGAGAGCCATCAGACTGAACCTACACTTCCAGCATCCTATTTCTGAGAGAACTACCTACTCATGTGTTGAGGCCAAGATATTCCATTCCTACCATATGAATCTTGATCTCTAGCCTTCCCCAAGTTGCTTTCCACTCAAACCCTCTTTCCACCGGATCCAAATCCTATGAGAGAGAGTTGAGTGTTTGGGAGACTATCATTTGAAGCACAAGAGCAAGGAGTTCATCATCAACACACCATTTGTTACTTCTTGGAGAGTGGTGTCTCCTAGATTGGCTAGGTGTCACTTGGGAGCCTCCGACAAGATTGTGGAGTTGAACCAAGGAGTTTGTAAGGGCAAGGAGATCGCCTTCTTCGTGAAGATCTACCGCTAGTGAGGCAAGTCCTTCATGGGCGACGGCCATGGTGGGTTAGACAAGGTTGCTTATTCGTTGACCCTTCGTGGGTGGAGCCCTCCGTGGACTCGCGCAACCGTTACCCTTCGTGGGTTGAAGTCTCCACCAACGTGGAAGTACGATAGCACCACCAATCGGAACCACGCCAAAAACATCCGTGTCTTCAAATTGCGTTTGAATCCTCCAATCCCTTCCCTTTACATTCTTGCAAGTTGCATGCTTTATTTCCCGCTGCTCATATACTCTTGGCATGCTTGCTTGCAATATGTTGTGAATGTTAAACTTGTCCCTAAACTCCACTCAAACATCAAAGTAACTTAAAAACTGCAACTTTGGTACTTAGTGTCTAATCCTCCCCCTCTAGACACCTCTTCTCAAGGTCCTACAGGAAATAATGGACCTCAAGTAGCAAGTTAATAAGCTCAAGGAGAAGAATCGTATCCTAAGGGGCATCATCGCCAAGAATATCACATCACCACCCCCGAAGAAGGAGATATAATCACATGGGTATGGGAACTCCCCTTGGCAACTGCCAAGCTTGGGGGAGGTGCCCCGGTATCGTATCACCATCACACTCCTATCTTTACCGTTTTTCTTAGTTCGATCCTTTTAGTAATATCTTGATCTAGTAGAATAAAATTTTAGTATGATTTAGCTTTGAGTTTTGCTTTATGATCCCTCTATGTAATCGAGTCCGTGAGCTATATATAATAAAGATTAGTGTTGAGTCAAGGGCTTGATTATTTTGCCATGATCTTGAGGGAATAAAAGAAAAGAAAAAGAATAAAAAGAAACAAAGAGATCATATTGATCTTATGGAGAGTAATGACTTCACATAGAAAGAGTATGATGATTAAAAGTTGTTGAGAGTTGACAAACATAGTTTTGGTCATCGTTGCAATTAATAGGAAGTAACAAACAAAGATAGGCTTCACATATAAATATACTATCTTGGACATCTTTTATGATTGTGAGCACTCATTAAAATATGACATGCTAAAGAGTTGATGTTGGACAAGGAAGACAACGTAATGGGTTATGTTTTCTTATATCTGAAATAAAGTATATTGTCATGGATCATCCAACATGTTGAGCTTGCCTTTCTCCCTCATGCTAGCCAAATTCTTTGCACCAAGTAGAGATACTACTAGTGCTTCCAATACCCTTAAACCCAGTTTTGCCATAAGAGTCCACCATATCTACCTATGGATTGAGTAAGATCCTTCAAGTAAGTTGTCATCGGTGCAAGCAATAAAAATTGCTCTATAAATAAGTATGATTTATTAGTGTGGAGAAAATAAGCTTTATACGATCTTGTGATGTGGAAGAAATAAAAGCGACGGACTGCATAATAAAGGTCCACATCACAAGTGGCAATATAAAGTGACGTTATTTTGCATTAAGATTTCATGCATCCAACCATGAAAGGGCATGACAACCTCTGCTTCCCTCTGCGAAGGGCCTATCTTTTTCTTTTATCTCTTACCCTTATGTCGGTGGGAAATGCAACCTATGGGATCGCAAGAATCCCTACTACGGTTGCCCGGGCGCGGGGTTGTGAGAAGAGACGGATTAACAGTCAGCACAAGGATCGTTTACCCAGGTTCGGGCCGCGAGGATGTAGCGACCCGACCTCAGACGGTCAAGCCTCTGTGTTACTGTGCCATCCCTGGATCAGTATGCTGGCACACACAGTACATCAATGTATATATCAAAGTGCAATCACATGCATAAATAACGTAAAATGATATATACCTCATAATACTCAGTGAAACAATCAAGCGGGTGTGGAGTCCCATCAACGCCATCGGCAGGTTGAGTGTAGACCGTAACTCAGTATCGTAACTCTTACTCGTCGAGGAAAATATACGCAACATGATACGTTGCAGCCGTGTAGGTCAAGACATTGAATGTACCGGCAAGATCACAATATGAGAAACAGATGATAAAACTATACTATATGCAACATGGCTTTATGGCTCAGTATTCGAGTTTTGTTTATGTAAAAGCTGATTTTATTTTACCTACATCAAATGAATAAATGAAGTCTGTACTATGGAGTTTTCTATCATGACATGGTTCCGCCAACCGATGTCTCATAGCCCAAAAATCATCATAAGTTGCCCACAATTAAGTTATCAATCCGGTGTTGAGAGTTCCGAGATAGATCCAAGTCCAGAGGCTCAAATTGTCCGTAACCGGGGACACGGCTAATCGATTAGGTTTAAAACCCTCTGCAGAGGTTTGTACACTTTACCCGCAAGATTCGATCCCTCTCTTTACGTTCTCGCACTTTAGGGTGTTTGAGAACAAGATGACCAAACATGGTCTTCCAAAGAGTTCCTCGACCACCGTCCGCACTCCATCCAATCCTACCGTAGTTCTACATCGGCTAGCACCGTCCCCAGCCAGAGTCACAACTAAGGTCAACCAAGCGAGCCCATAATGACTTGCGGTTGCACAGGTAAGCTTCCGGGCATGAAGTATTCTTCCGTCTCTTTGAGTCTGGGTGAAGCTTTCCGCAAGATGTCATGGCGCTTCTCCATGCATCCCGCCAACCACTGGTTTCTCCAGGTGCCCGTCACAACCGTCCTTCACCCAAAGAGTGTGTATTGAATTCTTGTCTCGAGTCTTGAAGTCTTGAGGTCTTGAAGATGCAGTCCTTGCAGATTCCATCATGGAGTTGTCGTCATTGACGAAATCCTTCATTCTCACACCACTCTCGAGCACTCATACCAAACCCCGTCTACTATAGCGTAGCATTGAAATAAAATATCGCCCCGGCTTGGTAACAGGGTGATGGGTTCCTACCTCATGCATACTACTCAACTACAAGGATTCAATAACACTCTTGAGGGGTGGTTGCAAAGATGTCACTAAATGCAATAAAACATAGGTATGAAAGCATGGTCAAAGTGAACTTGCTCGGTAATACTTGATGAAGATAACAACGTCGGAAAATGACTTGGTAGAACTAATCGTCACTCCGTTGAAAATCTATATAGTCAAACATAGCATTCACATAAGCAAACATCCTAGCAAACAATTTTAGCACTTCGAAATAACAAACAAAACAGCAAGGAAAATTGATAATAAAACTCAAACAAAATCAAAAGAAACTTCAAATAAAACTACAAAGAAAAACTACTAACGAAGATCTATGACTTTGCTACAAACATCTAATATAGTTTTGCCGTAAGTAAAAACTTAACAATAATTAAAATACTAAACTAATAAATTAACAGAAAATAAAATTTAAAATAACTAATTTAACAGAAAGTATTTTTCTATAAAATTTTATTTGCAAAAAGAAACAAATAAAAAGCTTTTATAAAACTCTAACTATGACCTATAGAAGGTTTCATACAAAACTAAGGAAAATAATATTTTAAAATAAAAATAAATTTTCTCCTGTTGTCTAACAGAAACACAACTAATTTTGTCAAAAGTGACAAAAAGAAATACTTTAAAACTAATAAAAACAATAAAGAAAAAGCTAAAACAGAACTAATACTAAAACAGTACTGTTTTGCTAAAAACCTAATTTAAATTAACCTGAAAATAAAATACTAAATACTACTGGATAAACAAAGGTCCTAGAGACCAGGAGCAAAAAGAATTAATTAAAACCTATTTTTAAACTCCCGGAATAAGCAAAACAAGCTTTAATTCAAATCTGATCTAACTCAATTTTTATAAATCCAAACATAGACAAATTATATATTTTTGAAACTACAAGAAAATTTTGATCTAACGCAAAAAGAATCAGCATCATTGGACTTCTAGATCAAAAGTTATAAGCTAAACAAGAACGGAACTAAATCTTTTACGGAAATAAATCTGAAAACGAAAAAAACAACAAGGGAGTTACCAGTACGTGAGGCAGAGAATGCAGGAAGGAGACCGCGAAGTGGAGGGCTGCTCGCGAGGGGGCGAGGTCGCCGGGCGAGGTGGGGTGGCGGAGGAGGGGTCGGCGCTTGGGAGGTTCCAGGAGAGCTCTGGTGAGCGTTCTAGGCAGGAAAAGGAGGACGGTGGCGAGGAGGCTACGGGCAGGAGGGGCGTGGTGATGGGAAAAATGGAGCGAGGAGAGGGAGGGGGTTTTATAGGCGGTCTCGGGAGGCGCTGGGATGGAAAGACGAGGGAGATCGGGAAGGTGGAGATTCTGTCTCCATGGATATGGAAAGCTTCAGAACGTGAGAGGAAACAGAGGAAGGAGATGATCTCTTGTTGGGCTAGAATAGGAAAGTGCTTAATGGGCCAGCAGGTTTTTCCTAATAAAAACGATTCCATTCCTATTTTTAAAATTAGGAAACTAAAACAATAAAAGGAAATCAAATCAATTCGGAATAAAGAGTTTTTATATACTAAAATTATCAGAAAAATAAAATGTAGATGATGAGCATTATTCCACGGCCAAAATAAAAACTAAAACAAAAGTTTTTTCAGAAAATCCCTAAAGGCTTTATTTCTTTTTGCAAATAATTTTTAAATAAAAACTTTGGTTTTTCTTGGCTCAAATATTTGCAAAAATGCCCCTGATTTTGGAGGGTCATTCTCCTCCGCTCTTTCTTGCTTGCAAGAATTTATTTTTCGGGTATTTCTCGGGAAGAAAAATAGAGAAGCAAATGCAAATATTTGAAAGAATTAAATTGCAAAACTCCGTTCAAATTCTTTATAGTTGAAGAATTCATGTCATCTTCTCTCATTGATTTTAATAGGATGAATTTGAATTTACCGGAGAAGGGAAAGTCATTTTATTCCCTCTCATTCAAAAGTTTTTGAAAAGGTTCAAATTTCACTCAAGTTTAATTCACTCAAGCAAACAAACAAACAATTCAATTAATTATATTAACATTCCAAAATTTGGGATGTTACAAACCTACCACACTTAAAATGAATCTCGTCCTCGAGATTCGAAGAGGCTAGCAAGAAAAGGTTAGGGGTTGGGGTCTTCTAGCAAATGTCTTGGTCAGAAAGGTCAGGGGTGCTACCACACTTAAAAACAAGGTCATGGTTCCAATAAACTCAGATGTTTCCTCTGGAGGGCTGACAATGTATGTCTCTTCACATATCTTACAATAGCTCCTTCATTAAAGCTCTTCCGTCGAAGCATAGAGTTTTCCTCAAAAGCTTGGGTCGGTTCGTCAAAGTTGAAGTTCGTCCGAGACCGGATCTTCTTAGCTGATGGGTCTGTGTCCATTCTAAACAACTATCGAAACACTCATGGTGGTCTACAATTTATGGTTTTCTCCTGCGTAAAACGGGTGCAGGTTGAACCTCACCGTATAACCCACGTTTGGCAACGGTTGCTGTAAAGGGTTCCATCGTCCTACCATTTTATGGTTTTATGGCTTATCGCGTCGACACTCTTCTAAGGTTTTCAAGGCTCTCTGATTTTTCCATCAACCTATGATAGTTCATGATAGAAGTCTTCGGTATTGGGGAAAATCCATCCTGTTATTGAATCATTACCACATACGTAAACAGTGAATCACGTATTCTAACACTTGGGCATACTCACAAGCATTGCAGAAATTTCTCTTGTTCTCGAACTGGTTTCGAGTAATTCCATGGTTTCTGCAAGCCAAACAAAACATCTATCGTAACTTCACCACTCTCAGGTTTTTGCGTAATCTCCTATGAAACGTCTGCTGATCAAATCGCAGTCTTCCCAAAATTTCTTTCTCCAGTGGGTACTTGATCCTTATCAATTCTTGGGCCTGTGGGTCATGGCCCACTTCAACACTAGTGTAGCTTTAGCTCATCCTTGGAGTAACTCTCATGTTACACCTCCTTAAATCCAAAGAGTACTGCATTTCTTCATACCATCATATCAAAACAAAACTCCAACTTATTTTGTCCAAACTTCACTCCGTGGAATATCATTATCATTTCCATGGGTCAAGTGTCCTCACAGTGGTACTACCACCCTTAAATGCACAAATTCTTCCATAGACCATATTTTTCTCATATCCTCGAAAATGGTCAAAACTCTTTGTTCATGGAGTAACAACTCATAAAATTCAACATATGAAATCATCACACCTTAACTTTATTGATTCATGCATTCATTACAATCTCTGAGCACCCATTACATAACTCAACTCATCGAACTCATAAAATGAAATTGCTTCTTACTACCAATATCAAAGTTCCAACTACTCAGCTCCAAATTTTTCATCTTGTCGGGACATTTGGTAGCATAATGTCCTGCTTCCTTGCAGCGAAAACAAATAACTTTCGATAAGTCTTTGGGCTTCTTGGAGATGGTGTCTACTCTTTGGGCTCTTGGCTTCTTCTCTGGACATTTACTAGCGTAATGACCTAAATCCTTGCACCTGTAACAAGTGATATGTCTCAGGTCCTTCTCTGCAGAAATTGGGTTGTTCTGAAGATGCCTTCGTCTTCTCTTCCTGGATTTCTCCGTAATGATCAGAGCTTCTATTTCCTGAGGGTCAAAGTTCACTTCGCTGTCGGAAGTCTCCGAGATACTCTTGGCTTTCCTTCATGCAATACTCTGAAAAATGTCCTTCTTCTCCACATGAATAGCAGGCTTGTGCGAAAAAATCTGTTTAGGCCTTCACCATCGTGGTCTTCAATAACTTCCTTCATCACAAGTTCTTCTAAATTTTTCCTGCGGGCTTCTTTCTGCTGCTTCATAACTTCTTGTACCTTGGGGTAAATCTGACATTGAGCAGGGTAGTGTGTATTTCCTTCACACAGGAAACAAGTAACCTGCCCAATCGGGCATTCTTCAGCTGGGTGTTTCTCCTCACAATGAGGGCATCCATCTTTGTGTTCCTCCTGGGTGTGTCCTATTTCTCCGCAAATCTTGTAGGCACAAGGTTTTCTTCTTGGTGTATCATTGTGCTTCCGGATAAGACGTGATCTCATCAGGGTCTTCTTGAATTCCTCCCAAGTTCTTGCTCCTCTAAATCCTTGTATGGATTGATGCATTCTCCACCAGGTTGCAGCACTTTACGTAAAAATCTTGAAGAGCGTATTGGACCTCATACTTCCTTGAAACCAAATTGCTCGAAGTTATTCTCCATGTTACGAATCCATAGCTACGCCTCCGGCTGAAGTCTTGATCCAGAAGAATATCAGTCCAACTTCATTCATCATCTATGGGGTTCAAGGGTTTTAGGGTGAGATGAGAGAGAGGTGGGGAGGATATACACACAATACAAACAATAGTTTTTGAAGAAACAAGTTTTACTTTGTGGCTGTCGGAAAACATCAAACAAATGACAGCTCACACATCGTCGCATCTAACGTAAGTGTGTAACAGGGGGTTTGGTCTTCTAAAGGTCAAGTATTTCTTCAGAACTTCAAATCTTGAGTCTTCAACTGTTGTAGCTTCTAATACATGGTGAAATCCTCTTTACTTGGAAGAGGTCATCAGTCCTCCGATATCTTTCTTGGAGTGGCTTCAGTTGATCCTTCATGTGGTCAAAAGGGAAAAGGGTATATCCTAACTATTTTGAGGTGAGAGTGTCTATTCGATAAAATCAGAAAGAGATGAGAAGTAATAGTCTTTTGAAAATAAAGTTTTAGAGATATCCTGTCCTAGGGCTTTCCGATTTCTAGGGTCACGTCCTATAGTCAACATGTGCTCGATACCATCTCTCAGAGCGACCCGACCTCAGACGGTCAAGCCTGCGTGTTCTTGTGCCATCCTCGGATCAAGATATCTTTGGCACACAGTACATCAATGTATATATCAAAGTGCAATCACATGCATAAATAACGTAAAATGATATATACCTCATAATACTCAGCGGAAACAATCAAACGGGTGTGGAGTCCCATCAACGCCATCGGCAGGTTGAGTGTAGACCGTAACCACAGTATCGTAACTCTTACTCGTCGAGGAAAATATACGCAACATGATACGTTGCAGCCGTGTAGGTCAGTACATTGAATGTACCGGCAAGATCACAATATGAGAAAACAGATGATAAAACTATACTATATGCAACATGGCTTTATGGCTCTGTATCTGAGTTTTGTTTGCGTAAAAGCTGATTTTATTTTACCTACATCAAATGAATAAATGAAGTCTGTACTATGGAGTTTTCTATCATGACATGGTTCCGCCAACCGATGTCTCATAGCCCAAAAATCATCATAAGTTGCCCACAATTAAGTTATCAATCCGGTGTTGAGAGTTCCGAGATAGATCCAAGTCCAGAGGCTCAAATTGTCCGTAACCGGGGACACGGCTAATCGATTAGGTTTAAAACCCTCTGCAGAGGTTTGTACACTTTACCCGCAAGATTCGATCCTCTCTTTACGTTCTCGCACTTCGTGGGTGTTTGAGAACAAGATGACCAAACATGGTCTTCCAAAGAGTTCCTCGACCACCGTCCGCACTCCATCCAATCCTACCGTAGTTCTACATCTGCTAGCACCGTCCCAGCCAGAGTCACAACTAAGGTCAACCAAGCCAGAGCCCATAATGACTTGCGGTTGCACAGGTAAGCTTCCGGGCATGAAGTATTCTTCCGTCTCTTTGAGTCTGGGTGAAGCTTTCCGCAAGATGTCATGGCGCTTCTCCATGCATCCCGCCAACCACCGGTTTCTCCAGGTGCCCACAACCGTCCTTCACCCAAAGAGTGTGTATTAAATTCTTGTCTCGAGTCTTGAAGTCTTGAGGTCTTGAAGATGCAGTCCTTGCAGATTCCATCATGGAGTTGTCGTCATTGACGAAATCCTTCATTCTCACACCACTCCTGAGCACTCATACCAAACCCCGTCTACTATAGCGTAGCATTGAAATAAAATATCGTCCCGGGCTTGGTAACAGGGTGATGGGTTCCTACCTCATGCATACTACTCAACTACAAGGATTCAATAACACTACCGAGGGGTGGTTGCAAAGATGTCACTAAATGCAATAAAACATAGGTATGAAAGCATGGTCAAAGTGAACTTGCCTGGTAATACTTGATGAAGATAACAACGTCGAGTAAAATGACTTGGTAGAACTAATCGTCACTCCGTTGAAAATCTATATAGTCAAACATAGCATTCACATAAGCAAACATCCTAGCAAACAATTTTAGCACTTCGAAATAACAATCAAAACATCAAGGAAAATTGATAATAAAACTCAAACAAAATCAAAAGAAACTTCAAATAAAACTACAAAGAAAAACTACTAACGAAGATCTATGACTTTGCTACAAACATCTAATATAGTTTTGCCGTAAGTAAAAACTTAACAATAATTAAAATACTAAACTAATAAATTAACAGAAAATAAAATTTAAAATAACTAATTTAACAGAAAGTATTTTTTCTATAAAATTTTATTTGCAAAAAGAAACAAATAAAAAGCTTTTATAAAACTCTAACTATGACCTATAGAAGGTTTCATACAAAACTAAGGAAAATAATATTTTTAAAATAAAAATAAATTTTCTCCTGTTGTCTAACAGAAACACAACTAATTTTGTCAAAAGTGACAAAAAGAAATACTTTAAAACTAATAAAAACAATAAAGAAAAAGCTAAAACAGAACTAATACTAAAACAGTACTGTTTTGCTAAAAACCTAATTTAAATTAACCTGAAAATAAAATACTAAATACTACTGGATAAACAAAGGTCCTAGAGACCAGGAGCAAAAAGAATTAATTAAAAACCTATTTTAAACTCCCGGAATAAGCAAAACAAGCTTTAATTCAAATCTGATCTAACTCAATTTTTATAAATCCAAACATAGACAAATTATATATTTTGGAAACTACAAGAAAATTTTGATCTAACGCAAAAAGAATCAGCATCATTGGGCTTCTAGATCAAAAGTTATAAGCTAAACAAGAACGGAACTAAATCTGTTACGGAAATAAATCTGAAAACGAAAAAAAACAACAAGGGAGTTACTCAGACGTGAGGCAGAGATGGCAGGAAGGAGACGGCGATGTGGAGGCTGCTCAAGTAGGGGCGAGGTCAAGGGCGAGGGTGGGGTGGGGTGGCGGAGGAGGGGTCGGCGCTTGGGAGGTTCCAGGAGAGCTCTGGTGAGCGTTCTAGGCAGGAAAAGGAGGACGGTGGCGAGGAGGCTACGAGGCGGGGAGGCGTGGTGATGGGAAAAATGGAGCGAGGAGAGGGAGAGGGTTTTATAGGCGGTCTCGGGAGGCGCTGGGATGGAAAGACGAGGGAGATCGGGAAGGTGGAGATTCCTGTCTCCATGGATATGGAAAGCTTCTGTAACGTGAGAGGAAACAGAGGAAGGAGATGATCTCTTGTTGGGCTAGAATAGGAAAGTGCTTAATGGGCCAGCAGGTTTTTCCTAATAAAACGATTCCATTCCTATTTTTAAAATTAGGAAACTAAAACAATAAAAAGGAAATCAAATCAATTCGGAATAAAGAGTTTTTATATACTAAAATTATCAGAAAAATAAAATGTAGATGATGAGCATTATTCCACGGCCAAAATAAAAATGTTTTTCAGAAAATCCCTAAAGGCTTTATTTCTTTTTGCAAATAATTTTTAAATAAAAACTTTGGTTTTTCTTGGCTCAAATATTTGCAAAATGCCCCTGATTTTGGAGGGTCATTCTCCTCCGCTCTTTCTTGCTTGCAAGAATTTATTTTTCGGGTATTTCTCGGGAAGAAAAATAGAGAAGCAAATGCAAATATTTGAAAGAATTAAATTGCAAAACTCCGTTCAAATTCTTTATAGTTGAAGAATTCATGTCATCTTCTCTCATTGATTTTAATAGGATGAATTTGAATTTACGGAGAAGGGAAAGTCATTTTATTCCCTCTCATTCAAAAGTTTTTGAAAAGGTTCAAATTTCACTCAAGTTTAATTCACTCAAGCAAACAAACAAACAATTCAATTAATTATATTAACATTCCAAAATTTGGGATGTTACAGAGGATGCATAAAACCCTAGTCCTACTTTGGTGGATGTATTGAGTGTTCTTGAGCTCTCAAACTAGCTATGGTGGCTGTGTAGTTCAAAAGAGCCGAATCCCTCTCCAGTATGCCAAGGGCCTCCTTTTGGAGTCGAAAGGGGCTACCACAGTGGCACAAAGGAGGTGGAAAGGCCTACAGTGCTGCGAGCTTATCGCTCGTGTTACAGGACAAGACGCATTTAATGCGTAGCTTAGGTGTCTGATAACCCACAAGTATAGGGGATCAATTGTAGCCTCTTTTGATAAGTAAGAGTGTCGAATACAACGAGGAGCTAAAGGTAGAACAAATATTCCCTCAAGTTCTATCGACCATCGATACAACTCTACGCACGCTTAACGTTCGCTTTACCTAGAACTAGTATGAAACTAGAAGTACTTTGTAGGTATTGTTGGAAAGGTTTGCAAGAATATAAATAATGCTTAAATAAAAAATAGGGGCTGCTTAAATAAAAACACAATAAAGTAAATATAGCGAGTGTGGAAAAGTGGTGGTAGGAGTTGCGAAATTGTCCCTAAGCAATTGACTACATTACTAGACCGATAGCGAGTTTTATGTGGGAGAGGCCACTGCTAGCATGTCATCCCTGACTTGGAATTCTATGCACTTATGATTGGAACTATTAGCAAGCATCCGCAACTACTAACATTCACTAAGGTAAAACCCAACCATAGCATTAAGTTATATTGGTCCCCCTTCAATCCCGTATGCATCAATTTCTATGCTAGGTAGAAGCTTCTATCACTCTTGCCCTCCAATACGTAGTCCTATCAACATACAACTAACCCTATGGTGTGATCCATGCGCGCCCTATATGTTGGGCACCAAAGGACAGCAACATAACCACAAGCAAATTAAATCAATCATAGCAATTCATCAACCACCGATAGGACAACGAAAATCTACTCAGACATCATAGGATGGCAACACATCATTGGATAATAATATGAAGCATAAAGCACCATGTTCAAGTAGAGGGTACATCGGGTTGCGGGAGAGTGGACCCCTATAGATAGAGGGGGGAAGGTGATGGAGATGTTGGTGAATATGCTGGAGGTGTTGGTGAAGATCGCGGTGATGATGATGGTGGCCACGGCAGCTTTCCGGCGCCACCAAAAGAGAGGGGGAGAGGGGGGCCCTCCTTCTTCTTCTTTGACCTCCTCCCTAGATGGGAGAAGGGTTTACCCTCTGGTCCTTGGCCTCCATGGCATGGGAGGGGTGAGAGCCCCTCCGAGATTGGATATGTCTCTCTGTCTCTCTCTGTTTATGTGTTCTCGTCTTGTGCCCTTTCACCGTTTCGTATATATATGGAGATCCGTAACTCTGATTGGATTGAAACCTTCGCTGAGATTTTTTTCTTCTGAAAATGAGCTTTATTACGGCAAAAGAAGAGTAGCAACCGCCTTATGGGGGGCCCACGAGGGGGCCAGGCGCGCCCCCTGCCTCGTGGCCACCTCGGGCACCGTCTCGCGTTGATTCTTCTTCCCATATTCTCCAAATATTCCAAAAATATTCTCTGTCCGTTTTTCTCCCGTTTGGATTCTGTTTGACATGGGGTTTCTGCAAAACATAATACATGCAACAAACAGGAACTGGCACTAGGCACTGGATCAATATGTTAGTCCCGAAAATAATATAAAAATTTGCCAAAAGTATATGAAAGTTGCATAATATTGGCATGGAACAATCAAAAATTGTAGATACGACGGAGACGTATCAGCATCCCCAAGCTTAATTCCTGCTCGTCCTCGAGTAGGTAAATGATAAAAAAGATAATTTTTGATGTGGGATGCTACCTAGCATAATCTTGATCATGTATCTAATCATGGCATGAATATTAAGACACGAGTGATTCAAGGCAATAGTCTATCATTTGACATAAAAACAATAATACTTCAAGCCTACTAATAAAGCAATCATGTCTTTTCAAAATAACATGGCCAAAGAAAGTTATCCCTACAAAATCATATAGTCTGGCTATGATCCATCTTCACCGCACAAAATATTCACATCATGCACAACCCCGATGACAAGCCAAGCAATTGTTTCATACTTTTGATGTTCTCAAACCTTTTCAACTTTCACGCAATACATGAGTGTGATCCATGGACATAGCACTATAGGTGGAATAGAATATGATGGTGGAGGTTGTGTGGAGAAGACAAAAAGGAGAAAGTCCCACACCGACGCGGCTAATCAATGGGCTATGGAGATGCCCATCAATTGATGCCAATGTGAGGAGTAGGGATTGCCATGCAACGGATGCACTAGAGCTATAAGTGTATGTAATCTCAAACTAAAACTAAGTGGGTGTGCATCCAACTTGCTTGCTCATGAAGACCTCGGGCATTTGAGGAAGCCCATCATCGGAATATACAAGCCAAGTTCTATAATGAAAATTCCCACTAGTATACGAAAGTGATAACTCAACGAGACTCTCTATATGAAGAACATGGTGCTACTTTGAAGCACAAGTGTGGTAAAGGGATAGTAACATTGTCCCTTCTCTCTTTTTCTCTCATTTTTTTGGTGGGCTTCTTTGGCCTCTTTTTTATTTGGGCTTCTTTGGCCTCTTTTATTTTGATAGCCTCACATGGGACAATGTTCTAATAATGATGATCATCACACTTTTATTTACTAACAACTCAATATTACAACTCGATACTAGAACAAAGATATGACTCTATATGAATGCCTCCGGCGATGTACCGGGATGTGCAACGATCTAGTGTAGCAGTGACATCAAAAAGCGGACAAGCCATGAAAACATCATGCTAGCTGTCTTATGATCATGCAAAGCAATATGACAATGCATGCTCAAGTCATGTATATGATGATGATGGAAGTTGCATGACAATATATCTCGGAATGGCTATGGAAATGCCATGATAGGTAGGTATGGTGGCTGTTTTGAGGAAGATATAATGAGGCTTATGTGTGACAGAGCATATCATATCACGGGGTTTGGATGCACCGGCAAAGTTTGCACCAACTCTCGAGGTGATAAAGGGCAATGCACGGCACCAAAGAGGCTAGCAATGATGGAAGGGTGAGAGTGCGTATAATCCATGGACTCAACATTAGTCATAAAGAACTCACATACTTATTGCAAAAATCTATTAGTCATTGAAACAAAGTACTACGTGCATGCTCCTAGGGGTAGATTGGTAGGAAAAGACCATCGCTCGTCCCCGACCGCCACTCGTAAGGAAGACAATCAATAAATAAATCATGCTCCGACTTCATCACATAACAGTTCACCATACATGCATGCTACGGGAATCACAAACCTCAACACAAGTATTTCTACTAATCCACAACTACCCACTAGCATGACTCTAATATCACCATCTTTATATCGCAAAACTATTGCAAGGAATCAAACATATCATATTCAGTGGTCTACAAGTTTTATGTAGGATTTTATGACTAACTATGTGAATGACCAATTCCTGTCAACTCTCTAAATAGATATAAGTGAAGCATGAGAGTTTAATTCTTTCTACAAAAGATATGCCCACTCCCTAACAAATATAAGTGAAGCAAAATAGCATTCTACAAATGGTGGTTTTCTATGTGAAGAGAAACAGGCAATCCAAACTTCAAATGATATAAGTGAAGCACATGAAGCATTATATAAAGCCATACTCAAAAGATATAAGTGAAGTGCAAAGAGCATTTTATAAATCAACCGAGGACTATATCATACCAGCATGGTGCATAAAATAAAAATGAAAACTAAATGCAAAAGACGCTCCAAGATTTGCACATATCGCATGAACGAAACGAATCTGAAAACATACCGATACTTGTTGAAGAAAGATGGGATGCCTTCCGGGGCATCCCCAAGCTTAGACGCTTGAGTCTCCTTGAATATTTACTTGGGGTGCCTCGGGAATCCCCAAGCTTGAGGTCTTGCCTCTCTTCCTTCTTCTCACATCGAGACCTTCTCGATCATCGAACACTTCATCCACACAAAACTTCAACAGAATACTCGGTAAGATCCATTAGTATAATAAAGCAAATCACTAATCTAAGTACTGTTGCAAACCAATTAATATTTTGTTTTTGCATTTTTTTCTACTGTAATATAACTTTGTCATGGCTTAACCCACTGATATAAATCGATAGTTTCATCAAAACAAGCAAACTATGCATCAAAAACAGAATCTGTCTAAAACAGAACAGTCTGTAATAATCTGAACATTCACCATACTTCTGATACTTGAACTATTCTGCCAAAATTAGGAAAAATAAACAATTTATATAGAAATACAGTGAAAAAGTTTCAGAACCGTTTGACGTTCCAGTAAAAAATATAAAATCGCGCACCACAGCCAAAGTTTCTGTCCTACACCGTACAAACCAACAAACATTGTAAACATCCTAAAGGCAAACCTTGGCACATTATTTTTATAATACAATGGAATTGTACAAGGTGATAATTATTTTTGTTTAAAAGTTTCTGTAATCAAGATTCACAAAGTTTCCGTGGGCATGAACAAAGTTCAAGGACGTCCCCCACTTTCACAATGCTCGTCTATCTCACTTTCACTTTTCTTTTTGAAAAGTTTTGGGTTCCCCTCTTTATTTATTTTTTGTTTTTAAACTATGTAAAAGCACATAACGGAAATAAATGACTCTCTAAAACTTCCGGGTTGTCTCCCTGGCAGCGCTTTCTTTAAAGCCATAAAGCTAGGCATATAGTGCTCAAGTAGTAAATCCACCCAGATCCCAAGGTATATCAAAGCCAATTTTAATTAGCAATGATTTGGTATTTAGTAGTGATAACAAGGCAACATATATCAAGCAATTACGAAGTCTAACTCTCTTCCTATGCATCGGCATGTCATAAAATAATAATTCACGCACACATAGCAAAGGCCAATGCATAGTATAAACAGTTTCTTGCAATTTTATCATGTGGGAAACATAGAGAGGTGGAGATAAAGTTCCTCTCTCATAATAATTGCAAGTAGGAGCAGCAAGCACATGCATATTATATTCATAAAAATCATCATGTGCAACAGTAAAAGGCAACCCATCAATATAATCCTTAATAAAAGCAAACTTCTCCGATATAGTGTAGTTTGGAGAATTCAAAAAGATAATAGGACTATCATGTGTGGGTGCAATAGCAACAATTTCATTTTTAACATAAGGAACTATAGCAAGTTCATATCTATAAGCATCATTCATATTGGCATCATGGCCACAAGCATAGCAAGCATCATCAAAAAGGGATATTTCAGAAGAATCAACGGGATCATAACAATCATCATAGCAATCATCCTTCGGTAAGCACGAAGGGAAATTAAACAATGTATGAGTTGAAGAATTACTCTCATTAGAAGGTGGGCACTGGTAGCTAATCCGCTCTTCCTCCTTTTGTTCTTCGCTCTCCTCATCTTTTTCATCCAATGAGCTCACAATGTCATCAATTTCTTATTCCATAGACTCCTAATATTAGTCTGTTCTTGGACAGCAGAGACTTTCTCAATAAATGCATCAATATCGGAATTGAATTCATAATTGGCATATCAATATTTAAGGACAGCTAAATTTTCAGGTCTATAAACAGCATCATAAAGATTTTCAAACTCTTTGAACATAGATTCAATTTCATAAGCACCCATAAAAGCAACAAATTCTTCTATTTGTTCCACATCATAGTAATCATATATACCTATAGCATAAGAAGCCAAGGTTTCATTATCATTAAATTTGCATGAAAAGGGAAGGTGTGGAGCCCTCATCCTAGAGCAACAAGTATAATCATATCTCAAGCATACTTGCCGAGCATACCACTTCAACATATAAATTTGATCCCATAATAGTTTGCCTTTTTGAGTCAAGCGATAATCCCTAAAGTATTCACGTTGGTCCAATGTGTCCTCCATTACATAATTGAATGAGGTTTTCTCAGGATTATCAAAGTGGTAAAAAATATTTTTCACATAATGATCATGAGGGTTTTAGGCGGTTCTCCATCTCCATGAGTAGCAAGTACACCTATTTTTTTGGTATTTCGTGTTCCTTATCCATAACTAAAGATAAAGAACAACTAAGAACAGCAAATAAAAATTACTTAGTGATAAAGAAAACAAGCACACACGAGAATATTCACCCCACGCTATTGCCCCCCGGCAACGGCGCCATAAAAAGGTCTTGATAACCCACAAGTATAGGGGATCAATTGTAGCCTCTTTTGATAAGTAAGAGTGTCGAACCCAATGAGGAGCTAAAGGTAGAACAAATATTCCCTCAATTTCTATCGACCACCGATACAACTCTACGCACGCTTAACATTCGCTTTACCTAGAACAAGTATGAAACTAGAAGTACTTTGTAGGTGTTGTTGGATAGGTTTGCAAGAATATAAAGAATGCATAAATAAAAACTAGGGGCTGTTTAAATAAAAAAACACAATAAAGTAAATATAGCAAGTGTGGAAAAGTGGTGGTAGGAGTTGCGAAATTTTCCCTAAGCAATTGACTACTTTACTAGACCGATAGCAAGTTTTATGTGGGAGAGGCCACTGCTAGCATGTCATCCCTGACTTGGAATTCTATGCACTTATGATTGGAACTATTAGCAAGCATCAGCAACTACTAACGTTCATTAAGGTAAAACCCAACCATAGCATTAATTTATATTGGTCCCCCTTCAATCCCGGATGCATCAAGTTCTATGCTAGGTAGAAGCTTCTGTCACTCTTGCCTTCCAATACATAGTCCTATAAACATACAACTAACCCTATGGTGTGATCCACGCGCGCGCTCATATGATGGGCACCAAAGGACAACAACATAACCACAAGCAAATTAAATCAATCATAGAAATTCATCAACCACCGATAGGACAACGAAAATCTACTCAGACATCATAGGACGGCAACACATCATTGGATAATAATATGAAGCATAAAGCACCAAGTTCAAGTAGAGGGTACAGCAGGTTGCGGGAGAGTGGACCGCTGTAGATAGAGGGTGGAAGGTGATGGAGATGTTGGTGAAGATGGTGGAGGTGTTGGTGAAGATCGCGGTGATGATGATTGTGGCCACGGCAGAGTTCCGGCACCACCGGAAGAGAGGGGGAGAGGACCCCTTCTTCTTCTTCTTCCTTGACCTCCTCCCTAGATGGGAGAAGGGTTTCCCCTCTGGTCCTTGGCCTCCATGGCATGGGAGGGGCGAGAGCCCCTCCGAGATTGGATCTGTCTCTCTGTCTCTCTCTATTTCCGTGTTCTCGTCTTCTGCCCTTTCACCGTTTCGTATATATATGGAGATCTGTAACTGCGATTGGATTGAAACCTTCGCCGGGATTTTTTTTCCTGAAAATTAGCTTTCTTGCGGCAAAAGAAGAGCAGCAACCGCCTTACGAGGGGCCCACGAGGGGGGGAAGGTGCGCCCCCTGCCTCGTGGCCACCTCGGACACCGTCTTGCGTTTATTCTTCTTCCCATATTCTCCAAATATTCCAAAAATATTATCTGTCCGTTTTTATCCCGTTTGGATTCCGTTTGATATGGGGTTTCTGCGAAACATAAAGCATGCAACAAACAGGAACTGGCACTGGGCACTGGATCAATATGTTAGTCCCTAAAATAATATAAAAAGTTGTGAAAAGTGTATGAAAGTTGTATAATATTAGCATGGAACAATCAAAAATTATAGATATGACGGAGACGTATCAGTTTCCCTAGCTTTATCGGTGACCGGAGCGAGGCTCATCCCGTCCGTCGCTGCTCCTCTTTGCTTTGCCACGTGCCCTGGCGAGCGATGCATGCGGCGCCATGTAGGCAGGCAGCTGAGGTGGCGCGGTGGTCGGGTCTTCACGAAGATCTGCATGTCGCCATGCAGGCGCTTGCTGATCTGGCCTAGAAGCTGCATGTTGCCACGCAAGTGCCTGCCCAGTTGGTCGGGCTGGAAGCTGCGTGCTAATGGTGGTGGAAACTTGGCTGGTGCGGGCCTGGTAGTGGCCCCGCTGATGTCCTCAGCAAGGGCCTTGCCGGGGGCCCGACAATGGTCTTGCCGTGGCACGCAGTCGTCCCCGGCAAGGATCTTGCCGGGGGCCTCATGGCTTTCCTCGGCAAGGATTCCGCCAAGGGTCATCGTCTTCTGGTCCTCATCTGATCTCATATATCTATGGTCTTAACAAAGATCTGCACGCCACCACAGAGGTGCCTCCCGAGCCCTGGTCCAATCGTAGTTGGTTGGGTTGGAACCTCTGGAATGAAGGGCGGCTCGCTCTGTTGGTGTTTGGGCAAGTTGCCCCGGCAAGGTTCTTGCCGGGGCTGCGGAGGCCGGTCCGGCAAGGGCCTTGCTGGGGGGGTCTCCACCTCGCCCCTTTGCTGTCTTGTGTTTCTGGCCTTGGCGTTGCCTTTGACCATCTTATTCCTCTGGCTTCTCTCCGGCTTCCCTCCCCTGCTCTGCTTAGTGTGGCCGTGGGCACGGCTCCGACTGTCCGTGCACAAGTAAAGGGGCCAAAAGGAGCGCCCCTACTTTTGTACACCGACAGGATCCCCCGGGCCTGGGCTACACATAAGCGCGACATGTTGTTGGGCCAGGCCCAAAATGGTGCATGGGCAGTTGGGGCGGATTCTACCATAGTAATTTTCCGTCTGCTTTGCTTCCCCACGACCTGCACGCGACATGGAGGGTCGTGCGTGACGTGGGGGTCATGCGTGGGGCGGTTTCCGCATGCATGCGTCACATCATGGTAAAGAGGCGGCTCGCGCCTTCCCCATAAAAGAGGGAGGCGTGGAGGCGCGGCTCATTTACTGGATGGACTCGGGTCGCGGTCTTCAAGGCGCCCACGCCCCCCCTGATCACGGGGCGGGGAACGGTCGCCTCACTTGTCCTTTCGACCCTGCTCGCCCGCCACGCGTCCTTCATGCAAGTGGCGGGTGGTGGAGGCGGGAAACCGGGCCGTCGCTGATTGGGGCAGCGGGTTGGTCCTCATTCCCTACGCCTCTGACGGCTGGATTGGCTGAGTGGGGCGGCCGAGCCCCGACATCGCCCCTTTATAAGGAGGGGGAAGGAGGGCGTCGTCCCACATTCCTTCAGCACCCATCCTCCTTCACATGTGCTTCTTTCTCCCACCCGCCATGGCGAGAGGAGGTGCTGGGCCTTCGACGGTGGCGGCGAGGGTCGCTGCTCGTCAGCGCGTCCCTCCTTCCCACGAGCCCGCGGCGGCGGAGCCAGCCGCAAGAGGAAGGGGAGGGCGCGTGGCCGAGGTCGCCGCGGCGGTCGGGGGAGAGGGGGACGAGGTGGCGCGGCGACCACGCCTCCGCCAACGATGCCTCCCGCGACGGAGGGTCACGTCGGGGACCGGCCCCGTGAGTTCTTCATCCGGCTGCGCCGGCCACCGCGTCGTCGTCTCCGTCTCCCCACCCCCTTCGCTCAGGAGATGGAGCTCGATCCGCCCCAGACCCTCAGATTGCACATGAGGGGCTGCGGGACCGGCGGCACGCGGGTCGACGTCGACTTCCCCCCTCCTCATGTTATGTATCTCCGTCGTGGATGGAAGACGTTTTCCCGCATCCATAGCTTGACGGTGGGGCTCGTCCTCTACTTCAAGTTAATGGAGGGCGGCTTGCTCTCCGTCAAGGTCTTCGGAGACCTTGGAACTCGCCTGAAGTGCTGCGTGGAGAGCTCCTCTGACGGTGAAGATTCCTCCGCAAGAGGGAGTGATGAGGAGGACAGCGAAAGTGATGACGAGGGACTCGAGCGGCAGGATGCCAACTCCGACTGACCTCGCCGCCTCTTCCTCGGCCACGTGCCCTGCCGAGGGTCTTCCTAGCTAAGCTATCCATCAGGGCGCTCCCCGTCGTCTCCTTGGGCAGCTGGCGTAGGAGGGCCGGAGAAGGCGAAGAAGGCGGGTGGCGGCCGTCAACTTGGAGTACGTGAGCACCGACGCCTTCGTCGCGTATTGCCGGCCCGTTGCCTCGTCTTCCAGCTCCTTTCCCGGCACCAAGATGTTCTCTTGGTGCCTTCTGTTCCTCGCAACTCGCCTAGGCGCCCCTTTTCCCCTCCGCTGTCTTGCTCCACCTTCTGAGGAGAGGGACAAGAAAGGGATTACGGGCACCTTATATGTTTGTAAGCCTAGAGGCACTTGTTAGATTTAAGACTTGTAATCCCCTTGCTCATGTTTTTAATTCCGTATGAACTGTACCTGTATGGGATGTTTTTAATGAAAAGGGGGTTTGCCGGGTTCTTTGTGCGTGAGCGAGGCCCATGCCAAGGACGAATCCTTGTTATTTTTAAGATAAACATTGTTGCCCGGCAACAGGCCTTGTCGTCTCTCCACTTCGATCGACTGTTCTCGCGCTCTTGGCAGAGGCAGGGGCGAAGTAGAGTTAGGTCCCTCGTTCTTCTCCTTAACACCGCGGATACTACCAAATTCCGACCCAAGAGGTAGCTCTTGGGTTCAGGAAAGGGGGAGCATGGTGGTTTTAAGAATATAAACGAGGTTTCACATGTCCCAGATCTATACGGAAACGCATGACAGGGGGATGAAAGACTTATCTGAATCTGCAGCCTCCGGCAACCTTGGCTTGTCGTGGCTGGATCCTTGTATCTTCAGCCCCCGGCGGTCTTGGCCTGCCGGGGCCGGAGCGCCGGTTCGTTCTCTTCTTCCCAAGCGGCTCAGCAGAAGTGTTCGCGTGCCCTGCAAACCAAAGAGAACAGAAAGACGCGGAACTCGACCTCCAGGCTAGGGGTTAGTTGCCACCAAGCACTACCAACCCTAACCGAGGAAGAGACTTAGACCTAGCATGCATGATATAACTTAGGGCGCCAACACTTCATTTATTTATGCTCAGGGTCTGCGCCTGGCTTTGTACAGAGGGTTACATGCCTTGCCGGCAAAGCTTGTACAAAAGGTGGCTTGCCGGGAGGCCCGACAAGCCGCGCCTTATTGGTAAAACTTGCGAGGATGCTCGATGTTCCAGGAGTTGCTCACTGGGACAGCATCTTCGGTCTCCAGGCAGACTGCGCCGGACCTGGTGACTCGTATTACCCGATAAGGGCCTTCCCACTTCGGTGTCAACTTGTTGGAATTCTTGGCCGACTGAACGCGCCGAAGAACAAGGTCGCCTTCCTCAAAGATCCGGGCATGGACCTTGCGGCTATGGTAGCGGCGCAAGGCCTGCTGGTAGCGTGCTGCTCTCACAGCCGCCTGAAGACGATCATCCTCAAGGAGCGTTGTGTCATCTTGCCGCAACTGCTCTTGCTCAAGTTCATCATAAGCGAGCATTCGAGGTGACCCGTATATGAGTACCGTGGGGAGAACTGCTTCTGCCCCATATACTAGGGCAAAGGGTGTCTGGCTGGTGGCTCGATTTGGCGTCGTCCTGATGGACCAAAGAACCACCAGCAACTCATCAATCCAGCGCCTTCCTCTCTTGTGTAGCTTGTCAAAAGTCTTCGTTCTCAGGCCTTGCAACACTTCAGCATTTTCCCTCTCCGCTTGGCCGTTGCTCCGGGGGTGTGCCACGGAAGCAAAACAGACCTTGATGTCGAGGTCTTGAATGTATTGCATGAAGGTGTGGCTTGTGAACTGCGTGCCGTTATCGGTGATGACTCTGTTTGGCACACCAAAACGGCGGACTAGTCCCTTGAAGAACTTGACGGCTGACTGCGTTGTCACCTTCCTCACCGATTCCACCTCCGGCCACTTTCTGAACTTGTCGATTGCAACGTAAAAGTACTCAAAGCCCCCGACAGCACGGGGGAAGGGGCCCAGTATCTCGAGCCCCCAGACCGAAAATGGCCAGGAGAGAGGGATTGTTTGAAGGGCTTGAGCTAGTTGATGAAGCTTCTTTGAATGGAACTGACACGCTTCACACTTGGTTACTAGTGTCGTTGCATCCTGGAGGCGATGGGCGGAAGAAGCCTTGCCGGAATACCTTGCCGGCAAGGGCCCTTGACCCTATGTGGGAGCCACATATGCCTCCATGTATCTCTGCCAACAGCTCTAGTCCTTCCTCCCGGGAGATGCACTTCAATTTCATACCATTCGGTCTTCTTCTGTATAGGACGTCATCGACGAACTGGTACAAGGCAGACCGATGGGCTACTTTTTCTGCTTCTTCCTGCTCCTCAGGAAGTTCCCCTGTCTGGAGGAAATGGACAATATGTTGTGCCCATACTAGAGCCTGGGGCTCAACGGCAAGGACCAAAGGCATCTCTTCCGCCATGGGGCAGCCGTATCTACGGCCAGGGCTTGGTGCCCTGCCGGAGCCAGCCGTCCCTTGGCGGGCTCAGGATCCGCGGCAACACCCTTGTCGGCAGCCCCTGGGGGCTCGGCGGTAAAGTACTTGTCGGGACCTGACTTCCTCCGCTTTTTCTGCTCTGTTGATGGCTTGACGGATGGTTGAGTTAACCGAAGCAAAAAGGTACCTCGTTCCACAGGTAGCTTGAATGCAGCACACTTTGACAGGTAGTCAGCGATGTCGTTCTCCACTCGGGGATCGTGCTCCGCTTGTATACCGTCAAAGGGCTCCTCAAGTTTTCTCATCTCATCTACGTAGGCCTACATCAATGGACTCTGATAATCTTTGTTAACTTGTCTGACGACAAGCTGTGAATCACCCCTGATGATGAGCTTTTTCACCCCGAGGTCCGCCGTGATCATGAGACTGGAAGCAGCCCCTCGTATTTAGGAGTGTTGTTTGTGGACATCTCCCTGGGAAAGTGCATCTGGATCACATACATGAGGTGCTCTCCGGTGGGTGCAATAAGCAGCACACCGGCACCGGCGACTTGCAGCGAGAAAGCCCCCATCAAAGTACATGATCCAGTCGCGGCTTGCTTCCTTGCTGGGGAGAGCGGTCTCCTGGATTTCTTCGTCGGGCGTTGAGGTCCATTCTGCAATGAACTCCGCCAAGACTCTGCTCTGGATTATCGAGGTACTTTCAAACTTCAACCCAAAGCTTGACAACTCCAAGGCCCATTCCACAATCCTTTCGGTCGCATCTGGGTTGTGCAGTATCCGTTGCAACGGGAGGCGGGTGACGAAAGTGATCTCGTTGGTTGGAAGTAATGATGCAGCTTCCTCGAGGCCATAAGGATGCTGCAGAGAAATTTCTGCACACCGGAGTACCTCGACCTAGCCCCCTGCAAAGGTAGCTGACAAAGTAAACCGGGTGCTGCATCATCTTCTTCTTCTGCACCACTTCACTTGATCAGGCGGGCATCGCCCGATGGCATCAGACTCGCTCGGGTCTTGCCTTGTCGGCACCAGCCTGCCGGGAATCTACGCTTGCCATCTGCCGGTCCTGCCGCCGCCATCGCCTCCTCGTCGACCTCCCTCTCAGGTGCTACCGGGCGTGACCACTTGATTCGTTGCCGCTAGATACAGCAGCAACGACTCTTGTGGTTTAGGCGCAACCAGTATTGGCATGGAGGAAAGGTATTTCTTCAGGTCTTGCAACGCCGCCTCGGCTTCTGGGGTCCACTCTAGGGCCTGCCTTCTTCAAGATTTTGAAAAAGGGGAGGGCGCGCTCGGCGGACTTGGAGATGAATCGGTTCATGGCGGCAACGCAGCCAGTGAGCCGACGCACATCCTTGATCCACCTGGGCGCCTCAATCCGTTCAATAGCCTTGATTTTGTCTGCATTTGCCTCGATCTCGCGCTGCGACACAAAGAACCCGAGAAGCTTGCCGGATGGAACACCGAAGACACACTTCTCAGGGTTCAGCTTGAGGTTGATCTTGCGCAGGTTGGCAAACATCTCTTCCAGGTCTGGTACAAGAGTTGCCCCATCCTTGGTTTTGACCACTATGTCATTCATGTATGCTTCCATATTTCTATGGAGCTGGGGTTCAAAACATATTTGGACCGCTCTTGCAAACGTCGAGCCATCACTCTTCAACCCGAAAGGCATCCGTAAAAAGCAATACTTACCACATGGGGTGATGAATGTTGTCTTCTCTTCATCTTCTCTTGTCATGAAGATCTGGTGGTAGCCTGAGTAGGCGTCGAGGAATGACAACAGATCACACCTGGCCGTGGAGTCAACAATCTGGTCGATGCACGGCAACGGGAAGGGGTCCTTGGGAAAGGCCTTATTGATATCTGTGTAGTCACTACACAGCCTCCACTTCCTATTTGCCTTGCGCACCACCACCGGATTGGCCAACCACGTCGGATGGAGCACTCCTCTCACCAAACATGCCGCTTCCAAATTCCTTATCTCCTCTGTAATGAACTCCTGACTTTCCAGAGCCTGCTTCCTAACCTTCTGCTTGACGGGCCACGCATGAGGACAGATAGCTAGGTGGTGCTCAATCACCTCCCTGGGAACACCGAGGATGTCGAATGCTTTCCATGCAAACACGTCGACATTCGCCCGCAGGAAGGTGACAAGCGCGCCTTCCTATTTGCTATCGAGGGTGGAGCTTATGGTGAAAGCCCCTGCCGTGCCATCCTCCCTAACGGACACCTTGTTGGTCTGTGGTGGCTCAGCTCTAGATTTCTTGATGTTGCCGGTGGAGCTCTCTGGCACGTCCTCGACGGTAGCACAACACTCCGAAGAGTTGCGCTTGCCGGAGTGGGAGCGAGAGGTCTTGCCGGGCTTCTTCTTCCCTCCCGAGGCTTCAGCGGTAGGAGCAAGTGCCTTGGCGGCAGCTGCTGCAACTGCTTCCCAATAGAGTTGGTCGGCGCAAATCAACGCGTCCTTCTTATCGTAGGGGACGGAGACGATGGTCAACGGCCTGGGCATTTTCAGCATGTTGTAGGCGTAGTGCGACGCCACCATGAACTTGGCTAGTGTCGGGCGGCCGAGGATCCCGTTGTAGGGCAAGGGGATCTCGGCAACGTCGAAGACGATCCTCTCTGTCCTGTAGTTCAAATCTCCTCCAAACGTCATGGCAGTGTGACCTTCCCCTTCGGCTGGCTTCTCCCTGGATTGATCCCTTGAAACGTGCCCGTTTCCTCGAGGTCTCCATCAGGAATTTGGAGCCTTTTGATCACGACGAGCGACATCAAGCTCAGGCCGTCCCCGCCGTCGACCAACACCTTGTTCACCTTGAGGTTGCGTATCATTGGCGAGACCAACAACGGCAAACACCCGACCGCGGTTGTGCGGTCAGGGTGGTCCTCGGCGTCAAAGATGAGGGGCGTGCTAGACCACTTCAGTGGCTTCTGAGAATCGAACGATGGCCCCGCTGCTGTAATCTCACGCGCCCACTGCTTGAGCTGGCGGTGAGAAGTATGCAGCGAGGCGCCACCATCGACGCACATGGCCTCCGTAGCCTTCTGGAACTCTTGCTCGCCGGACTCGTCGTCCTCGTCATGATCATCGTCTTCTTGCTTCTTGTGACGGCCCCGGGCGGGCCTCTCTTGCTGGTTGTACTTTCCGCGGCGTCCTCCTTGGCCGCCACGCTTCTTGCCGGATCCCTCGGCACCGTCCTGACCCTTCTCCTTGTCCCGCCTCTCATACTCGGCCTTTTTCTTCTCAGCAAGCAGCTCGACTTGTCGGCAGTTCTGGAGGTCGTGGCCCTTGGTGCGGTGGATCTTGCAGTACTGCTTGTCGGAGCCCCCTGGCTTGTCGGCAGCCGCCATGGCCCGGCAAGCGGCGCACCCGGTGATTTCTTTGCTGGGGTCGTCTGCCTTGGCCTTCTTGGTGGCGCCGGTGCTGTCGGATCCCTTGACAGAAAGCAGGGCCTTGCCCTTGCGTTTCCTGTTGCGACGCCGTCCCTTCTTTGTCGGGGCGGTGGTGTCTTCATCAGTAGAGTCGGTTTCCGCGCCGGCGTTCTCGCCGGGGTACTTCCTTCCCTCTTCAGCCCGGGCGCACCTATTGGCCAAAAGATAGAGTCCGGCCACATCCTTAACCTTGGTCATCGCCAGCTCTTTGCACATCTTGCGGCTGCGCATGTTCTAATGGAACACGCTGATCACGGCGGCGGGATGAACGTTGGGGATGTTGTACTGTACCCGGCTGAATCTCTGGATGTACTTGCGCAGGTTTTCCCCTTCCTTCTGGGGAATGATATGCAAATCACTGGCCTGGCCATGAGCTTGGTGGCCTCAAGTGAAGGCACCAACGAACTCATGGCACAGATCCGCCCAAGAAGATATGGAATCCGCCGGCAAGTGCATCAACCAAGACATGACATTGGGCTTCAATGCCAACGAGAAGTAATTGGCAAGCACCTTGTCGTCGCGAGCTCTGGCAGCCTGCATCGCGATGGTGTAAATGTTGAGGAACTCTGACGGATGGGTCTTGCCAATATACTTCTCGCCGACGTCGGGCTTGAACGTGCGGTGGGACGGCCACTGGAACTATCGCAGCTCACGGGTAAAGGCTGGGCAGGCCACCTCGTAAGGTAGGCCGCCGGAGCCCCCAGGTGCTGAGTGGTCCATAACGGGTCCCGCCCGCTTGTCCGACTGGTGGCGTGTATCACGTCAGCGCTCGATAGTGGTTCGAGCATCTTCATGAGCTCGTTCTCGAAGAACTTGGTGCTGGTCGCGGTGGGTCCGTAGGTCGGACGACGCTATAGAGATGTTATCACAAGCGTCGTCATGACGGGCCGACACCCGCGGTGGCTGGCGAGGAGGAGGAGAGTGCACCATGACCGCAGCACCCCCGGTCCTCCCGGCGCTAGCATGTGGTGGCTCGGTGGAGCGCCGGCCTGAGGGCCTCGACGGTCGTGGATCATCTTTGTTGGCAACGGCGATGAGGCTCCGGATGGTGGCCCTCCACTCATAGAGCTTCTCTGCAGCAGGAGGGAAGTCGAGGAGCAGTTGCGCACGCGCCAAAGCTTTTGCTAGCGTGGGTGGCGGCGACAGCTGCATGGACCCTGGCGCGCTTCGACTTCCAACCACGTTAGAAGGAGCTCTATCACGGCCCAGCGGCTGCGTGCCATTTTCGCCAGCACTTCGGCGGGCATGCTGAACTCCTTCGTCCCACGGACGAAGCACAGGGCTCTTCCCATGGCGGTGTCCAGGGTCATCGGTGTGGTGACGCTGCTCGTTGCGCACACCATGGGAAGAGCATGCTATGGTCACTAGGGTTGGCGTCTTGGAGGTCGCTGCGCCACCCGTAGGGGGTATAGCGACACCCCTGGAGGGCCTCGCGCCACCTGCGTGGGGCCCAACCCTGTCCTTGGACCTAGCGGCGTGCGGCTCGTCGTCTGGCGCACGAACAACGCCGCTCGCCAGGCTCTGACCGCTGGGGTGATGCTGGTGCTCGCGGGCCGCGGCTCAGGTTCTATCCGCGACCAGCCCGCTGCTTGCCCGCACTGGCGCGGGCTGCGGCTCAGGTTCTATCCACGACCGGCCCGCTGCTCGCCCGCACTGGCGCGGGCCGCTCGGCTCCCGACGCGTCGATCGCTGTGATCATCTTCTTCTTGGGAGCCATGGCCATGAAGAACTGCTAGGCTAACTACTAGACCAGATTCTCACAATTGCGCCCCCTACCTGGCGCGCCAAAGATGTCGGTGGGAAACGACACCTATGGGATCACAAGAATCCCTACTACGGTTACCGGGGGCGTGGGGTTGTGAGAAGAGCAGGATTAACAGTCAGCACAAGGATCGTTTACCTAGGTTCGTGCCGCAAGGATGCGTAAAACCCTAGTCCTGCTTTGGTGGATGTATTGAGTGTTCTTGAGCTCTCGAACTAGCTATGGTGGCTGTGTAGTTCAAAAGAGCCGAAACCCTCTCCAGTATGCCAAGGGCCTCCTTTTATAGTCGAAAGGGGCTACCACAATGGCACACAGGAGGTAGAAAGGCCTACAGTGTTGCGAGCTTATCGCTCGTGTTACAGGACAAGACACATTTAATGCATAGCTTAGGTGTCCCCTAGCTTTATCGGGGACGGGAGCGAGGCCTGTCCCGTCCATCCCCGCTCCTCTTCGCTTTGACACGCGCCCTGGCCAGCGATGCGTGCGGCGCCATGTAGGCAGGCAGCTGAGGTGGCACGGTGGTAGGGTCTTCACGAAGATCTGCATGCCGCCATGCAGGCGCTTGCTAATCTGGCCTGGAAGCTGCGTGTTGCCACGTAAGTGCCTGCCCAGTTGGTCGGGCTGGCAGCTCCATGCTAATGTTGGTGGAAACTTGGCTGGTGCGGGCCTGGCAGTGGCCCCGATGATATCCTCGGCAAGGGCCTTGCCGGGGGCCTGACAAGGGTCTTGCCGTGGCGCGCAGTCGTCCCCGGAAGGATCTTGCCGGGGGTCTCATGGCTTTCCTCAGTAAGGATCCTGGCAAGGGTCGCAGTCTTCTGGTCCTCATCTGATCTCATATGTCCATGGTCTTGACAAAAATCTACACACCACCACAGAGGTGCCTCCCGAGCCCTGGTCCAATCGTAGTTGGTTGGGTTAGAACCTGTGGGCTCAAGGGCGGCTCACTCTATTGGTGTTTGGGCAAGTTGCCCCGGCAAGGTTCTTGCCGGGGCCGCGGAGGCCGCCCCGGCAAGGGCCTTGCCGGGGGGTATCCACCTCATCCCTTTGTTGTCTTGTGTTTCTGGCCTTGGTGTTGCCTCTAACCATCTTGTTCCTCTAGCTTCTCTCCGGCTTCCCTCCCCTGCTCTGCTTAGTGTGGTCATGGGCGCGGCTCCGACTGTCCGTGCACAAGTAAAGGGGTCAAAAGGAGCGCCCCTACTTTTGTACACCGACAACTTATGCAAGAGTCATGGTGATCTTCACCTTTCCTTTTTACATTTTATCCTTTGGCAAGCACCTTGTGTTGGAAAGATCCTGATATATATGTCCAATTGGATGTAAATTAGCAAGAACTATTATTGTTGACATTACCCTGGAGGTAAAAGGTTGGGAGTCGAAACTATAAGCCCCTATCTTTCTCTGTGTCCGATTAGAACTCCGTAACCACAAGTATTGCGTGAGTGTTAGCAATTGTGAAAGACTAAATGATAGTTGAGTATGTGTACTTGTTGAAAAGCTCTTACATAGACTCTTTTCGATGTTATGGTAAATTGCAATTGCTTCAATGACTAAGATTACAGTTTGTTGTTTCTCAATGAAGTTTCTGATTCATACTTCACATTGTGAATAGATCATTACTTGAGCATAAGAAATCATATGACAAAATATATATATGTTGTTGTTAGAAGATTGATCATGATACCCTCATGTCCATATTTTATTTTATCGGCACCTCTATGTCTAAACATGTGGACATATTTATCGTTATCGGCTTCCGCTTAAGGACAAGAGAGGTCTAATCTTGGGGGAGTTGATACGTCCATTTTGCATCATGCATTTATATCCATATTTATCGCATTATGGGCTGTTATTACACATTATGTCACAATACTTATGCCTATTCTCTCTTATTCTACAAGGTTTACATGAAGAGGGAGAATGTCGACAGCTGGAATTCTGGGTTGGAAAAGGAGCAAATATTAGAGACCTATTCTGCACAACTCCAAAAGTCCTGAAACTCCATGGAAGTTATTTTTGGAAATAATAAAAAATACTGAGCGAAGAAAATACTAGAGGGGGCCCACACCCTGGCCATGAGGGTGGGGGGTGCGCCCCCTGCCTCGTGGGCCCCCTGGTGGCCCTCCGGTGCCCCTCTTCTGCTATATGAAGTCTTTCGTCCGACAAAAAAAATCATAAGCAAGCTTTCAGGAAGAAACTCCGTCACCACGAGGCGGAACCTTGGCGGAACCAATCTAGAGCTCTGGCAGAGCTGTTCTGCCGGGGAAACTTCCCTCCGGGAGGAGGAAATCATCGCCATCATCATCACCAATGCTCCTCTCATTGGGAGGGGGCCAATCTCTATCAACATCTTCACCAGCACCATCTTCTCTCAAACACTAGTTTATCTCTTGTATCCAATCTTTGTCCC
Organism: Aegilops bicornis; assembly: GCA_021605145.1. Classification (NCBI taxonomy): domain Eukaryota; kingdom Viridiplantae; phylum Streptophyta; class Magnoliopsida; order Poales; family Poaceae; genus Aegilops; species Aegilops bicornis. Next base: position 327,220,457 of record CM038674.1, on the reverse strand, counting down.
AAAGCCTCGGACTGGTACCTATGGGTTGCTAGTAGTGTTGGTTACTCCTTGTAGTTGATGCTAGTTGGTTTAATTGGTGGAAGATCATATGTTCAGATCCATTATGCATATTAATACCCCTCTTATTACGACCATGAATATGCTTTGTGAGTAGTTACGTTTGTTCCTGAGGACATGGGAGAAGTCTTGCTATTAGTAGTCATGTGAATTTGGTATTCGTTCGATATTTTGATGAGATGTATGTTGTCTCTCCTCTAGTGGTGTTATGTGAACGTCGACTACATGACACTTCACCATTATTTGGGCCTAGAGGAAGGCATCGGGAAGTAATAAGTAGATGATGGGTTGCTAGAGTGATGTAAGCTTAAACCCTAGTTTATGCTTTGCTTTCTGTAAGGGCTGATTTGGATCCATATGTTTCATGCTATGGTTAGGTTTACCTTAATACTTCTTTTGTAGTTGTGGATGCTTGCAATAGGAGTTAATCATAAGTGGGATGCTTGTCCAAGTAAGGACAGCACCCAAGCACCGGTCCACCCACATATCAAATTATCAAAGTACCGAACGCGAATCATATGAACATGATGAAAACTAGCTTGACGATAATTCCCATGTGTCCTCGGGAGTGCTTTCCTTCATATAGAAATTGTCCAGGATTGTCCTTTGCTACAAAAAAGATTGGGCCATCTTGCTGCACTTTATTTACACTTGTTACTTGTTACCCATTACAAATTACCTTATCACAAAACCATCTGTTACCGATAATTTCAGTGCTTGCAGACAATACATTGCTGAAAACCGCTTATCATTTCCTTCTGCTCCTTGTTGGGTTCGACACTCTTACTTATCGAAAGAACTATGATAGATCCCCTATACTTGTGGGTCATCACTTACTACCTGCCCTTTACGGCCTATCGGAATTAAGTCCTCGTTGGGCCGTCCAAAATGATTCCAGCCCGTTGTAACTTCCAGCCCATTTATGTCCCATGATGTCTTTCGGCCCATATGAGGCCCTTTATAACTCTCGGCCCATTAAAGGCCCGAGATGAAACTGACCCATAATGAACAGTGTATCGCTTTATACCCATTAACGGCCCATTATTATGTCGGCTGTTTCCAGCCCGTGTTAACTTTCGGCCTTCTAAGGGCCCATCTATTCTTGGGCTCATTTCTAGAATTCGGTTAGATACGGTCCGTTACTGGCCTGTTCCGTTTGTGGGCCAAATACAGCCTATGGTTACATTTAGCCCGTTTGTGGCCCGTTAACCTGTTGGGCTGTTTTCATAGCGTTATCAAATATGGCCTATTAATGGTCCGTTATGGTCCACGAAGAGTATGGCCCATGTTTGGCGAAATGATTATACGCCCCGTAGAAGGCCCATGGATCCTACAGCCCGTAGAAGACCAATGGATCCTACGGCCCGTAGAAGACCAATGGATCCTATGGCCCGTAGAAGGCCCATGGATCATACGGCCCGTAGAAAGTCCATGGAACCTATAGCCCGTAAAAGGCCCATGGATCCTACGGCCCGTATAAGGCCCACGGATCCTACGGCCCGCAGGAGGCCCATGGTTACAGCAGTCCGTGTGTTGCCATGATTATTGTGGCCTAGTTACCAAAACTAGGTTATTGTGGCCACTAAAAAAATGCGGAAAAAGAACTGCAGTGACTACAAGCAAACAACTAAACAAGACAATAAGGAAATAAATAAGCAAGCAACTAACGCTAGCCTATTACAGCTATTACACATATTACATCCACTGGGCATCAAAGTTCGCCACCTATGCAAATATAGGGAACAAAGCAGCATATTACATACATCGGCCGTCGAATTGGCCACCGGTGCAAATAAACGCAGCGACAAAACAAGTACATAAGCTGAAACAACTTCGGAAGAGCTCAAGAAAGCGTTATCCAGGTATCCACCATGCTAGCAATAAGCTTAGCAAGCTTATTAGCTTTGTCCTGTTTGGCGCTAAAATCCTCCAACGCTTGCTGTTGCACCAGAAAGTATGCATCTGAATGCTCCAGGGACTTCCACAGTCCTTCCGCTTCTTGTCACAACACAGCTGATTGATGTATTTCAGCTTGTAGTTGAGACTCAAGAAACCAAACTGATTCAGACAGTGAGTTTGAATAGCTTGTGCAAGCGGTAGTGGCGATGCTTTCGAATAGTAAACCAAGACAGGACTTTGGGGTTGCCTCACTGTCTTCAAGATAGTTTTCCTTAGCTGTTTTATCAGCTCTGTTGTAGACCACAAGGATGACTCACGATCCTGAACCATATCTGCATTACTTCCTTTATCATTGCTTAATAAGGCACTCTTCCCCAATATTCTGTCAGCATTCTAAAGAAGAAACAAGCAGACACATAACAGGTTTAGCATGTACTAGTATATGAAACCTACCTGTAACTGTAGTAAATCTGTAAGTGAAGTAAATATGTAAGGGCTCATTTGGCTTGTATGATTCTAAAAACGCAGGGATAGGAGGAAAAACACCGGAATAGGATAGGAATGCACATGGGAAACAGAGCATTTGTGAACACTGGATTTCTATCAACTTGGGTGTTTGGTTCACAGGAATTGGAGGAGCAGAGGAATGCAAACAAACATGGCCAAAATAAAGTGAAACCATATGAAAGCATGTACAGTTAGAATGTTATTCTGCCACTAATGCACTTGGTCTTGTTTTCATGCATAGGATTTTGAAAAGTAGATCCAGGTGGATGTTTTGCTCCATTCCTTTCAACAAAATGCATGAATAATTGAATAGTAGAGTTCCATAGGAAGATTTCTTGTTGCTATGTTTATCCGTTGAACCAAAACAGCCCCTATGGACCAACATGAATGTAGAGTAATAAGTGATGCAACAAGTGTACAACCTCTTTGTCGTAGCCGTGTCAACCTCAGCATCATTGGGTTGGTCGCTGAAGAAGTTGAGGCAGAGGTGGATGTCGGAGGTGTGGAGGTGTGGAGGAAGATCTGAGGAATCTGTAGACGGTGTCCAGGGCACTGCTCTATTGCGATGGATCGTTCCGTCGTTGGAGCAGCAAAGGTGAGCCGTGAAAGTGCGTTATATCGACTAGAGGGGGGGGGGGTGAATAGGCGATTTTTATGAATTCTTCACTAAGGAATTTGCTGGTGAGGAAATTTCTTTGCGAAGAATTACTTGCAGCGGAATAAGTACTCAAAAGTAAACATGACAGAAGACAAGCATGGTCATCATTATGAAATGAAGACAAGCACAGAGTACTGAAAGCGTAAACACATGATAACACAGGATGAAGACAAACAGATTGAAGAAAATTGATCTGAGGAAATTGAGGAAGTCTTCAGTCAAAGTCTTCAAACATAGATATGACAAGCACACAACACAGTAATGAGGAAATGAAAGAGTTGAGGAAATAGAACCAGTTGGCTGGGGAAGACAATGATTTGGTAGACCAGTTCCAACTGCTGTCTCAGTTGTACATCTGGTTGGAGCGGCTAGGGATTTAAACCTGAGGACACACAGTCCCGGACACACAGTCCTCACCGTATTCTCCTTGAGATAAGGTCACACAAACCTCGCCCAATCACTCGTGGTAAGTCTTCAGGTGACGGTCACTCGGCGATCCAAAATTCCTCTTGGATGCTCTAGACCATGACGCCTAACCATCTGGAAGAAGCACAGTCTTCAAAGGTAACAAGCGTCGGATCCACGCAAGATCAATCTCTTCAGTGATGCTCAATCACTTTGGGTTTGTAGGTGTTTGGGTTTGAGTTTTCCTCACTTGATGATTTTCGCTCAAAGTCCTCGGAGGATGGGATGCTCTCAATTGACAAGTGTCAGTTTCTCTCAGAACAGCCAGCCAGCTAGTGGTTGTAGGGGCTCGCTATTTATAGCCTAGGGAGCAGCTCGGCATGATAAGACATAAATGCCCTTCAATGATATGACCGTTAGGTGCGTAGATATTTTGGGACAGCTGGCGCGTAGCACATCAACGGTTGGAAATTTAAGGTTCAAAGTCCTCAGGGCTATCATGTTCCTCACTGTGTAGGCAATCCACACTGGCGAATTCCTAACTCCTCAGTCAGAACAAATTCTCAAAGTGACGGTAAGAACTTCATCTCTCACATCCTTTGAAGAAATTGACTGAACTGTATGAGATTTCAATGGCTTCACTCGAAGGATTGGTAGGTGTAGGATTTTGAGTTGAGCATCACATGGAAATTTTTCCTTAGTATTTCCTCGACCCCTTTAACAAAGACGGTGTTTCCTATGACTCAAGAAAGAGAAAATGTAAGTACAAAAACAAAAGTCTTCACGCTTCATGTTCCTCAAATGAATACCAAGACTTTAAGGTCACACCAATTTCTTCACTTTCAAAGTCTTCAGAAATCCAAAGTCTTCAGTCGAAGAACTTCATTTTTAGGGGTCGACTTTCTCTGTAAATATCAAACTCCTCATAGACTTATAGACCTGTGTACACTCATAAACTCATTAGTCCCTTAACCTATAAGTCTTCAATACACGAAAATCACTAAGGGGCACTAGATGCACTTACAATCTCCCCCTTTTTGGTGATTGATGACAATACAGGTTAAGTTTTCAACGGGGATAAACATATGAAGTGTAAATACTGAAATTAAGGAATTTGATTGCAAGATATAGAAGAACTCCCCCTGACGATGTGCATAGTGAGGAATTTGCTTTTGAAGCAATGCACACTTGAAGAGTTGAATCATGGAGATCTCCCCCTATAACTTGTAATTCATACACGCATTTGACATATAATATGAAGAATTTGAAATGCATGATGAAATATGGTGACTGATGTAATTCAGCATGCATGCATTAACATTAACGAGGAATAAGCATGCAGAAGAACACAGAAAAGTATCAGGCCACCATAGAGTTTAAGTTTACAACTCGATCCAGCAAAGTCATCAAAAGAACGAGAGTTGTAACTTGGCAAAAAGCGCCCATATAATAGACCCGCTTGAAGACTAACTCAAATTTCTCCCCCTTTGTCATCGAATGACCAAAAGGATCGAAACTGAGGACTAACGCCCCTGAAGAATATCAAGTTGATGAAGAAGCGCTAGCGTTGTTGGGATCTGTTGTTGATGTTGGGCCTGTCGCAGTGTCGTCCAAGTCTTCATGTTCATCGGTTTCGCGCGATTAAGAATAGGACCTGGCCACCAAGGAAGGAACCTTGACCTTCTTGTATTTCTTCGGAGGAGGTGCAGACCAGTCAAAATCTTCCTTGAGACCCATTTTATTCAGATCTTCTTTGCTATAGACATGAGACAAAACAGCCTAGGTACGGTTGAAGGTTTCATGGAGGTAGTAGTGGTTTTTCTTCACTGCATTGTGGGTCGCAGTCATGTTGTGAAGAATTGAACCAAGCGACGCTTGACCCATTTATGATTGCGATCAACCTTCTAATGAAGACCGAGGAGAAGCTCACGATCAGTCATCACCACAGGTCTTTGTGCCTTGAGGATTTTGCTTGGCTGTGTTGGCGGCAGAGTCATGGGTGGCAGAGTCGTCATTGTTTGAGTAGGATGCAGCCTTGCGAAATTGACCATCCAATGGACGAATGCCTTCATCTATAACAGCAGCGGCCTTGCCCTTGTCATCAGCTGAGGACAATGTCCATTTGAGGACTTCAATCGGAGGCAAGTAGCTGCAATGGTTTTGTGTGTCAGCTTTGTAGTTGAGTGAAGACCTTGATCTGATGAATCTCATAATCCAAGGTGCATAAGGCTTCAGCTCAAATGGTGACTAGCGATATTGGCGAGAGTCCTCATGAAGAAATCATGGAAGTTGACAGGAACGCCATGAATGATATTGAAAAGCAGATTCTTCATGATGCCAACGACTTATTCTTCATTCGAGTCGTGGCCCTTGATTGGACTCAATGTCTTCGTCAAAATGCGATAGACAGTCCGAGGCACATATAGTAATTCCTTTACGAGTAATTTGGTTCGTGGGGCCTGACCTGGCTTCAAGGGCTTCATCAGAACTTGCATGTAGTGATTTGTAAGCTCAGGTTCACTGTAGACGCAACGAGCAGCTTCAAGGGGAGGACTGAGTGGTAAGGCACGAAGCAATTCGATTCTTTGGTGCCTTGTAGTGAGTATTTTCAGACATCCAGTCCAGCACCCATGAATTCACATCTTCAGAATCTCCGGTGATGTGCAGCGTCGCATAAAATTGAAGAATGAGTTCTTCATTCCAATCACAGATGTCAGTGCAGAAATTTAACAGTCCAGCGTCGTGAAGAACACTGAGGACTGGCTCGAAGCACGACAGAGATTCCATATCCACGTGAGGAATGTGCGCATGATCGAAGACTTTGTCTTTGTTGAACAGCACTGAGGAATAGAAATTAGCCTGGCTAGCCGTCCAAAAATGCCTCTTCCTTATGCGAGCAGAGTCATAGGGGTTGTAGTCAGTGAAGAATACATGCTCGCCGAAGAAATCTTCAGCCTTGAATTTTTGCTTCCTTGAGAATGGAACCTTTGGCTTGGGCAGAGGAGTGTGAGTGAGTTGCATCACAACCTCAGGAATCGCAATCTCAGGTTCTTCAGGCTGAGGAATTTCTGGTTCCTCTTCAGTGGCAGTCTGCGTCTTCAGATGTTCAGCTGCAGCAGTTTCTTCAGCACTATTGGCTGGAATTTCTTCACGTACATACGAAGTGGGATGAGTTTCTTCAGAGCCCATTTGAACGGTTGGTGCAAGGGACTGAGGAATTAGTTGTAAAGGTGTGAACAGTGGAGAGTTGGGATGCTGACTTTCCCAAAAATCATCATTCATCCAAAGAGTGGTGCATCCAATATCCAAATATTCATCTTCCATTTTTTCAACGCCAGCCTCTTCAGCTGTGAACTGAGGCATAGGCGAGGAAACAACTAGTGTTGAAGGGATTTGATCCGCTTCAATTTCTTCATCCATCTACTCTGACGAAGAAGCAGAAGGATTTTCTTCATCAGATCCGCTTGGGATCACATATTCTTCATCAAAAGGGACGATTTCCTTTGATGGCATGGTAGAGATCAGAACAGCATCAATGGGATTTGCAAATGAACTGGTCAAAGGCTTCATTTTCTTCGGAGCTGAAGAATCTGAAGTAGCTGATGCTTTCCTTTTCTTCACAGCTGCACGCTCTGCAGCCTTAGTCTTCTTCACATCTGATGCAGATGGAAGGATCAGAGTGGGGGTAGGCGCGGAGGAGGCGAGAGGAATCTGGTTGATTTTCTTGAGCATAAGCGATGCGATTGCCGTGACCTCTTCATTTTCTTCAGCGCACCACTAGTGGATGCCACGGCAATTTCTTCGTGGTGGAATGCAGTCATCAGCCCTGCAACTCACATTTTCTTTAGCAGCCTAAATGTCATCAGCGGTGCTGGCATGTTCTTCAGTCAGCTGAGCAGATGCTTCAGCCTGAGGAATTTCTTGTTGCGATGGGGCTGCAACATTGGAGGTGAACTTTTCACTCAGTTTAACAAACCCGACTTTGGCTCCTTGCCAATCAGCATAGTAAGCATTAAAGTCATCACTGAGGGCTTTGATTTTAGACTGGATCTTTACAAGTTCATCAGTTGTCATAGAGAAAACGTTGTTCTTCAGAAATTTTTCTTTCCTATACTGTGCTTTCTTGATCTGCCTGGCCTTCTCATATTTCCATTTTTCTTCTTGGATGAAATGGGTTGACATGTGACTTTGGCCAGGTGTCAAATTGAAATCAGGCATAGGAGTGTTTGGGTCCTTGTGCCAGAGATCAATATAGTCGAGGATCAACCTTGGATCCAAAAGTAGTGGCACATTTGTGCCTTTGGCTCTAGCGGCCCTAACTTGCCTATCTCTGATGAACTCAGCAAGTTCTTCATCATCAGCTTCATCTTCTTCAGATTGCACTTGGAAGGCGACTTGCTTCTTTTGAGGACTAGGGCGAGGACCTCGTCCAGCAGTGGCCTTTGTCTTCAGCAGAGATGGTCCCGTTAAAGAATTTGGTGCAGCTGAGGAACTTGCAGAGGCTCCTGAGGCAATAAAGATGCCAGTTGTCCTTTGGCACGTGGCAAGATGCACATCTGCTGAGGACTTTGTCGGAGCAGCTGAGGACTTTGGAGGAGCAGGAGCAGCATGAGGAATTGGCCTTGAGGGCTTTGAAGATTCTGGCCGTGAGGGCATTGCTGAGGAACTTGGCCTTGAGGGCACTGTAGGTGAAGCACTTGGCTTACGTGCAGGCTTCTTTGCCATAGATTTCTTCGGCTTGACAGAGGCCTCAGCAGCAGCAGCAGCAGAGTCTTCATTGAATTTCCTCACTGCTTATTTGGCTTGTCTAGACAACTTGGCCTGGCGCTTGGCCCATTCATCAGGATAGTCCTCACCGCGCTTGAGGCTGGTGGGATCTGCTTCTTGGCCAGCTGCCAATGGAGGTCTTGGGCATGGAGGGTTGAGTGCGAATTTCTTCATGTACTTTGGAGTTACATACCTATACTCCCTCCATTCTCTTGCCCATCTCCTTTCTATCCTCTGGATGCGCACCTTGCGTTGATTTTTGTTCTCCTTACACAACTTGGCCTCATCAGGAGTGTAATAGTCTTTGTATATATCATCAGGGATCTCAAAGGCAGTGTCGATCTCAGGCCTCTTTCCTCCTTTCTATGGCTTCTTTCCATCTACCATTTTCTTCAGTTGATGAATTTGAACAATCGAATTCTCTGAAGAAGTATGCAACTTTTCTTCGAGGAACGCTGCAAATGAGTTAAGTTGATGAGAACCCGGTGATTCAGCAGCGGACATGAGTACCTGTGAACAGAGTATAGTTGCGAGGAATTTGGAGAGGTCATATGCGTTCTCAGAAGGTTTTTCAAAAAGAACAAGTTTGAGGAATTTTACCAGATGAGTCTTGAAGGATTTCACTAAGTGTTCTTTGTCTTAGGTTCCAGAGTTGTATGGATCGAAGATCCACACAATTGAGGAATCTTGAAGAAAAATGATGCTTAGAGAAACGAATCAAGAACAGATGACTTGTGAGGTGTTTAGTGAGTGAGGATTTGAAGGAAAAACACCTTTGAAGATTTTGTAGAAATCATTTGAATCAAAGAGGGCAGAAAAAGTAACTTTTAATTTACCCTGAATGAAGAACACGACGAACAGTAAGATGGAGAAGTGAAGTTCGTCTGTGCAGATCTTCCACGCCCTAACTTGGCGGAGGAAGACGACTACGGCGGTGGCGGAGTGAAGATTTCCGCGGCCGGCGCGAATACGGCGGCGACGAGGTCGAGGTAGTGAAGCTCTTCCTCACCGGCGATGATGAAGTAGCGCCGGCGCTAGGGTTTGAAAAGCTCGAGCGGGAGAGAGAGGTCGAGCGGAGTAAAGGAAGTGAGGAAGGGGAGAGGGGGTATTTATAGCCACGGTGAAAAACTGTTCACCCGAAGATTTTGGACGAACGTGCCCCTGACCCTTCTCATTCGCATGACATGTGTCACCCACGTACTGAGAAGTGGAGATCATGTTAGATCGTGGGTGAATATATAAGTCTATCGTGGGATGCGGAACGGATTGAGCGGCAAAGCCGAAAATTTGGATAAGATAAGTTAAAAGTTCCGTTCGCAAAGTCTTCAGCTGACAAGGACACAGTGAAGATTTTGAACGAGTTTCAAATAGAACGCACATGAAGAATTTGTGAATAGATTGGGTTGAGTTTAGCATAGAGGGGGAAGGGTCCGATCACATTCACTTAGCAGAAAAAGCAACTTGAAGAAATAGCAATAAGTGAATGCTGAAATGCTTATTATTTTTTCCGAGGACACATAGATTCATATTTTGACAATCCCTCCGTTGGATCATCTTATTACATTAGGGAGATGCTCCCATATTTATTTCATATTTTTTGATAACTTTTAAACCGTTAAAAGTTTAGCGACCCTTAACTAGTTCTGTGGCAAGCTATGATAGAAACAGTTTTACCTATATATATATATATATATATATATATATATATATATATATATATATATATATATATATATATATATATATATATATAGTCAATGAAGAAAATCGACGGAAACAGTGAAGATTTTGCAAAGTTGAAGAATTTGAACAACTGAGGAATTTCAAAAACTGAGGAAAAACTCAAATTGAAGATTTTCAACTTTTGTGGTGGCGTGACCCACCATATAAGAATGATGATTTCAGACACCGCGTACAATTGTCGTAGGGTTCTGAGAATCAAATTCTTTGTTAATTTCTTCACACTTAGAGTGTTATTCTTCATTGATTGAAGAAAAACATTTCTTCATGTGTTGCACATCTAAGTCATCAATTTTGCATAAGTGTTAGGATGAGTGTCCTTTTCAAAGAACATTCGAAGACTCTAAGATATTTAGCTCACACCGCAACTTGCTAAATCTCTTCTCATCCAAGGGCAGTTGTTCTTCAGTCTTCACATGCTCAATAGAAATGTCGCCCTTCAACACATGATCGCGAAGAAACTGATGACGAATCTGAATGTGCTTTGTCTTCGAGTGCTGAACTGGGTTGTGAGCAATCTTGATGGCACTCTCATTGTCATAGAGGAGAGGAACATTCTTCACGTTGACGCCGTAGTCCTTGAGAGTTTGCTTCATCCATAGCAGTTGAGCACAGCAAGAACCAAAGAAGAATGTACTCGGCTTGATGAAGAGACGGTGATACGCAGTTCTGTTTCTTCGAGGACCAACAGACCAAAGATCGTCCGAGGAAATGACATGTACCAGATGTTGACTTGCGGTCCACACGATCACCAGCATAGTCAGAGTCAGAATATCCAATGATATCAAAAGCCGAGCCCTTGGGGTACCATAATCCAAGTGTTGGTGTGTGAGCTAGATATCGAAGAATATGCTTCACAACCTTATGGTGTGATTCCTTCGGTGTAGCTTGAAATCGGGCACACATGCAAACACTAAGCATTATATCTGGCCTAGATGCACATAAGTACAATAAAGAACCAATCATGGAGCAGTATACCTTATGATCGAAGTCAATACCATTTTCATCGGTGCACGATGGCCATTTGTGGGCATAGGAATTTTGACGCCTTTGCAATCTTGCATGCCGAATTTCCTCAAGACATCCTTGAGGTATTTCTCACGAGATATGAATATGCCATTGCGCTGTTGGCGAATTTGAAGACCTAAGAAGAATTTCAACTCTCCCATCATAGACATTTGATATTCTTCACTCATCATATAGGAAAATTCATCACTATAACGTTGGTCAGTGCAACCAAAGATAATATCATCAACATATATTTGGCACACAAACAATTCACCATCATAAGATTTAGTGAAAAGAGAAGGGTCTAGTGAACCGGGTTTAAAGCCTTTCTTCATGAGGAGTTCCTTCAAAGTATCATACCACGCCCGAGGGGCCTGCTTGAGGCCATAGAGGGCCTTATTGAGTCTGAAGACTTTGTCAGGATGCTTAGGATCTTCAAAACCTGGAGGTTGAGCAACATATACTTCTTCCTCAGGCTTACCATTGAGGAATGCACTTTTCACATCCATTTGATATAGAGTGGTATCATGATGGTTAGCATAAGCAAGTAATATCTTAATAGCCTCAAGTCTAGCAACAGTGCAAAAGTTTCATCGAAATCAATTCCTTCAACCTGTGTGTAGCCTTGAGCTACAAGTCGTGCCTTATTCCTCACCACAAGGCCATTTTCATCTTGCGTGTTGCGGTAGATCCACTTTGTGCCAATGATATTATGCTTGCGAGGATCTGGACGTTTGACCAGTTCAGGGCGTTGTTGAGCTCGAATTGATGTAATTCTTCTTGCATGGCCTGAATCCACTCGGGGCTCAGAAATGCTTCATCTACCTTAGTGGGCTCTGTGGTAGAGACAAAACCATAGTGCCCACAAAAGTTAGATAAATGTGAAGCTTTTGAGCGTGTGAGAGGACCTGGTGCTCTAATGTCATCGATGATCTTTTCAACTTGCACTTCTTTTGCAACGCGAGGATTGGCTGGTTGTCGCTGAGGAATTTGATCAGCATTTTCTTCAGCACCATTTTCTTCAGCATTTTCTTCAGGTGCATTAGCTCGATGTTCTTCACGTTCTGGAATGAATTCTTCACCAGATTCTTCGGTAGGAATGACATCCTCGGTAGCCTTGAACTCGATAGTTTCCTCAGGTGCTGGTTCATCTATCACAGAAGGTAGGTGCTCTCTTTGCGAGCCATTAGTTTCATCGAACCGCACATCTACAGTTTCAACAACCTTGTGAAGAACGTTGTTGAAGACTCTGTAGGTGTGCGAGTCCTTTCCGTAACCAAGCATAAAACCTGCATGTGCTTTCGGTGCAAATGTAGCATTGTGATGAGGATCTCTAATCCAGCATTTAGCATCGAAGAATTTGAAATAACTCACATTGGGTTTCCTGTCAGTGAGGAGTTCATAGGCAGTCTTCTTGAAGAATTTGTGAAGATATACCCGGTTGATGATGTGGCACGCAGTGTAAATTGCCTCAATCTAGAAGTGACAAGGCGTCTTGTATTCATCAAGCATAGTGTGAGCCATCTCAACAAGAGTCCGGTTCTTGCGCTCCACGACGCCATTTTGCTGAGGAGTATAAGGAGCAGATAACTCATGAGTAATACCAAGTTCATCAAGATAGTCCTCAAGACCAGAATTCTTGAACTCAGTTCCATTGTCACTTTTGATGTGCTTGATCTTCACACGAAGTTGGTTGAAGCCCTCGAGGAAAATCGTTTGAAGACTTCCTGCACTTCATGTTTGTAAGTAACAATGTGTACCCATGTGTAACGAGAGTAATCATCAACAATAACAAGACCATATATAGATGCATCATTAGTGACTGCAGAATAATGGTTAGGACCGAAGAGATCCATATGAAGCAATTCAAATGGTGGAGTAGTGGTCATGATAGTCTTCGCTAGATGCTTAGCCTTAGTCATCTTTCCAGCTTCACAGGCTCCGCATAAGTGATCCTTGAGGAATTTGACATTCTCAATGCCAATGACGTGCTTCTTCTTCGCAAGCGTGTGCAAATTCCTCATGCCGACATGACCAAGTCGTCGATGCCATAGCCAGCCTTCTGAAGCTTTTGCAAGTAGGCACACGGCTGGTTGTGGTCCTGTAGAGAAATCAACAATATACAAGTCTCCTCTCCTAAAGCCTTCGAAGACTTTGGAATTGTCAGCTTCCATAACCACAACACAACGATACTTGCCAAAGACAACAACCATATCAAGATCGCAAAGCATTGAGACAGACATGAGGTTGTATCCTAAGGACTGAACAAGCATGACTTTGTCCATGTGTCGATCCTCTGTGATCGCAACCTTACCTAGACCCAGAACCTGACTTTTGCCTTTGTCAGCAAAGATGATATGCTGCAGATGCGATGGTGATAAGGGAGCATCCATCAATAGATTCTTGTCACCAGTCATGTGATTTGCACATCCACTATCGAGGACCCACTCAGTGGATTTGGGTTGATCAACCTGCAGATGAATTAGTGCAGCTTACGAACTTCATATACTTCATCAGTGAAGAATATGACATCACAATTCATCAAATCAATTTCGTCAAGTAATAAAACAGATAAAGCAGTATGAGGACGTGTGAAATGAAAGTTCATTTCTTCATGATTAGCCTGCGTCCTATCAGGCACTTTTCAGGTCTCCAGCAAATTCTTCAAACGTTCACGCACGTCTGGAGACCTGATCCTGCAAAAGAGATTAGTTCATTTTCTTCACCACCCACATCTGAAGGGGTGGTAAAGAGTTCATCACTCTGCGAGCTCCATACGAGAAAGGTGGCATAGAAGCCAGACCATTTCGTTTCACATAAGAGGGATTAGGGTAAGCATATGAATAAGCAGAGAAATTCTTCGAGGACTTATGAACATAATGATTAGAAGAATAATGCTCATATTCATAGCCCTTAGTTCTTCCCTGCGAAACAGAGTTGTTAGCACGATGATATTCATATGAGGACTTTGATCCTTTTGAGGAATATGATCCACGTGAGGAATTTGGTCCGTATGAGGACTTGGATCCATATGAAGAATTTGGTCCATATGAAGAATTTGATCTGGGGTTCCTGTTCTTCATAGGTGGTGTCATGAGGACATTCACCTAAAGACTTTCAAGGCACCTTTTGGGAACCCAGATTTTCTTCATAGGGGAACCGTTCCTGCAGTTAGTGCCAACATATCTAGCAAATACTTCACCATTCTAATTTTTGAACAGCTTATAGTTGAAGTCAAATGACTCATCAGAAGAATGAGAAGATTCACATGTAAAGCCAGATAGATTAGATGGATCAACTGGAGGTCCCTTTGCAGCAACCCATGAGGTTTTGGGGTACTGCTTAAGCTTCCAATATGTACCATCAGCATTGAGTTTCCTCTCAAAGGCAATACCCTCTTTCCTAGGGTTCCTGTTGAGGATCTGCTTTTTAAGCACATCACAAAGAGTCTGATGCCCTTTGAGGCTTTTGTACATGCTTGTCATGTACAATTCCTTCAACCACTGCATCGTCGGTGATACTAGAAATGTCCTTAGATGAGGAATTAGTGATAGCGAGGCAGGTGAAGAATTTGTAACATTAGAAGCATTTGAACATTCAGGTGAAGAATTAGCGATTCACGTTCAATGCATTTCAAACATGGAGGAACAAATTCCTCCCGAGCAAATACCGATTTGTTGAGCAAGTAATGAATCGCGCTCCTTCTGAAGATCTTCATAACTCACCCTTAGCTTCTCAAGATCTTGCTTTCTTTGAAGAAATTCATAAGAAAACTTCTCATGATCAGATAAGATAGTGTTATGTTGATCTTGAAGGGTGTCATACTTAGTATGAAGTCTCTGAAGATTTCAGCCAAAGCTTTTGACTGATCATTTCTTCACCCAACATATCATCGCTCTTATTTAGCATGTATTGAACTTTTTCCAAAGCTCTTTGTTGTTTAGTGGAAAGGGAAGCAAGTTTGACATAGCTGGGTCCAAATTCATCACCAGATTCATCATCACTTGACTCGGATAGGTAGCATTCATTTACCTCAGCACTTTTTGCCATAAGGCATGATGAAGAGGGTGATGATTCTGGTTTGAATGTCATCGCATTGAGAGATTCCTTGAAGTCCTCAAACCAAGGATCATGACGGGTTCGATGACCTTCATAGACCTCAGAGAGACGGTCCCAGATAAGCTTTGCATGATCGAGATGCATGATGTTCCTGAACTAATTTTGAGACACACAGGAGCAGATGACGTCCTTCGCCGTGAGATTGAGAAGAGTGTACTTGATGTCATCAGCTTCCGCCGTCTTGCACTGATCGGTAAGACCAATCTCAGTGACGGTCCACAGTTCGCTGTTCATTGCTATGAGGCACTTCTTCATCATGGCCTTCCACTTGGGATACTCGTGACCGTCAAAGATGGGGCATGTCACTTTCTTCATACCTGCGGTCGACATAACTAAAACTCTAGGCGGTTAAACCAAAATCACATAGAACAAGGGAGTACCAAGCTCTGATACCAATTGAAAGTGCGTTATATCGACTAGAGGGGGGTGAATAGGCGATTTTTACGAATTCTTCACTAAGGAATTTACTGGTGAGGAAATTCCTTGGCGAAGAATTACTTGCAGTGGAATAAGTACTCAAAAGTAAACATGACAGAAGACAAGCATGGTCATCATGATGAAATGAAGACAAGCACAGAGTACTGAAAGCGTAAACACAGGATAACACAGGATGAAGACAACTAGACTGAAGAAATTGAACGGAGTGAGAAAGTCTTCAGTCAAAGTCTTCAAACACAGATATGACAAGCACACAACACAGTAATGAGGAAATGAAAGAGTTGAGGAAATAGAACCAGTTCCAACTGCTGTCTCAGTTGTACATCTGGTTGGAGCGGCTAGGTATTTAAACCTGAGGACACACAGTCCCGGACACACAGTCCTCACCATATTCTCCTTGAGCTAATGTCACACAGACCTCACCCAATCACTCGTGGTAAGTCTTCAGGTGACTTCTGAACCTTCACAAACTCGGTCACTCAGCGATCCACAATTCCTCTTGGATGCTCTAGACCATGACGCCTAACCGTCTGGAAGAAGCACGATCTTCAAAGGTAACAAGCGTCGGATCCACGCAGGATCAATCTCTTGATGATGCTCAATCACTTTGGGTTTGTAGGTGTTTGGGTTTGGGTTTTCCTCACTTGATGATTTTCGCTCAAAGTCCTCGGAGGATGGGATGCTCTCAATTGACAGTGTCAGTTTCTCTCAGAGCAGCCAGCTAGCTAGTGGTTGTAGGGGGTGACTATTTATAGCCTAGGGAGCAGCCCGACATGATAAGACATAAATGCCCTTCAATGATATGACCATTAGGTGGGTAGATATTTTGGGACAGGCGCCAGAGTACAAAGAACGGTCAGAAATTTAAGGTTCAAATTCCTCAGGGCTATCATGTTCCTCACTGTGTAGGCAATCCGCACTGGCGAATTCCTAACTCCTTAGTCAGAACAGCGACCAGAAGAACTTCACCTCTATCACTGAAGAAATTGACTAAACTGTATGAGATTTCCAATGGCTTCACTCGAAGGGATTGGTAGGTGTAGGATTTTGAGTTGAGCATCACATGGAAATTTTTCCTTAGTATTTCCTCGACCCCCTTTAACAGTACGGTGTTTCCTATGACTCAAGAAAGAGAAAATGAAACTACGAAAACAAAAGTCTTCACGCTTCATGTTCCTTGAATGAATACCAAGTCTTCAAGGTCACACCAATTTCTTCACTTTCAAAGTCTTCAGAAATCCAAAGTCTTGATCGAAGAACTTCATTTTTAGGGTCGACTTTCTCTCAGAATATCAAACTCCTCATAGACTTATAGACCTGTGTACACTCATAAACTCATTAGTCCCTTAACCTATAAGTCTTCAATACGGTGTCCAGTAATCGCTTTCATTGTGATGGATCGTTCCGTCGTTGGAGTAGCTCCGGTGAGCCGTAAGATGATACATCTCCAACGTATCTATAATTTTTGATTGTTCCATGCTATTATATTACCCTGTTTGGATATTTATGGGCTTTATTATACACTTGAATATTATTTTCGGGACTAACCTATGAACCGGAGGCCCAGCCCAAAAAGTTGTTTTCTTGCCTATTTCAGTGTTTTGAAGAAAAGGAATATCAAATGGAGTCCAAACGGAATGAAACCTTCGAGAGAGTTATTTTTGGAACGGAAGCAATCCAGGAGACTTGGAGTAGACGTCAGGGAAGCTTCGAGAAAGCCACGAGGCAGGGAGGCGCGCCCTACCCCCCTGGGCACGCCCCCACCCTCGTGGGCCCCTCATGGCTCCACTGACTGACTTCTTTCGCCTATATATATCCATATACCCTAAAATCATCGGGGAACACAATAGATAGGGAGTTCCGCCGCCGCAAGCCTCTGTAGCCACGAAAAACCAATCGGGACCCTATTTCGGCACCCTGCCGGAGGGGGGGAACCCTCACCGGTGGCCATCTTCGTCATCCCGGCGCTCTCCATGACGAGGAGGGAGTAGTTCACCCTCGGGGCTGAGGGTATGTACCAGTAGCTATGTGTTTGATCTCTCTCTCTCTCTCTCTCTCTCTCTCTCTCTCCGTCTCTCTCGTGTTCTTGATGTGGCACGATCTTGATGTATTGCGAGCTTTGCTATTATAGTTGGATCTTATGATGTTTCTCCCCCTCTACTTTCTTGTAATGGATTGAGTTTTCCCTTTGAAGTTATCTTATCGGATTGAGTCTTTAAGGATTTGAGAACACTTGATGTATGTCTTGCTTGTGCTTATCTATGGTGACAATGGGATATCACATGATCTACTTGATGTATGTTTCGGTGATCAACTTGCGGGTTCCGTGACCTCGTGAACTTATGCATAGGGGTTGGCACACATTTTCGTCTTGACACTCCGGTAGAAACTTTGGGGCACTCTTTGATGTACTTTGTGTTGGTTTGAATAGATGAATCTGAGATTGTGTGATGCATATCGTATAATCATACCCACGGATACTTGAGGTGACATTGGAGTATCTAGGTGACATTAGGGTTTTGGTTGATTTGTGTCTTAAGGTGTTATTCTAGTACGTACTCTTGAATAGATTGATCAGAAAGAATAAATTTGAGGTGGTTTCGTACCCTACCATAATCTCTTTGTTTGTTCTCCGCTATTAGTGACTTTGGAGTGACTCTTTGTTGCATGTTGAGGAATAGTTATATGATCCAATTATGTTATTATTGTTGAGAGAACTTGCACTAGTGAAAGTATGAACCCTAGGCCTTGTTTCAACGCATTGCAATACCGTTTGTGCTCACTTTTATTATTCGTTACCTTTCTGTTTTTATATTTTGAGATTACAAAAACCTATATCTACCATCCATATTGCACTTGTATCACCATCTCTTCGCCAAAATAGTGCACCTATACAATTTACCATTGTATTGGGTGTGTTGGGGACACAAGAGACTCTTTGTTATTTGGTTGCAGGGTTGTTTGAGAGAGACCATCTTCATCCTACGCCTCCCACAGATTGATAAACCTTAGGTCATCCACTTGAGGGAAACTTGCTACTGTCCTACGAACCTCTGCACTTGGAGGCCCAACAACGTCTACAAGAAGAAGGTTGTGTAGTAGACATCAAGAAGTTTCTGGCGTCGTTGCCGGGGAGGTTAGTGCTTGAAGGTATGTCTTTAGATCTTGCAATCGAATCTTTTAGTTTCTTGTTTTATCACTAGTTTAGTATATAAAATAAAACTACAAAAAATGGAATTGAGGGTGCCACATATGCTTCATCTTCTTAATATCTTTCATGAAAATAAGGATTTCGGTAATTGTGCTCAATTGCTAGAGGAAGAATACATTAGAATGTTTGGCACTAAATCTTTGAATGATGAGCATGATTGCAATGTTGTTAGTACAAACTCTTTGAATATCCATAGTACTAATGATGATTGCACTAGTCATGATGAAAATATGTCATATAAGCATGTCAACTTTTGTGGAGTGCATAGAGTTTGCAAGTACCCACCAAATAGAGAAGATAGATTTTGCAAGAGTCATAAGTATTTGGAAACTAAATGGTTGCAAGAAAGGCTAGATGATTGTGCTGAAAGATTCAATATTTATCGCCATCCTTGTGAACTTTGCAATGAACATGATCATTTAAAGCTCCAATGCTATTTGTTTCATGATCAAATCGTGTCCAAAAATTGTGATAACTTGATTACCCTTGAGCATCATAAAGAGCTTAGTCTTCTTTTGGGGTATGAAGAAATGAAACGTATAACTAAGGGTATTCCAAAATTTAATCTTGATAGATTTCTTGATTTTGATCTAGAAGAAATTTTTTATGTATTGTGCGGTCAATTGCATTGAAAATCCTTATATTGCCAATTACATAAAGAAAAGAAAACAAATGGAAGATGAAGAGAATACAAATGAAAGGGAAGAGACTTCCCAATATCCTCCTATTATTTCTTATGATGAATCAGGTAACGAGGAGGAGCTTTCTATTCAACCAATCTCATTAATAAGGAGCTCAAAGGAGAGGGTTAAACCCACACATGATGTGAAGAATAAAAAGAAAAGACGGAGAAGCAAAGGTAGAAAGGTATCTCTCCCAAATGATATTGCTCCTATTACTCATTGTGATGATGATAATTGCTATACTATTGGTACTATCCATACTATTAATGATGAGAGTGATTATGCTTATGATATGAAAAGGCCCAAGCTTGGGGATGCTATGTTTGATGAGAATGACGTGTTTGAGAATATATTTGCTGCAATTAATGTTTGTCCCAAGCTTGGGGAACCTATGTTTAATGAAGATGATATTTTTAGCCTCCCAAGTTTTGATGAGCAAATTTATTATGATGATAGCATGCCTCCTATTTATGATTTGTCGGATGTGGGGTTCCGGCAAAACCCTTAAGGTTCGAACTCTGGGGTGCGCTCGAAGTTCTTTCCCTCCTACCGATCTATGCCCTAGCTCGCTAAGATCTCGCGGACGAACTCGACCAACTCGCAACACAGAAAGACACGAGATTTATACTGGTTCGGGCCACCGTTGTGGTGTAATACCCTACTCCAGTGTGTGGTGGTGGATTGCCTCTTGGGCTGATGATGAACAGTACAAGGGGAAGAACGACCTCCTGAGGTTGAGGTGTTCTTGTGTTCGGTGTGTGGCTAAGGATTGGCCCAAGGCTGGATCAGATGCCTCTACTGTGGTGGCTAGTCCTACTTATATAAGTCCTGGTCCTCTCCCCAAATATTGAGCGGGAAGGGAGCCAACAACAGCGGGCGATTTGAAAGGGACAGCTAGTACAAGCTATCCTAACAAAAGTGGTCTTCGCCTACGAAAGGGCTCTGGTGGTGACGCCGTCTTGGGCTCCATAGTGACCTCCGTCCTGCTGGCCTGTTGGTCTTGGTCTCGTTGCACTGATATGGAAACCTTTGCTTGATGCCTCGGTACTCCGCGCCTGCGCCTGCTTTGTTAGCACCAAAGAGGAAACCAGGACACTGCATGCGCTGGCGCCCGCCTGGCGCCTGCCTGGTGTCGATCGTCATGGCTCACGTCACGAGAGCCTCGCGAGGTTTGCCCCGCCTTGATATATCCGCTCCTCGTGAGCCTGCCTGGAGAGGCCGCTGTCGGTGTCAAAACCGGCAGATCTCGGGTAGGGGGTCCCGATCTGTGCGTCTTAGGATGATGGTAACAGGAAGCAAGGGACACAATGTTTACCCAGGTTCGGGCCCTCTCGATGGAGGTAAAACCCTACTTCCTGCTTGATTAATATTGAAGATATGAGTAGTACAAGAGTATATCTACCACGAGATCGTAGAGGCTAAACCCTAGGAGCTAGCCTCGATGATTATTATTGTAATTGTGATCGGCCTTCTAAGGACCAACCTCTCCGGTTTATATAGACACCGGAGAGGGCTAGGGTTTACATGGAGTCGGTTACAAGGAAGGAAACACAATATCCGGATCGCCAAGCTTGTTTTCCACGCAAAGGAGAGTCCCATCCGGACACGGGCCGGAGTCTTGAGTCTTGTATCTTCACGCTTCAATAGTCCGGACGATGTATATAGTCCGGCTGTCCGGATACCCCCTAATCCAGGACTCCCTCAGCTGCCCCTAAGGAGGTCTTGCGTCGTCCACCTCGCGAGGCTTGGCCCCTCGCGAGGGTCTTGAATGCTTTGTTGATGAAGACGGGCCGTACATGCCCGCTAACATAGCCACACCGTGGGCCGCAGGCAGACAAGTCTGGGGACCCCCGTTCCCAGAACGCCGACAGTAGCCCCTGGGCCCAAGGCGCGCTCGGGCTTGGCTTTGAGGCGAAGCAAAAGTTCAAGTACAGAGCACCATGGGCCCCAAAAGCCTACGGCCTCGATCGACGCGTGGTAGTTGATTGGACGTGGGTGTCTCCACTTCCCCATGGTGCCTTTGAATTCGCCTGGCTATGTGGCCCCCGCTGTCTACACAGTTATTCTTCCCTCGTCCACGCCTGGCTTCCCCAATCTCTCTGCTTTCTCGAGACTCTGCTCCTCCCCTCCAATCTGATCTGCGCCCAGCTTGCCTTGCCGCTATGACGCTGGGACAAGCAGACTAGGGGAAGAAGCCCCTGCCTTCTCCAAGTGCGCCTCCCTCCTTCGAGCCTGCGCTCGGCCGACCCCGGGTGCTCAACGACGAGGCCATGGACAAGGGGCGCCCATGCTTGCCTCCAGTTTCAATGAGTGGGGAGATACGGTGGCTTGGCCAGCGTCTCGCACTCGCATTGCCCGGGCAGCCACTGAGGTCCCAATCTTCATTGATGCCCTCTGGGTTGGCCTGATTCCTCCCTTCTCCGCCTTCTTCAATGCGGTGCTCGAGCATTATCAGATCCACATGCTGCATCTCGACCCTCAATCTATGATTCTTCACGCCGTCTTTGCATTTGTGTGCGAAGCCATGGTGGGCATCGCTCCTTCGGTGGCCCTCTTCCGCCATTTCTTCTCATTGCATCTGACCGATCCTCGGCAGAGCTCGGGGTGCGTGAGCTTCCAGGCCGTGGCCGCGACAGCGGGCGCGGGGATCAACTTTGAGCTTCCTCCATCCACGAGCGACTTCCGGACACGATGGGTGTTTGTCGATGCCGGTGTGCTCAGCCCTGTGCTCCATGATCCACCAGGGCCTGCTGTTCCCAACCCCAGCTGGGGCCACCAGGGGCTCGCGAGCCCCCGTCTCGTCCCCGTCTGGTTCACGCTGAGCAGGTTGAAGGACCGCGGTGTTACTGCGCCTAAGATGGTGAAGGAGTTCGTCAAGCGCCGAGTCGCTCCGCTTCAGCGCCATTCCCACCCGATGTGGGCCTTGCTCAGCAGCCAGGACCATATGAGGTTTCAGGAGGAGGGGCTTCCTCTTAATACGCGACAAACGGTGCTTACGGTCCTCACGGATGCCCCTCTACCGACGACATGCCCACGAAGAGCTGTCTGATGTACCGCTGCGAGAACAAAGCCGAGTTTGCCAAGAGCATGCCCTCCTTTGATGAATGGGGGTTGCGCCCGATCGGCTTGGTGGGGCCCCACGAGAACCCCGCTGACGTGGTTCCCTTGTCGCTGGTGCCGAGATCGCCCCAAGTGAGGGTGCAGGAGGGCGAGCTCCGACGGAGGCCGATGTCCGAAGTGTTGAGGAGCACATGCCGCGTGGTGATCCCGGGGCGTCATCCTCGGGAGCCTTGATACGTCTCCATCGTATCTATAATTTTTGATTGTTCCATGCCAATATTATTCAACTTTCATATACTTTTTGGCAACTTTTTATACTATTTTTGGGACTAACATATTGATCCAGTGCCCAGTGCCAGTTCATGTCTGTTGCATGTTTTTGGTTTCGCACAATATCCATATCAAATGGAGTCCAAACGGATAAAACCGGACGGAGATGTTTTTTTTAATATTTGGAAAATCTGGGAGAAAGATCAACAAGAAACGGTGTCCGAGGTGGGCACGAGGTAGGGGGGCGCGCCCTACCCCTGTAGCGCCCACGACCCTCGTGGGCCACCCGTAAGGCGGTTGATGCCCTTCTTCAGCCGCAAGAAAGCTAATTTTTGGTAAAAAATCACGGCGAAGGTTTCAGTCCAATCGGAGTTACGGATCTCCATATATATACGAAATGGTGAAAGGGCACCAGAAGAGAACGCAAAAGCAGAGAGAAACAGAGAGATAGATCCAAGCTCGGAGGGGATCTCGCCCCTCCCACGCTATGGAGGCCAAGGACCAGAGGGGAAACCCTTCTCCCATCTCAGGAGGAGGTCAAGGAAGAAGAAGACGAAGGGGTCCCCTCTCCCCTTCTCTTCCGGTGGCACCGGAACGGCGCCGCGGCCATAATCATCACCGTAATCTTCACCAACAACTTCACCGCCATCATTGATACGTCTCCAACGTATCTATAATTTTTTATTGCTCCATGCTATGTTATCTACTGTTTTGGACCATATTGGGCTTTATTTTACACTTTTATATTACTTTTGGGACTAACCTATTAACCAGAGGCCCGGCCAAATTCTTTGTTTTTGCCTATTTCAGTGTTTCAAGAAAGCGGAATATCAAACGGAGTCCAAACAGAATGAAACCTTCGGGAACGTGATTTTCTCACCGAACATGATCCAGGAGACTTGGACCCTACGTCAAGCAACCAACAAGGAAGGCACGAGGTAGGGTGCGCGCCCTCCACCCTCGTGGGCCCCCTGTTGCTCCACCGACGTACTTCTTCCTCCTATATATACCTACGTACCCCTGAACAATCGGATACGGAGCCAAAAACCTAATTCCACTGCCGCAACTTTCTGTATCCACGAGATCCCATCTTGGGGCCTGTTCCGGAGCTCCGCCGGAAGGGGAATCCACCACGGAGGGCTTCTACATCATCATAGCCTCTCCGATGAAGTGTGAGTAGTTTACTTCAGACCTTCGGGTCCAGAGTTAGTAGCTAGATGGCTTCTTCTCTCTTTTTGGATCTCAATACAATGTTCTCCCCCTCTCTCGTGGAGATCTATTCGTTGTAATCTTCTTTTTGCAGTGTGTTTGTTGACATCGATGAATTGTGGGTTTATGATCAAGACTATCTATGAGCAATATTTGAATCCTCTCTGAATTCTTTTATGTATGATTGGTTATCTTTGCAAGTCTCTTCGAATTATCCGTTTGGTTTGGCCAACTAGATTGGTAGTTCTTGCAATGGGAGAAGTGCTTAGCTTTGGGTTCAATCTTGCGGTGTCCTTTCCCAGTGACAGTAGGGGCAGCAAGGCACGTATTGTATTGTTGCCATCGAGGATAACAAGATGGGGTTTTTATCATATTGCATGAATTTATCCCTCTACATCATGTCATCTTTCTTAAGGTGTTACTCTGTTTTCATTAACTTAATACTCTAGATGCATGCTGGATAGCGGTTGATGAGTGGAGTAATAGTAGTAGATGCAAAAGGTGAGTCGGTCTACTTGTCTCGGACGTGATGCCTATATACATGATCATACCTAGATACTCTCATAACTATGCTCAATTCTGTCAATTGCTCAACAGTAATTCGTTCACCCACCGTAAAATACTTATGCTCTTGAGAGAAGCCACTAGTGAAATCTATGGCCCCCGGGTCTATTCTCTATCATATCAATCTTCCATCACTTTATTATTGCTTTGCTTTTTTACTTTGCTTTTTATTTTACTTTGCATCTTTATACCAAAAATACCAAAAATATTATCTATCATCTCTATCAGATCTCACTCTCGTGAGTGACCGTGAAGGGATTGACAACCCCTAATCGCGTTGGTTGCGTTGAGTTATTTGTTTTGTGTAGGTACGAGGGACTCGCGCGTGGCCTCCTACTGGATTGATACCTTGGTTCTCAAAAACTGAGGGAAGTACTTACGCTACTTTGTTGCATCATCCTCTCCTCTTCGGGGAAAACCAGCATAAGCTCAAGACGTAGCAAGAAAGATTTCTGGCGCCGTTGCCGGTGAGTCTACGCAAAAGTCAACATACCAAGTACCCATCACAATCCCTTATCTCTCGCATTACATTATTTGCCATTTGCCTCTCGTTTTCCTCTCCCCCACTTCACCCTTGCCGTTTTATTCGCCCTCTCTTTTCCGTTTGCCTTTCTTTGCGTTTGCTTTTTGTTTGCTCGTGTGTTAGTTTGCTTGCTTGTCACGATGGCTCAAGATAATACCAAATTGTGTGACTTTACCAATACCAACAATAATGATTTCCTTAGCTCTCCAATTGCTCCTCTTGCCAATACTGAATCTTGTGAAATCAATACTGCTTTATTGAATCTTTTTATGAAAGATCAATTCGCCGACCTTCCTAGTGAAGATGCCGCTACTCATCTAAATAGCTTCATTGATTTATGTGATATGCAAGAGGGATTTTGACAATGATGTTGTTAAATTGAGGCTATTTCCTTTTTTCTTAGAGATCGTGCTAAAGCTTGGTTTTCTTCTTTGCCTAAAAATAGTATTGATTCTTGGAACAAGTGCAAAGATGCTTTTATCTCTAAGTATTTTCCTCCCGCTAAGGTCATCTCTCTTAGAAACGGTATTATGAACTTTAAGCAACTTGATCATGAACATGTTGCACAAGCTTGGGAGAGGATGAAATTAATGATACGTAATTGCCCTACTTATGGTTTGAATTTGTGGATGATTATACAAAAATTTATGCCGGATTGAACTTTGCTTCTAGAAACCTTTTAGATTCGGCCGCAGGAGGCACTTTTATGGAAATCACCTTAGGAGACGCTACTAAACTCCTAGATAATATTATGGTTAATTATTCTCAGTGGCACACTGAAAGATCTACTAATAAAAAAGTGCATGCGATAGAAGAAATCAATGTTTTGAGTGGAAATATGGATGAACTTATGAAATTATTTGCTACTAAGAGTGTTTCTTCTGATCCTAATGATATGCCTTTGTCTACTTTAATTGAGAATAATAATGAATCTATGGATGTTAATTTTGTTGGTAGCAATAATTTTGGTAACAACGCGTATAGAGGGAATTTTAATCCTAGGCCCTATCCTAGTAATCCCTATAATAATTATGGAAATTCCTACAACAACTCTTATGGAAATTTTAATAAGATGCCCTCTGAATTTGAGACTAGTGTTAAAGAGTTTAAGAATTCGCAAAAGAATTTTAATGCTTTGCTTGAGGAAAAATTGCTTGAAGTTGATGAATTGGCTAGGAACGTTGATATAATTTCTCTTGATGTTGATTCTTTAAAGCTTAGATCTATCCCTCCTAAGCATGATATCAATGAGTCTCTCAAAGCCATGAGAATTTCCATTGATGAGTGCACGGAAAGAACCGCTAGAATGCGTGCTACGAAAGATGCCTTTATTAAAGCGTGTTCTTCCAATTTCCATGAAAATAAAGATGAAGATAGAAAAGTTATTGATGTATCTCCTATCAAATATTTGTTTTGCAATATGAATCTTGATAATGATGGGACTGAATATGATCCACCTTTACCTAGAAGGCATTCCAAAAATTCGGAGTTTTTAGATCTTGATGCTAAAATTGATAAAAGTGGGATTGAAGAAAGTAAAACCCTAGATGTTGCTAAACCCACTATTTTGGATTTCAAGGAATTTAATTATGAAAGTTGCTCTTCAATTGATTGTATTTCCTTGTTGCAATCCGTGCTAAATTCTCCTCATGCTTATAGTCAAAATAAAGCGTTTACCAAACATATTGTTGATGTCTTGATGCAATCTTATGAGGAAAAACTTGAGTTGGAAGTCTCTATCCCTAGAAAACTTTATGATGAGTGGGAACAACTATTAAAATTAAGATTAAGGATCATGAGTTTTATGCTTTATGTGATTTGGGTGCTAGTGTTTCCACTATTCCCAAAACTTTGTGTGATTTGCTAGATTTCCGTGATTATGATGATTGCTCTCTAAACTTGCACCTTGCGGACTCCACTATTAAGAAACCTATGGGAAGAATTAATGATGTTCTTACTGTTGCAAATAGGAATTATGTGCCCTTAGATTTTATCGTTCTTGATATAGATTGCAATCCTTCATGTCCTATTATTCATGGTAGACCTTTCCTTAGAACGATTGGTGCAATCATTAATATGAAGGAAGGGAATATTAGATTCCAATTTCCATTAAGGAAAGGCATGGAACACTTCCCTAGAAAGAAAATAAAATTACCTTATGAATCTATTATGAGAGCCACTTATGAATTGCCTACCAAAGATGGCAATACCTAGATCTATCCCCGCTTTTATGCCTAGCTAGGGGCGTTAAACGATAGCGCTTGTTGGGAGGCAACCCAATTTTATTTTCAGTTTTTTAGTTTTTGTTTCTGTTTAGGAATAAATAATCCATCTACCTTCTGTTTAGATGTGGTTTTATGTTTTAATTAGTGTTGGTGCCAAGTTAAACCTATAGGATCTTCTTGGATGATAGTTATTTGATCTTGTTGTAATTTCCAGAAACATTCGGTTCACGAACAA
The DNA here is from genome assembly GCA_021605145.1 of Aegilops bicornis. Taxonomy (NCBI): domain Eukaryota; kingdom Viridiplantae; phylum Streptophyta; class Magnoliopsida; order Poales; family Poaceae; genus Aegilops; species Aegilops bicornis. Next base: position 327,192,879 of record CM038674.1, on the reverse strand, counting down.
AATTGTTAAAAATCACCATAACGTGATAAAATAGTGATTCCAATTGATTCTGATCAATAAACAAATTTCCTAGGTCATCATATTTTGGCTGAATTTTTGGAGTTCCATAAGTTTGCGTTAGTTACAGATTACTACAGACTGTTCTGTTTTTGACAGATTCTGTTTTTCGTGTGTTGTTTGCTTATTTTGATGAATCTATGGCTAGTAAAATAGTTTATAATCCATAGAGAAGTTGGAATAAAGTAGGTTTAACACCAATATAAATAAAGAATAAGTTCATTACAGTACCTTGAAGTGTTCTTTTGTTTTCTTTCGCTAACGAAGCTCACGAGATTTCTGTTGAGTTTTGTGTTGTGAAGTTTTCAAGTTTTGGGTGAATTTTTTTGATGGATTATGGAACAAGGAGTGGCAAGAGCCTAAGCTTGGGGATGCCCATGGCCACCCCAAGATAATCCAAGGACACCAAAAAGTCAAAGCTTGGGGTTTACCCCGGAAGGCATCCCCTCTTTCGTCCACTTCCATCGGTAACTTTACTTGGAGCTATATTTTTATTCACCACATAATATGTGTTTTTCTTGGATAGTCTTGTATGATTTGAGTCTTTTCTTTTTAGTTTACCACAATCATCCTTGCTGTACACACCTTTTGAGAGAGCTATACATGAATTGGAATCTGATAGAATACTCTATGTGCTTCACTTATATCTTTTGAGCTATATAGTTTTGCTCTAGTGCTTCACTTATATCTTTTAGAGCACGGTGGTGGATTTGTTTTATAGAAACTATTGATCTCTCATGCTTCACTTAGATTATTTTGAGAGTCTTAAATAGCATGGTAATTTGCTTATAATAATAATAATATGCTTGGTATTCAAGATTTGTAAAACTTTCTTTTGAGTGCGTTGAATACTAAGAAAAGTTTGATGCTTAATAATTGTTTTGAGATATGGAGGTAGTAATATTAGAGTCATGCTAGTTGAGTAGTTGTGAATTTAAGAAATACTTGTGTTAAAGTTTGTGATTCACGTAGCATGCACGTATGGTGAACAGTTATGTGATGAAGTCGGAGCATGATTTACTTATTGATTGTCTTCCTTATGAGTGGCGGTCGGGGATGAGCGATGGTCTTTTCCTACCAATCTATCCCCCTAGGAGCATGCGCATAATACTTTGCTTTGATAACTTGTAGATTTTTGCAGTAAGTATATGAGTTCTTTATGACTAATGTTGAGTCCATCGATTATACGCACTTTTCTCACCCTTCCACCATTGCTAGCCTTTCTAATACCACGCACTTTTCGCTGGTATCATATACCCACCATATACCTTCCTCAAAACAGCCACCATACCTACCTATTATGGCATTTCCATAGCCATTCCGAGATATGTTGCCATGCAACTTTCCACCATTTCGTTTATTATGACACGCTCCATCATTGTCATATTGCTTATCATGATCATGTAGTTGACATCGTATTTGTGGCAAAGCTACCATTCGTAATTCTTTCATACATGTCACTCATGAATCATTGCATATCCCAGTACACCGCCGAAGGCATACACATAGAGTCATATTTTGTTCTACGTATCGAGCTGTAATTGTTGGGTTGTAAGTAAATAAAAGTGTGATGATCATCATTTTTAGAGCATTGTCCCAAGTGAGGAAAGGATGATGGAGACTATGATTCCCCCACAAGTCGGGATGAGACTCCGGACGAAAAATAAAAAAAAAGAAAAGAAAAGAAAAGAAAAGAGGCCATAAAAAAGAGAAAAGGCCCAAATAAAAAAAATACGAGAGAAAAAGAGAGAAGGGACAATGTTACTATCCTTTTACCACACTTGTGCTTCAAAGTAGCACCATGATCTTCATAATAGAGAGTCTCTCATTTTGTCACTTTCATATACTAGTGGGAATTTTTCATTATAGAACTTGGCTTGTAAATTCCAATGATGGGCTTCCTCAAATTGCCCTAGGTCTTCGTGAGCAAGCGAGTTGGATGCACACCCACTTAGTTTCTTTTGTTGAGCTTTCATATACTTATAGCTCTAGTGCATCCGTTGCATGGCAAACCCTACTCACTCATATTGATATCTATTGATGGGCATCTCCATAGCCCATTGATACGCCTAGTTGATGTGAGACTATCTTCTCCCTTTTTGTCTTCTCCACAACCACCATCCTATTCCACATATAGTGCTATATCCATGGCTCACGCTCATGTATTGCGTGACGATTGAAAAAGTTTTGATAATGTCAAACGTATGAAACAATTGCTTGGCTTGTCATCGGGGTTGTGCATGATTTAAATACTTTGTGTGGCGAAGATAGAGCATAGCCAGACTATATGATTTTGTAGGGTTAACTTTCTTTGGCCATGTTATTTTGAGAAGACATGATTGCTTTGTTAGTATGCTTGAAGTACTATTATTTTTATGTCAATATTAAACTTTTGTCTTGAATCTTTCGAATCTGAATATTCATACCACGATTAAGAAGAATTACATTGAAATTATGCCAAGTAGCACTCCGCATCAAAAATTCTCTTTTTATCATTTACCTACTCGAGGACGAGCAGGAATTAAGCTTGGGGATGCCTGATACGTCTCCAACGTATCTATCATTTTTTATTGCTCCATGTTATATTATCTACTGTTTTGGACCATATTGGGCTTTATTTTACACTTTTATATTACTTTTGGGACTAACCTATTAACCGGTGGCCCAGCCCAGATTTGCTGTTTTTTTGCCTATTTCAGTGTTTGAAGAAACGGAATATCAAACGGAGTCTAAACGGAATGAAACCTTCGGGAACGTGATTTTCTCACCAAACATGATCCAGGAGACTTGGACCCTATGTCAAGCAACCAACAGGGAAGGCACGAGGTAGGGGGCGCGCCCTCCACCCTCGTGGGCCCCCTGTTGCTCCACCGACGTACTTCTTCCTCCTATATATACCTACGCATTACTCCCGAGCGATCGACACGGAGCCAAAAACCTAATTCCACCGCCGCAACTTTCTCAGATCCACGAGATCCCATCTTGGGGCCTGTTAGGAGTTCATGGAAGGAAATCCACCATGGAGGCCTTCTACATCATCATAGCCTCTCCGATGAAGTGTGAGTAGTTTACTTCAGACCTTCGGGTCCATAGTTAGTAGCTAGATGGCTTCTTCTCTCTTTTTGGATCTCAATACAATGTTCTTCCCCTCTCTCGTGGAGATCTATTCGATATAATCTTGTTTTTGCGGTGTGTTTGTTGAGATCGATGAATTGTGGGTTTATGATCAAGACTATCTATGAGCAATATTTGAATCTTCTCTGAATTCTTTTATGTATGATTGGTTATCTTTGCAAGTCTCTTCGAATTATCTGTTTGGTTTGGCCAACTAGATTGGTAGTTCTTGCAATGGGAGAAGTGCTTAGATTTGGGTTCAATCTTGCGGTGTCCTTTCCCAAAGGATGAGGGGGCAGCAAGGCACGTATTGTATTGTTGCCATCGAGGATAACAAGATGGGGTTTTTATCATATTGCATGAATTTATCCCTCTACATCATGTCATCTTGCTTAAGGCGTTACTCTGTTTTCATTAACTTAATACTCTAGATGCATCTTTGGATAGCGGTCGATGAGTGGAGTAATAGTAGTAGATGCAGGTGAGTCGGTCTACTTGTCTCGGACGTGATGCCTATATACATGATCATACCTAGATACTCTCATAACTATGCTCAATTCATGCCAATTGCTCAACAAGAATTGCTCACCCACCGTAAAATACTTATGCTCTTGAGAGAAGCCACTAGTGAAATCTATGGCCCCCGGTCTATTCTCTATCATATCAATCTTCCATCACTTTATTATTGCTTTGCTTATTACTTTTCTTTTAATTTTAGTTTGCATCTTTATACCAAAAATACCAAAAATATTATCTATCATGTCTATCAGATCTCACTCTCGTAAGTGACCGTGAAGGGATTGACAACCCCTAATTGCGTTGGTTGCGTTGAGCTATTTGTTTTGTGTAGGTATGAGGGACTCGCGCGTGGCCTCGTACTGGATTGATACCTTGGTTCTCAAAAACTGAGGGAAATACTTACGCTACTTTGCTGCATCATCCTCTCCTCTTCGGGGAAAACCAACGCCAGCTCAAGACGTAGCAATCATCACCAACTCTTCCCCCCTCTATGCAGCGGTGTAACCTCTCTCTTACCCGCTGTAATCTCTACTTAAACATGGTGCTCAACGCAATATATTATTTCCCAATGATGTATGGCTATCCTATGATGTTTGAGTAGATCCGTTTTGTCCTATGGGCTATTTGATGATCAAGATTGGTTTGAGTTGCATGTTTTATTATTGGTGTTGTCCTATGGTGCTCTCCGTGTCGCGCAAGCGTGAGGGATCCCCGCTATAGGGTTTGCAGTATGTTCATGATTTGCTTATGGTGGGTGGCGTGAGTGACAGAAGCACATGCCCGAGTAAGTAGGTTGTTTGCGTATGGGATAAAGGGGACTTGATACTTTAATGCTATGGTTGGGCTTTACCTTAATGATCTTTAGTAGTTGTGGATGCTTGCTGGAGTTCCAATCATAAGTGCATATGATCCAAGTAGAGAAAGTATGTTAGCTTATGCCTCTCCCTCAAATAGAATTGCAATAATGATTACCGGTCTAGTTATCGATTGCGTAGGGACAAATAACTTTCTCGTGACAACAAGCTCTTTACTAAAACTTGTTTAGTTGTGTCTTTATCTAAACAGCTCCTAGCTTTTATTTACTCGCTCTTTACTTTCTTGCAAACCTATCCAAAAACAACTACAAAGTACTTCTAGTTTCATACTCGTTCTAGGTAAAGCGAACGTCAAGCGTGCGTAGAGTTGTATCGGTGGTCGATAGAACTTGAGGGAATATTTGTTCTACCTTTAGCTCCTCGTTGGGTTCGACAGTCTTACTTATCGCAAGAGGCTACAATTGATCCCCTATACTTGTGTGTTATCAAGACCTTTTTCTGGCGCCGTTGCCGGGGAACAATAGCGTGGGGTGAATATTCTCGTGTGTGCTTGTTTGCTTTATCACTAAGTAATTTTTATTTGCTGTTCTTAGTTGTTTTCTATCTTTAGTTATGGGTAGGAAACGCAAAATACCAAAAAAATTAGTTGTACCTGCTGAATCAATGGTTGAAGAACCACTCAAAATCTATCACACTCCTGAAGCTTTTTACTTGGATCATCTTCGATCCCTTTGTGCTCGTGCTAAAACCCCAACTAGCTTAATTGAGGGAAAATCTTTAGATGAGCATGCTTGTTATGTGCGACACCGCTTATCTCAAAAAGTGAAACTTTTACAACATCAAATTAATACTATGCAATGCTATGCTTGGAAATTTATGTGAAATTTATGATTTCACTTGTTGTTCTGAAAACCCTAAGAAACACCTTCCCTACCAATGTGAGTTTGGTGATAACGGAATCGTATCTTCATATGCTAAGGGTGTTTATAATTATTATGATGTTCAACAAATTGAAGAATTTGTTGCTTTTAAGGGTGCTTATGAAATTGCTTCATTGATTGAAAAGTATGATGCTACTCTTTACAAATCTAATTTTTTTGCCATACTTGAATATTGTTATGAGAATTATGCTTATAATGCCTATGTTAAACCTTATATTGAGGACTCCCCCGCTGTCCAAGAAGAGACTAATATTTTGCAGGAGTCTACGGAAGAAGAAGTTGATGAAACTGTGAGCTCATTGGATGAAAAAGATGAGGAGGAGAGCGAAGAACAAAAGGAGGAAGAGTGGACTGATCACCCGTGCCCACCTTCTAATGAGAGTAACTCTTCAACTCATACATTGTTTAATTCCTCTTCGTGCTTACCGAAGGATGATTGCTATGATGACTGTTATGATCCCTATGATTCTTTTGAAATATCCCTTTTTGATGATGCTTGCTATGCTTGTGGCCAAGATGCCAATATGAATGATGCTTATGGAGATGAACTTGCTATAGTTCCTTATGTTAAACATGAAATTGTTGCTATCACACCCACGCATGATAGTCCTATTATCTTTTTGAATTCTCCCAACTTCACTATATCGGAGAAGTTTGCTTTTATTAAGGATTATTTTGATGGGTTGCCTTTTACCGTTGCACATGATGATTTTGATGAGTATAATATGCATGTGCTTGCTGCTCCTACTTGCAACTATTATGAGAGAGGAACTATATCTCCACCTCTCTATGTTTCCCACACGATAAAATTACAAGAAACTGTTTATACTATGCATTGGCCCTTACTTTGTGTGCATGAATTGTTCTATTATGACATGCCGATGCATAGGAAGAGAGTTAGACTTCGTCATTGCTTGATATATGTTACTTTGTGCTCACTACTAAATTATAAATCATTGTTAATTAAAATTAGCTTTGATATACCTTGGGATCCTGGTGGATTCACTACTTGAGCACTATATGCCTAGCTTAATGGCTTTAAAGAAAGCGCTGCCAGGGAGACAACCCGGAAGTTTTAGAGAGTCATTTATTTCTGTTGAGTGCTTTCATATAGTTTAAAAACAACAAAAATAAATAGGGGAACCCAAAACCTTTTCAAAAAGGAAAGTGAAAGTGAGAAAGACAAGCATTGTTGAAGTGGGAGAGCTCCTTGAACTTTGTTCATGTTCACGGCAACTTTGTGAATCTTGATTACAGAAACTTTTCAACAAAAATAATTATCCCCTTGTACAATTCCTTTGTATTATAAAAATAATGTGCTAAGGTTTGCCTTTAGGATGTTTACAATTCTTGTTGGCTTGTGCGGTGCAGGACAGAAACTTTGGCTGTGGTGCGCAATTTTATATTTTTTACTGGAATGTCAAACGGTTCTGAAACTTTTTGCACTGTATTTCTATAAAAAATTGTTTATTCTTACTAATTTTGGCATAATTTTTCAAATATCAGAAATATGGTGAATGTTCAGATTATTACAGACTGTTCTCTTTTACACAGATTTTGTTTTTGATGCATAGTTCGCTTGTTTTTATAAAACTATCAATTTATATCAGTGGATTAAGCCATGGAACCGCTATATTACAGTAAACACAATGCAAAAACAAAATATGAATTGGTTTGCAACAGTACTTAGGGTGGTGATTTGCTTTATTATACTTACGGATCTTACCGAGTTTTCTGTTGAAGTTTTGTGTGGATGAAGTGTTCGATGATCGAGAAGGTCTCGATGTTCAAAGAAGGAAGAGAGGCAAGAGCTCAAGCTTGGGGATGCCCAAGGAACCCCAAGTAAATATTTAAGGAGACTCAAGCATCTAAGCTTGGGGATGCCCCGGAAGGCATCCCCTCTTTCTTCAACAAGTATCGGTATGTTTTCGGATTCGTTTCGTTCATGCGATATGTGCAAATATTGGAGCATCTTTTGCATTTAATTTTCATTTTTCTTTTATGCACCATGCTGGTATGAGATGGTCCTTGGTTGATTTATAGAATGCTCTTTTCACTTCACTTATATCTTTTGAGTATGGCTTTATAGAATGCTTCATGTGCTTCACTTATATCATTTGAAGCTTGGATTGCTTGTTTCTCTTTACATAAACAACCGCCATTTGTAGAATGCTCTTTTGCTTCACTTATATTTGTTAGAGCGTGGGCATATCTTTTGTAGAAAGAATTAAACTCTCTTGCTTCACTTATACCTATTTAGAAAGATGACATGAACTGGTCATTCACATGGTTAGTCATAAAATCCTACATAAAACTTGTAGATCATTGAATATGATATGTTTGATTCCTTGCAATAGTTTTGCGATATAAAGATGGTGATATTAGAGTCATGCTAGTGGGTAGTTGTGGATTAGTAGAAATACTTGTGTTGAGGTTTGTGATTCCCGTAGCATGCATGTATGGTGAACCGTTATGTGATGAAGTCGGAGCGTGATTTATTTATTGATTGTCTTCCTTATGAGTGGCGGTCGGGGACGAGCGATGGTCTTTTCCTACCAATCTGTCCCCCTAGCAGCATGCGCGTAGTACTTTGTTTTGATGATTAATAGATTTTTGCAATAAGTATGTGAGTTCTTTATGACTAATGTTGAGTCCATGGATTATACGCACTCTCACCCTTCCACCATTGCTAGCCACTCTAGTACCGCGCAACTTTCGCCGGTACCATAAACCCACCATATACCTTCCTCAAAACAGCCACCATACCTACCTATCATGGCATTTCCATAGCCATTCCAAGATATATTGCCATGCAACTTCCATCATCATCATATACATGACTCGAGCATTCATTGTCATATTGCTTTGCATGATCGTAAGATAGCTAGCATGATGTTTTCATGGCTTGTCCGTTTTTTGATGTCATTGCTATGCTAGATCATTGCACATCCCGGTACATCACGGAGGCATTCATATAGAGTCATACCTTTGTTCTAGTATCGAGTTGTAATATTGAGTTGTAAGTAAATAAAAAGTGTGATGATCATCATTATTAGAGCATTGCCCCAGTGAGGAAAGGATGCTGGAGACTATGATTCCCCCACAAGTCAGGATGAGACTCCAGACTTTAAAAATAAATAAAAGAGGCCAAAGAAGCCCAAATAAAAAAAGAGGCCAAAGAGGCCCACCAAAAAAATAAAAAAATGAGAAAAAAAGAGAGAAAAAGAGAGAAGGGGCAATGTTACTATCCTTTTACCACACTTGTGCTTCAAGAGTAGCACCATGTTCTTCATAGAGAGAGTATCCTATGCTTTCACTTTCATATACTAGTGGGAATTTTTCATTATAGAACTTGGCTTGTATATTCCGATGATGGGCTTCCTCAAATGCTCGAGGTCTTCATGAGCAAGCAAGTTGGATGCACACCCACTTAGTTTCCAGTTTGAGATTTCATACACTTATATCTCTTAGTGCATCCGTTGCATGGCAATCCCTACTCGTCACATTGATATCTATTGATGGGCATCTCCATAGCCCGTTGATATGCCTAGTTGATGTGAGACTATCTTCTCCTTTTTGTCTTCTCCACACAACCTCCACCATCATATTCTATTCCACCTATAGTGCTATGTCCATGGCTGACGCTCATGTATTGCGTGAAAGTTGAAAAGGTTTGAGAACGTCAAAAGTATGAAACAATTGCTTGGCTTGTCATTGGGGTTTTGCATGATGTGAATATTTTGTGTGGTGAAGATGGAGCATAGCCAGACTATATGATTTTGTAGGGATAACTTTCTTTGGCCATGTTATTTTGAAAAGACATGATTGCTTTATTAGTAGGCTCGAAGTATTATTGTTTTTATGTCAAATGATAGATTATTGCTTTGAACCACTCGTGTCTTAATATTCATGCCATGATTAGACATATGATCAAGATTATGCTGTAGCATTCCACATAATACGTTGCAGCCCGAGAACGGGTCAGCACATGGAATATGCTGGCAATATAACACAGTAGAGCAAGAACAGAATAATGCTATCACTACATGCATATTTGGCTGGTGGACAAGCTCTATGGTTATAGTTTTGCGAAAAGCCAATTTTTTCCTACAACAAAGGAATAAATTTTATTTAACTATCATGGTGGTTGAAACATCATTGAGAAGGTATAACCCCAACACAATCCCAATTAAAGTAGTAACTCCCAAGGGTTTGATAGTAACATGGCAATAGGTTCTACCTCAACTACTACTTCCCAACCCACAAAATTAATGACATCCTAATCATGCAATGGTTGAGGATTGAAACTAATGCATAAAACTGGGTATGGAAAGAGTATGATCAATGTGTTACTTGCCTTGCTGACGATCCGTGAATCCTATAGACTCGTAGTAACACGCTTCCCACTCCGGGAATTCTATCGCAAGAAAACGATAACATACATAAACAACAAGCAAAGATGCACAGGTAAAACTCAAATAAAATAGGTTGACCAGAAAGTTGAACTTAAGAACTCCGGTTCGCAAAAAGAATCAAACCAAACGAAGCAACAAAACTCAAACGGCGAAAGAAATAAGATCCATTTACTAATCTGAACTAAGGTCAAATTTTACAGAGGCAAAAACTTGTTTGAGTTGGTTATTCAGAAAGAGGGTTTCGAGACGAAACTCCAGGCGCTTGAATCGCCTGATTCCGATAAACGAGCGAAAAGTTATACTAGAACGAAAATCGGATCAGAAATCGTGATCAGAAAAATCGCGGAATAAATCCGAGAAAAGCGACGAACAGCTTAACGAACGAACGTTCGTTATCTAAACCTAAACGAAGAACGTGTTCATTAAAACGAACGAACGAGTGAACGCTCGCTAAATAAATAAACCGGAGAAAAACCGATCTATTTATAAAAAACGAGAACTAGGGTTTGGAAAAAAATAAACCGAACGGTTTTTTAAAAAAAACCGGCGGTCTCGGATCCGGCGGATACCTCCGGCGAGAGGTCCGGCGAGGCGGGGCTCCGGCGGGGCGTGGGATGGCGCGGGGCTCGGGCTCCGGCTGACAAGGCGGCGGCGGCGGGCGGAAGGCGGCGGCGACTCGGCGATGGCGGCGGGGCTCGGGCTCGGCTCGGCTCGAACTCGGCGGTGGTGGTGGTGGGTGGTGGTGGCGGCCGGGGGGTATTTAAGAGAGGGGGCTCGGCTTGGAGGAGGGCAAGGCGGCGGGGTGGAGGCGGAGTCCAACTCGGACTCGGTCCGAGTGGCGGCGGCGGGCGGCTGGGCCCTAGTCTTGGCAGCGAGGAGTTTTTTTAAATTGTTCCGCTGACGGAAAAACTCCTATAAAATAAAATAAAAAATCTAAAAATGCCAAAACAAATTTTCACCGTCTAAATGAAATATTTAGAACGAGATGAACATTTTCTTGGCCCTATAAATGCAATTTTTAAAACGTGCAATTTTTCTAACGCAAATATAATCCAAATAAAATCAAATAAAAATACAAATAATGATTTTAGCATTTTTCCTCCAATATTTCAACTGTTTTGGAGAAGTCATATTATCTCCCCTCATTTATTTTTAATATGAAATGTTTTTAAGGAGAGAAAAATAATTAAAATAAAAAATCCTCGTTCTCAATATTTGATAAAAATCAAATATGAAAACCGAAAAATCCCCAACTCTCTCCGAGGGTCCTTGAGTTGCTTAGGATTTCGAGGATTGCGGAACGAAGATGCGATAAAATATGATATGCATGGATGACCTATGTATAACATTCCAAATTGAAAATTTGGGATGTTACAAACCTACCCCCCTTAGGATGAATCTCGTCCTCGAGATTCGGGTTGGCTAGAAAATAGGTGCGGGTGGTCCTTGCGAATATCCTCTTCTCGTTCCCAGGTGGCTTCCTCCTCGGTATGGTGGCTCCATTGAACCTTGCAAAACTTGATAACCTTGCTGCGCGTGACTCAGCTGTCAAAGTCAAGAATCTTTACTGGCTTCTCTTCATAGGTCAAATTACTGTCCAACTGAATCGCCTCCAGGGGCACTGTATCTCTTAACGGTTTATCTGCCATCTCAGCATGACACTTTTTCAACTGTGATACGTGGAACACATCGTGAACTCCTGACAATCCTTCAGGTAACTCCAGCTTGTAGGCAACTTCTCCCATCCGTTCCAAAACACGATACGGTCCTACAAATCTCGGAGCTAATTTTCCTTTAACTCCAAAACGTTTCGCTCCTCGCAAGGGTGATACTCGCAGATAGGCTCTATCTCCAATTTCATAGGTTACTTCCTTGTGTTTTGAGTCTGCATAACTCTTACACTGGGTGAGCAATCTTCAATCATCACAGATTAGTTTAACCTTCTCCTCCGACTCTTTGATCAAATCTGGTCCAAACAACTGACGGTCTCCTACCTCATCCCACATCAGAGGTGTTCTACATCTGCGTCCATACAGAGCTTCGAACGGTGCCATCTTCAAACTGGCCTGGTAGCTATTGTTGCGTAAGGCAAATTGTCATCCCAACTAGACCCATAGTCTAGCGCACTAGCTCTCAACATCTCCTCCAAAATCTGATTGACTCTCTCTCGTCATCCCATCATGCATACGTGGGTGGACTGTTGTCTTGAACTCCAATCTTGTTCCCAAAGTCCGGTGTAGCCGATGCCAAAACTTTGAAGTAAACTGTGTTCCTCTATACGTCGATGGTCCTCGGAACTCCATGCAAACATACGATCCTGGACATATATATCTTGGCCAACTTCGCACTTTTATAGGTTGTTTTAACTGGGATGAACTGAGCCACTTTGGTCAAGCGATCCACTACTACCCATATTGAGTCATATCCTGCTTTGGTTCTGGGCAATCCAGTGATAAAATCCATGCCAAGTTTATCCCACTTCCATTCGGGTATCGGCATAGGCTGTAACAGTCCTGCTGGCTTCTGATGCTCTGCCTTCACTCTCTGACATACATCACATACGGCTACATACTCGGCAATATCCTTGTTCATACCAGTCCACCAAAAATGCTCTTTCAAATCCAAATACATCTTGGTGTTTCCGGGGTGTATCGAGTACGGTGAGTCATGGGCCTCCTTAAGTATTAACTTCCTGATCTCAGTGTTATTGGGCACATAAACTCGGTCCTCAAACCATAAGGTATCGTGCTCATCCTTGCGAAAACCTTTGGCCTTTCCTTTGCTCATCTTCTCCTTTATCTCAGCAATCTCTTTGTCTTCCTTCTGAGCTTCTCGAATCTTGTCCAACAATGTAGACTGAACCTCCATTGTTGCAACGAAACCTCTTGGAACAATCTCCAACCGAAGTTCCATGATATCCTCTTCTAACTCCTTTGGCAATCCCTTACTTTCAAGGATATTAGCGTAACTCTTCCGGCTCAAAGCGTCTGCTACGACATTGGCCTTTCCTGGATGATAGTGCAGCTTCATATCGTAATCCTTTATAAGCTCTAGCCATCTCCTCTGTCTAAGGTTCAACTCCTTCTGTGTGAAAATGTACTTCAAACTCTTATGATCCGTGTACACATCACAACGGTTTCCAATAAGATAATGTCTCCAAGTCTTCAATGCATGCACTACCGCTGCTAGCTCCAAATCATGAGTGGCATAGTTCAACTCATGGGGCTTCAGTTGTTGTGAGGCATACGAAACAACCTTTCCGTCCTGCATAAGCACACATCCAAGTCCCAAGCGTGAGGCGTCACAATACACTTGAAACTCCTTATTTATATCTGGCAGTGTTAGTACTGGGGCTGTAGTCAATCGTTTCTTCAACTCCTGAAACTTGCCTCGCAATCATCTGTCCATTTAAACTTAGTATCCTTCTTCAGCAATTCGGTCATTGGCTTAGCAATCTTGGAAAAATTCTCAATGAATCTCCGATAATATCCTGCGAGTCCAAGGAAACTACGGATCTCGCCAACTGAAGTGGGTGCCAACCATTCGATGTTGGCCCGAACCTTCTTTGGGGTCCACTGCTATACCTTCCCCGATATAACATGCCCAAGAAATCCAACTTCCTTCAACCAAAACTTCGCACTTGCTGAATTTGGCGTATAACTAGTGTTCCTGAGTTTCTCGAGAACTAAGCATAAATGCTCCTTGTGCTCCTCTTCGTTCTTCGAGTATACCATAATATCATCAATAAACACCACAACAAACTTGTCCAAATACTCCATGAACACCTTTTTCATCATACTCATGAAATAGGCAGGGCGTTAGTCACCCAAATGACATGACCGTATACTCGTATAATCCATACCGCGTGGTGAGCGTTGTCTTTGGTATATCCTTCTCTCGAATCTTCAACTGATGGTATCCCGTAGTAGATCAATCTTCGAAAGCACCTTAGCTCCTTGCAACTGATCAAACAGATCATTGATCATCGGTAATGGATATTTGTTCTTTATCGTTACTTCATTCAAGGCTCGGTAGTCAATGACCATCCTCAGGGATTTATCCTTCTTCTCGACCAAAAGTACTGGTGCTCCCCAAGGTGATGAACTCCTGCGAATATAACCTTTCTCCAATAACTCCTTGATTTGTTTCTTAATTTCCTCCAGATCATTTGCGGGCATCCGGTAGGGTCTCTTGGATATTGGCCCTGTACCTGGCAGTAGGTCAATCAGGAACTCGATGTCTCGATCCGGTGGCATGCCTGGTAACTCCTGTGGGAAAACATCCGGAAAATCCTTTACTCTGAGCACTTCCTCTGTACAACTCCGTGAGGGCATTCACTTGGCTCCTCCTAGGCACATGCCTAGATACATACTTAATCCTTTTTCCCTGCAGGGTGGTGAGATAAGTTGACTTACTCGCACAGTCAATGCTTCCTCCATACTTCGACATCCAGTCCATACCTAATATCACATCCAATCCTTGTGACTCCAAGATAATTAGGTCGGACGGAAAAACATGTGTGCCAATGGTTAGGGGTATCTGGGTGCACCATCGGCTAGCCTTGTACTCTGCTATAGGCGAGCTCACTAAAAGAGGGGTCCTAAAGGTTTGGGTTGGTAGCTTAAACTTATCCACAAATACCCTTGATATGTATGAATGCGATGCACCAGTATCGAAAAGAACAAGAGCGGTAAATGACTTAACCAAAAACTTACCTATTACCGCGTCGGGCTGTTCTTCAACCTCCTCCACGTTAACGTGGTTCACTTGTCCTTTGTTGAATGGATTGGGCTTCTTCCTAGCGCTCCCATTTCCGTTTCCATTCCTTCCTTCAGGGCAATCATTGGCATAGTGCCCTGTCTTCCCGCACTTAAAGCAAGTAACTTGACTTAGGTCCCTTTTGGCGGGTGTAGATGGGTTGGAGCGGTTCTGATTGTTGTTAACTCCATTCCCATTTCCATTCTTCGCACCATTGTGGTTATGCGATCCTGCTCCAGTGTGGTTGTGACCTCCATGGTTATGAACAAGTCCTCCTGAGTTTGGGGTTAAGCGGGGCTTCTGTTGAGCTACTGAATTATACTTCCCTTGTCCATACTTCCTCTTACGGCTCTCAATTTGCTGCTGCTTTCCTTCAATCATGAGGGCCTTGTCTACCACCTCCTGGTAGTTGTTGAATGTTGCCACCATCAACTGCATGCTCATCTCATCGTTCAGCCCTTCCATGAACTTCTCCTGCTTCGCGGCATCTGTGGCCACATCATCAGGGGCATAGCGTGATAACTTGCTAAAATCATCCACGTACTAAGCTACAGTACGGTTCCCCTGGCGTAAGTTGCGAAACTCGCGCTTCTTCATCTGCATGGATCCAGTTGAGACATGTGTTGTGCGAAAAGCTTGCTGAAACTGGTCCCAAGTGACATTGGCTATAGGAAAAGTAGCCGTGTAATTCTCCCACCATGCGGCTGCTGGTCCATCCAATTGATGTGCGGCAAAGCGCACCTTCTCAGCATCCGTGCATCCTGCGGTGGTTAACTCCCTTCCAATACGGCATAGCCAATCATTAGTAACTATTGGCTCGGTGCTACTGGAAAACACCAGCGGTTGTAACCTCAGAAAACGGGCTAAATTGTCCACTGGCGGCGGGTTGTTGTTGTTGCCCTAGTTCTGAACTAGCAATTGCGTCAAAGCATTCTGCTGCTGGATTAATTGAGTGAGCTCCGGTGGGAAAACAAAACCGGTGTCACGTCTTGGAGGCATCTGAGGGTTTAGATGGAAGAGATTAGAATAGAAAGAGGTCTAATGAGAAAACACTACCCATATGCATATGAGGCAAACACAAACATTTTACTCAATCAATCAAGCAAGGGCATACAAATGGTCTAGAACTATTGCAAAAGTGCTCAACTACTATTAGATACATGGGGGAAATACTATTATATGGTGGTCATCTAAAAATTTTGATCGGTGGAAGACTCCATGATGTCTCTCCAGCTTTGTCTTCGTAATCATCATCACTTGGATTGGAATTGGTGTCGTTGATGATGATGTAGTTGTCTTGGCAAGTGGGGCTTCGTCTTCTTCTTCTGGTGCCGATCCTCCCATGAATACTCCGATCTTCTTGACTAGGTCGTCGTTCTTCTCTAGTAGTGTCTTGATTTCCTCCTCATATGCGTCACGTGTAAACTTGAGTTCTTCCTCCAGTTCGATGATCCTGGTCTTCGCCTTCTTCAATTCCATCATATCTGCGCACATCTGGTTCTCCTGGCGTCGAATGTGCTGGTTTAGCTCCTGGATAAAAGCTGCAATGGATCTATCCTTCTTGGTGCTGATTACTTCCCATTGCTCGTCTCGGCGCCCACATATTTGATATATGGTGTCTTTAAGCTCCCTGTTGTAGACTTCTCCAATACGGCCCATGGTAATGTGAGCTGTCATACTCTTGCCTAGACTCCAGGTGGGTGCTTCGAAAGAAAACTCTATGGGCTTATAAGTTGGCGAGAACGTCCTTCCTGGAACTTGTACTTGAATCATCCAGCGCTCTTCTTCTGGTAAGGTGGCGTTGTACGTTCCGGTGAAGCTTGGTATACCAATGTTCAAGTACCTAGTGACTTCCTTCAAGTGGCGTCCAAAAGGTGTGTCTTCATCAGGTTGTGCAAACTTGTTCTTCATCTCCGTCATCCTAAAGAGTGGAAAAATGGGGAGGAGTCAGAAATGAGTAGAGAAGAGTGACCTACAGTTTATCTTAATGGTCGTGTCCTATACTCAACATGTGCTCTGATACCATCTTGTAGCGATCCGACCTCAGATGGTCAAGTCTACGTGTTTTGATGTCATCCACGGATCGATAATCTTTGACACACAGTACTCGAAGGATTTATAACAGAGTAGCAATCACACACTTATTACATCGATTGTCTCAAAGAGAACTTATTACAATAATATGGCTTAAGGCCATCTAATGCGATAACAACGGAAGGCTTGGAAGATAAAGTGAGCCCATCAGCTCCAACGGCATAGCTGTGCTGCACGGCGACGACCTAACGATCCTTACTCCTCGTCCGAAAAGTCTGCAACATAATACGTTGCAGCCTGAGAATGGGTCAGCACATGGAATATCTTTGGCAATATAACACAGTAGAGCAAGAACAGAATAATGCTATCACTACATGCATATTTGGCTGGTGGACAAGCTCTATGGTTATAGTTTTGCGAAAAGCCAATTTTTTCCTACAACAAAGGAATAAATTTTATTTAACTATCATGGTGGTTGAAACATCATTGAGAAGGTATAACCCCAACTCAATCCCAATTAAAGTAGTTAACAACCCAACAATATTAATTAAGATTGATGAGATACATGTGAATAATCAAGTACTAGATACTAAAAATTGTCCATAACCGGGGACACGGCTAACCATGATTAGTTTGTACACTCTGCAGAGGTTTGCACACTTTTCCCCACAAGAATCGATCGCCTCCATTGATTTCTCGCACTACATGGTGTTTGAGAACCGGATGACCGAGACATAGTCTTTCAGAAACATTAACTCTCTACTCTGGGTAGACCATACCAAACCTACAAAACCCACTACCTGCTGATCTACCTCTTCAAGAGCTTCACGTAACTTACTCAACTATGCTAGAGCCCATAGTAGCTTGTGGCTGCACACGGAAGTTTCTAGCATGAATAATCTCGATTCCCTTTGAGCACTGGTGGCGGTCCATAGGAAGATCACACGGGTACCCAGGATTTCAAAAATAAAGCAGACAAAGACCTTTGGGTTCCCCAGGTGCCTCAATCCACCAGATGTGTATTAAAGTTGCCACCTTAAAATAAACCATTAATTGACAAGCTCAAGATTCGTCATGGATACACTCAAACCCAAACCACGTCTACGAGCATAGCATAGCAATAATAGCAACACGTAGAAGTAACTCCCAAGGGTTTGATAGTAACAGGGGAATAGGTTCTACCTCAACTACTACTTCCCAACCCACAAAATTAATGACATCCTAATCATGCAATGTTTGAGCATTGAAACTAATGCATAAAACTGGGTATGGAAAGAGTATGATCAATGTGTTACTTGCCTTGCTGATGATCCGTGAATCCTATAGACTCGTAGTAACACGCTTCCCACTCCGGGAATTCTATCGCAAGCAAACGATAACATACATAAGCAACAAGCAAAGATGCACATGTAAAACTCAAATAAAAGAGGTTGACCAGAAAGTTCAACTTAAGAACTCCGGTTCACAAAAAGAATCAAACCAAACGAAGCAACAAAACTCAAACGCGAAAGAAATAAGATCCGTTTACTAATCTGAACTAAGGTCAAATTTTACAGAGGCAAAAACTTGTTTGAGTTGGTTATTCGGAAAGAAGGTTTCGAGACGAAACTCCTGGCGCTTTAATTGCCTGATTCTGATAAACGAGCGAAAAGTTATACTAGAACGAAAATCGGATCAGAAATCGCGATCAGAAAAATCACGGAATAAATCCGAGAAAAGAAAAGCGACGAACAGCTTAACGAACGAACGTTCGTTATCTGAACCTAAACGAAGAATGCGTTCGTTAAAATGAACGAACGAGCGAACGCTCGCTAAATAAATAAACCGGAGAAAAACAGATCTATTTAAAAAAACGAGAACTAGGGTTTCGGAAAAATAAATAAACCAAACGGTTTTAAAAAAACCGGCGGTCTCGGATCCGGCGGATACCTCCGGCGAGAGGTCCAGAGAGGCGGGGCTCCGGCGGGGCGTGGGGTGGCGCGGGGCTCGGGCTCCGGCGACGAAAGGCAGCGGCGGTGGAATGCGGCGGCGGCGGGGCTCGGGCTCGGCTCGGCTCGGGCTCCGGCGGTGGTGGTGGTGGGTGGTGGTGGCGGCGGGGGGGGGGGGTATTTAAGGGAGGGGAGGGCTCGGCTTGGAGGAGGGGGCAAGGCGGCGGCGAGGGCGGAGGCGGACTCCAAGTCGGACTCCGGTCCGAGTGGCGGCGGCGACGGCTCGGCTGGTCCCTAGTCCCGGCCGGGTGCGAGGAGTTTTTTTTTAAATTGTTCCGCTGATGAAAAAACTCCTATAAAATAAAATAAAAAATCTAAAAATGCCAAAACTAATTTTCACCGTCTAAATGAAATAATTAGAACGAGATGAACATTTTCTTGGCCCTAAAAATGCAATTTTTAAAACGTGCAATTTTTCTAACACAAATAAAATCCAAATAAAATCAAATAAAAATCCAAATAATGATTTTAACATTTTCCTTCGATATTTCAACTGTTTTGGAGAAGTCATATTATCTCTCCACATTTATTTTTAATATGAAATATTTTTCCGGAGAGAAAAATAATTAAAATCAAAAATCCTCGTTCTCAGTATTTGATAAAAATCAAATATGAAAACCGGAAAATCCCCAACTCTCTCCGAGGGTCCTTGAGTTGCTTAGGATTTCGAGGATTGCGGAACTAAGATGCGATAAAATATGATATGCATGGATGACCTATGTATAACATTCCAAATTGTAAATTTGGGATGTTACAACATTGCATATGTTACGTTTTTTGTTTGAGATATCATCGACACATTGCCTCGGTTTCACACAAACCATCTCTCTCACACCCACCCACGTACGTACCTGCACCTAAATAAGAAGTGTACGCAGGACGCACGTACTCATGTCTCGCCCGCCACACCAGCGGGTACACGGTGGAGTTCGTTTACATGCGTAAAAGGCAGCCCACGTGATAATTTGACGCGTGTAGCGGTTGTTTACTCGAAGGAGGGTCGGGTACCACGCCTAGACGGAACAAAGTTCTACTTGACGCGTTAGTATTAAATAAAGTTATATATTCCTCCTCAATGGTGCGTAGTATAGAATATAAAACGATTGCCGTGGGGAAAATGGAAAAATCCGCTCCAGTATATACAACGGAGCCTGCCTGTCGAGGTTTGTCTCTCGTCACACCATCTCACACAAGGCGGCGGTGGCCTCTCTCTCTCACTGTTGGTCAGTGATCCGGCCGCATCCCCTCCACCGACGGAAAGGGAGGATGTGCATCGTTTCTCCGTTCGATGTCATTGAGGCAACACGTCCCGATCTGCGGTACCCGTCGTTCTCTCTAACCAAGCTCCGGCGTGGTAGGGCCTTCGCCACTTACTCGCTGCCGCTGTATGGGCAGATCCCGGCCGTCGGCGCCCTCCTAGTAACATCCCAACGACCCTCAGGTATAGCTTCCTCCGGCCTTGCTCCACTGCCCATCTTCCCAGATTGCTGCATGTGGGTCTTCTTTAGTTGTTTCCTTAAAACGTATCTCAGCCGGCGTACTTCCCATCTTGCAATCTCGTCCTCAAACCATTTTTGATAAACCACCATGCTGCTATCTTTCCCTTATTACATGGAATATGCTTCTTTTTTGTCGGCGTATGTGTCTTCAACTCGTGTTATTCGCCAGTAATTGTTTCCTTTCTACCTCTTTTTTGCAAACAGGGCTAGCCATTTCACCTCGTTGCTATTGCGATCTTTTGGTGAACTGCACAATTCACTTTTTTTCTTAAGAGTGTTTTGTGCAGTTCCGCCAAAATGTCACACGGGCAACGTTTTTACATTTCTATGGGACTGCAGAAAGGGAGATTGGTTTTGCTATCCTCCTCATCCAACTTCGTGCCTAATCTTCTCCAACAAGTAGTTAGTCCTAAAGAGAGATCGCAGAGGTGATCGGCTTCTATTTGTGTGTGTTATGTTTCATCATCTAGTTCCACTATTATTGTAATCACACTGACTGGATATCTTTGCAAACAGGGATTTTCAGCTCGATTTTAGGGGAGCTGCACAAAATGATCGGATTGTGGTGTCCTCCGTACACCCCCTTTTTGGCTACATCGCTGGGTGAAACTAGCTGCCAAGCAATGAACACTGTGCCCAGGAAATGGACCCATGCCTACGAACAGCATCGATCAGTTATATATTTTTCTTTATTTGTACACCTTCTCACAACTTTGTCTTCAGTTGTGATGTGAATATTGGCGCTGGTCTGCAAACCATTGAGATGCATTAGCATCCATGGTAGTTTCATTTGTGTTTGATGGAATGTCGTAATGAGATAATTTTGAGGCAAGAGGACGCATGAATCCTAAGTTGAAACCTTTTTTTCCTGCGGGAACAAAATTTGAAACCTTCATATCATCACAGTACAATTTCATTGAAATTATGCGTACATATAAACAAATCCTAAAGGATTGATAGCAATGCCAGAAACAATTCAACTTCGTTTCGCCGACATGTGGGACATCCTTCATCCGGCTCCACCTGCCTTGCAGCAATATTGAGTGCACAACTGCAGGGAAAGATTCACCCTGGTTGTTGCGCCCGCATTAGTAATGACTAGTGAGCAGTCAAATCACATAGCCCCACCTTCGCCACAATAAGTTGCTCGGACAAAGCAACCATCATTTCTCTGTTCCTTGAATCCGCTGGTACTCCCATATTTCCAGAGTAATAAGTTGCTCGGGCGAAGCAACCATCACTTCACCTTTCCCACAGTAAGTACCTCCTTGGGCCCACTGAAAGAACACTTTTCTCTCTCCATCAAGTGCATTCATTGTAAATCTAACCCTGTCACTGAAACACCTCTTTGGCTACAGTTAGTTTAGGGTTAGTCATGAGTTAGTCTAACTTCTTGCTAACTTAGAGTATCCAAGCAGGAGAAGTATAGGACATGCAAGTTGCTCAAAGCATACAGTCAAATTTGTATGTGAAAGGATCTTTTTGTTTTTTGAAAACGGAAAGTGAAAGGATCTTCGAATGATATAATTATCAAATTATATAACATCTTATCAATAGTCAAAGGCATCCTCGAAGAATACATTAGGCCCTACTCCCTCCGCCTAGGTGTATAAGTCACCTTACGAAAACCAAATAATCCCAAAATACTTAGGCGCGGTGCATTAACTCCCACCTCGTTTCTTTTTTCTTGACATATCCACCAATAAGAGATGTGGGGCGTGCATGTTTTCAATGACTTAGACTGCCAAACACGACATGCAATGGTTAGTTCACTGCATGCAATGCTATTAATTAGCAAATAAATATTAATTTCTCTCGTTTCCCCTCTTCCTTGGTCACGGTGCACAATCTAAGATGACTTATTCACTAGACGGAGGGAGTATATAAAATCTTACCAATAGTCAAAACCAAGTGTTACTACTACACCAAACAAGTTCAAAATGAGAAACTGGACCCACTCATGGCACGACACGCTTGTCTCGTTTGGTCCGTCGGTCAAAGCGCTCCCTCTTATTGGCATAACAATAGAGTACAGTAATTTTTTTAGAATGCTCTTGGCATGTCGCTAACATGTGATGGGTTAACCGACCTCAATAGACGGCAAAAACGCCAGCCCGCCGCACTTTGAGAGAGACGAGGAGCGAGAAGCGATACGGGCTGGTGGATTACTAGCAGGCCGGTGGATTACTAGAGCTAGGTGTCGCACGGAGGCCAAGAAATATGGTGATAGAGTGGGTTGGCCACGTACAGTATGATGTAACTACACTAGGTTGTCGTGTTTCGTACTCTTCCGGTCTACTGTGGAGATGATTGGTTGATTTTATATCGCTAAATAATATAAAATATTATGAGTGCAGACGCTCCACCACGAGGTTCCTTGCTCCTTGTCGGTCGTCAGGAATCTATGTTCTTCCACTCTTTTTTTGACATGAGCTTTGTTCATCCTTTTGCCAACACGTGGGACATCTAGCATCAAGGTGCACGTGTCATGCAAGAAAATGGGGATAAGCAGTGCGTAAGTGAGTCGTGCACTATGATGGCACCTAGTACTATGTAATATTTTTCCTCCTCGATGGCATGTGAATAATGCACGTACTCAATGACGGAGCACGGGATGGTAGCCATGGACTGATGGACATGGTCGGCCCTTTTTGGAGAGAGTACTGAATACGTATTAAATTTGATGTGTCCCGTCAACTCGCAGAACGACGAGAAGCACACACTAAATGACGGAGCACGGGATGGTAGCCATTGGCATGGTCAACCCTTTTTGGAGACTAATGCACTACTTTTGATGTGTCCGGTCTACTCGCAAACAAGGAGAAGCTTTGCTTACTAGTAGTATACTATCGACTGTAGTACCATCATCATTGTTTGACTTTTGGAAGAGACGAGAGAACTTAATGTTTATTTGCCAATTAATAGCATTGCATGCAATGAACTAACCACTGCATGTCGTGTTTGCTAGTCTCAATTCATTAAAAGCATGCACACCCACATCTCTTATTGGTTGATATGTCAAGAAACAAGAAACGAGGTAGAAGTTAATGCATCGTGCCTAAGTATTTTGGGATTATTTGGTTTTCGTAACATGACACCTAGACGGAGGGAGTATTATACTTGAAGGCTACAAGGTTGGCTATAGATGACGTGGCAGTGTCATGTAGCGATCAGCTGGTTATACTATTAACCATGCTCTTTAATACTCCTATATTTAGGAACGGAGGGAGTAGTTGGCATGCATGATACTACCTATAATACTCCCATTACAACCAGCCTAGTAGAATTAAAATACCTAATCTAAATGCTCGCCGCCCGATCTCTTTGTCCTCCTCCAGCATCCGGCAGAAGAAGAATCGAGCAAGACATCGGTTGTATTAGCCGGCGTCGCCTCGGCGGTGGCCTTCATGGGATACAATCGGCGGCGGCCTCCCGTGTTCTACTTTTTCTCAATGATGGCGGCGGGTGGGGACGTGCTGCCCGTCACCTCGTCCACATCTGCGTAGCCGCATCACCTCGTCGACACCCGCGGCGGCTTCTTTCTCTGCATGCATGTCGTGGCTACGCGCAAGTCGACGACGGATGGCGCAATCGTAGACACTAGAGGCACTGTAAGACGCGGCGGCGTCGAGGGCAGCAACGATGCTCGTGCCGCCAGGTTCCTTGACAAGCCAGCGTGGAGCAAGTCGGCACTCTTCCTCGAGCTGTATTGGAGAGGCCAGCTGCGGAACCACACACTGGCTTAGTGCGGCAACTGCCTCCGACGGGCTAGGCGAGGTAGGTGGAGAAGCGAGCTGCCGGGCTCGGCAGGCCACCCAGACGGCTTTTATGCCGGAGAACTGCTCTTCCTGCTTGTCGGATGCCGCCGAAAGAGTGGACAAAATGGTGGAAGGAGGAGCTTGGCCGTCGTCCTGCTCCTGAACGGACGGGTGTGGCCGGAGTTGGTTTCTCGCATTCCACGCAGGTTTCTATATCTATACTACTATATAGTGTACCAATTTTAAGTAGGACTAAGAACATCAATCATAACCGTTGATCTTCTAAATCCAATAGCCAATATCAGTAGGATTCGCATGAACAGTACACTGCTACTACCTCACCTGTGTTCTAGAACAGTCAAGACGGAGGGATGTGATGGTTGCTTGTCTGTTTATTTTACCAGGCCACTAATTACTGGGAGTGGTTGGGTTTTGTGATATGACGGCTTTACTGCCGCGCCACGAATGGGGTGAGACTCGCGTGTAGCACCGCTCTCTACACTAGTACTACATCGGTCGTGGTTTATTAGTCCCCCATTGAATTTGACTGAAGATTTAACTGACAAAATGTTAGTGCATGTGAACAAAAACTATATCGTTGGATTCCTATTTAAACATAGTTTTCAATGATATAATTTTAGGTGACATGCATCAGCATTTATCGTACTATATATAATGTTAGTTCAATTTTTGGTCGTACTAATCTATAGTAAGGTGCCTGTGCATTGCACGGAACAGTGAAATGCATTGATCGGGGAGTTGTTTGTTTTGACAAAGGATGTGGGGGTCATCTGATGTGTAACGGGTATCGATAGGTTTCTCCGGATATTATTTCATCTCTAGAGCTCACAAACATCCGTGTGAAATAGATAAAAAAGTATCTTTTGCAAACAAAAGCGTTCAACTATTCAGCCTGCATCCAAAACTTGTGAAGAAATAACACTTATTGTGCTTTGCAAGAAATGATCTTTAAGAATTAGTTTTTGAGTATCGATTGATATACATGTTGGCTACAGATGACATGGCACTTTAATATAGTCAACAGTTGGCTATACTATTAAGTATTAACCATGCCCTTATACACCTAGATGGAGGGATTAATTCAGGATGACTTGGAAGGGGGCAGAGGAGATGTAAGAAATGGTTCATCATAAGTCTTTCACCAAAGATCTTGTAGTAAAAATTTCATACATGGAAGATTCTAGACTAAACCATAAATGGATACACTTTTATTCATGCACGATACTCCAATAGAGCAAGATCATGCATGGAAGTCTCCACATGCTTAGACAGCGGATTACATTGAGTGAAGATTAATGATCAACATTTAACTTGGTAATGCATTTGTCCAGGTGAACCTCCTAGGAGTCCCCGTGCACATTGTTGGGGGTCAAATCATGCCATGCGTCTTCCATGTCCACATCGGTGGGAATGTCCCAGCTACTGCAGTCCTAGTCGACTTAGCGTAGCGATGTCGGCGCCCACGTACCTCCGAGGGGTAGTAACAGTGAGCACGCACCCGTACATTGGCCTCGTGTCAGTGTCAACGTCAGTGGCGTCGCCCCTGACGCACACTACAGAGATGGGGTGGCGGCCTGCGTGTCCCTCGCCGGTGCCCACGATCAAGAGGAAGACGCTGCCGTCCTCCTCCGAGACTAGCAGGCGGCGGTGATTATCGGATGTGGGGTTCCGGCAAACCCTTAAGGTTCAAACACTGGGGTGCACGCGAAGTCTTTCCCTCCTACCGATCTATGCACTAGCTTGCTAAGATCTCGCGGACAAACTCGATGAACTCACAACACAGAAAGACACGGGGTTTATACTAGTTC
Organism: Aegilops bicornis; assembly: GCA_021605145.1. Classification (NCBI taxonomy): domain Eukaryota; kingdom Viridiplantae; phylum Streptophyta; class Magnoliopsida; order Poales; family Poaceae; genus Aegilops; species Aegilops bicornis. The sequence continues at coordinate 327,167,152 of CM038674.1, read as the reverse complement.
GGTCCACCGTTGTGGTGTAATACCCTACTCCAGTGTGGTGGTGGTGGATTGCCTCTCGGGCTGATGTTGAATAGTACAAGGGAAGAACAGCCTCCTGAGGTTGAGGTGTTCTTGTGTGTATGAACTTGTGGTGTGTGGGTTGGCTCCAGATCTAACGCCTCCTACTGTGGTGGCTAGTCCTATTTATAGAGGCCCTGGTCCTCTTCCCAAATATTGAGCGAGAAGGGAGCCAACAACGGTGGGAAAATTTGAAGGGGGACAGCTAGTACAAGCTATCCTGACAAAAGCGGTCTTCGCCTGCGAAAAGCACTGGAGTGACGCCATCTTGGGTTCCATGATGACCTCCGCCTTGCCGTCCTCCTGGTCTTGGTCTCGTCGCACCAATATGGCAACCTTTGCCTGATGCCTCGGTACTCTTCGCCTGCGCTTGCCTCCTTAGCACCAAAGAGGAAATAAGGACGCTGCGCGCACCGGCGCCCGCCTGGTACCGTTCGTCACGGCTCACGTCACGAGAGCCTCGTGAGGTTTGCCCCGCCTTGATATCTCCGCTCCTCATGAGCCTGCCTGGCTAGGCCACTCCAGAGGAGGTCTTGCATCGTCCGCCTCGCGAGGCTTGGACCCTCGCGAGGGTCTTGGGTGCCTTGTTGACGAAGATGTGTCGTACGGCCTGCTGCTTGGCCATGCGGTGGGCCGCAGGCAGGCAAGTATGGGGACCCCCGTTCCCAGAACACCGATAGTAGCCCCCGGGCCCAAGGTGCGCTCGGGCTTGGCTTCGCGGCGAAGCCAAGGGTCAAGTCCGGAGCACCGCGGGCCCCAAAAGCCTGTGGCCTCGGTTGACGCGTGGCAGTTGATTGGACGTGGGCGTCTCCGCTTCCCCTCGCTGCCTCGGCAACTGCACGACTTGACAAGTCCCTGCGACATGCAAGGAAAACCATCATTACTTGCGATCGTGGGAGACGCTTGTTGGCCTCATCTAGCTATAAATGGGGAGAAGGGTGGAGCCCCCGTTGCCCATCTCTTCCTTGCTTGCTCGCATCTCTGCTCCATTGCTTGCGATGCCATCGATGGCGCCACAAAAGAAGTTCTCGGCCGCCGAGAAAGGAAAGGCCCCTCGTGAGGGCCCCGATTCCCCGGCACCCAAGCGTGGTCGTGGCCGGCCGCGCAAGCACGCCGCCACCCCCACCGTGGCCCACCGTCGGGGCGGCGTCGCGGCACGCGGAGGGGGTCGTCCCATCCATGGTGGTTCGACCGAGGAGGGGAGGCGCGCGATGGCGGCACGGCCTCTCCGCCCATGCTTCCATTTGGCCGAGGTGTCGCCAGAGTTCGTTCTCTGGTCGGAGAGCCTGGCCGGCAACTGGCTCCAACTTCCGCGCTTCTTCGCCGGTGAACTGTTGGCCTCTGGTCCGGGCGGGCTCTGGCTGCAGGCGGATGGCTGCTGCAGCAGGGCCTCTTGGGTCACGGTCGAGACTTCTGCCGCGGGCAACATAGCCCTGGCCTGCGGTTGGCAGACGTTCGCCCGCGCGCGCGGCCTGGGCAGGCGATGCACCCTCCATTTTAGGTACGATGGTGAGTCGACCCTCTATGTGAGGGTGTTCGGGGAGGATGGTCGCCGCGCCGGGTGCTGCCCCGAGGCGAACGACGGCGAGGAGGTGCTTGGCCTTGGTGACGGTCGCGATGAGGACGAGGGCGAGCCTGCCTTCGGCGGCGACCGCGTCTCCTCCAGCTACGGCGGCTCTTCCTCCGGTGACAGCTCCAGCAGCGGTGGCTACGATCAGCCGCCACGTCGCCGCGCCCGCTTCGAAGGAGGCAGCGGGTCGTCTCGTCGTCGCGCCTTCGTGAAGCGCGAGGAGGGGTCTGGCTAGGCTCGGGGCGTTGCCTACGGCCTGCCTCTGCGGATTGCTGCAACACTACTTTGCTTAGCTTTTTCTTTCTTTCCTGCATCGAAAAGACAAAACTAGTTTGGGCCTAGAGGGGCGTGTATCGAATTGCGGCTCTTTGGTTAATGCATCGTGTGTGTCGTTCCCATGCCGTGTTGTTACTTTGCGCAAGGATAAGTTAACTTGGTGTGTTTGGGACGCCCCTTCCCTCACGTGGTGTCCGCGTTGCTCGGGAACTGCAAAAAATTTGTTAGGGGGTGCGCTAAGAACTTGCTGTCCACCCAAGCCTTGACTTAGCACCTTGTATCGCGATACCCGAGGGGCACGGATTAGGAGAGATGTGACAGCTTCCAGGCTCGAACGAGGGTGGCTCGCGAGGAGGCAGAGAGAAGGAAAATTCTCACGAGGGCACCTACCTAGCCCCCCTCGCGAGGTATGCGAGAGAGAGAAAACTTGAGCAAACCAGAGCCGAAAAATGCGGTAAAAGGCTAGGGAACCAAATCAGCAACGAACACCAGGAGCAACTTCGGTTAAGGAAAAGCGAGCCAACTACGGAAAGCAAATGAAAAGCCGCGTCCGGCACCTAATCTAGTCTTCAAGTCTTCTCACCAGCGCGGAGCTAAGTGATGTCCACTAGGCGTGGGAGGGAGCCCCAGGGCCTGAGGCTGGCGCTCCTGAGACTCCGGGATGTGTACAGCCCCACTCATTATTACGTGAGAGTGTCACGGGCGGCGATTCTTCACAGGCACCGGGCCTTCTTCACAGGCTCTGGGCCTTTCTTCTCAGGCTCTGGGCCTTGCTTCTCAGGCTCTGGGCCTTGCTTCTCAGGCTCTGGGCCTTGCTTTATGGATAGAACTTCTGGAGATGCTGAATGTTCCAGGCGTTCTGGATAGGTATCCCGTCCTGCATCTCCGGGCGCGCTGCACCCGGCCGGGAGACATGGATGACCCTGAACGGGCCCTTCCACATGGGCGAAAGCTTGTGCAGCCCTTCCCTGGAGAGGACCCGCCTCAGGACGAGGTCACCCACCTCGAGCGTCCTGGAGCGGATTTTGCGGCAGTGGTACCGCCGCAGCGGTTGCTGGTACCTTGCCTCCCTCAATGCGGCTTCGCGTAGACGTTCCTCCCCCAACACGAGATCCATCCCCCGTACGGCGTCCTGCCGCGTTTTGTCGAACGCCAGGACCCGCGCGGAGCGATTCTTGACCTCGTGAGGGAGGACTGCTTCGGCTCCGTAGACAAGAAAGAATGGAGTCTCGCCCGTTGGCTTGGTAGCGGTGGTACGGATGGACCATATCATGGACTGGAGTTCGTCGTGCCAGCCCCTGCCGCATGCCTCCAGCTTCTTCTTGATGGTCCTGGTCTTGGGACCCCTTAGGACCTCAGCGTTGGCGCGTTCGGCCTGACCATTTCTCCTGGGGTGAGCTACCGAAGCGTAGCAGATCTGCGTTCCAAGGTTAGCACAGTAGGTTTTGAAGAGGTTACTAGTAAACTGCAAGCCGTTATCTGTGATGATGCGGTTGGGGACCCCGAAGCGGCTTACGGGGCCCTTGATGAACTTGACAGCAGAGCCGGCTGGAATGGTATGGACGGCTTCCACTTCCGCCCACTTGGTGAACTTGTCGATGGCGACGTAGAGATAACGATAGCCCCCTGGCACTCGTGGGAACGGGTCTAGGATGTCTAGCCCCCAAACCGCGAACGACCACGTGAGTGGAATGGTTTGGAGGCCGTGAGCGGGCTGATGGATTTGCTTGGCGTGGAATTGGCAGGCTTCGTAGGATTTCACCAGCTCGGCTGCATTGTTGAGTGATGTGGGCCAATAGAATCCGCTGCGGAAGGCCTTGGCGACGAGGGTCCGTGATGATGAGTGATGTCCATAGTCCCGCCGTGTATGTCAATCAGCAGCTCCTTCCCTTGATCGCTGGAGATGCAGCGCAGCGTGACGTCGTTCGGTCGTTTCCTGTACAACTCGTCGTCTTGAATGCAGTATGTCATGGCCTATCAGGCCGCGCGCTCCGCGTCCTCTTCCTTCTCCCGCAGTGTCCCGTGCATCAGGTACTCCTTGAATTCCTTGGTCCAGCACTCCTCCTGGGGCTCGAGCGCCAAGAGTAGCCGAGCTCCTGAGGTTGGGCCACAAGCTGGGGCTCCCGTGGCCGGGGGCTGTGGGAGCTCCTCCCGAGGCTGAGTCGTGCTTGAGAGAGGAGGCGTAGCTGACGGCTTGAAGAGCCGCTCTTCGAAGACGCTAGGCTCTTGCGGTTGCCGCTTGGATGCTCTCTTGGCGATGTCGTCGGCTTCCATGTTGGTGCCTCGGGGCACATGCTGCAGCTCCAAGCCTGAGAAATGCTTTTCCATTTTGCGCACCTCCGCAAGGTAGGCCTCCATGTGCTCGTCCTTTGGCTCATACACTTTGTTGGAGAAGTTGATGAGGAGCTGCGAGTCGCCCTTGACGGTAAGGCGCCTCACACCCAGAGCCGCTGCAGCCTTCAGGCCGGCTATGAGGCCTTCGTATTCTGCGATATTGTTGGAGACCTTCTCGCCGTGCTGGAAGCAGAGTTGCACGTCGTAGTAAAGCTTGTCCTGAGTGGGCAAGATGAGCACTGCTCCAGCCCCCGCGCCCTGGTGCGCAAAGGAGCCATCAAAATACATGACCTAGCCGTCTGGTGCCTCACTTCCTGGGGAGGTGGACCGGTCTTCTCCTTCCTCAAGAGCCGGGGCATCTGTCCATTCTGCCACAAAATCGGCGACCGCGGCTCCCTTGACGATCCTGGTGGTGCTGAACTCTAGCTGGAATGCTTGCAGCTCGATGTTCCATTCAGCGACCCTTCCGGCTGAGTTTGGGCTCCTGAGCACCCTTTCCAATGGGTAAGATGAGGCGACCTTGATGGGGTGCCCCTGGAAGTAGTGTCGCAGCTTGCGTGAGGCCACCAAGAGTGTGAGCAGGAGCTTTTGCGGCATGGGGTAGCGTGCCCTCGCGTCCCGCAGTACGGTGCTGACGAAGTACACTGGGTACTCGACGAGGGCTGGCACACTGTTGAGGCTCAGGTCTTGCAGAGATAGTGGCGTATCCTGAGGCAGAGGGTTTCCTGAGGCTTGGCCGTCCACAGGAGCTTCCGCGATGCTGCCCTGCCGAGCTTGATCTTCTGCCGCTGATGGCTCTGGTGTACCTTCTTGACCCTGAGCTGCATCAACTCTGGCTTGGCGTGGCACGCCCTTGCCTTGGCGCTCCTCCCGAACCGCCACCAGCGCCACGCTGGCGGAGTACGGGGTGGCGGCAACGTAGAGTACCAGAGGCTCGAGAGGCTGTGGCGCCACCATCACCGGGGGGCTCGTGAGGTATTTCTTGAGTTCTTGGAAGGCCCGGTCGGGCTCCGGGATCCACTCGAAGGGGCCCTTTTTCTTCATGAGCTTAAAGAAGGCTAAGGCGTGCTCGCCTAGCTTGGAGATGAAACGCCCTAATGCGGTCACCCGCCCTGCTAGCTTCTGCATCTCCTTGAGGGTCTGTGGTGGGCTCATGTCTTCGATGGCCTTGATCTTCTCCGGGTTCGCCTCGATCCCTCTGTGGGATATGAGGAACCCTAGTAGCTCGCCAGAAGGGACGCCGAACACGCATTTCTCCGGGTTAAGCCTCAGGTTCACCCGGCGCAAGCTTTCAAAAGTCTCCTCCAAGTCTTGAATCAACGTCCTCGCCTCGCAAGATTTGAACACTATGTCATCAACGTAGGCCTCTGTGTTCCTACCGAGCTGCCGCCCCAAGGCGATGTGCATCAGCCGCTGAAAGGTTCCGACCGCGTTGGGCAGGCCAAAGGGCATGCAGGTGTAGCAATACACCCCACATGGTGTCAAGAAGGCCGTCTTCTCCACATCCTCCACCGCCATCTTGATCTGATGATATCCAGAGAACGCATCCAGGAAACATAGCAAATCGCACTCGGCGGTGGAGTCGACGATTTGATCAATGCACGGAAGGGGGAACGGATACTGGGGGCAGGCTTTGTTGAGGTTGGTGAAGTCGACGCACATCCATTCCTTCCCACCTTTGTTCGGTACTACGACAGGGTTCGCCAGCCAATCAGGGTATCGAACTTCCAGAATGGTGCTAGCCCCCTCTAGCTTGCATGTATCTTGGATGATGAAGGCCTGCTTCTCGGCGGACTGCCGTCTCACCCGCTGCTTCACGGGGCGCATGTTGGGGCACACCCTTAGATGATGCTAGATCACCTCTCTCGGGACCCCTACCATCTGATTAGGCTCCCACGCGAATATTTCCTTGTTCGCGCGCAAAAACCTCACCAAAGCTTCTTCTTGCTCCCGATCTAGGCTGGTTCCTATGGTAAAGGTGGCCTCGAAGACCCTGCCCTCGTCAACCAGCACCTGCTTGGTCTCCGCCTTGTCTTGGGTGAACAATTGCTTCTTCTTGGCGGGTGCGGTCTCCTTGGCCTCGGGTGTACGGGCGCCGGCTAGCTGCACCGCGGCCGCGGTTTTGAAAGCGAGCCTGAGCGCCTTCGCCGCCTCCTTAGTGTCCCCTCTGATGGTGAGGACGCCCTTGCTCCCTGGCATTTTCATGAGGTTGTAGGCCGGGTGAGTCGCAGCCATGAACTGAGCAAGAGTCGGGTACCCGAGTATGGCATTGTCGAAGTCCACCAGCTCAGTGCGGTAGTTGTCGCGCGTGCCAAAGGTGACGGGGAGGCGGATCTGCCCCAGAGAGTGGGAAGCTCCGCCTCCTACCCCGAAAAAGGCTTGCTGAGGTTGAGCCTCTCAGGCGGCACGTGGAGGAGGCAATTGTACAGAGAGCAAGTTGAGGCCGGCACCGCCGTCGATGAGGGTCTTGGTGACGGCCACGTTGCAGATGGTAGGCTGCAGAGCATTGGGAGCATGCCGGCACCGGCGGTGGACCCGGGGTGGTCCTCTGAGTCAAAGGTGAGGTCGGCCTCTCACGCTGCCCAACCCGACGGAGCCCCCGGGCGCTTGGAGGCTGCCCCAATCTGACGGAGGAAAGGCTTGACGTGGCGATCTGAAGGCGGTGCTTGAGAGCCACCCAGCAGCGCCGCGACTGCGTGGTGTGCCAGCACCGCGTAGCGCGTAGTGAAGAGGTTGCGGAGTTCCTCCCAGGATGTGACCGTGGACCCCGGGAGGTTGAGCAGCCAGGCGCGTGGCTCACCGACGAGGGCCATGGGGAACCAATTGGCCATGATCTTGTCGTGGCCTCTAGCATCGAGGACGGCCTCCTCGTACTCCTGCAGGAACGGCGCCGGGTCCGCCGTGCGGTCGTAACGTGGTGGCATCTCCGGCTTTAACTTGCTCGGCCGCTGCACTCGCCGCAGGGTGGGGGCCAGGGCTCGGTACCCAGACTCCCTGCTGCTGGTGTCGGTCGCAGAGGCGGATGGAGGCGCGCCTGCCATGGAAGCGGAGTGCGGTGGCACGGGACACAGATTGGTGGAGAGGGGCTCCGGCACACCCCTACCTGGCGCGCCAAATGTCGGATGTGGGGCTCCGGCAAACCCTTAAGGTTCGAACTCTGGGGTGCGCGTGAAGTCTTTCCCTCCTACCGATCTATGCACTAGCTCGCTAAGATCTCGCGGACGAACTCGATGAACTCACAACACAGAAAGACACGGGGTTTATACTGGTTCGGGCCACCGTTGTGGTGTAATACCCTACTCCAGTGTGGTGGTGGTGGATTGCCTCTCGGGCTGATGTTGAACAGTACAAGGGAAGAACAGCCTCCTGAGGTTGAGGTGTTCTTGTGCGTATGAACTTGTGGTGTGTGGGTTGGCTCTAGATCTGATGCCTCCTACTGTGGTGTCTAGTCCTATTTATAGAGGCCCTGGTCCTCTTCCCAAATATCGAGCAGGAAGGGAGCCAACAACGGCGGGCAAATTTGAAGGGGGACAGCTAGTACAAGCTATCCTGACAAAAGCGGTCTTCGCCTGCGAAAAGCACTGGGGTGACGCCATCTTGGGCTCCACAATGACTTCCGCCTTGCCGTCCTCGTAGTCTTGGTCTCGTTGCACCAATATGGCAACCTTTGCGTGATGCCTCGGTACTCTTCGCCTGCGCTTGCCTCCTTAGCACCAAAGAGGAAATAAGGATGTTGCGCGCACCGGCGCCCGCCTGGTACCGTTCGTCACGGCTCACGTCACGAGAGCCTCGTGGGGTTTGCCCCGCCTTGATCTCTCCGCTCCTCGTGAGCCTGCCTCGCTAGGCCACTCCAGAGGAGGTCTTGCATCGTCCGCCTCGCGAGGCTTGGACCCTCGCGAGGGTCTTGGGTGCCTTGTTGACGAAGATGGGCCGTACGGCCTGCTGCTTGGCCATGCGGTGGGCTACAGGCAGGCAAGTCTGGGGACCCCCATTCCCAGAACGCCGACAATGATCCTCCAGCGACTCCGGCACAGTGAACGGGTAGCACGTCTCGTACTTGATGTTCTCCGCCAAGGGCCAGTAGTGATAGATGGACGACTGCGTGAGGTGATGCACGAGGTCCACCGGTGAGCCCCAAAATGGCATCGGGCACTCATAGCAGTAGACGAAGGGCTCCTTGGAGGCATCGACTAGGCCATCCATGAAATGGGAGTGGCTGTAGGGGCGGTGCGCCAGTTGAATATATGAGCAAGTTACTACGAGATTTAGTCTGAATAAGCACAAAATAAATCATGACGGCTATAACCTAGATTAAACTAATCATGTGGACTATCATAGTAGATAAACAGATCGAATCTAGGACACAGACTAGAAACATGAATTCTACCATGATTTCGACGAGGAAGGACAGAAACACATATGGTGCAACGGGAGCAGCACCGTTGGTGTTTTGAGGTTGTCGCCCATGTCGTTGAGGAAGAGGTTGCCGAGGTTGGGGAAGAAGTCGTCGTCGGTGAAGTTGTCGCTGCCAGCAGTCGCGAGAGTGCGCTCCCCAAATTTCAATAGCGCCCGCCGAATGGAGCGGAGGAGGGAGTGGCTGTAGGGGACGTTGCGCCCGCCGAATGGAGCACATGAGTAGCCCACGAAGCAGTAGATGGCGCTCCTCCCTAGTCTCTACTCTTATCTCTATCTCTACTACTCTTCTTTCTTTTTTATAATATACTAGTAGCTATCAAATCGAATAGTACTGCGCCGCCCGCTGCACGCCCGGCTGAACACGCCTCCTCGCCTCCATCAAACCCCTCCGTTAAACCCGCATGCAAACCGAGAAACCTACTCCGCCGCGCGGGAGGAAATTTGCCGGTTGCCATTGGAGAATAATAGAGTCATGTCCAATCCATTTGACTTAATTGCGTGTATGATTCTCCCTCTTGCTAGTTTTTTTGCATATAATTCCAAACACCACGTAGACACGGTCTTTGACCATTTTATAACTATGTTAGTATCATTGTTAGTGGTCAGCAGGTGCAAGTTATAGCCCTGGGTGTTTTAACCTTTTTTTAGTAATGATATCTGGCGATTGTTCGCCACGAGCTCAATCATGGCGAATCCTACGTAACCGTCAGATTTCTATCCGACGGTGGCCTGTTTTTAAGCCATAGTATTTGACAAAACCGCCACCCTTACACACGCATCAGAATCGCATCGCGGGCGTTTGTAACTGCCATGTCTGCCAGTGAACGTTTGCTGGGGATTGGAGTAGCACCGATGGCGGTTCGTAGTCGTTCCACGCCCGGGCATTGAAGTTTGTAACTATTTTAGATTAGAATGTACTAATCCACCAGTGCTAGCAGTAGAGCAGAGTCCTACTCCACTACTACTCTAGTCAAGCAAGTTAGGGCATAGTAGTAGGTACTATAGGGAGTACCAGTACTGTGATCACTCAAGCAAGTTGTCTGGCATCGATATGACCCTACGCTGCTGGTATGTGTCTCGTAAGTCAAGCGGCGTGCTGTAGTCATCATCACCTGTCCACTTCCCGCAGCACATATTCGCTTCTCCATCCTTGTCCGCACATAATCGTCCAATCTTCCATCCCCGCTAAGGCGCCTCCCCCCTCTTCCGAAACCCAAGCACTAACAATGGCAGAACCGAGCAGCGTTCGCCGAAAGAGTGGCTGGAATTCGCTCCCCACAGAGGTAATCAAGCTCATTGTTTCGCGTATGGACAATCTTAGTACCATGCCGCTCGCCGCGTGCTCGTCGGGGCTATATCGTTTACTCAAAGCCCTCAGGCCGGAGCTTTTTAAGCCAGCTCCTTACTTGTTGATGCCGCCTGATCTTCAGAAACGGCGTGTCACGTAGCATAACGATCATAGGGTGGCAAGCATCAACCCTCTTGACTGCGATCCGATCCCCGTCACCCTCAAATACATTAATGGTATGTACTGGGTCGACATGAACATGTCTTGTATGGTGCTCGTCGACGGTGGCGACAGCTGGATGCTTGTGGAGGTCTACACCCGGCGATTGATCCCCCTTCCTTCGATTAACACTGCACTGCTTTGGCACCGCGGCCCAAAATACTATCTTATAGTAGCCAACATGATACCAAGTTTGATTTGCTCAAGGTTGTAATCTGCCAAGTGCCCACAAGATCTGTGAATTATAAAGACTTCATGCTAATTGCGTTCTTCAACCGCGGTCTCGCCTATCTGACAGGTCACTGCGGTAAGTGGATAAATCTGCACGTCTATCATAGGATCATACATCCTCCATGGTTCTCTGATGCCATTGAACACAAGGGCTTCATTCTGTTGTCGACTCCTTCTATGGCTGGACGTATTGCTGGCCTACTCGATCATCGCTACAAACGGTTGTTACAGACGGTATGTTACTTTCCTATGATATCATGATGGCTTTCTTATATTACTGTCAACATTTACTGAAAAAATATTCATGCTCATAACATGTTGTTCTTAAGATTGACTACATTAAGAGCCCTTTTTTATTTTACTCAACTTGATATGATGTTGTAGGCCGCCTGGTGTCCCTACCCTTCCTAATCCCAGAACCTTTCAAAGAAAAGCGTCATGCCAGTTGCAAGTGGTTCCTGGCTCGATGACAGCGGACGATTGATGATCGTTCGCACGTACCGGACGTGTTGTTTCACGGAATACAATCATAGTCATTGCAAGGTCTTTGAGAAGGATCCCAGCTTCTCTGGGCCTTCATGAATTTTTGACTAGAGGCTGGTAAGTAGCCTTGGTACAAGCTCTCTGTTTCTCGGACTGAATTATCCGATTAACCAGGAGATAACCTAAGGCAAGGATCATGATGGCAGCGCGGTTTCGTTCATCAGGAAAAACTGTGTGTACACAGGGTACCATGCGTCTCTGCATGCACCATACCCTGATATGTGCCGCCATGCTCTGCAGCCCAAAGTAGGAGAGAGGGTCGCAAGTATCAGACTTCGCCCTGCTGGCTGGAGTTTCGCACATCAGGCACCCATCTGGTTCAAGCCGTCAGCCAATCTCCACAGCTTAATTAATAGTAATGTCTAACTGAGCCAGTTAATTAGATGCGTACTCTTGGTGTAGTAGGATCTTTATTTAGTTTGATGCATACACTTGTTCTTTTTCGGTAGCCCTTTTGTAATGATGGCTGATGTTTGGTTTGGAAGAGAGAGATGCGTCTTTACTCTTCTGGCCTGCTAACTGCTTCTGTTGCACCCCCAGCCCTGGTTGCTGCTGCTGTTGTTTTAAATGTACAATTAGTAGTATATTTCATCTGTTGGTTGAATAAATGTGTTGTTAGAACGACAAACACAATGTTTTGGAAGTCGTTGCACGGTCCGATCCTTTAGTGCCCCGTACCGTACGTAGCGCATACTATTTTTCATATGGAACACATTTTCCACTTGTTGATAACATGCAGCCCACTGATGAAGGCCCAATAGAGGAGCCCATAATTAAATGGAAGGGAGGCTCTCACTTGAATTCGTCCTAGGTACATGCCCATTGTCCCCTAAACATAAATAAGTAAATAAATAAATAAAGCTAAATGCTCATGCACTAGTTCTTTAAATTCACGATTCAACAGGAGGATATTATTTCCTATGATAGTGTCGTTACATTCAGTCGATATAATTCTTAGGCAAAGATAGCGACTAGTCTTCTTTCTCCCACCATTTTCTTCCTGCAACCAGCAGACCCATGCAAATTGTAGTCAATGTCGTAAATAGTTCCGGTCCATTTTTATGTTTCAATAAGAATGTCCAACCCAGCCTAGCACATTGGCGACAACACTTTATCCTCCGCCTTGGTGCGCTCGCCGCAGAACCGCCGTCCGGCCCTGTCAACATAGTGAATCGGGACAGCACTATAGATGTGAGTATGACAGTACGGACCCACCAGGTCCACTCCCGAACACAAGAAAAGCGGCTCTTTTACTACTCGGATGCACCCATCGTTTTTTTACTCTAATCCACCCTACTGATATCTGGGACCCACATCATTTTCAACGTATAGTCAATTAACGACAGAATTGCACAATTTTTTTTGAGGATTTGTTTGGAGGAGCAGGCTATGAACTGGGTTGTGCGGTCTCTGTGGCCCATCTAACAACATGACCAGCCCAACAGTTTTTTCTTTGGGAAAATAGGTAGGCCACTATTTCTTTTTGAAGAATACCCAAGCTAGGCCTATTTGTTTTCTCCTGCTTACTGGGTTGCAAATCTTTCAAGACGAGGAGGGATGCATTCCGGCCTCGCCAAAGAGTTTGGTCAGTATCTGTTAAAAGTAAATGTGGAAATTAGTTTTTTTTTGTTTTTGCTCTTCACTGATATTTTATATTTCATGGGATTTTAACATGACATAGTACTAATTTATTATTAAATTTGATTTAGTATGGCTAATAATTTTTGGCTTAATAATATTTTGTTCCCAGAAAATTTTCCGAATTTTCAAAATTTCGCAACTTTTTAGTTCATTTTTTTAACCCTGGTACTGACCAGAAAATGGGCAGCAATTCTAAAAATGGAAAATGGGCTGCAATAAATTCCATATGAATTAGAAAATGAGTAAAAATTATAAAAATAATAGCAAATGGGTTGTACAAGCCACAAATTTTGAGGCTGACTTGTTTACGCAAGGCTTTGTCAGTCAACACACGATTCTAGCAGCAGTGATTGTTGGATGTCCATCCAACAGCCGACGTCCTTCTTCAATCTCTAATCCTCCCGCTCCAGCCGCCTAAACCAGCGCCGGCAGGACTGCCTGCTCCCTCCTCTTGTGGCCCGCTATCATGCCACACAGGCTTCACCGGCCCACCCTACTCCCTCCGCTGCCCTGGCCGCACGCAATCAACTTCCTCCTTATTACGTGAAAAAAAAGTCCTCCCACTGACATCTGGGGCGCACCGGTTCGGAGGCTGAACTGTGGGCCTACTAAGTTGACGCGTACATAGGTCTTTGTCAACTTAGTCAACAAACGATTCTAGCAGCAGCGACAGTTGGATTTGAATCAAACGGTCCTGCTATCTCTTCAATCGTTGCTCTTCTTGCACCAGCCGCCCAAACTAGCGCCGGCGAGACCGCCTGCTCCTGCCTCTAGTGGCCGGCTATGCTGCCCTTGAGGCCTCACCGCCTCCTACTACTCCCACCGCTGGCCAGGCCCTACGGCGACGACAGGCTCACACCGAAGCCGAACCAGTGAACCCTCGTACTCCTCTCTGCGCGGGCTTCCACTGCCGCGTCTTCCCCGACTCCGCGTCGTCCCCTTCCTAGGCCTCACTGTTGTCCACCGCCCTGGTGCTCTCGCCGCGGCGTGGTCAACATGGTCAAGGAACGACTTCCGTCCGAAAGAGTACTGTACGTGGAGAGGATGACAGCTGGGTCCACGGCCGCAGCAAGTGCCTCCTTATTTCGCGGAAAATAATGATTCCTCCACCTGACAGCAGGGATCCACCGGAAGGGCCACCGTATTTCACGAAAAAAATGTTTCCCCCTGACTGCTGGGACCCACCAGCTACATCTTCGCACGCAAGGAAGTGCCTGATAGTCGGGACCCACCGGTCGGCGTATAAGCGTTGTCATTCTGGTCGGCGCGCGTTATGCGTACATCTTTGGTCGATCGGTGCATGCCGCAATTTGCGGCGATGAACCGTGGCCGTGTAAGGATGGGCACTTGTGGTAGTAGAGGCGTGCACGTGTGGTAGTAGAGGCACACACGTTGCATGTACACATACGTACAGCGGCTAGGGTGCAAGAAAGTAAATACGGCCAGTACGTACATACGGGCGGGATCTCGAACCCCGACTCACGCATACATACGGCCAGGGCTCGTGTACATGGATGTGCTGGGTCGGAACAGAGAAACTGCGTCGTCGTCGTGTTCATGGGGAGGCAACGGAATGCGTCGTGTTCATCAGGAGGCAACGGAACGTGTGCTGTTCATCAGGAGCCAACCGGCTTGGACAGAACAGCCGATGGAAACGAGGCCTGGCGTACCGCAGAACAGAGGAAACGGCCTTGTGTTCGACCGACGACGGTGGAAACGGGATCCTGTTCATTGGGAGGGGTCTAGCGTACCACAAAACGGAGGAAATGGACCGCCTACGGTCGAAATGGGGTCATGTTGATCGGGAGGGGTGTGGCTACCGCAAAACGGAGGAAACGGACTTGTGTTGGAGCACGACGGTCGAAACAGGGGTCCTGTTCATCGGGAGGGGTGTGGCGTGCCATAAGCAGGACTCCACGGGATACTGTTCATCTCCACCGTCGACCTCCTCCAGCCTCTATGGGCTACTGTTCATCCACCATGGACCTCCTCCAGCCTCCACCTGCGACTGTTCATCCATGGGCTCCTGTTCATCAAGCCTCCACCGCGCGCTCCTCCATCGGCTACTGTTCAACCAGCCCTCTCCATGGGTCCTGTTCAACCACCCCTCCACCGGCTACTGTTCAACCAGCCCTCCACCGGCTACTGTTCAACCAGCCCTCCACCGGCTACTGTTCAACCAGCCCTCCGCGGGGTCCTGTTCATCCAGCCCTCCACGAGGTCCTGTTCATCCACCGGCTTGATCGATCGGGGTACTGTTCATCCAGCGGCAGCGGCCTCTACTACCACGGGCCCCTGTTCATCCAAACCCCACCGGGAACTGTTCATCCAAACCCCCCAACAACATTCACTGTTCATCCAGAGGCAGCATCGATCGGCTTCAGTTAGCAGCAGTAGCGAAGGAATCACTCGGGTTTAGTTAACAGCAAGGGATCAATCGCCCGGGTTTAGTAACGTAGCTAGTGCAATCGCTCGGGTTCATTTGAGCGCAACGCCTCGCACACACGAGCGTACGTACGAGAGAAACGCGCATCGCTTGGTCCCCGACCACCCACCGTAACCGGGAACTCCCCCGATATTTTCCTCGCCCTCGCTTCTACCACGGTTTTCTCCGTCATGGACGACCCAAAGAATGTCATGCGATTCGTCTCCGACCATACTCGGACGAAAAGCCCATTTTCTGTCATGATTTTTGTCATAGAAGTAGGAGCCCACCACATCTATGATTATACCAGGTTTTGTCACAATTATCATCATAGAAGTGTCATAATCATGACAGAAAAAAATTCGTTCGGCCCGAAATTTCACGGATGTGTCTTTTTGTTGTAGTGTAGATAGCAGTCTCACCATGCAGCTAAATACATAGGAAGTGCTTTTGCAAGGCTCGGGTTTTATCACATTGAACTCAAGGCTGATCCAAATGATAGATTCTGCTCTCTCAAAAATATTGGCTGTTGTATTCGGAGGCAGGTGAGATCACCAAGTAAGAGCTGGCAAAAGAATCCAGGATCATCTATAAAACCTCCTGGCCATTGTTGATTAGGCAACTAGATAACTGGTCTTTTCTAGTCAAGTTCCCACCACACATCAAGTTGGAAGTTATTGCAAACTACCCATGTTTTGGTTTGTTTAAGGAAGGGATCTCAGTTAATGTATCAGCTTGGGATGGAGAAATGGATGCTTTTGCTAACCTATCAGAGACATGGATACAACTGAGAGGTTTACAACCAAAATGGTGTGAATGGGACACCTTAGATCAAATTGCTGCCCCATTTGGTTTACTATTGGATGTAGACTAGCAAGGTATGTTTAAGAATTTCTGTGAGGTGGTCAGGATCAAGATAATATGTAGAGATGTTTCCAAAATCACTGTTTTAAGACTCTTTGGTTTTGGCTCTGGCTCAAAACTTTACCAAGTCAAACTCAAAGTGGAAGAAGATCTAGGTGAGATAGGCTCAAATTTGAGATACAAAAAGGAAAAGAAGGGGATGGAGGAGATGAGGACATAGGCCTGACTATGGAGAAGCATACTAGCAATGGGTCTGGCCGACAAACGATGGACAAAGACAAATATCCCAATGGGCAAAATGCGCCTACTGCTAATCCTCAGGAAAGCTATGGCTCTAATGCTAAGAAAGTCAATGTTAACCCACAATGCAAAGAGGCTCGTATGGGCCAGATGCAGTCCCAACTTGAGGACTCACTCAATGATGTTAGGGCGGAGATACTCCCCTAGATGGATATAACCGAGGAAGACAAGGACATATGTTTTGATCTCTTGTAACAAATGGAGCTATTTGATGACCAAAACCCAAGTTATGAGAGTGATATTTCTGTTCAATTTATTGAGAAATCTCAACCAGAGGGGACAAATAACTCCAAAAGGGAAATCCCTCGGAAGTACCACTCCAAACTTCAAGATATTATTTCCAAAAAACCTTTCTCTATTGATCAGCAAGATAAAGTCATAAATAATGCTTTAGATATAGGAGTAGTTATCAATGATAAATGTGAGTCAGGTTTATGATACGTCTCCAACATATCTATAATTTGTTATTGTTCCATGCTGTTTTGTTATCAATCTTGGATGTTTCATAATCATTTTATAGTCATTTTATATCATTTTTTGGTACTAACCTATTGACATAGTGCCAAGTGTCAATTGATGTTTATTCCATGTTTTTTACATCGTAGAAAATCAATACCAGACAGAGTCCAAATGCCATGAAACTCCACGATGATTTTTTATGGACCAGAAGGAAGATGTTGGGCCATGGTTGCACCTAGGGGAGTCCCGAGGAGGGGACAAACCAACAGGGCGCGCCAGGAGGCCCAGGCGCGCCCTGGTGGCTTGTGCCCACCTCGGGTGCCCCCCGGACCGACTCTTTGCTCTATAAATACCCCAATATTCCAGAAACCGTAGGGGAGTCGACGAAATATTCACCCAGCTGCCGCAGAGTCTAGAACCACCAGATCCAATCTAGACACCATCTCGGATGGGGTTCACCGCCTCCATTGGTGCCTCTCCGATGATGTGTGAGTAGTTCTTTATAGACCTTCGGGTCCGTAGTTAGTAGCTAGATGGCTTTCTCTCTCTCGCTGAATTCTCAATACAATGGTCTCTTGGAGATCCATATGATGTAACTCTTTTGCGTGTGTTTGTTAGGATCTGATGAACTTTGAGTTTATGATCAGTCATATCTTTTTATATCCATGAAAGTTATTTGAGTTTCTTTGATCTCTTATATCCTCGTATTTCTTCTCCGATATTAGGGTTTTGTTTGGCCAACTTGATCTATTTATCTTGCAATGGAAAGAGGTGCCTGGTAGTGGGTTCGATCTTATGGTGCTTGATCCTAGTGACAGAAAGGGAACCGACACATATGTATCGTTGCTACTAAGGATAAAAAGATGGGTTCTATATCTATGCAATAGATAAACGGATCTTGTCTACATCATGTCATTGTTCTTATTGCATTACTCTGTTTTTCCATGAACATGATACACTAGATGCATGCTGGATAGCGGTCGATGTGTGGAGTAATAGTAGTAGATGCAGGTAGGGGTAGGTCTACTAATTTTGGACATGGTGTCTATGTAATGATCATTGCCTGGATATCGTCATAATTATTTGAGGTTCTATCAATTTCCGAACAGTAATTTGTTTACCCACCGTTTGCTATCTTTCTCGAGAGAAGCCACTAGTGAAACCTACGGCCCCCGGGTCTTCTTTCTCATATATTTGCTTGTGATCTACTTTTCCTTTGCATTTTTATTCAGATCTATTAAACCAAAAATACAAAAATACTTTGTTGCACTTTATTTTATTTGCGATCTATTATTTCAAACTACTACAAATTTACATCGCCGTTACGAAAGGGATTGACAACCCCTTTAACACGTCGGGTTGCGAGGTGTTGTTATTTGTGTGCAGGTGTTGTTTACGTTGTGTTTCTTGGTTCTCCTACTGGTTCGATAACCTTGGTTACTTCACTGAGGGAAATACCTACCATCGCTGTGCTGCATCATCCCTTCCTCTTTGGGGAAATACCAACGTAGTCCTAGCAGACAGGAGCTTTTCTGGCGCTGTAATCAGAGAGCGATCAAAAGGAGTTTCTGGCGTCGTTGCCGGGGAGGATCTTCATCATAACCAGGTTCCTAATCCCAAATATCATCTCCTCACAATTTACATTATTTTCCATTTGCTTCTCGTTTTCCTCTCCCCCACTTCACATAAATTTGCAGTTTTATTCGCCTCTCTTTTTCTGTTCGTCGTTTTCTCGCTTTCTAGTCTTGATGGCTAGCGTCCATACTACTCCTTTGTCAACAGATTTTGAAGTCCTTTACTTCATGCAAAGACAAGGAGAAAATTTAAAAGATGCCTGGTATAGGCTTATGGAATCATATCGTATTTCCAACTTAAAGGGGGGCGCTAGGTTTTGCTTCACAATTTTTATATAGGATTGGCTTCGCATCATAGGCAACTTCTCGATTTTGCCGCTAAAGGAAATTTCATTGAACTTGATGCCAATGCTGCCTATGAAATTTTAGAGGGAATTCCACCTCAAAATAAGGGGTTTCCTTTTACCCCTGAGGGAGCTCAAATGTTAGACAAACTTGGTGATTTGCGTAAACATATGGTTGAGATACAGAAATATAATGAACCCCTCAAACACCTCAATGGTAGTATCAATTGCATGAATACCCTGATTACTCTTTGCAATAAGCAATTGGATATTTTGGATCTTAAGATGGTTTATTTCCCGGATAATTTAGTGAAGCTTAAAGAGCCTCCCGGGTTTGAGAAAACCCTTACAAAAGTTTCCAAAACGTCGGAAGACAAAACTTAGATCCTTGCTTTATGCCTAGCTAAGGGCGTAAAACTATAGCGCTATTGGGAGGCAACCCAATGAATAAAATTTATTTTTTCCTTTTTACTTTCTGTTCTTGAGTGTTAACACAATTATGCTACTGTTATGATTGTGTTTTTTTCTTTTAATTAGTTTTTGTGCCAAGTAGAACCGACAAGATCTACTTGGGTGATAGTTGTTTGATCTTGCTGAAAAAGACAGAAACTTTGCGCTCACAAAAATAATTCTCATTTTTTATCAGAAAGTGATTTTGCCCTGATTCTTTTTGCAGAAGATTAATATAGAAATTGCTCAGGTCGTCCTATTTTTCAGAATTCTTGGAGTTCCAGAAGTATTTGAACAAATCAGATTGCTACAGACTGTTCTGTTTTGACAGATTCTGTTTTCCTTGTGTTGTGTGCTTATTTTGATGGCTCTATGGTTTTCCTTGATGAGTTTTTGAAGTTGGAGTACAGTAGATATAATACAAAAACAAAATAAGAATTGTTTGACACAGCACAAATAGTAGTGATTTATTTTTCTTACACTAACGGATCTCACGAAGGTTTTGTTGAGTTTTATGTGATTGAAGTTTTCAAGTTTTGAGTTATCTTACGATGGATGAAAAAAGGATAGAAGAGCATAAGCTTGGGGATGCCCCGACATCCCAAGCTATTATCCAAGAATGAGCAACCAACTAAGCTTGGGTATGCCCCTGAGTGGCATCCCCTGTTTCTTCTAACAACTATCGGTATTTTACTCGAGGCTATATTTTTATTCGTCATATGATATGTGTTTTGCTTGGAGCGTCTTGTATGATATGAGTCTCTGCTTGTTTTATTTTGTGTTTGAAGTCATCAATCCTTGCTGGAGACACCTATTTGAGAGAGCCAAAATTATGTCATGACTTGTTAAAATTGCTCTCTATGCTTCACTTAAATCTTTTATGAGCTAGGACTTGCTCTAGTGCTTCAGTTATATCTTTTTGAGCATGGTGTGCTTAGTATTTTTGAAGAAATTCTCTCTTGCTTCACTTAGATTATTTGAGAGTTAGTAAAATTTTGAAGAAATTCTCTCTTGCTTCACTTAAATTATTTTGAGAGAAAGAAAATTTGTTATGCTCATGATTTTCACTTATATTTGTTGAGCTTATGAAAAGCAACACATGAAAATTAGTCCCAAAGTGATAGATATCCAAGAAGGATAAAGAAAGAAAGAAAATGTCATGAAGATCATTGGACAAAATAAACTTGATTCTTAGTAATAGTTTTGAGATATGATGATGTGATATGTGAGTTATGTTGATGAGTAATTATGCTTTAGTAAGAATATTGGTGTTAAGGTTTGTGATTCCCTATGCATGCACGAAAGTCAATAATCATGCAATGAAAATTATATCCTACTTGTGGTGAATTATTCGGTGTTAATTATGCGTAATACTTGCTTATGAGATTATTCCTTTCTTGGTTGGTCGCTTCTCAATCTTTTTGCTAGCCTTCATTTTGCACTAAGTATGACCTCTACTTGTGCATCCAAAATCCCTTAAACTAGTTTTGCCACATGAGTCCACTATATCTACCTATATGCGGTATACTTTTTCCGTTCTAAGAAAATTTGTATGTGCCATCTCTAATTTTCAAAATAAACTTCTCTTTTGTGTGTTTGTTTCGCTCGTGAAGCGGTGAAGGGTGGTTAAAATTTTCCATGCTAGATGTGTTATTCTCAAGATGAGTGTTTATTCACTTGTCATTACACAAGAGTAAGGCAAATGTATTAGGGATGCCCAGTCCCAAAATTCAAAACAATAATTGAATTTACTTTATGTTGTCAAATAATAAATTCCTTGGAAAGTGTTGGTATGGAGGGCACCCATGGATACGGTTAGCCATGGAAAGTAAAAGTATGGTGAAAAAGGAATAGACTATAATTTTCTATTTGGGAACCGCCTATGGCATATCTAGCATGGAAATTGTTCGGAACTCTAAGTCGTTTTTGTTGGTGGGATGTATACACCTCCCAAAATGTTTTTATCTCTAATTTTTTTCACTTTGAGCTCTGGCACATCTACAAATCCCTACTTCCCTCTGCGAAGGGCCCTTCTTTTACTCTATGCAATTTTTATTTTTAGTCTCCAACTTCTCTTATAAAAGCACCAACTAGGAGGCAATATGATTGTACTTAAGTATTGGGTGTAGCTAATATTCGAGTGTGTTTCATGAATGGATCAATGTTTGAGCATGATGGGCTAGGGATAACTTATTTTAGCATTGATATTTTGAAAGACATGGTTGATTGTTGATATGCTTGAGTATCTAAATTATTATGTCCAATTGTCCATGCTATAAGGAAAAGAATATGATATGACATGATAAACAACACTCCACATCAAAAAAATCTGTTTTTATCACTTACCTACTCGAGGACGAGTAGGAGTTAAGCTTGGGGATGTTGATACGTCTCTGATAACCCACAAGTATAGGGCATCAATTGTAGCCTCTTTCGACAAGTAAGAGTGTCGATCGAGGAGCAAA
This sequence comes from Aegilops bicornis, assembly GCA_021605145.1. NCBI lineage: Eukaryota > Viridiplantae > Streptophyta > Magnoliopsida > Poales > Poaceae > Aegilops > Aegilops bicornis. Next base: position 327,145,696 of record CM038674.1, on the reverse strand, counting down.
AGCTAAAACAAATATTCCCTCAAGTTCTATCGACCACCGATACAACTCTACGCGCACTTGATGTTTGCTTTGCCAGAAACAAGTATGAAACTATTTTGCAAGGATAAAACTACAAGTACTTTGCGAGAATAAAACTACGAATAAATTGCAAGGTAATAAAAGTGGATTGCTTTTATCAACAATAAAGTTATTTGTCCCTAAGCAATCGATAACAAGTACCGGTAATCATTCTTGTAATTTTATATGAGGGAGAGGCATGAGCTAAAATACTTTCTCTACTTGGATCATATGCACTTATGATTAGACCCCTAGCAAGCATCCGCAACTACTAAAGATCATTAAGGTCGTGAAAGCCAACCATAGCATTAAGTATCAAGTCCTCTTTACTCCCATACGGCATACCCGAGTTACTCGGGTTTAAGTTTCTGTCACTCTCGCAACCCACCGTAAGCGAACCATGAACATATTACAACACCCTACAGCGGGGGCCCCTCACGTTTGCGCGAGACGGAGGGCACCATAGGACAGAACCATAAAAAAATATACAATCATACCAACCAAGATCATGATTAACCCACAAGACAAAATGGATCTACTCAAACATCATAGGATAATGTAGCGATCCGACCTCAGGCGGTCAAATCTCTGTGTCCAGTGTCATCCCTGGATCGGTAATGCTAACACACACAGTACTCGAAGGATTTATAGCAGAGTGGCAATCACACATTTATTACATCGAATGTCTCAAAAGAGATCTTATTATAATAAATGTGGCTTAAGGCCATCTAAAATAAGATAACAACACAAGGCTTGAAAGATAAAGTGAGTCCATCAACTCCAACGGCATAGCTGAGTGCATGACAAACGACCTAGTGCACCTTACTCTTCGTCTGAAAAGTCTGCAAAATGATATGTTGCAGCCCGAAACGGGTCAGCACATGGAATATGCTGGCAATGTAACACAGTAGAGCAATGAACAGATAAAAGCTATCACTACATGCATATATGGCTCGTGGAGGCTCTATGGTTATATTGTTTTGCGAAAAGCCAATTTTTCCCTACGACAAAGGAATGAATTTTATTTAACTATCATGGTGGTTGAAACATTGAGAAGGTTCCTCCAACTCAAATCCAATTAGAAAGTAATTAGCAACCCAACAAATTTAACTTAGAGTGATGAGATCAAATCAATAATTCAAGTACCAGATACTCAAGATGTCCATAACCGGGGACATGGCTAACCATGATTAGTTTATACACTCTGCAGAGGTTTGCGCAATTTTCCCCACAAGACTCGATCTCCTCTGTTGGATTTCTCGCACTACATGGTGTTTGAGAAACGGATGACTGAGACACAGTCTTTCAGAAGCATTAACTCTAACACTGGGTAGACAGTACCAACCTACATCCCCTACATCTGCTAGCCTACCACTGGAAGAGGTCATGCAACATACTCAACTGTGCTAGAGCCCATAATATCTTGTGGCTGCACATGGAAGTTTCTAGCATGAATAATCTTATGATCCCTTTGAGCCTGGGTGGTGAACCGTAGGATGATCACACGGGTACTCCGGGATATCCTAGGACAACACTGGATTCTCCAGGTGCCCGCAACCAATCCACCCATATGTGTATTTAAGTAGCCACCTTAAGTTAACCATTAATTAACATCTCACATCTGTCATGGATACACTCAAACCCAATCCACATCTACGAGCATAGCATGGCAATAAGCATAACGTAGAAGTAACTCCCAAGGGTTTGATAATAAAACAGGTAATAGGTTCTACCTCATCATCTACTTCCCAATACCCACAAGTTAATCACATCCTAATCATGCAATGTTTGAGGATTGTAACTAATGCACAAAAACTGGGTATGAAAGGACTATGATCAATGTGTTACTTGCCTTGCTGACGATCCGCAAACCCTAGAGACTCGTAGTAGCATGCTTCGCACTCCAGGAATTCTATCGCAAACAAACAATATCAAACATAGGCAATCAAGCAAAGATGCACGCTTAAAACTCAAATAAGAAGATCGAATCTGAAAACTCAATTGAAGAGATTCGATCTGCAAAAAGAATCAATCGAATCGGAGCTACGAAACTCAAACTACGGTAAAAAGAACTTCGAATTCAAATCTGCTTGAAACCAAGTTTTAAATTGTCAAAACCTCGTTCAATTTGATTAAACAGAAAGAGGGTCTCGAGACGAAGATTTTGGCGTTGGTTTCACTGGATTTGGACAAACAGTTAAAAAGTTACGAGGGTTTGAAGATCATGGGCTAATCTGCGATAAAAATAATCGCGGATAGGTCCCTGGCCAAAAATAAAATAAAAAGAAAAAGACTAACGAACGAACGTTTGCTAACAGAGCCAATCTAATGAAAGCCGTTCACTAACAGATATAAACGAACGAACGTTCGTTAAATAAATAAACCGACAAAAAACTGACCTAATAAAATAAACCGAAAAACTAAAAAACGTTTTTAAACTAAAAAAACGACCGGTCAACGGCGGTGATCGATGGCAGATCGTGGCGAGGATCCGGCAGCGGCGGCGGCTGACTAGGGTTTAGAGGCGGCAGAAGGCGGCTGGGTGGTGAGGCGGCCTCGCCTCGCCTTATAAAGGCAGGCGGCGGTGTCCTATTCGGACACGGCAGATTAAAGCGATTCGCGTTTTTTAAAAGCGATTTAAATCGGAAAAATCCTAATAAATACAACAAAAATCTAAAAATGCCAAAACAAATTTTTACCGTCTAAATAAAATATTTAGAACATGATGAACATTTTCCTGGCCTAAAATGCAATTTTAAAAATATGCATATTTTTTCTAATTCAAATAAAATTGCAATAAAATCCAAATAAAATTATTTATTTGATTTTAATATTTTTCCTCCAATATTTCTTTTATTTTGGAGAAGTCATATTATCTCCTCTCATATATTTTAATATGAAATATTTTCAGAGAGAAAACTAATTAAAATCAAAATGATCCCCGTTTCAATATTTGAGAAAATTCAAATATGAAAATCGTGAAATCCCCAACTCTCTCCGTGGGTCCTTGAGTTGCTTAGGATTTTTAGGATCACAACCGAAATGCAAATAAAATATGATATGCATTGATGACCTATGTATAACATTCCAAATTGAAAATTTGGGATGTTACAAACCTACCCCACTTAAGATGAATCTCATCCTCGAGATTCGGGTTGGCTAGAAAATAGGTGTGGGTGGACTTTCCGTAGATCATCCTCTCGTTCCCAGGTGGCTTCATCCTCGGTATGGTGGCTCCACTATACTTTGAAAACTTGATAACCTCGCTGCAAGTAACTCGGCTGGCAAACTCAAGAATCTTGACTGGTTTCTCCTCATAGGTCAGATCATTGTCCAACTGAATTGCCTCCAGGGGCACTGTATCTCTCAGAGGGATATCGGCCATCTCAGCATGACACTTCTTCAATTGAGAAACGTGAAACACATTGTCGGTGTCAAAACCGGCGGATCTCGGGTAGGGGGTCCCGAACTGTGCGTCTAGGCGGATGGTAACAGGACACAAGGGACACGATGTTTTTACCCAGGTTCGGGCCCTCTCGATGGAGGTAATACCCTACTCCTGCTTGATTAATATTGATGATATGGGTAGTACAAGAGTGGATCTACCACGAGATCAAAGAGGCTAAACCCTAGAAACTAGCCTATGGTATGATTGTTGTTCGTCCTACGGACTAAAACCCTTCGGTTTATATAGACACGGATAGGGTTAGGGTTACACAGAGTCGGTTACAATGGTAGGAGATCTACATATCCGTATCGCCAAGCTTGCCTTCCACGCCAAGGAAAGTCCTATCCAGACAAGGGACGAAGTCTTCAATCTTGTATCTTCATAGTCTTGGAGTCCAGCCAAAGATGATAGTTGACTATCCGGACACCCCTAGTCCAGGACTCCTCAAGAGCCCTGAACCGAGGCTTCAATGACGATTTAGTCCGACGCGCATATTGTCTTGGCATTGCAAGGCAGGTTCCTCCTCCGAATACTTCATAGAAGGTTTTGAACACAAGGATGGTGTCCGCTCTACAAAACAAGTTCCACATACCACCGTAGAGAATAATTTTGCAGATCTGTGGCGTATTCCGCGGCGTGACATCACACCACGGCCAGGCCTTTATATGAATCTTTTTTACTGTTCCACCTTAGCGCGTTTAGTGAGGCGGTTTCCTTGGCACGTCTTATCAAAGCGGAGATCGTGCCCTCTTATTCCGGGGTTCCCATCAATACGGACGTGGGTAACCCATCTGCGCCATTGATTACGGCGCTTGGGAGATAAGCGAGTTTTACCAGGCTGGTGGGGGACGCATAGCTTCGTCCGTCCATATAAGGGGATAAGGATCCACCTTTTCACCCACGCCTTCTTCCTCCTTTGCTCATCCATTCTCGCGCACTCGAGCTCCAAATACCAAGTCCGCACATCCCACCTCAACCTTCTCCAACTATGTCCAGAGTGGGAGCCAGGTGGATGGTCTCCTCCGTCACGGAGGGGCACATCAAAAAGCTGCGGGAGGCCGGATACTTGTCCAGCAACATCGCGCACCGGCTACCCGACGAGGGGCAGCTCATTCCAACCCCTAGGCCCCATGAGAGGGTGGTGTTTCTCACCCACTTCCTCCGCAGACTAGGCTTTCCACTTCACCCATTTGTCCGGGGGCTCATGTTCTACTATGGCCTGGATTTCCATGATCTGGCCCCGAACTTTGTCCTCAACATCTCAGCGTTTATCGTCGTGTGCGAGGCCTTCCTCTGCATCCAACCCCACTTCGGCTTATGGCTGAAGATCTTCAATGTCAAGCCGAAGGTACTGGGCCGGCACCAAGCGGAGTGTGGAGGCGCCATGGTTGGCAAGATGGCCAAAGTCCTATGGCTCGAGGGCTCCTTTGTGGAGACCATAAAGGGGTGGCTATCGGGGTGGTTCTACATCACCGAGCCGCGTGAATCTCAATGGGCGGCGGCCCCCAAATTCCGATCTGGCTTCCCCACACGGCTCTCATCATGGAAAGAGACGGGCCTGACGTGGGGGGATTCGAACGAGCTGTCCGGACTCTAAACCTGCGTCCGAACTCGGTAGACAAGAACCTCGGGCTTGTCAACGTAATCCAGTGATGCTCATCCGCCGGATTCTCCCATGCCAACAACGGGCCTTCAAATTGTGGGAGTTCGATCCGGCACAACACTCAACTCTGAAAAGGCTCTTCGACACTTCGTACGAAGATGCCTGGAAGGTGCTGTTCAAGGGTGCCGAGGCTCCCACATCCGCTACCGAAGATTGCGGATTCATCTCGCAGCGTCAAGCCAGCGAGGTAAGTTATTTTACCCTTTATGGGACTCTTTTTTCATAGTTTGACTCTATGCGGGATCTAAAACTCCCTAACCTTTGACAGATCTGGTGAAGACGTCCGGACAGATTAACTGTCTGCCCCTTGCTGAGAAGACTCCGGACGCCCGATTGAGGGCTGCTGGCTCGGTACCTCATGTGGTTACGGAGAAGAAGGCCAAGAAGGAGGCCACGGGAACTCTAAAGAGCTCCGGCGCCAGTCTTTGTCGGACTCACCGCCCGACAACTCGAGGCGGAATCCTCCTCTGAGGAAGAGGAGGAGGAAAAAGAAGCCTGTCCCCCAGCAGGGGGAGAGAAGAAAAGGAAGGCCGCCCCAACTGGGGAGGCCGGAGGGTCCAAGAAGGAAAGGACCCTTCCTCCGGACTTCTCAGCCAACGCCGACAACGACGAGGAGGAGTGGCCAACAAGGGCCAAGCCCCTGGCGAGATCATAAGTGTCCGGATACCCATGGCTTTTTTCATTGCATAGTGTTCTCTAACGCCGAACAATCATGCAGCCCGCCCAACGACGAGTTCGCTGCTTCATCGAGCGGGTCCCTGGATTCGTCGGAAGTGGAGAGTACTTCACTTCCGGCCACCTCTTCACCTCACACTGCGGACGATGCCGAGGTGGGGCCCTCAGGGGGGCCTGGTCAAGAGGAGGTGGCGCAGGAGGCGCCGCAAGGCAGCCTCCCGGACTCCAGGCGCGAGGGGAGTGAGACCCCCAGGGGCTCTAAGCCCGACCCTCGTCCGGACTCCATACAGGAACCTTCAGCGGTTCCGAAGTCCGGCAAGCGGTCCCTTCGTAGGAAGGGTAAGACGCCGGTGCTCTCCGTCCAACCGGAGGCACCGGATAGCTTACTGGAGGCGCTTAACAGCGCCTCCATCGAGGAGGAGCACCGCACTGTTATGAGTGTGGTGATCCAGAAATTTTAGTCCGCCAAGAGCGTGCTTACTGAAGCCTGTACCAGCCTTCTAACAGGCTTTGAGGTAGGTTTAGAATATGTAGAAATATTACCGCATAGACAAGAGCCTCGATGCTTAGTTCGGTGTTGGAAAGAAAAGCGGGACTAAGGATCTAAAAAGATATACGCAGGAGTCTAACATAAGTATGTCAATATGCGAATGCAGGTTGCGCTGCCTTGACCTCTGCCAAGACCGATCATGGAGGTCAATGCATTGAAGCAGAGCCTCGAGCGGTCCGAGAACGAGCTTGGCCTTGCCAAGAAACAGCTCGAGGACAAGGAAGGTAAGTAATACCTTATTAAAGAAATACCTTATAGAAAGGATTTGGTTGCAAAAAATAACAGGAATAACATGGGTACTGCAGGGGCCACGAGCGAGGTGGCGACCACGAAGGAGGCGGTGTCCGCGGCCGAAACAAAGCGGCTGAGCACACCGAGCGAGAGAAGGGGGGGGCGTCAAGGGTGCGCGGCAAGAGCTCCAGGCTCTCGTGGAAAAACACGAGGGTTTGGAGCGTGACTCGAAGACCCGAGAGTCTGAGCTTGCCTCGGCTCTTGAGAGTGCCAAAGCTGCTAAAGCCGAGGCCCAAAAAGCCCTCCAGGAGATTGAGGCAATAAAGAAGATCACGGCGGGTAAGGCATTCTTTATGCAGAGAAAGAATATAAAAGTCAATTATCTAGTACTTACCCGAATCCGGAGCTCTGTGAGGCGTTCGCAGATCTGCCCGTGAGTGTAATACGATGCCGCGTTCTACTGCGGCCAAGGAGGGAGCTCGACGGAGAAGGTGTTACTGGTCTCAAAGATCTTTGAGGCCGACCGTCTGGTGCCCCTGAGCGACCAGCTAAAGCAGCTGGTCGAGCTCCACAAGGTCGCCGAACAGGCCATGAAGGGCCTCATAGTCCGGCTGTGGCCATTGGAAGCCACGCCTGGGAGCTATTGCGGGTTAGTGCAGCGGCTGGTGGATGCCTGTCCATGGATTGAAGTCATCAAGCGCTCCTTCTGCATTGAAGGTGCCCGTCGGGCCCTTGCCCGTGCTAAAGTACACTGGGGCAAGCTGGATGCAGAGAAGCTTGTGACGGACGGGCCACCGAAGGGCAAGGATCATCGCAAGCCCGAAATGTACTATGAGGGAGTCCTGAAGGGTGCCCGCCGTATAGCGGATGAGTGCTCCAAAGATGTAATTTTTTAATAGACTCGCATTTGTTATCCTGTACGCTGAAAACTTGTTCATATGCGCTAAGCAACGCTTGTTAATTTAAAATATTACCTTCAGGCGGCCGTTTATCAAATTTGAGAGATGGCAAGTCGTTGGCTTCACCCCCATGCCACGAAGTCTTTGGGGTGTTCGGGATAAACTTGAGCGCTCTTGTTCCCATTCTTGGGTCCATCGAGGAGGCGCTCAACGCAACGAACAAGGCAACCGGACTTATAGTGCTTGAACACTCTCACTTAGCCATAGAATTCTATAATTTTAAATTTAGTGAAGCCCCTAGTATTCGGAAGACCGAGTTCGGGGCGCTATCCACGCCTTGGCCGGACAATGCCGACTCCTCGCTCTAAGCGGCATAAGTCTTTAGGGACCCGAAAAAACCTCTCGAACAGTGACCGGCTCTCGCCTTATCATGACGATCAGTTTTAGCTTTCTCCACTGAGGTGCTCAACCCAGCTCAACCGGGGAACAATCGCAGTGGTTCTCCCAGCGCTACCTTATCCGATAAACGGAACGTAATGTACCAAAACATGGGAGCCGGGCAAACCCAACTATTGACCCAAGACATGATTCGGAGCCGATGCATATAATGCTATAAGTTCGGGGTGCCGCGCTTGTGAAAGTGTTCGGACTTCTCACACCATGCTTTTGGGGTACTTAAGCCCCTGGTGTATTGGCCGTACCAAAGTGTACGGGTGCAACATATCATGAAATGAACATATATATAGATAAAGAAAGGAGTGCAATAATAGGCAAAAGCTATGTATTGTTTATTCAAAAGAAGCTGCAAATAAAAGCGTAACGATACAAATTGTGCGATAAGCAAGGTATGGGACTATTTAACATGTCCCCGTCCAGGGGTAAGCTGCGGGATGGTATGTAAAACAGGTATAATGCTCGTAGTAGAGACCACCTGGACACTCAACGTAGCTTTCTGCTTCCCTGGCTGTTGCATCGTGAGTTCGGCAATTCTAGTGCCGGACAGGACTTCTGGAAAACGGAGTCCTGAAAGTAAAAAAAAGAAGAAAAGAAAAAGAATGACACAATCGGGAGCCACAGTGCGGTTGAGCGCGTGCAGGCGTGTCGTGGTCGTGCCCCTCCTCTTATGCCCATGGTATCTCCAGAGCGTAGTTATGTACGCGTAGTACTGGCTTCGCAGTTTCGCGAGGGCTGGGGTTGGGGCCGGATTGCTACACGTGCTTGGATCGTACAGGCGGTCTTGTTGTAGGTTACTCCGGGCGCGCTTGACAATGTCCGGACGTTTAGAGGCCGGACTCGAGAATTGTTGTGAGAGGCTGCTTTGCACCTCCGCCGCGAGGGACGCCGTGTGCTCCTCCGTTCGGAGAGAGCGTTCGGTGTTTCCATTGACCGTGATTACTCCTCGAGGGCCTGGCATCTTGAGCTTGAGGTATGCGTAGTGCGGCACCGCATTGAGCTTTGCAAATGCGGTTCGTCCGAGCAAGGCGTGATAGCCGCTGCGAACGGGACTATGTCGAAGATTAACTCTTCGCCGGAAGTTATCCGGGATCCGAAGACCACTTCGAGTGTAATCGAGCCTGTATAATTGGCCTCTACACCCGGTATGGCGCCTTTAAAGGTCGTCTTTGTAGGTTTAATCCTTGAGGGTCTATGCCCATTTTGCGCCGTATCCCGATAAAGCAGGTTCAAAGCTGCTACCGCCGTCCATCAAGACTCTAGTGAGGTGAAATCCCTCGATGATTGGGTCAAGAACCAATGCGGCGAATCCGCCGTGACGGATGCTAGTGGGGTGGTCCCTTCGATCAAATGTGATCGGGCAGGAGGACCATGGATTGAACTTCGGGGCGACTGGCTCCATCGCATATACATCCCTTAGTGCATGCTTCCGCTCCCTTTTGGGTATGTGGGTTGCGTATATCATGTTCACCGTCCGCACTTGTGTGGGAAAGCCCTTATATCCTCTATTGTTCGGCGGCCGGGGCTCTTACTCGCCATCGCTATGCAGCCCCTTGTCATTGAGTTCGGCACTTAACTTGCCTGCTTGCTTGAACACCCAACAATCCTTGTTGGTGTGGTTGGCTGGTTTTTTTGGGGTGCCATGTATCTGGCACAGGCGATCGAGTATTCGGTCCAAGTTGGACGGGCCCTGGGTATTTCTTTTGAATGGATTCTTCCGCTGACCGGGTTTAGAGCCTCTGAATCCGGCATTGACTGCCGTATCTTCATCATTATCGCCGTTAATGCGGCGCTTGTTCTTGTTGTGACGCGACCTGCCATTGCTGTCCTTGGTAGCCGAACTACCAGGGTTTTTTGTCAAGTTGTTACTACGAGCTAGCCCTGTCTTCTCCAGCATAAAGCGGGTCATGAGTGTGGTGAGGGCTGCCATGGATTTCGGCTTTTCCTGTCCTAGGTGCCGGGCTAGCCACTCGTCGTGGATGTTATGTTTGAAGGCTGCAAGGGCCTCCGCATCCGGACAGTCAACGATTTGATTTTTCTTGGTTAGGAACCGTGTCTAGAATTGTCTGGCCGATTCTTCTGGCTGCTGAATTATGTGGCTGAGGTCATCGGCGTCACGGTGAGTCGCGCGTATGTGCCTGGAAGATTATCAAGGAATGCGGCTTCCGTGTCATCCCAACAACCAATTGATTCTCTTGGCAATTTGTTGAGCCAATGCCGAGCTGGTCCTTTAAGCTTGAGTGGGAGGTATTTGATGGCATGTAGATCATCACCGCGGGCCATGTGGGTATGGAGGAGATAGTCCTCGATCCATACCGCAGGATCTGTGGTACCATCGTATGATTCGATGTTTACGGGTTTGAAGCCCTCAGGGATTTTATGATCCATTACTTCATCTGTGAAGCATAGTGGGTGTGCGGCGCCTCTGTATTGGGCTATATCACGACGTAGCTCATATGAGCTTTGTCTCATCGTGTTCGCCCGGCCGGAGTTCTTTGTATCGGCGTGACGGTTATCGTCACGCGTGTCGTGGCGCATACGCGATCCGTAGATCAATCTTGTTTGCCCTGCCTTGTCCTCCAATATGTCTTGCAGTGCAGTGCGTTTCCCGTGCCTTGGTACTTTTCGGCGGCCGGAGTGCGGCTTGAATGGAGGGTCTAGAGGCCTCTCTGTCGCGACCACGGGGTGGCCGGTCGGCCACATCATGCGCTGGTGATGTAGGTTTGGGTGCTGCTTCCTCTAATTGGGGTAGCAGCCTGCGTTTGGGGTATCTCTTGGAGGGGTGTTTGAGTTCATACTCTTCGGCTGCAAGGACTTCAGTCCATCTGTCAGCTAGCAGGTCTTGGTCAGCTCTAAGCTGCTGCTGCTTTTTCTTGAGGCTGCTTGCCGTGGCCATAAGCCTGCGTTTGAAACGCTCTGCTCGGGCGGGATCCTCAGCACGACAAATTAAATGCGTCGTCGAGGCTTGCCTCATCTTCGGAGGGGGCGTAATTATCGTCCTCTACCTCTCTTTCTGCCGCACTGTCGTGCGGACTTGCTTCTCCCTCCTCCTGCGCTGAGTCCTGCTGGAGGGGGTCGTCTTCGGCACTATCCGGGGTATTATTGTCTCCCGTGCCGGAATCACCGTTTTTACTGTGGCGGGATTTAGAGCGGCGCCGCTGACGTCGGCGCTTGGGTTGTTTCTTGGAGGGGTCATCCTCCGCCGTTCCATCGCCGTTCACTTCTTTTTGGATGTCCACCATGTATATGTAGTATGACGAGGTGGCCTTCAGGTGCCTGTAGGCGCTGGTTCTTGGTAAATCTCCGACATCGTCGTCCATACCGTTGATGTCTTGGTCGAAGTCGAGCATGTCGGTTAAATCATCGGCGGTGGCTACAAAGTGGGTGGTGGGTGGGCGTTGAATTTCTTCGTCATCCGCATCCCAACCTTCCGACCGTAGTCCGCCAGGCTCTCCAGATAAAGAGAGAGACTTTAGTGAATTCAGGATGTCGCCAAAGGGCGAGTCTTGAAAGATGTCATGACGATGAACTCCATGACCGGCGCCCAATCGGATTCGACTGGCAGGGGCGCGGAGGGTTCGGAGTCCGGAGAGGAGTCCGGCACCTTGAGTCACGGTCTTCACAAAGGACATGGATGGAGTTCGGCTCAATCGCCGTTAAGATCGTAGCCCCCGAGGTGGTGTCCAATCACTCGTCCTTGATCGGGGGAGTCGGCTCCGAGCTAAGGGTCGGACGGCGACCTGCGGCCTCCGTGACACTGCTCGCGGCGAGCTAGATCGTGCCCATCGAGACAAGGCGGGCGCACTTGGCTGTGGCTCGAATCCATCGAAGATCAAGTCTCCCGGATGTCGGCCGTGTAGTTCAAACTCCCAAATCTGACACGATGGCGGGCGTAGCTTTCGATCTGCTTCCAGATGGCCAAGTGAATTGGCCCATGATGCAAAGCCGCCCGAATACGAAGATCTGTCGGGGCAGAAAAGTCTCACCCTGGACCGCGTCGCTGTTGATGATCAAAGGAGCCATCGGGCCTATAGGTGAAGACACAGAGGAACTCTCAATGAAAGCACCAATGTCGGTGTCAAAACCGGCGGATCTCGGGTAGGGGGTCCCGAATCGTATGCGTCTAGGCGGACGGTAACAGGAGACAAGGGACACGATGTTTTTACCTGTGTTCGGACCCTCTCGATGGAGGTAATACCCTACTCCCCGCTTGATTAATATTGATGATATGGGTAGTACAAGAGTAGATCTACCACGAGATCAAGGAGGCTAAACCCTAGAAGCTAGCCTATGGTATGATTGTTGTTCGTCCTACGGACTAAAACCCTTCGGTTTATATAGACACCAAATAGGGTTAGGGTTACACAGAGTCTGTTACAATGGTAGGAGATCTACATATCCGTATCGCCAAGCTTGCCTTCCACGCCAAGGAAAGTCCTATCCAGACAAGGGACGAAGTCTTCAATCTTGTATCTTCATAGTCTTGGAGTCCGTCCAAAGATGATAGTTCGGCTATCCGGACACCCCCTAGTCCAGGACTCCCTCACACATCATGAACTCCTGACAATCCTTCGGGTAACTCCAACTTGTAGGCCACTTCTCCCATACGTTCCAAAACTCGGTATGGTCCTATAAATCTCGGGGCTAGCTTTCCCTTGACTCCAAAACATTTAATTCCTCGCAGAGGTGACACATGAAGATATGCTCTGTCTCCGATTTCATAGATTACTTCCTTGCGTTTCGAGTCTGCATAACTCTTCTGCCTGGACTGAGCTACCTACAGTCTATCTCAAATCAACTTAACCTTATCTTATGACTCTTTAATCAAATCCGGTCCAAACAACTGACGGTCTCCAACTTCATTCCACATCAACGGTGTCCTGCACCTCCTACCATACAGGGCTTCGAAAGGTGCCATCTTCAAACTGGCCTGGTAGCTGTTTTTTTATAGAAAGACTGTAAGGGGACCCCTTGTAGTATATTTGGTGCAACAAACCCAAATTGCAAGTACCATGCCTTGAACCTGGGTGGGTGGGAAGGCATCAGCCCCTTCCCACCACTAGGCTATGCCTTCGTCTGCCCTGGTAGCTGTTGTTGTATGAGAACTCCGCGTAGGGTAAGTTATCATCCCAACTAGATCCATAATCTAGTGCACAAGCTCTCAACATGTCCTCCAGGATCTGAATGACTCTCTCAGTCTGTCCATCTGTCTGCGGATGAAAGGTTGTACTGAACTCTAGCCTGGTACCCAAAGTCTTGTGCAGTTGGTGCCAAAACTTTGAAGTAAACTGTGTTCCTCTATCTGATATGATGGTCCTCAGAACTCCGTGCAGACATACGATCCTGGTCATGTATATCTTGGCCAACTTTGCACTGGTATAGGTGGTCTTCACTAGGATAAAGTGAGCTACTTTGGTCAGACGATCCACTACTACCCAGATAGAATCATATCCCGATCGGGTCCTGGGTAATCCGGTGATAAAATCCGTGCAAAGCTTGTCCCACTTCCATTCGGGTATCGCCATAGGCTGCAGTAGTCCTGCTGGCTTCTAATGTTCTGCCTTCACTCTCTGACATACATCACATACGGCTACATGCTCGGCAATATCCTTCTTCATTCCAGTCCACCAGAAATGCTCCTTTAAATCCAAATACATCTTGGTGTTTCCGGGGCGTATCGAGTATGGCGAGTCATGAGCTTCCTGAAGTATCAACTTCCTGATGTCCACAATATTGGGCACATACACACGGTCCTCAAACCACAAGGTGTCATGCTCATCCTCACGAAAACCTTTGGCTTTTCCTTTGCTCATCTTTTCCTTTATCTCGGCAATTTCTTTGTCATCCTTCTGAGCTTCTCGGATCTTTCCCAATAAGGTTGACTGAACCTCCAATGCTGCAACAAAACCTCTAGGGACTATCTCCAAACGAAGCTCCCTGAGATCTTATGCTAACTCCCTTGGTAATCCACCACTCACGAGGGTATTGTCATACCTCTATCAAAAACTCAATGTCTCGATCCGGCGGCATGCCTGGTAACTCCTCTGGAAATACATCTGGATAATCCTTCACTGCCGGCACTTCCTCCTGAACAAATCCCGTGAGAAAATTTACTTGGGTCCTCCTCGGCGCATGCCTGGATACATACTTGATCCGTTTTCCCTCTGGGGTGGTCAGTAGAATTGACCTACTAGCACAGTCAATTTTTCCTCCATACTTCGATAACCAATCCATTCCTAGTATCACATCCAATCCTTGTGACTCCAAAATTATTAGGTCTAAGGGGAAAACATGGCTACCAATGGTTAAGGGTATCCGATCGCACCATCGGCTGGCCATATACTCTGCACCTGGTGAGCTTACTAACAAGGGTGTCCTAAGGGCTACGGTGGGTAACTTAAACTTGTCCACAAATCCCCTTGAAATGTATGAATGCGATGCACCAGTATCAAAAAGAACGAGAGCGGTAAATGACTTAACCAAAAACTTCTCGATAACTGCATCTGGCTGCTCTTCAACCTCCTCCATGTTCACGTGGTTCACTTGTCCCCTGTTGAAAGGGCTGGGCTTCTTCCCAGAGCTTCCATTGCCATTACCATTCTTTGCTTCACATTCAGTGGCGTAATGTCCAGTCTTCCCGCACTTGAAACAATTAATGTGACTTAGATCCTTCTTGGCGGGCGTTGCTGGGTTAGAGCGGTTCTGATTGCTGTCTGCTCCATTCCCGTTTCCATTCTTGGGGCCTCTGTGGTTATGTGAACTTCCTCCATTGTGAGTATGGCCTCCATGGTTATGGGTAAATCCTCCCGAGTTCGGGGTGAAACGAGGCTTTTGCTGAGCTCCTGAGTTGTACTTCCGTTGTCCATACTTCCTCTTGCGGCTCTCAATCTGCTGCTGCTTCCCTTCAATCATGAGAGTCCTATCTACCAACTCCTGATAGTTAGTGAATGTCGCTACCATCAACTGCATACTCATCTCATCATTCAGCCCTTCCATAAACTTCTCCTGCTTCACGGCATTGGTGGCCACATCATCCGTGGCATAACGGGCTAACTTACTGAACTCATCCACGTACTGCCCCACAGTACGGTTTCCTTGGCGCAAGTTGTGAAACTCACGCTTCTTCATGCTCATAGCCCCAGTTGAGACATGTGCGGTGTGAAATGCTTGCTGAAACTGATCCCATGTGACATTGGCTATAGCGAAAGTGGTCGTGTAATTCTCCCACCATGTGGCTGCGGGTCCATTCAATTGATGTGCGGCAAAGTGCACCTTCTCAGCATCTGTGCAACCTGCGGTGGTCAACTCCCTCCAATCCTGCGTAGCCAATCATCAGCAACTATTGGCTCGGTGCTACTGGAAAACACCGGCGGCTACAACCTCAGAAAACAAGCTAAGTTGTCAACTGGAGGTGGTGGTGGAGGGTTGTTGCTGTTGTTGTTGTTGTTGTTGTTGTTGTTGTTGTTGTTGTTGTTGTTGTTGTTGTTGTTGTTGTTGTTGTTGTTGTTGTTGTTGTTGTTGTTGTTGTTGTTGTTGTTGTTGTTGTTGTTGTTGTTGTTGTTGTTGTTGTTGTTGTTGTTGTTGTTGTTGTTGTTGTTGTTGTTGTTGTTGTTGTTGTTGTTGTTGTTGTTGTTGTTGTTGTTGTTGTTGTTGTTGTTGTTGTTGTTGTTGTTGTTGTTGTTGTTGTTGTTGTTGTTGTTGTTGTTGTTGTTGTTGTTGTTGTTGTTGTTGTTGTTGTTGTTGTTGTTGTTGTTGTTGTTGTTGTTGTTGTTGTTGTTGTTGTTGTTGTTGTTGTTGTTGTTGTTGTTGTTGTTGTTGTTGTTGTTGTTGTTGTTGTTGTTGTTGTTGTTGTTGTTGTTGTTGTTGTTGTTGTTGTTGTTGTTGTTGTTGTTGTTGTTGTTGTTGTTGTTGTTGTTGTTGTTGTTGTTGTTGTTGTTGTTGTTGTTGTTGTTGTTGTTGTTGTTGTTGTTGTTGTTGTTGTTGTTGTTGTTGTTGTTGTTGTTGTTGTTGTTGTTGTTGTTGTTGTTGTTGTTGTTGTTGTTGTTGTTGTTGTTGTTGTTGTTGTTGTTGTTGTTGTTGTTGTTGTTGTTGTTGTTGTTGTTGTTGTTGTTGTTGTTGTTGTTGTTGTTGTTGTTGTTGTTGTTGTTGTTGTTGTTGTTGTTGTTGTTGTTGTTGTTGTTGTTGTTGTTGTTGTTGTTGTTGTTGTTGTTGTTGTTGTTGTTGTTGTTGTTGTTGTTGTTGTTGTTGTTGTTGTTGTTGTTGTTGTTGTTGTTGTTGTTGTTGTTGTTGTTGTTGTTGTTGTTGTTGTTGTTGTTGTTGTTGTTGTTGTTGTTGTTGTTGTTGTTGTTGTTGTTGTTGTTGTTGTTGTTGTTGTTGTTGTTGTTGTTGTTGTTGTTGTTGTTGTTGTTGTTGTTGTTGTTGTTGTTGTTGTTGTTGTTGTTGTTGTTGTTGTTGTTGTTGTTGTTGTTGTTGTTGTTGTTGTTGTTGTTGTTGTTGTTGTTGTTGTTGTTGTTGTTGTTGCTGTTGTTGTTGTTGTTGTTGTTGTTGCTGTTGCTGTTGTTGGTGTTGGTGTTGCTGTTGTTGTTGTTGGTGTTGTTGTTGTTGTTGTTGTTGTTGTTGTTGTTGTTGTTGTTGTTGTTGTTGTTGTTGTTGTTGTTGTTGTTGTTGTTGTTGTTGTTGTTGTTGTTGTTGTTGTTGTTGTGGTGGTGGTGGTGGTTCTGGACTAGTTGTTGTATCAAGGCATTCTGCTGCTGGATCAACTAGGTGATCTTAGGTGGGAAGGCAAATCCGGTGTCACGTCACAGAGGCATCTGATGGGTTTAGAGGGGAGAGATTAGAATAGAATGAGGTCTAGTGAGAAAGCACTACCCATATGCACATGAGACAAACACAATCATATCACACCAAATCAATTCAACCAAGGGCATACAATCGGTCTAAAACTATCGTTACAAAAGTGCTCGGACTACTTCTATATACATGGGGGAATACTACTATTAATATGCTGGTCATCTAGAAATTTTGATCGGTGGAAGACTCCATGATATCCGCTCCAGCTTCGTCTTCATAATCATCATCACTATCGTCAGGGTCGGAGTCGGTGTCGTCGATGATGATGTAGTCTTCAGAATGAATTTCCTTGGGTTCGTCGTCTTCTCCTCCTGGCACGGGGTCTCCCATGAATACTCCTAGCTTCCTCGTCAGGTCGTCATTCTTCTCCACTAGTATTGTGATTTCCTCCTCGTACCCGTCGCGTGTAGACTTGAGTTCCTCTTCTAGCTCCATGTTCCTGGTTATCGCCTTCTTCAAATCTATCATGCCTGCGCACATATGGTTCTCCTATCGATGAATGTGCTGGTTTAACTCCTCGATGAAAGCTGCAATGGACCTGTCTCCCCTGGTGCTGATCATCTCCTATTGCTCTTCTCAGCACCCACATATTTGTTAGATAGTGTCCTTAAGATCCTTGTGGTAAACTTCTCCGATGCGTCCCATAGCAATGTGGGCTGCCATGCTCTTGCCTAGACTCCAGGTTGCTGCATCAAATGAAAACTCTACGCGCTTAGTAACTGGTGTGAATGTCCTTCCTGGAACTTGAACTCGAATCATCCAACGCTCCTCTTCTGGTAAAGTGGCGGTGTAGGTCCCGGTGAAGCTTGGTATTCCGATATTCAGGTACCTAGTGACTTCCTTCAAGTGTCGTCCAAAAGGTGTGTCTTCATCCGATTGTGCAAACTTGTTCCTCGAGTCCGCCATCCTAAAGAGTAGTGTCAGATCACAGGTTCCGGCAAAACCCTCAAGGTTCGAACACTGGGGTGTGCACAAAGATTTCCCCCCTACCGATCCACGTCCTAGTTTTGCTAAGATCTTACGGACTAACTCGACGAACTCACAACACAAGGGACACAAGATTTATACTGGTTCGGGCCACCGTTGTGGTGTAATACCCTACTCCAGTGTGGTGGTGGTGGATTACCTCTTGGGCTAAGGATGAACAGTACAAAGGGGGAAGAACAGCCTCCTGAGGTTGAGGTGTTCTTGTGCTTGGCGAACTTGTGTGGGTGAGGATTCGATCAGCCCAGGCTCTGTTCCCTTCTACTGTGGTGCCTAGTCCTATTTATAGAGGCCCTGGTCCTCTCCCCAAATATTGAGCGGGAAGGGAGCCAACAACGGCCAATTTGAAAGGGGACAGCTAGTACAGCTTATCCTGACAAAAGTAGTCTTCGCCTGCAAAAGGCTCTGGTGGTGACGCCGCCTTGGGCTCCATGGTGACCTCCGTCTTGTCGTCCTACTGGTCTTGGTCTCGTTGCACTGATATGGAAACTTTTTCTTGATGCCTCGATACTCCGCGCCTGCGCTTGCCTCCTTAGCACTAAAGAGGAAACAAGGACGTTGCGCGCTAGCGCCCGCCTGGTCTCGATCGTCATGACTCACGTCACGAGAACCTCGCGAGGTTTGCCTTGCCTTGATCTCTCCGCCCCTCACGAGCCTGCCTGGCGAGGCCGCTCCTGAGGAGGTCTTGCGTCGTCCGCCTCGCGAGGCTTGGCCCCTCGCGAGGGTCTTGGATGCCTTGTTGATGAAGATGGGCCATACGGGCCTGCTAGCAAAGCCACGCCGTGGGCCGCAGGCAGGCAAGTCTAGGGACCCCCTTTCCCAGAATGCCGACAGTAGCCCCCGGGCCCAAGGCGCGCTCGGGCTTGGCTTTGAGGCGAAGCCAAAGGTAAAGTATGGAGCACCGTGGGCCCCAATAGCCTGCGGCCTTGGTCGACGCATGGCGGTTGATTGGACGTGGGCGTCTCCGCTTCCCCATGTTGCCTCGGCAACTGCCCGACTTGACAAGTCCCTGCGAGGAATCAAGAAGTACCCCGTGGGGGCGTGTACATGGTCTGTAATGTATTTTGTTGATATTATCCTTGTTATGAAGATTGTGAACTCATGTCCTGTTTAGGCTCGGTCTCCCCTTTCCAACCTCGCGACGGCTTGTTACTCTACGCTGACAGGTCCCGATCCCCAGGTAGGCTGCAGCCGTCGCTGGTATGCCAGGTCGCGTGCCGTGGTCAAGGCCAGGAGGTGAGCGGCCCGAGGTCCAGTAAGAGCTCCTGAGGCGCGATGCTCAGGAGGTCCCCTTTAGCGCTCAAGCAGCCATGGTAAGGCAAGAAAGGGAGGCGGCGTTGCCGCAACAGAGCTGCAGCGTGAGTGACTCCTAGGCTCCAACGGTTAGCAGATCTGAGTGCGGGACTTATCTTGACGATTCGGGGTTGACTCCTCGTGATCCGCCGGGTTTGTGCGTAGGCGTCCGCAGCGTAGCTAGGCCAGGCCCATACGAGTCTCCCCCTCTCCCACGCTCTCCTTCGTGATCTATGTCCTCAGGTCCCGGCCCTCGAGCGAGCTCAGCCGCCGCTGGTATGCCAGGTCGCATGCCATGGTCAAGACCAGGGGTGAGGGCTGGAGAGCCACTAAGAGCTCCTGAGGCACGATGCTCAGGAGGCCCCCTTTTAACGCGCAAGCGGACTGCAAGGCGGAGAGGGAGCTCGCGGTGCCACCTGCTATTATCGTTAGGAGATTCCTGCAAGCCAGCAAAAGGAGAAACACAGTTTGCCATTATGGTTGCCGGTCTGCCACCGGTCGCTTCGCGAGGGAATGACGGCACTGAGGTCCTGGTGAGGTGACGTGCGTGGGGCGCGCCGCGAGACAGAGCTCAGCTGCTCAGGTTTGTCGATGTTGCAGGGACGGACCTGTGCACAAGCGTCGTGCCAACGTGAGTAGCCCCCGTGGTGGGTGACGATCGAACAAGTAGTAGTCATAAATAAGCAGCAGGCTTTAGTAAATTCAAGGGAGATACATGCCACTGGGTCAGGCCCGAGCAGCTTGGGGATGATGCAGCCCGAGGGGCGCTCCCAGCGAGGTAAGCTAAAGACATAAAAGGGATACATGCCACAGGGATGGACCCACGCGACTGGGAATGATGCAGCCTGGGGCGCCCCAGCTAAATAAACTTGGAAAATGTCACCTGGTTATGTTGACGAAGGAGAGTTGGGGCAGCTGAACGTACGCGGCGAAGGGGTTGCTCCTCAAGAGCCAGGGCCCTGAGCCTCGGGAGGCTCTGGGGGTCCCGGTGGTTCCTTGAGGACCGTCTCCATCTCCGTCAGGACGGCGTGATGCCTAGCCTCCTGAGCCACCAGGATGCTCCACGGGTGGCGCTGATAGGCGGACGCCAAGCTCGGCAAGCCAAAAGGTATGCGAACGTAGCTGTGAGGTGGGCCCTCGCAGCGTCCCACGCACAAGGCCAGAAAAGCTCCTGAGATGCGGCCCTGTTGAGACCTGGGACGTCGATGCAGACGCGCAGCCCGGCATCCTCGCCTGGATGGGGAGCTGTGCCTGGAGAGCGGCAGCCGCCGCGCATGGCCCTTGCGTCTTGCAGTTCCTGCGTGGTCTTGGTGATAAACTCCTGAGCGGTGGGCGCTCCTCGCCCTATGTCCTCCTGAGGGAAACATGCCGTGAAGCACGCCTCCAAGTGGTGCCCAAGCGCCTCCCTCGTGATGTTTGGCAAAGTCCGAGGCCCTCCAGAAGAGAGCCCCCGAGCCTTGCCCGAGAGGGGCGCTGGGCGCGCTTTCCTATGCGATGGAGGGAGGCGCCCTAGGTGCGGGCGCCGATCCTGACGAGGTGCCGCTTGCTTGAGGCCCTGCGCGATGCAGCTGCTTCTTCTTCTTGGGGTGTCCTCAGGAGGGCGCTCGCAATTGCTGTCGGGGTCTTCGACTGCTGCAGCTTGGAAGGCACGCTCGAGGGAGCACACCGCATCTCTTTCTTCGCACGGGACCGTGATGATTCCGCCGCTTCCCGGCATCTTGAGGACATTGTAGCCGTGATGGGTCACCGCCATGAACTTGGCCAGGGCTGGGTACCCGAGGATCGCATTATATGGCAGGCGGATGTAGGCGACGTCGAAGTCGATGAGCTCGGTGCGGTAGTTGTTGCGTTCTCCGAAGGTGACAGGGAGGCGGATCTGCCCTATCGGTGTGGTGGAACCATCGGTCACTCCTGAGAAAGGCTTGGTAGGATGAAGCTAGTCATACGGCACTTGGAGGTTGTCGAACGTGTCGACGGACAAGACATTGAGCCCTGCACCGCCATCGATGAGGGTCTTGGTGACTTGCACCTAGTTGATGACTAGTGAACAAAGCATTGGGAGGACGCCTGCAGTAACTGCGCACTTGAGCTGATCTGCCGAACTGAACGTGATGGGGCACTTGGACCATCTGAGCGGGCGTGTGGCCTCGAGCTTGGGGAGGACTGCATTCACTTCACGAGCAAACTGCTTGAAGATACGCTGCAAGGCTGGGGCTTGAGCTCCGCCCAAGATGCAGGCGATAGCACGCGGCTCCTGAAAGCCCACATTCCCCTCGTCTTGATGGTGGTCATCATTCCTTCTGGGTGGTGGCGGTAGTGGAGGAAGGCCAGCGTTGCCTTGAGGACGATCCTCACGAGGCTGATCCCTCCAAGCGCCCTCGCAAGGCTGATCCTGCCAACGGTCCTTGATGTCTACTACACAACCTTCTCCTTGTAGACATTGTTGGGCCTCCAAGTGCAGAGGTTTGCAGGACAGTAGCAAATTTCCCTCAAGTGGATGACCTAAGATTTATCAATCTGTGGGAGGCGTAGGATGAAGATGGTCTCTCGCAAGCAACCCTGCAACCAAATAATAAAGAGTCTCTTGTGTCCCCAACACACCCAATACAATGGTAAATTGTATAGGTGCACTAGTTCGGCGAAGAGATGGTGATACAAGTGCAATATGGATGGTAGATATAGGTTTTTGTAATCTGAAAATATAAAAATAGCAAGGTAACTACTGATAAAAGTGAGCATAAACGGTATTGCAATGCTAGGAAACAAGGCCTAGAGTTCATACTTTCACTAGTGCAAGTTCTCTCAACAATAATAACATAATTGGATCACATAACTATCCCTCAACATGCAACAAAGAGTAACTCCAAAGCCACTAATAGCGGAGAACAAACGAAGAGATTATGGTAGGGTACGAAACCACCTCGAAGTTATTCTTTCCGATCTCAGGCTATTCCTATAAGTGTCACAACAGCCTTAGAGTTCTTAGTAAAATAACACCTTAAGACACACATCAACCAAAACCCTAATGTCACCTAGATACTCCAATGTCACCTCAAGTATCCGTGGGTATGATTATACGATATGCATCACACAATCTCAGATTCATCTATTCAACCAACACATAGAACCTCAAAGAGTGCCCTAAAGTTTATACCAGAGAGTCAAGACGAAAACGTGTGCCAACCCCTATGCATAAGTTCATGGGCGGAACCCGCAAGTTGATCACCAAAACATACATCAAGTGAATCAATAGAATAACCCATTGTCACCACGGTCATCCCGCGCAAGACATACATCAAGTGTTCTCAAATCATTAAAGACTCAATCCGATAAGATAACTTCAAAGGGGAAACTCAATCCATTACAAGAGAGTAGAAGGGGAGAAACATCATAAGATCCCACTATAATAGCAAAGCTCGCGATACATCAAGATCGTATCACCTCAAGAATACGAGAGAGAGAGATCAAACACATAGCTACTGGTACATACCCTCAGCTCCGAGGGTGAACTACTCCCTCCTCGTCATGGAGAGCGCCGGGATGATGAAGATGGCCACCGGTGATGGATCCCCCCCCCCCGGCAGGGTGCCGGAACATGGTCCCAATTGGTTTTTGGTGGCTACAGAGGCTTGCGGCGGCGGAACTCCCTATCTATTCTGTTCCCCGAAGGTTTTAGGGTATATTGGTATATATAGGAGGAAGAACACGCTGGGGAGCCACGAGGGGCCCACGAGGGTGGAGGGCGCGCCCAGGGGGGTGGGCGCGCCCCCCTGCCTCGTGCCTCCCTCGTTGCTTTCCTGACGTGCACTCCAAGTCCCCCGGATTGCTTTCTTTCCAAAAATAACTTCTCCAGAAGGTTTCATTCCGTTTCGACTCTGTTTGATATTCCTTTTCTTCGAAACACTGAAACAAGGTAAAAAAAGCGAGGCACCTTTGGGCTTTGGGTTAATAGGTTAGTCCCAAAAATAATATAGAAGTGCATAATAAAGCCCATAAACATCCAAAACAGATAATATAATAGCATGGAACAATCAAAAATTATAGATACGTTGGAGACGTATCAGCATCCCCAAGCTTAATTCCTGCTCGTCCTTGAGTAGGTAAATGATTAAAACAGAATTTTTGGTGTGGAATGCTACCTAACATATTTATCCATGTAATTCTCTTTATTGTGGCAAGAATATTCAGATCCATAAGATTCAAGACAAAAGTTTAATATTGGCATAAAAATAATAATACTTCAAGCATACTAACTAAGCAATTATGTCTTCTCAAAATAACATGGCCAAAGAAAGTTCATCCCTACAAAATCATATAGTTTCGTCATGCTTCATTTTCGTCACACAAGAATGCTCTCATCATGCACAACCCCGATGACAAGCCAAGCAATTGTTTCATACTTTAGTAATCTCAAACTTTTTTAACCTTCACGCAATACATGAGTGTGAGCCATGGATATAGCACTATGGGCGGAACAGAATATGATGATGGGGGTTATGTGGAGAAGACAAAAAAGGAGAAAGTCTCACATCAACGAGGCTAATCAACAAGCTATGGAGATGCCCATCGATTGATGTTAATGCAAGGAGTAGGGATTGCCATGCAACGGATGCACTAGAGCTATGAATACATGAAAGCTCAACAAAAGAAGCTAAGTGGGTGTGCATCCAACTTGCTTGCTCACGAAGACCTAGGGCACTTGAGGAGGCCCATTGTTGGAATATAGAAGCCAAGTTCTATAATGAAAAATTCCCACTAGTATATGAAAGTGACAAAACAAGAGACTCTCTATCATGAAGATTATGGTGCTACTTTGAAGTACAAGTGTGGTAAAAGGATAGTAACATTGTCCCTTCTCTCTTTTTCTCTCTTTTTGGGGGGGGGGGGGGGGCGTCTCTTTTTCTTATGGCCTTTCTCTTTTTTTTATTCCTCACTTGGGACAATGCTCTAGAAAATGATGATCATCACACTTCTGTTTATTTACAACTCAATGATTACAACTCGATACTAGAACATAGTATGACTCTATATGAATGCCTCCGGCGGTGTACCGGGATATGCAATGAACCAAGAGTGACATGTATGAAAGAATTATGAATGGTGGCTTTGCCACAAATACTATGTCAACTACATGATCATGCAAAGCAATATGACAATGATGAATGTGTCATGATAAACGGAACGGTGGAAAGTTGCATTGCAATATATCTCGGAATGGCTATGGAAATGCCATAATAGGTAGGTATGGTGGCTGTTTTGAGGAAGATATAAGGAGGTTTATGTGTGAAAGAGCGTATCATATCATGGGGTTTGGATGCACCGCTAAGTTTGCACCAACTCTCAAGGTGAGAAAGGGCAATGCATGCATCAAGAGGCTAGCAATGATGGAAGGGTGAGAGTGCGTATAATCCATGGACTCAACATTAGTCATAAAGAACTCACATACTTATTGCAAAAATCTACAAGTCATCAAAAACCAAGCATTATGCGCATGCTCCTAGGGGGATAGATTGGTAGGAAAATACCATCGCTCGTCCCCGACCGCCACTTATAAGGAGGACACTCAAAGAACACCTCATGTTTCAAATTTGTTACATAACGTTTACCATACGTGCATGCTACGGGACTTGCAAACTTCAACACAAGTATTTCTCAATTTCACAACTACTCAATTAGCGCAACTTTAATATCACTATCTCCATATCTCAAAACAATCATCAAGTATCAAACTTCTCTTAGTATTCAATGCACTTGTATGAAAGTTTTTATTATGCCCATCTTGGATGCCCATCATATTAGGACTAGTTTCAAAACCCAAGCAAATTACCATGCTATTTAGGAATCTCAAAATAATATAAGTGAAACATGAGAGTTCATCTATTTCTTCAAAATAAAACTACCACCATGCTCTAAAAGGATATAAGTGAAGCACTAGAGCAAATGACAAACTACTCCGAAAGATATAAGTAAAGATCAATGAGTAGTTGAATAATTATGCAAATATGTGAAGACTCTCTAACATTTAAGAATTTCATATCTTGATACTTTATTCAAACAGCAAGCAAAACAAAATAAAATAAAATGACGCTCCAAGCAAAACACATATCATGTGGTGAATAAAAATATAGCTCCAAGTAAAGTTACCGATGAACGAAGACGAAAGAGGCGATGCCTTCCGGGGCATCCCCAAGCTTAGACGCTTGGTTATCCTTGAATATTACCTTGGGCTGCCTTGGTAATCCCCAATCTTAGGCTCTTGCCACTCCTTATTCCATAGTCCGTCGGATCTTTACCCAAAACTTGAAAACTTCACAACAGAAAACTTAACAGAAAATCCCCGTGAACTCCGTTAGCGAAAGAAAACAAAACACCACTTCAAGGTACTGGAATGAAGACATTATTTATTTTTATTGGTGTTAAATCTACTGTATTCCAACTTCTCTATGGTTTAAAAACTATTTTACTAGCCATAGATTCATCAAAATAAGCAAGCAACACAATGAAAACAGAATCTGTCAAAAACAGAACAGTCTGTAGTAATCTGTATCAAACGTATACTTATGGAACTCCAAAAAATCTAAAATAAACTGGTGGACCTGAGTAATTTGTCTAGTAATCATATGCAAAAAGAATCAACTAAATAGCACTCTCCAGTATAAAGTTGAAGCTAATCTCGTGAGCGCTAAAGTTTCTGTTTTTTACAGCATGATCATAAAGACTTCACCCAAGTCTTCCCAAAGGTTCTACTTGGCACAAACACTAATTAAAACACAAAACCACATCTAAACATAAGATATATGGATTATTTATTCCTAAACATAACCAAAAGCAAGAAACTAAACTAAAATTGGGTTGCCTCCCAACAAGCGCTATCGTTTAACGCCCCTAGCTAGGCATGATGATTTCAATGATGCTCACATAAAAGATAAGAATTGAAACATAAAGAGAGCATCATGAAGAATATAACTAGCACATTTAAGTCTAGCCCACTTCCTATGCATAGGGATTTTGTGAGCAAACAATTTATGGGAACAAGAATCAACTAGCATAGGAAGGCAAAACAAGCAAATCTTCAAGATTTTCAACACATAGAGAGGAAACAATAGCATCTTCAAGATTATTGCAATATGTAGAAGCATATGATCCTCTCTCATAATAATTTTCAGTAGCATCATGAATGAATTCAACAATATAACCAGCACCTAAAGCATTCTTTTCATGATGCATAAGCATAGAATTTTTATTACTCTCCGCATAAGCAAATCTATTCTCATCAATAGTAGTGGGAGCAAACTCAACAAAATAACTATCATGTGAGGCATAATCCAATTGAAAACTAAAATCAGGATGACAAGTTTCATGGTTATCATTATTCTTAATAGCATACAAATCATAACAATAATCATCATAGATAGCAACTTTGTTCTCATAATCAATTGGAACCTCTTCCGAAATAGTGGATTCCTTACTAAATAAAGTCATGACCTCTCCAAATCCACTTTTATAATTATCACAATAATATTCAACATCCTCCAAAATAGTGGGATCATTACTTCCTAAAGTTGACACTCTTCCAAACCCACTTTCATCAATATAATCATCATAAATAGGAGGCATGCTATCATCATAATAAATTTGCTCATCAAAACTTGCGGGACAAAACATATCATCTTCATCAAACATAGCATCCCCAAGCTTGTGGCTTTGCATATCATTAGCATCATGGATATTCAAGGAATTCATACTAACAACATTGCAATCATGCTCATCATTCAAATATTAGTGCCAAACATTCTAATGCATTCTTCTTCTAGCACTTGAGCACAGTTTTCCTTCCCATCATTTTCACGAAAGACATTAAAAAAATGAAACATATGAGGCACCCTTAATTCCAATTTTTGTAGTTTTCTTTTATAAACTAAACTAGTGATAAGACAAGAAACTAAAAGATCCGATTGCAAGATCTAAAGATATACCTTCAAGCACTCACCTCCCCGTCAACGGCGCCAGAAAAGAGCTTAGTTGACGGGGTGTGAGTGCCGATTACCTAGCCTCCCAGGCAACGGAGCCAGAAAAGAGCTTGATCTCCACTACGCAATCTTATCCTTGTAGAGGTTGTTGGGCCTCCAAGTGCAGAGGTTTGCAGGACAGTAGCAAATTTTCCTCAAGTGGATGACCTAAGGTTTATCAATCCGTGGGAGGCGTAGGATGAAGATGGTCTCTCTCAAGCAACCTTGCAACCAAATAACAAAGAGTCTCTTGTGTCCCCAACACACCCAATACAATGGTAAATTGTATAGGTGCACTAGTTCGGCGAAGAGATGGTGATACAAGTGCAATATGGATGGTAGAATATAGGTTTTTGTAATCTGAAAATATAAAAACAGCAAGGTAACTAATGATAAAAGTGAGCGTAAACGGTATTGCAATGCTAGGAAACAAGGCCTAGGGTTCATACTTTCACTAGTGCAAGTTCTTTCAACAATAATAACATAATTGGATCACATAACTATCCCTCAACAGGCAATAAAGAGCGACTCCAAAGCCACTAATAGCAGAGAACAAACGAAGAGATTATGGTAGGGTACGAAACCACCTCAAAGTTATTCTTTCCGATCAATCCATTGGGCTATTCCAATAAGTGTCACAAACAGCCCTAGAGTTCGTAGTAAAATAACACCTTAAGACACACATAAACCAAAACCCTAATGTCACCTAGATACTCCAATGTCACCTCAAGTATCCGTGGGTATGATTATACGATATGCATCACACAATCTCAGATTCATCTATTCAACCAACACATAGAACCTCAAAGAGTGCCCCAAAGTTTATACCGGAGAGTCAAGAAGAAAACGTGTGCCAACCCCTATGCATAAGTTCATGGGCGTAACCCGCAAGTTGATCACCAAAACATACATCAAGTGAATCAATAGAATAACCCATTGTCACCACGGTTATCCCATGCAAGACATACATCAAGTGTTCTCAAATCATTAAAGACTCAATCCGATAAGATAACTTCAAAGGGGAAACTCAATCCATTACAAGAGAGTAGAGGGGGAGAAACATCGTAAGGTCCAACTATAATAGCAAAGCTCGCGGCACATCAAGATCATATCACCTCAAGAACACGAGAGAGAGAGATCAAACACATAGCTACTGGTATATTGATGCGGAGCATCCTACGGACATCACCATGTCAAGAGTCCATTTGGCAAGTGACACGTGCGACATCTACTTCACACACATAAAGGTGAATCATCTCCTTTACACGTGTTCACTTGACCCCTTCGAGGATGGTATACTACTTGACACCCCTCTCGTGTGCATGCATAGGTATTGTCGGAACGCTACAGACGTTGAGGAGGAGTGCAAGCGCCAAGGAACACCTACACCATCCGCGAGGGAAGCATGGAAGAGAAGATGGAAGAAGAGGATTAGCCAAGTCCAGGATGAGCGGTACTACCGCCCACACCAAGCGGTACTACCGCCTACAAGCGGTACTACCGCCCGATGTCCGTACTACTCGCCTCACTGTGTCTTGTGCAGCGGGCCTTTGGCCATGTATCCCTTTCCCGCTTACCCCTTCATGGCTTAGACTATAAATAGACCACCTCCACCTCCTTTCTAGGGTTAGCTAAGAATAGACACAAATCATAGAGCTTAGCTCATGTACCTCCCCTTGTGGGATTCCTCTTGAGAGAGAAGACTCCATTGGAGTACAAGACCTCCATTGGAGAAGATCCCTAGGGATTCAAGACCCCCTTGAGGGGAAGGATCTACCTAGATCATCAATCCCTCATCTCCTTCATAGGATTTGGGATGAACTCTACCATGTATCTTGTTTCCCTTTGATTGTTCATGTACCTTGTGGATCTTGTCTGTTTGTTAGTCTAGTGGATGTGTGATTGGACTTGTTCTTGAGTGTTCCTCTTGTTTTCCCTCCTTGTGTTCTTCTTGTTCTTGGGGATTCCCCCTCCAATTCGTGAAAGATATCTTCATAGGGTTCCACCCTACAACATCTTGGTATCATGAGCCATGGTTTCTCACGAAATTGGAGCGCCCCTTCTTGTTTGCTAGCCTAATTTTGTTGTGTTCTTCCCCAATTTTGAAATCCCCACCAAAAATAGCCCCAAATTTTTTTGTGATTTGTTGGTTTGATGATATTTTGTTGATTTTGATCCATGGATTTGCTTGGTTTCAAGTGGATCTAGCATTTCTCCAAGTTTCCCCATCTTTCATCCATGAAATTCGTCAAATTTATCCCCTGAAATCATCCTTTTCCGCCCCAATACCGCGCCCCGATCCAGATTTGTGAATTTTCCCGACACAAGCGGTACTACCGCCCCCCTAGCGGTACTACCGCTTAGCACCTCCAAGCGGTACTACCGCCCTTCCAAGCGGCACTACCGCCCCTCCTAGAGCCAGATTTTGTGAAAAAACATGACACGAGCGGTACTACCGCCCATTCCAAGCGGTACTACCGCCCTCCCGAGCAGTACTTCCACCCCTCCCAGTTTTAGTGTTTCGAGTTTCACCGTTTTGCCCATAACTTCCACATCCGGAGTCCGATTTTCGCGGTCTTTAGCTCGTTGAGTAGCTATTGACATCCTCTATCCCTCTAGATAGGTTCCAACACCATTTGAATCCATCAAATTTTTGGAACTTTGGCATCTTTGCCTAGGGCTTCCACCACATCCTCTGCATAGCCACCACCGACTTCCGCAACCTAACCCATTGTGATCCACATAGCATTAGTGGTTGTTTGAGAGGTGACTTGAGTCTTCTAAGGTGTTTTCGGCTACTTAGGGACCTTTGCTTCAACTCCGACACTGTGTAAAGTCCACCACCTTACCCTCCACTTCCGCATTGCGTCTCAAAACCCGTCATTGCATTTCAGCAAAACCACCACCGCTTTCCTGCTACCACCATTTGACATTTGTCATTTGAGATTTTGAGTTCGCGGTTTTTCCGTTTCCTAAGGTGTTTCGGCTACTTAGGGACGAGTCTCCATCATCTTGGTATCTACATCAAGAACACCGCCACTCATCATCGCAGCGACGGTAACCTCGACGACACCATTGTATATTACCCTTGCAATTGCATTGATAACCCCTAGCCCATTTTGCGTCACTTGCCTATCGAGACTAGCCATTTGAGTATTGCCGGCAACGTTACTTGTGCACATTAGTGATCTTCGATCTACACCTCCCATTGCATACATACCATATCATATTGGTATCATATCATCTCGTGTGCCACAAGATTGTTCCCTCATATACACAATTGCTATCTTCGTTGTGCATTTCGCAAAGTGGCCATATCCAAAAAAAAGAATAAGCTTTTCAGCAAGAGAGAAAGAGCAAAGAAGCTTGTAGCAAGAGCCATAGCATCATACCACATTGCACATAAGATTGTCCTATCCGATCATCTTGGATCATCTTGAGAGAAACACCGGGAACCATACATAATAGCATACTTGGGATAGAAAGTTTATCCATTTTGCATCTTATAGGTTGTGCACAAGTGTCATATCCGCCTATTGAGCAATCGTGCTAGTGTCTCTCTTGAGTTGTGCAACACGAGCGTTTTCCGTGGATTCCACATTTTGTGCTCATTCCTTGGTTGCACGACCCCATTTATCTATCCATGTGTGTGTGTTTTCGTGTGCCACATATTGCTATTGGTCTACTTGTTTCACTTGCGAATTTGTGAATCTTTTTTAACATTATTGACTCTTGCTAACATTTTGCATCAAATTTTTGTGCCACTATCCTCACCGAGCTACTCCATAAGCTTTAGTTGGTAGGTGTGAGTGAACAAGTCCGGTACCAATTCCACTATTCTTTCATCTCACATTGAGTGAAACGAGATACATCCTCAACTTTGGGAAAAGGTAACTTGGTATTGTTTATCTCATTTCCTACTCACCTCTACTCGAGTCTTGTGATGGATAGGCAAGGCATTTCACTTTCGGTCTACAACAACAACGACGAGTTCAATGCCACGAACAACTCCAACGATGCCAAGATGAAAGCTCAAATGGAGGAGATCAAAGCCATCATAAAGTCCTACAAGCAATCTTCCTCATCTTCGAGAAGACACTCAAGAGCACATGCTTCCGAGCTACCATCTCTGGCAACATCACATCGGCATCGACACCATGACCACCAAGAACGTGAAGGTCAAGAGCTCGACACCAACAACCGCTCCACGACTTCACCATCTCCCTTGGCATCTTCGCTAAGCGACTTCAAGGCATCTTCGCCTATGGACATACGGCATCTTCGCCAACAAGAACCTCAAAGCTACGCTCAAGAGAAGCTCCCCAAGATCAAGTTTGTGACTTCCACGAGCTACTACGACCTCGACATCGACCATGCGATTCCTTTCTATGGAACTCAAGAACCCGAGGAGTATCTCGAGTGGGAGCGCCTAATGGACGACTACCTCAAGCTACATCAAGTTCCTCCCGATGATCAAGTGAAGTGCGCCTCAAGAAACTTCCATGACTATGCCTCGACATGGTGGCTTCACACACCGTCGGAGAGCTACGACATGAGTTGACCCAAGATGAAAATAGCTTTGCGCCGAGAGTTCGTGCCTCCAACCTACACGGAACAACTTCGACGCCAATTGGATAACACCATCCAAGGATCCAAGTCCATCGACAAGTACTTCAAGGAAATGAAGAATGCCCTGCGACGAGCCGTCGTGGACGACCCCATTTCGATGAAGTTCCCCTTCATGATGGGATTGAACAACGACATCTCCAAGACTATATTCCTCGAGAACTACAAGTCCCTCGACGACAACTACATTGGTGCTCTCAAGGCGGAACAAGAACTCATGAAGGCCAAGGCTTCTTGACCCCAAGCACACTTCTCGAAGACCAAGCTCCCACACAACAAGCATGAGGCTAGTACCACCACGATGTCCAAGCCCGACGAGCACCAAGACGATGCTCCCAAGTTCGACTTTGACGCCATCCCTCTTTGTGGCATTGATGATGCCGAGTCTACTTCAACTCTTTTTCAAGACGGTGCGGCAATGAGTACGACTACGGAGAACCTCAAGGACCAAGCTTTTGAGGCGAGCGACAAGATTGCGAGCAAGGATGATGCTTCCATCTTTGGAGGAAAGAGCGATGATGTGCCATCTTCAGCCTTCATCCAAGGCGACGATGACGAGATGATCGAGCATGGGATTTTCCCTTCGATCATGGAGGAGAGCGATGATGTGCCATCTTCGGCCTTCATCCATGGCGACGACTACGAGATGGTTGAGCATGGGATTTTCCCTTCGACCACGTCGACGGATGATGACTTGAGTGACTTTAGCCACCATATTGAGAGTGAGAGTGACTTCGCCACTAGCCCCATATATGACGAGTTGCCCCAATTCCCATGTGACGAGAGCCACAACCCCCACCACTTGAGTGAGATGAGTGACTCCACCATATGTGAGTTTGAGTGCACCTATTTTGAGGGAGTGAGTGAACCACCACATAGAGAGAGTGTGATAGTTGATAGGTCATGTGAGAACACTATGATTTCTAACGACTTGACCTCTACCTCTATTGTGTCCTCTCCTTTGGTGCTAGGTCCCATATATGATGACGCGCTGATTCGCGATGACTTCGTCCTCCCTTTGGACAAGACGATGGCCATGGTGGAATATGATGCACCCCCCCCCCCCCACATGGTTCCATCAATATGAAGATGACCACCATTTGGTCTTTCACACCTCACCTACACCACTTGTGTGGAATGAACTAGGTAACATAGCTGAAGGTGATTCTCTAGTCCCACTAGTGGACAGTCTTGACATTGATTGCTTGCATGATGTTGATACCCCTATTGCCATGCTTCATGCTAGTATGATTTCCCCATGTGATGATTTACCCATTTATGATGAGTATGATGATTGCCATGTGGAGTCTATTAGTTGTGATGCCATGTTACATAGGATTTCTTGTGACAATTGTTTATGTCACATCATGTTTGACAATCCGCTTGACTTGTCATATGCTATGCATGAGATTAATCATATGTCAAATTTGCAATCTCATCGTAGTGACTATGCATATGCCATTAAAATGAACCCAATTCGCACAAATGGCATAGATGACAAGCCCATGGTTTTTGGCATTTATTTTTCTTGTGATGATATTGATATGCTTCCTTTGCATCATTTATCTCATATGCCATCCCATGACCACCTAGCTTCGGATATGCATTGTTTTGGATGTTGTCCATTTTCTCCATATGATGTTTCCAATATCGCTCATGAGGAGACCCCCATAGTTTCCTCATACATTTTAGGAGATTTTGATCACTCCCATCCATTGCATGATCCCAATAATTATGTGCACAATATGCTCCCCATGAATGAAAATGTTATTGATGTGCCATATACTTGTATGCTCAATTTGCGTCCCCATCGTGTTATACATAACAACTATTCTTTCATGATGGATGACATGTTCTTATACCATGCATCAAATTTCTTTGAGTGATGCTTATCTTGTGCTAACTCTAATGTGCACATACACATCATGATGGATGATGTGTACATATACCACACACACAATTTCTTTCGTTTGTGTCTCTTTTGTGTAGGTACCCATGAATACTTGTCAACCTCACAATCCAATGAGTTGACAAAACGAGCTCTAGAGAGCAATGATGCTTGGGATCCCATAGATTGTCTTTCCAACCGCTCTCTTCGCGCAAAGACTTCGCGCATCTCTTCTACATGTCCCTCACTTGGCTATGGGTTATTGTCCATTACATGTTATATACCCATCTTGCCATGTTCACTTTGCATGATATGCTCATTCCTATGCCTACCATCGACCATTTGTCGAGCGCTTTATGCATGATTGCTATGACCTTGAGGTTGATGCTTCTTCTCTTGTTACACATATTTGCATCACTACCACACATTTACACGCTTGTTTCCATGATGACCTTGATTATGCTCAATTTATGTGCTTACATGCCATGACACAATCCCTTGTCACACCTTATGCTATGCTTGATGACGACACTTGTTTGGTGCATCACCTCTTGAATGCTTGGTTTTGCACTAACGCTAACCACATTGATTTTTCCAAGTGTTTGTTGTCCTTGCTCATTTTGAAGGAATCACTAGACGTTGCGACATTGGAGAGTGCCCGCTTCAAGCTTGAAGATGATGACTACTTGGTGAACGTCCACTTCTACACGGCGAAGCCATCTCTTTCCCATGGTGATTTGGTTTTCGATCCGAGGTCGGATCTTTCCCAAGGGGGAGGGGATGATGCGGAGCATCCTACGGACATCACCATGTCAAGAGTCCATTTGGCAAGTGACACTGCGACATCTACTTCACACACATAAAAGTGAATCATCTCCTTTATACATGTTCACATGACCCCTTCGAGGATGGTATACTACTTGACACCCCTCTCGTGTGCATGCATAGGTATTGTCGGAATGCTATGGACGTCGAGGAGGAGTGCAAGCGCCAAGGAACACCTACACCATCCGCGAGGGAAGCACGGAAGAGAAGACGGAAGAAGCGGATCAGCCAAGTCCGGGATGAGCGGTACTACCGCCCACACCAAGCGGTACTACCGCCCGATGTCCGGTACTACCGCCCCGCCTGTGTGCGCAGCCGCGGGCCTTTGGCCATGTATCCCTTTCCCGCTTACCCCTTCATGGCTTAGACTATAAATAGACCACCTCCGCCTCCTTTCTAGGGTTAGCTAAGAATAGACACAAATCATAGAGCTTAGCTCATGTACCTCCCCTTGTGGGATTCCTCTTGAGAGAGAAGACTCCATTTGAGTACAAGACCTCCATTGGAGAAGATCCCTAGGGATTCAAGACCCCCTTGAGGTGAAGGATCTACCTAGATCATCAAGCCCTCATCTCCTTCATAGGATTTGGGATGAACTCTACCATGAATCTTGTTTCCCTTTGATTGTTCATGTACCTTGTGGATCTTGTGTGTTTGTTGGTCTAGTGGATGTGTGATTGGACTTGTTCTTGAGTGTTCCTCTTGTTTTCCCTCCTTGTGTTCTTCTTGTTCTTGGGGATTCCCCCTCCAATTCGTGGAAGATCTCTTCACAGGGTTCCACCCTACAACATATATACCCTCAGCTCCAAGGGTGAACTACTCCCTCCTCGTCATGGAGAGCGCCGGGATGATGAAGATGGCCACCGGTGATGGATCCCCCCTCCGGCAGGGTGCCGGAACAGGGTCCCGATTGGTTTTTGGTGGCTACAGAGGCTTGCGACGGCGGAACTCCCGATCTATTCTGTTCCCCGATGGTTTTAGGGTATATTGGTATACATAGGAGGAAGAAATATGTCAGGGGAGCCACGAGGGGCCCACGAGGGTGAAGGGCGCGCCCAGGGGGTGGGTTTGCCCATGCCTCGTGCCTCCCTCGTTGCTTTCCTGACATGCACTCCAAGTCTCCCAGATTGCTTTCTTTCCAAAAATAACTTCTCCAGAAGGTTTCATTCCGTTTCGACTCCGTTTTATATTCCTTTTCTTCGAAACACTGAAACAAGGGAAAAAACAGGAACTAGCACTAGGCTCTGGGTTAATTGGTTAGTCCCAAAAATAATATAAAAGTGCATAATAAAGCCCATAAACATACAAAACAGATAATATAATAGCATGGAACAATCAAAAATTGTAGATACGTTGGAGACGTGTCAGTCCTCACGAGGCTGGTCGCGCCACTCCTAACGCGGGCCGCGGTCATCCTAGCATCTGCCACCACGTCCTCCTCCTCGGTCGTAGCCCCGGTCGTTGCGCTTGGGGTGTCGACCGAAGCGTCGTTCTCGAATGGCTCTGAGCTCCTGGCAGTCGCTGGTGTTGTGGCTACGCAGGTTGTGGAAGGCACAGAACGGTCGGCTGCTCTTGGATGACTCGGGCTGGTCCCTGCCGCGCTTTGTGTCCGGCTCCGCGGCAAGCACAGCTGCTCCCTTACGCTTCACGTCCTTGGCCTTGGCTTTCTTTTCCTCCGGGTCCGCAGTCGGGAGCTCGAGGAGCGAGAGGCGCCCCTCCTCAGCTCTTGCGCACTTGGTCGCCAGGTTGAACAGCTCCAGAGACGTGCATAGCTCCTCGTGGATGGTGAGCTCCTCCTTCATCTTGACATCACGGATGCCATCAGAGAACACGGAGATGATGGCCTCGTCCGTCACCTTGGGAATCTTGAGGTGAACGTTGTTGAAGCGCTGGATCTATTTCTGGAGGGTCTCTCCTGGTTGTTGCTTGACACGGCGCAGGTCACCCGCGGCCGGCCGGCGGTCGCGAGTGCCCTGGAAGTTGGCAACGAAACAGTTGCACATCTCGTCCCAGGAGGAGATCGAGCCTGGGGGCAGGTTCAGGAGCCAGGAGCAGGCACCATCCTTGAGAGCCATGGGGAACCAGTTCGCCATGACTTTCTCATCGCCATTGGCCGCCTCGATGCTCAGCTTGTAGAGCTGCAGGAACTCCGCGGGGTCGGGGGTGCCGTCGTAGCGAGGAGGCAGATCCGGCTTGAACTTGTCAGGCCAGGCGACGCTACGCAGCTCACGGGTGAAGGTGCGGTAGCCTGTCGTGGTCACAGGGACTCGACGCTGGTGGAGAACTTGTTCTTGATGGGGTCTGCGCACCGCCACCGCAAGCGGCACGCGGTCTTGCCTTGGTGGTGCAGGGAGTGCGGGGGCGTTTTCTCGTGGCCGTGGGACCTCTTGGCAGCTTCTTTCTTCTTTCACGGGCACCGGACGCGGCAGGTCGTGCCGTGGGGCCACTCGCCTTGGCGCCAAGACTCATGAGGGACAGCAAGAGGGATAAAATGTACAATCATACCAATCAAGATCATGATTAACCCACAGTACAAAATGGATCTACTCAAACATCATAGGATAATGTAGCGATCCGACCTCAGGCGGTCAAATCTCTGTGTTCAGTGCCATGCCTGGATCGGTAATGCTGACACACACAGTACTCGAAGGATTTATAGCAGAGTGGCAATCACACACTTATTACATCAAATGTCTCAAAAGAGAACTTATTACAATAAATATGGCTTAAGGCCATATAAAATAAGATAACAGCGAAAGGCTTGGAAGATAAAGTGAGTCCATCAACTCCAACGGCATAGCTGAGTGCATGACAAACGACCTAGCGCACCTTACTCTTCGTCTGAAAAGTCTACAACATGATATGTTGCATCCCGAAATGGGTCAGCACATGGAATATGCTGGCAATGTAACACAGTAGAGAAATGAACAGATAAATGCTATCACTACATGCATATATGGCTGGTGGAGGCTCTATGGTTATATTGTTTTGCGAAAAGCCAATTTTTTCCTACAACAAAGGAATGAATTTTATTTAAGTATCATGGTGGTTGAAACATTGAGAAGGTTCCTCCAACTCAATCCCAATTAGAAAGTAATTAGCAACCCAACAAATTTAACTTAGGGTGATGAGATCAAATCAATAATTCAAGTACCAGATACTCAAGATGTCCATAACCGGGGACACGGCTAACCATGATTAGTTTATACACTCTGCAGAGGATGCGCACTTTTCCCCACAAGACTCGATCTCCTCCATTGGATTTCTCGCACTACATGGTGTTTGAGAAATGGATGACCGAGACACGATCTTTCAGAAGCATTAACTCTAACCAAGGGTAGACAGTACCAACCTACATCCCCTAGATCTGCTAGCCTACCACTGGAAGAGGTCATGCAACATACTCAACTGTGCTAGAGCCCATAATAGCTTGTGGCTGCACATGGAATTTTTCTAGCATGAATAATCTTATGATCCCTTTGAGCCTGGGTGGCGAACCGTAGGATGATCACACGGGTACTCCGGGATATCCTAGGACAACACTGGATTCTCCAGGTGCCCGCAACCAATCCACCCAGATGTGTATTTAAGTAGCCACCTTAAGTTAACCATTAATTAACATCTCACATCTATCATGGATACACTCAAACACAATCCACGTCTACGAGCATAGCATGGCAATAAGCATAACGTAGAAGTAACTCCCAAGGGTTTGATAATAAAACAGGTAATAGGTTCTACCTCATCATCTACTTCCCAATACCCACAAGTTAATCACATCCTAATCATGCAATGTTTGAGGATTGTAACTAATGCACAAAAACTGGGTATGAAAGGACTATGATCAATGTGTTACTTGCCTTGCTGACGATCCGCAAACCCTAGAGACTCGTAGTAGCACGCTTCGCACTCCGGGAATTCTATCGCAAACAAACAATAGCATACATAAGCAATCAAGCTAAGATGTGCGGGTAAAACTCAAATAAGAAGATCGAATCTGAAAAATCAACTAAAGAGATTCGATCTGCAAAAAGAATCAATTGAATCGGAGCTACGGAACTGAAACTACGGTCAAAAGAACTTCAAATTCAAATCTGCTTGAAACCAAGTTTTAAATTGTCAAAACCTTGTTCAAGTTAATTAAACAGAAAGAGGGTTTCGAGACGAAGATTTTGGCGTTGGTTTCACCGGATTTGGACAAATGCTTAAAAACTTATGAGGGTTTGAAGATCAGGGGCTAATCTGCGATAAAAATAATCGTGGATAGGTCCCTGGCCGAAAATAAAAGAAAAAGAAAAAGATAAACGAACGAACGTTCACTAACAGAACCAATCTAACGAAAACCTTTCACTAACAGATCTAAAGGAACGAACATTTGTTAAATAAATAAACTGACGAAAAACCGATCTAATAAAATAAACCACGAAACTAAAAAAAGGGTTACACTAAAAAAATGACCGGTCAACGGCGGTCAATGGCGGCAACCGGTGGCGGGACCCGGCGGTGGGCGGTGGCGGCAGCGGCGACGGCGGCCACTAGGGTTTGGGGCGGGGCGCGGGACGGCTTGGTGGGCTGGGGGCGGCCTCTCCTCGCCTTATAAAGGCCCGGGCGGCAGTGTCCTGTTCGGACACGACCCGTTAAGGCGGTTCGCGTTTTTTTAAACAGATTTTGCCCGAAATATCGTAATAAATAAAATAAAAATCTAAAAATGCCAAAACAAATTTTCACCGTCTAAGTAAAATATTTAGAACATGATGAACATTTTCCTGGCCTAAAATGCAATTTTAAAAATATGCATATTTTTTTCTAATTCAAATAAAATTGCAATAAAATCCAAATAAAACTATTTATTTTATTTTAATATTTTTCCTCCAATATTTCTTTTCTTTTGTAGAAGTCGTATTATCTCCTCTCGTATATTTTAATATGAAATATTTTTCAGAGAGAAAAATAATTAAAATCAAAATGATCCCCGTTTCAATATTTGAGAAAATTCAAATATGAAAATCGTGAAATCCCCAACTCTCTCCATGGGTCCTTGAGTGGCTTAGGATTTTTAGGATCACAACTGAAATGCAAATAAAATATGATATGCATTGATGACCTATGTATAACATTCCCAATCGAAAATTTGGGATGTTACAGATAACCATAGATCATTGGGAAATAGTATATGGAGTTGAGCACCATGTTTAAGTAGGGATTAAAGCGGGGGAAAAGGTGTTACACCGCTGCATAGAGGGGATGAAAGTTGGTGATGACGGTAGCAAGATTGTTGATGTAGATCACCATCGCGATCCTAGCCCCGACGGCACTCTGGCGCCACCGGGAGAGAGGGGGAGAGAGCCCCCTCCTTCTTCTTCCTTGGCCTCCGCCCTAGATTGGAGGAGAGTTCCCCCTCTGGTCCAGCCCCTCCGAGATTGGATCTCCCTCTCTGTTCTCTTCTATTTCGCATCCCCTAGATCTGGCCGAAAACCGTTTCTTATATTCCCGAAGATCCGTAACTCTGATTGCGCTGAGATTTTAACACGGTTGTTTTCCGGATATAAGCTTCCTTGCGCCTGAAGTAGAGGTCCAACCGACGTATGAGGTGAGCATAACCCACCACGGCACGCCTGGCTCCTCTGGCGCACCCTGGTGGGTTGTGCCCACCACGGGCCTCCGTTTGCGGTGATTCCAACTCCCAAAAATCACATATATTCCAAAATAATTCTCCGTGAAATTTTATTGCATTTGGACTTCGTTTGATATGGATACTCCGTGATACAAAAAACATGCGTAAAAATGTGAACTAGCACCGGAGCAATCGGATCAATAGGTTAGTCCAATAAATCATATAAAAGTTGCCAAAAGTATGTGAAAGTGATATAATATTGGCATGAAGCAATCAAAAATTATAGATCTGACGGAGACGTATCAGCATCCCTAAGCTTAATTGATGCTCGCCCCTCGAAAGGTGTAAATGATAAAAAAGATAATTTTTGATGTGGAATGCTACCTAGCATAAACTTGATCACATATCTAATCATGGAATGAATATTGAGACATAAGTGATTCAAAGCAATAGTCTATAATTTGACATAAAGACATCAATACTCAAGCATCCACACAAATAATCATGTCTTTCAAAATATCAACGCTAAAGAAAGTTATCCCTACAAAATCATATAGTCTTGTCATGCTTTGTCTTATTAACACAAAGTATTTATCATGCACAACCCAGATGACAAGCCAAGCAATTGGTTCATACTTTTTAACATGCTTCAGCTTTTTCAACCCTCACGCAATACATGAGCGCAAGCCATGGATATAGCACTATGGGTGGAATAGAGTATAATGATAGGGGTAAATATAAAGAAGACAAAAAAGTAGAAATTCTCACATCGACATGGCTAACCAAAGGGCTATGGAGATGCCCATCAATTGATATCAATGCGAGGAGTAGGGATTGCCAGGCAACGAATGCACTAAGAGCTATAATTGTATGAAAGCTCAATATGAAAACTAAGTGGGTGTGCACCTAATCCTATAATAAAAAATTCCCACTAGTATATGAAAGTGACAACATAGGAGACTCTACATATGAAAAACATGGTGCTACTTTGAAGCACAAGTGTGGTAAAGGATACTTCTCTCTTTGTTTATTTTTTCTTTTTCTTTTTTTCTTTCTTTCTTTTTCTTTCTTTCTTTCTTTCTTTTTTCTTTTTCTTTTTCTCTCATTGTCCGGAGTGGAATCATAGTCTCCATCATCCTTTCCTCACTAGGGAACTGCTCTAAAAATGAATAATGATGATCATCACACTTCTATTTGCTTATAACTCAAATGAAATAAAAATTACAACTCGATACCTATAACAAAGTATCACTATATGAATGCCTCTGGCATGTACCAGGTTGTGCAATGATCTAGCATAACATGTATGAAAAATGATGAACGGTGGCTGAGCCACAACTACTATGTCAGCTATATGTTCATGCAAAGCAATATGACAATGAATGCTCAAGTCATCAAAACGGAAGCGATGGAAGTTGCATGGCAATATATCTCGGAATGGCCATGGAAAAGCCATAATATGTAGGTATGGTGGCTGTTTTGAGAAAGATATAATAAGGCTTATGTGTGATAGAAAGTATCATATCACGGGGTTTGGATGCACCTGCAAAGTTTGCACCGACTCTCGATGTGAGAAAGGGCAATGCACGGTACCGTAGAGGCTAGCAAATTGCGGAAAGGTAAGAGTGCGGATAATCCATGGACTCACATTAGTCATAAAGAACTCATATACTTATTGCAAAAGTTTATAAGCCCTCGAAGCAAAGTAATACTACGCATGCCCCTAGGGGGATAGATTGGTAGGAAAACACCATCGCTCGTCCCCGACCGCCACTCATAAGGAAGACAATCAATAATAAATCATGCTCCAACATCATAGCATAACGAGAGACTATACGTGCATGCTTGGGGAATCACAAACCTTAACACCAACATTCTTACTAACCACAACCATTTACTAGTACCTCTCCCACATATTATCATCACTATATCGCAAAACTATTGCAACGAATCAAACATATCATATTCAGTGATCCATAAGTTTTATGTAGGATTTTATGACTAACCATGCAATTGACCAATTACTTTTGACTCTCTAGATACATATAAGTGAAGAATGAGAGTTTAACTCTTTCTACAAAAGACCATGCTCTAATAAATATAAGTGAAGCAAAAGAGCATTCTTCAAACAACGGTTTTCTATGTGAAGAGAAACGTGCAATCCAAACTTCAAATGATATAAGTGAAGCACATGAAGCATTCTATAAAGCCATACTCAAAAGATATAAG
This sequence comes from Aegilops bicornis, assembly GCA_021605145.1. Taxonomy (NCBI): domain Eukaryota; kingdom Viridiplantae; phylum Streptophyta; class Magnoliopsida; order Poales; family Poaceae; genus Aegilops; species Aegilops bicornis. Next base: position 327,103,402 of record CM038674.1, on the reverse strand, counting down.
TGAAGTGCAATGAGCATTCTCTAAATCAACCATGGACTATCTCATACCATCATGGTGCATAAAAGAAAAAGGGAAAAACTAAATGCAAAAGATGTTCCAAGATTTGCACATGTCACGCGAACGAGGAAACTTACCGATACTTGTTGAAGAAAGATGGGATGCCTACCGGGGCATCCCAAGCCTAGACGCTTGAGTATCCTTGAATATTTACTTGGGGTGCCTTGGGCATCCCCAAGCTTGAGCTCTTGCCTCTCCTCCTTCTCCTCATATCGAGACCTCCTCGATCTTTGATCACTTCATCCATACAAAACTCAAGAGAAAGTTCGGTAAGATCCGTTCGTATAATAAAGCAAATCACTACTCTAAGTAATGTTGCAAACCAAATTTTTTTTTTGAATTTTACCTACTGTAATATAACTTTTTCATGGCTTAATCCACTAATAGAATCAATAGTTTCATCAAAACAAACAAAACAATGCATCAAAAGCAGAATCTGTCTTAAACAGGACAGTCTGTAGTAAGTTGAACATTCACCATACCTATAGTACTCTAAAAATTCTGAAACAAATAGAAAAATATATAATTTGTATATAAAGACATTGCAAAAAGTTTCAGAACCGTTTGACGTTCCAGTAAAAAATGTAAAATTGTGCACTATAGCCAAAGTTTATGTTTTGCACCGCACAAACCAACAAGCAATGTAAACATCCTAAAGGCAAACCTTGGCACATTATTTTTATAATACAATGGAATTGTATAAGGGGATAATTGTTGAAAAGTTTCTGTAATTAAGATTCACAAAGTTCCCATGGGCATGAACAAAGTTCAAGGCTATCTCCCGCTTCCACGGTGCTCATCCTTCTCACTTTCACTTTTCTTTTTGTGAAGTTTTAAGTTCCCCTCTATATTTTTTTTGTTTTTAAACTTTATAAAAGCACTCAACAAAAATAAATGACTCTCTAAAACTTACGGGTTGTCTCCCTGGCAGCGATTTCTTTAAAGCCATTAAGCTAGGCATAAAGTGCTCAGGTAATGGATCCACCCGGATCCCAAGGTATATCAAAGCCAATTTGAATCAACAATAATTTAGCATTTAGTAGTGAGAACAAAGCAACATATATCAAGCAATGACAAAGTCTAACTCTCTTCCTATGCATCGGCATGGCATACAAGAACAATTCATGCACATCAAGTAAAGGCCAATACATAGCATAAGCAGTTTCTTGCAATTTTGTTGTGTTGGAAACATAGAGAGGTGGAGATATAGTTCCTCTCTCATAATAATTGCAAGTAGGAGCAGCAAGCACATGCATATTATATTCATCAAAATCATCATGTGCAGTGGTAAAAGGCAACCCATCAATATAATCCTTAACAAGAGCAAACTTCTCCGATATAGTGTAGTTGGGAGAATTCAAAAAGATAATAGGACTATCATGTGTGGGTGCAATAGCAACAATTTCATTGTTAACATAGGGAACTATAGCAAGTTCATCTCCATAAGCATCATTAATATTGGCATCGTGGCCACAAGCATAGCAAGCATCATCAAAAAGGGATATTTCAAACGAATCAATGGGATCATAGCAATTATCATGGCAATCATCCTTCGGTAAGCATGAAGGGAAATTAAATAATGGATGAGTTGAAGAGTTACTCTAATTAGAAGGTGGGCATGGGTAGCTAATCCAATCTTCCTCCTTTTCTTCTTTGCTCTCCTCATCATATTTTTCATCCAATGAGCTCACAGTTTCATCAATTTCTTCTTCCATAGACTCCTGCAAAATCTTGGACAGCATAGACTTTCTCAATAAATTCATCAATCTCGGAGTTGTATTTATAATTATCATAGAAATATTTAAGGATGGCAAAATTTTCAGGTCTATAAACATCATCATCAAAAGCTTCATATTTTTCAAACAATGGTTCAATTTCATAAGCACCCTTAAAAGCAACAAATTCTTCTATTCGTTCCACACCATAGTAATCATATCTACCATTAGCATAAGAAGCTAAGGTTTCATTATCATTAAATTCACATGAAAAGGGAAGATGTGGAACATTCATCCCAGAGCAACAAGTATAATCATATCTCTGGCATAAATCCCAAGCATACCAATGCAACATATGAATTTGATCCCATAACAATTTCCCTTTATGAGTCAAGCGATAATCCCTAAAGTATTCACGTGATCCAACGTTACTCCCATTATATAGTTGAATGGGGTTTTCTCAGGATTATCAAAGTAGTGCATAATATTTTTCACATAACGAGCATCGAGGGTTTTAGGAGGTTCCCCATCTCCATGAGTAGCAAGTACAAATAATTTTTTGGTGTTTCATGTTCCATGTCCACAACTAAAGAAAGATAAAAACTTAGAACAGGAAATAAAAACTACTTAGTGATAAAGCAAACAAGCAAACACAAGAATATTCACCCCACGCTATTGCTCAAGAACGGGCGCCGTAAAAAGGTCTTGATAACCCACAAGTATAGGGAATCAATTGTAGCCTCTTCCGATAAGTAAGAGTGTTGAACCCAACGAGGAGCTAAAGGTAGAACAAATATTCCCTCAAGTTCTATCAACCACTCATACAACTCTACGCGCACTTGATGTTTGCTTTACCAGAAACAAGTATGGAACTATTTTACAAGGATAAAACTACGAGTACTTTGCGAGAATAAAACTACGAATAAATTGCAAGGTAATAAAAGTGGATAGCTTTTGTAAACAAGAAAGTTATTTGCCCCTAGGCAATCGATAACAAGTACCGGTAATCATTCTTGTAATTTTATACGAGGGAGAGGCATGAGCTAACATACTTTCTCTACTTGGATCATATGCACTTATGATTGGACCCCTAGCAAGCATTCACAACTACTAAAGATCATTAAGGTCGTGAAACTCAACCATAGCATTAAGTATAAAGTCCTCTTTACTCCCATACGTCATACCCTAGTTACTCGGGTTTAAGTTTCTGTCACTCTCGCAACCCACCGTAAGCGAACCATGAACATATTGCAACACCCTACAGCGGGGGCCCCTCATGTTTACGCGAGACGGAGGGCACCATAGGATAGCACCATAAATATAATATACAATCATACCAACCAAGATTACGATTAACCCACAGGACAAAACAGATCTACTCAAACATCATAGGATAACCATAGATCATTGGGAAATAATATATGGAGTTGAGCACCATGTTTAAGTAGAGATTACAGCAAGCGGAAGAGGTGTTACACTGCTGCATAGAGGGGGAGAAAGTTGGTGATGACGATAGCAAGATTGTTGATGTAGATCGTCGTCACGATCCTAGCCCCGGCGACACTCTGGCGCCACTGGGAGAGAGGGGGAGAGAGCCCCCCTCCTTCTTCTTCTTCCTTGGCCTCCCCCATTGATGGGAGGAGAGTTCCCCCTCTGGTCCATGGCCTCCATGGCCATGGAGGGGCGGGAGCCCCTCCGAGATTGGATCTCCCTCTCTGTTCTCTTTTGTTTGGCATCCCCCAGATCTGGCCGAATACCGTTCTTATATTCCCGGAGATCCGTAACTCCGATTGCGCTAAGATCTTAACACGATTTTTTTCCGGATATAAGCTTCCTTGCGCCCGAAGTAGAGGTCCAACAGACGTACTAGGTGAGCACAACCCACCACGGCACACCTGGCTCCTCTAGCGCGCCCTGGTGTGTTGTGCCCACCACGGGCCTCCGTTTGCGATGATTCCAGCTCCCAAAAATCACATATATTCCAAAATAATTATCCGTGAAATTTTATTGCGACTTCGTTTGATATGGATACTCCGCGATACAAAAAATATGCAGAAAACAGGAACTGGCACTGGGCACTGGAACAATACGTTAGTCCAATTAATCATATAAAAAGTTGCCAAAAGTATGTGAAAGTAATATAATATTGGCATGAAACAACCAAAAACTATAGATACGACGGAGACGTATCAGTCTCCAACGTATCGATAAATTTTTATTGTTCCATGCTGTTTTATTATCAATCTTGGATGTTTTATAATCATTTTATAGTCATTTTATATCATTTTTTGGTACTAACCTATTGACATAGTGCCAAGTGCCAGTTGTTGTTTTTTCCATGTTTTTACATCGCAGAAAAAATAATACCAGACATAGTCCAAATGCCACGAAACTCCAGGATGATTTTTTATGAACCAGAAGGAAGATGTTGGGCCCTGGTTGCACCTGGGGGAGTCCCGAGGAGGGGACAACCCACTAGGGCGCGCCCTGGTGGGTTGTGCCCACCTCGGGTGCCCCCGGACTGCCTCTTTGCTCTATAAATACCCCAATATTCTAGAAACCCTAGGGGAGTCGACGAAATATTCATCCAGCTGCCGTAGAGTCTAGAACCACCAGATCCAATCTAGACACCGTCTCAGATGGGGTTCACCACCTCCATTGGTGCCTCTCCGATGATGCATGAGTAGTTCTTTGTAGACCTTCGGGTCCGTAGTTAGTAGCTAGATGGCTTTCTCTCTCTCGCTGAATTCTCAATACAATGGTCTCTTGGATATCCATATGATGTAACTCTTTTTGCGGTGTGTTTGTTGGGATCTGATGAACTTTGAGTTTATGATCAGTCATATCTTTTCATATCCATGAAAGTTATTTGAGTTTCTTTGATCTCTTATATGCATGATCTCTTATAGCCTCGTATTTCTTCTCCGACATTTGGGTTTTGTTTGGCCAACTTGATCTATTTATCTTGCAATGGGAAGAGGTGCCCGGCAGTGGGTTCAATCTTACGGTGCTTGACCTCGGTGACAGAAAGCGAACCGACACGTATGTATCGTTGCTACTAAGGATAAAAAGATGGGATCTATATCTACACAATAGATAAATGGATCTTGTCTACATCATGTCATTGTTCTTATTGCATTACTCCATTTTTCCATGAACTTAATACACTAGATGCATCTTTGGATAGCGATCGATGTGTGGAGTAATAGTAGTAGATGCAAAAGGTGAGTCGGTCTACTAATCTTGGACGTGATGCCTATGTAATGATCATTGCCTGGATATTGTCATAATTATTTGAGGTTCTATCAATTGCCCAACAGCAATTTGTTTACCCACCGTTTGCTATGTTTCTCGAGAGAAGCCACTAGTGAAACCTACGGCCCCCGGGTCTTCTTTCTCATATATTTGCTTGCGATCTACTTTTCCTTTGCATTTTTATTCAGATCTATTAAACCAAAATTACAAAAATACTTTGTTGCACTTTATTTTATTTGCGCGCTATTATTCAATCTACTAAAAATTTCTAGAATCGTTACCCGAAAGGGATTGACAACCCCTTTAACACGTGGGGTTGCGAGATGTTGTTATTTGTGTGCAGGTGTTGTTTATGTTGTGTTGCTTGGTTCTCCTACTAGTTCGATAACCTTGGTTTCTTCACTGAGGGAAATACCTACCGTCGCTGTGCTACATCATCCCTTCCTCTTTGGGGAAATACCAACGTAGTCCTAGCATACAGGAGCTTTTCTGGCACTATAGTCAGAGAGCAATCAGTTTACAAGGAGCTGAAGGCACCTCTGTACCAGCACCCTTACTATTTTTCCTGCTACTAACTTACATGCCTCTTTTACCTGTCCTATTAGGTAGGTTAACAACGTATGCTCCAATTCCCCTGCTTCTATTGCTCTTGATGGGTTTAGTGCTTCTCCACCCAAAACTCCTGATCATCTGGAGGATGTTCAAGATGAGGATGAACTATGGACCATGGTCCATAATTACAAATGGGGCAAGCACCCCATGAAAAAGCATTTCCCATGAATTACCCTTTCTGGAATGTTAGGGGCATAGATGCTCCTGGTAGGAAGCATAATATCAGTGACTAGATTAGTAAGACCAAACCTTCTATCTCAGGCTTTCAAGAAACCAAAAAAAACTATCTTTGATACCTTTTTGAAATCTTTGACTGGTAGTAGAATTTTCTTCTGGTCCTTACTCCATGCTAAAGGCTCTACTGGAGGCATCCTGATGGGGGTTGATGAGGAAATTTTGAAGCTCTCAGCTGGCAGATTGGGACCTTCTCTGTTTCCTGCCATGTCAAAGCTAAGACTTTAGGGGTCAACTTAATTTAGAGTGGTCACTGTCTATGGCTCCTCTAATGAGGAACATAAGGATAGTTTCATGTCTGAATTGCATAGTATGTTTGTGGATTGTGAAACACATACCCTTATTCATGGGTACTTCAACATGGTTAGGTATAATATAGATAAGAGTAATGGTAGAGTGGACAATAAATGGTGTGACAAATTTAATGCTTGGATTGAGATTTGGAGCCTTTTAGAAATCAAATTAGGGAATAAGCAGTTTACATGGGCCAGCAACCAAGCATACTTGATCATGTCTACCATTGACATGGTCTTTTATTGTACCGATGTTGATAGGCTTTTTCCTTTAGCCTCCATTCAAGCTTTGCCTAGACTAGGTAGTGACCACACCCCCATCCTTTGGGATTTTGGGATTGGCTGTTGGGTTCTACCGTAGGGTGCGTCGACTGCAAATTAAAATTTTCCTACGCTCAGAACAACCAGGAACATGCTACAGGAGATGGATCACAGTTCGTTACCACTAGACACGCAGTGCCGTGCAGTGGAAGAAGAGTTGGGGCAGCACGCCCGCGTGGTTTATCTCCCCCTCGTCAGATCTCCCTCGAACAGCCGGTCGTCGGATCCCTCATACAGGTTCACCGAAGTGGCTCAAGTGCACCGCCTCTAACGGTATCTGCGCGTGCAGGAGGAACATCGTGCGGCGGACTGCTAGGTCCGATCACACAACCGACGTTGAGTAGAGGTGTCTGTTCACAACACATGCAAACCCTAGTGACAGCGCGAAGTGATCAATCGCATGAGTGTGCCGCACCCCACTTTATAAAGGCGTCCGTCGCGGGCTCAACAGTTGGGCCTCGCACGGACCCTAAAGCCCATAATTCTACTCGGCCACAATCCGAATACAGCTCGAATCACATCCGACCGGTGTCCCCGGATCCGACCTCATAGGTTCCTTCCCTTAAGCGCGTGACCCCTTAGGTTCAAGCCGGCTTGGTCGCAGTTTGGATCACCTCCGAACTACACGGTTGGTAGCGGCCCTTAGCAAGGCATGCCGAACACCAAGCAGACTATGAAGCTGGTTAGGCCAACCTGTACATCATACTTCTATTCCTTTTGCCACACGATATATGTTGTCGGGCTCAAGGCGAGTCTATCATCCTTGTGCCAGCCTGACCTCTTTCTCGTTCCAGTGATGCCGACCATAAACCGGATTATCTCGTAATCCTTGTCACATGGCCATGCTTATCCCAGTCGGATCACATGAGGGGCCCAGAGTACATCTCTCCTGATCGGAGGGGCAAATCCCATCTTGCTCGACCATGTCTCGTAGCATGGGTCTGGACAAGCCCGAAACCTACCTTTGTAACTACCCAGTCACGGAGTAGCGTTTGGTCGGCCCAAAGCAAGTCTGTCACCATCCCGAGTACATGTGCCCATTTCGTGTCTTAGAACATAGAACGTATGTTGTACTAGAGACTCACAGATGACATAACGATGTGTCTCATAGTTGGGTCTGTCCGACTCGGACCTTATCTCGACTCGGATCCGACTATGTCAAATCCGACTAGATCCTTCCAAGTCCATATTATCCGGTTAGCATCCAATGATCCATGGCTACTGAGACCAAACCATCGACCGTGGCATATGCTAGTCTGGTTGGCTGCGCATCCACACAGCCCTTTCGACAAGGGACCTTCTAGGACAATCGTCATACAATGTATAGTCCCACAAACAAGTCACGTACTTGCTGATACACATCATTGATAATATCCAAGGACTATCTTTATTCATAAACACATAGGAAATATCATCATACATGATTGCCTCTAGGGAATATCTCCAATAGTCTCCCACTTGCACTAGAGTCAATCGAATAGACATCGAATGCCCATAGCTCTAACGTGCCCCTCATGCTTGGGGTGTGGAAGCTGCTTAGTCAACAGATCTGCAACATTTGCATCCGTGTGAATCTGCATAACTCTACATCACCATTCTTTACGATCTTTTGTATCAGGTGATATTTTCGATCTATGTGTCTAACCTTGTGGTGATTCCTCGGCTCCTTGGCTTGTGCGATGGCGCCAGAATTATCACAATAAAGGTCCGACAGTTTTACCGAGGCTGGGAAAATGCCAAGATCATCCAAAAAGTTTCGGATCCAAACACCTTCCTTTGCAGCTTCACAAGCCGCAATGTATTCGCATATACGTGGTAGAATCAGCCACCGTATCTTGCTTGGAACTCATCCAGCTCACTGCTCCTCTGCTGATGACGTACACGAATCCGGACTGTGATCGACAATCATCTCTGTCAGTTTGGAAACTAGCACCGGCATAAACCCTTAAAACGAGCTCTTCCTCACCTCCATAAACTTGGAACATCTCTTTAGTCCTTTTCAGGTACTTCAAAATAGTCTTTATCGCTGCCCAGTGACTCTCACCGGGATTAGCCTGGTATCTGCTTGTTAGGCTTATTGCAAAAGCAACATCAGGCCTTGTACATATCATGGCATACATGATGGATCCGATTGGCGAGGCATTCGGAATCCTACTCATCCTGCTTCGCTCATCAGATGTCGAAGGACCTGAGTCTCGCTTAGCCTTATACCATGTGAGAGTGGTAAGAACCCTTTCTTTGCCTAACTCATGTTGAACCGCTTCAACACTTTATCTATGTACATGCTCTGGCTTAAGCCGAGCAGCCTCCTCGATCTATCTCTATAGGTCTTAATGCCTAAAATATACACTGCCTCACCAAGGTCCTTCATCAAAAACTTGCCATTCAATGACTCCTTGACCAAGTTCAGCATCGAAACATCGTTCCTGATCAACAATATGTCATCCACATACAAGAACAAAAACACTATCAAGCTCCCACTTAACTTCTTGTATAAACAAGTGTCCTCTTCGCTTTTGATGAAACCAAGACCAGTGACGACCTCATCAAAACGAATATTCCAGCTCCGAGATGCTTGCATCAACCCATAAATGGATCTCTTGAGCTTGCATACCTTACTAGTGCTAGTCGGATCGACAAAACCCTCGGGTTGTATCATATACACGTCCTCGGTTAAATTTCCGTGAAGGAAAGCCGTCTTGACATCCATTTGACATATCTCGTAATCAAAATATGTAGCTATAGCTAGTACGATCCTTACCGACTTCAGCATCGCTATCGGCGAGTAAGTCTCGTCGTAGTCAATTCCTTGAACATGTCCATAACCCTTAGCGACAAGCCGAGCTTTGTGGATCTGAACATTTCCATCCACATCAGTTTTCTTCTTAAAGACCCATTTGCAACCAATGGCTGTTACGCCAGGCGGCGGATCAACCAAGTCCCAAACTTGATTCTCATCCATGGACTTTAACTCGGATCTCATGGCCTCCAGCCATGCCTCGGAATCTGGGCTCACCATCGCTTCTGCATACGTGGCCGGTTCGTCGCTTTCTAGCAACAATACATCATGCACATTGCGCAATCTTTCCAACCTCCATGGTTCCGGTGCCGCTTCCACTACGGGTTCCCTGACTGACTCTGGTATGATCCCATCACCAGCCGAGCCGTCCCCGAGTGGTCCTCGAATTTCTTTGAGTCGGACTGTCCTCCCACTGGCCTCCCGACTGAGAAACTCTTTCTCAAGGAAAACCCCGTTCTGAGCAACAAACACTTTGTTCTCTTCCCGGTTGTAGAAGCTATATCCCAAGGTTTCCCTCGAATATCCTGCAAATATGCATTTATCCCACTTGGGTGTAAGCTTGTCTGACATAAGTCGCTTGACAAATGCTTCACAACCCCAAATCTTTAGAAAAGACAAACTGGGAGTCTTCCCAGTCCACATCTCATGTGGTGTCTTATCTACGGATTTTGATGGTACCACATTACGTGTGAAAGCTGCTGTTTCTAGAGTGTATCCCCAGAATGACAAGGGTAAATCTGATTTGCTCATCATAGACCGGACCATGTCCAACAAGGTCCTATTCCTACGTTTCGACACGCCCGTTGCTGTATGGCGTGCAGGAGGTGTGAGCTGAGGTACTATACCTCGGCTTTTCAGATGATCATCAAACTCCTGGCTCATGTACTCGCCTCCACGATCAGATCGTAGAAGCTTTATGGTCTTGCGGAGCTTATTCTCAACCTCATTCTGAAACTCTTTGAACTTTTCAAAAGTTTCCGACTTGTGCCTCATCAAATAGATATATCCGTATCTACTCAAGTCGTCGGTAAAAGTTACGAAGTACTGATAGCCACCTCTAGCAGTTGTGCTCATTGGACCACACACATCACTGTGTATAAGCTCCAATAGCTCAGACACCCTCTCGCAACTCTTTGCAAAAGGAGACTTAGTAATCTTGTCGGGCAAGCATGATTCACATGTCTCGAATGACCCGAAGTCGGACGAAGTTAGGAGCCCATAATCATGGAGCTTCTTCATGCGTTTCAGACTAATGTGTCCAAGTCGGCAATGCCAGAAGTATGTTGGATTTATCTCATTAGGATTATGCCTCTTGACATTCACGTTATAGACCGGTTCCTGTTCTAGATTCAATATAAATAGCCCATCAACAATGGGTGCATAGCCGTGGAACATACCATTCAAATAAAACGAACAACCATTGTCCTTTAAATTGAATTCATAACCTTGACTCATCAAACATGAGGTAGAAACAATGTTCCGACTAAGTGTAGGAATGTAATAACAATTATTCAATTCCAAAATAAAATCCAGAAGGAAGCTGAGCTGCATCGTGCCGACCTCAACGCAGCAACTCTTGCTTTGTTGCCGATCCTGATGTCAATCTCCCCTTGTGCCACACGCCTAGTTCTTACGAGCCCCTGCATAGAGTTGCAAATATGAACAATCGATCCGGTATCAAATACCCAAGAGCTACTAGGTATGTCAGCAAGGTAAATGTCTATAACATATGCGACAAGTGTACCTTTGCCTAAAGAAGCATTTCCGGCCTTCTTGCCATGCTCTGCAAGCCACTTGCTATAGTTCCTCTTCCAAAGGACCGGTTTCCTTGCGGTGATAGCAAATGGTCTTTGAGTCCGTCCGGACTTGGTAGCAATGAGGAGGTTACTATCTCCGTGCCCTTTGCCTTAGCCTTTTTCTTGGACTAACTCTTCTTGAACTTAGCCGATTTCTGCACCATCAACACTTGATGCGTGCCTTTCTTAATCTCTTGCTCTGTCATCTTAAGCATCCCATGCAATTCAGTGAGCTTCTTATCCATGCCATGCATATGATAGTTCGAGATGAACGTCCCATAGCTGGGCGGAAGAGAACCCAGAACTGCACTAGTAGCCAGCTCATCCAAGAGCGGGTAGCCCAACCGATCCAAAGCTTGCACATATCCGATCATCTTGATCACATGTGGGCTCAGTGGATCACCTTCCTTCAGCTTGCAATCCATCAAGGATCGCCAGATGTTGAACCTTTTGGTCCTAGCCTGTTGTCGGTGTCAAAACCGGCGGATCTCAAGTAGGGGGTGATGACCCACAAGTAGTCCTTTCGATAAGTAAGAGTGTAGAACCCAACTAGGAGCAGAAGGAAATGATAAGCGGTTTTCAGCAAGGTATTCTCTGCAAGCACTGAAATTATCGGTAACAGATAGTTTTGTGATAAGGTAATTTGTAGCAGGTAACAAGTAATGAAAGTAAATAAGGTGCAGCAAGATGGCCCAATCCTTTTTGTAGCAAAGGACAAGCCTGGACAAACTCTTATATGAAGGAAACGCTCCCGAGGACACATGGGAATTATCGTCAAGCTAGTTTTCATCACGCTCATATGATTTGCGTTCGTTACTTTGATAATTTGGTATGTGTGTGGACCGGTGCTTGGGTGCTGCCCTTTCTTGGACAAGCATCCCACTTATGATTAACCCCTATTGCAAGCATCCGCAACTACAAAATAAGTATTAAGGTAAACCTAACCATAGCATGAAACATATGGATCCAAATCAGCCCCTAATGAAGCAACTCATAAACTAGGGTTTAAGCTTCTGTCACTCTAGCAACCCATCATCTACTTATTACTTCCCAATGCCTTCCCCTAGGCCCAAAAAATGGTGAGGTGTCATGTAGTCGATGTTCACATAACATCACTAGAGGAAAGACAACATACATCTCATCAAAATATCGAATGAATACAAAATTCACATGACTACTTATAGCAAGACTTCTCCCATGTCCTCAGGAACAAACGTAACTACTCACAAATCATATTCATGTTCATAATAAGAGGGGTATTAATATGCATAATGGATCTGAACATATGATCTTCCACCAAATAAACCAACTAGCATCAGCTACAAGGAGTAATCAACACTACTAGCAACCCACAGGTACCAATCTGAGGCTTTGGGACAAAGATTGGATACAAAAGATGAACTAGGGATTGAGAGGAGATGGTGCTGCTGAAGATGTTGATGGAGATTGACCCCCTCCCGATGATACGATCATTGATGATGACGATGGTGATGATTTCCCCCTCCTAGAGGGATGTTTCCCCGACAGAACAGCTCCGCCGGAGCCCTAGATTGGTTCCGCCAAGGTTCCGTCAAGGTTCCGCCTCGTGGCGGCGGAGTTTCTTCCTGAAAGCTTGCTTATGATTTTTTTTCTCGGACGAAAGACCTCATATAGTAGAAGATGGGCACCAGAGGCCTGCCAGGGGGACCATGAGGCAGGGGGGTGCACCCAGGGGGTAGGGCGCGCCCCCACCCTCGTGGCCAGGGTGTGGGCCCCCTCTGGTGGATTCTTTCGCCAGTATTTTTTATTAATTCCAAAAATAACTTTCGTGAAGTTTCAGGACTTTTGGAGCTGTGCATGTTGGATGTGGGGTTCCGGCAAACCCTTAAGGTTCGAACACTGGGGTGTGCGCGAAGTCCTTCCCTCCTACCGATCTACGCTCTGGCTCGCTAAGATCTCTTGGACGAACTCGACGAACTCGCAACACAGGAAGACATGAGGTTTATACTGGTTCGGGCCACCGTGGTGGTGTAATACCCTACTCCAGTGTGGTGGTGGTGGATTGCCTCTTGGGCTGATGATGAACAGTACAAGGGAAGAACAGCCTCCTCAGGTTGAGGTGTTATTGTGCTTGTGTGGTTGAGGATGATCTTAACCAGGTCGAGATCAGTTGCCTCCTACTGTGGTGGCTAGTCCTATTAATAGAGGCCCTGGTCCTCTTCCCAAATATCGAGCGGGAAGGGAGCCAACAACGGCGGGCAAATTTGAAGGGGGACAGTTAGTACAAGCTATCCTGACAAAAGCGGTCTTCACCTGCGAAAAGCTCTGGGTTGACACCGTCTTGGGCTCCACGATGACCTCCACCTTGCCGTCCTCCTGGTCTTGGTCTCGTTGCACCAATATGGCAACCTTTGCCTGATGCCTCGGTACTCTTCGCCTGCGCTGGCCTCCTTAGCACCAAAGAGGAAATAAGGATGCTGCATCTTGGGCGCTCACTGCACCCGCCTTTGGTCCCGTTAAATCATGGCTCACGTCATGGGAACCTCGTGAGGTTTGCCCCGCCTTGATATCTCCGCTCCTTGTGAGCCTGCCCGGCTAGGCCACTCCAGAGGAAGTCTTGCGTCATCCGCCTCGCGAGGCTTGGACCTTCGTGAGGGTCTTGGATGCCTTGTTGATGAAGATGGGCCGTACGGCCTGCTTCTTAGCCACGCTGTGGGCCGCAGGCAGGCAAGTCTGGGGACCCCCGTTCCCAGAACACCGACAATAGCCCCGGGGCCCAAGGTGCGCTCGGGCTTGGCATCGCGGCGAAGCCAAGGGTCAAGTTCGGAGCACCACGGGTCCCAAAAGCCTGCGGCCTCGGTCGATGCATGGCGGTTGATTGGACATGGGCGTCTCCGCTTCCCCACGCTGCCTTCGAATCCGCCTGGCTACGCGGCCCCTGCGGCCTACACAGTTATTCCTCCGCCTCCTGCGCCTTGCTTCCCTAATTCCCCTGCTTCCTTGTGGCTCTGCTTCTCTTCTCCAATCTGACTTGCGCTCCGCCTGCTCCATCGCCATGGCGCTGAAACAAGCTGAGAAGGGGAAGAGACCTATGTCTCTGCCATTTGTGCCTCCGTCCTTTGCGCCGGCGCTCGGCCGGTCTCGGGTGCTCAACGACGAGGCCATGGACAAGGTGCGCCTGATGCTTGCTTCCAGCTTCAATGAGTGGGGGAGACGGTGGCTTGTCCCGCGTCTCGCACTCACACGGCTCATACGACCGCCGAGGTTCCCATCTTCATATATGCCCTCTGGGCTGGCCTGATTCCTCCCTTCTCCGCCTTCTTCAATGCGGTGCTTGAGAATTATCAGATCCACATGCTGCATCTCGACCCTCAGTCTGTGACTCTTCTTGCTGTCTTCGCCTTTGTGTGCGAAGCCATGGTGGGCATCGCTCCTTCGGTGGCCCTCCTCCGTCACTTCTTCTCATTGCATCTGTCCGACCCTCAGCAATGCTCGGGGTGCGTGAGCTTCCAGGCCGTGGCTGCGACGGCGGGCGAGGGGATCAACTTCGAGCTTCCTCCACCCACGAGCGAATTCCGGATACGATGGGTGTTTGCCGATGCTGGTGTGCTCAGTCCTCTGCTTCAGGCTCCGTCGGGGCCCGCTGTTCCTAACTCCGGCTGGAGCCACCAGCGGCTCGTGAGCCCCGGTCTTGCCCACGTCTGGCTCAGGTTGAGGTTGCTGAAACATCATGGCATAACTGCACCGATGGTGGTGAAGGAATTCGTCCAACGCCCGGTCGCTCCGCTTCAGTGCCATTCTCACCCAATGTGGACCTTGCTCAGCAGCCAGGACCACATGAGGTTTCAGGAGTCCGGGTTCCTCCTCGGGACGCGGCGAAAAGTGCTCAAGGTCCTGACGGGTGTCTTTCTACCAGCCGAACTGCCTGGGAAGAACTGTTTGTTGTACCGCTGCAAGAACAAGGATGAATTTGTAAAAAAACATGCCTCTCTTCGATGAATGGGGGCCGCGGCCGAATGGCCTGGAGGGGCCTCGTGAGAACCCCATCATCGTGGCTCCCTTCCTTGCCCCTGATGTTGAGCTCGCCCCAAGTGACGGTGCAGGTGGGTGAGCTCCGGTGGAGGCCGGTGGCTCGAGTGCTGAGTGGTGATCCTGGGGCATCGTCCTCAGGAGCCTGCCACTCCCCTCCTGAGGCGTCGGTTGCTGAGGAGACGATGCATGCGACTCCCAAGGCCAAGGTTCCAGGAGCCTCGGGAGGTCGTGGTGAAACGGTGCCCGGCTGTTTGCCGCGACCGGGCACCCCTGAAGATATTCTTCCGAGCTCTTCTTCGGCCCCGCTGCGCACGGCCATCACGTCTAGCGTTTCCGTCGTCTTTGTGTGGACTTCGAGGAGATCCGCAAGAGGAAATGATCTCCCAGCGGCAGCAACATCTTTGGACCGCTGAAGCAGAGGAAGTACATCGCCGTTGACGTGTAAGTATCGTACCGCTGTGGCTCCTTGTGTGTTGTTTTTCGTCTCTTAACGTCAGTTCTTCAGGGCTCCTTCCGTCGAGGTGGCTGCGCCTCCTGAGAAACGGCCTCCTTCTTCCTTAACTCCTCCGCCGGCCACGAGTGCTCCGAGTCCGCTAGTTTCCCCTAGAGCAGGGCTGGTTGAAGGGGCACTCCTGCCTTCCTGGTGCGCTGAACCTGCGGCCTCGTTGCCCCTCCCCCTTGGTCTGGTGTGGAGCTTGGCAGGCGTGCCCAAGACTCCTCCGCTGGTCTTTGACGGTAACTTGTTGGCTTCGATCCTCGGCTCCTCTTCGAGCAGCGATCCCCAGCCGGCTTGGGCTTCTCGTGAGGACGGGCTGGTGTTGGGTGTGGTGCCAGCCCCCAGCCCCCTGCCGAGGGGTGGCGCGCCGCTTGGTGCCCCGCCCGTAGCCGGGCGCCGCTTGGTGGAGGACGAAGAGGGCCGGGCGTTCGAGCTTGAGCGCGGGCGGAGCATGGTTCGCCACGAGCTCTTCCAGGAGGCGATGAACGCGATGAGCCAATTTGGTGAAGAGCTCGCGAGTGTCGATTCGCGTCTTGAGGCTGAAGGTCTCCGGTTGGCGGAGGAGCGGTGCAAGCTGAAGGTGGCCATCAACCTCGGCCGCTATCAGCGTGACCTTGAGAATGCGAAGGCCGAGGCGTCTCTCAAGGTTTCCCACGAAGCCCGCTCACGAGCCTTGGAAGAGGCTCGCGAGGCTGATCGCCTCCGCGAGGCTGTGGAGAAGTGCGTGTGGGAGCTCTAGGCCTGGAGCGCATCTCTTGAGCAGCAGGTGGAGGCGCAGGGCCGCTCTTGCGTCGCTGAGGGGGACGCCCGCGGAGGAAGAGGAGGTCCGGAAGCGTGAGGAGGCGCTGGCCCTGGAGGCCATGGAGCATAGCCGTGAGCTCGAGCAACTGGAGACGAGGGAGCGTCAAGTTGCCCAAGCAGAAGACGTTGTCGGGGCTCGCGAGGCTGGAGTTGAGGAGGAGGTGAACCTTCGGGTGGCCGAGGTTTGCGCGGACCTGGAGGGCAGGTACGACCTGAACCTGAAGCTCGCGAGCATGGAAGATGAGGGCAGGGCCGCTGCACTCAGGCCCAGGTTGGACGAGGCTGAGAGGCGCGCGGAAGCCACGACCGCCGCCCTGGTCACGGTGCAGTCGGACTTGGCCTCCACCCGCGCCGAGCTGCATTCCCTCCGGAGGCGGGTTGATGACGCAGAAGTCGTCGCGAGGCAAAACATGGAGGAGATGCTCCAACGTCGAACGCTGGAGCGCGAGCATGCCCCTATGCTTCAGGATCTCCGGAACAGGGCCAATATCGCCCTGGGCCATATCTGTGATGTGGAGGCGCCGACCCCTCAATCAAATGATTATGCCAGCCACCTGACCTTCTTCATCAAGGTGCTGACACGCCTGGAGGCTCGATCTACCGGAGCTCGCCAGCTTTTGGAGGAAAGGGGGTGTGGCTTGCTCGAGCACGCTTTCTCCCGTGTCTTTAGACACCTCCTGAATGCCGACCCCAACTTTGACTTTGACACCGCCATCGCCCCCGTACCCACGGCTGTCCAGGGTGACCTAGCGCACTGGGTTGAGGACAATGTGGACGCATTGGTCAGGGCCTTCGCTTCGGAGGATGACGCGGTGGTGGTCGTCGCAGACGAAGGCGACGTGGTCGACGATGGCGAAGGGGGCGTCGCCGATGGCGGCGATGATGCCGATGAAGACGACGACGACGCGAGTGACGCGTCTGCGGGTGACACAACTAGCGACATTTCTGGCTGATCCCTTGTTCTCCTGTCATTTCTTCCTGCGCACAAACTCGGGCGTGGCCCTTTGAAACTTGTGAGAGCATTTTGAGAGGGGAGCCCCTCATGTAAGAAAATTGCAGTTTTTACTTTCCCATGTGATGTGAGTTTGTGTCCTCGTGAACTTGTGAATCCTGATGCGAGTTTTCTGCCTTGGTTTACCTTAGTCAGCGCCAGCTTTGAGCTGGGCTGCGATGTGTCAAGTTCCTTAGAACCTTGCGGAGCTCACCGCCCCGTCGGAAGGGGCCCCATGAGAGGTGAGCACCAGTTGCAGTGTTAGCGCGCGCTTGGCATGCACGTGCTTCGCCCAGTCCCGCTCGCGAGGAGCTCGTGAGGGAAAGGCGAAGGACATGAGTCCCAGACAAAACAAGATCCGGAAGGCAAGAAGTTGCTCAAACGAGAAAAGGCTCCCCCCGCGCGCATAAATAAAACTCAGCTTCAACTCAAATCCAGATCCAGAAAGCAAAGCTACAGAAAGAGAGAGATCCAAAGCAAACGGCCGCATCCGGCACCTAGTCTAGTCTTCTGGTCTTAAGTCTTCTCACCAGCGCGGAGCTAAGTGCTGCCACTAGGCATGGGAGGGAGCCCCAGGGCCTGAGGTCGGCACCCCTGAGACTCCGGGGCGTGTACAGCCCCAACTCATTATTACGTGAGAGTGTCAGGGCGGCGAGCTTCACAGGCACTGGGCCTTCTTCACAGGTACCAGCCTTGCTTCATATCACCAGACGAGGGCCCCGCCTTGCGCCACCCTCAACCTCCTCTGAGCCGACCGGTCACCAGGACAACACAGAGGAGGGAAAGAGGACGCCAGCGGTTCCCTCGGCGACCACATGTCCTCTGCCGGGGGAAGGGTTATCGAGGTCTCCCCGGCAGAGGGCCTACCTCCGGGTGTCATCAGGCATTGCGCGCCGCGGGGAGGGGCCTTGCTCCTGGCTCCCTCTCGGTGGCCCCCAGCGTGTCTCCCTTGTTGGAACGGGTGCCGCCGAGCCTAGGTCGTCGATCGACGCTGCAACCTGATTCATCTGTAGTCCATGGTTAGCATAAGCCTATTCCTGAGAGACTAGCGGTACCCTATAGTTGTCGTTGCCGGCATGATCATTGTGGTTCTCCGTTGGTTCTTGGAAGGCTTCAGCTCCTAGCGCCCCCTCTCCCCAATCTTCTCCAACGAATGAGCCGAGGTCACCCTCTCGTGCGTACCCTTGGTCCATCATGCGGGGCACATAGGCTTCCGGGGCCGTGACCCCGAACACCTCCATGTGGTGCCCCACGCTCCATGTTGCTCCGCCCATGATGGTGTCCTGGGGATGACAATACGGCATCTGGCTGGGACCATGGGGGGCGACGCTTGCAACCGTGCTTGTTGAGGGCGGCATGGGGGAGTTGAAGCCCCCTACGCCGTCGGTCGTGCTGATGTTGATGAAGCCCCGGGGCGTAGTTGATGGCGCGTGGATGTGGTGAGGTTCGCCGCGCGGCCCTGCAGTGGCCTGGGGAGGAAGTCGATAGCAGAAGGGTGGTGCTCCCGATGCCGCTGCATCCAGCAGCTCGGCAACACGCTCCAGTAGTGTATCCCAGCCGCTCTCCATCAGCCTGCATCGCAGCAGCTCCCTTGCCATCGTGAGTGCTGCCCGCATGTTTGCTTGCTCCCGCCATGAGTGCGGCGCCGTTGCTGCGGCATGACTTGCCACTCTTGCCACGGCTCGTACTTGTCGCAGGGTGCGGGTGGATGACGCCGCCGCTACTGCTCAAGGCCGACGGAGTTTGGCGGCGCCTGCCCGCTTTGGAGTGCGGGTCGAGACCTTCATGGGCGGCGGCGCCGCCTGGCTGGCCAGCTGCCCAGCCGTCGAGCTGCCCTTGAGTCGCCAGACATCGTGGCCGGGAGCGTCAGAGAGCCGTGGCGGAGAAAAAGCTCGGCAAGACTCCCTACCTGGCGCGCCAAATGTCGGATGTGGGGTTCCGGCAAACCCTTAAGGTTCGAACACTGGGGTGCACGCGAAGTCTTTCCCTCCTACCGATCTACGCTCTGGCTCGCTAAGATCTCGTGGACGAACTCGACGAACTCGCAACACAGGAAGACACAAGGTTTATACTGGTTTGGGCCACCGTGGTGGTGTAATACCCTACGCCAGTGTGGTGGTGGTGGATTGCCTCTTGGGCTGATGATGAACAGTACAAGGGAAGAACAGCCTCCTCAGGTTGAGGTGTTCTTGTGCTTGTGTGGTTGAGGATGATATTAACCAGTTTGAGAGCAGTTGCCTCCTACTGTGGTGGCTAGTCCTATTTATAGAGACCCTGGTCCTCTTCCCAAATATCAAGCGGGAAGGGAGCCAACAACGGCGGGCAAATTTGAAGGGGGACAGTTAGTACAAGCTATCGTGACAAAAGCGGTCTTCGCCTGCGAAAAGCTCTGGGGTGACGCCGTCTTGGGGTCCGCAATGACCTCCGCCTTGCCGTCCTCCTGGTCTTTGTCTTGTTGCACCAATATGGCAACCTTTGCCTGATGCCTCGGTACTCTTCGCCTGCGCTGGCCTCCTTAGCACCAAAGAGGAAATAAGAAAGTTGCGTGCGCTGGCGCCCTCCTGGTGCCGTTTGTCATGGCTCACATCACGGGAGCCTCGTGAGGTTTGCCCCGCCTTGATATCTCTGCTCCTCGTGAGCCTGCCCGGCTAGGCCACTCCAGAGGAAGTCTTGCGTCGTCTGCCTCGCGAGGGTCTTGGATGCCTTGTTGATGAAGATGGGTCATCTGACCTCATCGCTTAGCCACGTTGTGGGCAGCAGGCGTGCAAGTCTGGGGACCCCATTCTTAACGCCGACAAGGTCTGAATAGGTCTCTAATATTTGCTCCTTTTCTAGCCCAGAATTCCAGCTGTCGGTATTCTCCGTCTTCATGTAAACCTTGTAAAATAATAGAGAATAGGCATAAGTATTGTGACATAACGTGTAATAACAACCCATAATGCAATAATTATCGATATAAAAGCATGATGCAAAATGGACGTATCAACTCCCCCAAGCTTAGACCTCGCTTGTCCTCAAGTGGAAGCCGATAACGATAAATATGTCCACATGTTTAGAGATAGAGGTGTCGATAAAATAAAATACGGACATGAGGGCATCATGATCATTCTTATAATAGCAACATATATGGATATTGTCATATGATCTCTTATGCTCAAGTAATAATCTATTCACAATGTAAAGTATGAATCAGAAACTTCATTGAGAACCAACAAACTAAAATCTCGGTCATTGAAGCAATTGCAATTTATCATAACATCGGAAAGAGTCAATATAAGAGCTTTTCAGCAAGTCCATTGTCGGGACCCCGATCCTAAATCACACCGATCTAGCATGTAACACATCATATCATTTTGCGGCCTCACGCATAGTATTCCCACGGGTGCCACCTTACCTGGCCTGTGATCGTTTGCGCCTTTTGGCTCACGTATATGATAGTGTCACTAGCATCCATATGACAAAGAACCCGGGCCGACATGACTAGTCGTAAACCCAAAGTGGCACTAACTTATAGGGACAGACATACATGACCCAGCAACGAACGTGTCGTTCATCAGCGGGTGAATCCGGTATGGCAATTTGGGCTAAGGACTCCGGAGAATCCGGGCTGTAGCAGGCTAACAGGACTCCGGTAGACACTGCGTGACATTTCCCTGAAGGGACAGACATAGGAACGAAGAAGGACACATGCTGGCCAGCCTAAGTGTTCCGAAGCAGTAGTAAGCTACCATGGCTCAGTGGAAGCACTAGGAGACATTTCCCGGTAAGAGAGGCTACCAAGGATAAACAACTAGGTTGTCGGATCCCACACATAGCAATACACACTACACGTACGCATAACATGCAAGTATGTGTTGTACAACATGGCATCACAACATAACTCAACAACTCATATAGATAAAGGCCCAGAAGAGCCACATAGCATTTAATACAAACCGGGGTCTCATGACCCATCATTCAGAGCATACAAGCAACGGAAGCATTACATGTCTGAGTACATACAACTAAAAAAGAAAAAAAAACTGAGAAGCCTGACTATCTACAAGACCCTTCCAAGGGTACAAGATCGTAGCTGAGGTAACAAGCTACTCGCCGAAGTCCAAGCGGAACTACTAGTGAGACAGATGTCTCATCTGCAAAACATAAATTAAGGAAACGTGAGTACAAAGGTACTCAGCAAGACTTACATCAGATCCTATCATACATGCATTAGTATCAAGAAGGCAATGTGGGGTTTAGTTGCAGCAAGCCAGCTTTGACTCAGCGGTTGTCCTGTTCTACGACTACGAGTAAGTTCTTTGAGGTAGGAAAGCGCACAACGAGTCCACTAACCACCACATCAATACACTACTATGGATTCATTCCCGTCTCCCTACAGGAAGGCCATCCATGGCACTCACACTTGTCTTGAGCATTTTAGAGTATCCACTTTAAGTTGTCTATGTACCACCTAAGCATCCAAGAAGTCCATAACCGAGGGCACGGCTATTCGAATAGATCATGATAACCCTGCAGCGGTGTACTTCTTCACACACACGCTCTGACCGCTTATCACCATGTACACGTCATGTATCTCGGCAACCTTCAAGCGGAAGCCTGGCGAGGGTGTCGGCCACGACCTGACTAACCACACAAGACTCTAGTCCAGGTTTATCGCCTATTCGGGTTCCATCCGCAGGGAGTCAGGCCGAGGTTTCCACTACGGCCCCAAACGATGTGTGCAGGGTTCCCGAGCCCACCACCCTGGTGCCACTCGGTACACCGGCCACGTGTGCCTAGTCTGTCCCAAGCCCACCCTGCTGGGTGCCACTTGGTAGAAGAATAACACTGCCTACAAACACCATAAACTAGTTGCGACTCCTGGACAGAGATCAAGTTGGTTAATAAGTCAAGAGGAGCACTTAAGCATTCCAATGCGTGGTAGTAGCTAGTCATTGGACAACATACACGTAACTCAGTGCTTAAGGACGGTTCCAGTGAGACAACCCACCATGTACTCCTACATGGCCTCTCACCGCTACCTTTACCAAATCGTATTCACACGCTTAACTCTCAAAGATCGTAACATGGAATAACACTCCGGTTCATTCCCAATGAATCGAGACCAGACACAACTCTAAGCAATAGCAGGCATGGCATGGTAGGAACACAACATGGCTCAATCAACTCCTACACATGCTAGTGGGTTTCAACTATTTACTGTGGCAATGACAGGTCATGCAGAGGAATGGGTTCAACAATCGCAGCATAAAGTAGCAGTTGTATCGTTGTTGTCCTAATGCAATAAATGAGAGCAGGAGCAAGAGAGTGGGATTGTATCAAAATGAACAAGGGGGTTTTGCTTGCCTAGTGAGGGAGTCCTGGATTAGGGGGTATCCTGATAGCCGGACTATATTCATCGTCCGGACTATTGAAGCGCGAAGATACAAGACTCAAGACTCCGTCCCGTGTCCGGATGGGACTCTCCTTGGCGTGGAAGGCAAGCTTGGCGATCCGGATATTATATTCCCTTCCTTGTAACTGACTCCATGTAAACCCTGCCCTCTCCGGTGTCTATATAAACCGGAGAGGTTGGTCCTTAGAAGGCCGATCACAACTACAATCATACCATCATAGGCTAGCTTCTAGGGTTTAGCCTCTACTATCTCGTGGTAGATATACTCTTGTACTACTCATATCGTCAATATTAATCAAGCAGGAAGTAGGGTTTTACCTCCATTGAGAGGGCATGAACCTGGCTAAACATTGTGTCCCTTGCTTCCTGTTACCATCAGCCTAGACACACAGATTGGGACCCCCTACCCGAGATCCGCCGGTTTTGACACCGACATTGGTGCTTTCATTGAGAGTTCCTCTGTGTCGTTGTTGCGGGGCTTGATGGCGCCTTCAATTGTCAACAAAACGGTCCAGGGCGAGACTTTTCTCCCCGGACAGATCTTCGTGTTCGGCGGCTTCGCGCTGCGGGCCAATTCGCTTGTCCATCTGGAGCAGATCGACAGCTACGCCCCTGGCCACCAGGTCATGTTCGGAAACTTGAACTACACGGCCGACATTCGCGGAGACTTGATCTTCGACGGATTCAGGCCTGTGCCGGGAGCACCGGACAGTCACGATGAGCACGGCTTAGACCTGCTGTCGGACAATGCTCGGGATATCACCCCTGCAGTAGCCCCGGACCTAAATCCGGAGCAGGCTGCGTTGCCTAAGGACGGAGGGATGGACCCCGCCCCGCAGGCCGCACACTCATCGGCGTTGGAGCCGAACACAGGTCTCACCTCTGTAGAAGCATGTGATTTCGGACCCCCGGACTCGTACCCGGTTGTGGGTTCCAGTCCGCGCGCTCCCAAGCCAGCCGAGCCAGGTTGGGCCCCGGTAATGGAGTTTACCGCTGCGGATATCTTTCAGCACTCGCCCTTCGGTGACATGCTGAACTCATTAAAGTCTCTCTCTTTGTCAGGAGGCTCTGGGCTGAGCTATGTCCGGCTCGAGTGGGAAGCAGGCGACGAAGGAATTCGCTGCCCACCCACCACCCACTTCATTGCCACGGTCGATGATCTAACCGACGTGCTCGACTTCGACTCCGAAGACATCGACGGTATGGACGACAATGCAGGAGAAGTACAGGAACCACCGCTCACGGGGCGGTGGACAGCCACCTCCTCCTATGATATGTATATGGTGGACACTTCGAAGGAAACCAATGGCGATGAGGCAACGGAGGATAACCCCTCAGGGAGAAAAACAAAGCATGGGCGTCGTCGACGCTGCCCCAAGCCCCGCCACAGTAACACCGCCCGTGAGATGAAAACAATCCGGATGGTGCCAAAGACGAATACAACTCGATCAGCCCGCCTTGAAAGCAGCCGGCAGAAGATGAGCAGGTCAGCCTGCATTTAACAAAGCGACGGAGGGATATCCGGAGGAGGAAAACTACACGCTCCCCTCCGAAGACGAGATTAGCCTTAGCGACGACGAGTTCGGCGTGCCTGAGGATCCGTAGAGCAGGAGCGCTTCAAGCATCGGATTATGGCCACTGCAAGGAGCCTGAAAAAGAAGCAGCAGCAACTTCAAGCTGATCAAGACCTGCTCACAGATAGATGGACTGAAGTCCTGGCAGCCAAGGAATATGGACTCGAGCGCCACACGGCTGACTGGCCACCTCGTGGCCGGGATAAAACGGCGTATCAGCCCGAATACCAGCCCGCACTCCCACGCCAATACACTACGGCCCGGGGCAATAGGCAGGACCTGCAAGATATACTGGAAAACAAAGCAGAACAGCCAAGATCGATCTATGGATCACGGGGGCGCGCCCAAACGCTGCGGATTTACGACCGCCACGCCGGACACACTATCAACAAGTCCGCCGGGCGAACACGTGCACCGAGCAATTCAACTGGCGTAGCCATATAGCCCGGCACGCAGGCGCCAGCGCACCCCTCTCGCTTTCATCGACGAAGTCATGGATCATGAATTCCCATAAGGATTCAAACCCGTAAACATCGAATCGTACGATGGCACAACAGACCCCGCGGTATGGATTGAAGATTTCCTTCTCCACATTCACTTGGCCCACGGAGACGATCTACCCGCCATCAAGTATCTTCCCCTTAAGCTCAAAGGACCCGCCCGGCACTGGCTAAACAGCCTACTAGCAAATTCCATTGGCAGTTGGGAAAACCTGGAAGACGCATTCCTCGACAACTTCCAGGGCACATATGTGCGACCACCGGACGCCGATGACTTGAGCCACATTACTCAACAGCCCAGAGAGTCAGCCAGAAATTCGGACTCGGTTCCTAACTAAAAGAACCAAATAGTCGATCGTCTGTGACGCCAAGCCTGGCGGCTTTTAAGCATAATATCTGTGACGAGTGGCTCGCGCGACACCTCGGCCAAGAAAAACCCAAGTCCATGGCAGCTCCCACAACACTAATGACCCGCTTTTGCGCGGGCGAGGACAGCTGGTTGGCTCGCAGCAGCACTACACCACATTCGGGCACTTCGGATGGCCGCGACAATAACGGCAAGCCATGGCGTAACAAACATAAGCGACGGAACAACGGCAACAACACTGAAGACACGGCAGTCAACACCGGATTTAGCGGATCCAAGTCCGGTCAGCGGAAGAAGCCGTTCAAAAGAAATAATCAGGGACTGTCCGATGCGGGCGATATCGAGCGCTCGTGCCAAATTCATGGCACCCCGGACAAGCCAGCCAACCACACCAACAGAGACTGCTGGGTGTTCAAACAGGCCGGCAAAATAAACGCCGAAAACAAGGACAAGGGGCTGCACAGCGACGATGACGAAGAGCCCCGGCGTCCGAACACGGGGGGACAGAAGAAATCCCCCCCCCCCAGGTGAAAACGGTCAACATGATCTACGCCACTCACATTCCCAAGCGGGAACGGAAGCGAGCACTACGGGACGTCTATGCGATGGAGCGATCCGCCCCAAATTCAACCCATGGTCAGCTTGTCCGATCACCTTTGATCGTAGGGATCACCCTACTAGCATCCGTCACGGCGGCTCAGCCGCATTGGTCCTAGACCCAATCATCGAAGGATTCCACCTCATGCGAGTCCTTATGGATGGCGGCAGCAGCCTGAACCATCTTTATCAGGACACAGTGCGCAAAACGGGCATTGATCCTTGAAGGATCAAGCCCACCAAAACTACCTTTAAAGGTGTGATTCCTGGAGTAGAGGCCCGTTGCACGGGCTCTACAACATTGGAAGTGGTCTTCGGATCTCCGGATAACTTCCGAAGCAAAGAGTTAATCTTTGATATCGTCCCTTTTCGCAGTGATTACCACGCATTGCTCGGACGAACCACATTCGCTAGATTCAATGCGGTACCACACTACGCATACCTCAATCTCAAGATGCCAGGACCATGCGGGGTCATAACAGTCAACGGAAACATGGACCTCTCTCTCCGAACAGAAGAGCACACTGCAGCCCTCGCGACGGAAGTACAATGCGGCCTCCTCCGACAAACCAATCCAGCGACAACAACTTCTAGCACCGTCAAGCGAGTCCGGAGCACCCCGCAACAGGATCATCAGGCACGCCAAGAGCGCGACTAGCAGTCCGGCCTCTGCTCAAGCCCCATCAAAGCAGCATCCGTGCCACGCGTACACAATTACGCACTCAAAATACGATGGGCGTAGGCGGAGGCGCACCAATGACTTAGTCAACAGTGCGGTATAACCGCTACATACCTTCATAACCCATCCTTCTTATTTTTTAGGACATTGCTTTAGAGCAGCCTCTTCAGCAGAGCCGGATTGTCGGACTTACATAGGAGAGAAAAGCAAGGAGGCAACAGGCTTTGCGCACAAAAGGAAATAGCCAAGTGGAATCTGTTCACGATCGTTATACCTGTTTTACATACCCACATGCAGCCTGCCCTTGGATAGGACATGTTAAATAGTCCAGTTACTTCTGCTTGGCTACCGTTGTAAAGATACGCTTAAACGTATTATTCATCAATGGGAAACAATATATAGCGTCGGCTTATTATTCCTATTTGCACATATATCTTGCAAATGTTTATTTAATATTGCATTCGTACACCTTGGTACGGTTAGTTTGCCAGGGGCTTCTTCTGACACCTTGTAATACGGCATAACAAGTCCGAACACTTTCAACAGTGCGGCACCCCGAACTTATAGCACTATATGCATCAGCTCTGAATCACGTCTTGGGTCAATAGTTGGGTTTGCCCGGCTCCCTTGTTTTGGTACCTTACGTTCCGTTATATCGGCTAAGGTAGCGCAGGGAGAACTACTGCGATTATGTCCCGGTTCTTCCGGGCGAGCACCTCAGTAGAGAAAGCCGAAAAATGACCGGCATGATGCGGCGAGAGCTGGTCGCTGTTCGAGAGGTCTTAAAATCCTTAAAGATTGTTTCCGCTTTAGGCGATGAATCGGCCTCGTCCGATTTAGGCGTATATAGCGCCCCAATACGGCCCTCCGAATTCTAGGGGCTTCGCTGAAATTTAAAATTGTAGACTTCTATGGCTAAGTGAAAGTTATAAAGCCGCATAGTCCGATTGCCTTGTTCACTGCGCCGGATGCCTCCTTAAGGGACCAAACATTTGGATAAAGAGTATACGGGTTTTTCCAAAGAATAATTCTGCATTACTAGTGGGGGGCGGAAGCCGATTTAATCGGCCTACTTTCAGAATTCTATAAACAGCCACACAGAAGGTAATATTTTAAATCAAACAGTGCTACATAGCACAAGTAACTTCGTCTTCATATTACAACAGTGACAGAGGTACATTTATTCAAAGATCTTGTCCTCGGTACACTCATCGGCCACGAGACGAGCGCCCTTCATAATGCCATCATAATACTTCTCGGGATAGCGATGCGCCTTGCCCTCCGGCGGCCCGTCCTTCACCAGCTTCTCCGCGTCCAGCTTGCCCCAATGCACCTTCGCACGGGCAAGGTCCGGCGGGCACCCTCAATGCAAACGGATCGCTTGATAACCTCAAGCCG
This sequence comes from Aegilops bicornis, assembly GCA_021605145.1. Classification (NCBI taxonomy): domain Eukaryota; kingdom Viridiplantae; phylum Streptophyta; class Magnoliopsida; order Poales; family Poaceae; genus Aegilops; species Aegilops bicornis. Next base: position 327,075,510 of record CM038674.1, on the reverse strand, counting down.
CGGACAGGCATTCATCATCCGCTTGATCAGGCCGAAATAGCTAGTGGGCAGGGGCTCACCAGGCCACATCCAGACAATGAAATCTTTCATAGCCACTTCGGCCGCCCTGTGGAGTTCCACCAACTACTTCAGTTGGTCACTCAGAGGCATTGGGTGTTCGGCCCCAGCATACTGGGACCAAAACAGCTTCTCCGTGGAGCTCCCCTCCTCGGCACGGTAGAACTCCGTGGCGTCTGAGACACTGTGTGGCAGATCTGCGAATGCCCCTGGAGAGCTCCGGATTCGGGTAAGTAAAAGAAACGCCTCCTCCACATGTTTGCTTTGCATAAAGAATGTCTTACCCGTCGCTATCTTCTGGGCCGCCTGGATTTCCTGTTGTGCCTTGTCGGCTTCGCCTTGGCGTCTTTCATATTTGCAAGGGCCTTCGCAAGCTCGGCCTCTTTCATCTTAAGCTCATGCTCCATGGACTCGAACTTCTTGCCGAGCTCATGGAGCTCTTCTTGCTACCTCGCCCACTCTAGCATCTTGCTTTTCGCGCTCCTTGCATTCCAAGGCCGACTTGTTTTCGGCCTTGGACAGCGCTTTCTTCAGAGACGCCACTTCGATGGTGGCCCCTGTTACACAGTCATGATGCTTCGTCGTTAGAATAACCAATTTTATCTATCCTTCATTACATGAGAGCGGGGAATCACTCACCTTTGTTCTCTTCGAGATGCCTCTTCGTGAGGTCGAGCTCCCCCTGCGCCTGCTCTAGGTCCCGCTTTAGTCCGGCGACCTCGGCTGTGCGGACAGTAGCGACAAGCAGCACAGCCTGCGTATTCAAAATAAATACTTAATATTAGACTCCTGTGGATTATAATTGACCCTCTATTCGACTTTTCCTTCCGAACACCGAACAGAGTATCAGGGGCTACTACCTATCGGGTGGTAATTTTACATATTCCCTACTTACCTCGAAGCCTGTTAGGAGGCTGGTGCACGCTTCGGTTAGCCCGCTCGGGCGGATGTAATCCTTTCGAATCACCGCACTCATAAGAGTACGGTGCTCTTCATCCATGGAAGCGCCGTGAAGCGCTTCCAGCAGATAATCCGATGCCTCGGGCGTAATGGAAGTCTTCGGCACGAACGGCTCGCCCTCCCTAACGAGGGGCTGCCCGCCTAAGTCCGGAACCATTCGAGGTTCCGAAATAGTATTCGGCTGAGAGCCCAGCTTACTGTGGCTCTCATCAACACAATCCGCGGGGATCTTGAACCCCGCGTGTTCGACGTCTGGAATTCCGCCTTGGGGGGCCTCCAGAGTCACCTCCCCCCGCTCTGGGAACCTTTGGGACAACACCTCTGTGTCATCCGCAGGCTGAGGAGTAGTGGCCGTCGGGAGCGAGTTCATCGCTGAAGCACTCAAGGACCCATCCGAAGACGATACCTCGGGATGGACCCTGGCCGGACTGCATATATGTTCGGCGCTATAACAAGACTATGAAACGAAGTCGCGCTAAAGTACAATAGAGTGCAAAGACTCACGATCTCGCTAGGGGCTTCCCCCTGGGCAGCCACTCTTCATCACTGTGAGCGGCCGTGGTGGAGTAGTCTGGAAGGGACGCCTTTCCCTTCTTGGACACCCTGGCCTCCCCCTCTGGGGCGCCTTTCCTCTTCTTCTCCCCCATCGCGGGGAGGTAGAACTTCTTCGTGTTTTCCCCGCCTCATGGAGGAATCTGTCTCGTCGTCTTGGACGACGTGGGTATGACCTTGCTCGGGGGCCTTTCCGGCCCTGGTTCTGCCTTCTCAGTGCCCCCATCCTCTCCGGATGGGGCGGCCCTTCTTCTTATTCCTCTTCGGGGAGGAGTTTGCCTCATCGTCTTGGACGAGGCTTCCAGACAACCCACGCCGGAGACCCTTCACAGTCCACGGGCCTTCTTTTCGGCCTTCTTCTCCGGTGCCTTGTAGGGCGCCGGGACCAAAGCATCTCCGCCGAGAGCATCACCGGGCCTTACGGCGTGAGCCGGACGGTCAATCCGCTCATTGTCTTCACATAATCCTGATTAAATATGCATGCTACTTAAGACTTCCCCACGAATATACTAGGAAGAGCTGAATCCGGTGGTAGTTAGAAAACTCACCGGACTAGGAGGCCGCGCGGCGTGAAGTCCGCGGTCCTCGGATGTGGGAGGAGGCACTTCGGAGGCCTTGAACAACACCTTCCATGCGCCTTTGTGCATCATGTCGTAGAGCTTCCGAAGCGTCTGGTGTTCGGCCGGGACGAACTCCCACAGATTGAATGCCCGTCTTTGGCGCGGGAGAATCCGGCGAACGAGCATGACCTGGATCATGTTGACAAGCTTGATGTTGTTGTCCTTCATGCTCTTAACACAGTTTTGGAGTCCGGTCAGCTCTATAGGTTCGCCCCAGGCCAGGCCCTTCTTTTCCCAGGTGGTGAGCCGCATGGGGATTCCGGATCGGAACTCGGGGGCCGCTGCCCAGTCGGCGCCGCGCGGCTCGGTGATGTAGAACCACCCCGATTTCCACCCTTTAACGGTCTTTGCAAAGGAGCCATCAAGCCAGGTGACGTTGGGCATCTTGCCCACCATGGCCCCTCCGCACTCCGCTTGTTGGCCGCTCACGATCTTCGGCTTCACGCAGAAGATTTGTAGCCACAAGCCAAAGTGAGGCTTGATGTGGAGGAAGGCCTCGCATACAACGATGAACGCCGAGATGTTGAGGACGAAATTTGGGGCTAGATCATGGAAATCTAGCCCATAGTAGAACATGAGCCCGCGGACGAAGGGATGAAGTGGAAATCCCAGTCCACGGACGAAGTGGGCAACAAACACGACCCTCTCGTGGGGTAGCGGAGTTGGAATAACCTGCCCGTCATCCGGTAGCCGGTGCTCTATGTCTGCGGCCAAGTATCCGGCCGCCCGAAGATTCACGATATGCTTCTCCTTCACAGTGGAAGCCACCCACTTGCCTCCTGCTCCGGACATGTTTAGCTGTGCGGAGAAAACTTGGGCTAGGGCGATGGAGCTCGAGGGGGCAGGGGTGAGCAAGGGAGGAAGAAGGCGTGGGTAAAAATGGGGAACTCGTATCCCTTTATAGAGGCGGCAAAAGCGGCGCGCCTCCCCACTTACCCGTTGAGGATCGCTTGCTTCCCAAGCGCCCCGATTGATGGCGCGGTGGGATTACCCATACACGTATTGATGATAATCCCGTGATAAGGGGACATGATCTCAGTTTTGACAAGACCTGTCAAGGAAACCGCCTCGCAATATGCGTTGTGGCCGATTCTGGGAAAACGGTTGGAATAATGACCCGGCCGTAATGACATGTCACGTTGCCTAAAAAGTTGTCAGCAGATTGCATTTGTGAAATATCATTCTCTCTATGGTGGTATGTGAAGATCATTTTGCAGATCCGAACACGGTTTAGGTGTTCAATAATTACTATGGAGTATTCGGAGAAGGAACCCGCCTTGCAATGCCGAAGACAAGACTGCGTGCCGGACTCATCGTCATTGAAGCCTGGTTCAGGGGCTGCTGAGGTAGTCCTGGATTAGGGGGTATCCGGACAGCCGGACTATATACATCGTCCGAACTATTGAAGCGTGAAGATACAAGACTCAAGACTCCGTCCCGTGTCCGGATGGGACTCTCCTTGGCGTGGAAGGCAAGCTTGGCGATCCGGATATTATATTCCCTTCCTTGTAACCGACTCCATGTAAACCCTAGCCCTCTCCTGTGTCTATATAAACCGGAGAGGTTGGTCCTTAGAAGGCTGATCACAATTACAATCATACCATCATAGGCTAGCTTCTAGGGTTTAGCCTCTACGATCTCGTGGTAGATCTACTCTTGTACTACTCATATCGTCAATATTAATCAAGCAGGAAGTAGGGTTTTACCTCCATCGAGAGGGCCCGAACCTGGGTAAACATTGTGTCCCTTGCTTCTTGTTACCATCACCTAGACGCACAGATCGGGACCCCCTACCCGAGATCCGCCGGTTTTGACACCGACACCTGGTAGATCAACAGAGGGGCACTGCTTCACAGACAGGTACTCTGGAACACTCTCCGGAGCAAGACCTATCAAGAAGGAACGGTGTCGGCAATCAATACACAAGCATATGCAACAATATGATGCATGAATATGTGATGTTGTTTGAGCTAATGCAGCTAGCATTCATTTGGTTGAAGTCCATTTGAACCAAAGCTTCAAATGCATCTCCAAAATAAGCTCTTATAAATGACATTTATATGTTTTCACTTATACAGTAGGTATAAGTTGGTTTTTCATGCATGAAACTAGTACAGCTGGAGAGATTGGATTTTTCTGCTAATTTTTCATATATAAATTATTTCAATCTGAGCTACGATTGAATTTTTATGAATTTTTGAAGTTTATTACAATTTCTGGAATTTCCTGATTTGTTTTAAAACCAGAAAAGAATAACTGCGTCAGCAGGTCAACGACGCTGACCGGGTCAAACCTGACATGTGGGGTCCACACATCAGTGTCTCAGCTTAAACAGGGGGGTTTAACTTATCCTAATTACAGATTAGTGGTGCTGGGGCCCACTGGTCAGTGTCAGAGGTTAGGTTAGGCGGTGATTAGCACTAAGCTAATCACCTGACAACAGGGCCCACCTGACGGGCCGGTGAGGTCAAACCGGTCGGCGTTTAACCGCCGGCGAGGCCGAACGCGGCGGAGGGGCACGGAAAACGCCCTCCGGCGACCATTCGGGCGGCGGAGACCACCTACGTGAAGCCCAGGCTCGCGCGCATCCAGTGGGACACGCGGGAGATCGTGGGGTGGTTGGAGCTCGCCGGAGCAGAGCTCACGGCGGCGGCCGGAGTTCAGCTTCGAGCGGCGCGGCAGCTAGGGTGGCAAGCAAACGTGGGAGCAAGGGAAACGGTGGCGGGGCTCACAGCGGATCCAGAGGCGTCGCCGGCAAGCTCAGTGGAGGCTTGGCGCAGCCGGAACAACGACGGCGATCTCATCGGCCGGAGCTTGAAGATGACGGCGATGGCGACTCTCCAGGGCTTCCCGCGTCACGTGGCTCGACAGAGAGGTAGCAGGCGATGGTGGGAGCTCATGGACTCGACGGAGGGGCGAGGGGACGGCGGGGAGTGCGTCGGCGGTGAGCTGCGGTGACGGCAGCGCTTCGGCTATCGCGCGAGAGAGCGAGGGAGAGGGAGCAGAGGAGGGGATCGACACGGGGGGTAAGAGGGGCCCGGGGAGTGCGTGGCGCTTCCAGAGAGCCGCGGAAGGGAGCAGGGAGGCAGGAGGTGGCCGGGCGCGTGGCCGCGTGCGGCGAGCACACGCCCCTGTCCTCCTGCCGAGAGGAGAGGGACGACTGGCACTGGTCAGTCGGCTGGGCCGGCACAGTGCCAGGCCTCAGGTGAGCACATGTAAGTTTTCCATTTTTGTTTCTTTCCTATTTTTCTGACATTTGTTATGATTTAGTAAAAATACTAAATCATTTATTTACTTCTGCCAATTTTTGTAGGAACTATTTGGATTGCTCCAAAACTCCTCACCAATTAAAAGAATTTTTGGACATATAATATATATATAACAAATATATATATCCAAAGCAAATAATTACTGGATTAATACCAATGGCCAAAAATAAATATTTATGAGCTCCTAAAATATTGGTTTGAATTTTACCTCTGACCAATATTTTCAGAGAGAGACATGAACATTTTCTTGGACCTTTTTGGAGCAATTTTTATCTGGGTCATTTCCAGAAATGATTTCTGAGGGTTTCACAAATCCCCATTTCAAATTTAAATGAAATTTAAACATGATGCACACATGACTAGCTAGTCTAGGTCATACCAGAACTAGGGATGTGACATCCACATACTCAACTATCATTTAGTCTTTCATAATTGCTAACACTCACGCAATACTTATGGGTATGGATTATTAATCGGACACAGAGAAAGATAGGGGCTTATAGTGTTGCCTCCCAACCTTTTACCTCAAGCGTAATGTCAACAATAATAATTCATGCTAACTTACATCCAATTGGATATATATATATATATCAGGATCTTTCCAACACAATGTGCTTGCCAAAGGATAAAATGTAAAAAGGAAAGGTGAAGATCACCATGACTCTTGCATAAGGTAAAAGACAAAAGTAAAAGATAGGCCCTTCGCAGAGGGAAGCAGAGGTTGTCATGTGCTTTTATGGTTGGATGCATGAAATCTTAATGCAAAATAACGTCACTTTATATTGTCACTTGTGATAGGGACCTTTATTATGCAATCCGTCGCTTTTATTGCTTCCATATCACAGAATCGTATAAAGCTTATTTTCTCCACACTAATAGATCATACATATTTAGAAAGCAAGCAACATGACAACTTACTTGAAGGATCTTACTCAATCCATAGGTAGATATGGTGGACTCTCATGGCAAAACTGGGTTTAAGGATATTCGGAAGTACAAGTAGTATCCCTACTTGGTGCAAAGAATTTGGGTAGCATGAGAGGGAAACGCAAGCTCAACATGTTGGCTGATCCATGACAATATACTTTATTTCGGATATAAGAAAACATAACCCATTACGTTGTCTTCCTTGTCCAACATCGACTCTTTAGCATGTCATACTTTAATGAGTGATCACAATCATAAAAGATGTCCAAGATAGTATATTTATATGTGAAAACCTCTACCTCAACCTGCATATCCCCAGGTTGAGGTAGAGGAACATCCTCCTCCTCTGAACTGGAATCCTTGATCCTCCTCAAATGAGCATCCTCCTCATCATCCGTAGTTCGACCACAAGGAGATAGATCCCCATAGGTCTTTGGGTCAGCAATGAGATGGGAGACATAGCTCTCTACGTCGAAGTCCTGAGATGACATCTTGCTCAAAATCTGCAATGAAAATAACTCGAAACAAAAATAGGGGATAATTGCGTGGTACGGTGGTCAAAACCTTCGGGAGATTATATAATGAATTTTTACCGACCAAAAGAAGTATCGTGCAAGGAAATGGAGTCTGGAGAGCGCACGAGGTGCCCACGAGGCAGGGGGGCGCGCCCTCCACCCTCGTGACGCCTCGTGTCCTTCACGGACTACTTCTTATTTTCCTATTTTCTTAAATATTCCAAAACGGAGAAAAATTGCCATTGAGTCGGTTTACTTAGCGTACCACATACTTATTCCTTTTCGGAGTATAAAACGTTCTGGAAAGTGTCTCTTATGTATTCCTCTGGTGTCATGGTTTCAATAACATAGGTTTCAACATTTATAGGATTACCTGAGATATAATGTTTGATTCTTTGACCGTTCACCACCTTCAGATTTGTGCCTTTGAAGTTGTTGATTTTTATGGCACCAGAATGATAGACCTCCTCGATAATGTAAGGACCTTCCCATTTAGAGAGAAGCTTTCCTACAAAAAATCTTAGGCGAGAGTTGAATAGCAACACATAATCTCCTACATTAAACTCACGCTTTTGTATCCTTTTGTCATGCCATCTTTTAACTTTTTCTTTAAACAGTTTGGCATTCTCATAAGCCCAGGTTCTCCATTCATCAAGTGAGCTAATGTCAAATAACCTCTTCTCACCGGCAAGCTTGAAATCATTATTAAGCTCTTTAATGGCCCAATATGCCTTATGTTCTAGTTCGAGAGGTAAGTGACATGCTTTTCCATAAACCATTTTATACGGAGACATACCCATAGGATTTTTATATGCAGTTCTATAGGCCCATAATGCATCATCAAGTTTCTTAGACCAATTCTTTCTAGATCTATTAATAGTCTTTTGCAAAATTAATTTGAGCTCTCTGTTACTCAATTCTACTTGACCACTAGACTGCGGGTGATATGGAGATGCAATTCTATGATTAACATCATACTTAGCAAGCATCTTACGAAAAGCACCATGAATAAAATGTGAACCACCATCAGTCATTAAATATCTAGGGACTCCAAACCTCGAAAAAATAACTTCTTTAAGCATCTTAATAGAGGTGTTATGATCAGCACTACTGGTTGGAATAGCTTCTACCCACTTAGTAACGTAATCAACAAAGAACTAAAATATGTGTATACCCATTAGAGGAAGGAAACGGTCCCATATAATCAAAGCCCCAAACATCAAATGGTTCAATGACGAGTGAATAATTCATAGGCATTTCTTGACGTCTACTAATATTACCAATTCTTTAACATTCATCACAAGATAATACAAACTTACTGGCATCTTTGAAGAGAGTAGGCCAATAAAAACCAGATTGCAATACCTTATGTGCAGTTCTATCTCCAGCGTGGTGTCCTCCATAAGCCTCGGAGTGACACTTGCGTAGGATCTGTTCCTGTTCATGCTTAGGTAAACAACGTCTAGTGACACCATCTACTCCTTCTTTATAAAGGTGTGGGTCATCCCAGAAGTAATGCCTCAAATCATAGAAAAACTTTTTCTTTTGCTGGTATGTGAAACTAGGTGGTATAAATTTAGCAACAATATAATTAGCATAATCAGCATACCATGAAGCAGTGCAAGAAGCATTTATGACAGCTAATTGTTCATCAAGAAAGCTATCATCAATAGGTAGTGGGTCATCAAGAACATTCTCTAACCTAGACAAGTTGTCTGCGACGGGGTTCTCAGCTCCCTTTCTATCAATAATATGCAAATCAAATTCTTGTAGCAAGAGAACCCATCTAATAAGTCTAGGCTTAGCATCTTTTTTTGCCATAAGGTATTTAATAGCAGCATGATCAGTATGAACAGTTACTTTAGAATCAACAATATAAAGTCTGAACTTATCACAAGCAAATACGACTGCTAAAAATTCATTTTCAATAGTAGCATAATTTCTCTGGGCATTGTCTAGAGTTTTACTAGCATATTGTCTAACATTTAATTTATTATCAACTATTTGTCCTAGAACAGCACCTACAGCATAATCACTAGCATCACACATAATTTCAAAGGGTAAATTCCAATCAGGTGGTTGAACAATAGATGCAGAAATCAAAGCTTTCTTAAGTATTTCAAATGCTTCTACACAATCATCATCAAAGACAAAAGAAATATCTTTTTGTAAGAGATTAGTCAGAGGCCTGGAGATTTTAGAGAAGTCCTTAATGAACCTCCTATAAAACCGGCATGACCAAGGAAACTTCTTATACCTTTAATGTCCTTGGGACACGACATCTTTTCAATAGCATCAACTTTAGCTTTATCAACTTCAATACCTCTTTCAGAAATTTTATGCCCCAAGACAATACCTTCATTAACCATAAAGTGGCACTTCTCCCAATTTAAGACAAGGTTAGTTTCTTCACATCTCTGCAGAACTCGATCAAGGTTGCTCAAGCAATCATCAAAAGAAGTTCCATAAATGGAGAAATCATCCATGAAAACCTCAACAATCTTTTCACAAAAATCAGAGAATATAGCCATCATGCATCTTTGAAAGGTAGCAGGTGCATTACATAAACCAAAAGGCATACGTCTATAAGCAAAGGTACCGAAAGGGCAAGTAAAAGTGGTCTTTTCTTGATCCTCTTTTGACACAGGTATTTGAGAGAAACCAGAATAACCATCTAGAAAGCAAAATTGTGTATGTTTGGATAGTCTTTCTAGCATTTGATCAATAAAAGGTAAAGGGTAATGATCCTTTTTAGTAGCTTTATTTAATTTATGGAAATCAATTACCATTCTATAACCTGTAACAATTCTTTGTGGGATCAATTCATCTTTATCATTAGGAACCACAAGAATACCTCCCTTCTTAGGGACACAATGGACAGGACTTACCCACTGACTATCAGCAACGGGATAAATTATACCTGCCTCCAGAAGCTTTAGTATTTCTTTTCTTACCACTTCTTTCATCTTAGGATTTAACCGTCGTTGGTGACCAACAACTGGTTTAGCTTCTTTCTCCAATTTTATTTTGTGTTTGCATAAAGTGGGACTAATGCCATTAAGATCATCAAGAGTATATCCAATAGCAGCATGGTGCTTCTTCAGAGTTTTCAACAATTTCTTTTCTTCATGCTCTGAAAGGTTAGCACTAATAATAACAGGATATATCTTCTTTTCATCAAGATAAGCATATTTAATAGCATCAGGTAATGGTTTAAGCTCAAACACGGGATCACCCTTGGGTGAGGAGGATCCCCTAGGATTTCAACAGGCAAGTTGTGTTTCAAAATAGGTCCCTGTTTAAAGAATATGTCATCTATTTCCCTTCTTTCATTCATATACATATCATTTTCATGGTCTAGCAAATATTGTTCTAAAGGATCACTAGGAGGCACGGCAATAGAAGCAAGACCAATAATGACTGATGGTGGTTCACATTTTATTAATGGTGCTTTTCGTAAGATGCTTGCTAAGTATGATGTTAATCATAGAATTGCATCTCCGTATCACCCGCAGTCTAGTGGTCAAGTAGAATTGAGTAACAGAGAGCTCAAATTAATTTTGCAAAAGACTATTAATAGATCTAGAAAGAATTGGTCTAAGAAACTTGATGATGCATTATGGGCCTATAGAACTGCATATAAAAATCCTATGGGTATGTCTCCATATAAAATGGTTTATGGAAAAGCATGTCACTTACCTCTCAAACTAGAACATAAGGCATATTGGGCCATTAAAGAGCTGAATAATGATTTCAAGCTTGCCGGTGAGAAGAGGTTATTTGACATTAGCTCACTTGATGAATGGAGAACCCAGGCTTATGAGAATGCCAAACTGTTTAAAGAAAAAGTTAAAAGATGGCATGACAAAAGGATACAAAAGCGTGAGTTTAATGTAGGAGATTATGTGTTGCTATTCAACTCTCGCCTAAGATTTTTTGTAGGAAAACTTCTCTCTAAATGGGAAGGTCCTTACGTTATCGAGGAGGTCTATCGTTCCGGTGCCATAAAAATCAACAACTTCATGGCACAAATCCGAAGGTGGTGAACGGTCAAAGAATCAAACATTATATCTCAGGTAATCCTATAAATGTTGAAACCTATGTTATTGAAACCATAACCCCGGAGGAATACAAAAGAGACACTTTCCAGAATGTTTTAGACTCCGAAAAGGAATAGGTATGTGGTACGCTAAGTAAACCGACTCAATGGCAATTTTTCTCTGTTTTGGAATATTTAAGAAAACAGGAAAATAAGAAGTAGTCCGTGAAGGACACGAGGCGTCCATGAGGGTGGAGGGCGCGCCCCTGCCTCGTGGGCACCTCGTGCGCTCTCCAGACTCCGTTTTCTTGCACGATACTTCTTTTGGTCGGTAAAAATTCATTATATAATCTCCCGAAGGTTTTGACCACCGTACCATGCAATTATCCCCTGTTTTTGTTTCGAGCTGTTTCCGTTGCAGATTTAGAGCAAGATGTCATCTCAGGACTTCGACGGAGAGAGCTATGTCTCCCATCTCATTGCTGACCCAAAGACCTATGGGGATCTATCTCCTTGTGGTCGAACTACGGATGATGAGGAGGATTCTCATTTGAGGAGGATCAAGGATTCCAGTTCATAGGAGGAGGATGTTCCTCTACCTCAACCTGGGGATATGCACGTGAAGTTCAAAAAGTAAACCTTGTAAAAAGTAAACCTCTACCTCAACCTGCAGATCCCCAGGTTGAGATAGTATATTTATAGGTCTCTAATATTTGCTCCTTTTCTAGCCCAGAATTCCAGCTGCCAGCATTCTCCCTCTTCATGTAAACCTTTTAAAATAAGAGAGAATAGGCATAAGTATTGTGACATAACGTGTAATAACAGCCCATAATGCAATAAATATCGATATAAAAGCATGATGAAAAATGGACGTATCAGGGCGTCCCGAACTGTGCGTCTAAGGTCGATGGTAACAGGAGACAAGGGACACAATGTTTAACCAGGTTCGGGCCCTCTCTATGGAGGTAATACCCTCCTTCCTGCTTGATTGATCTTGATGAATATGAGTATTACAAGAGTTGATCTACCACGAGATCATGATGGCTAAAACCCTAGAAGTCTAGCTCAGATGACTATATCTGTCCTTCGGACTAAGGCCTCCGGTTTATATAGACACCGGAGGGGATTAGGGTTGTACAAAGTCGGTTACAGAGAAAGGAATCTTCATATTTGGATGCCAAGCTTGCCTTCCACGCCAAGGAGAGTCCCATCCGGACACGGGTAGAATCTTCGGTCTTGTATCTTCACAGCCCATTAGTTCGGCCCATGTCCAACAGGTCGGACACCCGAGGACCCCTTAGTCCAGGACTCCCTCAGTAGCCCCTGAACTAGGCTTCAATGACGAGCTGTTCGGCTCGCAGATTGTATTCGGCATTGCAAGGCGGGTTCCCCTTTCCGAATACTCCAAGATAGTCTTTGGATGCAGCGAACGTGTCCGGATCTGCAACACAAGTACCACACACACAATCGCAGAGGGTATAATATTTCACGAGTCCAATCCGCTGACAACTTTTTACAACGTGACATCACGTCTGCCCGGTCATTATTTCGAAACGTTTTCGTCCGATGTCCCATGTTTCGAGACATGATTTTTATTGGCACGTCTTGTCAAAGCAGAGATCATGTCCCCTTATTGCGGGATTCTCATCAATACGGGCGTGGGTAATCTAACCGTGCCGTTTGCACAGCGCTTGGGAACAGGTGAGTTTTAAGGCGAGTGGGGAGGCACTTGATATTCACTGCCTTTGTAAGGGAATAAGGATTCCTTTCTTTCACCCACGCCTTCTCTCTTTGTCTGCCCTTCCATTCTTGAGCTCCAGCGCCCAAGTCTTCATCTTTTCCGCCTCAAGAAAGCACTCAACAATGTCCGGATCTGGAGGGCAAGGCAAGTGGATGGCCTCCTCCGTTAAGGAGAAGGACATCACCAAGATTCGGGAGGCCGGGTATCTGGCGAAAGAAATCGCCCACCGGCTTCCTACCAAGGGGCGAGTCATCCCCACCCCGAAGCCCAATGAGAGGGTGGTGTTCATCCCCCATTTCATCCGCGGGTTAGGGTTTCCTTTCCACCCTTTCGTCTGCGGACTTATGTTCTATTACGGGCTAGATTTCCATGATCTAGCCCCAAACTCCTTCCTCAACATATCGGCATTTATTGTCGTGTGTGAGGCCTTCCTCCGCATTCCTCCCCACTTTGGACTTTGGCTCAAGGTATTCAATGTGAAGCCAAAGGTGGTGGATGGTCAACACGCAGAGTGCGGAGGCGCCATGGTGAGCAAGATGCCCAACGTTACATGGCCCAAGGGTACTTTTGTGGAGACCGTCAAAGAGTGGCAAAAACTGGGGTTCTATATCACAGAGCCCCGCGACGCCACATGGGCCGCGGCTCCCGAGTTCATATCCGGAGTTCCAATGCGGCTCACCTTCTGGATAGAGAAGGGCCCAAATTGGTCTTCGTCGGACGAACAGATAGCGCTGCAAACGCGCATACAAAGCATGGTGGATAAAAACATCAAGCTCGTCAACATGATCCAGGTGATGCTAGTTCACCGGATTCTTCCATGCCAGAGCCGAACATGCTCTTTATGGGAATTTGATCTGGAGAAGCACCAGACCTTGGAAAGGCTCTTCGGAACCACTCACGAAGATGTGTGGAAGTTGCTCTTTAAAGGCAATGAGATGCCGCCGGACATAGACTCGAACCGCGGGCACGATCTTACCCGTCCTGCCAGTGTGGTAAGTCTTTCTCGTCTCAAGGTGCATCCTCTACTTGCTTGTTCAAGGAAGATATCTAAAACTTCACTATTTTTTTTCCAGGTATGGACAGAGAAAGCAGAGCAGATTCGGTGTCCGGCTCCGCTGCCCGAGGAACCAGTCATCCCGCTCCTGGCGAAGATGCTGGTTCCAGCGCCCTACAAGGCGCCGAGAAGGCCAAGGGGCCAAAAGTGGCCCTCGCCGCAAAGGAGCTTCGGACGTGTCGTCCGAAGAAAAGACTCACTCCTCTGCCGCCGAAGACGACGAGGAGGAGGAGGAAGAAAGCAACTCTCCCCCTGATGGGGGAAGAAAGAAGAGGGCGGCCTCCACAAATCTTGAGGAGGAGGCACCCAAGAGGGGGAAGGGCCCCCTAGCGGATAACTCTGCGTGGGACATCGACAATAGCCCAGAGCGACGCCCCCGAAGCAAGCCCCTAGCCGCATCGTAAGTACTAAAAAACTCGTATACGTCCATGTATCCGGCCTCTCCTCTTCATGGTATTAACATGTTTAATTATGCTATTGCAGCCCGGCCCACGACAGCTCCCTGCGATCCTCATCAGGAGGTTTGTTGGATTCAAAGGTGATGGCCAGCAAGTCACCGTCGGCCGCTCACTCTCCCACGGCCAAGGGCGACGACGAGGTGCTATCCCAAAGGACCTTCCCAGGCTTGGGAGAGGTTCAGGAGGCCGTCAGGGTGGCGCCAGAGGGTGACCCTTCGGCTGCCGGACACTCGGGAGAGAAGACCCCCATGGAGACCGGCAATGGGGGCAATGTCCAGTTCGGACCCCAGCCGAATATGATTCTGGAGACCTATACGGCTCTGGAATCCGGCGAGCAGACTCCTTCGAGAGAAGAAGGTGTGCCTATCCCGCCGGTGACCTCTGTCCAACCAGAGGCACCGGATAATCTGCTGGAAGCGCTACGAGGTGCTTCCATTCTGGAGGAACATCGTATCCTTATGGGTACGGTGATTGAGAGGGTTCAGTCCGTCCAGAGCGGACTGACCGAAGCCTGCGGCAGCCTGCTGACAGGCTTTGAGGTAAGCGACGCAAAAGAAAAGGTCCTAGTATAGACAGTAGCCCCTGAGACACTGTCCAGTGTTCGGAAAGAAAAGCCGGACAGAGGATCAATTTATTTTTCGCAGGAAACTAACTAAAGATGTCTTATATGAATAAGCAGGCGTCGTTGCTGGCTGCAACCTCTCATGTCATGAAGGTCTCGGACTAAAGCAGTAGTCCTGAGCGGTCAAGAAGAGCTCGGCCTTGTAAAAAGGCAGCTGGAGGACAAGCAAGGTACGTTGTGACTTGCTGTATACTCAGAAAGAATGAATGATGTGTATTGACCGTAGTGCCATAATATTTATAGGAGCGGCGACCGACGAAGTCCTTAAAAAGGCCATGGCCGAGGCCGAGGAGAAAACTGCCAAGGAACGAGCCGTCCGTGAGAAGCACGAGGCCAGGCTTGATGAGGTCCAGTGAGAGCTCCAGGATGCCGTGAAGAAATGCGAGACCTTGGAGCGCGATGTTTCGGCTCAAAAGATCGAACTCGCCAAGGCTTGCCAAAGCGCGGAAGAGGCCCGGGTTGAAGCCCGAGGTGCCCTCCAGGAGATCCAGGAGGCCAAGAAAATCGCGGCGGGTAAGGCATTTAGTATGCAAAGCAAGTATGTGAAGAAGTGGTATCTCTTACTAACCCGGATTTGGAGTTCCCAGGCGTTATGGATCTGCCACAAGAAGTGTTCGACAACAAGGAATTCTTCCGAGCCGAAGAAGGGAGCTCAACGGAGAAGCTGTTCTGGTCGCAATACCTTGCGCCAAAACATCCGATGCCCTTTAGTGATCAGCTAAAACAGCTGGTCGAGCTGCATAGGGTGGCCGAACTGGCCATGAAGGATTTAATAGTCCGGTTGTGGCCTGCCGGAGCTATACCCAGCAGCTACTTCGGGCTCGTGAAGCGGCTGGTAGACACCTGCCCTCGGCTGGACGTCGTCAAGAGGTCGGTCTACATCGAGGGCGCACGCATGGCCTTCACCCGTGTCAAGGTGTGGTGGGCGAAGATGAACGTCGTCAAGCTTGCGACTGAGGGACCGCCTGAGGGCAAGGAGCACCGCACACCCGAGCGGTATTTTGAAGACGTCCTGGAGGGGTCTCATATTGTGGTGACGCAATGTGCACAAGACATTATCTTTGAATGAAATACATTTATGTTGTCCCTGCCTTGTATGATGAAACAAAGTCGTTATGTAATATAATGTTTATTTAGAAAATTTTACCTCCTGTGCGGCCGTGTTTTATGAAATCTGAGAGTTGGCCAGTCATCGGCTTCTGCCCCCACGTAGGTAGTATGGGGCTGTTCGGGATGGAATCTAAACACTCTTGATCCAATTGTTTGGTCCTTGAAGGAGGTGTTTAGTGCAACGAACCAGGCAATCAGACTATGCGGCTTGAACACCCTCACTAGCCATCGGAGTTTGACAGTAAAAATTTAGGCGCAGCCCCTAGTATCCAAACTAGGATGCTGTAAACACCTGATCGGGCAAGTACCAATCCCTCGCGTAAGGCAGAAAAAATATCTAAAGATTTGAGACCTCCGAAGAGCTGACCGGCTCTCGCCGCATCATGACAGTCAGTTTTCGGCTTTCTCTACTGAGGTACTCATCCGGGTAAACAAGGGCACAATCGCAGTAGTTCTCCCTTTACTACCCTAGCTGATATAACGGAGCCTAAGGTAGTAAGCACAGGAGCCGACCAACCAAACTATTGACCAAAGACATGATTCGGAGCCAATGCATATAGTGCTAAATTCGGGGTGCCGAACTATACTGTAAAAAGTGTTCGGACTTTGTTGCCGTGTTGCGGGGCACTATGAATCCCCTGGCACATTGAAACGTACCAAAGTGCAGGGGTGCTATTTGATAAAGTTATCAAAAAAGGAAAAGAGGAAAGAAGAAAGGGGTAGTAAGCTAGAGCCACATATATGGGCCACAAACTGTTTCCATAATTTGATTAATACGTCAAAGCGCATTCGTACAAGTAGTGCAATGAGCGACAGGCTATTTAATATGACAGAACCAAGGGAGAGCTGCGTGTGGGTCCTGAAAACAGGTAGAGTGATCGTTAAAGAGACCACATAGAAATTCCCCTGTACGTCCATGCATCTTGCCGTCTTGGTGTATGTATCCTTCCAAAGGACAGGTGATTAGGCCATCAGGGAAGACCTGTGGAGAAGAAACCTGAAAAGGAGAAAAAAGGAAACAGTGAAAGTATGTGTGTCCAGGGGCGGTCGAGCCGTATTGTGGATCACAAGCTAGTTATGCCTCCGTCTATGCCCATGGTATTTTGAGTGCGTAGTTATGTACGCGCGGTACGAATGCCGCCATTTGGTCGGGACTGGGACGGAGGCCGAATTGCTAGTCGAGCTCTTGACGAGCTGAGTTGTCCTGCTGCAGGGTAGTCCAGACTCTCTTGACAGTGTCCGGGAGCTCGGCTGCCGAATTAAGGTTCTGCTTGAAAAGGCCGCTCTGTACCTCTGCTGGTAAGGCAGCGGTGTGCTCCTCGGTACGGAGGGAGCATTCTGTGTTTCTATTAACTGTTATGACGCCGTGTGGTCCAGGCATCTTGAGCTTGAGATAAGCGTAGTGCGGCACCGCGTTGAATCGAGCAAATGCGGTTTGTCCAAGCAGTGCGTGATAGCTGCTGCGGAAGGGGACAATATCGAAGATCAACTCCTCGCTTCGGAAGTTGTCCGGAGATCCGAAGACAACCTCTAGTGTGATTGAGCCCGTATAGCGGGCCTCTACACCTGGTATGTCTCCTTTAATGGTAGTCTTTGTGGGCTTGATCTGTGATGGATTAATGCCCATTTTGTGCACTGTATCCTGATAGAGCAGGTTGAGGCTGCTGGCACCGTCCATGAGGACTCGTGTCAGGTGGAATCCATCAATTAGTGGATCAAGGACCAGTGCGGCCGAACCGCCGTGATGGATACTAGTCGGATGATCCCGACGATCGAAGGTGATCGGGCATGACGACCACGGATTAAATTTTGGGGCGACTGGCTCTACCGCATAGACGTCCCTGAGTGCGCGCTTGCGTTCCCTCTTGGGGATGTGGGTAGCGTATATCATGTTCACCGTTTTGACCAGAGGGGGAAACTTCTTATGTCCCCCTGTGTTCGATGGTCGGGGCTCCTCGTCATCGTCCTTGCTTTGCGATCCCTTCTCCTTGTTTTTGGCATTTAACTTGCCGGCCTGTTTAAAAACCCAACAATCCATGTTGGTATGGTTGGCCGGTTTTTCAGGGGTGCCATGGATCTGGCACGGACGATCGAGTATGCGGTCCAAACAGGATGGTCCCAAGTTGTTTCTTTTATATGGCTTCTTCCGCTGACCGGACTTGGAGCCACTGAACCCGGCGTCGACTGTAGTGTCATCAGTGTTATCACCATTGCTTCGACGTTTGTTCCTGTTGCGTCGGAGCTTGCCATTGCTGTTTTTTACCTCGGAGGTGCCCGCTTCGCTTGCCATGTTTTTGCTACGGGCCAGCCAACTATCCTCACCTGCACAAAAGCGGGTCATGAGTGCCGTGAGGGCTGCCATGGACTTTGGCTTTTCTTGGCCGAGGTGGCGGGCAAGCCATTCATCGCGGATGCTGTGTTTTAAGGCCGCTAGGGCTTCGGCATCCGGATAGTCGACGATCTGGTTCTTTTTAGTTAGGAACCTAGTCCAGAATTTCCCGGCTGACTCTACGGGTTGTTGAACTATGTGACTTAAGTCATCAGCATCTGGTGGCCGGACATATGTACCTTGGAAGTTCTCATGAAGGCGTCTTCCAAATCCTCCCAGCTGCTAATAGAGTTTTCAGGCAGACTGTTTAGCCAGTGCCGAGCTGGCCCTTTGAGTTTTAACGGGAGGTATTTGATGGCGTGGAGATCATCTCCACGGGCCATATGGATATGGAGAAGAAAATCCTCGATCCACACCACGGGATCGCTTGTTCCATCATATGATTCAATATTCACGGGTTTAAACCCTTCTGGGAATTCATGCTCCATTACTTCATCAGTGAAGCAAAGAGGGTGTGCGGCGCCTCTATATCGGGCCACATCGCGACGTAGCTTAGCATGAATAATAAACATTTATCATGATATAAGGAAATATAAATAACATATTTATTATTGCCTCTATGTCATATTTCCTTCATTAAGTATCTTATCAACCAAAGGTTGAATATCTTCTCTGGACAACTTCTCATAAGGCAAAGGAATCCCTAGGTATTTTAAGGGGAATTTACCTATGGGGATCCAAATATATCAACACGGGAATTGAGTTCATCACCTTCGAGGTTGATGGGAATCAACTCACTCTTGTCATAATTGACCCTCATTAATGAGACTTGTTCAAAGCAGGTGAGGACCCACTTGACGTTTGCAGCTAGACTGGGGTCCTTGTCCACAAACATGATGGTGTCATCGGCATACTGCAAGTTGATGACTCCCTAGAGTAAATGGAATGCCAAAGCCCCTTGAAAAGGTTTTTACTAGATGCCTTCACGAGCATCTTAGTGAGAGAATCTACAACTAAACTAAAAAGGAGGGGTTATATAGAGTCCCCCTGTCTCGGACCTATTCCTATGAGGAAGAAATTACTTTCTAGATTGTTAAGCTTCACTCCAACAGACCATTGGTGAGTGATCTTCCACATCCACTCAAGCCATCTAGAATCAAAGCCTCTAAGCTTGAGAAGGTAACCCAGGAAGTGTAAATCCACCCTATCAAAAGCCTTTTCATAGTCAAGTTTAAGGATTACTCCCTGACTATCAGACCTAACTATAGTATGGATAAGCTCATGTGCTATCAGCACACTCTCCAGGATGTATCTACCTTTGATAAAGGCAGATTGTTTGAAATGAGTCAATTCATGATAGCTCATAGTCTATTAGTCGGGACCTAAGTAAAAATCTTAAAGACACAATTTAACAAGCTAATTGGACCGGAGTTTTCATTCTTGAAGCATCAAGCTCTTTTGGGATCAAGGTTAGTCTCGCAAAGTTTAATCTATATATATCAAGCTTACCAAAGATGAAAATATGAGAACATGACCATTAAATCATGCTTAACCAAATCCCAAAACTTACGAAAAAATAAAAAGGGAGCCATCGTGGTAAGACCCAAAGATAGTTGTCCTAACTTCCTCTTCAGAGAAAGGAGCATAAAGGAGCTCATTCTCTGCAGGGGTTACTTTCTCAGAGTCAGCAAACAAACCATTAGAAAGTTGAAACCTAGAGTGCTCTTCCTTAGCAAAAAGGTTTTTATAATAGGTAGCAGCTATATCTAACATCTCTTTATTATCAAAAGTAGGGCCATGTGGGCCATGGAGGGAGTGAACTAGAGTTGTCATCCTCCTTTTGTTAGCCACACCATTCAAATATGCAGTGTTCCTATCTCCTTCCTTAATCTATCTATCCCTAGACCTTTGCTTGGATTTAGTTTCCTCTTTAAGCCAAATCTTAGATATTTCATCTCTAATAGCCTTAATTCTACTCTGCAATCCTGAATTAAGCTCCTTAGATCTAGATTTGATATCTAAAGCATCATACTCCTCCATTAAATATTTCTTGGTGTGTCTAAGCTCAGCCTCTATCTTGTGGCTCCACCCTTTAGTCACCCTCCTGAAGTTTGTGACCTTATATTGCCAGGACTCTATGGAGCTATTACTCTTAACTAGGATAGACCAAGCTTTCTCAACTATTGCCTTAAAGTCATCCCTAAGCAGCCGCCATTTTTCAAACTTGTAAGTAGAGCTCTTAGGTAGGATACCGATGTTGGAGATATGCCCTAGAGGCAATCATGTATGATGATATTTCCTATGTGTTTATGAACAAAGATAGTCCTTGGACATTATCAATGATGTGTATCAGCAAGTACGCGACTTGTTTATGGGACTATGCATTGTATGATGACTGTCCTAAAAGGTCCCTAGTCGAAAGGGTTGTGTGGATGCGCAGCCAACCAGACTAGCATATGACACGGTTGATGGTTTGGTCTCACTAGCCATGGAGCATTGGATGCTAAATGGATAATATGGACTTGGAAGGATCTGGTCGGATTCGACGTAGTAGGATCTGAGTCGAGATAAGGTCCGAGTCGGACAGACCCAACTATGAGACGCATCGTTATGTCATCTGTGAGTCTCTAGTACAACATACGTTCTATGTTCTAAGACCTGAGCTGGCACATGTACTCGGGATGGTGACAGACTTGCTTTGGGCATACCAAACGCTACTCCGCGACTAGGTAGTTACAAAGGTGGGTTTTGGGCTTGTCGAGACCCATGCTGCGAGACATGGTCGAGCAAGATGGGATTTGCCCCTCCGATCAGGAGAGATGTACTCTGGGCCCCTCATGTGCTCCGATTGGGATAAGCATGGCCATGCGACAAGGATTATGAGATAATCCAGTTTATGGTCGGCGTCACTGGAACGAGAAAGAGGTCAGGCTAGTGCAAGAATGACAGACTCGCCTTGAGCCCGCAACATATATCGTGTGGCAAAAGGAATGGAAGTATGATGTACAGGTTCACCTAACCAGCTTCATAGTCTGCTTGGTGTCCGGCATGCCTTGCTAGGGGCCGCTACCAACCATGCAGTTCGGAGGTGATTCGAACTGCGACCAAGCCGGCTTGAACCTAAGGGGTCGCGTGTTTAAGGGAAGGGAACTACGAGGTCGGATCCGGGGACACTGGTCGGATGTGATTCAAGTTGTATTTGGATTGTGCCCGAGTAGACTTATGGGCTTTAGGGTCCGTGCGAGGTCCAACTATTGAGCCCACGAAGGACGCCTATATAAAGTGGGGTGTGGCAAACTCATGCGATTGATCGCTTCTGTGCTGTCACTAGGGTTTGCATGTGTTGTGAATAGACACCTCTACTCGCCGCCGGTTGTGTGATCGGACCTAGCAGTTCGCCGCACGACGTTCCTCCTGCACGCGTGGATACCATTAGAGGCGGTGCACTTGAGCCGCTCCGACGAACCTGTACAAGGGATCCAGTGACCGGCTGTTCGAGGGAGATCAGACAAGGGGGAGACGAACCACGCGGACGCGCTGCCCCAACTCTTCTTCCGCTGCACGGCACTGCGCTTCTAGTGGTAACGAACTGTGATCCATCTCATCTAGCATGTTCCTGGTTGTTCTGCGCGTAGGAAAATTTTAATTTGTAGTCGACGCACCCTACGGTAGAACCCAACATTGATATCAGAGCCTCTGCTATAGGATTTGGATTCAGATCATATGCATATTAGATATGTGGAGGTGGCAGATGAGATCAGTTGTCGTTGACGAGATCGGCTGTGTGCACGGTTGATGAGATCAACTGCACATGGGGACTGATGTGGCTATGTTTTCTGTCAATCGGAATCGATGAGGTCGTGATACAACCTACCCCTACCAGTCGGTATCCGCCATTGGGGTTAACAGTGAAACATAAATCCGAATCGGATTTGCGATGATCGATGAGATCGGTCAGATCAGAAAAAGTCGGCGTGATCGGAGTGCAGATGATCGATGGGATCGCCGTGTGCGTAGCGCCTTGTATTTCGTACTCGATCGCTCAAACCAGTAGAATGTGATTCTATGCGTAATTTTGTTTTGCAGGTTTGATGTGAATAGTATGGCTCATGTGTATGTGATGCGTGTGTGTAATTTATACATGTCCTGCGTGTCATGTTTGTCAGCCGACAGGAGCCAAAGTTCTATCATTATAATGTATAACGACATGCGTGTCGACTTGCGATTCTCTGTAAAATTCATTACTAGCTGTAGTAGTTGGATTATAAAGATCAGGTTGGTGGCTTGGCGTCCCAGCGTGACAAACAAGATGGAGTTCCTAGATGGTCATCGGAGTCGGAGCCGACCTGGAAGAATGTCCAAGAAGGAGCCATACTATTTCACAATATATGTTTATTTGTGATTGTTATGCTTCTTGTTTTCTATGCATGTTAGAATGGTAGAAAGATCCCTCGTTAATATCAAGCAATTTGGCATTCCCGATGTCGCACCTTCGCACGTCAAGTACGTCTAGTAGTGGGCTCATAAAATTGAGGTGCTGCTAGCTATCCTTGAATTGAAGGGTTAGTATCGGACACGGACATGCACTGCATCAGGTTAACTTGACAAGGCTATCAAAATGGTATTGGGCCTTGTGGGAAAGAAGGTTGGGGGCCGGGGTATGAGATACCTTCCCAACCGATAGGAGTCATATAGAGATACGATTAGCAAGGAGTTTCTTACCGGATAGGCATGTTGTCTAGCAGTGATGCTAAAGCTCACTAGTCGCATGTGCTAGTCGGATCCTGAATCACTGAGAGTTTGCAGAGGGATGCCGACTTCAGTGGGAGTATTTATATTTAAGGCTTGAATTACTCTACATAAACACATTGCTTATTGATTGCATATTTTCTGTTGTAGATCAATGGCACCACCTGCTCAACCCAACTTCGCATTGAAATTAATTCTGAAAAAGGATAAACTAAATGGAACAAATTTTGCCACCCGGTATACAAATGTAAGAATTGTTCTCAACCATGATAAAAAGGAACATGTTCTAGAGGATCCACTTCCAGAAGAACCTGCCGATAATGCTAATACCACAACTAAGAATTCCTACCAGAAACTCGTTGATGAATCAACGGAGATCAGCTGTTTGATGCTGGCTTGTATGGAGCCTGATTTGCAACAACAATTCGAAAATGTTGAGGCTTACGATATGATCGAGAGTCTCAAGAGCATGTTTCAGACACAGGTGAGGGAGTCCTGCACTAAGGGGTCCTCGGGCGTCCGGCCTGTTGGACATGGGCCGGACTAATGGGCTGTGAAGATACAAGACCGAAGACTCTACCCGTGTCCGGATGGGACTCTCCTTGGCGTGGAAGGAAAGCTTGGCATCCAAATATGAAGATTCCTTTCTCTGTAACCGACTTTGTACAACCCTAATCCCCTCCGGTGTCTATATAAACCGGAGGGGCTTAGTCCGAAGGACAGATATAGTCATACATGCTAGACTTCTAGGGTTTTAGCCATTACGACCTCGTGGTAGATCAACTCTTGTAATACTCATATTCATCAAGATCAATCAAGAAGGAAGTAGGGTATTACCTCCATAGAGAGGGCCCGAACCTGGGTAAACATTGTGTCCCCTGTCTCCTGTTACCATCGACCTTAGATGCACAGTTCGGGACCCCCTACCCGAGATCTGCCGGTTTTGACACCGACATTGGTGCTTTCATTGAGAGTTCCACTGTGCCGTCCTCAAAAGGTTTGACGGCCCCTTCAATCATCTACAACAATGCTGTCCAAGGAGAAGTCTTCTTCCCCGGACAGATCTTCGTGTTCGACGGCTTCGCACTGCGGGCCAACTCGCTTGGCCATCTGGAGCAGATCGATAGCTACGCCCCTGGCCGTCAGGCCAGATTCGGGAGCTTGAACTACGTCATGGATGTCCGCGGAGACTCGATCTTCGACGGATTCGAGACCACGGCAGCCGATCCCCGTCACCACGATGAACATGACTTAAATCTATCATCGTACCATACCCAGGAGATAGCACCTGTAACTGCATTGGCTTTAGATTCGGAGCATATCGTGCCATCCGAAGACGGGAGGCTCAACCCCGCCATGGATGTCGCAGTCCTAGCGGCGTCAGAGCCGCACACAGACCCAACCTTGAGTGGAATCTGTGTAACCGGAGCCTTGGACTCGTTTTTGGCTACAGGTTTCGAACCATGTGCATCCACGTGCTCAAGCTCGATCAGTCATCGATCATTGAATTCAGCTCCGTGAACATTTAGCAACACTCGCCTTTGGGCGACGAGTTAAACTCGTTCAAAGCACTATCCTTAGCGGGGGGCTCATAGCCGAATTATATCTGGTTCGAACTGGAGGCTAATGACGGAGAATTTCGCTTCCCACCCACCGCCCACTTCATAGCCACCGTAGAAGACTTAACCAACATGCTCGATTACGGCTCCGAAGACATCGACGGTATAGATGACGATGCCGACGGGGAGCAAGGCCAAAACCCGCTGTTTACCGGACACTGGACGACCACCTCTTCTTACGACGTGTACATGGTGGATACACCTAAAAGAACTAACGACGATGACAAAGAAGATCCAGTCGAGGATAACCTCGTGAGACAGTCAAAGCGCCGGCATCAGCGGCGCCACTCTAAGTCACGTCATGGAAAAGACAGCAATTCCGGCACGGGAGAAAACAATACTCCGAATGATGCCGGAGATAATGAAGACCCCGTTGAGATAACTTCCGAACAGGAGGAACGGGAAAATGGGCAAGTTGCCCTGATAAACAGGCCATACATGACGACTCAGAGGATAGTAATTATCTTCCACTCTCCGAGGATGAGTTGAGCCTCGGCAACGAGGATTTTATCGTGCCTGAGGAACCTCTCGAGCAGGAGCGCTTTAACCGCCGGTTAATAGCCACTTCAAGGAGCCTGAAAAAGAAGCAGCAGCAGCTTCAAGCTAACGAAGATCTGCTCAATGATAGATGGACTGATGTCCTGGCAGCCGAAGAATACGGCCTCAAGTGCCCAGCCAAAAGTTACCCGAAGCGCAAATTGCTACATCAGTTTGATGATGAGGCGCCCGAGCCCGTACCATCATCGCGCAATGCGGCTGACCGACCACACGTGGTCGGGACAAAGCGACAACTCAAGCCGAACACCAGCCCGCCCCATCTCACCGTAAAAGCAGAGATAAAACAGCTCGGGGTTATACATATGACCTTCGGCAGGACCTGGACAATAGAGCAGGACATACCAGATCGATCTACGGATCGCAAGGACACACCCCGACATGCGACGACAGCTATCTATTCGGATGTCCCTAGTATGCCTCTACTTGACTAGCTCGTTAATCAAAGATGGTTAAGTTTCCTGACCATAGACATGTGTTGTCATTTGATGAACGGGATCACATCATTAGGATAATGATGTGATGGACAAGACCCACCCGCTAGCTTAGCATAATGATCGTTAAGTTCTATTGCTATTGCTTTCTTCATGACTTATACATATTCCTCTGACTATGAGATTATGCAACTCCCGAATACCAGAGGAACACTTTGTGTGCTATCCAACGTGACAACGTAACTGGGTGATTCTAAAGACGCTCTACAGGTGTCTCCGAAGGTGTTTGTTGGGTTGGCATAGATCGAGATTAGGATTTGTCACTCCGTGTATCGGAGAGGTATCTCTGGGCCCTCTCGGTAATGCACATCACTATAAGCCTTGCAAGAAATGTGACTAATGAGTTAGTTGCGGGATGATGCATTATAGAATGAGTAAAGAGACTTGCCGGTAATGAGACTGAACTAGGTATGATGATATCGACGATCGAATCTCAGGGAAGTATCATACCGATGACAAAGGGAATGACGTATGTTGTTATGCGGTTTGACCAATAAAGATCTTCGTAGAATATGTAGGAGCCAATATGAGCATCCAGGTTCTTCTATTGGTTATTGACCGGAGATGTGTCTCGGTCATGTCTATATAGTTCTCGAACCCAGGGATCCGCTTTAATCGGACGTTCGATGATGATTTATATTATGAGTTATGTGATTTGATGACCGAAGTTTGTTCGGAGTCCCGGATGAGATCACGAACATGACGAGGAGTCTCGAAATGGCCGGGAGGTAAAGATCGATATATTGGAAAGCTATATTCGGACATCGAAATGGTTCTGAGTGATTCTGGTATTTTTCGGAGTACTGGAGAGTTACGGGAATTCACCTGGGGAAGTTAATGGGCCTTATTGGGCTTTAGTGGAGAGAGGGAAGAAGGGCCACGAGGTGGCGCGCGCCTCCCCCCTGCCCAAACCGAATTGGACAAGGGGTGGGGGCATGGCCCCTCCTTTCCTTCTCCCTCTCCCACCTTTGCTTCTTTCCTACTCTGAAAATGAAAGGGAATCCTACTAGGACTTGGGAGTCCTAGTAGGACTCCTCACACTTGGCGCACCCCTAGGAGGGCTGGCCTCTCTCCCTCCCTCCTTTATATACGTGGGCAAGGGGCACCCCAAAGGCACTCCAAGATTTCTCTTAGCTGTGTGCGGTGCCCTCCTCCACAATTACACACCTCGGTCATATCGTCGTAGTGCTTAGGCGAAGCCCTGCGCCGGTAACTTCATCATCACCGTCGCCACGCTATCGTCTTGTGACGGAACTCTCCCTCGTCCTCAATCTGGATCAAGAGCTCGAGGGACGCCATCGAAGCTAAGCGATGTCTTGAACACGGAGGTGCCCACGCTCGATTACTTGGATTGGTTGGATCGCGAAGACGTTCGACTACATCAACTGCGTTACTAAACACTTCCGCTTTTGGTCTACAAGGGTACGTGGACAAACTCTCCCCGCTCATTGCTATGCAATCTCCTAGATAGATCTTGCGTGATCGTAGGTAAATTTTTTGAAATACTGCGTTCCCCAACAGTGGTATCAAAGCCAGGTCTATGCGTAGATGTTATATGCACGACTAGAACACAAAGAGTTGTGGGCGATAATAGTCATACTGCTTACCACCAACGTGTTACTTTGATCCGTCGGTATTGTTGGATGAAGCGGCCCGGACCGACATTACATTACCGCGTTCATGAGACTGGTTCTACCGACGTGCTTCGCACACAGGTGGCTGGTAGGTGTCTGTTTCTCCAACTTTAGTTGAACCGAGTTTGATTATGGCCGCTCCTTGTTGAAGGTTAAAACAGCACACTTGACGAAAAATCGTTGTGGTTTTGATGCGTAGGTAAGAACGGTTCTTGCTAGAAGCCCGTAGTAGCCACGTAAAACTTGCAACAACAAAGTAGAGGACGTCTAACTTGTTTTTGTAGGGCATGTTGTAATGTGATATGGTCAAGACGTGATGAGATATAAATTGTTGTATGAGATGACCATGTTTTGTAAAAGTTATCGGCAACTGGCAGGAGCCTTATGGTTGTCACTTTATTGTATGAAATGCAATTGCCATGTAATTGCTTTACTTTATCACTAAGCGGTAGCGATAGTCATGGAAGCAATAGTTGGCGAGACGACAACGATGCTATGATGGAGATCAAGGTGTCAAGCCGGTGATGATGGAGATCATGACGGTGCTTTGGGGATTGAGATCAAAGGCACAAGATGATGATGGCCATATCATGTCACATATTTTGATTGCATGTGATGTTTATCCTTTATGCATCTTATTTTGCTTAGTACGGCGGTAGCATTATAAGATGATCCCTCACTAAATTTCAAGGTATAAGTGTTCGCCCTGAGTATGCACCGTTGCTACAGTTCATCATGCCGAGACACCACATGATGATCGGGTGTGATAAGCTCTACGTTCACATACAACGGGTGCAAGCCAGTTTTGCACACGCAGAATACTCGGGTTAAACTTGACGAGCCTAGCATATGCGGATATGGCCAACATAGTGATGTTCACCATTGAAAACTACTCCATCTCACGTGATGATCGGACATGGTTTAGTTGATATGGATCACGTGATCATTTAGATGACTAGAAGGATGTCTATCTAAGTGGGAGTTCTTAAGTAATTTGATTAACTGAACTTAAATTTGTCATGAACTTAGTCCTGATAGTTTTTGCATATCTATGTTGTAGATCAATAGCTTGTGATGTAGCTCCCTGTTTATTTTTGATATGTTCCTGGAGAAAACTAAGTTGAAAGATGATATTAGCAATGATGTGGACTGGGTCCGTGATCTGAGGATTATCCTCATTGCTGCACAGAAGAATTATGTCCTTGATGCACCACTAGGTGACGAACCTATTGCAGGAGCAGATGCAGATGCAGACATTATGAACGTTTTGCAAGCTCGGTATGATGACTACTTGATAGTTTAGTGCACCATTCTTTACGGCTTAGAACCGGGACTTCAAAAATGTTTTGAACGCCATGGAGCATATGAGATGTTCCAAGAGTTGAAATTCGTATTTTAGACTAATGCCCGTGTCGAGAGGTGTGAGACCTCTGACAAGTACTTTGCCTACAAGATGGAGGAGAATAGCTCAGCTAGTGAGCATGTGCTCAAAATGTCTGGGCACTACAATCGCTTGAATCAAGTGGGAGTTAATCTTCCAGATAATATAGTGATTGATAGTGTTCTCTAGTCACTATCACCAAGCTACTAGAACTTCGTGATGAACTATAATATGGTAATGGATAACGAAAACGATTCCTGAGCTCTTCGCCATACTGAAATCGGCGAAGGTAGAAATCAAGAAAAAGCATCAAGTGTTGATGGTTGACAAGACCACTAGTTTCAAGTAAAAGGGCAAAGAAAAAGAAAGGGAACTTCAAGAAGAATGACAAGCAAGTTGCCACTCCCATGAAGAAGCCCAAAGCTAGACCCAAGCACTGGCGAGTGCTTTTACTGCAAAGGAAATGGTCACTGCAAGTGGAACTTCCCTAGATACTTGGCGGATAAGAAGGATGGCAAAGTGAACAAAGGTATATTTGATATACAAGTTATTGATGTGTACTTTACTAGTGTTTATAGCAACCCCTCAGTATTTGATACTGGTTCAGTTGCTAAGAGTAGTAACTCAAAAACAGGAGTTGCAAGATACACAGAAACTAGTTAAGGACAAGGTGACGATGTGTATTGGAAATGATTCCAAGGTTGATAAGATCACCATCACACACTCCTTTTAACTTCTGGGTTAGTGTTGAAATAAATGTTATTTGGTGTTTGCATTGAGCACGAATATGATTGGATCATGTTTATTGCAATACAGTTATTCATTTAAGTCAAAGAAAAATTGTTGTTCTGTTTACATGAATAAAACCTTATATGGTCATACACTTAATATAAATGGTTTACTAAATCTTGACCGTACTGATACATATATTCATAATATTGATGCCAAAAGATACAAAGTTAATAATGATAGTGCAACTTATTTGTGGCACTGCTGTTTAGGTCATATTGGTGTAAATCGCATGAAGAAACTCCATGCTGGTGGGCTTTTGGAATCACTTGATGCTTATGAACCATGCCTCATGGGCAAGATGACTAAAACTTCATTCTCCGTAACAATGGAGCGAGCCACTGACTTATTGGAAATAATACATATTAATGTATGCGATCCGATGAGTGTTGAGGCTCGCGGCAGGTATCATTATTTTCTGACCTTCACAGATGATTTAAGCAGATATGGGTTTATCTACTTAATGAAACACAAGTCTGAAACATTTGAAAATTCAAAGAAATTCTGAGTGAAGTTAAGAATCATCGTAACAAGAAAATAAAGTTTCTACGATCTGATCACAGAGGCAAATATTTGAGTTATGAGTTTGGCCTTCATTTAAAAACAATGTGGAATAGTGTAGCGACCCGGCCCGAATGGATCAAGTCTCTGTGCTTAAGTGTCATCCCTGGATCGGTATGCTGACACACACAGTACTCGAGGATTTATAACAGAGGTAAATCACATGTATAAATAACGTAAATACTATTACCTCAATCCAAATAGCGGAAGTAACAAGGTTGTGGATTCCCATCAACACCAACGGCAAAGTTGAGTGTAGAAAATCGTAACCCTAACGTATCACTTACTCGTCGTTGCGAAAAGTCTCGCAACATGAAACGTTGCAGCCCGAAAACAATTGACACATGGAATATCTTTGGCAAAGTAACACATAGAGAATAATGATGGAAATAACTATTCTACATGCATATCGAGTGGTGGAAAGCTCTATGGTTACAGCTTTTGCGTAAAGCCAATTTTTCCCTCTCGCAAAGGAATAAATTTTATTTAACTATCATGGTGGTTGTTGAACATTGAGAATGGTTGACAAAGATCCTCAATCCCAATTAAAAGTACTCATTAACAACCCAACAATATTATTTAGAGTAACATGATGAGATTCACATGATATCCAAGTACTAGATACTCAAGATGTCCATAATCGGGGACACGGCTAACCATGATTAGTTTATACACTCTGCAGAGGTTTGTGCACTTTTCCCACAAGACTCGATCTCCTCTGTTTGATTTCTCGTGACTACAAGGTGTTTGAGAAGCGGATGACCGAGACATAGTTTTTCGAAGCGCTTAGCACCTTACATGTGGGTAGACCGTACCAACCTACAACCCCTACATCAGCTAGTCTACCCGTAAGAGTTCGCACAACCTAGTCAACTATGCTAGAGCCCATAGTAGCATGTGGCTGCACACGGAAGTTTCTAGCATGAATAATCTCATGATCCCTTTGAGCACGGGTGGCGGTCCAAGAAATACAGTAAGTCTGATGGAAACCAGGTGCCTCAATCCACCCAGGATGTGTGTTTAAGTTGCCACCTTAAATAAACCGTTAATTTAACAATCTCACATCCGTCATGGAATACACTCACCCAATCCACGTCTACTAGCATAGCATGGCATAAGAAGCAAACGTAGAAGTAACTCCCAAGGGTTTGAAAATAAACAGGTAATAGGTACTACCTCATCTACTTCCCATCCCACAATTTAATTAGATCCTAATCATGCAATGTTTGAGGATAGATCTAATGCATAAAAGCTGGGTAGTAGAAAAGTATATGATCAAAGTGTTACTTGCCTGCAATGTTGATGAAGATGATTCGCACTCAAAACTCTTGATAGTTCTACTCGTCACACTCCGGTCAATCTATCGAAATCAAGCAATAGTAGCCACACATAAGCAATCACTCAAAACATCGGACCGAACGAAGAAAACGATTCGGAAAACATCAAAACCAAGCAAATAACTCTTGCAACATAAAACAATTTCTAATAGTACCAAAATTATATGAATTTGGCCTTATTAGAAAGTTTAGGTCAAGAGCTTCGATTTGCAAAAAGAATCAACTAAATCGGAGTTACGAAACTCAAGTTATGATCAAACGAAGTTCAAATTCAAATCTGATCTAATTCAAATTTTAAACTTTCAAAAACATGTTTGAGTGGGATTACTGGATAGAGAAGATCATAACAAAGAAGTGGGCGTTGGTTTCGTTGAATTCCGACTAACGAGCAAAAAGTTATGGTCGTTTGAAAACCAGGGGCTAATCTGTAAATAAATATATTCACCGATAGGTCCCTTACGTAATTTAAACAGAAAAAGAAAAAGACTAAATAGTGAACATTCACTACGAAAACCTACCGAACGAAAACGTTCGCTGAAACTACCTAAACAGAAAACGTTCATTACTTAACTAAACTAAATAAATAAATAAAAACTGGTTTTTTAACCAAAAACGAACAATTAAAATAAAACCGTTCGGCCGGGCGGTTTCTAGGACCGTAAAAACCGCGGTTGGATCGGGATCGGGCGCCATGAGTCGGCGAAGTTCAAGGGCGGCGGCGGTTTGGATCGCTCATGAGGTTATGGATTCCCATGAGCGGCGAGGCAAGACGGCGGCAGCATGAACGGAGGCGTAGGGCAGCGCTGGGAGCGAGGGCGCCGAGGCAACAAGGGCGGCGGTGAGATGACATGGCGGCGGGCGATTCCAGGAGGCGGCAAGAGATGCGGAGGAGAGGGAGAGAGGTCGGCGGCTTTTTGCTGGGAGGAGGCGCCAAGTGAAGGGGCGGGAGGCGGAGGCGGGCGCTGACTCGGCGAGTCCGGGTCGCACCTGGAGGAGGAGGCGGGCACGACGGGCAGCTGGGCCTTCGCCCAGTTCGGTCCGGAGGGGGAGTTTTTTTTAAACAAACGACAAAAATATAATAAACCAATAACATGAAAAATTACTATAGGCATATAATATATCAAAATTTTCAGAAAAAGATTTTCTACAACGTCGACATTTTTATAGCATTAAATAAAATTCACACTAATTTAGATAAACCAAACAGTGCTATTGCTCTATTAAAATCCAATAAAAACATTTTAAAAATACCAAAATTAATTCAAATTTATTTCTCTCCAAATTTTCTGATGTAGGGAATCATGTTACCCTATTTTCCATGTATTTTATTTTTGGAGAAAAATAATTTGAATAAAACTCAAATAACTCCAAATTGAAAATAAATTCAAAAGAACTTTGAATTTAATCCTTTGAAACTCCCAAATCATATTTCATATAATTTGAAGAAGTCATTTTATCTTCGCTCGTGAAAATCATTGAGTTGCATAAAGTTTCAGAATTGGAAATATTCTCAAATGAAATTCAAATATTTTCAACACCCCTTGTCATTTAAATAAATGGAAGAAGTCATGTTATCTTCTCTCCGTGGTTTTGTGGTGAAAAGAATTTGAATTCTCAAAGATCATGAAAGCAAAAATGAAAGTTTGGGAAAGTCCTTTTATTCCCTCTCATTTAACTTTCAAAATGTTTCAAAATTCACTCACTTTCAGTCAATCAATCAAACAATCAATCAAAACTATCTATTTATTATAACATTCCAAAATTTAGAATTTTGGGATGTTACAAAACTACCACCCTTAAAATGAATCTCGTCCTCGAGATTCGGAGAGGCTTGCAAGAAATAGGTTAGCGTAGGGGTCTTCAAAATCCATCGATCGTCTTCGGGGTCTCGGGTGCTACCACCCTTAGAAGCATTGTTAAGGTTCCATCAAAAACTCATATACTCCATCCTTATTGTTGACAGTGTCGGTCTTCTCAGATCTTAAGGATAATTCCTTGTCTGGGCTCTTCCGATAGTGGCATAACCATTTTTTTCCTGTATCCATTTCATCCTGGTAAGGTTATCCCGAAACTGGGTCCTCTTAGTTGACGGGTCTGGCGCCAATACTAAACAACTATCGATATCTCATGGTGGTCATCAATTTATGGTTTCTCCTGCAGGAAATGGGTCTGGGTTGATCCTCACCGTATATCCTACGGTTGGCAACAACTGCCTTGTACAAGGGGTAAAATGTTTATACCATTCTAAGGTTCAACAAGGTTTAATATCGTCGTCACTCTACTATAGGTAGATCACTCAGATTTACCATCCCATATGGCAAAGCGAATAATAAGAGTAAGTCGGTATGGTGATCAATCCATACCGCACCCAAATCATTACCTTGTACATGGTTTAGCGAATCTCGCATTCTAACACTCGGTCATCCTCACAAGCATTGCAGAATTTCTCTTGTCGACAAACCAAGTTCGGAAAACCCATTGATTCTGCAAGCCAAACAAACATCTATCGTTTCTTCACATCCCGCACCCAAATCATCACCAACAACTCTCCCATCTTGGGGAGGGCAATCTCCATCAACATCTTCACCAGCACCATCTCATCTCAAACCCTCGTTCATCTCTTGTATTCAATCTTGTTGCCGGAACTATAGATTGTTGCTAGGGGGTGACTAGTAGTGTTGATTACATCTTGTAGTTGATTACTATATGGTTTATTTGGTGGAAGATTATATTTTCAGATCCATTATGCATATTAATACCCCTTTGATCATGAGCATGTTTCTTATTTGTGAGTAGTTACTTTTGTTCTTGAGGTCACGGGAGAAATCATGTTGCAAGTAATCATGTGAATTTGATATGTGTTTGATATTTTGATGGTATGTATGTTGTGATTCCCTTAGTGGTGTCATGTGAACGTCGACTACATGACACTTCACCATATTTGGGCCTAACGGAATGCATTGTGGAGTATTACATAGATGGTGGGTTGCGAGAGTGACAGAAACTTAAACCCCAGTTTATGCACTATTCCGTAAGGGACCGACTGGATCCTAGAGTTTAATGCTATGGTTAGAATTTATTCTTAATACTTTTCTTGTAGTTGTGGATGCTTGCAGGAGCGTTAATCATAAGTAGGAGGTTTGTTCAAGTAAGAACAGCACCTAAGCACCGGTCCACCCACATATCAAATTATCAACGTAGCGAACACAAATCAAACCAACATGATGAAAGTGACTAGATGAAATTCCCGTGTAACTCAAGAACGCTTTGCCTATTATAAGAGATTGTTTTGGCCTGTCATTTGCCTCAAAAGGATTGGGCTACCTTGCTGCATACTTGTTACTATTATCATTACTTGCTCGTTACAAATTATCTTGCTATCAAACTACTCGCTACTTACAATTTCAGCACTTGTAGACATTACCTTACTGAAAACTACTTGTCATTTCCTTCTGCTCCTCGTTGGGTTTGACACTCTTACTTATCGAAAAGAGCTACAATTGATCCCCTATACTTTTGGGTCATCAAGGCCATTTTCTGGCGTCGTTGATCGAAGCGCCTTTGGTAAGTGGAATTCGGTAAGGAAACATTTATATAGTGTGCTGAAATTTATTGTCACTTGTTACTATGGAAAACAATCCTTTGAGGGGTTTGTTCGGGGTATCTTCACCTCGTCCGGAACCACAATTAGCTACCCCTCAACCTACTGCATCTACTGAAAATATTGAATATGAAATTCCTTCGGGAATGATAGAACAACTGCTAGCTAATCCTTATGTAGGATATGGAACTGAACATCCTGATATGCACTTGATATATGTGGAACAAATTTGTGGATTGTTTAAGCTTGCAGGTTTACCCGGAGATGAGGTGATGAGAAAGGTTTTCCCTTTATCTTTGAAGGGAAAAGCATTGGCATGGTATAGGCTATGTGATGATATTGGATCATGGAATTGGAATCGTTTGAAATTGGAGTTCCAACAAAAAAATTATCCTATGCATCTACTTAATCGTGATCAGAATTATATATATAATTTTTGGCCTTGTGAAGGAGAAAGTATCGCTCTAGATTGGGGGAGGCTTAAGTCAATGTTATATTCATGCCCCAATCATGAGCTCTCAAGAGAAATTGTTATTCAAAACTTTTATGCTCGGCTTTCTCGTAATGATCAAACCATGCTTGATACTTCTTGTGTTGGTTCTTTTATGAAGAAGACTATTGAATTCCGGTGGGATCTTTTGGTAAGAATTAAATGCAACTCTGAAGATTGGGAACTCGGCGAAGGTAATGAGTCAAGTATTAAACTCAAGTATGATTGTGTTAAATCTTTTATGGATACCGATGATTTTCAAAAGTTTAGCACTAAATATGGACTTGACTCTGAGATAGTAGCTTTCTTTTGTGAATCATTTTCTACTAATGTTGAACTCCCTAAAGAGAAGTGGTTTAAATATCACCCACATATTAAAGAAGAAATTAAACAACCAGTACCAGTTAAAGAAGAAACTATACTTTATAATGTTGATCCAGTTGTTCCTTCTACTTATATTGAGAAACCACATTTTCCTGTTAGGATAAAGGATCATGCTAAAGTTTCAACTGTGGTTAACAAAAGCTATGTTAGAACACCTAAACCAGATGAACAAATTAGAGTAGAACCTAATGTTGCTATGGTTAAAGATCTCTTGCAAGAAGATATAGATGGGCATGTTATTTACTTCTGTGCAGAAGCTGCTAGAATTGCTAAACCCGATAAAATGGATAAACATAGACTAGTTGTTGGCATGCCTGTTATTTCAGTTAAAATAGGAGATCATTGTTATCATGGTCTATGTGACATGGGTGCTAGTGTAAGTTCTATTCCTTACAAGTTATACCAAGAAATTATGAATGACACAGCACCTGCAGAGTTATAAGAAATAGATGTTACTATTAAACTTGCTAATAGAGACACAATATCACCAATTGGGATTGTTAGAGATGTTGAAGTCTTGTGTGGGTAAGTAAAATACCCAACTGATTTCCTTATCCTTGGTTCCCCACAAGATGACTTTTGTCCCATTATCTTTGGTAGACCCTTCTTGAACATAGTTAATGCTAAGATAGATTGTCAGAAACAAACTGTGGGTTTTAGCTTTGGTGATGAGTCTCATGAATTTAATTTTTCCAAGTTTAGTAGAAATCATCATGAAGAAGAATCACCTAGTAAGGATGAATTAATTGGTCTTGCTTCTATTGTTGTGCCACCTACTGATCCTTTAGAACAATACTTGCTAGACCATGAAAATGATTTACATATGCATGAAAGAAATGAAATAGATAAGATTTTATTTGAACAACGTCCTCTTCTTAAACACAATTTGCCTATTGAAACTCTTGGAGGTCCTCCTCCACCTAAAGGTGATCCTGTGTTTGAATTAAAACAATTGCCAGACACTTTGAAATATGCTTATCTTGATGAAAAGAAGATATATCCTGTTATTATCAGTGCTAACCTTTCGAACATGAAGAAGAAAGATTATTGAAAGTTCTAAGGAAGCACCAAGCTGCTATTGGATATACTCTTGATGATTTAAAGGGCATTAGTCCCACTGCGTGTCAAAGACAAAATTAATATGGAACCTGATGCTAAACCAGTTGTTGATCACCAACGTCGGTTAAACCCGAAGATGAAAGAAGTGGTAAGAACCGAAATATTAAAACTTCTGGAAGCATGTATAATCTATCCCATAGCTGATAGTAGATGGGTAAGTCGTGTTCATTGTGTTCCTAAGAAAGGAGGTATTATTGTTGCTCCTAATGATAAGAATGAACTTATTCCACAAAGAATTGTTACAGGCTATAGAATGGTAATTGATTTCAGAAAATTAAATAAAGCTACTAGAAAAGATCATTACCCTTTGCTTTTTATTGATCAAATACTAGAAATATTATCTAAGCACACACACTTTTGCTTCCTTGATGGATATTCTGGATTTTCACAAATACCTGTTTCTCAACCTGATCAAGAAAAGATCACATTTACTTATCCTTTTGGAACCTATGCTTATAGACGTATGCCTTTTGGTTTATGTAATGCACCTGCTACCTTTCAAAGATGCATGATGGCTATATTCTCTGACTTTTGTGAAAAGATTGTTGACGTTTTCATGGATGACTTCTCTGTTTATGGGAAGTCTTGATGATTGTTTAAGCAATCTTGAGCGAGTTTTGCAGAGATGTGAACAAACAAATGTTGTCTTGAATTGGGAGAAGTGCCACTTTATGGTTAATGAAGACATTGTCTTGGGTCATAAAATTTCTGAAAGAGGTATTGAAGTGGACCAAGCTAAGGTTGATGCAATTGAGAAAATGCCATGTCCTAAAGACATCAAAGGTATTTGTAGTTTCCTAGGCCATGCTGGTTTCTATAGGAGATTTATCAAAGACTTCTCTAAAATTTCTAGGCCTCTTACTAGTCTCTTGCAAAAGGATATCCTTCTGTTTTTTATGATGATTGCCTTGAAGCCTTTGAAACACTCAAGAAAGCTTTAATTTCTACATCTATTGTTCAACCACCTGATTGGAACTTGCCTTTTGAAATTATGTGTGATGCTAGTGATTATGTTGTTGGTGCTACTCTAGGACAAAGAGTTGATAAGAAATTGAATGTTATCCATTATGCTAGTAAAACTCTAGATAGTGCTCAAAGAAACTATGCTACTACTGAAAAAGAATTTTTAGCAGTGGTGTTTGCTTGTGATAAATTAGGCCTTATATTGTTGATTCCAAAGTAACTGTCCACACAAACCATGCTGCTATTAAATATCTTATGGAAAAGAAAGATGCTAAACCTAGACTTATTCGTTGAGTTTTCTTGTTACAAGAATTTGATTTACATATCATTGATAGAGAAGGAGCCGAGAACCCCGTAGCTGATAACTTGTCTAGGCTTGAAAATGTGCTTGATGACCCACTACCTATTGATGATAGTTTTCCTGATGAGCAGTTAGCTGCAATAAATGTTGCTAATGGTACTCCTTGGTATGCTTACTATGCTAATTACATTCTTGCTAAATATTTACCATCTAGCTTTACATACCAGCAAAAGAAAAAAATTCTTCTATGATTTAAGACATTACTTTTGGGATGATCCACATCTTTATAACGAAGGAGCAGATGGTATTATTAGACATTGTGTACCTGAGCATGAACAGGGACAAATCCTACGGAAATGTCACTCCGAGGCTTATGGAGGGTATCATGCTGGAGATAGAACTGCTCACAAGGTATTGCAATCTGGATTTTATTGTCCTACTCTCTTCAAGGATGCCCGTAAGTTTTTCTCTTCTTGTGATGAATGTCAAAGAATAGGTAATATCCGTAAGCGTCAAGAAATGCCTATGAATCATTCACTTGTTGTTGAACCATTTGATGTTTGGGGATTTGATTACATGGGACCTTTTCCTTCCTCTAATGGGTATAAACATATTTGGGTTGATGTTGATTATGTTCCTAAATGGGTAGAAGCTATTCCAACCAAAGAGTGATGATCACAACACCTCTATTAAAATGCTTAAGGAAGTTATTTTCCCAAGGTTTGGAGTCCCTAGATATTTAATGGTGATGGTGGCTCACACTTTTGTGACGCCCGGATAATTAAGCTACAGTAATTCCTTGCTAATGATGCCACGTCACCGTGATTACTGTTGTTAATCTCGTGTTAGTTCAAAAACGATTCAAATTCAAATTCAAAATCAAATTAAACAACAAAAGTTTCAAACATTAAAACTAAAATGTTCAACGTGAACCAAATAATCCATAGGTAATTATGGTGGAGAAACCACACCTTTATAAAATATTTAAATACTATTAGGCGAATAAAACAGTGGCAAAAAATATTATTTAAATGCTTTTAACTATTAAATAATTATGAAACTATTTTAGTTTGGGTAACAAGTTAATGTGGAAGTGCATATTTAGTAACATCAAATTAGGTGCCATTTTGGTAATTTTTTTAAAAACAAAAATAAAAGGTAACTAAAAGAAAACACTAAAGAAAAAGGAAAAGGTAAGAGGGCCTAATCTACTGGGCACCTTGGCTCATCTAGCCAAATGGACAGCCTAGCCCACCTCCACCTCTCCTCTCAGCTCTCTACAGAAGACAGGGGATCGTGGAGGGCATCCGACCGGCCATGGCCGCACCATCCGTGCGTGGCGGCCATCCCGCGACTCCTGGACGTCCTACAAAGTTCCCCCGACCCAGTGGCAAACCCTAGCAACCCCACTCTCCTCCCTCTCGCTCCAGATCCTCATCCCTGCACACACCCGAACGCCCTCATCACCATGGCCCTCGTCGATCCCGTGGCCACTGCCCTCCCCGTCGCCTAGGATTGCGCAAGGAGCTCCTCCCGCCTTCGTTGCTTCCTCTACGCTGAAGAACGCGAGCAGAGTGTCTCTGCTTCGACTGGATCGAGTCGTTCCCCTTCTCTGCACCGCCAACGCCATTGCCGAAATTCATCGCCTCCGAGCCTCCCCGAGCCCGCTGCCAAGCCCTACCGCTGCAATGTGAGGCCCTCCGTCGATTCCCCTCTTCCCCCTACGTTCTCTGTTTCCGTAGGGCGCCACCGCCAACATGACCAAGCTCGCTGTAGCTAGTTCCCCCACCGTGTTCCCCTGCTCCGCTCGACGCCCGCGAGCCCCTTGCTG
Source organism: Aegilops bicornis (assembly GCA_021605145.1). Classification (NCBI taxonomy): domain Eukaryota; kingdom Viridiplantae; phylum Streptophyta; class Magnoliopsida; order Poales; family Poaceae; genus Aegilops; species Aegilops bicornis. Next base: position 327,035,449 of record CM038674.1, on the reverse strand, counting down.
CATTCTCGCACCACCCCTATCTGAGCGCCCGCTGCCGCTAGGCCGTGCCTGCTGCTCGCTGCGCGTGCTCGCGGTCCCCACCCACGGCTCGTGCTCGGCCCCGTCGCCGCCCAGCTTGTTGTTGCTGCTCCTCTTTGTGTTGCCAGCCTTGCTTGTTGCTCTCACTGCTTCTATCGCTACCGCTTAGGCTGTAGTTGTTGCTCCTACATTGCCTACCGTCTTGCCTATCTTTGCTTCTCGCTTGCCATTGCCGCTGCCGTCACATGCCACCGCAGCCCCTCGCCGCCGCCGTTGCATCCTGCCGCTTGCCATACCTTCGCCGTCGCGCCGTGCCCACTCCATCTGGCCGCGCCCTCCCCCGCCCCGGACCACTCCTTCGCCGCAGCCCCTCGCGTGCGCCCACGCGATTGCCGCGCTTGTCATCTCCCGTCTGCTCACCGCGGCCTGCGTCCGCAACCCTCTACCCCACGCCGGCCACGCCCCCGTTCGCCCGAGCTCCCTCCACGCGTGTAGGCTCTAGCCGCGCCCTGCAGCCCTCTCACCGTCGGCTCCACCTCGCTCCGCCCAGCTGCAGCTGCTCGCCGACCACCGCCGCCGCTTTCCCGCGCCGCCTCTCACCCCGACGGCTACCGCTCCGGCCGCTCCATCCGCCCTGGCCACTGGCCTAGCCCCGCCGCACTGCCTGCGGGCGAGCGCCCGCCCAAGAGCCCGCCGCCCTTCTGCCCAGCACCCGTTAAGGCCTCTGGGCCAATGACATATGGGCCCTGCCCATAGAACGATTAAAAAAGGAAAGAGAATAAACAGAATAAAAAATGTTAGAATAAATAAATTAATAATTAATTAATGAGTTAATTAAGTTAATTAATCTTGTTTAACAAATCTAATTAAAATAAATTAGCATAATCACTTAGATAGTCTAATTAGCCCGGTTTAGTTAACCTGAGTATATGACCAATGGGACCCACGTGTCAGCTTGACCAGTCAACAGTCAGAGTTGACTGCTGACGTAACAAATGCAATTTCGAATTAAAATAATCTATTAATTCTAGCAAATTGATCAAACCTTTTAAAATTAATATTAAATAAACCGTAACTCGGATGAAAATACTTTGTACATGAAAGTTGCTCAGAACGACAAGATGAATCCGGATACGCAGCCCGTTCGCCCGCCACACACCCCTAGCATAGCAAACATGCAACTTTCCCTCCTCCGGTTCATTTGTCTGAAAACATGAAACACCGAGCATACTTTCCCAGATGTCTTCCCCCTTCACCGGTATCACCTTCTACCGCGTTAGGGCACACCTAGCACCATGCATTGTCATGTCATGCACCGTCATGCTTATGTTTGCATTATATTTATTGTTTCTTCCCCCTCTTCTCTCGTTAGACACCGCGACCTTCGCCTCTGCTACCCAGTACGACTACGGTGTTGACCACCCCTCCTTCTCGGCTGACCTTCCAGGCAAGCCCCCCCCCTTGATCACCAGATATCGCCTATTCCTTCTCTCTACTACTTGCATTAGAGTAGTGTAGCATGCTACTGCTTTTGGTTAATCCTATTATGCTACATAGCTTGTCATTGTTGTTATAGTTGTTACCCTTACCTGCAATCCTAAATGCTTAGTATAGGATGCTAGTATTCCATAAGTGGCCCTACATTCTTGTCCGTCTGCCATGCTATACTACCGGGTCATGATCACTCGGGAGGTGATCACGGGTATATACCTACATACATATTATATGATATATGGTGGTGACTAAAGTCGGATCGGCTCATAGAGTACCCGCAAGTGATTTCGATGTGGGGGCTGAAAGGACAGGTGGCTCCATCCCGGTAGAGGTGGGCCTGGGTTCCCAACGGCCCCCAACTGTTACTTTGTGGCGGACTGACAGGGCAGGTTGAGACCACCTAGGTGAGAGGTGGGCCTGGCCCTGGTCGGTGTTCGCGGATACTTCAATTAACACGCTTAACGAGATCTTGGTATTTGATCTGAGTCTGACCACTGGCCTATACGCACTAACCAACTACGCGAGAACAGTTATGGGCACTCGATGTCGTGGTATCAGCCGAAGCCTTCTTGACGTCAGCGACTAAGCAGCGCGCGCCGGGTTGGACCGCGTTACGCAACTTCCTTTGTAATGGAGGTTGCTAGGTCTGCTCACCGGCCGCGTTCGCAACGTGTAGGTGTGCAATGGGCGATGGGCCCAGACCCCTGCGCGCATAGGATTTAGACCGGCGTGCTGCCCTCTCTGTTGTGCCTAGGTGGGGCTGCGACGTGTTGATCTTCCGAGGCCGGGCATGACCCAGGAAAGTGTGTCCGACCAAAGGGGATCGAGCGTGTTGGGTAATGTGGTACACCCCTGCAGGGAAGTTTATCTATTCTAATAGCCGTCATCCTCGGTAACAGGACAACCCGGAGTTGTACCTTGACCTTATGACAACTAGAACCGGATACTTAATAAAACACACCCTTCCAAATGCCAGATATAACCCGGTGTTCTCTGTCATACAGGGCGACGAGGGGAGGATCGCCGGGTAGGTTTATGCCATGTGATGATACTTGGTGAACTTACCATCTACTCTCTTCTACATCTTTGCAAGATGGAGGTCGCCAAGCGTAGTCCTCGACAGGACTAGCTATCCCCCTCTTATTCTGGCATTCTGCAGTTAAGTTCATCAATATTGCCCCTTTACACAGATACCCATGCATATGTAGTGTAGATCCTTGCTTGTGAGTACTTTGGATGAGTACTCACGGTTGCTTTTCTCCCTCTTTTTCCCCTTTCCTTTCCTCTCGATTGTCGCAACCAGATGCTGGAGCCCAGGAGCCAGACAACACCGTCAACGACGACTCCTACTACGCCGGAGGTGCCTACTACTACATGTAGGCCGTTGACGATGACCAGGATTAGTTTAGGAGGATCCCAGACAGGAGGCCTGCGCCTCTTTCGATCTGTATCCCAGTTTGTGCTAGCCATCTTATGGCAACTTGTTTAACTAATGTCTGTACTCAGGTATTGTTGCTTCCGCTGACTCGTCTATGATCGAGCACTTTTATTCGAGCCCTCGAAGGCCCTGGCTTGCATTATGATGCTTGTATGACTTATTTTAAGTTTAGAGTTGTGTTGTGATATCTTCCCGTGAGTCCCTGATCTTGATCGTACACATTTGCGTGTATGATTAGTGTATGATTAGTGTATGATTGAATCGGGGGTGTCACAAGTTGGTATCAGAGTCGACTGCCTGTAGGAATCCCCCTTCCACACTCCTTGGCCAAAGTTGAGTCTAGTCGATGAAAATTGTTTTACTAACTTGGCTATGCGGCCCATGGGCCCATGTCGCCATTGGGTGGTATTAGGATCTTTTATTCCTTGACCTATACTCTGGGACTCTGATCTCTCTTCTATTCGGGTTAAATGATTTTACTAACTCTGCCTCTAGGTTCTCGTAACTACTTCCTCCCGGAGAGCCCATCTTTCTAGATGATCGTCTGCTGCACCAGAAGAATCCGAAGATACTCTCCGATGTTCTCTCGAGACTTTATGGCGTCGCTTTTGCAATTCCCTTCCATTGATAAACCTTTATGAATAACCACGTATACTCGCCATTCATCCAATGTTTCCCAGTTGATCTTGTATTACAAGATACCTCGAAATTCTCTCTGTTGTTCTGGAGAATCCTTTGAGCTTACTGCCTTGCTGTTCTTTGTCACCTGAATACCCCTACGGATAATTCTCGCACTTACCGAGTATCCGCTCATCCCTAGTTGATTCATGTATTTCACACAAGTCTCCAAAATACCCTTCGATCTTTCAAAAATGCTAAGCAGCCTATTGCTCTTGAAATTCTTGCTTGCTTGTGTTATGGTTAATACCATAAATCTCGTAATCTTATTGGCATCCCTTGTCATTTTCATTTTGAGTCCATTGATTCAATATGTTGCGAATGCTCGCAATCCTGAAACAGATCCTAGAATTCATCCTTCCGGCTCAGACATCAGTTTAAACATGAGTTGGATCTCGACCAATCAAATTGTTGACGATTTTACCCCTAAGCTTACTCAACTTATCCATCCTTAATCAAAGCGTTTGCTTCTGATCCTTTGATTTGGAAATCATAATTCCTTTTCATGTGAGCTTTGAATTAGTCAGTTGCTTCTATAATCCATGCCTTCGCATTGTTTCTTCCTCTGGTTGTGTGTCGATACTCACATCAGCTCCACTATGGACCGTCGGATCCTTTGTTGTAATGTCATCCGACAATGTCCTTCGTATACAAAACCTCGAGAAGATCTTTCCCTGATACATAGTGCCTTCGGTAAATTGTATCCTCTCCTTTTGTCACCCATGTTCTACTATCAAGCTTGTGTTATTAACTGTTTAAGCTTGTGGTATATGTTCCCAAGATGCCCCTAAGGGTTGAACCTATGCCTTCCCAGATCCGGGTAAACCCGAGAGCTATCACGAGTCATACTCTTGTAGTGTTTTGCTAGATAAAATTTAAACATTACAACTTCTTCAAAAAAATGAGAAGTGAATGAAAGGTTATGCATTGGAGAAGTGGGAGTCGACCTTGAACTTTGTGTTCATGCCCATGGACACGATGTAGATCCTATCATAGAGGCTTCTTGTAATAATAACAATTTCCTTGATAGGATATCATCTGGTATCTATGTATTAATCCTTTGCAATCGTGGTCCCGACCACATTTTCTCCTTGATTCCATTTCTTAGACAAGTTAGAGCACTTGTCTTCTGTTAATTGATACATCTCCGTAACCTCTATTTTGATCTTCCTCGAGTATTAACCTCTGGCATCTCAAGAACTGTGTTGCTTCCTGCGAGTCTTCATCTAGTATTGCTTCTCACCGATCTCAGTTTTCCCCCAGGTTCTGAGTTATTAGTCACTCGAGGACACCGATAAGTGAATCAATTTTGCACCCCGATTCAATAACTCGTAAGTAATTTTCATTGCTTATGAGTTAATAATCCTCCAAGTCATTACTAGCCTGATCGGCTATATAATTATCGTGCTAAATTTTAACTGTGCTACCTGGTCCTTGTTCCCGGAGCATAATTTTCGATGATGATCTAAGCTTACGTCGATCTTCCTCGTCATATCATTTCGCCTTGAACAGCAAGCTTGATTTTGAGTTTGTGTCGTACCCTGGGTTCCAATAACCTTTCGCTTAATCATTCCTTTGACTTGATGTCATCACCGATCGTTTACATCTTGAGGTAATCTCTCAATAAAATTTGTCGTGATCATCGTCAACATCTTGACTCCTTCCTGGATATCAATAGAATTCATGATGATAATTGCCATCCTCGTCCCTTGGTAGTTTGAGTTACCATCAACAACATCCTTACCTTCCTTTTATCACAAACTTGTTCATGTTATGGATGCAACTTGCTGTCCAGCTTATGTTATGTTCTACCTTGACATATTACTGTCTTTCTTGTCAAGGATGTTATCGGGATTGCTCCACCTCTTAAGAATTCTTGGTATAGTGATACTTCTCGCCATCACCATTCTTTTCTTGGTCCCCATGTTGAGTGAACTCTGTTGTGCGAATTCAAAACTTCTAGCAACCCTATTGCTTTGAAGATAATGGTCGATATTTCATTCTTAGACCATTGGTTATCGAATCACCATTCTAACATTGATCCTGCTACCTAAGCCCATAGTTTGGGTGCACCTTTCAACCAATGATTAATTGTGTATGTTTCCCTCGAGCATACATCATTATATCATTTGATCTGATAAATGTTATCTCCTTGTTCACATAATTGTGGAGATCCATCTTTGGGAAATCTCGATGAATTGCCGCTGAGACCATCAGCCACCTCCTCATCCTCTCCTTGGTTTAATGATGGACTCTTGTTTTGGAACTTGCTTCCATAGTTCATTTCCCGAGAATCTTACAATGTCATCCCGTCAATTTGTGTTGCACCTTTTCTTCTCAGACATCCAGAGTCTAAGATATCCTGACACCAAACAGATCTGAATCTCAGTCACGTATGATGGTTGGAACATTTTTCCAAGAGTTATAGCATTGGTCTATATAAGACCCGGTAAGGTGATGTCATGCCTAGCACACCTGGACGGAGGACCTATTGTTATAGTTTCCTTTTTTAGCAAGGTTAGCCATTCTTCCATGAGGAAATTATAAGACCTATCCTATGAGTTGTTCCCGATGGATCCCTTTGTGTATCCAAAGTTCGACCTTGACCTTGCTTGAAGACCATGTCAACGCTTATCTCGAAGCATGTCGGTGGTACTCCGATTTTTCAATAAGAACATTTGAAGCACAATGCTGAATTTTCTTTATCATTATCCTAACACCGTTGTATGGGTAATGTCATGAAATTTCTCTCCCCTCACCTAACGGGTTTTCTACTTTCTATCTGTCATGGATATCATGCTCGCTTGTCCTTGGGAAGGATATACCCCCAAGATATGTGTTTAAACACATTTTCCTTTCCATTGTTCTATTCAATTTGATAATCATATTATACTTCCATTGTTTGGTTTATCCAAAATTTAAGCAGTAATATTCTCCTGCTTATGTAAACACCTCGGTGTACAATTCTAACGGCAAGACCCTGTTACTATTGTTGATGACATTCCGGTAGCCACCGATGGACGAGAACTTTGCCTAATGGTCCGCCTCGTTCAACGAGCAGGAAAATGGTTCTCTTCGTCCCTCGCCCTTGGTATCGACATTGTTGCCGACATAACTAATAGGCTACCCTCTGACATGTCTTGCTATCATGACCGTGCAAAATGTCAACGCCCTTTCTACATTTAACCCACATGGTGGGCCCATAACCCACTGTTCCACAGGATCGAAACCTGACTCTCCTGTACCCCCTGCTCCCAAGGTTGTTTCTCGCGCAAGGCCTCGTAAGTAATTCATGAGCCACCTTCCGAGAGATCATCAATTTTGGTATTAAAGGCAATACTTATTCCCGTTGCTTTGAACCCCTTTCATGCCCTGTAACAGGCATCGAACGATTGCCTGCCTGCTCGAAACTTCCCATGATACCTCCTTACATTTCTCTCGATATTTTCTTAAAGTTTCAATTCGAGAGTTACTTTTCGCCACCTTCCCCGATGTTATTGACCAGATAGTCAACCTTGCAGAGGTCCATTCTCCTAGAATACCCACCCTTTATTCTTTCGTAAATACGATGGAATTCCCGAAGGAAGAATGCCGATTTCATCACGATGACCTGAAGCAGAGAAATGAAGACATCAATGTAATGGATCGACCTCTTCGAGAAGAGCAACCAAGACCGAGAAGATCCATTAGAATTTCACAACCACAAATTTCCCCCTTACACCACCTCTTAAATCTCGGGACGAGAATTCTTGTAGTGGAGGAGAATTGTGACGCCCGGATAATTAAGCTACAATAATTCCTTGCTAATGATGCCACGCCACCGTGATTACTGTTGTTAATCTCGCGTTAGTTCAAAAACGATTCAAATTCAAATTCAAAATCAAGTAAAACAACAAAAGTTCCAAACATTAAAACTAAAATGTAATGCATAGGTAATTATGGTGGAGAAACCACACCGTTATAAAATATTTAAATACTATTAGGCGAATAAAACAGTAGCGAAAACTATTATTTAAATGCTTTTAAATATTAAATAATTACGAAACTATTTTAGTTTGGGTAACAAGTTAATGTGGAAGTGACATATTTAGTAACATCAAATTAGGTGCCATTTTGGTATTTTTTTAAAAACAAAAATAAAAGGTAACTAAAAGAAAACACTAAAGAAAAAGGAAAAGGTAAAAGGGCCTAATCTACTAGGCACCTTGGCCCATCTAGCCAAATGGCCAGCCTAGCCCACCTCCACCTCTCCTCCCAGCTCTCTACAGGAGACAGGGGATCGTGGAGGGCATCCGACCGGCCATGGCCGCACCATCCGTGCGTGGCGGCCATCCCGCGACTCCTCGACGTCCTACAAGGTTCCCCCGACCCAGTGGCAAACCCTAGCAACCCCACTCTCCTCCTTCTCGCCCCAGATCCTCCTCCCCGCACACACCCGAACGCCCTCATCGCCATGGCCCTCGTCGATCCCGTGGCCACTGCCCTCCCGTCGCCTAGGATTGCGCCAGAGCTCCTCCCGCCTCCGCTGCTTCCTCTATGCTGAAGAACGCGAGCCGAGTGTCTCTGCTTCGACCGGATCGAGTCGTTCCCCTTCTCTGCACCGCCAACGCCATTGCCGGAATTCATCGCCTCCGAGCCTCCCCGAGCCTGCTGCCAAGCCCTACCGCTGCAATGTGAGGCCCTCCATCGATTCCCCTCTTCCCCCTACGTTCTCCGTCGCTGTTGGGCGCCACCGCCAACACGACCAAGCTCAAGTAGCTAGTGACCCTTGGCGTTCCCTGCTCCGCTCGACGCCCGTGAGCCCCTGGCCACGTTCTCGCGCCACCCCTATCCGAGCGCCCGCTGCCGCTAGGCCACGCCTGCTGCTCGCTGCGCATGCTCGGCCCCGTCACCGCCCAGCTTGCCGTTGCTGCTCCTCCTTGTCTTCTGGCGCTTGCTCTCTGCTCTATTCTTCTGCCGCCGCTTATCTGTAGCTGTTGCTCCTGCCGCTGCCTACCGTACTGCCCTCTGTTGCTTCTACTGCTTGCCGCTATACTGCCGCTGCTCGCCGTCGCCCACTGACCGCAGCCCCTCACCTTCGCTGTTGCATCCTGCCGCCGCCCGTGCCGCCCACGCCCACCGTCATCATGCCCACTCCATCTGGACGCGCCCTCCCCCGCCCCAGACCACTCCTTCGTCGCGGCCCCTCGCGCGTGCCCATGCGATTGCCGTGCTTGTCGTCTCCCGTCGCCGCCCGTACTGCGTCGCAGCCCACTACCCCGCACCGCCACGCCTGCTCAGCCAGCTCCCCTCCATGCGCCACAGAGGCCCAGCCACGCCTGGCCGCGGGCCCCTCTCACCGCCGGCTCCACCTCGCTGCTCACCCGCTCCGCTCACTGCAGCTGCCACGACCACCGCCACTGGCCTCCCGCCTCGCCTCTGGCGTGGCGCCCACCCGCCTGCCATTGACCTAGCCTCACAGCACTTCGTGGCGAAGCGCCGCCTCAGCGCCACACCCTTCCCGCCTAACGCTTAAGGCCTGCCCGATGACATATGGGCCCCCACGTAACGATTAAAAAAGAAAAGAGAATAAAAAGAATAATAAATGTTATAATAAATAAATTAATAATTAATTTATTAATGAGTTAATTAAGTTAATTAATCATGTTTAACTAATCTAATTAAAATAAATTAGCATAATCACTTAGTTAGTCTAATTAACCCGGTTTAGTTAACCTGAGTATATGACCAATGGGACCCACATGTCAGCTTGACGAGTCAACAGTCAGAGTTGACTGCTGATGTCATGCTGACGTCACAAATGCAATTTCGAATTAAAATAATCTATTAATTTTAGAAAATTGATTAAACCTTTTAAAATTAATATTAAATAAACCGTAACTCGGATGAAAATACTTTGTACATGAAAGTTGCTCACAACGACGAGACGAATCCGGATGCGCAGCCCGTTTTCCCACCACACACCCCTAGCATAGCAAACATGCAACTTTCCTCCCTCCGGTTCATCTGTCCGAAAACGTGAAACACCGGGGATACTTTCCCGGATGTTTTCCCCCTTCACCAGTACCACCTCTTACCGCGTTAGGGCACACCTAGCACCGCACATTGTCATGTCATGCACCGTCATGCTTATGTTTGCATTATATTTATTGTTTCTTCCCCCTCTTCTCTCATTAGACACCGAGACTGATGCCGCTGCTACCCAGTACGACTACGGTGTTGACGACCCCTCCTTCTCGGTTGAGCTTCCAGGCAACCTCCCCCCCCCCCCCCGTGATCACCAGATATCGCCTATTCCTTCTCTCTACTCCTTGCATTAGAGTAGTGTAGCATGTTACTGCTTTCAGTTAATCCAATTCTGCTGCATAGCCTATCATTATTGCTATAGTTGTTACCCTTACCTGCAATCCTAAATGCTTGTATAGGATGCTAGTATTCCATGAGTGGCCCTACATTCTTGTCCGTCTGCCATGCTATACTACCGGGCCGTGATCACTCGGGAGGTGATCACGGGTATATACCTACATACATATTATATGAAATATGGTGGTGACTAAAGTCGGGTCGGCTCGTAGAGTACCCGCAAGTGATTTCGATGTGGGGGCTGAAAGGATAGGTGGCTCCATCCCGGTAGAGGTGGGCCTGGCTCACGGCCCCGATCACATTTACTTTGTATGAGCGACAGGGCAGGTTGTGACCACCTAGGTGAGAGGTGGGCCTGGCCCTGGTCGGCATTCGCGGATACTTCAATTAACACGCTTAACAAGATCTTGGTATTTGATCTGAGTCTGGCCACTGGCCTATACGCACTAACCAACTACGCGGGAACAGTTATGGGCACTCGACGTCGTGGTATCAGTCGAAGCCTTCTTGATGTCGGCGACTGAGGGGCGCACGCCGGGCTGGACCACGTAATGCAACTTCCTTTGTAATGGAGGTTGCTAGGTCTGCTCACCGGCCGCGTTCGCAACGTGCAGGTGTGCAATGGGCGATGGGCCTGCACTGCGCAAGATAGGATTTAGACCGCGTTGACCTCTCTCACAGCCTAGGTGGGGCTGCGACGTGTTGATCTTCCGAGGCCGGGCATGACCCAGGAAAGTGTGTCCAGCCAAAGGGGATCGAGCGTGTTGGGTAATGTGGTGCACCCCTGCAGGGAAGTTTATCTATTCAAATAGTCGTGATCCTCGGTAACAGGACGACCCGGAGTTGTACCTTGACCTTATGACCGCTAGAACCGGATACTTACTAAAACACACCCTTCCAAGTGCCAGATATAACCCGGTGATCGCTGTCACACAGGGCGACGAGGGGGGGATCGCCGGGTAGGTTTATGCCATGCGATGATACTTGGTGAACTTACCATCTACTCTCTTCTACATGCTGCAAGATGGAGGCTGCCAGAAGCGTAGTCTTCGACAGGACTAGCTATCCCCCTCTTATTCAGGCATTCTGTAGTTCATTCCATCGATATTGCCCCTTTACACAGATATCCATGGATATGTAGTGTTGATCCTTGCTTGCGAGTACTTTGGATGAGTACTCACGGTTGCTTTTCTCCCTCTTTTTCCCCTTTCCTTTCCTCTCGGTTGTCGCAACCAGATGCTGGAGCCCAGGAGCCAGACACCACCGTCGACGATGACTCCTACTACACCGGAGGTGCCTACTACTACGTGCAGCCCGTTGACAACGACTAGGATTAGTTTAGGAGGATCCCAGGCAGGAGGCATGCGCCTCTTTCGATCTGTATCCCAGTTTGTGCTAGCCATCTTATGGCAACTTGTTTAACTAATGTCTGTACTCAGATGTTGTTGCTTCCACTGACTCGTCTATGATCGAGCACTTTTATTCGAGCCCTCGAGGCCCCTGGCTTTTATTATGATGCTTGTGTGACTTATTTTAATTTTAGAGTTGTGTTGTGATACCTTCCCGTGAGTCCCTGATCTTGATCGTACACATTTGCGTGTATGATTAGTGTACGATTGAATCGGGGGCGTCACAACTTTATTCGTGGTGCTTTTCGTAAAATGCCTGCTAAGTATGATGTTAACCATAGAATTGCATCACCCTACCATCCTCAGTCTAGTGGTCAAGTTGAACTTAGTAATAGAGAAATAAAATTAATTTTGCAAAAGACTGTTAATAGGTCCAGGAAGAATTGGTCTAAGAAATTAGAGGATGCACTTTGGGCTTATAGAATAGCATATAAAAATCCTATGGGTATGTCTCCTTATAAAATGGTTTATGGAAAAGCTTGTCATTTGCCTCTTGAGTTAGAACATAAAGCTTTTTGGGAAGTTAAAGAACTCAATTATGATTTCAAACTTGCTGGTGAAAAAAGGTTATTTGATATTAGCTCAGTGGATGCATGGAGAACCAAAGCATATGAAAATGCAAAGTTATTTAAATAAAAGGTTAAAAGATGGCATGACAAAAGAATCCAAAAGCGTGAGTTTAAAGTCGGAGAATATGTTCTTTTGTACAACTCTCGTTTTAGATTTTTTGCAGGGAAGCTCCTCTCAAAATGGGAAGGCCCATATGTCATCGAGAAGGTTTACCGGTCCGGTGCCATCAAAATAAATAATTCCGAAGGTACTAACCCGTTGTCAATGGTCAACGAATAAAGCATTATATCTCAGGTACGCCCATTAATGTTGAAAGCAATATTATCCAAACTTTGACACCGGAAGAGCACATAAAAGAGTCCTTTCGGAACACTCCAGAATCATCAAAATAAGGAGGTACGTGATACGGTAATTAAACGGACTCCGAAAAATCCACAAAAATATTTTTCATCGGTTTTGGAATATTTTAGAATTTTGGAAATAAAGAAACTACCACGAAGCGTTCCCTGGTAGGCACAAGACACCTCCTGTACTCCGTTTTTCTTCCATGTACTTGCCCTGCAAGATAAAAAATCTATATATACTTACCGAACCTGTTAACCGCCGTACCGCGAAGAAAATCCTCTGTTCTCTTTTCTTGTTGTTTCCTGTGTAGATATGAAAATATGTCCTCCCAAGACTCTGAGGGTGAGAGCTATGTTGTTGATCTCATCGCAAACCCCAAGTCCTATGGGGATGAGGAGCAATATAGCTGGACCTCCCAGGAAGAAGAAGATGAATCGATTCCTTCCCGGTTCAAGGATAAGAGCATGGAGGCGTTATGCAAGAGGATAATAAAACTCGAGATAGATAATTGCGAGTTGATGATGGAGAATTTTATCCTCGGTTAGAACCTGAAGGAAGTAAAGGGAAAATCCCCTACCTTCTCACCACCACCATTACCATCTACTCCACCATTACCTTCTTCACCACCAAAGGAGAACTAAGTCTCGGGTATGGGCACTCCCCTTGGCTTCCGCCAAGCTTGGGGGAGGTGCCCCAGTATCGTATCACCCCACTATCTTTTACTTTTATTTGTCTTAGTTCAATCTTTTGCCTTGGATGAAATAAAGTTTAGTTCTATCCTTTCCTCTTTGAGAGTTTGCTTAGTGATCTATCATTGTGCAAGTTATATAATAAAGTTAGTTTGAGTTTTTGCTTTCTTTACTTTCATGTTGCAAATAAAGAAAAGAAGTAAGTAAGAAAGAAAAAGACAAAGGAAATAAATAGAAGGAAAGAAATAAATCAATAAGATTATATACTAATCCTATGGTAGGTGATAGCACCACATAAGGAAAAGTATAAGTAAGAAAATTTTATTAGAGATTGACAAACATAGCATTAGTCAATGATGCAACTCATGAAAGAATTAATAAGGGAAGAGAAGATTCACATAGAAATATACTATCCTAGAAATCTTTTGTGATTGTGAACCCTCATCAAAATATTATATGCCAAAATTGTTGACGTTGGACAAGGAAGACAACGTAATGGTTTATGTTTGTTTATATTCACATAGAAGTCATATTGTCATAGATCCTTCAACATATGGTGCTTGCCCCCTATCTTTGCTAGCGAAAAATTCCGCACTAAGTAGAGATACTACTTGTGCATCCAAAAACCCTTAAACCCAAATCTTTTTCAAGTGTCCACCATACCTACCTATGGATTGAGGAAGATCCCTCAAGTAAGTTGTCATCGGTGCAAAAAGGCAATAAAAATTTGCTTCTAAATATGTGAGATCATTTAGTGTAAGAGAAAATTGAGTGTTGTACGAACTTGGTTGACAAAGAATAAAAGCGACAGACTGCATAATAAAGATTGTCATCTTAAGGGGCAATACAACGTGACGTTCTCTTGCACTAAGGGATTGAGCATGCAAACAAATAAGCGCATGGCATCCTCTGCTTCCCTCTGCGAAGGGCCTATCCTTTACTTTTATGTATTTACTTTTATGCAAAGGGTCAAAGTTTTCCTTTTATTCCCTTTTATTTTCTATTTTGGCAAGCATCATGTGGTGAGGAAAGATCTAGGCACATATGTCCGGTTGAATATAGATAGCATGAGTTATTATTGTTGACATCACCCTTGAGGTGAGTATGTTGGGAGGCGAAACTATATGCCCCTATCTTTCTATGTGTCCGGTTGAAACGTTTTGCTCATGGGTACGAGGTGACTGTTAGCAATCATAGAAGACTATATGATGGTTGAGTATGTGGACTTGCCTAAAGGCTATGACACGTGACTCTTCCTGAAAAGATGATGAATTATAGTTGCAAAGTTGGCTGAGAACATAGTTTGTTGGTTTCTAATAGATTTTTTGTTGTATACTTCGATTATGTGATGAACTATTACTTATTCATGGGAAGTATATGATGCAAGTTTTATGATAAAAGTCATATGTTTAATTTTGATGTTGTTATAATAATCAACATGATGCTTCTATGTCCGTATTTTGTTTTTATCGACACCTCTCTCTCAAAGCATGTGGACATGTTTTTGAATTCGGTTTTCGCTTGAGGACAAGCGGGGTCTAAGCTTGGGGGAGTTGATACGTCCATTTTGCATCATGTTTAACTACTGTTATTTATAATGTTTTTATGCATAATAATGCTTTTTGGAGTAATTCTAATGATGACTATCAACATATCATCGGGGAGGTTGTTGATGAAGTCTAGGCCTGCTGGAGCCGCTTGTGGTTCTTTCTCGACCCGCCTCCGCTTGTTGGCAGCCTCGTTCTCCACCTCGTCGGCGACGACGAAAACCTCTGTCTCCATATTCACGCCGTGCTCTGGTGCTTCAGCAGCCCTGGCGTCGCCACTCCCTGATGGGGCGCTTCGGCGTCATCCTCGTACACTGACGGCTTTGAGGACTCAGAGCGGCGTCGAGGATGCGGGCGGAGAGAGAGGAATTGTGTATGTGGTGAGGATGGGGTTGTGCGGCCGCTCGGCGGAGCCATTAATATAGACCAGTGGGAGCGAGGTGGGCGGCGGTCCAAGGTTGTCTCGCTTCCCGGTGAGAACGACTGCTTAATCTCTAGTATGAATAAAACCTATGCTTAATTACTGAATTTTAGTTGCAAAACATAGATAGTGCTATTGATTTTTAGCTGCATATTTTGACAAATCGCAGTGTCTCTTGGCTTAGCATCGAAGTCTGGCTTTAATTTGCATACCGTAATCTGAACCATTTATGCGTTGAAGAGATGCACAGATCCTGCGTTGAACAGCTTGTACGCTTCCCGGTGAGCACAGACCGGATCGCAAGACGCCTCTGCTCACCAAGCAATTTGTCCAAACAATACCTCCTATAGCCATTAAAACCAAGACACGTGGCGCCACGTGAATGGTTAACATAACACACACGGTTTGAATTATACAAATGTTTGAGATATTAAAGTGGCAGCTATTTTCTCAAAATTCCTTTGTTGGCTGTCATTATTCGAGTGAGCCTTCTCTCAAAATGGACATGAAAAATACCACAACATGTCGGGTGGCCTTCCATGATAGCATGCCAAGTTTCATGAATTTCAGACGAGTTTTAGATTTACTAGAATTTAAAAACAAAGTATCGCAATGTTTTGCCGGCAATCAACGATGCACTAGTGTTTGAAATTCATTCCCATTTCTTGCATGGGACCTAAGCATGCACCCAAGGACACATATTTGATTTTTCAACCAATTTATATGCACTAGAGCATGTGCATGTAGTTCAAATTTGAATTATGCACATAAATGCATTGAAAACTCAGTTAAAGCATAAAAATGCCCAAACGAACCCCAAAAAATCACAAAAATTGACACAACACTCCTTTTGTTCTATGTGACACGAGAAAAAAATTGAAAGCAATAAGAGGCAATGGATATCGTTTCGTCCCCAAAGGTGGGACGTTCCCTATCGAAACCATCATGCTTGTTGTGAGAAGCTCTGGTTTAAGCATATACCCAAACCTGCCCCAAATGGGACAATTACTTTACCACGGCATGTTGATGCTGCTCCATGATAGCATGCCAAGTTTCATGAATTTCAGACGAGTTTTGGATTTACTAGAATTTAAAAACCAGGCATCTCAACGTTTTGCCGACAATCAACGGTGCCCTGGTGTTTAAAATTCATTCCCATTTCTTGCATGGGACCTAAGCATGCACCCAAGGACGCAGATTAGATTTTTCAACCAATTTATATGCACTGGAGCATGTGCATGTAGTTCAAATTTGAATTATGCACATAAATGCATTGAAAACTCAGTTAGTGCATAAAAATGTCCAAACGAACCCCAAACAATCAATAAAATTGATGCAACACTCCTATTGTTCTATGTTGACACGAGAAAAATTTGAAAGCAATAAGAGGCAATGGATATCGTTTCGTCCCCAAAGGTGGGACGTTCCCTATCGAAACCATCATGCTTGTTGTGAGAAGCTCTGGTTTGTGAGAAGCTTATACCCAAACCATCCCCAAATGGGACAAATTTTTTACCACAGCATGTTGATGCCGCTCCATGATACCATGCCAAGTTTCATGAATTTCAGACGAGTTTTGGATTTACTAGAATTTAAATACCAGGTATCTCAACATTTTGCCGTCAATCAACGACGCCCTCGTGTTTGACATTCATTCCCATTTCTTGCATGGGACTTAAGCATGCACCCAAGGACAAAGATTTGATTTCTCAACCAATTTATATGCACTGGAGCATGTGCATGTAGTTCAAATTTGAATTATGCACATAAATGCATAGAAAACTCAGTTAATGCATAAAAATGTCCAAACGAACCCCAAAAAATCACAAAAAATAACACAACACTCATGTTGTTCTATGTTGACACGAGAAAAAAATTGAAAGCAATAAGAGGCAATGGATATCGTTTCGTCCCCAAAGGTGGGGCGTTCCCTACCGAAACTATCATGCTTGTTGTGAGAAGCTCTGGTTGCAAGAAGCATATCCCAAACCTGCCCCAAATGGGACAAAATATTTACCACGGCATGTTGATGCCGATCCATGATAGCATGCCAAGTTTCATGAATTTCAGACGACTTTTGGATTTACTAGAATTTAAAAACAAGGCATCTCAATGTTTGCGGCCGAGTGACGGTGGCAGGGTGTTTGACATTCATTCCCATTTCTTGCATGGGACCTAAGCATGCACCCAAGGACAAAGATTTGATTTTTCAACCAATTTATATGCACTGGAGCTTGTGCATGTAGTTCAAATTTGAATTACGCACATAAATGCATTGAAAACTCAATTAACACATAAAAATATCCAAACGAACCCCGAAAATCACAAAAAATAACACAACACTCCTGTTGTTCTATGTTGACACGAGAAATTTTTTGAAAGCAATAAGAGGCAATGGATATCGTTTCGTCCCCAAAGGTGGGGCGTTCCCTACCAAAACCATCATGCTTGTTGTGAGAAACTCATGTTTGTGAGAAGCATATACCCAAACCTGCCCCAAATGGGACAAAAAATTTACCACGGTATGTTGATGCCGCTCCATGATAGCATGCCAAGTTTTATGAATTTCAGACGAGTTTTGGATTTACTAGAATTTTAAAAATCAGGTATCTCAATGTTTGCGGCCAAGTGATGGTGGCAGGGTGTTTGACATTCATTCTCATTTCTTGCATGGGACCTAAGCATGCACCCAAGGACAAATGTTTGATTTTTCAACCAATTTATATGCACTGGAGCATGTGCATGTAGTTCAAATTTGAATTATGCACATAAACGCATTGAAAACTCACTTAATGCATAAAAATGTCCAAACGAACCCTGAATAATTCCAATTCTTTTAGGACACACTTATAGTTGCATGTTCACTCCAGATAAAAGGTCTAGCAATTCAAACACCGTCCATGGCCGCCGTGACCACATTATGTAATTCAAATCAAGACGAAAAATCAAGTAGATCCCACACAGTTTATTATAACCAATCGTGTGAGATGCAACACAAAATATCTTGGAGCATTGTCGGAGTATAGTACGCATACGGCTTACGTGAGAAGGTGCGACGGCTACAGTCCACAATCCGCTCTGAATAAGGGACCGTGTCTGATGAAACTTTGCGCGCCAGTTTTTCACTGAAGCGATTCCAAATTTTCGGCTTCCGCGGAAATATCTACCTCCCCGCCCCTTCGCCCTTACCAAAAGCCACATTTCCCCTGTTTCCACCTTCCTTTCCAACTTGAAACCTTCACTCATTGCTTGCAGCACCGCCTCCTCGCCGCCGACCCTCCTTCACGCTGCTCAACCTCGCCTATCCAGGCAGGTAATCCACACCCGACCCCCATCCTCCTCCTCCTTCCACATCCCACATGCCCCGACCGCCGGCGCGAGCGCGACACCTTCCACCTGTAAGTGCATCTAGTGCCCCTTAGTGATTTTGGTGTATTGAAGACTTATAGGTTAAGGGACTAATGCGTTTGTGAGTGTACACAGGTCTATAAGTCTATGAGGAGTTTGATATTTACAGAGAAAGTCGACCCCTAAAAATGAAGTTCTTCGACTGAAGACTTTGGATTTCTGAAGACTTTCTGAAGACTTTGAAAATGAAGAAAATAGTGTGACCTTGATGACTTGGTATTCATTCGAGGAACATGAAGCGTGAAGACTTTTATTTTCATAGTTTCATTTTCTCTTTCTTGAGTCATAGGAAACACCATACTGTTAAAGGGGGTCAAGGAAATACTAAGGAAAAAATTCCATGTGATGCTCAACTCAAAATCCTACACCTACCAATCCCTTCGAGTGAAGCCATTGGAAATCTCATACGGTTCAGTCATATTCTTCAATGACAGAGACGAAGTTCTTCTGGTCTCTGAGGAATTTGTTCTGACTGAGGAGTTAGGAATACGCCAGTGCGGATTGCCTACACAGTGAGGAACATGATTGCCCTGAGGAATTTGAGCCTCAAATTTCCGACCGTTGCTATGCCTTGTGCCAGCTGTCCCAAAATATCTACCCACCTAACGGTCATATCATTGAAGGGCATTTATGTCTTATCATGTCGGGCTGCTCCCTAGGCTATAAATAGCCGCCCCTACAACCACTAGTTGGTTGGCTGCTCCGAGAGAAACTGACACTTGTCATTTGAGAGCATCCCATCCTCCGAGAACTTTGAGCGAAAATCATCGAGTGAGGAAAACCCAAACCCAAACACCTACAAACCCAAAGTGATTGAGCATCACTGAAGAGATTGATCTTGCGTGGATCCGACGCTTGTTACCTTTGAAGACTGTGCTTCTTCCGGACAGTTAGGCGTCATGGTCTAGAGCATACAAGAGGAATTGTTGATCGCCGAGTGACCGAGTTTGTGAAGGTTCGGAAGTCACCAAGACTTACCCAGTGATTGGGCGAGGTTTGTGTGACCTTAGCTCAAGGAGAATACGGTGAGGACTGTGTGTCCGGACTGTGTGTCCTCGTGTTTAAATACCTAGCCGCTCCAACCAAATGTACAATCGAGACAACGGCTTGGAACTGGTCTACCAAATCATTGTCTTCACCAAGCTTACTGGTTCTATTTCCTCAACTCTTTCATTTCCTCATTACTGTTGTTGTGTGCTTGTTCATATCTGTTTGAAGACTTTGACTGAAGACATTCTCAATTTCCTTAGTTCAATTTCTTCAGTCTGTTTTTCTTCATCCTGTGTTATCCTGTGATTACGCTTTCTTTACTCTGTGCTTGTCTTCATTTCATCATGATGACCATGCTTGTGTTCTGTTATGTTTACTTTTGAGTACTTATTCCGCTACTAGTAGTTCTTCGCTAAGGAATTTCCTCACCCGCAAATTCCTCGTTGAAGAATTCATAAAATCGCCTATTCACCCCCTCTAGTCGATATAACGCACTTTCAATTGGTATCGAGCAAGGTACTCCCTTGTTACGTGTGATTTTGGTTTAACCGCTTTGGAGTTTTAGTTATGTCGACCACAGGTATGATCAAGGTCTCTGCTGGGTGTCCTACCTTCGATGGGATGGACTAACCCTACTGGAAGAATAAGATGCGAATGCATCTTGAGGCAATTGATAACGATCTATGGTATGTTGTGGAAAATGGTGTTCCCTCAGTCACACCTTCTCTGGATGCTGCTGATGTGAAGAGATTCAAGCAACTCGACTCTCAAGCGAAGAATATCATATGTGGCCATCTGAGCAAAGGACAGTATGGAAGAGTGAGTGCTTTGGAAACTGCTCAGCTTATCTAGGATAGGCTGTCCAAAGTCAATGAAGGAGTCTCAACACAACATGACTCTTGAGTTGATGTTCTTCGCAATCTCTTCAACCGCTTCAAAAGACTCGACAATGAAAATGTTCAACAAACCTTCGATCGCCTCACTGACATCTCAAATGAGCTTCAAGCACTTGGTGCCACTGACATCACCGACCATGAGGTGATGAAGAAATTCTTGAGATCGCTGATTCCTCATTTGATACTCGCACCGATGATACAAGAGCATGCCGACTACAAGTCACTTGATCCTACCGATATCCTCGAGAGGCTAAATACTCATGAGTTCCACTTCTTTGAAAAGAGAGATCTATAGGGTTAGAGCTATGGCAGATCACGCAGAATCAAGGCCAAGGCGGTTTGAGTCACGAAGGTGAAGATTCTGGTAGCAGCCTTGGTGATCCTGAAGAACTGAGTCATGAGCTAGCACTGCTTGTGAAGAAATTCCAGAAGTTCTCAAGACGTGGTCGCTTTGGAAAACCCTCAAGGAGCAATGATTCCTCATCCAGTGACTACAAGAAGAGGCTTTTCCACAAATGCAAGAAACATGGACACTACATTCAAGATTGTCCTCAGTGGGAAAAGGAATCAAAGAAGAAGAAATACAAGGATACAGTTCTGATGATGTGAAGAAGAAGAAGAAATCTTCAAAGTCTTCATCGTCAAAATCCTCAAAATCTTCATCTCACAAGAAGAGCAGCTCCAAGAAGGCTCGGGCATTCATTGGCAAGGAAATGGACTCTGAGGCTGAATCTGAGGAACATGAGGAAGAGGAGGCATCTGAGGAGTCCGAGTCTGGTGTGGCGAGTCTATCTCTCGCTACAGCATTCATCAGCAAGTCTATCTTCAACTCTGAAGAAAACGGCTCCACTAACAAGGTTGATGAAGGCAATGATGACTACGCTCCCACCTATTGTTTCATGGAAAAGGGTGCCAAGGTACTCAAATATACCTCCTCTGAATCTAGTGAGAATGAATCTGATGAAAACCTCAAGCCCAGCTACTCTAAACTTGCTAAGATTGCTGTGAAACAACAAAAGGCTTTTGAAAAGGTTCAAAACATGCTAAACAAAAGTGATGATATGTTGGGTGAAGAAATGGATCGCACTAAAACCTTAACTGTGAATCTTCAGAGACTTCATACTAGGTTTGACAACCTTCAAGGTCATCATAACACTCTCTTGTCTGATCATGAGAAGCTTTCTTATGAATTTCTTCAAAGAAAGCAAGATCTTGAAAAGTTAAGAGTGGGTTATGAAGATCTTCAGAAGGAGCGCGATTCATTACTTGCTCAACAAATTAGCGCTTCTCGGGAAGAATTTGTTCCTCCATGTTTGAAATGCATTGAACGTGAATCTGCTAATTCTTCGCCTGAATGCTCTGTAAGTGCATCTAGTGCCACCCTAGTTGGTTTTGGAGTATTGACGACAAACCTGGTTGATGGACTAATGTGTTTGTGAGAGTTGCAGGATAACACAGGTAGTAGTCCCTCCTTGATTCGGTTTACCTACCGGAGATGACCCCTAAAAATGTGTGAAGACATTGAAGACAATGGTGGTCTTTGAAGATATTCACATTGAAGACTATGACACGAGAAGACATTGAGTGAAGACTATGGAGCGCGAAGATTTAATTGTTTTGTTGTTTTCTTTTCTTCTTTGTTGAGTCATAGGAACCACCGCACTGTTAAGTGGGGTCCAAGTGAACAAAGTCAGAGTGACTGAAGTGATGCTCAAACCAAATCCTATATCTTCGAGCGAAGACAATGAGAATAAATCTTATCCTGTGTCGGATAAGTTAGCTTTACTTGTAGCCCAAGTCAAGCTGCCGCGTGTGTTTGAAATCTAACCGTTGCGACATGTGTCAGTTCCTTAGTGACCCAGGGTCATTTCGGACAAATCCGGTCGGGTTGCCCAGTGGCTATAAATAGCCCACCTCCTACACCATAAATTGGTGGCTACTCAGAGTTAGTGCACGGCTTTTGTCGTTTGAGAGCAACCCACCTCCGAAGCCTTTGAGAGAGAATCCTTGCGAGGACAAAGCCCAAACCACCCAGAGCCCAAAGAGTGTTTGGCATCACTGAAGTCTTTCTGTCCGCGTGATTTGAAGACTTGTTACACTTGATGACTGTGAATCCTCTAGCCGGTTAGGTGTCGTGTTCTGAGCATCCAAGAGCCATTGTGGATTGCCGGTGAACGAAGTTTGTGAAGGTTCGGAAGTCTACCTTGAAGACTTACCAGAGTAATTGGGCATGGACTGTGTCTCCTTAGCTCAAGGGGAATAAGGTGAAGATGCGGTCTTCTGAGTTGAATATCAGCCTTCCTAACCAGACGTACAGTTGTCACAGCAACTAGAACTGGTCCAACAAATCATGTGTCCTTCTGAAGCCACTGGTTCTATCTCTTATTCCTCTTTACTTATAGTTTGTCTTCGTGAAGTCATTGCCTGCTTGCATTATCTGTTTGACTTCACTGTGTGTCTATCTGTTCTGATTGGCTTCGTACTATCTTCCATCCTGATCTTAACTCTCTAGCTGCTATTAGTCTTCATACTTTCACTTCATTGAATACTTGACTATGGCTTGTCTAGTGTAGTCTACCTTCCGCTGCATTAGAATAGTGTTGTTTATATTGTCTGTCTTCAAAACTTCCATGTTTTGAAGACTTCCATAAAAATCGATTCACCCCCTCTAGTCGATAACTAGCCCTTTCAATTGGTATCAGAGCAAGGTGCTCCCTTGTTCTGTGTGATTTGGTTTAACCACCTGGAGTTTAACTATGTCGACTGCAGGGATAATCAAATTCTCCGCTGCGTGCCCCATCTTCGAATGGCACTGAATATCCCTACTGGAAGAATAGGATGCGCATGAATCTTGAAGCCATTGATGTCGATCTATGGTATGTCGTCAAGAACGGCGTTCCCAAAGACTGGTGAAGGTGTCACCCTATCGATGTTAAGAAGTTCATTCAACTGGATTCTCTTGCCAAGAACATCATCTGTGGTCGACTTACCAAAGGACGGTATGGTCGTGTGAGTGCTCGAGACGCCGAAGCTAGTCTGGGACTGGCTGTCCAAGGTCAATGAAGGCGTCTCAACCCAGCGAGATCAACATATCAATACTCTCTGCAACCTCTTCAACCGCTTCAAGAGACACGACAACGAAAATGTCCAAATCACATTTGATCGCCTCACTGATATCACAAATGAGCTCCATGCACTAGGCGCCACTGAGATCACGAAGCATGAGATAGTGAAGACACTACTGAGATCTCTTGACAGCTCATTTGACACCTTGGCCTACGATGATACAAGAACGCATACGATTTCAAGACTCTCGATCCGTCTGACATACTTGAGAGGCTCAACACACATGAGTACCAGCTATCTGAGAAATGAGATATCTATGGCCCCAACTATGGCCGAACCCGAGCTTTGAAGGCAAAGGCTGTTGCTTCCTCATCTGAAGAAGAATCTGAGTGCAGTTCTAGTGATCCTGAAGAACTTGGAAAGGAGCTTGCTATGCTTGTGAAGAAGTTCTAGAAATTCACTAAGAAGAAAGGCTTCAGAAAGTCTTCACGATCCAGCTCAAGAAATGATGAAGCTTCTGCCTATGATCACAAGAAGAGAACACATCACAAGTGCAAGAAACCTGGTCACTACATCTCTGAGTGTCCACAGTGGGACAGTGAGAAGAAGAAGAAGAAGAGCAAAGAATATGATTCTGATGACAAGAAGAAGAAGAAATCCTCAAAGTCTTCTTCCAAGTCTTCTTCCATATCTTCATCACACAAGAAGAGCTCATCTGGCAAGGCTCGTGCTTTTGTTGGCAAGGAGATGGATTCAGAAGAGGAGTCTGCTTCAGAGGAGGCAGAGGTGGAGTCTGAGGGGGAGTCTGACTCGGGTGTTGCGAGTCTGGCCCTAGCCTCTGCCTACGTCACCAAGTCCATCTTCAACACCGAAGACAATGGTTCCGTCACCAACACTGATGATAATGACGAGGACGACTCGCCTCCCACCTACTACTTCATGGCACGTGATGCCAAGGTAAAATCACACGACGCTTACTTTCAAACATCAAGTGAAGATGACTCTGATTATGAATCCAAACCCAGCTACAAAACACTTTCTAAAATTGCAACTGAACAATGTAAAAGCTATGGAACACACTCAAAACTGTTAGACAAAAGCGATGACCTGTTGGGCGAAATGACCCGTTCTCAGTCCTTAGTTGAAGACATTAAAAATCTTCATGCTAAGTACCAGGAACTTGAAAGTCGTCATGAAACGCTCACAACCACTCACGAAAAGCTCCCCTATGATTATCTTCAAAGGAAGCAAGAGCTTGAGAAATTGAGAGCGACTCATGAAGATCTTCAAAAAGAGAATGAGTCACTTTGCGCTCAACAGATCAGTTCCGCTCAGGAAGGATTTGAACCACCTTGTCTAAAATGCCTTGAGCGTGATAACGCTACTTACATTCTTGAATGTTCTATCATTGCCTTTGTTGCAATATCTTCGATCACGATGTGGTAACTAACCCCTCTGCGGAGGATACCACTACTATTGCTGATGAAAATGCTAGGTTGAAGACATTGCTTGAAACAGGGATATACAAAAGTCTCAAAGGGAATCAAACACTGTGCGATGTCCTCAAAAAGCAGATTCTGAACCGAAACCCTAGGAAAGAGGGTGTTGGGTTCGAGAGGAAAATGAATGTTGACGGTTCCTACTGGAAGCCTGAGCAGTACCCCAAAACCACATGGTTTCTGTAAAGGGACCTTCAGTGGATCCATCCACCCTATCTGGCTTCACCTGTGCTAACCCAATTGTCATTGATGAATCCTTTGATGCAAACTATAAATTGTTTAAGAATCAGAATGGTGAAGTGTTTTCCAGGTATATTGGTACTAAGCTGCAGAACGGGCCACCTATGAAGAAGATCTGGGTTCCCAAAAGTTGTCTTGAGAATCTTCCTGTGAATGTCATTATGACACCACCTGGGAGGAGGACAAATCCCAGACCAAAGGCTTCATATGACCCAAAGGCTTCATGCAGACAGAGGACTCACCTGAGTCACCCAAACGCCAATGTTTTGCAGGGAAACCATACTCAGACTTATGAATATGAGTGTGTGTCTTTAAACCGCTATGTTCATAGAACTAAGAACTTTTCTGCTTATTCATATGAGTATCGTTCTTCTCCTACAAGGCTATTTGCTAAGGCTCCAAAGTCAAGTTCTCGAGATCTTGCACTTAGACTCATTGATTCTAAGCCACCACGAAGATGTGGGTGGTTAAGAAGAATTAACTTTCTTTTGCAGGGAAAGGTCTCGGTAGGAAATCAAAGGCGTCGATGCTACTGCTGGGGATCTAAAACATCTTGTAGGGCGCAAGATCAAATGCCCAAATGGTCTCACTATGTATTTTGTTCCTGAATCATTTGCCATACATCCAATCAGTCCTAACTTGGATCTAAGCTTTCATAATCCACTTGCTCGTCAAATGTTTATGATTCACACTTCTCTTTGTGAATCCTATCCCCTAACTGCACTGTAGGCTACGACACCTCGTGCTTCACAATGGATAATGGATAGCGGATGCACTAATCATATGACTGGTGATCGAAGTCTTCTCATGGACTCAACCTTACGTCCATCGACAAGAGTCACATCACATTTCTTGACCTTTGGTAAAAGCAAGGTATTGGGTCTAGGTAGAGTTGCAATCTCAAGGGATCAGCACATGGATAAAGTGATGCTTGTTGAATCCCTTGGTTTCAAATTAATGTCTGTCTCAATGCTTTGTGACTTAAACATCATTGTGCTATTTGGAAAATATCGATGCCTTGTACTAATGGAATCTGACAAGTCTAGTCTTTGAAGGGTATCGAAAAGACGATCTATATATTGTAGATTTCTCAACTGGACCGCAGATGGCCGTATGTCTTCTATCAAAGGCTTCAAAATGCTGGCTCTGGCATCGAAGGCTAGGACATGCAGGCATGAAGAACTTGCACACTCTTGCGAAGAAGAAGCATGTCGTGGGCATCGAAAGCGTCAAGTTCAAGAAGGACCATCTGTGTGGCGCCTGCGAAGCAGGAAAGATGAATAGGGCCAAGCATCCCTCGAAGACAATCATGACTACATCTCAACCCTTCGAGCTGCTTCACATGGATCTATTTGGCCCTACTCACTACTGTACTCTCAATGCTACTGCTTGCCTCTATGGTTTCGTAATTGTTGATGATTACTCTAGATATACTTGGGTACACATAATCCTCTACAAGACTGAAGTGCAGGATGTCTTCAGATGCTTTGCCAATCGTTCTATGACGAACTATGGCGTCAAGATCAAGCATATTAGAAGCGACAATGGCACTGAGTTCAAGAACACTGGCCTCGACCTCTATCTGGATACACTAGGCATCACACATGAGTTCTCTGCTCCTTATGCACCTCAACAGAATGGCATCGCCGAGCGCAAGAACAGAACTCTCATTGAGATGGCCCGAATGATGCTTCATGAGTACAAGACTCCATGGAAGTTCTGGCCTGAAGCCATTGACACTGCTTGTCACATCATCAACCGCGTTTATCTTCACAAGCTTCTGAAGAAAACATCCTATGAGCTCCTAAGCGGTAAGAAGCCAAATGTAAGCTACTTGAGTATTTGGTGCTAGGTGCTGGATCAAGGATCCACATCACACTTCAAAATTTGCACCGAAAGCACATGAAGGTTTTATGCTTGGTTATGGAAAGGATTCGCACTCCCTACGAGTCTTCAACCTCTTTCACTATAAAGTGGTTGAAAGCGTGGATGTCTTGATTCGATGAAACTAACGGCTCGCAAAGAGAGCACACCAAATGTGATAGATGAAGTACCTTCAAGTGAATCTATCAAGCGAGATGGGAATTGGAGATATCATACCCTTTGAAAATCAATGCGAAGAGGAACTGGTCATTTCGCACCTAATCAACTTTGAAGACAATGCTCGGTCGAAGACAATCCCCAAATGATGATATTGATCAACAAGAGCAAAATCTTCGTCCTGCTCATCCTCGTGTTGCAAATGAAGTTCAGATTGAGAAGATAATTGACAGCTTGAATGCACCTGGTCCACTCACTTGTTCAAAAGCAACTCAAAGAGCAACACAGCTAACCTACTTTTGTGGGCATTTTGCATTTGTCTCAATCACTTAACCCAAGAAAGTTGATGAAGCCTTCATGGAACCTGAATGGATTCAAACTATGCAAGAAGAGCTTCAACAGTTCGAGCTGAATAATGTGTGGGAATTGGTCAAGCGTCCTGATCCTCGAAAGCACAATATCATTGGCACCAAATGGATATATCGCAACAAGCAAGATGAGCATGGTCAAGTTGTCAGAAACAAGGCTCGTCTCGTTGTGCAAGATTACACTCAAGTGGAAGGAATTGACTTCGATGAAACATTTGCTCCGGTGGCAAGACTTGAAGCCATTCGTATATTGCTAGCCTATGCAAATCATCACAACATTCTTCTGTATCAAATGGATGTGAGCTTTTCTCAATGGAAAGATAGAAGAAGAAGTATATGTCGCACAACCTCCAGGCTTTGAAGATCCAAAACATCCTGATATGGTATACAAGCTCAACAAGGCAATCAGATGGCCTCAAACAAGCCCCTCGTGCTTGGTATGACACACTCAAAGACTTCACGAAGAGCAAAGGCTTCAAACCTGGTTCACTAGATCCTACACTCTTCACGAAGACATATGATGGTGAACTATTTGTGTGCCAAATCTATGTGGATGACATTATCTTCTACCGCACCAACAAGAAATACAGTGATGAATTTGGTCACATGATGCAAGAACAATATCAAATGTCCATGATGGGCGAGCTGAAGTTCTTTCTGGGTCTTCAAATCCGTCAACAACGCAACGGAATCTTCATATCTCAAGAAAAATACCTCAAAGATTGCCTGAAGAAGTTTGGAATGCAAGACTGCAAAGGATACACGACGCCAATGCCAACCAAAAGTCATCTGGGTCCCGACGACTATGGTAAAGAGTTCGATCAAAAGGTATATCGCTCCATGATTGGCTCTTTGCTTTACTTATGTGCATCTAGGCCAGATATAATGCTTAGTGTTTGCATGTGTGCCCGATTCCAAGTGGCACCAAAGGAATCGCCTCACTTAGCTGTGAAGCGAATTCTTTGATATTTGGCTTACACCTCAACACTAGGATTATGGTATCCAAAGGGCTCAGAGTTTGATCTAGTTGGATTCTCATATGCTGATTATGCTGGTGACAAGGTTGATCGCAAGTCCACATCAGGCACATGTCACTTTCTGGGACGATCTCTTGTTTGTTGGTCTTCAAAGAAGCAGAACTATGTATCTCTCTCTCTTCGAATCTGAATACATTCTTCTTTGGATCCTGCTGTGCTCAGCTCCTCTGGATGAAGCAAACTCTTAAAGACTATGGTATCCATCTGAAGAATGTGCCTCTCTATTGCGACAATGAGAGTGCCATCAAGATTGCCAACAACCCAGTTCAGCATTCAAAGACAAAGCACATTGAAATTCGTCATCACTTTCTCAGAGATCATGTTATGAAGGAAGATATTGATATCATTCACGTCAAGACAGAAGAACAGTTGGTTGATATCTTCACAAAGCCCTTAGATGAGAAAAGGTTTTGCAAGTTGCGGTGTGAGCTAAATATCTTGGAATCCTCAAATGTCCTGTGAATGGACACACATCCTAACACTTATGCATTTTGATGACTTAGATGTGCAACACACAAAGTAATGTATATCTTCAACCAATGAAGACATACACTCTAAGTGTGAATACATTAATGTGGAAATTGACTTCAGAGCGCCACGATAGTTGTGCGCCGTGTCTGGGTCTAATACTTCCTATACAGTGGGTAACGCCACCACCAAACTCTTGTTTGAAGTGTTTTTCCTTGGCGTTATATTTGCAAAGTCTTCATAGTTGATTTGTCTTCAACATTAATTTGAATTCATGATTAACTGCACCATGTTGATTTGGTCTTGACTGTTATATACATATATTGTGTTCTCATCCTCTCTGACAAAGATTCACTTATAGCTATGTCTTCTTGCTTGAATCTTTTGAACTAAGTGAATGTGATCGGACCCTAATCCCTCTATGCTTCCTACCTCAAGCTCTATCTATCCAAATCATATGCATTCTGATGAAACTGTCGAATGTCTTCTCTGCGTCCTTGTCAGCAGAAAACATAGAGACAAACTTTAAATCTGTTTTTAATGATATATCCTTTTGCCTGAAACCCGGAGAATTCGGAACGACCACCCCGACAATCCAGGCGAGCGTGGGAACATGGAACAACTCTCGATGTGTTGCATGTGTGCCACGTGTCCTTCAGATGTGAACCGCCAGGGGCACCTGCGTAATTGCGCCGTGCCGTCTCAATCCTTATAAATACCCATCACATCTCGGTCAAAAATTCTTCTTCCACCTCGCCACCTCTTGCAAACCCTAGCACCTCTGCTAGCTCTCGACGACGCCGGCGACGAAGCGCTTAGCTGCCGCGACTTCCCCGACGCCGTCCTCACGCCGGCTGCGGACCTCATCCTCTCCGCCGTCGCCGTAGGCGTCTTCCGTCGCCAAGTTAGGGCACGGGAGATCGAACTGCTCGGCCTCCAACTTCGCTCCGTCTAGCAGTTCTTCGTGTGGTAATTAAAACTCACTTTTTACCGTCTTTTCAATCTCATAGATTCATCCCTTCTTACCAAAAGTGGTTTCTAGTTCCCCAAGTTGAATCTATCTCTTTCTGCATCTCATACTATGCCTAGTCCGTTCACTTATGCTTCTTCACAAGTTCGACTCCTCACTTGTACTTATTCTTGGATTTGTACAAATCTGGAACCAACTCTCGTCAAATAAGTGAATGTCTTCGCATTATGAGGTCAATGTCTTCAAACAAATTTATCTTCAAAATCTTCTGAGAATGCATATGACCTATTCCCCTTCCCTCGCACCTTTAATGCTGTCACAGGTACATGTCCGTGGGAGAATCCCTTGGTTCTCATAGTCTGCATTCGTTTGCAGAATTCTTACAGCTTCACACCAACTCTCCCAAAGCCAGTTCCAGTCTGACCAGCAGACAGAAGCCCTTGACAGTGTTGAAGCCATTCAGACTGAACCTCATGGCTACAGAGAAGCCTAGAAGGAAGGGTGGCAGACAGCACCGTGGAAACACTTCCAAGGATTTGCCTCCAGATTTGCATGAGTTGTACAAAACAGATCCAGAGGAAACCTATGCAGGCCGCAAGAATCGAATCCAATGGATTCGAAGATATTGGGCTGAGGAATGGTTCAAGTACCGCTTCATTACAGTAGAATATGCAGAGAAAAATGCCATCAAGGCACCCTGGGGTGATGTTTTGTACAAAAATCTTCCACCCAGGACCCAGGCTGAAGCTATTGAGCAAGGTTTCTATCCATGCATGGTGCGCGAACCACAGCCTATGGATGCTGACCCTTCTTCACTGCTATGGTGCCGTGAGGATCATATGTTCAAGCGCAACTACCAGTTCGCCAAAGACTCAGCTGCGAAGAACAAGAAGGATCTTGGGCTTAACTTCAACCCTGGTCCTTCCTCACCTCGGGACAATGGCACCCGTGAAGCCAATGAGAACAGGATCGGCCCCTTCTACAACCTTGCTGGCCTCATCACTCACATTGATGTTCAAGGTGCCAAAGTGGATCATTCTGATGATGGTGCTGACACTGATGAAGCCCCAGCTCCTACCCCAAAGTCGCAGAAGCAAAAGAAGGCTAAGGCTTCAAAGTCGTTTGTTGCTCCAAAAGCTTCAAGAGTGAAGCCATTGGCAACTGCCCCTCCTGCTCCAAGTAACACTTCTGAAGATCTTTCTCGCATCTCCAAGAAGCGCAAGAAGCCACAGAAAACTGTTCAAGGATCAAGTCACGCACTCACACCGGCTGCCGTTCTGAGGAACGAATCTGAAGCCATTGATTTGTCTTCAGATGACGAATTTGTCAATGATGCTCTCGAGTAGTTGATCAAGAGCAAGCAAGAGGCGGAGATATTCAATGATCTGCCCCTCTTTGATGTGAACATTTTGAAGAATTTCATTGATGAATGGTTCGACAATCCAGATATCAGCTTTGATAATCTTCAACTTCCTATTGGCGTCAGCGTTGCTTTCCAAGGCGCCATTGCTCCTTAGCTGGCTCTGGCTCAGCGCATTGTTGAATTGAAGAAGAAGATAGACTTTGAGAAAGAGCAATTCAAGAAGCATGTAGCCAAGCTTAGTGTGGTCGATGTTCGAAATTCAAGGCGATCTTTGAATGACCTCAAGGAGTCGTTTCGAAAGAAACGGAAGAAGCCAAAGGTTCAAGAGAGCGCATGAAGAATCTTGCAGACAAGTGCGTCCAAGCTTACAACGAAGCTAAGAAGCGCAAGGCACTTGGGCGTCCTGGTATTGATCCCTCGATGGCTGCCAAGAAAAAGAAGAAGCATGCTGAGGCCTAGACTGACGCTCCACGGCGGGAAGAACCTCACATTGTCTTCCCGGCCAAAGATGAGCTCGAAGCCTAAGGTCTCCTCGGTGGCTTCGGATCGCCAGAAAACCAAGGCAGCTGAAGCCGAAGCCAGGAAGCGGAAAACCAAGCGCACTACTGATGATGCACCACCCCCCAAGAAGAGAAAACTAAGAAGAGAGATCGGGCTGCTCCCACATAGCCCCTTGTTGTTGAACCCATTGCTTTTGCTCATCCTGCCTTTGGAAATCAAGAGCGTCAACTGATCGTTCATGAGCCCGCTTCCACAGAGGCTCATGAAGCTCAAGAAGTTCCAGTCGTTGACCCCATCACGACTGAAGACATTGGTCCCCACGACAATGTAGAAGATGATGTAGTTTTTCCTCAGATCGAGCGCCCAACGATATCATCGCCTGTTCTAACAAACAGCGAGCTCATCAGTATTGGTCGTCCTCTGACGCCAATCTCACAAGATGCCTCATGGGCCGATCGCCCCTAACAACAAACTCCAAATCAAGACTCACCAAGTACACCTCGTCCTTCACCAGTGCCTGTCATCAGCCCCATTTCAAATGATGACAACTACATGGAGACCACACCGTCACCAATGGTGTCGCCTGGTGTTCCAACAGCTTCGCAAAGGCACGAAGCCATCCGTCTCCATGACCACCATCACAGAAGAAGAATCAAACTTGTCCAGCTCAGTGGCACGTCAAGTGTTCCCTGAAGACAATCCTTCTGTGACGGTCCCAGTGTCTGAAGCTAATATGGCTGAAGACAATCCAGCTGCATCAGCCGAAGAAAGACAAGAAGAAGAGCGTGCCGCTACTCCCCCTACCACTCAAGAAGTTGTTCTAGAAGAGAATGTATGCGTGCTGACTCTCCAGCTCCTCAAGTGGAGGTTGCGAATCCTGAGGCTGCCACCACTAACACCACTGAAGCCAATGACGTTGTCATGACTGAAGACAATGTGGAGCCTGCACTGAACATTGTGCCCGAAGCCAATGAAACCAATGATGCACCTGCAACAGATATGCGGCCTGACGCCTCTGCTGATGCCACTGCTCCTGTTCCGCCACCAAGGCCCCACACCATCGAGCAAACATACAACTATGGCCAGCTAATCACTGTCAAATGGCCTTTTCTGGTTCCTCCACCTGCTGCTGGTCCTCAATTTGATTACCACGTCGAGCACAAGCCACAGGTTCAGAAGCCAAAGCCAAGGCTGCCAAGGTTTCCAGGTACTGCATCTGCACCAGGATCATTTAATGTCAATGGTTTCAAAGCGCACAACACCTTCTTTGATAGCGCCAAGAACCCCTACTCAAGGCCAAGAATTTCATCTGATCGGTTACGAAGCTATCGGCGGTCTGATTATTACTCATGCATTTTATATAATCAAGGTCGCATATTCCCACATATGTGTCTTGACACCGAAGCCATAAGCGGCCTGCCTGTTTGGAAGAAGCCTTTGGATTGCTTTAGAGAGTTTGGCTTATCGCGGTTCATCAGCGACAAAGAGCACCTTTGGAATGAAGAACTGCTACTCCAATTCTATGCCACCCTTCATATTCGTGGCTACTACAGGGATACGAAGACATGGGTCCTTGAGTGGATGACAGGAAATGTCCATCATGAAGCCAAAGCTCTAGATGTCATTGAGCTCACTGGCCTGCCCACTCCAGGTGATCTGTATGAACCTGGTTGCCAGCTTCACAGTGTTGCTTCGGAGAGCATTTTTCACAAGCCTGAGCCCAACATGAGCCAGATGCTTAGCATGATGAAGCCTTTGCCTCCAGATGCAGAATATCCTAAGGAGTTCTTTGTTGAAGACCTTGAGTATCTGCCACGTACCATCTATCACATTATACGGCGAACTCTTTGGCCCATCAAAGGACATTCCACATGCTAAGCTGGAAGGTGCAATGAAGACTTTGGTCTTCCATATTCTTCACGGCAAAAGCTTCAATGCACAAGACTTCTTTATCCGCCAACTTGTCGCATCGAGGATCGACATTTTTGGTGCGAAGTTCTATGCTCCCCGGATCATGCGTCGATCAAGCTCCACTCGCCTTCAACTATCAGCCCTTTGCTCGCAACCATATCATCTTTTGCGAGAGGTTGATGCATCTGTTGAAGCCATCTACCTAGAGTCTGCCAAGGAGCCAATTCATCTTCACAACGCAGATCACCAAAGCTTCACTCAGCCCATTGAAGGAGTACAGGCTGCCACTCGTGTTTATCCCCTGGCTGGCACTACGTGCGCACCTCACCGTGCCCACACTGAAGCCACTGAAAGCACAATTGCTCAACGGCCTCGGAAGCGATCTCGTGTTCTCAATGACCGAGAGCTTCTCGTTGCCCTTCATCAGAAACATGATAAGCATCATGACTGGCTGAAGCGTCAAATGCACAGCCTCTTGATGGAATTGAACCGCATTCGCAACCTTGCAACCAAGAATGCCATTGTCGCCCATGAAACCTGTCGGCGAACATGGAAAGGGCTGACGCTTATGTGTCCTGAAGAAGAACTTCAAGACGATGGCTTCTCTGAACGATTCAAGTTTGACACAACACCGCCTAGAAAGGTTGTACTGCGGCGCACTCCATCTCTTGAAGACTCAGAGTTCTCCTCCTCCGCAGCAATGGTGAATGCCAGAGTGATCGATGATCAAGATGATGCTACTTCGCCACCTCCAACACGTATCAACACTGCACCAA
This sequence comes from Aegilops bicornis, assembly GCA_021605145.1. Classification (NCBI taxonomy): domain Eukaryota; kingdom Viridiplantae; phylum Streptophyta; class Magnoliopsida; order Poales; family Poaceae; genus Aegilops; species Aegilops bicornis. Next base: position 327,000,944 of record CM038674.1, on the reverse strand, counting down.
GTTAAATGCGCACCGCCAAACCCCGACACCGACCTCGTGATCTTCTCCTACTCCTTCTAGGAACGAGTAGAAGCTCTATGTCTTCAAACCTTTTGGTCCTTCTTGACAAAGGGGAGAAGCATATGAGTTGATAGTCTTCAAGCGGGTTCATATGGGCGGTTGCTTTATATTTTGCCTAGTGTTTACAACTCTTACTCTTGATACATTTGGTTCTCTGAGTTGTAACACTTAAACTTGATGGTCGTCTGCCACTTATTTGCTATTCTGTGATGCGATGATAAATTTCGCATGTGCGATGATAACTTCCGCACTTAGTCATTTTGCAGACGTCCATTTTTCATTATGCATGTCATTATCTTCGTTATATCAAATCATGCATGATGAACTGTCTTCATAAGTTGAAGAGGATCTCCACAAGTACAACTTGCCATGTGCATTTGCATTCCAAAAGCAAATTACTTATATGCACATCTTCAGGGGGAGCCTTTTGCTACTTATGAAGACAATACCTTATCCTTTACAATTTCACATATTTCTATCCCCGTTGAAAACTTCAACCAGTTTGTCATCAATCACCAAAAAGGGGGAGATTGTAAGTGCATCTAGTGCCACCCTGGTTGGTTTTGGAGTATTGACGACTCACCTGGTTGAGGGACTAATGTGTTTGTGAGAGTTGCAGGATAACACAGGTAGTAGTCCCTCCTTGATTCGGTTTACCTACCGGAGATGACCCCTAAAAATGTGTGAAGACATTGAAGACAATGGTGGTGCGTGAAGATATTCACATTGAAGACTATGACACGAGAAGACATTGAGTGAAGACTATGGAGCGAAGATTTAATTGTTTTGTTGTTTCCTTTTCTTCTTTGTTGAGTCATAGGAACCACCGCCTTTGTTAAGTGGGGTCCAAGTGAACAAGGTCGAGTGGATCAAGTGATGCTCAAACCAAATCCTATATCTTCGACGAAGACAATGAGAGCAAATATTATCACATGTCGGATAAGTCAGCTTTACTTGTAGCCCAAGTCAAGCTGTCGCGTGTTTGAAATCTGACCAGTTGCGACACGTGTCGGTTCCTTAGTGACCAGGGTCATTTCGGACAAATCCGGTTGGGTTGCGGTGGCTATAAATAGCCCACCCCTACACCATAAATTGGTGGCTTTCGAGGAGTTAGTGCACGGATTTTGTCGTTTGAGAGCAACCCACCTCCGAAGCCTTTGAGAGAGAATCCTTGCAAGGACAAAGCCCAAACCACCCAGAGCCCAAAGAGTGTTTGGCATCATCAAGTCTTTACGCCAGCGTGATCGAAGACTTGTTACACTTGAGGACTGTGAATCCTCCGGTAGGTTAGGCGTCGCGTTCGAGCATCCAAGAGCCATTGTGGATTGCGGTGAACAAAGTTTGTGAAGGTTGAAGTCTACCTTGAAGACTTACGAGTAATTGGGCATGGACTGTGTGTCCTTAGCTCAAGGGAATAAGGTGAAGACGCGGTCTTCGAGTTGAATCTCGGCCTCCCTAACGGGCCTTACGCAGTTGTCACAGCAACTGGAACTGGTCCAACAAATCATGTGTCCTTCTGAAGCCACTGGTTCTATCTCTTATTCTTCTTTACTTATAGTTTGTCTTCGTGAAGTCATTGCCTGCTTTCATTATCTGTTTGACTTCACTGCGTGCCTATTTGTTCTGATTGGCTTCGTACTATCTTCCATCCTGATCTTAACCATCTAGCTGCTATTAGTCTTCATACTTTCACTTCATTGAATACTTGACTATGGCTTGTCTAGTGTAGTCTACCTTCATTGCATTAGAATAGTGTTGTTTATATTATGCATCTTGAAACTTCCATGTTTTGAAGAATTTCATAAAATCACCTATTCACCCCCCTCTAGTCGATAACTAGCCCTTTCATGCTCAAATGCTTCTAATGCTACAAATTCTTCACACCTCTTGCTATCACTAATTCCTCATCTGAGGACATTGCTAGTATCAATGATGATGCAGGTGAAGGAATTGTACATGACGAGCATGTACAAAAGCCTCAACGGGCATCGGACTCTTTGTGATGTGCTTAAAAAGCAGATCCTCAACGGGAACCCTAGGAAAGAGGGTATTGCCTTTGAGAGGAAACTCAATGCTGATGGTACATATTGGAAGCTTGAGCAGTACCCTAAAACCTCATGGGTTGCTGCAAAGGGACCTCCAGTTGATCCATCTAACATATCTGGCTTTACATGTGAATCTCCTCATTCTTCTAATGAGTCATTTGATTCCAACTATAAACTGTTCAAAAATCAGAATGGTGAAGTATTTGCTAGATATGTTGGCACTAACTGCAGGAACGGTTCCCCTATGAAGAAAATCTGGTTCCCAAAAGTTGCCTTGAAAGTCTTCAGGTGAATGTCCTCATGACACCACCTTTGAAGAATAGGAACCCCAGATCAAATTCTTCATATGGACCAAATTCTTCATATGGATCCAAGTCCTCATACGGACCAAATTCCTCACATGGATCAAATACCTCAAAAGGATCAAAGTCCTCATATGATTATCATCGTGCTAACAACTCTGTTTCACAGGGAAGAGCTAAGGGCTATGAATATGAGCATTATTATTCTAACCATTATGTTCATAAGTCCTCGAAGAATTTCTCTGCTTATTCATATGCTTATCCTAGCTCCTCTTATGTGAAATGAAATGGATTGGCTTCTATGCCGCCATTGTTGTATGGAGCTCGCAGAGTGATGAACTCTTTGCCACCCCTTCAGATGTGGGTGGTGAAGAAAAAGAACTAATCTCTTATGCAGGTCGGGGTTTCCGGGCGATGCGTAAGCGTCTGAAGAATTTCTTGGAGACACGAAAAGTGCTTGAAAGGACGTGGGCTAATCATGAAGAAATGAACTTTCATTTCTCACGTCCTCATCTTGCTTTATTTGTTCTATTGCTTGATGAAATTGATCGATGAACTGATGTCATATTCTTCAGCGATGAAGTATATGAGTTCGTAAGCTGCACTAATTCATCTGCGGGATGATCAACCCAAAGCCACCGAGTGGGTCCTCGATAGTGGATGTACAAATCACATATTTGGTGACAAGAATCTATTGATGGATGCTCCCTTATCTCCATCGCATCTGAAGCATATCATCTTCGCTGACAAAGGCAAAAATCAGGTATTGGGTCTAGGTAAGGTTGTGATCTCAAAGGATCGACACATGGACAAAGTCATGCTTGTCGAGTCCTTAGGATACAACCTCATGTTTGTCTCAATGCTTTGCGATCTTGATATGGTTGTTGTCTTTGGCAAGTATCGTTGTGTTGTGATCATGGAAGCTGACAATTCCAAAGTCTTCGAAGGCTTTAGGAGAGGAGACTTGTATATTGTTGATTTCTCTACAGGACCACAACCGGCCGTGTGCCTACTTGCAAAAGCTTCAGAAGGCTGGCTATGGCATCGATGACTTGGTCATGCAGGCATGAGGAATTTGCACACACTTGTGAAGAAGAAGCACGTCATTGGCATTGAGAATGTCAAATTCCTCAAGGATCACTTATGCGGAGCCTATGAAGCTGGAAAGATGACAAAGGCTAAGCATCCAGCGAAGACTATCATGACTACTACTCAACCATTTTAATTGCTTCACATGGATCTCTTCGGTCCTAACCATTATTCTGCAATTTCAAATGATGCATCTCAATATGGCTTTGTTATTGTTGATGATTACTCTCGTTACACATGGGTACACATTGTTACTTACAAACATGAAGTGCAGGAAGTCTTCAAACGATTTTCCTCGAGGGCTTCAACCAACTTTGTGTGAAGATCAAGCACATCAGGAGTGACAATGGAACTGAGTTCAAGAATTCCGGTCTTGATGACTATCTTGATGAACTTGGTATTACTCATGAGTTATCTGCTCCTTATACTCCTCAGTAGAATGGCGTCGTGGAGCGCAAGAACAGGACTCTTGTTGAGATGGCTCGCACTATGCTTGATGAATACAAAACGCCTCATTATTTCTGGATTGATGCAATTGATACTGCGTGCCACATCATCAACAGAGTACATCTTCACAAATTCTTCAAGAAGACTGCCTATGAACTCCTCACTGACAAGAAACCAAACGTGAGTTATTTCAAAGTCTTCGGTGCTAAATGTTGGATTAGAGATCCTCATCACAACTCAAAATTTGCACCGAAAACACATGAAGGTTTTATGCTTGGTTACGGAAAGGACTCGCACACCTACAGAGTCTTCAACAACGTTCTTCACAAGGTTGTTGAAACTGTAGATGTCTTGGTTTGATGAAACTAATGGCTCGCAAAGAGAGCACCTACCTACTGTGATAGATGAACCATCACACGAGGAAACTATCAAGTTCAAGGCTCTTGAGGATGTCATTCCTACAGAAGAATCTGCTGAAGAATTCATTCCGAGCGTGAAGAACGTCGAGCTAATGCACTGAAGAAAATCTTTGAAGAACATGGTGCTGAAGAAAATGCTGATCAAATTCCTCGACGACAACCAGCTCATCCTCGCGTTGCAAGAGAAGTGCAAATTGAGAAGATCATCGATGACATTGAAGCACCAGGTCCTCTCACATGCTCAAAAGCTTCACATTTATCTAACTTTTGTGGGATCTTTGCTTTTGTCTCTATCACAGAGCCCACTAAGGTAGATGAAGCATTTCTGGAACCTGAGTGGATTCAGGCTATGCAAGAAGAATTACATCAGTTCGAGCTCAACAACGTCAGGGAGGCTGGTCAAACGTCCGGATCCTCGCATAAGCACAATATCATTGGCACAAAGTGGATCTACCGCAACAAGCAAGATGAAAATGGCCTTGTGGTGAGGAATAAGGCACGGCTTGTAGCTCAAGGCTACACACAGGTTGAAGGAATTGATTTCGATGAAACTTCTCCACTTGTTGCTAGACTTGAGGCTATTCACATATTACTTGCTTATGCTAACCATCATGATATCACTCTATATCAAATGGATGTGAAAAGTGCATTCCTCAATGGTAAGCTTGAGGAAGAAGTATATGTTGCTCAACCCCCAGGTTTTGAAGATCCAAAGCATCCTGACAAAGTCTTCAGACTCAATAAGGCGCTCTATGGCCTCAAGCAGGCCCCACGGGCGTGGTATGATACTTTGAAGGAATTCCTCATGAAGAAAGGCATCAAACCCAGTTCACTCGACCCTACCCTTTTCACTAAATCTTATGATGGTGAACTGTTTGTGTGCCAAATATATGTTGATGATATTATCTTTGGTTGTACTGACCAACGTTATAGTGATGAATTTGCCTATATGATGAGTGAAGAATATCAAATGTCTATGATGGGAGAATTGAAATTCTTCTTAGGTCTTCAAATTCATCAACAACGCAATGGCATATTCATATCTCAGGAGAAATACCTCAAGGATGTACTGAGGAAATTCGGCATGCAATATTGCAAAGGCGTCAAAATTCCTATGCCCACAAATGGCCATCTATGCACTGATGAAAATGGTATTGACTTTGATTAAAAGGTATACCGCTCCATGATTGGCTCTTTATTGTACTTTTGTGCATCTAGGCTAGATATTATGCTTAGTGTTTGCATGTGTGCCTGATTTCAAGCTACACCGAAGGAATCACACCATAAGGTTGTGAAGCATATTCTTCAATATCTAGCTCACACACCAACACTTAGATTATGGTACCCCAAGGGCTCGGCTTTTGATATCATTGGATATTCTGACTCTGATATGCTAGTGATCGTGTGGACCGCAAGTCAACATCTGGTATATGTCTTTTCCTCGGACGATCTTTGGTCTGTTGGTCCTCGAAGAAACTGAACTGTGTATCGCATCTCTACTTTGAAATTTGAGTACATTCTTCTTGGTTCTTGTTGTGCTCAATTGCTGTGGATGAAGCAAACTCTCAAGGACTACGGCGTCAATGTGAAGAATGTGCCTCTCTACTGTGACGATGAGAGTGCCAACAAGATTGCTCACAATCCAATTCAACACTCGAAGACAAAGCACATTCAGATTCATCATCATTTTCTTCGTATTCATGTGTTGAAGGGCGACATTTCTATTGAGCATGTGAAGACTGAAGAACAGCTAGCCGATATCTTCACAAAGCCCTTGGATGAGAAGAGATTTAGCAAGTTGCGGTGTGAGCTAAATATCCTAGAATCTTCGAATGTTCTTTGAGAAGGACACTCATCCTAACACTTATGCAAAATTGATGACTTAGATGTGCAACACATGAAGAAACATTTTTCTTCAATCAATGAAGACTAACACTCTAAGTGTGAAGAAATTAACAAAGAATTTGATTCTCAGAACCCTCTCGACAATTATGCAGCGGTGTCGAAATCATCATTCTTATCTGATGGAGTCACACCACCACCAAAGTTGAAAATCTTCAATTTGAGTTTTTCCTCGCTTTTGAAATTCCTCAGTTGTTCATTTTCTTCAACTTTGCATTGTCTTCACCATTTCCGTCGTTTATATATATATATATATATATATATATATATATATATATATATATATATATATATATATATATATATATATATATATATAAGTTTATGTCCTCTGACATTCACTTATTGCTATTTCTTCAAGTTGCTTATTACGCTAAGTGAATGTGATGGGACCCTTCCCCTCTATGCTAAACTCAACCCAATCTATTCACAAATTCTTCATGTGCGTTCTATTTGAAACTCGTTCAAAATCTTCACTGTGTCCTTGTCAGCTGAAGAATTTGCGAACGGAACTTTTAACTTATCTAATCCTAAATTTTCGTTTTGACGCTCAAACCGTTCCGCATCCCACGAAAATACTTATCTATTAACCCACAATCTCACCGGATCTCCACTTCTCAGTACCTGGGTGACACATGTCAGCGAATGAGAAGGGTCAGGCACGTTAAATCCAATTTCTTCGGGCGAACAGTTTTTCACCGTGGCTATAAATACCCATCCTCTTCCTCACTTCTCTTTTACTCCACTCGACCTCACTCCAGCTCGAGCTTCTCAAACCCTAGCGCCGCCGCTACTTCATCGTCGCCTGTGAGGAAGAGCTTAACTGCCTCGACCTCGTCTCCGTCGTACTCGCGCCGGCCGCGAATTTCTTCCCTCCCCACCGCCGTAGTTGTCTTCCTTTCCGAGTTAGGGCGTGGAAGATCTGCACTGACGAACTTCACATCTCCACATCCCAGTTCGTCGTGTTCTTCATCCAGGGTAATTAAAAGTTACTTTTACTGCCCACTTTGATTAAAATGATTTCTACAAAATCCTCAAAGGTGTTTAGTAGTCAAATTCTTCACACACTAAACACCTCACATGTCATCTGTTCTTGATTCATTTCTCTAAGCTATATTTTTTCTTCAAGATTCCTCAATTGTGTGGATTTCTAATCTATACAACTCTAGAACCTAATACAAAGAATGCTTAGTGAAATTCTTCAAGACTCATCTGGTCAAAATCCTCAAACTTGCTCTTTTTACAAAACCTTCTGAGAACGCATATGACCTCTCCAAATTCCTCGCAACTATACTTTGTTCATAGGTACACATGTCCGCTGCTGAATCACTAGGTTTTCATCAACTTAACTCATTTGCAACGTTCCTCGAAGAAAAGTTGCATACTTCTTCAGAGAATTCCATTGTTCAAATTCCTCATCTGAAGAAAATGGCTGATGGAAAGAAGCCACAAAAGGGAGGAAAGAGGCCTGAAATCAATACTTCCTTTGAGATCCTCGATGATATATACAAAGATTATTGCACTCCTGATGAGGCCAAGTTCGGAAAAGAGGACAAAAATCAGCGCAAGGTGCGTATACAGAGGATAGAAAGGAGATTGTCAAGAGAGTGGAGGGAGTACAGATATGTTACTCCAAAATACATGAAGAAATTCGCACTCAATCCTCCATGCCCAAGACCTCCATTGGCACCTAGCCAAGAAGCTGATCCCACCAGCCTCAAGCGCGGTGAGGATTATCCTGATGAATGGGCCAAGCGCCAGGCCAAGCTGGCCAGACAAGCCAGAGAAGCAGTGAGGAAATTCAACAAGGACTCTGCTGCTGCTGCTGCTGCCTCTGCTGAGGCCTCTGCTGTCAAGCCGAAGAAGGCCATGGCAAAGAAGCCTGCGCATAAGCCAAGTGCTTCACCTTCAATGCCCTCAAGGCCAAGTTCCTCAGCAATTCCCTCATGGCCAGATTCCTCAAAGCCCTCACGGCCAACTCCTCAAGCTGCTCCTGCTCCTCCAAAGTCCTCAGCTCATCCGCTCAAGTCCTCAGCTACTCCGACCAAATCCTCAGCACCTGTGCATCTTGCCACGTGCCAAAGGACAGAGCATCTCTATTGCCTCGGGAGCTTACGCTAGTTCCTCGGTGCACCAAATTCTTCAATGGGACCCTCTCTGCTGAAGACAAAGGCCCTTCTTTGGACGAGGTTCTCGCCCAAGTCCTCACAAGAAGCGTGTCGCTTTCCAAGTGCCGTCGATGAAGGCGAAAGGCGATGATGATGAACTTGCAGAAATCATCAGAGGTAGCCAGGTCAAGGCCGCTAGAGCCAAGGGCACAAATGTGCCTCTGCTTTTGGATCCAAAGTTGATCCTAGAATACATTGATCTCTGGCACAAGGACCCCAACACTCCTATGCCTGATTTCAAGCTGACTCCTGGCCACAGTCATATGCTGACTGCCTTCATCCAAGAAGAAAAATGAAAATATGAGAAGGCCAGGCAGCTCAAGAAAGCACAATACATGAAGGAGCGCTTCCTGAAGAAAAATGTTGTCTCTATGACAATTGAAGAACTTGTCACAATTCAATCTGAGATCAAGAAACTTCGGTGATGAATTTGGCGTATACCGTCTTGGTGGCTTGGATCCAAAGTCAGATTTGTGAAATTGACTGATAAATTCACCTCCAATGTTGCAGCCCCAACGAAACAAGAAAATCCTCAGGCTGAAGCATCTGCTCAGCCTACTGAAGAAAATGCCAGCACCGCTGATGACAATCAGGCTGCTGAAGAAAATGTGAGTTCCAGGGCTGATGACTGCATTCCCGTTGCTGAAGATGTTACAAAGGCAACCTCTGGTGTTGTGGAGGAAGAACAAGCCAGGCCATCTAAAGGTTCAGTTGATGTGCCTGAAGAAAATGAAATTGCCAGGGCATCCACTAGTGGTGCACCTGAAGAAAATGAAGAAGTCAGGGCAACTGCATCAGTTGTGCGTGAATAAATTCAACTGAACCTTGATGACTGCATTCCAGCTGCTGAAGATGTTACAAGGGCAATCTCTGGTGTTGCGGATGAAGAACAAGCCAGGCCATCTGAAGGTTTAGTTGATGTGCCTGAAGAAACTGAAATTGTCAGGGCATCCACTAGTGGTGCGCTTGAAGAAAATGAAGAAGTCAGGGCAACTGCATCAGTTGTGCCTGAAGAAATTCAACCAAATTCCTCTGCTCCTCCTGCGCCTACCCCAACTTCGATCCTTCCATACGCATCGGATGTGAAGAAGACCAAAGGCTGCAGAGGCGTGCGTGATGAAAAAGGAAGGCATCAACTTCATCAGATTCTTCAGCCCCGAAGAAGATGAAGCCTTTGACTAGCTCATTTTGCAAACCCCATTGATGTTGTTCCTATCTCAACCATGCCATCAAAGGACCTTGTTCCTTATGATGAAGAATACGTGATTCCTAGCGAATCCGATGAAGACATTCCCTCTGTTGCTTCCTCAGAGTAGATGGATGAAGAAATTGAAGCGGACGCAATCCCTACAACTCCAATTGTCTCCTCGCCCATGCCTCAATTCACTGCTGAAGAGGCCGGCGTTGAGGAATTGGATGAGCAAAATTCGGAGGTGGACATTGGGAGTACTACTCCATTAACGAATGATGATTTTTGGGAAAGTTAGCACCCCAACTCTCCACTGTTCACACCGTTGCAACAAATTCCTCAGTCCCCGGTCACTACAGTACAAAATGGGCTCTGATGAACCACATGCCACACCGTCTGTCCATGAAGAAATTCCAGCCACTAGTGCTGAAGAAAATGAAAATGAAGAATTGAAGACCCAAGTCATCCTTTGAAGAAGAAGCTGAAATTCCTCGACCTATGCAACCTAAGATTGCGATTCTGAGGTGATAATGCAATTGGTGACACTCCTCATTAAGCCAAAGGATCCATTCTCAAAGAAGCAAAAATTCAAGGCTGGTGATTTCTTCGGCGAGCATGTGTTCTTCACATACTACAATCCCTATGATTCTGCTCATCTTAGAAGGAAGCGCTTCTGGACCGCCAGCCAGGCCAACTTCTATTCCTCATTGCTCTTCAACAAGGACAAAGTCTTGACCACGAGCATATTCCTCATGTGGACATGGAATCACCGCCATGCTTCACACCTGTCCTCGATGTGCTTCATACACATGCCTCCTCAACTTTTGCACAGACATAGTTGATTGGAATGAAGAACTCATTCTTCAATTCTCATAACCTTGCACATCACAGGAGATGCTGATGATGTAAACTCGTAGGTTTTGTACTGGATGACCGAAAACACTCACTACAAAGCACCGACCTCTAAATTACTTCACGCCCTGCCCATCAGTCCTCCACCTGAAGGAGCCCGTTGCCTGTACCAAGAGCCTGAGCTCACTGCTCATTATATGCAAGTTCTTATGAAGCCTCTGAAACCTGGTAACGCCTCAAGGACCAAATTCCTCGTGAAGGAATTGCAGTATGTACCAAGGACAGTCTACCGCATTCTGACGAGGACTATGAGTCCAATCAAAGGCCACGACTCCTCTGACGAGGAAATTGTTGGCATCATGAAGAATCTGCTATTCAACATCATTCATGGCATCTCTGTCGACTATCATGATTTCTTCATGAGGACTCTGGCAAATGTTGCTCTTTCTCCGTTTGAGCGGAAGCCTTATGCAACGTGGATTATGAGATTCCTCAGGACAAGGTCTTCACTCAACTACAAAGCTGATTTTTAGAATCACCTCAGCTACTTGCCCCCGATTGAAGTCCTCAAGCGGACCTATTCCTTAGCTGATGAAAAGGGCAAGGCACCAGCTGTTATTGATGAAGGCATTCGTCCATTGGATGGTCAGTTTCGCAAAGCTGCATCTTATTCCACCAATGATGACTCTGCCACTCATGATTCTGCTGCCCATGCATCCAAGCCAAATCCTCAAGCCACTGCTCCTCGTGTGATGACTGACCGTGAGCTTCTGCTTAGTCTTCACCAGAAGGTGGATCGAAACCATAAATGGGTTAAGCGTCAGTTTGGTTCAATTCTTCACAACATGACTGCTACACACAATGTAGTGAAGAAAAACCATTACTACCTCCATGAAGTCTTGATGCACTTTGGGCTATACATCACATGTATCTGGTGAAGTAGAGCTGAAGACCCTGGGTCTCAAGGAAGATTTTGACTGGTCTGCACCTCCACCGAAGAAAGACAAGAAGGTCAAGGTTCCTTCCTTGGTGGCCAGCTCATATTCTTCATCGTGCGAAACCGACGAGCATGAAGACATGGACGACACTGCGGAAGGCCCTACATCGACAAACGCCCCCAACAATGCTGGCGCTCCTTCATCAACTCGAGATTCTTCACGGGCGTTAGTCCTCATTTTTTGATCCTTTTGGTCATTTGATGACAAAGGGGGAGAAATTTGAGTTAGTCTTCAAGCGGGTCTACTTATATGGGCGTTTTTTTCCTAAGTTACAACTCTCGTTCTTGATGACTTTCTTTGGATCGAGTTGTAAACTTAAACTCTATGGTGGCCTAATACTTTTGCTGTGGTTTTCTGCATGCTTATTCCTCATAGTTTATGCATGCATGCTAAATTACTTCAGTCACCATATTTCATCATGCATTTCAAATTCTTCATATTATATGTTAAATGCATGTATGAATTACAAGATATAGGGGGAGATCTCCATGATTCAACTCTTCAAGTGTGCATTGCTTCAAAAGCAAAGTCCTCACTATGCACATCTTCGGGAGTTCTTCTATATCTTGCAATCAAATTCCTCAATATCGTATTTACACTTCATATGTTTATCCCCATTGAAAACTTAACTTATGTTGTCATCAATCACCAAAAGGGAGATTGTAAGTGCATCTAGTGCCCTTAGTGATTTTGGTGTATTGAAGACTTATAGGTTAAGGGACTAATGCGTTTGTGAGTGTACACAGGTCTATAAGTCTATGAGGAGTTTGATATTTACAGAGAAAGTCGACCCCTAAAAATGAAGTTCTTCGACTGAAGACTTTGGATTTCTGAAGACTTTGAAAGTGAAGAAATTGGTGTGACCTTGATGACTTGGTATTCATTCGAGGAACATGAAGTGTGAAGACTTTTGTTTTCGTAGTTTCATTTTCTCTTTCTTGAGTCATAGGAAACACCGTCTTTGTTAAAGAATTAGGAAATACTAACGAAAAATTTCCATGTGATGCTCAACTCAAAATCCTACACCTACCAATCCCTTGAGTGAAGCCATTGGAAATCTCATACTGATTCAGTCATATTCTTGATGGCGGAGATTAAGTTCTTACGGTCTCTGAGAATTTGTTACGGCGAGGAGTTAGGAATTCGCCGGTGTGGATTGCCTACAGTGAGGAACATGATAGCCACGAGGAATTTGAGCCTTAAATTTCCATTTGTTGTTGTGCCTTGTGCGGTTGTCCCAAAATATCTACCCACCTAACAGTCATATCATTGAAGGAATTTATGTATTATCATGCGGGCTGCTCCCTAGGCTATAAATAGCCGCCCCTACAACCACTAGCTGGTTGGCTGCTCTGAGAGAAACTGACACTTGTCATTTGAGAGAATCCCATCCTCCGAGGACTTTGAGCGAAAATCATCGAGTGAGGAAAACCCAAACCCAAACACCTACAAACCCAAAGTGATTGAGCATCACTGAAGAGATTGATCATGCGTGGATCCGACGCTTGTTAACTTTGAAAGGCTGTGCTTCTTCCAGACGGTTAGGCGTCATGGTCTAGAGCATCCAAGAGGAATTGTGGATCGCCGAGTGACCGAGTTTGTGAAGGTTCGGAAGTCACCTGAAGACTTACCTCGAGTGATTGGGCGAGGTATGTGTACCTTAGCTCAAGGAGAATACGGTGAGGACTGTGTGTCCGGGACTGTGTGTCCTCGGGTTTAAATACCTAGTCGCTCCAACGGATGTACAAGCTGAGAGAAGCGGTTGGATCTGGTCTACCAAATCATTGTCTTCACCAAGCTTACTAGTTCTATTTCCTCAACTCTTTCATTTCCTCATTACTGTTGTTGTGTGCAATGTTGGGGATATCGCTTATCAGGAACTTATCGGTCAACCCATGATAAGGGGTAAATCAGCCATTTTATCGGCATATCGACTGATTTATCGGTCGATATATCTTATTGGCCAGACATTGATAAGCGATAAATCGGTCGATTTATCGGAATGTCGGAAGATATCTTGAACAGTGGTTGTGTTCTTGTTCATATCTGTTTGAAGACTTTGACTGAAGACATTCTCAATTTCCTCAATTCAATTTCTTCATTCTGTTTTTCTTCATCATGTGATTACGCTTTCTGTACTCTGTGCTTGTCTTCATTTCATCATGATGACCATGCTTGTGTTCTGTTATGTTTACTTTTGAGTACTTATTCATTGCTAGTAGCTCTTGATGAGAATTTCCTCACCATAAATTCCTCGATGTAGAATTCATAAAAATCGCCTATTCACCCCCCCTCTAGTCGATATAACGCACTTTCACCACCCAAATCACCGAACCCTCCACCAAATAAGCGCCGGCCTAAGCCATGGTGCACGTAGTATAGCCAGGATCTCAAGGAGCATTTGGCAGCGGAGAAGCAAATTGCGGCCGCACGCGCGGATGAGGTCACGATGGCTGCCATTCGTGCTGACCCCCAGATCTTGGAGGAGCACCTCATCGTCGAGGCCACCATTGACGCCTCGCGCACCGATGACCGATGCGGTTGGCTGCTTTAAACGACAATTCGTGGCGTTTTCTTGAGGCCACCGTCAGTGCCTTTGATGAAGACTACGAGGTGTTTTCTCAGCGTCCATGTGCTTACCTCATCTCGAGAGCCAGCAGGTTGGTGCCCGGTGCGGCTCAGGCAACTCACCACTACAACGAGGGCACCCACGATGCGGAGGCCTCACCCTCTTCCATGTCCAAGGAGCCAATCGTCATCGATATCTCCGACAATGAGGAATAGCTTGTCTTATTAGCTCACTATAAGGACCCATGTCCAGTTTGCTAGCTACTGCCTTTCCTTAACAAATTCTAGTGAATTGTGCTATCTACTTTTACCATGCAATCTTCTGCTATAGTGTATATGTTCTATATGTCGTGCAATGTGGTATTCAGTTAACTGATTGGTTCAATTCTGCAAATGTGATGTTCAATTCTTCAGGGTGCAATATTTCCAAGTTGTTAAGCATGCTTGGTTTGGTTAACTGTCTGATATTCTACTACGAGTATGCTATATTGTGCAATGTGGTGCTCAGTTAATGTTTGGTTCATTTGTTGTGGCGTTTAGTTAACTGCTTGGTTCAATTCTGCAATGCGATGTTCAAGTGTTGTGGCTGCATTCTGTTATTGTAAACCATGTGAGAAATAAATCGAATTTGGCTGTACTAAATACATGAGAAACAAATACAATTGCTATATTTCTAAGTTGTTAAGCATGCTTGGTTTGGTTAAGCATGCGATCTTCTATTAGGAGTATGTTATATTGTGCAATGTGGTGCTCAGTTAACGTTTGGTTCTTTTGTTGTGGTGTTTAGTTAACTGCTTGGTTCAATTATGCAATGCGATGTTCAATTGTTGTGGCTGCATTCTGTTATTGTATACCATGTAAGGAATGAATCGAACTTGGATGCACTTAATACATGAGAAACATATACAAGTGCTATATTTCCTAGTTCTTAATCATGCTTGGTTTGGATAAATGGGTTTTCCATGTGGCTTGAATAATTTGATGAATCTGCAATGTGCTTATTTTTCATCAACATATTTTACTAATAGCATGCGAACCCTTACTTAACCTGATGACTAACTACCTTATATGTGTTGCAGGGAAACAATGGGAAGCACTGAGGTTTATAAGATGGTAGTAACTATTATACCTTGCCTTTTTTATTCCTTTGCCCCATTTCTGATATAGAGAAGATATTTATGCACATCCTTGTTTTCAGGGTTCACTAATGATTACCTCTCAAACCACCTCTGTGGTCAGGAGGCGAGGAAAGTTTTCATACAACACCCATGGTTCAATATTGAAGTGTTCTGAAGAGGTGAAGGATGGATGATCAATCATCCACGAGCCTTGGCCTAAAGTTGCAAAGACCTTCAACATGAATGAAGGTTCAATATCGCCTTCCGCTTGACAGTTTTTAGATGAGATGCATCTCCCTATGTACCATCTATGATGCTAATTTGAAAGGTTCTAGATGTTGCATGTGAAACTTCTTCTTTGGTGCGATTGTGTAATGAGGTAGGGTCTTTGAAGCCATATCATGTTGTACTCTGGTGTATTTCTATTATGAAATACTGGTTCCTTAATATGGAAATGGAATATATTATGTGCTTAATATGAATGCCAATTAGATTAGTAAATGGATTATTAATAATAGGGAAATTAGCTCGCTAATTGGCTAATTAGCTTGCTAATTGGGTTTTCCTATTGCAAATGACTATTGAGAAAACAGCATGGGCGATGACCTTAGGCAACGCACACAGTTTCTAGGAATAAACCGTGTTGGATCAATGAACAATCACACACGACATAATCTTGAAAACTGTTTGCGTTACGCCACCTTGTGCAAACGTTTTCCTTGGAGTGACTGTGTGGGGTGTATATACGAACGGAAACATTTAGCGGTGACTGACTGTGTGGGATGTACTTACGACCGAAAATGATTTCGCCTGTATAATTGTATTTTTTTGGAGCACTACTATACGTATTTTGTATTTGAGGGCTCACCGGTCGCACACGACCTCATTTTGCGGAGCGTGTGTGCCAGGAGGGCATATCCCCGACGTTTTCTGGGTCGTGTGGGAAGGACCCCCTATCGCCCACACTCACTAGGTGACGGTTTCGAACACCGTCGCGGAAAGGGGTTAAAAACCATTTGTATATCACCGACGTGTACCAGTGTTTGTCTGTTCAATTATGGGATCTTTACTGCATTTGCAGAGAGCAGGGTAAAACCGTTAGTCAGGTTTTAGATAACAATGTGATAAAACTCACATTTAGAAGGGCTTTCTCCCCTTTGATGAATATGTGATATGAACTGGAAGTTGTGGCCTTGAGTATTACTTTTTCTGGTGATATAGATGCCCTGGTCTGGCAATACACTGCATCTGGGTCATATTCTACCAGTTCTCTATATACTATCATCAACTATAGAGGAGTAACTCCAAGTTTTATTCATGTTATCTGGAAATTGATTGTACCACCTAGGATTCACATCTTGCTATGGTTGTTTGCCTACAACAAACTTATGACCAGAGATAATCTCCTGAAAAGGAACTTACATAAATTCGTGGATTGTGTGTTCTATTCTGAGCTTGAAAGTATCCAGCATCTTTTATTTTAGTGTGTGGTTGCCCAACATATTTGGCAGGAGATTAGCTCTTTCTTTAATATGCAGCTTGGAGATTCTGTCACTAGTATTTCCTCTCTTTGGGTGGTTGGAAAAAGATTAGATGCTTCAAATATTGTCTTTGTTGTTGCTCTTTGGGCTTTATGGAAGCACATAAACAGCTTGGTGTTTAATGGTGTGCCCTGGCTGTCTCTTGAACAGATTTGGTCACTTCTTTCAAGAACAATCAAGAAATTGCGCGTGCTCTACAAGGATCACATGCTGAAGATGATAGACCCGTTCTGTCTCCACCTCCAAAATCTGCTGTGAGGGCCAATGGTGATCAGGATGGGGTAGACACCTACAAGGAGATCACGTCTCCACTCAAGCTGAGGGGAGGAGGTGTTGTTCTTGGCGAGCCCGTCTTTGTTACGGAGGTCTGAGATCTCCAACATCCCTCCTATCATGAAAGTGAAAGTGGAAAGTGGTCCTATTAAGTTGTCGCTTATCTCAATTTAATTGTCTTGTGGTGTCAGCCGTGAGGGTGCCTATTGTTATCAGCATTTTCGCTGTTTTAGCCATTACACTCTTTTCTTCTACTGCCTTTGCATAATGTAGCAGACCAGTTTTTGCGGGCTTCTTTCTAAGTAATGGAGCCAGGGAACCCCTCTCTGTTGATCTAAGAAACCTAAATGCCCCTGACCCCGTACATATAGCGGCGGAGAGGCGCATATCCGGGTCCCTTCATATTTTTTACCTGACTGACGAGCTTTTAGTGGATCTGTTGGATAGTAAAAGCAGTCAAAACCATATATAAATGCGAAATTTTCCGGACAGATGAACTTTTAGCGGATACTAACGGTAGAGATGCTCTTAATGAAAAAGCAACAACTTGTCGTGTTTCGTCAATTTTCTTTTCTACATCAAACATATTATCTTATATAAGAGTGTCTCCTAACTTCATGTTAAAAAAAGTCTCTTAATAAGCACCGTTCCTTATCTGATCGAACGATCAGAAGGAAAAACGCAATCCATCCGTGGATCTAAATCCTCTTTTCGACGAGGGCCAAGGACGGGCCAGAAACAAACAACACATTTGGCAATATTTGGGAAGGGGATTGTAAGTTTAGTATAGGGAGTTATATTAAGATTAGACATGTGATGAGCCATTTTATTCCCAATCCCTATTTGGTGCATGATAGGAATTATGTGTGGAAATTTAAGGACCAGGGAAGTGAACATAAAGGAAAAACTAACGCCCGCACGTGTGGCATCTTGCACATCGCCCACACGCCTCCTTTACCACTCATTTTGTCACATGTGAACAGATGACATCAGCAGGAATCTTTTTTGTTTTCGGCTAAAAATGTTTTATCTCCTAATTAAAAAATTAAATTAAAAATCCGTTTTCATCATTAAATCTGTCTCGACAAGATCTTCAAAACTAGACCCCATGTTGATACGTTTCGTCAATTTTTTTTGCCCAAAAGTTGCCATGATGTTTACACTATAGTTGCCATAGTGGTTAAACTAAAGTTGCCATGTGGCAATTTTAGTTTGTAGAGCATGGCATTTTTAGCATTTTGATTATGGCAACTCCAGTACTTTGACCATGAGAATTATTTTTTGTATGAACCATGGCAATTTTAAGTGCATGTATCATGGCAATTTTAGTTTATGGTTCATGACAAGTCTAGTTTTAATTCCTCGTTTTATAAATGTCAAAATTTACTTTTAAACGTAAAAGAAAATAGCTAAAATATATCATGACAATTCAATGTAAACACTATGGCAATTCATGTGCAATAGACATGACAATTTTTAAACAAAAATATCGCTGAAATATATTGGTATGAGATCTAGTTTCGAAGATCTCGTCACGGGGGATTTAATGGTGAAAATGGATCTTCAATCGGAATTTTCATTTAGGAGATAAAACATTTTAAAAACTGAAAATCCAAAAAAACCGCACATGCATGCATGCGGTGACGTGGCGCAGTCTCTGTGTTATAGGGCGTGTGGACGGGTTTCGCTCCCACCGCATGTATGGGCGTTAGCATTGTCCAACATAAATTATGACGAAGGGTTAAGATTGACTCACTAAAACAGTGAAAGCTGGAGTCTCAAATCCAATCCTATTCCTTTATAAACTAGATCATCGATGGTGGGCGTTGCCGCACCCGTCCATTATGCCGATAGAATTATAGGAATTTAAATATATGAAGGGAATAAATAAATGTTAGAATCAAAAGTAAGCACAAATCTAAAACAGAAGGGTGTATTAAATAGTATTTCAACTAATCATTGTAAGATTATAATAATGACATAACATCCCAATTGTTTACTAAAATGTTGTTGCAGATAATGTTTTCACAAAGATCTAAATTGATGGTTCTTACATAACCTCCATTCTTTCATTCAAATGTGTTTTTTGAACTTCAGGATGATTTTTGGAAGCAGATAGATTAACCACACAGAGCAGAAGAACCAAACCCAAAAAAAAGAAGCCTTGGCGCCTGGGAAGAAGCTACATCTTAGATGAAGTTCATAAGAAAGCACAATTTGTAATAGTGTACAAAAACTAAAATATCCTTCCTAGATTATACCAGTCTTGATGCCATCATTCACTTAAGGAATGCAGATGTACACACATCCAGGCATGCTGAAGGCATGCATAGAAGTATTGCAATCTAAAAGGATCTTCATTTGGCACCACTAAAAGGGAAGAAATCTCACGGCACAACATGGTTAAATAATCAAATTTCCCCTTTTCACGAGTAAGGTTAAATAATCAAAGCTTTACGCACAACACAAGAATGTAGGTGATAAGTAGCATGATGTAATAGTTCCGATGCAATACTGCAACACATTTTAGGATATAGATAATTTATATAGTTGAGCACACAAAATGAAAATAAACAATGGAAATGGAAGAAAGAACATTGTTTACTCGGTGATATATTAATGAAGTCACACTGACACTCATATGCTTAGTGCATTTTTAATGCAAAAGCGGTGCAACATATCCTTGACTAATCATCGAAATATTTAGTAAATGTGAAAAATCATGTGGATTGCTACAATACATTTGTGTTGTGAGCATTCACCATATATTTGATATAAGAAGATACAATGGCTTCTATGCTTTCCTGAAATTATTGAAGTGACATGCTAGTAGGCATGCTCGGAGAACGTAACAATCTACAATAACATAACCACATAGGCTAATGTGATGACAATAATTGTTCCAATAATAAATCATAGAAATATAGAGAATTAATTTATATTGTACTACCTCAGGGACCATAGTTACATGACATGTTTCATTTAGAAAGAGCCAAAGATATCATAAAAATTCTAATTTCTTGCCATAGAGAAACCCAAGGGTGGAATTTCATGCATTGTAAATAGAAGTGGGAGATAAATAGTTAATACATCCATCTGAAAAGCCTTGGAAGTTTGCATTAATTATACATGAATATAGTTGCAATCCTCTCACACTGCTATACACCTCCTTCACGACAAATTGTTGAAGCGTTTGCAAGTAAGAACAATTTAAGAAAAAAAGTGAAAAATGGAAGTTGAAGCAGTGAGTATTCTTGAAAATACAAATTGCAAGGCTGTGGGGTTATTTAGCCCTAAAGAAAAACAGGTGAATCCAAGCATAATTGGCATATACTCATACTGCCCTGAAAGTACATATATAAGATAAAAAAATCTCATCAGCCGACAAGATTTGCAAACTAAAAGATGGGTGCACTATCAAGTAATCCAAAAGACACAGTAGAAGGCACTTACTTGGCTCCTTATATCTTTGGCAATAAAGATCAAATGTTGCAAACTTTAGTAACCGTTCCATCTGATCGGTTATTGCAAGCATAATTTCTTATCACAAAGAGTTGATATGCAACCTGAAATAATTCCCAATGTTGGTGATATACAAAGGAAGGTTTTCAATAAACTATACATCAGTTCTATCATAACCAGTGGCAGCAATCACACCTGTAATGAGCAGCAAGCTAAGAGAAGCACGGGGATGCAACATCATAGTTGTGAAGAAATACTGACAAGATAACCGATTTACAAACCATATAGTCGTGAGATGCAAATCCTGTATTAACCTGTGAAGAAACACTGACTGCATAACCGATTTGTCATAGAATAATGAGGCAAGATGCATTCTTTGGATCTACGATCTAAAATTTTAAAAGGTAACTCCAAAACAGATGATGCAGTGAAATACATCTACTAATCAAGATTACCAATTACCAGATGGTAACCTTGGCCTTGAGGGGCGGAACTAGTGCCTTTCTTATTCTCCTCCGTAAGCATCACAGCGTGTTCCCAAGGTCGAGTAGTATACGCAAATGAGCGAGAAAATGGAGCAATCGGATCAATTAGCTAAGCGAGGCAAAAGAAGAGAATCTTGACTCTAGAGTGACCGAAGCAAAGCATAAATCACTAATTTAAAAGGAGCCTGAAAATAATGACCATAGAATAAATTGGAACAGAGATTAGGGATCGACCCAACCTACTCAAAAGTGACGTTGAGGTGCATGTACTGAACATGTGGAACGTGATGCTTCAATACATCACTTTGATCACCTCACCCCGTTGCTGCATCCCTTTTGTCTCCTCAGGAGCAGAAGTTCAACAATTTTGGGGACAAGCCAGATGATGTGGCGGACGGCAACACCCCTCCTCTACGTTGCTGGAGGTGGCAACCTCCGATCGAGCAACCCTTCTTCCAGTAACCTCGTTTGTCCACCGACGAAGCAAATTAAACGGTAGAAAAGCACCAGAAAAGACGAATAACACGTCCAGTACACAAGCACAACACATAGATCACAGATGAATACTGAAATCGTTCACGCCTAAAATACATATTCAGAAACTTTAGATCCATGAAAGATTTAAAAGTACAACAAACCTGCAGAGATCGAATCCAGTGTGGAAAGATATGAGGAATTAAGCCCTAAACCTACCTTTACCTTTGGTGACTGCAGAAGAGTAATCACGGCGGAGGCATGAGAGTGGAGGCACCCGCCTTTCGCGTGAAGCCAACACGCTGAGCGGAGGAGGTGTTCATGCTGGCCGGTGCGCCTTTCGCGACTCCGAGCTGGTGCTAGGATGGCGGCGCCGCCGGTCACGGTCGCGCTTGTCCGATGGTCATCCCTCCCGTCGTCAGAGGCCCTAGGACGCCTCCGCCGGCGGTCGTCCTCCGTCTCGTCGTCAAAAGCCCTAGACCGCCTCGTCCAGCGGCCGTCCTCCACATCCCCGTCAAAACCATGGCACGCGAACGTGGGAGGTCGTCGACCTTACTGGGCTTGGGGACCCCGTTGTCTTCTGAGGGCTTGGGGTCGTGGCGGGGCTCGAGGTCCGGGTCGGGCGGGGAAGGCAGCGGCATGCCCGATGGCGTCCCAGGGCTGGAAGGCTGCGGCGACCATGGGAAGCTGACGCGCCGCCGTGTCCCGTCCCCATTGTCGTCTGCGTGGAAAGGCGGAGAGGCTCAAGAGCAGGCAGGTCCGGAGGGGTGGGGTTCGTTTAGGTTATCCAGCGAGACACATCGGACCAAATGGGTTGTCCTCGCTTGGTTAGATGGGCTGGCAGCCCAGTTTACCATAGGGCGTCGTTTCAGCCTTTGGAGCAGCCGCCCACAGGACAGTAGGCCCAGTATCGCATAGACAGAGATCCAACGACCAGAAACACTCAGATCGCGAAAACAGATGGCCAGAAACGCGGAGCGTGGAGAGAGCTCGCTTTAGGTGCGGTTATACTGTCCTTAATTTACAGTCCCCTAACCAAATAGTAATAATAGATTAACCAAATAGTAATAATAAATTTAAAGTCTGGTACCGCTTTAATTCCCATTCCGTCACTCTAATTGACCAAACCAATATTTTTGAAAAATAAATAAAATTTGACCAACCAAACACGCTGAAAAGAGCCAAGCTAACCGAGACCGAGCACAACCAAAGCAAAAACGCGCACACATGAGCAGAGCACAGTAGCCAAGCAACAGCGGGCGAGCCACGGTCACTCCCACCGCCGCTCCCGATTCCTTCAGACGCCAGCACCGCTGCCATCCTCGGCTAGAGCTTCTCCATCCCCTACCCCTATATACCGCGATCTCCTCCAGAACCACCGGCCAGGACTGCTGCTCCGCTTGCTCGCCCCCGTTGGAGATCCGCCCGGAGCGACATTTGTCTTTCTGGGTAAACCCTAGTCTCAATTGATTTGTGTTTTTCTTTCGTCCGTTCTGCGAAAATTCGAGGCTTTTCGAAGCACTCCGTGCGCCTCTTACGCAGTCTGCTGTTCCTAGTGTCTGGGATTTTTTCCCGTCCGTGGACGTTTGTGTCGGTGCGACTGCCTCGGAAATTCGGCGGGCGCATTCACCGCTGGTTGTATGCTTGGGATCTCGGAGCTTGTAGGATTCTCATTTAGAGCTAGAGTTGGGCGCCGGATCCTTTTGTTTATTTATTATTATTTTGAGATGCGCCAGAGAACTATTTGATCTTGCTGCCCGGAATGTGCTGCCCATTGCTTTGTGGTATTTTTGGCGATGTGGATTTACTGCTTCTGTTGCCATCTCATACGCCCAATCTTTTGCGCCAAACATTTTCCTAAACTGGAGTGTAGTTTGTCGAGAATACAAAATACGTATGTCGATAAGAGTTTGGACGCCATCCATGAGCTATGCCCAAAGGAGCCACATGCAAAGATTTTATTTAGTTTTGTTGCCCTCCATGCTGTTTCCGGTAGTCTAGTGGTTGATTTGCTGGAGGATTTGGATATAGTATAAAGAGGTGATGTGAGCCACAAAGTGAACTTATTTCTCTGGCCCTAACATTCTAAGGTAATTAATCATTTTGGGAAACCGTGTATCTCTAATTTCAGTGAATATAGTACTTCCTCCGTTCACAAATATAAGATGTTTTGGTTATTTTAGTATGGACTACATACAGACTGAAATGAGTGAACGAACACACTAATACATGCCTATATACATCCAATTCACAGAACATCTTATAAGTATTTGTGAACGGAGGGAGTAGTATGGTATGGTTGTGCTTGTAAGTTGAAGCCATGGCAAGACAAGTGGGAGCTTCTTGATATTATCATATAAGTGTAAGCCAAATCCCAAGTGAACTGAAGCCCCAATGGGAGTGGGCTTCTAGGACATGTAAAAGGAAACTCCAGTGAGCTGGTTCGTTTGATATGCTTAATCCTGTCCTAGCCCTTAAATGTTTGAGCAGCGATCATTTTCTCTTACCATGTTCCACTTCTGAGAGAGCGGAAACTGTGATACTTATTTTCAGCTTTGCTGTTTTCTGTAGGTAAATCAGTGATTTGGAATGTTTTTCCGAGCTGAAGCAGAGAAGTCTTGGAGCTGGGTAATAATAATCTTCTAGGGATATGCTCCAACCAAGGGAAGCTGATGTGCCTGCACTCTTTGTTGTATTTATCGTACTTCCGGTGATAGCATATTTTCTTCTTGGGAGATGGCATGATTCTGTAAGTAAGAAAACAAGAGTAGGTGTGCTTGGCCAGAAAGCTGCAGAAGAAGCCTTCAAAGTAGAAACAATGGCATGCCCAGATGTTATATTGCCAGGACCGTCTCTGAGACCCATGCCTTATTTGAGATCTGTTCCTTCTTTAAGGTCAGAATACCACGAGTGTGCTACTTGTCGTGGCCCTGCAAAGACTAGGTGCTCCAGGTGCAAATCTGTTAGATACTGGTAAGATTCTGACCTAGTATTCTCTGGTATGAACTTAAACTCCAAAAAGTCGTGTACACACAAATAGGTATATGAATCTTACTTTATTGTCTGCTGTTTATTTATTATAATGATTTCATTTCTGAAAAAGAACTGTACCTCTATTATGTCACCAAAGTGGGCGAGTCACCTATTTCGTTTCATTGGTAACATATCAAATTTTAGTTAAGCTGGTAGGATTGAGCACTGGAAACAGCCTCTTGCAGAAATGTAGGGAAAGGCTGCGTACTATAGACCCAATGTGGTCGGACCCTTCCCCGGACCCTGTGCAAGTGAGAGCTACGTGCACCGGGATGCCCTTGTTTTTTCGTAGGATTGAGTACCCTGTCGCTGCATATAATCCAGCGCCTGATTGGAGCAAGCAATACATCTAATAACTCCAGTCTCTTAAAAATGCTGAATTTACAACTGATGTATCCCTGCACCATGACTCTGTTTGTCATGCGATACTCTCTTGCTTGTGTGATGAATGTAAAAATTATATTGCTCTGTTGTTGTGGCCACTTTTAATGCCACTTTGAATGTTCCACAGCTCTGGAAAGTGTCAAATTATACACTGGAGGCAAGGGCATAAACAAACATGCCAGCAGTGGCATGTTAATGGTGGTAGCAACTCTGGTGGACTATCTCCGACGGAGAGTTCTGAACAAATGCCGTTCTTGACTAACCTGAATTCACCTCTTCCAGGGGGTGACAGTCACCTGCATGACATGAATTTTGACACAGTATCAGAGCCATCCTTTGCGACAACTGATAGCTATATTCTTGATACTGGTCTATTCCTGACAGACAGAAGCAACATGAATGAATCAAATCAAAGTCTTCTTTCAAGAGTAAATAGCGCTTCTGTTGCATCTTGTGAAAAGAGCAATTACAGTGTTGATGAAGAAACCAACTCATCTGAGATTTTATCAGCAAATAAGGTAGCATATCTTCTAGTTCATTTTTTATTCTCCAAGTTTGTGTCATTCAGTTCTTTACCTTGCGCTTTCAGGTTTCAAACAACAGTTATGGTTGTTTGGATGAAAAGAATGGCAACCATGATTTTACTTATCCTCTCAATAATACGGTACAACAACCCAATAATTGTGCTCCTGAAACAACAAAATGTCCAAAAGCAAGCATCACAGTTTATGAACCCGACATGGGTGTCTATTTTACTTCTGATATGACGAGTTCTTGCGAGGGGCCATATTCTTCCGCAACAGAGTCACTACAGAGGAGCAAATCATCTGGAAAATATAGTGGGCGAGGAAATGCGATCTATATGAAGCCTCCTTATCCACCAGGTAAGGTGGCTTCATCACAAAAACACAGGAGGTGTTGGCATCATATCAATACAATGTCCATGAAAAGAACACTTACGTGCAAAAATGAGCAAAGTAATGTTTCTTCTCTCTTGAAGTGGGCTACCTTTTCCTTATATTTTTCTCTTTAATCTCACATATGTATTGTATCCTGTAGGATCTGCAAAATCAAGTGTTTCAACGAACAACAATTTACAAGGATGCACTGGAATCTCAAAATTAGGAGCATCCAAGGTTGAAGTCTTGAAGAAGCCCTCAAAATTTCTCAAAACCAGCCTGGTGGGTTTAATCATCAATGATAACAAGAGGAGTAAGGTTTGGAATCATCTATGATAACTCTTGTCTTCTAGTTACTGCGCTGTTTTGGTATGTAATGTTACTTTGTTCTAAATCGGAATTTCAGGTATTGTTTCACTATGAAGATCTTGTTAAGTTCTTCCAGTATGAAGTCTGAGGTATTTCTCCCAGAGGTCTTTTTCAACTGTGGGAACAGGTATTACCATTGTCTTTGTTAAACTGCCGTGCTGACTTAATTTGTTTTTGTTCTTATATGCGAATTTTGTAGAAGGGGGCCTTGGCGCAGCGGTAAAGCTGTTGCCTTGTGATCATGAGGTCATGGGTTCGAGTCCTGGAAACAACCTCTTGTAGAAATGTAGGGAAAGGCTGCGTACAAAAGACACAAAGTTGTTGGACCCTTCCCTGGACCCTGCACAAGCGGGGGCTATGTGCATTGGGCTGCCCTTTTTTTGTGCAAATTTTGTAGAAGATGAACAACATGCAATATGTTCTGGAAATAACCAATCTAAGAATCTTAACAGGAGGGGTGAAACTGAACTTCCAGTAGGAGGTGATTCACAAGTATCAAACACATAGATTGGTAAATCAGCAAATTTTAAAAATGGTGCAGCAATATAATTAAATCATACTGTACGTGCAACTAAATAAAATTAATATAATTCCTGTGTACCAAAAATATTACAAAAGAATTAATTTAAATAAGGTGTACTTTATTTAGTCAAGCAAATTGCGAGCCAAATGTTGCTTCTTCTGTTTCTGCAAATTGAACATTTAATTAGTTAAATTGTAGCTTGTCATGGGTTATATGTAATGACTATTGTCCTTTTTTTGCAGCTGCTATGCTAATGCTGTTCTACAATGCCTCATGTGCACAAAACCCCTGATGATCCACCTGCTTCTGAGATTGCATTCTAAAGACTGTAATACTAAGCCCATAACATTTGCCCCTTCCGTACTGTTGTCTGCACAGGGTAAAAGTAATAATACAGTTGTCTACTCCTGTCTGTCTCACACTCTTTGTTATCTTCGTATAGGTTGCTCAAAGAACTGGTGTCTTATGTGCGAACTTGAGCAATATGCTTCAACTTTACGTGAAAGTGGTGGACCTGTGTCTCCAAGCAGAATCCTTTCGAATCTAAGGAACATTGGATGTCGCTTGGGTGGTGGAAGTCAGGAAGATGCTCATGAATTTTTAAGGTAGTTTAGCTGACATGTTAGATTTAATTCCTCTTATTCTAATTTTTTCATTCCTCTTTTTTCTCACTATTTCCTGTGTTCTAACAAGGGTGGTCTCTGATTTAGATGAAACTGATTCTAACAAGGGTGGCCTCTGATTTAGATGAAACCAAAGTTTCGGTGTTTCGCTTTTAACATATTCTGTTAGTCACAACACAATCAAAATCTGTTCCAAATATTGCGGAGTGACTACTAATAGAAAGTTAGAACTGTGGAGACAGACTTCGTAATCAAGATTTTAGGCTCAGTAGAACTAAAACTGAGTAAGTTGGGGTGCGGTTTCAGTACATGGGGTGCCTTGATGGGCAGGTGGTACCTCAGAAGGACACCTTTCAATATTTGGGGTCGATGCTGCAGAAGGATGGTGATATCGATGAAGATGTGTGCCATCAAATCAAAGCCAGATAGATGAAGTGGCACAAAGCTTCTGGCGTCCTCTGTCATAAGTGTCACAAAAGCTAAAAGGCAGGTTCTATAGGATGGCAATTCAACCTGCGTTGTTGTATGGCGCAAAATGTTGGCCAACTAAAAGATGACATGTCCAACAGTTAGATGTAGTAGAGATGCACATGCTGAGATGGGTGTGTCCACACATGAAAGGATCGGGTCCAGAATGATGATATACATGAGAGTTGGGGTAGCACCAATTGAAGAGAAGCTTGTCCAACATTGTCTGAGGTAGATATAGTTGGGGTAGCACCAATTGAAGTGAAGCTTGTCCAACACCGTCTGAGATAGTTTGGTCATATACAACGTAGGCATCTAGAAGTGCCGGTGCATAGAGGAAGATTAAAGTGTGTTGTTAATGTCAAGACAGGTCGGGGTAGACCAAAATTGACATGGGAGTAGTCCGTAAAGAGACCTGAAGGACTGGAATATCACCAAAGAACTAGCCTACCCCAACTTGTTTGTAGAAGTTAGCTATCCACGTGCCAAAACCATGACTAGGTCTCGAGATCTTATGGATTTCAACTCTAGCCTACCCTAACTTGTTTGGGACTGAAAGGCTTTGTTATTGTTGCTTGTTGCTTTTAACTGACGATTGACTGATAATCCGGTTTAATTGAAACAGAAAATAAGAAAGATCATCAGTCCAAGAAGGCAACAACTAATCTCTCCCTAGTCTCCTGGAACAGACTAGTCTTTTAATTTGTTGATGTATTCTGAATATTTAAGAGGCTTTAAATATGTCCTTTTCTTATATTCTCATGGTCTCTTATGTCAACACTATCAAGTGGGTTGGGGAAAATGGGAAGGGGAGAATGACAATTGTTGCTCTAAATCTGTCAGACCTACTCTATCCCTTTTGTATTGATCATGTATTAACATTTTGTTCATAATGTGCTTGATTTTCAATACAACCAGGCATCTTGTGATGTCTATGCAAGCAGCGTGCCTGGATGGACTGGGTGGTGAGAAGCAAGTAGAACAAAGCTTGCAGGAAACTACACTGATACAACAGATGTTTGGTGGACGCCTTAAATCAAAGGTAACTTGTAATTTTCTGACTTGATTTCATTTTTAGTGCTGCAAATTTCCTTAATCGTGTGCTCAAGTTGTTACAGTTTATATCGAATATCCTTTTGCATGTGTGCATAAGTTGCAGATTCGTTCCTTGTATTTTCTTTTCTGCTGGCTCTCTAGCTAGTTAGTTAAGCACTATTTTTCTATCATATACTAACTAATTTAGTAAATGAAACAAGGTTAAGTGCCTCAGATGCCATCATGAATCTGAAAGATACGAGAATATAATGGATCTTACTTTGGAGATTCATGGTTGGGTGGAGTCCTTGCAAGATGCTTTGACACAGTTCACTGCTCCTGAAGATTTAGATGGGGATAATATGTATAAATGTGGAAGGTACTGTGGCAAACTAACAATCTTCTCATCATTTTGATTGGACCACAGCATATTGAAGCTTGTTAATTTTACTGCAGGTGTTGTGCTTATGTTAAAGCTAGAAAACAGCTAAGCGTGCATGAAGTGCCAAACATATTAACAGTAGTTTTAAAAAGATTCCAGGTATTATGTATTTCATCTCTGTATGCAATATTGATCTGGCCCAGTATCTTTGTATTATCTCTAATTTTCAGCTGCATGTTTCGAAGTATAGTAATACTTGTGTGCAGTTATCATAGAGTATGCATTTGTCAGTATGATATTAATGACTAATTTATGTAGAATTTCATGATGTTGTGTTTTACATCTTCAAATTGCAACCAAACCCCTCTAAAACTAAATGAAGCTCATTTTGAAGAAGTTTCCTTAGCACACTAATATAATTGTTTGTTTGATTGCTTATTAAGATTAGTTTATTGAGCTAATTTTGTTAGGTGCTTCAGACAGGAAAGTATGGCAAGATTAACAAATGTGTCACTTTTCCTGATATGTTGGACATGGTTCCTTTTGTGACTGGGGCTGGTGATCACCCGCCTCTTTACTTCTTGTATGCTGTGGTTGTACATGTGGATACAGAAAATGCATCATTCTCTGGTCACTACATATCGTATGTCAAAGATATGCAGGGAACATGGTTAAGAATTGATGACTCAGAGGTATTCGTAAATTTCCTTGAAGTAGATTAAGAACTTCTGTATGTGTTGCTTTTAGAAGTTATTCTAGACTAGTGAATCACATAGATATGTATTTCTTTTAAAGAAGCAAACATAATCACGAGTTTAGAAAACTAGCAGCTCATAGTATACTCTTTTGAAATGCAATTACTCCCTCCGTCTAGGTGTGCAAGTCATCTTACGTTGTGCACCGTGACCAAGGCGGAGAGGAAAACGAGAAAACTTAATGTCTTTTTGCTAATTAATAGCATTGCATGCAATGAACTAACCACTGCATGTCATGTTTGGTAGTCCCAAGTCATTGAAAGCATGCACGGCCCACATCTCTTATTGGTTGATATGTCACAAAACAAGAAATGAGGAGGGAGTTAATGTACAGTGCCTAAGTGTTTTGGGATTATTTGGTTTTCGTAAGGTGACTTACACACCTAGACGGGGGGAGTATGTTGTAATCTTACTGTTTTAGTGCTTATGGAACTTGAAATGAATTGAAGTCTGCTTGTGCTTTGTGACGGCGAACAATCAAATAGTCACACTTATTTCATGTGATGTCTTTTCTGTAGTCATATTTTTGCTCTGATGGTGTATGTTTACAAAATATAAAATCTGGGAATTTGTATGAGCTGATGTGGTTACTTGTTTCTTGTTATACGAAGGTCAAGGCTGTATCATTGAATCAAGTTATGTCAGAAGGTGCATATATGCTATTCTACTTGAGGTACAGCCAGCCTATGATATTTGCCATCTAATATTCGAGTTATTTCCTTGTCTTCACTAGTCTTAACATTTATCATTTAGATCTTTTCCTCGCCCTCCGAGGATATACATTGAGAAAGGCCTATTGCCTGATCCATCATCTTCATATCGTCACTCATCAAAATCCTCCAAGGGCTCTTCTAAACAAGAGCAGAAGCAGACAGAATCACTCTTTACTTCTGATGATCAAATCCGTGGTATTTATGATTTTAGACCAGAGGAGGAAGGTTACAGGCAAGATCAGCATGCCAAGTTGAGGTCCCAAAATTTATATCACACCGATGATGCTTTTGCCGATTCGGTTAGCACGGACTTCTCGGACGCTACATCAAGTGAATGGTCCCTGTTTACCAGCTCTGATGAATCTTCGTTTACCACGGAAAGCACTAGAGATTCATTCAGTGTTGTGGATTATGGTGACAATGCTGGCCTTGATCCAATCACCTCAATTTTTGGGCCATATTATGCTCCTGACCATCCTCTTGGCAACTTTGTCTCATGTACAAGGCTCTCGCCTTCCAATCCATAAACAAGGTACTTCCCGGAAAGCATGGGTTTTGTCTCAGATTCTTCCTTGCCAACTCACCCCTACGGCAATGTACATAGAGGAAGATATCCAGACAGGGCTTGCGCGTCTTCAGCCGAACCTCTTGCTTCAGCAAACCAGCGAAGCTTGTATGGTAGGTATAACCATAGTAGAGATGGTTTTGTTCAAACATCTGGGTTTTGTCATATGTAATGGTCTACATCTGATAGTTTTAGCTGGAGCTGGGCTGATATGGTTAGCAGTGCTGTTAATATCGCCTCATGTTCTTTTATTTCAGATGAGGCATATTTAATTGTAGCTGCATATTCTAGATGTAGTTCACTCAGTGTAGTGAAGTAACTAGATCTGTCTAGATGCCTAGCTTTTGGGTTGACATGTTAGAACTCAGGGACTGGCTTTGTGAAAGCAAAGATGGCCAAGCATTTGTTTACTGTGTGCGAAAAGCTTCCATTTACTGTGTGCGAAAAGCTTCCATTTGCTTCCAGATTTCTATCATTTCTTGGCCAAAGAGTAAGAGCTGACCAGTGGCCAGTAGGATACTGCTGATTTGAGCCTATGGGGGCATCTCTTCACTGAAACGAAGTTTTGTTAAATTCCTATATTTGCTTGAAGAGGTAAGCTTTTCTGTATGGCCGATGCTAGGCTTCATCCGGCTGATCTTTGGCAAAGATCAGCCGGCTCCGCAGCCGTCTGATCCGTCCGTATCTGAAGTTTCTCGCACCAAGTTGCAGTGAGCAGCGCGGAACTAGCTCTCGTGAGCGTTGTCTCTAGACGTCTGATCCGTCCATTCAACCGGCTGCTCCCGGCCTTCTCCCCTTACATGGGCCCCATGAATCTGAAGTTTCTCGCACCAAGTTGCAGTGAGCAGCACGGAACTAGCTCTCGTGAGCGTTGTCTCTAGACGTCTGATCCGTCCATTCAACCGGCTGCTCCCGGCCTTCTCTCCTTACATGGCCCCATGAATCGTACACACTATCTAGGTGTACAAGTCAATCAAATAATTCCAAAAACACTTAGGCGCGGTGCATTAACTCTCACCTCGTTTTTTTTTGAGGGGCCCACCTCGTTTTTTGTTTCTTAACATATCAACCAATAAGAGATGTAGGGTGTGCATGTTTTCAATGACTCGAGACTACCAAACACGACATGCAGTGGTTAGTTCATTCCATGCAATGCTATTAATTAGCAAATAAACATTAAGTTTTCTCGTTTTCCTTACCTTTTTGGTCACGATGCACAACCTAAGATGATTTATTCACTTGGACGGAGGGAGTATTTACTAGCCACTACAGTTTTGCTTCACGTACCTACACGCTGGTAGCAAACAAACCATAAAGTACATCATGACTAGTCCACATGCAAGGTAAATTAGCCTACCTGATAATTGCAAAAAAAAGAAGAAAATCGATCATGACTTGGCCAAAGATTATGTCGCGCACGCCAAATCATTCGATCAGATGCATCGAGCGGTTTCAACATCGCCTTCGCTTTGTGCATACCCCTTCCAACCAGCGGCCTGGTCGCGGCATTCACCGTGTACCCTACTAGTCCTCGCTTCGCATTAACATCGCAACACTGTCAACCGTCGCCATAACATCGCAACATCAACGACTGTCGTCGTAGCATCCCAACATCAACCACGTCCGTAACATTGCAACACCATCGACCACCATCATAACATCACCACACCGTCGACCGTTGTCGTAACATCACAACACCATCGACCACCGTCGACTGTCGTCTTAGCATCGCAACACCATCGACCACCGTCATAGCATCGCAACACTGTTGACAGCCGTCATAGCATCACAACACCGTCGACCGCTGTCTTAGCATCCCAAGATATCCCAACACATCTCTGCTATCGCAACATTGCAACACCGTCGACCGTCGCCTTAACACTGTAACACTGTCGTGACATTGCAACAACATCGACTGCTGTCGTAACATCGCTACAATACCGAAAAAGGCTTTCGCCCCGCTTTATAAATAAAGCAAACCGAAAAAGGCTTTTGCTACAATAACGACTGCCGTCGTAACATCGCAACAACGCCGGCCGTCATCATAACAATGTCGGACACCTCATGCACTAACCACAATAGCGGTGATGCACCCGCAAATGGTCACATCATTGACGATGCTTCTGACACAACCGCAACACCGACACACTAGGCGAAGCTCCCATAGCGGTCGTAACACCCGTGATGGTGTCGACAGTTGCAGCATCGTGCGACCTACTTTGCAAAAACAAGTGTGAGCGGCTTGCAACGGAGATGGCCGACCTTGCATCGACGTATGCATAGCTTGCAACATTTAGAGCCGACTTGCAACAACACTAGTCGCCCCTTGCAGCGCCGTGTGGCTTGCTTTGCCGCGTCACATGGTTATGTAGCATGACAGTCCAGCTGTTGTAGCAACAAAAAAGCTTCTGTCATTATTGCATCCGGCTTGGAGTAGTGTTGACCAGCTTTGCACACCGTTTAATTTTTGCAACACGAGTACTACGACATCATAGCAAAAAAAGTAAATATGGCTGCCAGACTTGAAGCGTCACGCGTCCAGCCGGAACCACCATCAGTCGGCTTTGCAGCGTTGCCCAGGTTTTACAACATGGCGACGCGGGCATGCAGCTTTGCAGCAAAACAAATGCGGCGTCGAGACTTGCAGCATACATGCCTGGCTTGCAGCAACAACAATCGCTCTCTCGCTTGAATTTGAGCAACTTTATATTGTTGCGCATGCGAATTGTAGCAGCGCCAATCGTCCTTGTAGCTCTGGCATGGCCGACTTTCATACGCAATAAAATATCGTTTGGTTCCCCATAAAAAATAATATCATTTGGTTGCAGCAAAAACATCAGAAAACAAATTTAATATATCATGAGGAGCTAGCACAGGGGAATACTTGCAGCATGTGATTGAGCAAACGCTCAAGAAACATCGTAGCATGTCGTCCACTCGTCCATGACAATGTATCCATACATGGGAGACGGAGTAGTCCGCGCCAATAATAGTCCGCACGCGAGGAAAGAAATTAAACCAAACCTCAACGTGGTCCACCAAGGACACGTGGTTGGCTAGCAATGCGGCTGATGCGCGTGCCTATAATCATCCGGCTGATTCTAAGAGTTTTCCTGGCCGATGCTAGGC
Organism: Aegilops bicornis; assembly: GCA_021605145.1. NCBI lineage: Eukaryota > Viridiplantae > Streptophyta > Magnoliopsida > Poales > Poaceae > Aegilops > Aegilops bicornis. Next base: position 326,966,674 of record CM038674.1, on the reverse strand, counting down.
CTCGTCTGGCCAAAGATCAGACGGGTCCGCAGCCGTCTGATCCGTCCATATCTGAAGTTTCTCGCACCAAGTTGCAGTGAGCAGCACGGAACTAGCTCTCGTGAGCGTTGTTTCTAGCCGTCTGATCCGTCCATTCAACCGGCTACTCCCGGCCTTCTCCACTTACATGGCCCCCATAAACCGTACACACTATATCTATCTACTAGCCACTACAGTTTTGCTTCACGTACCTACACGCTGGTAGCAAACAAACCACAAAGTACATCATGACTAGTCCACATGCAAGGTAAATTAGTCTATCCGATAATTGCAAAAAAGAGAAGAAAATCAATCATGACTTGGTCAAAGATTATGTCGCGCATGCCAAATCATTTGATTGGACGCATCGAGCGGTTCCAACATCGCCTTCGCTTTGTGCATACCCCTTGCAACCAGCGGTCTGGTTGCGGCATTTGCCGTGTACCCCACTAGTCCTTGCTTCGCAATAACATCGCAACACCGTCAACCGTCACCGTAACATCGCAACATCATCAACTGCCATCATAACATCCCAACATCAACCACGTCCATAACATTGCAACACCATTGACCACCATCGTAACATCACCACACCGTCGACCGTTGTCGTAACATCACAACACCATCGACCACTGTCGACCGCCGTCTTAGCATCACAAAACGATCAACCAACGTAGAAGCATCGCAACACTGTTGACAACTGATGTCTACTACACAACCTTCTTCTTGTAGACGTTGTTGGGCCTCCAAGTGCAGAGGTTTGTAGGACAGTAGCAAATTTCTCTCAAGTGGATGACCTAAGGTTTATCAATCCGTGGGAGGCGTAGGATGAAGATGGTCTCTCTCAAACAACCTTGCAACCAAATAACAAAGAGTCTCTTGTGTCCCCAACACACCCAATACAATGATAAATTGTATAAGTGCACTAGTTCGGTGAAGAGATGGTGATACAAGTGCAATATGGTTGGTAGATATAGGCTTTTGTAATCTGAAATATAAAAACAGCAAGGTAGCAAGCGATAAAAGTGAGCACAAACGGTATTGCAATGCTAGGAAACAAGGCCTAGGGTTTCTCTCAACAATGATAACATAATTAGATCATATAACAATCCCTCAACATGCAACAAAGAGTCACTCTAAAGTCACTAATAGCGGAGAACAAACGAAGCTATTATTGTAGGATACGAAACCACCTCAAAGTTATCCTTTACGATCGATCTATTCAAGAGTCCGTAGTAAAATAACACGAAGCTATTCTTTCCGTTCGATCTATCCTAGAGTTCGTACTAGAATAACACCTTAAGACACAAATCAACCAAAACCCTAATGTCACCTAGATACTCCAATGTCACCTCAAATATCCGTGGGTATGATTATACGATATGCATCACAAAATCTCAGATTCATCTATTCAACCAACACAAAAAACTTCAAAGAGTGCCCCAAAGTTTCTACCGGAGAGTCAAGACGAAAACGTGTGCCAACCCCTATGCATAAATTCCCAAGGTCACGGAACCCGCAAGTTGATCATCAAAACATACATCAAGTGAATCAATAGAATACCCCATTGTTACCACGGGTATCCCATAAGACATGCATCAAGTGTTCTCAAATCCTTAAAGACTCAATCTGATAAGATAGCTTCAAAGGGAAAACTCAATCCATTACAAGAGAGTAGAGGGGGGGAAACATCATAAGAACCAACTATAATAGCAAAGCTCGCGATACATCAAGATCGTGCCAAATCAAGAACACGAGAGAGAGAGATCAAACACATAGCTACTGGTACATACCCTCAGCTCCAAGGGTGAACTACTCCCTTCTCGTCATGGAGAGCGCCGGGATGATGAAGATGGCCACTGGTGTGGGATCACCCCTTCGGCAGGGTGTCGGAACAGGGCCCCGATTGGTTTTTGGTGGCTACAGAGGCTTGCGTCGGCGGAACTTCCGATCTAGGTTATGTTCTGGAAGTTTGGGTATATATAAGAGGTGTTGGCGCCGGGAACAAGTCAGGGGGTCTCCGAGGCGGCCACGAGGTAGAGGGCGCGCCCAAGGGAGTTGGGCGCGCCCCCACCCTCGTGGGTGCCTCGGGACTCTTCTGGCCCATCTCCGACACTCCGTGGGCCTCTTCTGGTCCAAAAATAATCTCCTTGAATTTTCAGGTCAATTGGACTTCGTTTGGTTTTCCTTTTCTGCGATACTCAAAAACAAGGAAAAAATAGAAACTGGCACTGGGCTCTGGGTTAATAGGTTAGTCCCATAAATCATAGTATAAAATAGCATGTAAATGCATATAGAACATCCTAGATGGATAATATAATAGCATGGAACAATAAAAAATTATAGATACGTTGGAGACGTATCAAGCATCCCCAAGCTTAATTCCTGCTCGTCCTCGAGTAGGTAAATGATAAAAACAGATTTTTTGATATGGAATGCTACCTAACATATTTATCAATGTAATCTTCTTTATTGTGGCAAGAATAGTCAGATCTATAATATTCAAGACAAAAGTTTAATATTGACATAAAAATAATAATACTTCAAGCATACTAACCAAGCAATTATGTCTTCTCAAAATGTCATAGCCAAAGAAAGCTCATCCCTACAAAATCATATATTTTGGCCATGCTTCATTTTCGTCACACAAAATGCTCTCATCATGCACAACCCCAATGACAAGCCAAGCAATTGTTTCATACTTTATTATTCTCAAACTTTTCTCAACTTTCACGCAATACATGAGCGCGAGCCATGGACATAGCACATGGTGCTACTTTGAAGCACAAGTGTGGAAAAAGGATAGTAACATTGTCCCTTCTCTCTTTTTCTCTCATTTTTTGGGCCTTTCTCTTTTTTTATTTGGCCTTTCTCTTTTCTTCCTCACGCGGGACAATGCTCTAATAATGATGATCATCACACTTCTATCTATTTACAACTCAATGATTACAACTCGATACTAGAACAAAATATGACTCTATATGAGTGCCTCCGGCGGTGTACCGGGATGGATAATGAATCAAGAGTGACATGTATGAAAAATTATGCATGGTGGCCTTGCCACAAATACGATGTCAACTACATGATCATGCAAGGCAATATGACAATGATAAGCGTGTCATAATAAACGGAGCGGTGGAAAGTTGCATGGCAATATATCTCGGAATGGCTATGGAAATGCCATAATAGGTAGGTATGGTGGATGTTTTGAGGAAGATATAAGGAGGCTTATGTGTGATAGAGCGTATCATATCACGGGTTTCGGATGCACCGACGAAGTTTGCACCAACTCTCGAGGTGAGAAAGGGCAATGCACGGTACCGAAGAGGCTAGCAATGATGGAAGGGTGAGAGTGCGTATAATCCATGGACTCAACATTAGTCATAAAGAACTCACATACTTATTGAAAAAATCTACAAGTCATCAAAACCAAGCACTACGCGCATTCTCCTAGGGGGATAGATTGGCAGAAAAAGACCATCACTCATCCCTGACCGCCACTCATAAGGAAGGCAATCAAAGAACACCTCATGCTTCAAATTTGTCACACAGCGGTTACCATACATGCATGCTCACGGGACTTGCAAACCTCAACACAAGTATTTCTCAAATTCACAATTACTCAACTAGCACGACTCTAATATCACCATCTTCATATCTCAAAACAATCATCAAGTATCAAATTTCTCATAGTATTCAATGCACTCTATATGGAAGTTTTTATTATACCCATCTTGGATGCCCATCATATTAGGACTAATTTTATGACCAAAGCAAATTACCATGCTGTTCTAAAAGACTCTCAAAATAATATAAGTGAAGCATGAGAGATCAATAATTCTCTAAAATAAAACCACCAACGTGCTCTAAAAAGATATAAGTGAAGCATTAGAGCAAAATGACAAACTACTCCAAAAAATATAAGTGAAGATCAATGAGTAGTCGAATAATTATGTAGCTATGTGAAGACTCTATAACATTTAAGAATTTCAGATCTTGGTATTTTATTCAAACAGCAAGCAAAACAAAATAAAATAAAATGACGCTCCAAGCAAAACACATATCATGTGGTGAATAAAAATATAGCTCCAAGTAAAGTTACCGATGAACGAAGACGAAAGAGGAGATGCCATCCGGGGCATCCCCAAGCTTAGGCTCTTGGTTGTCCTTGAATATTACCTTGGGGAGCCTTGGGCATCCCTAACCTTAGGCTCTTGCCACTCCTCATTCCATAGTCCATTGAATCTTTACCCAAAACTTGAAAACTTCACAACACAAACTCAACAGAAAACTCGTAAACTCCGTTAGTATATGAAAAATAAATCACCACTTTTGGTACTGTTGTGAACTCATTCTAAATTCATATTGGTGTAATATCTACTGTATTCCAACTTCTCTATGGTTCATACCCTCTGATACTACTCATAGATTCATCAAAATAAGCAAACAACACACGAAAAACAGAATCTGTCAAAAACAGAACAGTCTGTAGCAATCTAATTTTTTCGAATACTTCCGGAACTCCAAAAATTCTGAAAAATAGGAAAACCTGGAAAATTTGTATATTGATCTTATGCAAAAATAATAAACCTAAAAGCACTTTCCAGTAAAAAATGGCAGCTAATCTCGTGAGCGCAAAAGTTTTTGTTTTTTACAGCAAGATCGCAAAGACTTCACCCAAGTCTTCCCAAAGGTTCTACTTGGCACAAACACTAATTAAAACATAAAAACACATCTAAACAGAGGCTAGATGAATTATTTATTACTAAACAGGAGCGAAAGGAAAATAACAAAAATAAAATTGGGTTGCCTCCCAACAAGCGCTAACGTTTAACGCCCCTAGCTAGGCATGATGATTTCAATGATGTTCACATAAAAGATAAGAATTGAAACATAAAGAGAGCATCATGAAGAATATGACTAGAACATTTAAGTCTAATCCACTTCCTATGCATAGGGATTTTGTGAGCAAACAACTTATGGGAACATTAATCAACTAGCATAGGAAGGCAAAACAAGCATAACTTCAAGATTTTCAACACATAGAGAGGAAACTTGATATAATTGCAATTCCTACAAGCATATATTCCGCCCTCATAATAATTTTCAGTAGTATCATGAATGAATTCAACAATATAACCATCACATAAAGCATTCTTTTCATGATCCACAAGCATACAAATTTTATTACTCTCCACATAAGCAAATTTGTTCTCATGAATAGTAGTGGGAGCAAACTCAAAAAAATAACTATCATGTGAAGCATAATCCAATTGAAAATTAAAATCATGATGGTAATTTTCATGGTTATCTTTATTATTTATAGCATACGTGTCATCACAATAATCATTATAAATAGGAGGCATGCTTTGCTTTCATCATAATAAATTTGCTCATCAAAACTTGGGGGACTAAACATATCATCTTCATCAAACATAGCATCCCCAAGCTTGTGGCTTTGCATATCATTAGCATCATGGGTATTCAAAGAATTCATACTAACAACATTGTAATAATGCTCATCATTCTCATATTTTATGCCAAGCATTCTATGTAATTCTTCTTCTAGTACTTGAGCACAATTTTCCTTCCCATCATTTTCACGAAAGACATTAAAAAGATGAAGCATATGAGGCAACCTTAATTCCATTTTTTGTAGTTTTCTTTTATAGACTAAACTAGTGATAAAACAAGAAACAAAAGATTCGATTGCAAGATCTAAAGATATACCTTCAAGCACTCACCTCCCGACAGCGGCGCCAGAAATTGCTTGATGTCTACTACACAACCTTCTTCTTGTAGACGTTGTTGGGCCTCCAAGTGCAGAGGTTTGTAGGACAGTAGCAAATTTCCGTCAAGTGGATGACCTAAGGTTTATCAATCCGTGCACTACAAAAAAAAGACACATCCGTGACATTTTGGGCCGAACGAATTTTTTTCCTGTCATACATATGACACTTCTATGACGATAATTGTGACAAAACCCGGTATCATCATAGATGTGGTGGGCTCCTACTTCTATGACAAAAAATCATGACAAAAATGGGCTTTTCGTCACAGGCGGGCGGAGGCAGCTGCATGACATTCTTTGGGCCGTCCATGACGGAAAAAACCATGGTAGAAGCGAGGAGGAGGAAAATTTCGGGGAGTTGCCCGGTGGGAGGTCGGGGGCGGCGATGCAGCGTTCTCTCGTCTTTGAAATGCAGCGTGTGTGCAAGGCGTTGGCTCTAATCGAACCCGAAGCGAGGCGTTGGGCTCGCGAACCAGCGATTGGGCTGCGAGCTACAGCGTTCTTGAACCCGAGGGATCGATCGATGGCTGATGGCGAACCCGATGGAGTGATTCGCCGCTCTGCGCTAATCTGAAGCCGATCGATTGGATGAGCGATGGCGTTGCGGGGAGGGGTTGGATGAGCGGTGGCGGTGGCGTTGCCTCTGGATGAAACAGGACCCGTGGTGTGGAGGGCGGATGAAGAGTGAGCGGTGGAGGGTGGCCGTGGAGGGTGGTTGAACAGGACCCCGTGGTGTGGAGGCTGGATGAACGATGAGCGGTGGAGGGGTGCCCGTGGAGGGTGGTTGAGCGATGGCCGGTGGAGTAAGCGCGCGGTGGAGGCTGGATGAGCAGGGAGCCGTGGAGGCTGGAGGAGGTCGACGGTGGAGATGAACAGTATTCCGTGGAGTCCCGTTTTGCGGTACGCCACACCCCTCCTGATGAACAGGACCCTCGTTTCGACCGTAGCGCTCCAATACAAGTCCGTTTTGCGGTATGCCACACCCCTCCCGATCAACAGGACCCCCATTTTCGACCGTAGGAGGTCCGCTTCCTCTGTTTTGCGGTACGCCACACCCCTCCCGATCAACAGGACCCACGTTTGGACCGTAGGAGGTCCGTTTCCTTTGTTTTGCGGTACACAACACCCCTCCCGATCAACAGGACCCCGTTCCGAACGTAGGAGGTCCGTTTCCTCCGTTGTGCGGTACGCCAGGCCTCGTTTCCATCGCTTGTTCCATCCAAGCCCTCCCGATGAACACGACCACGCATTCCGTTCCGACCCAGCCGGTTGGCTCCCCATGAACACAACGACGACGCTGTTTCTCTGTTCCGACCCAACCATGTACGTATGCGCGGGTAGGCGTTCGAGACCCAGCCCGTATGTATGTACGTGGCCGTATTTGCTTTCTTGCACCCTCGCCGCTGTACGTACGTGTACATGCTACGTGCGCGCCTCTACTACGACACGTGCGCGCCTCTAGACCAGTATGTACATACACGTTCGCTACCAGAATGACAACGCTACATACGCTTCGACCAGGTGGGTCCCGCCTGTCAGGCACTTCCTTGCCTGCGAAGATGTAGCTGGTGGGTCCCAGCAGTCAGGGGGCGAATCGTTTTTTTCCCAGACGCACTTCCATGCGTGAGAAGATGTAGCTGGTGGGTCCCAGCGATCGGTAATTGTTCTTTTTTGCCGGACGCACTTCCTTGCGTGCGAAGGTGTCCCGGTGGGTCCCAATGATCGGGGCGAATCATTTTGTTTTTGCGGGCGCACTTCCTTGCGTGCGAAGATGTAGCTGGTGGGTCCCAGCGATCGAGAGCGTTTTTTCATGAAATCTGATGGTCCGTCCGGTGGGTCCCGGTTGTCGGTGGAGGAATCATTTATTTTCCGGCGTAATAAGGAGGCACTTCCTTCTGCGGCCGTGGACCCGGTTGTCGACCTCTCCACGTCTGATCCACGTCGATGGAAGTCGTTCCTTGACCATGTTGACCATGCTGCGCCGAGAGCACCAGGGCGGTGGACGACAATGAGGCCTAGGAAGGGACGACGGGAGCCGGGAAGGCAGCGGCAGTGAAGCCCGCGGAGAGAGAATACGAGGGTTCACTGGTTCGGCTGCGGTGTGAGTCTGCCGTCGCCGCGAGAACTGGCGTGATGGGAATAGTAAGGCGATGAGGCCTCGCGGCAGCCTGACCCGGTCACGGAGGCAGGAGCATGCAAAGACCGGCCGGCCTTTGCGGGTGGAGCAAGAAGACCAGAGGTTGAAGAAGCACTATGGCCGTTGGATGGACATCGATGCAGTCCTTTGGAGCTAGAATCGTTCATATTGACTAAAGTTGACAAAGGCCCCGTCGAGTCAACTTAGTAGGCCCTAAGTCAGCCTCCCACCATGGTGGCTCCCGATTAGCAAGAGGAGTATTCATTTTTTGTGCGTAATAAGGAGGCACTTCCGGTGGGTCCGTTTGACATTGTGAACATTTTTTTCACGAAATCGCTGGCCCGTCTGGTGGGTCCCAGTGATGGGGAAATGTTTTTGTGAAATAAGGTGGCCCGTCCGGTGGGTCCCTATTTGTCGGTGGAGGAATACTTATTTTGCGGCGTAATAAGGAGGCACTTCCTTGCGGCCGCTGGACCCGGTATCGGCCTCTCCACGTCTGATACTCTTCCAATGGAAGTCGGTCGTTGACCATGTTGACCACGCCGTGCCGAGAGCACCAGGCGGTGGTGCAGACGACAGCGAGGCCTAGGAAGGGACGACGCGGAGCCGGGAAAACATAGCAGTGGTAGCCCGCAGCGGAGAGAATCTGAGGGTTCTTGGTTCGGTTGCGGGCGTGAGGCTGCCGTCGCCCTTGAGAATAATAGAGGGTGTGGGTGAGTAGAGGGATACCTGGGCCAGCGGTGGGAGTAGTAGGGGCGGTGAGGCCTCCATGGCATCCTGACCCGGCCACGAGGCAGGAGCACAACACGACCGGGCGCTGCTTTGGGCGGTGGAGCAAGAAGACCAGAGGTTGAAGAAGCACTATGGCCGTTGGATGGACATCGTGCGGTCCTTTGGAGCTAGAATCGTTCATATTGACTAAGTTGACAAAGCCCTCCGTCCCGTCAACTTAGTTGGCCCTAAGTCATCCTCCCACTATGGTGGGTCCCATCTAGCAGGGTGGGTATTCATTTTTTGTGCATAATAAAGAGGCACTTCCTTGCGTGCGAAGATATAGGCTGGTGGGTCCGAGCATGTCGGGGAGAACATTTTTTTGTGAAATACAGAGGCCCTTCCGGTGGGTCCCAGCTGTCAGGTGGAGGAATCATTATTTTGCGCCCACAGTCCACGGCCGATGGATGTCGTTCGTTGACCATGTTGACCAGGCCGCGCCGAGAGCACCATGGCGGTGGACGATGGCGAGGCCTAGGAAAGGAACGACACGGAGCCGGGGAAGACTCGGCAATGGTTGCCCACGCGGTGGGAGTCTGAGGTTCTTGGTCCATTGCCGTCGCCGGAAAATAACATGAGGTGTGGGTGAGTAGAGGAATGGCCTGGCCAGCAATGAAGTAGGGTGGGGCGGTGCGGCTGTCTTGGCGGCAACCTGGCCGGCCACGGAGGCGGGAAGCGAGCGGTCCACCGGAGCTGGTTTGGTAATTTGGAGCAAGAAGATCAGATATTGAAGAAGCAGCACGGCCGTTGGATTAACATCCAACGCTCACTGCTGCTAGAATCGTTTGTGGACTAAATTTGAATCGTTTGTGGACTAAGTTGACAAAGCCAAAGTACATGTCAACCTAGTAGACACACAAGTCAACCTCCAAATCTGTCCCAAACAGCATACAACCCGAAATTTCTAGCCAGATTCAAATTAATTTTAAATCTAAATATACCTTAATTTAAATTCAATGAAATTTTACCATAAAAAAACAATGAAATTTAAAATATCAAAATCCGAAAGAAAACATTATTTGGGAACTAATTGCACATTTCTTTGTATTTTTTCATTCTGACCCATTAATTATTACTTATAGCCCATTTCTTATTACTTATAGCCCATTTATTATTACTTATAGCCCATTTCTTATTACTTATAGCCCATTTTTTGGGCAAAATGCATCCCTCCTCGTCTTGAAAGATTTCCAAAGAGGCGTAGAAAAGCAAGTAGGCCTATGTTGGTTATTACGCAAAAAACAAAATAGCTGGCTAGCCATTTTTAGAAAGGAAAAAAAACAAACTGGGCTGGTCATGTGCTAAACATATGAAATAAAAGCACAGGCTAGGCAGGCCACGGGTCCCTTTAACCAGTTGATACCCTTCTCCGTCCCGAAAAAACAAAATTACTGCGGCAGCTTTGGGTCCCTCTTGTCATCCTCACCATGTACAGTCATCTCCTTATTCCTCTCGGTTGTTGACCATGTTGACAACAGGAGGCGGCCTTGTGGCCAGCGAACCAAGGCGGAGGGCGATGGTGAGGCCACAGACGAGGAACGTCTGAGAGCCGGCGAAGATCATGACCGACCTTGGGAGGCGGGAGCGAGTGGTCCCGTGGCGCTGGTTTGGCTGGCGGCTCGAGGAAGAAGAGGCGAAGAAACGCGACAGACGTTGAATGTCAATCGAACGGTCAAGAGTTGGCTGTCGTTTTTGACTAAGCGGACACCAAGTAGCATACTTTTTATATATAGTAAGAAAGCTGCGAGGAAAATGCGTTCGTCTGCCGTCCTCCTCACGAGGAACGCTTCGCCACATAAGTGACTAGCACCCTTGGTTTTCAACCGAGAGGTCTTGGGTTCGAGTCGAGGAACTCTCAATTTTGTCCTCCTTCCTTCCTCGCAAAAAAAGGAAAGAAAATCAAAGACTTGGGAAGGCGTCTGAGAACAAGCTTGTGTACGGTAAAGAGACATTGCCGATTTTTAGAAAAAAGAAAGGCGTGCTCACATGGCTGGTTCGAATCCAAACCTAGACTATGACTATATATGGTGCTATGCTACTCTGCAAGTAATGAAACTGACATATCCAACGTTCGCTTCTCCTCTTCTCTACTTACTCTGCCTAGCATCAAAAGCTCTGGCCGCAACAACCATGTCCGCTGGCTGATCGTCCACCTGCTCTTCAGCAGGCAACAACCAGATATGCGCCAAGTCGCCACCCGTACCATCGCCTGTGGGTCTCATCACACCCTCGTCGGCACGTGCACCGTAGTCGATTGCTCATCGCAACCCGCTGCCGTTGGTGTGGTGCCACTGCTGCAAATCACGCAGAGTCATCCGTCGCGTCTCAACCACAATCCGCAACCCTGGCCGAGTCTTCTACAAATGCGAATCATGGGGTAATAATATGTTTAAGTGTTGTTCTACTGCTTTCGGTTGCTGATTTTTTAATAGTTTGGTTGATGATCTTCCAATTTGATTCGTGCGAGAAAAGGGAAGATTCGTGTGATTTTATTTACGGGAAGATTCTTGATGTGGGGGAATGCAACTACGCTGATTATTTGGTTAGCCGAGGAATCCCAATACCAGCAGGGTTGGGGTGTTGGACAAATGGCGAAGGAGCAGCGGAAGAGGAAGATGCAGAGCAACAGGTTAAAGATGCAATTCCTTTGATCATGGCCAAGCAACAGCTGCTGAACGGCCTTGACAGCAATGAGGAGATGAAAGAGCTTGTGAAGATAATGGGCAAAATCGATGTGCTCTGTAGGATGATTGTCTCTTTATTTGCAGTGTATGTAGCACTTGTGATGTATTCAGTGGCTACGACATGAGCACTTCTTTGAAACTAGTAATGAATGAAACCCGTGCGGCGAAATTTGGGCGTAGTGTTGTGAACATCTAATGATTTCTATTAACGGAAATCAGGGGTATCCCCTTTTGCTCATATAAATAAATAAATAGCGGAGGCCACATCGGTCAGCTTTGTTCTCATTCAAAGGCGTCGAGCAAATTGCAGTCCAACGACAAACTATGTCATCAAATTCAAGTTTCACAGCCAAATATGAGTACAACTAAACAACAATGTCACCATGTTTTAGTTGTCATACAATCACCAAACACAAATCAGCATACATAACAAGTGATGTTCTCACAGCAAAATACTAAACAACATGTTCATCAGGTTTCAGTTGTCATAGCAAACACAATTTCACATAGTAAAAAACGTCTTCTGACAAGCAAATATGACAAAAGCAATGTAATCATCATCCGCAGCAGCAGCGTCAACATCTTCGCCATGTGTATCAGTCTGAATCATAATTCCCCACGGTGTCATCTTCTTCTTCGTCCTCAACGTCGTCGAACGTTGGCTTCTTCTTGATCAACTCTTGTATGTCCACAGCATGACAGGCAATCTTTTCGCCGGCGTCATTGACGTGATGGTTCTCAAAGATATTAGGAACATCTTTGTTATCTTGTACATCAGGAGCAGTGTAAGCATCATATTGTTGTGCAACTTCATTAAACGAATTCCTCTGCTCAAACCTTTGCAATACTATCTAGTCATCGCTACGTGCAAATGTGTCTTCCAAGAAAAATATCTGTGTTGCTTGATTTGCCAAAATAAAAGGCTCGTTGGTGCGATGCGCCGCCTTGACATTGATGGATTTGAAATAATCATCAGCTCTGGGTTTTGCGATCACGGAAAGCAGGTTATACCAGCAATGACTGTGAGAACCACACACCGATGATCCTCGAATCGGAGATATCTGCAATTGAACAATATACATTATGTTAGCATACATTTCAGTTGTCTCTTTGTCATACGTATCCGTGCTCATGATGGCACTGTTTTGTGTCTTCCTACCTTCGTCTCATGCAAGGGTGTTGTAGCACACATCTCCAACAACGCAAGATTCATAATGTCTTACCCGAGTATCAGGACCCATTGCTAGTGAGTAAAGGGCATCATCAACTGCCTGCCCATCCTCCGCATCTTCTTAACCTATGGTTATAAAATAGACAAGCTGATCATCTTATGTACTCAATATATTAAAAAAGCGGCAGTGCACTTCAAAAGCTTACATGGTTCTTGAACCATTTCATAAATCCTGCCATAACCGGTTTGTCAATGTTTCTTGGATTTTGCGGCGATAACTCCTCTTTGTAGATGCTGCACAACATAGTGATCGCGTCAAACATCTAAATATATAAGAATGTCTGCAAGTTTAGTAGATTACGATGTATAAGCTGTAATCTTGCACTTACTTGATATAAGGTAGTATCTCGGGACGGTTATTCAACACATACCAAACCATTTTGTCCAAATCTTTAGGTTTGTCCTCTTGTCGACTCTTCCTGTAACTTTCGAGCAGAATAATCGAAAACATTGAGCCGGGATTGTCTTCACCCACCTCTTTGCTAAGCTGATCAATTTGTTTCAATGTATTTTGAGCGAGAATGTCAGCAACACAGCAGCAATGTAGGCCTCTGCAATGGAACCCTCGGGTCTAGCTCTGTTCCTAACATAGCCCTTGAAAGTGCCTAGCCGCTTTCAATAGGGTACATCCGACCATCTTGTCTTTGGACCTCTAAGTAGTGCCTCATCGGGTAGATGAACAGCCAAATGCACCATCACATCAAAGAAGGCTGGAGGATATATCTTCTCAAGGTCGCATAGGATAGTTGGTATCTTGTCTCTAAGGCGGCTCCAAAGCATCTATCTGATATTTCTCTGCAGAGTTTCTGAAGAATTGTCCCAACTCTGCAAGCTGCTCATATAAGTCGGCGGCCCAATCCTCTAAGGATATGGTAAAACCCTTTGAAGTAGGGCGTGGCGGTCATGAGTTTTCAACCCTTGTACCTTGTTTCCATCTGCACTTACTCTCCTTTCGGGGTTGGAAGCAAATCCATGTGGGAATCTCACGTGTGAGGACCTCGCATGAATTCTTTTCTTTTTACCTTGTCCAAGACGCATTACAATTTGGTGCCATATCCCGTGGTTTACCTTCATCTTGCACACCGCAAATCCTTTACGATACCAGTGTGTCAAATCAATCCTAGATTTTAAGGTATCTTTCGTCTTGCCTTCAATGTTAAGAAGTGTGCCGATAATCTTTGTCACATATAGTTTTCTCAATGTGCATCACATCAAGATTATGCCGCAGATCCAAATCTTTCCAATACTCCAAGTCCCACAAAGTGGACCTGCGGGTAAACAATAATCTCTCTTTTACCGTGCCACGCTTCCTTTTCCCACTACCATTACCACGATGGTTTCCTGGTGTAATATGCCTGACCTTCTCTAATTCCACTTGCAACTCATCGGCGGTGAGCCTCTTTGGCGCATCACGGTTTTCATGCTTTGCATTGAACACATGTCTTCGGTATTTTCTAGGACGCGGCTTGTCCTTGGCAAGGAAACGGCGGTGTCCAATGTAACAGATCTTGATAAGTATTGCGTATGACGAATTCTTGTCACAATGAACACATGCATTGTAACCATGTGTCGTTAAGCCATACGACATAGTGCCCAAAGCCGGATAATCATGGATGCACCAAATTACAACAACACGCAGAAAGAAATCAGGTGGTGGGCTGCTATATAGGTCTCGGTGAGAACACCCTTCCATAGTTGAAGTTCCTCCACAAGAGGCTCCATGAACAAATCAAAATCCTTTCCGGGACTTTTTGGACTGGGATGAGCAAGGCCATCATGTAGTTTGATTCTTTGGTGCGAGACATTTGGAGGCATGTTGTAAGGGATAACAAGCACCGGCCACATGCTATATGTGGCGCTCACGGTGGCCAAATGGGTTAAATCCATCTGAAGCTAAGCCAAGTCTAATGATTCTCGAATTGACAAACTCTTTGTGTCTATCATTGAAGCTTTTCCACTCACTACCATGAGATGGATGGCTCATTACATTACGATCTCTGTACTCCTGGTTCCTAGAATGCCACAAGACATCCTCTCTTGTTTGACATCATGAAACAACCTCTGCAATCTTGGTGTAATTGGAAAATGTCTCGAGAACATTATGAGGAACCCTCTTCACAAAGATCGCCATCTTTCCATCTTGATGATTTGCATTTCGGGCATTCACTTAAGTTGGCATAATTCTTACGGAGCAGAACACAATTATTCTTACAAACATGGATCATATCATATCCAATTCCAAGCGCACGAAGGAAATTCTTCATTTCTTTGTAGGTGTGTGGCAGCTCGGGCCTTGTCTGGGAAAGATTTGCGGAAAGCAGCCAACATCGCATCGAATGATTTGTTGGTCATCCGCTCGAGATGTCTTCACGAAGAAAGGTGACCATAGCTGAGAATCTTGACAGCTTATTTCACAGGGGTGATAGCAACGTTGCATTGTTCCAACATACGGGCCCACCGTTTTTCTTCTGCGGTGAAAGTTCACGGAATGCACGAGCATTTCGTAGCATTGTTCAATGTTGGTAAAACTCATCGGCTTCGCCACCACCACCTCCTCCTCCTCTTCCACACGAGCATCAGGCGAGATAAAGATGGTGATCTGCTGCTTCTCGTAGTCAATAACATTGGCGTTCACGGCTTCACCATGATGAACCCACCTAGTATATGTGACCGACATCCCATACAAGTGTAGATGATCTTGCACAGTTGATTTGGGGTCTTGTAACTGAATTCATACAAGCTGCTACAGGCGGAGCACATCTGATTTGAACCACCGTACTCAGCTCGATAAAGTTCATGAAGTTTTCAACCCCCTCGACATATGCAGCGGAGAATCTTCGAGCAGAAGTTACCCAAGTCCTGTCCATCTGTTAGACATACAAATTAGTTCTTCTACTAGATATTACAGGAAAAACATATATGCTTTTTTTATGAAGTCCAGAAAAAAAAAGCCTAGGTCGATGTCTAAAGCTATGGCAAGATATTTGGACAAGCAGATCTAAGTAATGAAATATATGTAAAGCTAATTCAGCAAACAGATTTGAGTGCTAAATTATGGCGGGCTGTTTCAGCAGTCAATGAGGCCGAGCACACAACCATCGAACTATCGTAGGCCATCGCAACAACAAAGATCGAGTATAAAACGGTGTAGAGCTATTTCACCTAACAGATTGGCTACTAGACCATGGCAATCTATGTCACAATAAATATATGGCAGGATATTTTAGCAACTAATCGGCCTTGGCATGCCATCTCATTCATGATTGAGTGCGAGCAGGCAAGGAAGCTTCTTAAGCAGAGCATATTGACAGTAAACTACTTCGGCAAACAGTGAGATTAACATCGTCTATCAACTAACATTCAGCGCTACACCGACATGAACGGGGCCTCAGTCTAGAATGCGCGTACCATGGGAGAAGCTGACCGCCGTGCGTTTCCACACGAATGTCGCCAGCGGTTGCGGTGCTGACCGCCGTGCGCCTCCACAAGAACGTAGCCAGATGTGGCGACGCGGCTAGAGGACGACAGTCTATGAGAGTGTACTGTGGGAGTGAGAGGATCGCCGTGCGTGCCCTCGACGAACCGCGGCGCCGATGTATTGGCGCGGCGGGGAGGGCGGCTTTGGCGGAGCGAATGGAGTGGAGGGGGGACGGGGGAGGGTTTGGGGAATATTTGGCGAAGGCGATTGAATCGAATTTGGGGGAAATTTTGTGTGTGTGGGGGGAGGATTTTTTTCCCGCGGTGGGCGGGGGGATTTTGGCGCATGGTCGGTTTCTCCAATTGCAGTCCCACGTGTCAGTTAAGAGGCAAGCTGAATTGCGTTCCGTTTGCGTGAGCCGTGTGCAGGACCGAACGTGTGTGGGGTGAAATGCGACCGCGACAGGAGTGCTGTGAGTGTACCGCCTTTTTTCCTTTTAAACTAGGTGCTTCGCCCCCTAAAAAAAATGCTACTTCGCGCGATCCATCGATACTACTACTAGTAATCCAGTAATCCTGACTAAAACGGCACGGCCGGGTCTTTTCCCGCGCGATATGCTGGGAGGTTGGCTTAGTTGGGTTTTTAGATTTGTCTCAGTTCAATAAAAAGCAGAGTTGGTGATGATGGTGTGCCTGTCATCCTGCAATATAGGCCGCCCGATCTATATCTAACGAATAGGAAGGAAACTATGACAATTTACCCGCACTCCTCTCCACATTTGCAGATAAGGCTTTCCCTCGTTCATCCTTTTCTCCCACAAGATCTTGATCTTCCGCGCAATGCACGGGCATCTTGCTAGTACTCCTACAATATGTATATTATTGTGAAAGTTCATATACACCGCCGAGATTAATGCAAACACGGCAGATTTTCATTACATTTGAACTTTTATAGGACAGAAAAATAAAAGAAACCCGACCCTAAACCTATTCTCTGGCTGACAGAGCGTCCATGTCTGAGGCGGGGTTCAAGACCCGTGAAGTGAAGGTGTGGTCTCCAGCGAGGAAGAGTAGAACACGGGATACAGACCGACCAGTTGGCACACCATGCCCTGCCGCCTCCCATGCCCTACTCATCCTCGGAGGAGTCCCCAACCTCGGCGGTGCCGTACGTTGGACGACAGCAAGTAGGACGCGTGGCTGATGGTGCTCCCGTCATCGGCCGCCAGTGTGGCCACCGCTTGTGCGGTCGCGTCCGCGTCCGGCTACACCGCTATTGCGTCACCAGAGGCGACTTGAGTGAGGGCGGCGACCTCGAGCTTCATCCCCGAAGACAAGCTCTCCCGCAGAGCGTTCACACTTGCGGTCATGGCGGATGTGGTGCCAGGTAGGAGGACAATGCGCTATGGTGTGCAGGTTAGCTGGGCGTTGCCGCTTTAAGTAGCGCATTCCGGTGAGGCCAAGCGTCCGGGTGCGTCATTAAGTCGCCGGAGTTGGTTCCTCGGGCACCGAGCGTCTTATGACGACATACGAGCAGACGACATGAATGCGGGCAGGTGGCGCCCGGCTGGAACGCACCAGCCTTGACGGCGCGAGGGCGAGGGCTTTGGTGTGCCAAGGTAGTCGGCTGCGGTCGTGGCAGCGTTGGAGATGCCCTTTGCTCAAATGCGATCCCGCATGTCATTGAAAAAGCAAGACGACCCGGCATGGTCTCAGGTCCAGAGGATGCAGTTGGCCGCGCTACACCACTCCGCGGACGCGTCGCGGCGCCCCGTGCATCCTCGACGAGCCGGGTGTTGGGGTGTGTTTCACCTTACCAAAATTTTGGTCATGACCCAAAGATTGGTCTTTGTTTGGATGGTTGCCATTTCTTTGGCATGCCAATGAACTCTAGCCAACTCTAGTTCATTTTTCTTGCCAATGTTGGCCAAATCATGGGCAACCAATACCTCAACCAAAATTTTGGCTACCCAATGCTTTGATGGGGCAACCTTGGGCACAAACCAAACATACCATTGGTCGTGCCACAACACTAACGCCACCCTCGGCACACTGAAACCGCCCATGTCTATCGACGATATGAGCGTGTCGCTCACCGCGGTCGCCGTGTCCATAGGCGGTGCTGGAGTTGCGCCCTGTTGTTGGCCCCAACGACCCACATGAACGGTTGTCGGTGGCGAGGAGGTCGTGGGCCAGCTCCTCCATTGGACTAGTTTGTGCTATGTCGGTTTCCCTGTTTTCCCGGCCATATTCGAGCGTCAGTGCTCCGCATTGCACATTAGGCCTTTCACTATGTAGGCCAAGCGAGACAACTTATTGTTTATTTGAGCCGTTCAAGTGTAATCATGTGGCGTTTGCTTATTTCTCATTCCTCTCCAACCCTCTTCTCCATCGATCATGTCGCCCTCCAGTCGAGTCCATCCTCCCGCATGCCTCATTTGAACATTCCGCCAAGTATCATTCGCATATACCCACACTAGTCCTCTTTCAATAGATCTCCGGACCCCGAGATGAAATCGAGAGGGAACGAGTGGGGGCACGTGATACCTAAGGCGGATTCAAAATTTTGAACCGGTGATCGTAGCATCCGCAAATCATATATAAAGGGTATTCAATGTTCGTTTCATTTTTGAACGTACAATATACTCCCTCCTATCCTTTCTACTTTACATACTATGATAGGAGTATAAGTTTTATGTGTAGTCAAAGTATCTCTACTATGATAAAAAAGGTATCAACATTCAACAACGCCCAATCAATATTGTTAGATTAAATACGTACTCCTAGATTTGTACTCGAGATGGTTTCCAATTTGACTATTGACAAGGTTAATAGTACTCCTTTCACATAGGTGAGTAAGTCATCTTAGGCTGTGCATCGTGACCAAGGAGGAGGGGAAAATGAGAGACATTAATGTTTATTTGCTAATTAATAGTATTGCATGCAATGAACTAACCACTGCATGTCATGTTTGATAGTCTCAGGTCATTAAAAGCATGTACACCCTCATCTCTTATTGGTTCATATGTCAAGAAACAAGAAAGCGAGGTAGAAGTTAATGCCTGCGCCTCGTGTTTTGGGATTATTTGGTTTTCGTAAGATGACTTACGCACCTAGACGGAGGAGTACATGAGATGTATAATGTGAAAATTATATCATTGGAAACCCCTTTCACATCTGAAATTGACCATATGCTTTGTGTAAGTTGCATGTCATATATTATTACTCTAACATTTGGTCAAAGTTAGCCTCGAAAAACGCATTAGACCCTGTATGATTTGAGTAAGTTGCATGTCATATATGATTACTCTAACATTTGTGTAAGTTGCATGCCATATATTATTACTCTAACATTTGGTCAAAGTAGTATAGTGGAAGTGGATCCTCCTGCCTTACCCTCCCTTTCGGTCACTTACTGGCGGACCCCATTCTTGCTAGGCCCGTATGTCAGTTACTCAATGGGTTCGGCCACGTCAGGGGATCCTCATCCGTAGTATACTCCCTCTGTTTTTATTTACTCCACATAAAACGGAGGGAGTGGTGGTATAATAAATGGCAGGCGGGAGGGAGAATGCGTCGGTTTGCTCTCAAGCTGCGGTCCCACAAAGTAGCGAAAACACAAGACGAAGCGCGTTCCATTCGGTGGCGGCGTGGAGGGTCCAGCGTGCCGGGCTGTAACGCTTAACGCGACAAGAGCGATGTCTGATCAAAACTGATTGACCGATCGTCACCGGAACCACTATTCACGCCAGAACCTTATTTGCTCGGCCTCGCCAGCCAACGCCCTAAAACCACACCAAATCTCCAGCCCATTCGCCCACCTTTCAATCCCCTAGCCCGCATCAAGCGTACCCTAGTTCGCCGGAAAGCCATGGTGCGCCGCAAGATCACTTACTACAAGATGCTGACGCCGGAGCGCCGCGCAGAAATCGCGGCGGCGGTCGGCGCCTGAACCTCCGTTCCCAAGCTCGCTGCGGCGGGCCAATCCCGAAGTTCTCTGGAGCCAAGCTACGAGGAGGAGGAAGCCGATCAATGTTCACTACGGAGGTCGCGGTGCGAAGGTCCCCGATGGGTATGAGACGATGGACGTCGACTTCGTGCCGGCGTCCGAGTCCCCCATGGTGCAGGCGGACCAGCGGTTCAACATGGCGATACTAAAGGAGGACCGGGAGGCAGAGGCTCAACTCGACGCAGAGCGCGCGCATGCCGCTGCCAACGAGGCTCTCCTGCAGGCGGAATCGGATGTCGTGGATGTGAACCGGGCGGCAGAGCCCTCCTGCAGGTGGAACCGGACGTCCTGGACATGAACCGGGCGGCAGAGGCTCGACTCGACGCAGAGCGCGTGGATGCCACTCTCATCGACGCCCTCTTGCGGGCGGAACCGGAAGTCCTGGACTTGAATCGGGCGGCGGAGGCTTGACTCGACGCGGATCGCGCGGATGCCGCTGCCATTGAGGCCCTCCTGCAGGTGGAACCGGACGTCCTGGAAATGAACCGGGCGGCAGAGGCTCGACTCGACGCAGAGCGCGTGGATGCCACTCTCATCGACGCCCTCTTGCAGGCGGAACCGGAAGTCCTGGACTTGAATCGGGCGGCGGAGGCTTGACTCGACGCGGATCGCGCGGATGCCGCTGCCATCAAGGCCCTCCTGCAGGCGGAACCGGACGTCCTCAACTTGAACCGGGCTGTGCTCTCGTCCGTGCAGGGCGCCCGCACGCTCCGCTTGAACGAGTAGCTGGAGGCCGAGGACAACCACGGTGCGGAGACACACGTCGGCAGCGACGGCTGGTTCGAGCCGACAGCCAAAGACGACGAGGCCGTCTCTTTCCGCGAGAAGTGATAGTTTTTCTTTATATTGTTGTTTTTATGGATCTTTTGCTGTGTAAAAACATACAATTTGTTATGCAAGTCGCCTGACTTGGGTCAGTCTACCATTTCAGGCGGTTGGATGAATATCCTACGTCTCCTAACCCTTCTTTCCTTCTTCCTCACCTATTCTTCTTCCCTAACAGACCACCGCACGGGCCATACGGATACTCCCCAACATGCGGTTGGATAAACATACTCTATGAATGAAAATTATGTGTCAGCGATAGGATGGCTGAGTTTGGTTTGTTCACATGCGACAACACGTGTCGGTGAGGTGCATTCCCTTGGTTGGGTTTGCGGCGTGCGAGGAGGCAATCGTGTGAGGGTGCGGTGCGACATGGCGTGCTGAGGAAGCGACCGTGTGAGGTGCGGATGCGACCCGCGACAGCCCGTGCGCAAGTGTACCTCCTTCTCATTTTGAAAACTTTAGGCAAGCTTGGCAAAAATGTGTGGCGAAGTTTGGCAATACAAGGCCTAGACCCAAAGCAGGATAAATGCGTCACGTACTAGGAGTACTAGTGTTAAAAAAGAAAGGCGGGGTTTTCCTTCGCGGGATTTAATCGATACAAATCCTCGTTTCATGTGTCAATTAATCGTATTTTTTTCTTGAAAGACCAAAGAGCTAACCATCTCACTCCTCATCGCTTGATTAATGCAGCGCCATGCAAACGAACCTTCTCACTTCCGCATGCATGCAGGGGATATTAATGTCCTTGGTTGCTAACCCCATCAATTTTGTCTCGATTAGTGTTAGTGGCCCTTTGCAAATTGTAATTTTGATATACTGGCCTTGCGTACAAAAAAATGGAGGTAGTAACTATATTTGAATTCCTTGCCCATTGCGGTGACGTCGACGACTTTTTTTTTGTGGTTTGGCGAAGTGCGTTCGACGGAGAACGCCATTGAGGGAGACCACGATAAGTCGTTCGCAAGTGCCGCCTGCAAGCCGAGACAACCGCCTTATTTGCATTCAGGAAGTCCTTTACTAGTACTACTACTAGGAGTACTAGTGCGGTGAGATGGTTTCTCGAAGAAGACGATGGACAAGCGAGTCAGCGAAGAGTGAAATGATAGTTGCTTCGTCCGTGCTTTGTGATTTGGCCTCCTTTGCTTTGTGATTTGTGATAGAAGGGACATGGGAGTAGACTCTATGCTCTATCTTTGTACTACATGCGTCCAAGCATGGGAGAAAGAGGAGATACGTTGCATTTTTCTATTCCTTCAATCAATCAATCAGGGAGCTTCGGTTCCATCTTTTTGGCTTTGGCAACACCGTCCACAATGGTTCCCACGATGCCAAAAGCTATTTTCACATTTGGCTACACATTGTGGATGCCCTGAACTGTACCACTTGGTTTTCCTCCTGTGTGCTATCTATACAAATCTCAATTATATTGATCTAAAAAATTATAGAATCAAAGATTAGTAAAAAGGAGGTGATTTTGCCGCGTGGATGGCGGGGGAGGTTTATTATTTTCGGAGGACGTTGTCCTGGCGGTTTGCTAACATGCGGTCCCATGTGTCAGTGCCTTACCAAGCTGATCTGCGTCCCACATGAGGCAGAAGAACGGCAGAAGCAACATGTGGTTAAGTTGAAGAAGATGAGGGAGAAGCGGATTCAGCAACGAGTGAAATGATGGTTGCTTCGTCCCTCCAACTTCTTTTTTTAGCATTATTACTTCGTCCCTCCAACTTAACTTCGGGAAAGGTGCAACTTTGTGATTCGACGCCTCATGCTCATTACTACGCCGACGCCATGACTGGGGTGCTTCACCCCGGCTGCTCTGCACTGTATTCTGGTATGGCACGTGGACCCGGTAGCTTGATGTCCCACATGTCGGCGAACGGGACTAGAAGATTTATGAAAGCGAGCGCTCCACTCTTACGACGGAGGAGTAGACGACCTGACGGCCCGGTGAACTATCACTTGTCTTGTATAGTACTATAGTTTTGCTGTTTTGCACGATCCATCGATACAAATCCGATTAAGCAGGGAAAGGGCGGGATTTTTCCCATGTAGATGATAATCTTGGCCATACATTTGAAAGGCAATTTTAATGTATGCAAACTGAATAATTATAAGTAACAATATGATATCTAGTAAAACTAAAAATACATATGATTTATTGTGTTAGAGTGTAGTAGTAGTGCTGTATTGCATAGTTGTTAGATGTAACATGTGAGCGTGTAGAGATGTAGTTTTGGAGGTCCTCTGAGAGAGAAAAGCATGTCGGTCAGCGAACTTCAGAATAAGCTGATTACGGTCACTATATATGTTTTGCGGTTATTATACGGTCACTTGCTCACGATTCAGCATCGGATTGCACTCTGTTGACCGGCCAAATAGTCTGCGTGGCGCCATGTTGACTAGTTAAATTGACCATGTTCCTTGTAGGTCCCACCTGTCAGTTCGCATAGGGAAAAGGTCAGATAAACACAAATTTACACAGGCGCGACAAGGCTCCAACCCGTGCGTGGGAATCACCTGGTTGTGTATGTATGCATCGGGGCACGATGTGTGCGCATGCACGTGTAGGTTGAGCACTTGGCGTGAGAGTGTGTGTTGGTCGTATGGTGTACTGGTGTGTGCATGCATGCGTGCGTGTGTGCGTG
The DNA here is from genome assembly GCA_021605145.1 of Aegilops bicornis. Taxonomy (NCBI): domain Eukaryota; kingdom Viridiplantae; phylum Streptophyta; class Magnoliopsida; order Poales; family Poaceae; genus Aegilops; species Aegilops bicornis. Next base: position 326,943,143 of record CM038674.1, on the reverse strand, counting down.
TGAGTGTTGCGTGCGTGCGTGGCTGCGTGTGTATGTGTGAGTGTTGCGTGCGTGCGTGGGTGCATGTGTTTGTGTGAGTGTTGCGTGGATGGAGTTCGTGTGCATGCATGCGTGTGTGTATAATCACCACACCAGCTCCTGTGTGTTAAAACAGATGGCTCAGCATACCAATACAAGGCCACCTTGTCCGGCTGTGGGCGGTCATGACTTGAACCACCGTCAAAATATTTTTGTCGTTTGTTTTCATTCTTACAAGCAAGATGCTGTGCGTTGCACGTAACATCAAGATGCATTTATGCGACTTGTTTATCTTGTGAGAGAAAAGGATGAGCGAGGGAAGGCCTTATTTGAAAATGTGGAGAGGTGTGTGGGTACCTTTTTGCAAAATTGCCATAGTTTCTTTCCTACCGTCGAGATATAAATCGGACGGCCTATATTCTTGAGGATGGCGGGCACACCATCATCACCAACTCATTTTTTATAAGAGTGTATTTTATGTATTTTATAATAGTGTAGATGTAGAGTAGATACAAGTCGGCAATGTGGGCACGATGTTAGTGAGATAATGTGATGCAACACTAGAGGTGCCACGTGGAGCGTTTAATCGTCAACTAGTCATGTCATGAGCAAATACAAAGTTATGCGGTGAGCCCGTGGATCGTATAATAACCACTAAGCGTAAGCGGTGACCGTAATGAGTGGATTATGAAGTCCAATGTATGTATCGTGCTTTCGCTTCAAATACAATGATCGTCATTGCATATATCGCGAGAGAAAGATGAAACACGCGTGAATTTTCTGGGGCTTACTTTTAGAGGACACGGAGATAGTTTTGTGCGCATACGTGAAAGGGGCGTCTGAGGGGTATCACGATGGAGAGAGAGATGCTCTTCGTTTCTCTTTATTATGACTAAATTTGTATACAATATAAAAAAATACAAATTCACAGTGCGGAATAAATATCATTGTGGGCACCATGCAATGCAAATTAGCGTTCATACTCCTCCGTATAACTTTGTAATGTTGTATATATGTAGAAACTCTAAAATAATTTTTTGGCCACACTTTATTCAAAAGGAATGTTGTATGCGAAATAAACATGAAGAGAGGGCTTTTTAGATCAATGGAATGCGTGATGTAACATGTGTGAATGTGTAGTTGATGCATTTGGCGGGGCCTAGAGAGGTATGTGTGTGTATTACGTATTCGAGAGAGGCATGGATAGAGGGGCCGGCCAGGCGTGGGAGAGATAGCACGAGAAATGAGAGTGGTCTAGAGAGAGAGAGCGAATATGATGTCACGACAAGAGATTTCATTCCCTTGAGTGTGTATATGCAAGGGGAGGGAATAGAGGCACCAAGAGAAATTTTACGTGTGTGTGGTGTTTGTGTTGGTATGTGTGGGTGTGAGAAGATAATGAGGCGTGGGGGCGGAGGGTGTGTCACCGCGTGAGGTCTGGTGGGTCGAGGTGAGGCCCTTCGTTCGGTTCCGTCCTGCGCCACATTGGTCGGCCCATGACACATTTAGGAAGACCCATGGATGACTAGTCGTACAAGACAAAGATAGCAGAATTGTGAAGGGCTCTGTGTCCACTGACAAAGCCGGCTAGGATTTGTAACCCTAGGTTCTTGGACTAAGGTAACCCCTTTATCTCTGATATTACTATTCATCCAACCTAACTTTAAGGGGCATCCTACAAAATGCTCTGCTAGAATCATACTCGTCGATTAGTAAGAGAGGTGTGAGATAATGCGTGAGAGACATGCGTAAAGATAATGTGCGTACATGAGACACGTAGGCAGGTCCATGTATATAGAAAGGGTCGATGAGGATTGTGCGTGTGTATGTTTGCGAGAGGAAGAGTGCTTGTGATAAAGGTTAGTGAAAACAGTTGTAAATGGTTACGAGAGGGAGGGAGGGTTATATCTAGAGCATATGTGCGAGAAAGACACCTCGGAGAGAGTGTGTGAGCATGTGTGAGAGACCACCGATGGAGAGTGAAACTACACGTAAAAGACTGCTCTACACATTGATTAAAGATATAAATTGTATCCAAATATTAGGATGGGATCATGATATTTGCAATTCGCGTAAGGAGTGGTCATTGGTCCATCAAACATCTAGATTCTATCGAATTTGAGCATGTCTATGTTATTATTCGACACAATTGATCCACATAGTTAGTATTTTGAACTCCAGACAATGCATCACTTTAGCAATCGAATATAAACGTGAGTATAGTTCATGTTGTGTGTGTAAAGCACATTATACATACAAAAGTTACACAATGGACATTTATAAATAGTTACCTATGAACTAGCATACATTTGAATTCAACCTAAGGTGGTTTAAAAAAATTGAATTCAACATGAAGTCCATTCAATTATTTGAATTTGATATCATGGCATTTGTAAACCATACCTAAACTATGGGGGTACCAATCTTTGCTCTGATTTTGTACATAATAGCATATGTAGTCGTGTACAAAATAGATTCAAATTTAGCTCCATTCCAAAATAATCATAGTTATAGGATTTTCAAGTGTCAAAATTTCAAAAGGAAGCGGATAATTTAATGAGGTTTTCAAACATACAAGGTCAAATATAACGTTGTCTATTTAGGTCAATCCTCATAGTTCAAGAGTACTCTAAACGTGAATGCTTGTGTTTCAAAATTTGAACGGCGCCAAAGAGCCTCTACTACTTGAAACCGTGTGAGACCAATGTTTGGTAAGTACAAGGAAATTACTTTTCTAATAACTCCGACCTGTGAAACCTACCGGCCCGACGTCCAAAGGTCTAAACCGGGGTAGGTTTGTAGCTTCATCTAGACGCCACACAACCACCTCCGAAAAACATTCATACACAATGGCCGCCTAAGCACACATGCTTGTGACGAAATCGCTCCCGCCCACTATTTGGGACACCTGGGATTACCATCCTACCCCCGACCCCCAATAGGTCCGAAATTTAAGAGGGGGGCAAAATTTGTACTTTCCCCAAATTTCAAACAAGCGCGTCCCAGACCGAAACATGGTCCCCCCCCCACCCGTTCCCATTCGTACTCCGTGGGCGCCAAAACTACCTCTCAACCAACCGCGAAACCCCGGCGTCCTCCGTCCGCCACCCCATCCCACCCATCAACCGCCGCCCTTCTCCATCACTGGGAGCCGATACCCCGCGTCATCGTCCACCGCAACCTCAACATAGCGCCCTCCATGGCTAGTAGTTGAAGCCGAGGCCGAGCCGTCCGTACCCGAGCCAGTTCAACCACGCCGTCCTGCGCCTCACCGCTGCCGCTCCAACATCGCCACCCTCTACCGCACCGGAGCTGTTCCTGCCGCCGTCCTTCGCCGCCTCGGATCTGCTTCCCCTCGCCGACTGTCTGACCCGCAGCGACTTGTCAACAATTTGGCCATGGGTTCGTCCAAGCTCGCACCCTCGAATATCGCTTTCCCGGTAAAGAAGAAGATCGCCGCAACATGTGGAGGTGACCACACCGCAACGAAGAAGGTACTCCTCTTCCCTTATTCGTGCAAATCTTACGTCTCTGCTTGCACGGTATTCATCCCACAGAAGACACTAGTTGACCTCTTCTTCTTGATACTAGAGGTTCCTAGTAACTCGCGATGCACAAGGTTTCTCCTCATATACTATTTCACCTTAGCTAGAGGTCTGTCGCCCCCCTAAATTTCAATTTCTGGCCAGTTGATTCCCAATTAATGAAGCATTCCCAGCGTAACAGGCGCTAGTACGACTCTTACACCGGGGAAGCAGCGCCTTGGTGTTTATCTTAGGGGCGTCTGCGGCCTAGAGCTATTGGCGCCCGATCTGGAGGTCGACTGGGATTAAAGGGAAGGCTTGGGGGCACTGCCAAGCACGGCGATGATGTGAGGTCGATGGAAGGGCGGGGCGGCGGAGGCACGGGTCTGGGCCGATGGTCGCTGGCGGTTCGAGAAAGATCGTCAATGATGTTGGCGGGAGGTGAAGCGAAGGCCATCTGCCCGTTCCTTATAGATCGACGGTTCATTAAAAATCGGTGACCTATTTATTTTCGATCATTGTTATCTTAGATATGACCACATGTGGTGGTGTCTTTGGAGGAGTACTGCATTTCCTGTGCTCATATATCACAAAATCATACGGAGTAGAATCTAATTTTGTTTGCCATGCAATGTTGTAGACCTATCATATGTCTCCTGTCATTTATTTTTCAGCCACCTGCTATGTGCTACTTTTACAGTGCACTAGTTCTGCACACACTTCACCCTTACTCTCACTATTGTGTTTTTATGCAAGGGTATTTCAGACTCTGCTGCCATGAGAGAAGCCAAAAAGAAAAGAGATAAGTCGCTCCAGCTTCGTATGCTGGTAGGCAAGACACGTTACAACGCTATAAAGGGTGCAGTGTCAGCAGATGGAGACGGTAAACGTAGCTCTGGAGTTGATGACCTCGCTCGCAATGAACCACCATCCCAGGTGCTTGCTTTAACTTCGCGGTGTCATATGTGGTTGCATGTTCCATATGGTGTCTAGCTTGTATTCGAAAGGCCGAAGTCGGTCTTTATTAAGATAAGGAAAGATATTTTTTACATGAACCACCATCCCGTGAGCACCAGAAGACAAATAGCTAGTCAGGGCACTGGCCGAGCCAGTGACAAGCCCAACAAAGACATGCATCACCTGGAAGCCAACTAAAAAGCCGCGATGGTGGCGAAGCAGCCCGCCTCCCACCAGGCTCTCAGGTCCTAGATGATCATGTTCACCACTCCAGCCGAATGTCTAGCTTGTATTGCTTCCAATTTGGTTAAATTGCATCTGCTTAGCTTACACATTATACCTTTGAATATGACATGCCTTTACATTTTTTGGTACATACTAGTACATCTGTGTATTAACCATGTTCTTACATCAAACTAATGTTCTTGTGTATCCCTCATCAATCACTTATGATAAGGCAGGCAGGCAAGGGGACTACTCCTCATTTAAAGAATGCAGCGTTAGCCTCCCGACATGATTCTCAAGAAACAGAAATGCTAGATGAAGATAGTGAACGTAGCTCTGTAGTTGATTACAACATTTCCCCTACACTAGCATCGCAGGTGCTTGCTCTAACTTGGCAGCGTGATATGTGGTTGCATGTTGCATATGGTGTCTAGATTGTAATTCTTCCAATCTGGTTAAACTGCATGTGCTAGTCTCCTTAGCTTATACTCCTGTAAATGTGACATTATACCTGTTAATGTGACATGTCTTCCTGTATTTAGTACATAGTACATCTGTTATTAAGCATGTCCTTACATAGAACTATTGTTTTTTTTGTATCCCGCATCAATCAATATGACGAGACACCTTTAGTATATGCAGTGCGATATTAGTTGCATCTTTCATATGATTTATAGCATGTGCTACTTCTAATTTGTTGAAATTCCATTTATGATGGGACGCTTTTAACTTGACAGAGTCATATTGGTTGCATCTTTCATGCGGTGTCTAGCTTGCATTGCTTCTTATTTGCTGGAATGGTTTACCTTGGTTTACACAAGCAGTTGTGAACATGCCATGCCGTCCTGTTTTTCGTACATATTCCATCCACGGTATCATGTGTTTGCCTTACATCAAAGTAGTGATTGTCGATTATCATGCATGAATGAGTTCGAAGAGAATTTTATTGCTTTTTCTTGTCGGTTTTACTTGACAATTCAAAATCAATAAAGCGGAAGGAAGTTAGCAAGGCAGCGGATAAAGGTGCTCCTTCCAAAGCGGAGGGCCTCTACAGTTTCTACTCCTCCACACCCCCAAGATGATTTCCAAGACAACACATGCATAGACACTCAACAAAGCTGTGTTTATGATGAGCACGTCTCCCCTAGTGCAGCATCACTTGGTGCTCCCTCTAACTTGGCAACCTTTGTTATATGTGGTTGCATGTTATGTGTGATGTCTAGCTTGTATTGCTTCTAATTTTGTTGAATTCCATCTGCTTACTTTACACATTATACTTGAATAAGACACGTGTTCCTATTTCTCGAACATACAATATCTGTCTATCACACCATGTTCTTACATCAAATTACTACTGTTGTGTAACCTGCAACAATAACTTATCATAAGACACGTTTGACTTCGGAGTGTGCTATAGGTTACATCTCACATTCTTTTCTAGCTTGTACTACTAATTTGTTGAAATGGCACTTATGTGAGACAATTTTAACTTGGTAGAGTGATATTCGTTGCATCTTTCATATGGTGTCTAGCTTTCATTGCTTCTAATTTGTTGAAATGCCTTCTCCTTAGTTTACACATCATAAGCTGTGAATATGCAATGCTATGAATATGCAATGGCACTAATGACGAGAGACCTCTAACATGGTAGTGTGATGTTGTTTGCATCTTGCATATGGTTTATTTCTTGTACTGCTTCACATTTGTTTAAACGCCATTTATCTTTGAGACAACTTTATTAACTTGGCAGAGCGATATTTGTAGCATCTTTCATATGGTGTCTACCTTCCATTGCATTGCTTCTAATTTGGTGAAATATCTTCTTCTTAGTTTACACATCATAGTTATAGTTATCTCTTCCGTCCTGTTTTTCATACATATTACATCCTCCTATCATGTGGTTGTCTAACATAAAAGTTCGGTTAAATGCATCACGCATCAATTTGTTCTGAAGAACTAAATTGTTATTCATTTTTCTTGTCGGCTTGACTTAACATGGCACAGAGAAAGAGGAAGAAACACAGAATGGCAGGGAATGGGAAGCGGATGAATCCTGCAGATTCTCCTGGTACTGATGGTGCAATAGAAGGTGAAAGTCCAACGGAAAATTCTACAAACACGGCATCCCATGCAACACGAGCTGCAAAAAAAGCCAAACAGAAACAAATAGCTGCCACCAAAAAAGCAGAGACAGCCCTAGTTCTTGCAACACCTACCACAATACTACCGGTGCCACGACATACTCGTAAGGCCAACTGAGCTAGCAAAGACGTTCCCAAGCTCCCTTGCCACGACACTACTTCCCAAGCACTCTTGACACAAGACGAGTTGGCAATATCAGATGAACCTTGTGAGCTTCAACGACAAGAAGGTAGTTCTTTGGAGTCAAATTCTGATTTCATGCTTCTTTATATGTAGTCTCACAGTTTGATGTACACTAACACTTCCTATGTTCGTTGTTGGACTAGCACCTAGGCGCAAGAGGAAACAAACACCAGGGATAATGCTCGATAGGTTAACTAAATCTAGAGGAGGAAGAATGGAGATCCGTTTTGAGGCAGGTTTAAAAAGGCAACGTGATGCTACATAGTCACCCAAGTTAGTATCAGAGGCAGCGGTTGCCGTTAGGTGTCATGTACGTATCCTCCCAACATGGATTCAGTACAGGAATGACAAAGACGAAACCCAGTTCAACACCTTCCTCGACCATTTATCTGTAAGTATGGTTATGTATGGAAACTAGTAATATCGTCTTGCTCTGTCCCATACTTTCTAGGTTGCTAATAATGAGACTCCCATAATTTTCAACAGATGAGGTTCAAGTTGGATAGCCAAGATGATGCAACCAGACAAGCTTGCACCCATTTTTTCAAGTCTGCTCTATGACATTATCGGTATAACTTGAGGAAAACTCACTTCGAAGGCAAGGCTAACAGTGAACTTTACCAAACATCTCCATTGGAAAATATATCGGATGAAGACTGGAGGGGCCTTGTTAAACACTGGTCTGATCCAAAGTATCAGGTACATTATATATATGTGATCAGATCACATGTTGAAGTCCTATTGACGCATGTGCCACACAAATCTATCTTCTTATAGGTGAACTGTTCAAAGAACAAGGCCAACCGTATGAAAGTGAAATTCCAACAGACGACAGGATCTCGTAGCTATATTGCACACTGCGAGGCTCTTGTAATTAGTCATTGCTGTTTCACTCTTTTCACTGTACCATATTATCGGATCTATATTGACTTGTTCGAAATGCGGAGGAAAGCCATAAGGACCAAAAAGTACACAGAACCAAATCTGTGGAAATCTTCAAGGACTGTCACACCAAAGAAGAAGAAGGGCATGACTACACCGGTCAAAGCATTGTTGTAAGTCCTTAATCCTCATGCCTTTTAACTACTACTTACTCGACTTGTGCCTTGAACTGCATGGTTTGCAGCCAATGTCTATTACTCTTTTCAATTTTATACACAATTGTCTTAAGCGTATCATTGCACCTTACAAGGTTTAAAAGGGAGGAGTGATGTTCCTTTGATCTTGACCCGTAATCTAGTTCCGTCCGGACTTGCCCACACAACGTTACAATTGCTGTTTATGCATTCTCGGTTGTTTTGTGATATGAATGATGTCATACTATGCTTACCGTATTATAAACTTCGTCTCTTTATCCTTAGCCCTCAATACAATGTGAAGAAATAGACAATACATTAGTGATGGTACTTGGTCATATGTTTGGAACTGGTTTTATTATGTACTTTGCAATAAAATACAACTAATATTTTACATGGGTTCACGAGAATAAGTTACGTATATAGACCAAAGCTATTTTGTTTGGTTTTGCTGCCTCCTTAATATCTTACATTACGGTAGTACTAATGTAAAACCTCAACTTTTCAGCGAGCTATGGAAAAAATGGTGGAACTGCCACCTTACGAAGGTGGCGAGGCAACTATAACCGCAATGTCGACTCTTCTGCGGTGGGTCAAGACTGTCCACTAACTTGATTGCCAAAAGCACGTTCTGCGTATCTTGGGTTGGTTGTTAAGGCAATATCGTCCAAACTGCCTCATGATCAAGATATGCAAGCTCAAAGCAATGATGTATCTGCGCTCCGGACAAAAGTCCATTCCCTAACAGAGGCCCTTTGTGAAACAAGGAGAAACATTGCTCAATGTCGTCCAAGATATGCATGGTTTTGAAACGGACTATCAAACATTTGCTATGTTGTTCAGAGCCTAGGGGAAATGAAGGCGAGGTTATGGTGCTCCATCGGACAATACAACATGAAAGCGTAACGGTCGGTCAAATGAACCGAGCTTACGAACTTACGGTGGTGCATTTATACGCTAGGTATTAAGTTTTATGCCAACCTTCCTTTTGTTATATAGTTGTAATTTGTTTTGGTGCGATACAAAATTTATTCTTAACGTGCAGCCACCGGTGAAGAAAACAAACAAGCCATTTTTGTATAGTGTAGGGTGTTCCCTATATTTGCACTGGTGGCGATCTTTGATGCCGAGTGGATGTAATCTGTGCAATCACCTTAATAGCCTAGCGTTAGTTTCGGCCATATTTATTTCCTAGTCTTCTTTTTCCCTGGTTTGCTAGTGGACGCAACTACCCATGGGCCATATACGGGCCGTAGGATCCATAGGTATCCTACGGGCCGTCGATAAATGGGCCTGTAATCGGTGGGCCTCGGGCCGTCGGATAAATGGGTCTACATGGGCCGTAATCGGGCGTAATTGGTATCGGCCCAACACGGTAACGGGACGTTAACGGGCCGTAGGGACTGCAAAAGCTTAATTACATCACGGGCATAACGGTCGTTAATGGGCGAGAATATAGGATGGTACGGCGTAAACGGGCCGACTCTTGCCATGGGCGAATTTGGCCCATTAGGGTAACTGAGCCGATGTGGGCGACTCTTGCCATGGGCGAATTTGGCCCATTTGGGGGCTATGCGATGTGGGCCGACTCTTTCCATGGGCGAATTTGGCCCATTAGGGGAACATGCGATGTGGGCGGAAGTAATCTAGGGCCAAAAGGAGCACAAGAACGTATGGGCCGTCAATAGGCGAAAGCTAACACGAGTGAAACGGCCCATGTAAATCACGGGCCGTTAACGGGTAAAAATAAAATTACTGTTCATTATGGGCTAGAGTCACCGTGGGCTGTAAAGGGCCAAAGATCTGAAAGGCCTCATATGGGCCGAAGACGTCGTGGGCCATACATGGGCGAAAGTGAAATGAAATTTGGTGTTATATTCGGACGGCCCACATGACATTGTTGGGCCGATTTCCTTTAGTGCCTAACGGGCCATGAGTTAACGGGCCATAAAATGGGCTATTTGCGAAGAGACCGTTAACGAGCTTTTCATGGGCGGCCGTTAACTTTTGACCAAGTCAAGCGGGCCGACTTTGTAAGCTAAATGGGCGATGGTGGGCCGTGGCACGTGTCGACATATCATAGGCGCCTTATCGACCCAATCGATTTAGCCGACACGTGTTTCGTCCGGCCAATAAGAATTTTACACCTGGAAATTTCCCATTGGTCGGGGCTGTTAACTGGTTATCGGATCCAAAACCCGACCGGATAGCTTAACGGCGTTCTGGTACGGTGGGTGCCACGTGTCGGTCACGCTTGACGAACGCACTTCTGTGACGTGCGATTTATCGTCATGGAAGTGGACATTTCCGTGATGATAATTTTGGTAATGTCATGGAACACTTCTACGACGACACGGTATGACTATCTTGATTCTGTCATAAATTTGTCATGGATGTACATGCATGACAAAAAACGCGACCTACTGTGACAAACACGTATCATCACGGAAGTGTATTTTTTTTGTAGTGGTGGGAGGCGTAGGATGAAGATGGTCTCTCTCAAACAACCCTTCAACCAAATAACAAAGAGTCTCTTGTGTCCCCAATACACCCAATACAATGGTAAATTGTATAGGTGCACTAGTTCAGCTAAGAGATGGTGATACAAGTGCAATATGGATGGTAGATATAGGTTTTTGTAATCTGAAAATATAAAAACAACAAGGTAGCAAGCGATAAAAGTGAGCACAAACGGTATTGCAATGCTAGGAAACAAGGCCTAGGGTTCATACTTTCACTAGTGCAAGTTCTCTCAATAATGATAACATAATTAGATCATATAACAAGCCCTCAACATGCAACAAAGAGTCACTCCAAAGTCACTAATAACAGAGAACGAACGAATAGATTATTGTAGGGTACGAAACCACCTCAAAGTTATCCTTTCTGATCGATCTATTCAAGAGTCCGTAGTAAAATAACACGAAGCTATTCTTTCTGTTTGATCTATCCTAGAGTTTGTACTAGAATAACACCTTAAGACACAAATCAACCAAAACCCTAATGTCACCTAGATACTCCAATGTCACCTCAAGTATCCATGGGTATGATTATAAGATATGCATCACACAATCTCAGATTCGTATATTCAACCAACACAAAGAACTTCAAAGAGCGCCCCAAAGTTTCTACCGGAGAGTCAAGACGAAAACGTGTGCCAACCCCTATGCATAGATTCCCAAGGTCACGGAACCCGCAAGTTGATCACCAAAACATACATCAAGTGAATCAATAGAATACCCCATTGTCACCACGGGTATCCCACACAAGACATACATCAAGTGTTCTGATGACCCACAAGTGTAGGGGATCTATCGTAGTCCTTTCGATAAGTAAGAGTGTCGAACCCAACAAGGAGCAGAAGGAAATGATAAGCGGTTTTCAGTAAGGTTTTCTCTGCAAGCACTGAAATTGTAGGTAATAGATAATTTTGCGATAAGATAAATAGTAACGAGCAACAAGTAATTAAAGTAAATAAAGTGCAGCAAGGTGGCCCAATCCTTTATGTAGCAAAGGATAATCCTGGACAATTTCTAATAATAATAAAGGAGATCCTAAGGACACATTGGGAATTATTGTCAAGCTAGTTTTCATCATGCTCATATGATTCGCGTTCGTTACTTTGATAATTTGATATGTGGGTGGACCGGTGCTTGGGTACTGCCCTTCCATGGACAAGCATCCCACTTATGATTAACCCGCCTTGCAAGCATCCGCAACTATGAAAGAAGTATTAAGTTAAACCTAACCATAGCATGAAACATATGGATCCAAATCTGCCCCTTACGAAGCAACGCATAAACTAGGGTTTAAGCTACTATCACTCTAGCAACCCATCATCTACTTATTACTTCCCAATGCCTTCCCCTAGGCCCAAACAATGGTGAAGTGTCATGTAGTCGATGTTCACATAACTCCAATAGAGGAAAGATAATATACATCTCATTAAAATATCGAACGAATACCAAATTCACATGACTATTTATAGCAAGACTTCTCCCATGTCCTCAGGAACAAACGTAACTACTCACAAAGCATATTTATGTCCATAATCAGAGGAGTAATAATATGCATAAAGGATCTGAACATATGATCTTCCACCAAGTAAACCAATTAGCATCAACTACAAGGAGCAATCAACACTACTAGCAACCCACAGGTACCAATTTGTGGTATTGATACAAGATTGGATACAAGAGATGAACTAGGGTTTTGAGAGGAGATGGTGCTGGTGAAGATGTTGATGAAGATTTACCCCCTCCCGATGAGAGGATCGTTGGTGATGACGTTGGTGATGATTTCCCCTCCGGAGAAGTGTCCACTGGCGGAACAGCTCCGCCATGAGCCCTAGATTGATTCCGCCAAGGTTCCGCCTCGTGGCGGCGGAGTTTTAAATCTCGTAAGCTTGCCCACGATTTTTCGAGGTAAAAGTGATGATATAGCGAAGATGGATGGAGGCCCACCAGGGGGCCCAGGAGATAGGGGGGCGCCCCCTATCTCCTGGACAGGGTGTGGGCCCCCTGGCATATTTCTTTCGCTCAGAAATTCTTGTTAATTCCAAAAAGTTGTTTCATGGAGTTTTAGGACTTTTGGAGCTGTGCAGAATAGGTTTCCAATGTTTAATCCTTTTCCAGCCAGAGTTCCAGCTGCCGGCATTACCCCTCTTCATAGTAAACCTTGTAAAATAAGAGAGAATAGCCATAAGTATTGAGATATAACGTGTAATAACAGCCCATAATGCAATAAATATTGATATAAAAGCATGATGCAAAATGGACGTATCATGTTCTCAAATCCTTAAAGACTCAATCCGATAAGATAACTTCAAAGGGAAAACTCAATCCATTACAAGAGAGTAGAGGGGGAGAAACATCATAAGATCCAACTATAATAGCAAAGCTCGCGATACATCAAGATCGTGCCAAATCAAGAACACGAGAGAGAGAGAGAGAGAGAGAGAGAGAGAGAGAGAGAGAGAGAGATCATACACTTAGCTCTCGGTACATACCCTCAGCCCCGAGGGTGAACTACTCCCTCCTCGTCATGGAGAGTATCGGGATGATGAAGATGGCCACCGGTGAGGATCCCCCCCGGCAGGTCTTGAACAGGTCCCGATTGGTTTTGGTTGCTATAGAGGCTTGGCGGTAGTGAAACTCCCGATCTAGGTTATGTTCTGGTAGTTTGGGTATATATAAGAGGTGTTGGCGTCGGGAACAAGTCAGGGGGTCTCCGAGGCAGCCACGAGGTAAGGAGGCGCGCCCAGGGGGTAGGGCGCGCCCCCACCCCCGTGGGTGCCTCGGTACTCTTCTGGCCCATCTCCGATACTCCGTGGGATTCTTCTGGTCCAAAAATAATCTCCGTGAATTTTCAGGTCAATTGGACTCCCTTTGGTTTTCCTTTTCTGCGATACTCAAAAACAAGGAAAAAATAGAAACTGGCACTGGGCTCTGGGTTAATAGGTTAGTCCCAAAAATCATATAAAATAGCATATAAAACATCCTAGATGGATAATATAATTGCATGGAACAATAAAAAATTATAGATAGGTTGGAGACGTATCAACAACCGTCATAGCATCACAACACCGTCGACCGCCGTTCTAGCATTGCAACATATCCCAACACATCTCTGCTATCGTAACATTGCAACACCATCGACCTACGCCTTAACACTGCAACACTGTCGTGACATTGCAACAACATCGACTGCTGTCGTAACATCGCAACAACATCAACTGCCGTCGTACATCGCAACACCGTCGGCCGTCATCATAACAATGTTGGACACCCCATGCACTAACCACAATAGCGGTGATGCACCCACAAATGGTCACATCATTGACGATGCTTCCGAAACAGCTGCAACACCGACACACTAGGCGAAGCTCCCGTAGCGGCCGTAACACCCGTGATGGTGTCGACAGTTGCAACATCGCGCGACCTGCTTTGCAAAAAAAGTGTGAGCGGCTTGCAACGGAGATGGCTGACCTTGCATCGACGTATGCCTAGCTTGCAACATTTAGAGCTGGCTTGCAACAACACTAGTCGCGCCTTGCAGCACCGTGTGGCTTGCTTTGCCGCGTCACGTGGTTATGTAGCATGAAAGTCTAGTTGTTTTAGCAACAAAAAACTTTTGTCATTATGGAATCCGGCTTGGAGTAGTGTTGACCAGCTTTGCACATCGTTTAATTTTTGCAACACGACTACTAGGACATCATAGCAAAAAAATAAATATGGCTGCCAGACTTGAAGCGTCACGCGTCCAGCCGGAACCACCATCAGTTAGCTTTGCAGCGCCGTCCAGGTTTTGCAACATGGCGACGCGGGCATGCAACTTTGCAGCAAAAACAAATGCGGCGTAGAGACTTGCAGCATACATGCCCGACTTGCAGCAACAACAATCGGCCTCTCGCTTGAATTTGACCAACTTTATATTGTTGCGCATGCGAATTGCAGCAGCACCAATCGTCATTGTAGCTCTGGCATGGACGACTTTCGTACGCAATAAAATATCGTTTGGTTCCCCACAAAAAATAATATCATTTGGTTGCAGCAAAAACATCAGGAAAAAAATTGAATATATCACGAGGAGCTAGCACAGGGAAACACTTGCGGCACCTGATTGTAGCAAACTCTCAAGAAACATCGTAGCATGTCGTCCACTCGTCCATGACAATGTATCCATACATGGGAGACGGAGTAGTATGCGCCAATAGTAGTCCGCACGCGAGGAAAGAAATTAAACCAAACCTCAGCGTGGTCCATGAAGGACACGTGGCTGGCTAGTAACGCGGCTGATGCGCGTGCCTGTAATCATCCGGCTGATTCTAAGAGTTTTCCTTAATGAAGGTATTGTCTTTGGGGCATAAAATTTCTGAACGAGGTATTGAGGTGGATAAAGATAAAGTTGATGCAATTGAGAAAATGCCATGTCCTAAAGATATTAAAGGTATTCGTAGTTTCCTTGGTCATGCTGGTTTCTATAGGAGATTTATTAAAGACTTCTCTAAAATTTCTAGGCCTCTTACAAATGTTTTACAAAAGGATGTTCCATTTTTTTGATGACGATTGTGTAAAAGCCTTTGAAACACTAAACAAAGCCTTAACTCCTGCACCTATTGTTCAACCAACTGATTGGAACTTGCCTTTTGAAATTATGTGTGATGCTAGTGATTATGCTGTTGGTGTTGTTCTAGGACAAAGAGTTTCTAGGAAATTAAATGTTATTCATTATGCTAGCAAAACTCTAGACAGTGCCCAAAGAAATTATGCTACTACTGAAAAAGAATTTTAGCAGTTGTGTTTGCTTGTGACAAATTCAGATCCTATATTGTTGATTCCAAAGTAATTGTTCACACTGATCATGCTGCTATTAAATATCATATGAAAAAGAAAGATGCTAAACCTAGACTCATTAGGTGGGTTATTTTGCTACAAGAATTTGATTTACATATTACTGATAGAAAAGGAGCTGAGAACCCCGTAGCTGATAACTTGTCTAGGTTAGATAATATTCTTGATGACCCACTACCTATTGATGATACCTTTCCCGATGAACAACTAGTTGTAATAAATGTGTCTCATAATACTCCTTGGTATGCTTACTATGCTAATTATATTGTTGCTAAATACATACCACCTAGTTTCACGTACCAACAAAATAAAAATTCTTTGATGATCTAAGACATTAGGATGGCCCGCATATTTATAAAGAAGGAGTAGGTAGTATTATTAGACATTGTGTACCTGAGCATGAACAGGAACAAATCCTACGGAAATGTCAGTCCGAAGCTTATGGAGGGCATCATGCGGGAGATAGTACTGCTCACACGGTATTGCAATATGGTTTTTATTGGCCTACTCTCTTCAAGGATGCCCGTAAGTTTGTTTTATCTTGTGATGAATGTCAAAGAATTGGTAATATCGGTAAACGTCAAGAAATGCCTATGAATTATTCACTTGTTGTTGAACCATTTGATGTTTGGGGTTTTGATTATATGGGACCTTTTCCTTCGTCTAATGGGTATACCCATATTTTGGTTGATGTTGATTATGTTACTAAGTGGGCATAAGCTATTCCAACTAGTAGTGCTGATCATAACACTTGCATTAAAATGCTTAAAGAAGTTATTTTCCCAAGGTTTGGAGTCCCTAGATATTTAATGACTGATGGTGGTTCACACTTTATTCATGGTGCTTTCCGTAAAATGCTTGCTAAATATGATATTAACCATAGAACTGCATCACCCTATCATCCTCAATCTAGTGGTCAAGTTGAACTTAGCAATAGAGAAATAAAATTAATATTACAAAAAACTGTTAATAGGTCCCGAAAGAATTGGTCTAAGAAATTGGATGCCGCGCTTTGGGCCTACAGAACAACATATACAAATCCTATGGGTATGTCTCCTAAATGATGTCTAAACTAAGCAGATGGCATTTAATATGTGTATATGATGTAAAAACTAAGCATTGCAAGACAACATATGCATGATATGAGTAATATAACCCTTCCAAGTTTGAGCATACACCTCAGGGGGGAAATAGGACTGGTCATCTGTCTCTGAATCCTCCTCCGAGGAGCAATTTGTAACCAACAAGATATCCGCTTCAGCAGGTAGCATTGTCTGCTCTGAAGACCTTGTTTTCACTTCAGATATTGCCACCGTCGATTCAAATGGCTGATGCATAGGAAGAGTAGTTGAATATACAAACATTGTCGACAAATGGAATATGTAATACAAAAACATGATGGCATGATATAATTCACATATATGATTCTTGGCTAAATAACATGGCATTGCATAATTCACATATATAATGCCTTGCAACAAGATAGCATTGCATAATTCACATATATAATGTCTTGCAACAAGATGGCATTGTATAATTCATATATATGGTAATTAGACACTAAACTTGTGGCATTCACACAAAGGATGTCTAAACTAAGCAAATGCCATAGCAATGGAAGACACCATATGCATGATATGAGAAATATAACCCTGCCAAGTTACATCATGCACCTCGGGGGGGGGGGGGGGATAGGAATGGTCATCTGTCTCTGAATCCTCCTCTGAGGAGCTATCCGTAACCAACAAGATATGCGTTTCGTCAGATAGCATTGTGTGCTCTAAAGACCTTGTTTTCACTCCAGAATTTTTCCATGACCGTGTCAAATGGTTGATGCACAGGAAGAGTAGTTGAGTGTACTAACATTGTTAACAAATGTAGTACGTAATAAAAAAAGTATGGCATGATATAATTCACATATAAGATGACTGGCTAAGCAGGATGGCATTGCAAAATTCACATATATGATGCCTGGCTAAACAAGATGGCATTGCATAATTCAAATATATGATATAGAAACTAAACAGATGGCATTCACACAAAGCATGTCTAAACTAAGCAGATGACATATTTGATGTATAAAGTAAGCAATGCAATAAAAGGCGGCATATGCATTGTATGACCAACATCAGCACGCCAATTTAGAGCAAAGACCTCAGGGGGTAAATAGGAGTGGTCAGCTCCCTCTAAATCCCCATCTAAACAATTATATTCCTCTTGATTACAATCTAGAATGGGAAAGGGGGCTTGCTTTTGCGCCCACCATGGAGTGACGTCTGCATGAAATTTTATTCCCACGCATGGCTCGTCTCTTTTACTCTACATGTTCTGTACCATTGTGTACCATAAACTGAACATAGGAATAAAACATAGTGAAATTATGTAAGGAGTGCATGCAGAAATCTAGAGTGAAGGTAGCAACATGTGAGTAGACTCAAAACCAATGATAGCAGGTAGATAATAGCTCCAGTTAAAAAATACAGATAATGGCTCTTTACTGTTTGCTTCCCACCCAACGTGAAACTCATAGTAGACACTCGAGATTAAACCAGATCGTAGACATATACTATTGATTGCTGCCCCAATATGTACCCCACAACCATTTAAAAACTCAAGTTTGAGCATTAGTTTGGACCTGACTCGGAGTCTGAGAGGTGAACACGACAATAAAGTAGCATGTAATATTAAGCGATGCATAGCGTTAGCAGACACGAAAGAGTGTGACCTCTCTCACGGAGCCGTGTAGTCCTCAAGGTCATCTTCTCAGTTGATGATGGTAATGAAGTTGTCGTGGCTGCCGGCGGCGGGGAAGAAGATCCGAGGCGGCGAAAGACAGTCTGGAGAGCGGATCCCTGCCGTGGTGGACACTTCCATCGTTGGAGCAGTTGAGGTGGGGTGGACGACGACACAACAGGAGCGGGACAAACCACACAAGGTTTTTTCGACACCTATCTATAATAGAAGTAATTCTGTAAGGGCTCGTTCGAATTGGAGGATTCTAGCAACGCATGGATAGGAAATACACAGGAATATGATAGGAATGCACGTGCAAAACAGAGAATTTAAAAATACAAGATTTCTGTCAATCTGGTTGTTTGGTTCACAGGAGTTGGAAGATCATAGGAATGCAAAGAAGCATGGTGAAATTAAGTCAAACCACAAGAAAATGTACAGTTATAATGCTATTATGCTACTATCACTTAGTCTTGTTCTTCATGAATAGGAATTTGAAAAGGAGGGCCAACTGGAAATTAAAATTCATTCGGTTTTTCTTTGAAAGAGACACTAAAGGAACAAATCCTACAATTTCCTTTGCTCAATTCCTGTTGGGGATATAACCCCACGACATAATCCGCCATGATTGGGTTGGGTCATCAAGGTGGCGGCTTGGGAGTGATACTCAAGATGGGCCGATGCACCCATGTGCAGGACCAGTTGGGCGGCTCACACAGTGGGTCGACTGAGGGCCCAGTGTCCGAAGACGGCAGCTCATAGTTTTGAAGTCCAAGTCGCCAAGAGTTTCCTTACTTAGGAGACAACTTAGAAACATACTAAGTCATGGATTGTAGTACGACCCAGACTCTTGTAAGCCCCGGGTCTCAACCTGTATATAAAGGCGAGTCCCGGAGGCAGATCGGGCTAAGTTACAATCGATCAATAGCTAGGTCAAGCAATCGGCTCCCTTGTATTGATCTCCAAAGCAATAACAAAACAAGGAGGAAGTAGGCTATTACCTCGATTGTGAGGGGCCAAACCTGGGTAAACTCGTGTCTCTCGATTCCGCTCAACCCCGACAAGTTAACCTCTAATTGCGATGGCCTCACGATTAAGTCCTCACACTAGGACATCTACCGTGACAAAATTGTTGGGGATATAACCCCACGATATGACCTGCTATATAAGGGACGGGTCATGTTACCGGCGACTCTTGGAGAAGACTTCAGATGGGACAAAGCGATCAAGACGTAAGGCTGTAAGGGCGGCCATGAGATGGGCCGGCTTAGGGCCCAGAACAAGAAGATGGTGGTCGGCCCAGAGGCGCAAGCCGCCATACAGTATCTTGCTGCAGAAGGCAAGGCGACTTAGAGTTAGCCTCGGTCACATGTCTAAACATGATCCGGACTCTTGTAAGCCAGAGGCCTTGACCTGTATATAAAGGCGAGTCCCCGACACAGAAAGGTGAGGTTACAATCAACCGATAGCTAGGTCAAGCGAATCCACTCCCTTGTAATCGATACTCAAGCAATAAGCAGAAAAGAAAGAGTAGGCTTTTACCTCCACCGCGAGGGGCCGAACCTGGGTAAACTTGTGTCTCTCGTCACTCTCAACCCCGACAAGCTAATTACCTAGTTGTGATGGCCTCATGTGTAAGTCCTCACACTAGGACATCTACCATGACAAAACCACGACAGTTGGCGCCCACCGTGGGGCCAGCGCACGATGATTTCGAGTTCTTGAAGGGCTCTTTCCCAGGGATCGAGGGATATGCCGTCTGCAGGATGACCAAGAGTCGCCGCGGCAAGCTCTACATCGACGATGCCGCCTGGATCCCTTTTGTCGGAATCGAGTACGGGTACCGGGTCCCTTTTGTCGGAATCCACGTCTTCATCGGCAAGATCGGCGGATATGAGCCCAGGCCGGACATCTGCACCAACATCATCGAGGGGCTCAACGTGTGTAACCCGCCTGGATTCAAGCCGGTCGGAAGCATGTCTTCGTTGGTTTCACGCAAGGCGCGGAACTCATGGAAAATTCCGTGTCTGGGGGAGACCCTCTCGTTTACTCTGATGGCGAGTCTTCGACCAGAGAGACGGAGTCAATCTACCAGCTTCAGAGTGGCGGGCTTGGGGGCTGTTCCGATGGCAGCGATTACGGACCCCTACGAGCCGGCGTGCCGAGCCGCCATCTTCATGGCAGGGATGGCGCCGGCTCTCAACACCACCATAGCCGGAGTAGCAGCAGCGACTGACCCGTCAGGATCCGGCTCAGTCAGGCCATCGGCCCAGGTTTTATCTGAATTGATGAACAACCTAATAAACCTACGGGCGACCGAGGTCACAACAACAAACCAAGCAGAGCGTAATGCAGAGATCGCAAAGCTTCGAGAGCAGACGAGCAAGTCCCAGGAGGATATCAACGCAGAGAACACCCGGGAAGCTGAGCTGCAAGCACAAATTAATATAGAATCAGAGCGGTTGAAGACACAGGCTTGGTAACTAAACCTTGAGCAGTGTGCTTATAATATAGTTCATCAACGGAGGTACCGGAGTCGCTTGCCTCCAAGCTATGAGCTGGTACGATTGTTTAATACGCCAGGAGCAGGTCCAAGCACGTTAGGAGTGCCGATTATACCCCAATTGACCCTTAATGCACCTGGGAGCGGGGCGGTGGCTCAGCCACTCCGGTTTGAGCCGACTTGAAGAGAGGAGCCGGTGGTTCACCCTCATCTAGGTTGGACACCACCACCTCACTTCCAGACACCGCCGGTTCACTTCTCCAACCCGGTGGATAACATGCTAGCGGCGGCAACCCGTCTTACTACAATTCTTGTGACAGGTGAGTCACCAGCTGCGGTGGAAACCTGGAACGCCATTGACCTATTGGAGACAACGATTTCTCAGCAAGCTAATTACTCTTACCGTCGGGACCGTGTACATTCTACACCATTACCGAGTCGATGCTACAACCGACATGCTGAGTCGCTGGTAGTATCAAGTAGTGAACGTCGCCATAACCCACTCCAGGTTAACTTGCCTCTTAATCCGAGGGCTGATGCTCAGGCAATTATGGACGATGCAAGATGTCGGTGCAACAAACCCTGGGTCCGTTGCCCAGACTGTGCACATGCCTAAGGACAAGATTGGAGCACCCAAGATTAGACCAAGCACTAAAGATCAGTCCTTTGAAGGATCAAAGTGCAGATCAAGAAGACCAAGTCAAACCAGAGAAGCAAGATATCACTAAGGGAAAAACCTCCCTTGCCGGGCAGGCGAGTCTGTGGAGGACGAGGATTGCCTCGAAGACAAGCCACCAGACTGCCTGACAGGCTTGCTGGGCACATCAAGGGCGGACTTGTAATGCCCCGAGTCTGATGCGCCAGGTGTCTTCCAGTCATTCGTCGTTGTTTCCTTGTCATCTGCTTGCGTCTCGCATCTTACCATGCCATCATGTGCATCTCATTTGCATTCATGTTCGTCTTTTGCATCCGGTCACTTTCTCCGTTGTCCATCTCGCCATCTGACTCTCTCACAAGCACCCGTTGCCCCTCTCAGATTTTGTTTCGTGAGCGGGAGTAAAACGTTCTCGGAATGGACCGAGATTTGTCGAGTGGCCTTGATATATCACCGATAGACCGCCTTCAAATTTCGTTCCATTTGGAGGTCGTTTGATGCCCCAACGGTTAACCGCGTTAACCGAAACCCTCCTTCTCTTTGCAGCCCAGCACACCCTTCATAACAGCCCACTAGCCCATCTAAACCCCCTCCATGCTCTCCATCGGTCGATCACGGTCATGTGGGCGAAAACCGCTCTGAAAAACTCCTCTCCTAGCTCCCGGAATCTATATAAATACCTCCCCCGTCCAAATCTGAGAGAAAACTACCCTAATCTTCCTCGAAAACCGTGAAAACCCTCATCTCCACCCACCTCCAGCTGCCGTGGCCCGCCCAGACCCTTGTGGGCCGCTAAGCCCATACGGGTCCGACGCACGCTGCCGCCGTGCCGCCCACGGAGACTCGCGGACTCCACCACCGGCCGCCACTGCCGCCTTGGCAGCTTGTGGCGCCATACTTTCGCGCCCGTGAGCGCGCCGTCGCCCTCGCGCACTAAGCGCCTCTACCCCCTCGCGCCCAGCGTCGCAGCTCACCGGTTGCCGAGCTCGCCGCCCTCGCCGCCTCCTCCCGTCGCCCGTCGCCACCGCTGCTCGAGTCGCCCCTCCGCCGGATCCGCCCTCCCCAAGCTTCTCGGCGCCGCCCCGCGCCGTCGTCGCCGGGCCGAGCTCACCAGCGGCTGCTGCCGTCGTCTTCGCGAGCGCCTCGCCTCCGCTCGATCTCCTTGTGGGCTGGCCGGTCACGCGAGGCCCAGCCGACCCAAGCCTCACCGGCCTGCCAAGCCTCTCCACCGACTGGGCCTCGGCCCAGGGTAAGAACCCACTAAAACCCGCATGTGCGTCTTTTAGCTATCTCGCGCTCACTGGTTTTTTCCTGATACGGCCAAGTCCCTGAATATCAACATCATGCATGCATCTTCATCATGTTGTATCTATGTGCATTGTTGCCTGATTTTGATGATCTTGATATTGAAACGTTCGACTCGTGATGCTCTTCACGCCAGTGTCATTTGTATGCATGTTACTGTCTGTATTGATTCCCTAAACTTCGTTGCAAAAGTGCTATATGATGTTGTTTGCTGGAATTCATCATAACTTGCTGTTTTGTCTTTTTCATTGCATTTTATGTGTGCATCCTATGAGCATGATGTCTACATGTTTTAGGAGCATACCCATGCCATATTTACAATGGTACACACCTTGTAGTTTTTTGATCTCTATGGTGACTAGCACAAGCATGCAAAGTAGGTCACTTGATGTTGCTGATTTCAGACAGTATTTCTGCCAAGTCATTTCCTGTTACATTATGTTGCTACATAAACTTGTTGCCAAAAGTAGATCCATGCATAGTTTGAGGTAGTTTAGTAAGAGTGTATGAAGATATGGTTATGTGCTATCCATTCATGTCTCCGGTTGTAATTATGGAGTGGTGTAGCTTGTTATTACCATGCTCTACGTTTGCTAAATATTGTTCCTGACAGTTTGTTAACAGGAAATTCATTTTTTCCATGTGTTTTGCTTGCTATCCATCCATGCTATGCACTTGATCTTGACATGTTTAGCTTCATAAATGTGTCTTCTTACTGTTGGTTACCTTGTGATGCCATGAAATGCTTGGTGGTGAGTGGCATGAGCTTGCAAAGTTGCTATCATGAATCTGTTTCTGCCATGCCATGTTTTTCTAGTCTGAAACTGTTCATATGACTTGCCATGTTTGCATTGATGCTACCATCAATTCCATGAATAATCTGGAGGTTCCTACTTGAGATGTTTCGATGTACATGTTAGGCTCTATCATTCCGTGCCTCCTGATGCCTCTTATATGTTTTGTAGCCATGCTTTCATTGCCTTGAACATACCTAAATAATATTCCAGTTTTCTGTTAACTTCATGATGGCATGTTGTGAGCTTGTTATCGATTGATACATGCCTTTTTTGAAGTTTCTCCAATTACATGATTTGAAGTAGGCTATGAGTAATTTGTCCACATGCTAAGTTTGTTAATTTTAGACTGCTTATGACCTTTGTTCCAAGCTTGTAAACATGCTATGTTGATGCTGCTGTTTTGCATTCCCAGATTTCCCAAGTCCGAGAATCAGCTTATATCATGTTGCATCTTGTCTTGTTGTTTGCCAATGATCTATAGGTCATATGGAGATGCTTAGTAATCATGTTTTGCCATGTTTTACCTATACTTTAATGCCATGCTTTTGATTGTTATGTTTTTACACTATATCATCTTTGTTTCATGCCTCCAACATGGCAACATATTATTCCTGCTCACATGCTCTGTTTTTCACTGTCATAATCTATGTTATTAAGTTGCCTTTTGCATTGATCATCTTGGATTAATCCTGATGCCTACGAACGTGAACCTTAATGTTATTTGAAGCATGTTGTCTATACTTTTAGTGCATGTCAAGTTTGTGCCCTTATGATTCCTGTAGCATGTTGTTTCCTTGATTGCAAAGCGCTTAGTTGCTGTTTTGGGCAGATTGTGAGTGAAACTTGTTTGGAGTGTATGTGTTGAACCGTGGCTCCGTTTTGTGCATGCTCTATATGAAACTTGCTTAGTTTTGCATCTAGTTTCATGTTACCTTGTTGCATTCATGTTTTTGAGTGTTGTGATGTTGTTTTGCTTGCATTTGCATCAATGCCATGTTTAACTTGTTTTGCTCATATCTTCTAGGCCGTAACTCCGAATTAAACGAACTTTATATGTAACTGGACTAGAAAACCGTGTAGATCATCATGGCGCATCTTAACTTGCTGTTTAAAAACTTCAACATTGTATTCTAATCAGATCTCGACCAATTTCAAAATTTGCATATGATGACTACCGGAATTGCTATATGTTGTTTCCGGCCTCATTTAAACTTGCTTTGATGTGTTGCTCTTGTATGCATCATATCTTTCCATGAGTAGCCTCATGTAGTCTTGTCATGCATCATACTTGGTTGAGCATCATGTCTTGTTCATGCTTGTGTATTTACCCTGTTGTTTTCTTCTTTCCGGTTGTGCTCCTTCTCGATAGTTCCTGTTTCGTTGCGATCGTGAGGATTCGTTCATCTATGCTTGGTTCATCTACGCGGCTTTATCTTCTTCATGGACTCGTTCTTCTTCCTAGCGGGATTTCAGGCAAGATGACCGTCACCTTGGATCTCACTACTATCTTTGCTATGCGAGTTGTCTCGATGCTATCGCTATGTCGCGCTACCTACCACCTGTTTCTCAAGCCTCCCAAATTGCCATGATAGCCTCTAACCTTTTTCACCCTTCCTAGCAAATCGTTGTTTGGCTATGTTACCGCTTGCTCAGCCCCTCTTATAGCGTTGCTAGTTGCAGGTGCAGTTGCAGGTTGTATGGATTTCATGGGATATCACAATATCTCTTATTTAATTAATGCATCTATATACTTGGTAAAGGGTGGAAGGCTCGGCCTTATGCCTGGTGTTTTGTTCCACTCTTGCCGCCCTAGTTTTCGTCATACCGGTGTTATGTTCTTTGATTTTGCGTCCCTAACAGGATGAGGGGTATGGGACCCTCTCGATGTTTCGCTTTGAATAAAACTCTTTTAGCAAGGCCCAACATTGGTTTTACATTTGCCATAATAATACTTGAACCTAATAATTAATTGGCATAGGGCGTCACGAAAATCTACATACAGGGCAGGGCCAGTGCCAATGGTGTTGGTCCCAACTAGAGCACCGTGCGGGACCGCCCCTAGGCAACTTGGGGTATCTGAATCCTGTACGCTTCGCTCATCCGGATGTGGCCTGAGACGAGATATGCGCGGCTACTATCAGGGTGTCGGCACGTCGGGTGGTCTTGCTGGACTTGTTTTACCATTGTCGAAATGTCTTGTGCACCGGGATTCCAAGTCTGATCGGAGGTTCCCGCGATGGAGGATTGCCTCCGCGGACCGTGAGCTTGTCATGGGCTAAGTTGGGACACCCCTGCAGGGTTTAATCTTTCGGAAGCCGTGCCCGCGGTTATGTGGCAGATGGGAATTTGTTAATATCCGGTTGTAGAGGACTTGAAGTAAACTTAATTAAAATACACCAACCGCGATGCATAGACGTGATTGTCTCTTTTCGGGGAAGTTCGAGAGGAGAACATGGTTGGGTTATGTTTGAACGTAAGTAGTTCAGGATCACTTAGTGATCAATACTAGTTTGCGACCGCTTGCGTAGATTCTCATCTTACTCTTGTACTCGCAAGTTAGCCACCATACATTGCTTAGTCGCTTGTCGGGGAAGCTGATCTGGCCCACGAACACCTATGGGACCGGCGGACCGAGCCCCTTTCGGTTCGGCGGGGGGCGGAGGTCGCACGAAGAGCAGATCGAGGCGGCTAAGCAGCAGCTTTACCCAGCTTCGGAGCTCTCCTGAGAGATAACACTCCTACTGCTGCATGTCTCGAGTGTATTGAGTTCTTGCTCAGAGCGCCGAGTGCTACAAAGACACAAGCTGCTAACGAGACCCGGCGTGAGTGTTCTACGGCTTGAACCTTTCCACCCTCCCCTACGTTGCGCATGGGCCTCCTTTTATATGCTAAAGGGGTCTCCGACAGGTGGCAACGTAGACAAGGTAAAAATGGAAAAGGAGTGGTTGGTACAGCTACTTATACAGTGTATCATACCTAACCACGGCGGCGGGGACAAAGGCATTAAATGCTGTCACGCCGCCCTAACGGTCTTGAGAAAGGGACCGTTAAGGGGCGCCACCGCTTGCCACGATGGCAATCTTGTCAGCGCCGCTTGCCACAGCGCTCCGGGCCCGCCGGACCTCTTGCCACGCTACCGAAAGGTCGAGGCTGACGTTTGTGGATGTCTTTGAGCGCAGATGCAGTGGTGATGCTGCCGCGGCAAGCGCCTTGCCGGTTGTTGTCTTGTCGGCGTCCGGAAGCTTGTCGCTCACGGGCCTTCCCGCAAGCTCCTCTTGCCGGGGCCTTGTCTCCTAGGTGCCTTGGGTGGCCTTCCCGACACGCTCCTCTTCTTGCCGGGCCTTGTCTCCTTGGCTTGAATACTTTGTTCTTGAATGGCTCCAAAGGAACCACGGAGGACCTTGGCGGTCACCCGGTAAGCCTTGCCGTGGAGGCCTACAACTGCCCGTGCACAAGTTCGGGATACTAGGGTACCCCTACTCTAGTACACCGACAGCAGCTCCCGGGCCTGGGCCACACACGGTGCCGAGCGCTGTTGGGCCAGGCCCAAAACAGGGCACATGCACACGCGGCCTGGGTTACGCCGTAACTCACCCCGGACCCACCACGCCCTCCACAGGCAGCGCAGCGTCGAATGCGGCCGTGTGAGAGATCGTGGGTGAGATCGTGGGTGGTTTCTTTATTCGGAAAGACGGAACGCTCCGCCTCCCTCTTTATAAGCGGGGAAAGCAGGGCAGTTCGCCCATCTCGCCGATTCTTGTCCAATCTCGAAAAACCCCCGCTGCTTCCCCTTCTTCCCAAGGTCGAGAGAGAGCAGCGCCGCCCCCTTCATCGCCACCAGCATCACCAACGCCGTCGATCTCTCACCACCTCCGCCATGGCTCAAAGCCGACAAGGGAAGGCCGTGAAGTCGGCCGAGGCGTTAGCAAGGGCGCTATGAAGGAGGGCACTCTTTCCCCCCCGCCGCGAGGGAGCCGAGAGTACTACTACCTCTTACGGTCGACGGAGACACGGCGCATCCAGCGACGAAGGTACTCCCACCGCTGCTTCGAATCGGCTCCAAATGGGTACCCTTTCTTCGCGGTTGTTCTTCTCTGCGGGCTCGCCGCCTTTATCTGAATTTTTCTGCGATATCATGAACACCTACGGGTTCCGCCTCCTTGACTTCACCCCCAATGCTGTTTCGACCATGGCAGTTTTCGCACATCTCTGCGAAAACTTTGTCGAGTCCATCCAAACGTAGCTCTTTTCCGCCACTTCTTTATGCCCCGAGTTGAGAGAGGGAGCCTCTTTCCGGTGGGATCGCTTTGGATCTCGAGGACCGGCAAGAAGGAAGCTTATCTGGAGGGAGAACTCCGCAGCAAATGGGATGAGTGGAGAGCGGAACTGGTCTTTGGATTGTCGAGGAGAACCCGCAGCCGTTTACCTCGAGTGCCAAACCTCGATGGCAGCAGCGGCAACGATTGGAGCTGGCCGGAAGACGCTTAGGCTGAAGATTGCCGTCATCCGGATCCTACGCTGAGGCTTGCCGGACTCCTTTGTGGCGCCCGTTGGCGCAGATTTCCTTCGTCGCCGCATCGCCCCCCTGCAGAGAGGAGGAGACCGCTGGGAGTTCGAGCAGCGGCGGATATCATGAGGCTGCGCCGGGCCTCAACTTCAATTTCAACTGTCACCAGGCTGGGACGCGATGCTCTTGGAGATGTTCAAGCACGATCCACGAGCATCCGGAGCGTTCAGTTGCCGAAGAATGTCGTCCACTGTGCAACAATTCCTCGCTCGACCGCATCCGCGTAATGATGCCGTTATGCGACTCGCATGGAATCGTTCCAACCTGGCAAGAGCTGCAGATGACGTCGTCGAGTGTTCTTTGACAGCTGGTAGAAGTGCGGTCCGCCCGATGAATGTAAGAGCCTCACCGCGACACCACCGATGATGAGATGCAGCGCATCGCCACCAGTGGAAGAGGGCGGCAGAAGGCTGCCGCTGGGCGAAGTTGGATTCACCGTGGAGGAGGCAGAGGCAGCAGGCGGCAAGCCTTGTCGGCGAGGGAGTTTGCGGCGAGGAAGAGCTTGTCGGCCTGGGTCGAGTCGAGCGAGCCCGCCGAGGGCGCCTCCTCCTCCTCCTTCGTGACAGCTTGCCGAGGGGAGCCCCCATCTCCACCAAGAAGGCGTCTCCGCAAGGCGGAGACGTGGCGGGCGGCAGACGGGTCAGGCCGCCCGCGCTGGCGCAGCAGCGCTTTCCACTGCGGCAAGCATTGTTGCCGCTGAGCACCTCACCGCTGCGGCAACCGGAGCGGGGCCCTCGCAGACCACCGCTTCGCTTCCGTAAGCGCCAAGGGAACCTACTCCTCCGCCTCGTCGTCGGAGGCGAGCCAGAATTTGATCTCTCCGTGCTCAGCTCCGGCGAGGAAGAAGAAGAGTAAGATTCTTTGCAGCATTTGTAGCTCTTGACTTGTTGCTTTGTCTTGTATCTGATTTGCTTCACTCGAACCCATTCCTTTTCGGGATGCTGGCCCGGAAGGCGTCGAAGAGAGCCAAGGCCCGGTGATTGTCATCGAGGACGAACCACCGCATGACAGGGAGGCGGCGTCGAGACCACCTTGCCGGACGCTGCAACTCTTCCTCAAAAGTAGCCCCAGCGCAGCCCCGGTGTAAGTATATGGTTTACTTCCTGCTGTTAGGCGTGCATGGGTGCCCTTTCTTTCTTGATATCTCGGCTGATTTGTGTAGGAAGCAGAGCAGCCTTACCAGGAGTGCCACAAGCCGCTCCTGACATGCCTTCTGCTTCGACTACACCGCCAAGGGAGGATTCCCTGGCAAGGGAGCGTTCTCCGGCAAAGGAGACTTCTCCGGCAAGGGGCAGTTCTCCGGCAAGGGACAGCTCTCCGGCAAGGGACAGCACCAGCGATCCCCTGGTGGCGGAGACCATGACTGCAGACCCCTAGCACAGGTAATCCTCTTGCTTGAAAACTTTCCTTGTGTTCTTCTTCTTCTGATTCTCTTTTTGAATATTTGCTTGACTTTTCTTCATTTTCCGGTCGTCAGATCCATCCGCCACAGAGCCAATGGAGACCGAGGCCGGGCGAGGAGGACGCCTTGGCACATCGACGACGCCACGCTTATCGGAGAAGAAGCTGGCTGACGAGCCCGCCGAAGAGGCCACCAAAGCTGCCGCCGCAGAAGCCGGGCGAGGGTCCGTGATCGACCGACGGCCCCGAGGCGCAGGAGCGCCAGCGCCACGCCGACCGCCGATCCCTCCGCCGCGGCAGGTCGAACTCGAAGAGCCCCAGCCCGGCGCCTATTTGAAGGCCGGCGATGGCGTATTCATCAAGCTCCCATGGGCGTCGAGCTCCAGGGCGTCGTCCGAAGGAGAAACTTTTGATGAAGAGCTACTCGCCTCCGCTGGACTGACGCTGGTCGTCGCACCAAACAGCAGCGCGAAGTCGAGGAGGAGCAGCCATCGCGAAGCTGCTGTCGCTCTACCGCGCCCGACAAGCCAAGCTGGAATCCCGGAAGCGCTTGTCGCGAAGGCGGAGCAGACATCGAGAAGCGCGGAGGAGCTCCGGGCCTCAACCAGAAGCTCTCCGGTCCTTGGCAGAGGAGCGGGAGCGACTTCGCCGAGGAGCGCAAAGCCTTCCTCCTCGAGAAGGCCAAGCCGAGAGCAACAGCTGCTTGCCGCCGAGAAGCTATCTGCTTGAGGAAGGCGAGTTGGCGCAGAGGAAGGTTAATCTTGACAGCCATGAGGAGGATCTAGCCACGCGCGAGCAAACATTTGGCGGGGCTCTCAAGGAAGCAAAGGATGCTGCCCCAGCTGCCGAGGCCGCCAAGAAAGAGCTGGAGACGAAGGTGATGCAGCTGGAGGCCAATCTCAAGGAGAGCGGCGAGGAGCTTGCTGCACTCAAGCATGAGCGCGAGAAGGACGCCTACACTCTTGGCGAGCTGCAGGGCCGTCTCGCCGAGAGGAGCAAGGAGCTCAGCGCCGCCAAGGACTCCAACACATATCTTGAGTTGAAGCTGACCACCTTGACTCAGGCGCTGGACGGCGCCAAGGAGCAGGAGGTGTCCTTGAAGGAGAAGATCAAGGCCGACGAGGCGCTGCTGGAGAGTGCTGCTGCCGCCCAGAATACCTTTAGGGAGAATGTGGAGCACTGGACCGAGGGTCTCGTGGATGTTGCTGCAGCCATCGACGGGAGTTTGGCGCACTGGGGATGGAGGATCTTGGATATTCCTCCGATGAGCACCTCCGACCCAGCGCCAAGCTCAGCTTGTTTTTCAAGGGCGTGGTGATGGCCCTCCAGCGACTCCGGGAAGAAATCCCAAAGCAGCTAGCCGAGGAGTCGCGCCAGATCTGCGCGGGAGCTCTTCAAAAGGTGCTGATGAAGGTGGCCTTCCGCAATCCAGGCCTCAACCTCACCAACGTCCTCAAGTCCTTGCCACCGGATGCTGATGTGGAAGCGCTCAAGACCCTTGTCGCACCCATCGTGGACAGGGTGAGCGGGATCAAGAGGGTTGAGGGCGACCGCGTAGATTAGGCCGCCCGCTTTCTCTTTTTCTTGCCGCTGCTGGTCATGTTATGAGAACAATCTATTAGAGCTGCGACAAGCTATCTTGTAATATAACTCTATTTCGGTTAGCAAATGCTATGTTATTTCCTTTACTTGGTTCCTTCCTTTGTATGTTTTTGCCCTACGCTTTTAGGGAACTTGTTAGCGCTTGAGCACCAGACATGTTGAAGTCTTGAGACGTCGCCACTTCTTTGGCGGTGTTGCTACCGACAAGAAACCTTGTCGCAACTAGTCGCAGCTCACTTAAGTTGTTGAGCGGACTCGAAACAAAGTAAGGCGCAACTAGCTACGAGTTGGTTCCTCCAGCGCGCAGGTTTTCCATACAAAGTACGGTCATTCGAGGAAGATAACTTAAAAATTTTAAAACTGATTGCTCAAACTTTAGCAACTTAGCTTTTACATCGTTTGCTTCGGTAAGGCTAGGCGTCCTTGAGCGACGCTTGGTCCACACCATTATCTTCTCCTTTCCCCGGCAAACTTGTGTGCGAGGGAACCTTCCTTTATTTGAGAAAGAGAAAGAAGAGAAAATAAAGATATGGATCCTTATGGCTCGATATTGCTTACCGGGGTAGGTTCTGCACAAAGTGTCAGATAACGCATGCAAAATAGAAGTAAAAAGCATGAAATTGACAAGGTGCGCGAAGCACATTAGCTTCTTATGCACGGTCTGCGCTCGGCTTTGTACAAAGGATTACATGCAACATCGGCAAGACTTGTACAAAAGGTGGTTGCCGGAACAGGTTCCGCAACCGCGCCTTCACGGAGTAAAACTTACGAAGATGCTCAATATTCCAGGAGTTGCTCACCGGGATGCCATCTTCGGTCTCAAGGCAGACAGCGCCAGGCCTAGCGACTCATTTCACCTGATAAGGGCCTTCCCACTTCGGCGTCAACTTGTTTGAATTCTTGGCAGACTGAACGCGCCGAAGAAAAAGGTCGCCTTCCTCGAGACTTCTGGCACTAACTTTGCGGCTATGGTAGCGACGCAAAGCTTGCCGTATCGAGCATCTCAGACAAAGATCTGAAGACGATCCTCCTCAAGGAACAACGCGTCATCTTGTCGCAGAATCGCTCTTGCTCAAGCTCATCATAGCGAGCACTCGAGGTGATCCGTATACGAGTTCCGTGGGGAGAATCGCCTGCGATCCATAGACTAGAGCGAAGGTGTACGGCGATGGCTCGATTTGGCGTCGTCTGATCGACCAAAGAACCACCGGCGACTCCTCAATCGATTCTTTCCGCACTTGTGCAGCACAGTCGAAAGTTTTGGTCTTGAGCCCATGAGCACTTCAGCGATTCGCCCTCTCCGCTTGACCGTTACTTCTCGGATGAGCAACGAGCGAAGCGGAACCTTGGCGCCAAGATCTTGGGCGTCTTGCATGAAGGTGCGGCTCGTGGAATTGGCGTCTGCGTTGTCGGTGATGATCCTGTTAGGGATTCCAAGCGGCAAACAATCGACCTAAAGAACTTGGCCGACCGTGGCTGTCACCTTCCTCACTGCTTCCACTTCCGGCCACTTTGTGAACTTGTCGATTGCAACGTACAAGTACTCAAAGCCCCAAACAACTTCGGGAAAGGGGCCGAGATGTCGAGCCCCAGACCGAAAATGGCGGGATAAAGGGATCGTCTGGAGAGCTTGAGCTGGCTGGTGTATCTGCTTGGAATGGAACTGTCACGCTTCACACTTGGTTACTTGTGCGGTTGCATCCTGGAGGGCTGTCGGCCAAAAGAAACCTTGCCGGAACGCTTTGCCGGCAAGTGCTCTGGCGTCAATGTGGTGACCACATATGCCTCCATGTATCTCTGCCAACAGCTTTTGTCCGTCTTCCCGGTGAATACACTTCAATTTCACACCGTTGAGTCTTCTTCTATACAATGTGTTGTCGACAAACTGGTACATACTTGACTGCCGGGCTACTCTTTCCGCTTCTTCTTGCTCTTCGGGAAGTTCTCCTCTCTGAAGGAAACGGACAATCTGCTGTGTGCCCATCTTTGGAGCTTGCGGCTCGACAACAAGGACTAAAGGCACATCTGCTGCTGCGGGAACATCTGCTTCCACGGCGAGAACCTGTGGCTCAGCCGGAGCTTGACGTTCCCCGACAAGCTTGCCGGAGCAAAACTTGTCGGGAGCGTCTGCTTCAACGGAACAAACCCTAGGGCTTGCCGGAGCAGACTGCTCCTCAGCACCCTTGGTGTTGATCTTGAGGACCTTCTTGACGGCGACTTCGGGAAGCTTTGCGAAAAATAGTCACCAGAGATCATCTTCCTCTTCTTGCTCTGTCACGGTTGATGGCGTTACAGACGGTTGAGTCAGCTTGAGCACAAAATCCCTGGTTCCACAGTGTAACTTAAGTGCAGCGCACTTCGACGAACCATCGGCAATGTCGATTCCGAGCTCTTGTAACATGTTCCATTTGTAGGCCGTCAAAGTGCTCTTCTAGCTTTCTCACTTCATCAACATAAGCTTGCATCAACGGACTCGATAACTCTTGTTCACTTGGCGGATGACAAGCTGTGAGTCACCGACAATGAGCTTCTTGATCCCAAGGTCTCTGCGATCTCGAGACCGGCAAGCAAACCTTCATACTCTGCGCAGTATTGTTTGTTGCTTGCTCCTTGGGAAAGTGCATACGGACTACGTGATTGAGGTGCTCTCCGGTGGGTGCAACAAGTAGCACGCCAAGACCGGCGCCTTTGCAATGAGAAGGCACCATCAAAGTACATCAGCCACTCTTTGCTTGCTTCCTTGACGGGATGCTCGTTTCTAGAATTTCTTCATCTTGTGTTGGCGTCCATTACGCTATGAACTCCGCCAATGCTCGCTTTGGATAGTTGAAGTGCTCTCAAACTTGAGGCCAAAGCTTGGCAGTTCCAGTGCCCACTCGACAATCACACTGTTGCCTCTGGATTTTGCGATTATCTTCTTGCCGGAAAGCGAGTGACGACTGTGATCTCATGTGCCCGGAAGTAATGGCGCAGCTTTCTCGAGGCCATGAGGAGGCCGAAAAAGCAATTTCTGCACACCGAGTACCTTGACCTAGCCCCTGCGGAAGGGCCCGACAAAGTAAACTGGGCGCTGCACCATTCTTTCTGGATCTTCTCATGCGTCTGCGTAGATCCGTCCTTGTCGGGACGGAGCTTGCCGGTGAAGCCCCCCGCCACATCGGATGCATCTGCCATGGTTGCTAGCTCATCATCCGCCTCCCTCTCTTGCTACTAACGCAGCACTAACCACTTGATTGGTTGCTTTGCTATATATAGCAACTTCTCTTGTGGCTTAGGTGCGACAAGTGTTGGAGTGGAGGACAGGTATCTCTTCAAGTCTGCAGCGTAGCCTCCGCTTCGAGTCCATTTCATCGGACCTGCCTTTTTCATAATTTTGAAAAATGGCGAGTGCGCTTCAGCGGAACCTAGAGATAAACTGCCGAGAGCAGCTACATAGCTGGCAAGTCTTCGTACATCCTTGGCGCTTTGGTGCTTCAATCTGCTCAATGGCCTTGATCTTGTCGGGATTGGCTTCAATTCCCCGGGCCGAGACACGAAGAACCCGAGAAGCTTGCGGAAGGGACTCCAAGCACACACTTCTCGTGGTTGAGCTTGAGGTTGATCTTATGCAGATTTGCAAAGGTTTCGTCTAAATCTTGAATCGAGTCGCCTTGTCCTTGCTTTTGACCACTATGTCATCCATGTAGGCTTCCACATTTACGTGCATTTGTGGCTCAAAAGCGTCATGGACTACTCTTGCAAATGTTGAACCAGCATTCTTTAATCCGAAAGGCATCCGCATTTAAACAGTATGTGCCACATGGGGTGATGAATGCGGTCTTCTCCCTCATCCTCTTACGCCATGAAGATCTCGATGATATCTCGAGTATGTATCCAGAAATGAAAGCAAATCACATCCGGCCGTGGAGTCAACAATCTGGTCGTCTTGCGCGGCAAGGGAAATGGGTCTTTGGGACAAGCTTTATTGACATCGGTAAAGTCGATACAAAGCCTCCATTTCCCGTTTGCCTTCTTGCATACAACTACAGGATTGGCCAACCACGTGGGATGGAGCACTCCTCGACAAGGCCTGCCGCTTCCAATTTCTTGATTTCTTACGCAATGAATTCTTGGCGCTCCTTTGCATGCTTCCTGACTTTCTGCTTGACGGGCCGCGCATGAGGACAAACGGCAAGATGGTGCTCAATTACTTTCCTGGGAACACCGGGGATGTCAGACGGTTGCCACGCAAACACGGGTAGCGCATCACTCCGAAGAGGTGCGCTTGCCGGAGTGGGCATCAGAGCTCTTGCCGGACTTGGTCTTCTTCTTCGCCCCGGGAGCTTCAGCGGCAAGTGGCTTGCAATTTGCTGCAGCTGCTGCTTCCCGGTAGATCTTGTCGGCGCTGATAAGAGCATCCTTCTTGTCGCCAGGGACAGAGATGACACTTATCGGGCCTGGCATCTTCAGCATGTTGTATGCATAGTGAGAGGCTGCCATGAATTTGGCGAGTCTTTGGGCGGCCAAGTGTCCCATTGTAAGGCAATGGAAAGTCAACAACGTCAAAGTGACCCTCTCGATCTGAAGTTCAACTTCATGCCAAATGTCACCGACAACGTGATCTTTCCTTCGCTTGCTCCTTCCGGATTGATTCCTTGGAATGTGCGGTCTCTTCGAGCTTCGCCATCAGGGATCTGGAGTTTCTGGAGCACCGCGGAGGAGATCAGGTTCAAGCCAGCCCCGCCGTCCACTAGCATCTTAGTGACCTTGAGGTTGCGGATAGTTGGTGAAACCAACATCGGCAAGCACCCGACCGCAGCGATTCTGTGATCGTGGTGGTCCTCAATATCAAAGATGTTAGTCGTGCTGGACCATTTCTGAGGATTGCGTTAGTCGACGGATTGTTCTGCCGCATTGACTTCCCGCATCCACTGCTTGAGTTGGCGGTGTGAAGTATGCAGAGAAGCACCGCCTCAACGCACAGGACCTCTGTGGCTTTCTGGAACTCCTGCTCATCGGTCTCGTCATCATCCATGTCTTCATCATCGTCGTCATCTTCATCCTTGTCGCGGCCGCGGGGAGGTCTGTCTCCTTGCCGCTGCTTGGCCTTGCCGCGGCGTCCTCCTCGGCCGGGACGTTTCTTGCTAGCTCCTCCAGCACCTTCCTGGGCCTTCTCCTTGTCGCGTCGTTCGTATTCAGCCTTCTGCTGCTCGACCTTTTTGCAGCTCTGGAGGTCATGGCCCTTGGTGCGGTGGATCTTCGTAAGATCTTGTTGTTGGAGCCGTCACGCTTGTCGGCGACCGCCACACCGGCGGTTGGTGCCGGCGGCAACCTCCTTGCCGTAGCTACCGGCTTTGGCTTTCTTGGCGCCACCTCCATTGCCGGACTGCTCAACAACTAGCACATCTTTGCCTTTCTTCTTCCTGTTGTTCCGCCGCGGTTTTTCTTTGCCGGGCGGTCTCCTCACTATCGAGATCCTCCTGCTTCAAAGTATTCTCTCCGGAGTCTCCTCCCTTCCTCAAAGACGTGCACACTTGTTGGCGAGGCATATAGCTCATCGACGCTTCTCGATCTTGCATTAACGCCATCTCCTCCCGCATCCTGCGGTTCGCGACGCTCGATGGAACGAGCTGATTATCATGGCAGGGTGGACATCTGAGATGTTGTCTTTGTCTGTGGTGAATCTGAATGTACTTCGCGAGGCTCTCCTTCCTTACAGGCGGCGAGATGAAGGTCGCTTTCTTGGCCATGGGGCTTGTGGCGCTGTAAAGGCGCCGACAAACCGATGGCATAGATCTGCCCAAGAGGATATGGAGTTGTCCGGCAAGTGCATGAGCCAGGATCGACATTGGGCATGAGCACCGGTGAAGTAGTTGGCGAGGATCTTGTCGTCTCGCCCCGGCAGCTTGCACCGCGATTGTGTAGATGCTGAGGAACTCCGACGGATGCGTCCTGCCGTTGTACTTCTCTGGTACGTCTGGCTTGAAATTCTTCTTGCTGGGCCACTGGACTTGCCGCAGCTCATGAGTGAACGTAGGGCAACCTACCGCGTACGACAAAGTCGCTGGTTCTTCGGGCGCATGCATGTCGACAGAGGGCCCGGTAGCTGGTCGGATTGACGCTGCGCTTCTCTTGGCGCTTCGATGCGAGTTCGGCGTCTTCTTCTTGTCGTTCGTGAAGAACTTGGCGCTGATCGCGACGAGCTCGTGGATCCGATGATGCGGTGGAGTCGCTGCCGAGGTGGATCCGGCGGTCGGCGATCTTGGCCTTCGGGCGGAGAGTGCATGGTGGTTGCACCCCACCGGTTTCTTCGCCACCGGCTCGTGTTTGGCGATCCTGCCGCGGCAGCGATGCACTTTCGGCTGCCATGAGGCGTCGCCGTTGGCAAAGCCGATGAGACTACGAATGGTGGCCCTCCATTCATCGACCTTGTCGGCTGTTGGAGGGTAATCCAGGAAGCGATTGAGCTCTCGCCAAAGCTTCTGCCGA
The DNA here is from genome assembly GCA_021605145.1 of Aegilops bicornis. Lineage (NCBI taxonomy): Eukaryota > Viridiplantae > Streptophyta > Magnoliopsida > Poales > Poaceae > Aegilops > Aegilops bicornis. Next base: position 326,905,635 of record CM038674.1, on the reverse strand, counting down.
GTGGTGGGTGGCGATGGCGAAGCGGTGCGAGGAGCGGATATGCTCGGACTTCTAACTATGTTAGTAGGAGCAGAATCCCGTCCAGGCGACCGTGCCTCGCTCGCGCCAGCAGGTTGGCATGCATGGTGGTCTTGAGCATCCCGAGATCCACCAGCTCGATCTAGGTCCAACGAGCGAATGGCATTGTGAATACCATGACGTTGCTGGTCCCGCCGGGCCTCCCAGACGGGCGCTGCATGTACGGACGCCGAGGTTCCGCATAGCCTTGTCCTTGGACTTGGCAGCACCATGGGCTCCCCCGTCGACGTCCATTCTTCCGCCGGCGTCTACCCCACCACCCGTTTGCTCCGGTGGTGGTGGGTTCGACGCGGACGGAACATCTGCCGCCGAAGCCTTCTTCTTCGGTGGCATGTCGATGAAGATGATGAAGATCTAGCTCATGTGGACGCCGGATCAGGTTCACACAATCTCGACGCCCCCTACCTGGCGCGCCAAAGATGTCGAGGAGGCTGATCGGCCCATTTAACACCTATGGGACCGGCGGACCGAGCCCCTTTCGGTTCGGGCGGGGGCGGAGGTCGACGAAGAGCAGTAGATCGAGGCGGTTAATACGAGCGCCATTTAGACCGGAGCTCTCCGGAGAGATAACACTCCTACTGCTGCATGTCTGAGTGTATTGAGTTCTTGCTCAGGAGCGCTGAGTGCTACAGTACACACAAGCTGCTAACGAGACCGAGCGTGAGTGTTCTCTGGCTTCGAACCTTTCGACCCTCCCCTACGTTGCGCATGGGCCTCCTTTTATATGCTAAAGGGGTCTCCGGCGGTGTAACGTAGACAAGGGTAAAAATGGAAAAGGAGTGGTTGGTACAGCTACTTGTACAGTGTATCATACCTAACCCTGATGGCAGGGGACAAAGGCATTAAATGCCCGTCTACGTCGCCCTAACAGTGCAGAAAGGGACCGTCAGGGGCGCCACCGCTTGCCACGATGGCAATCTTGTCAGCGCCGCTTGCCACAGCTCCGGCTGGCCGCACGACCTCTTGCCACAGCGCTACCGAAAGGTCCCAGGGCGACACGTTAGTGGATGTGCTGGAGCGCAGGTACAGAGTGGTGGTCTGCCGCGGCAAGCGCCTTGCCGCGGTTGTTGTCTTGCCGCGGTTGTTGTCTTCCCGGCAAGCTCCTCTTGCCGGGGCCTTGTCTCCTAGGTGCCTTGGGTGGCCTTCCCGACACGCTCCTCTTGCCGGGGCCTTGTCTCCTTGGCTTGAATACTTTGTTCTTGAATGGCTCCAAAGGAACCACGGAGGACCTTGGTGGTCACCCGGTAAGCCTTGCCGCGGAGGGCTGCAACTGCCCATGCACAAGTTCGGGATACTAGGGTACCCCTACTCTAGTACACCGAAAATCGCTGCTGCAACCTCACCACTTATCCTTTCCATACCCATTAAGCTTTGCTAGTCTTGATACCCATGGTAATGGGATTGCTGAGTCCTCGTGGCTCACAGTTTACTACAACACCAGTTCTAGGTACAGGTAATGCGATGATCATGACGCGAGAGCGATGTTTGCCCATTTTGAGTTCTTCTTCTTCTTCGTCGATCTTGGGTTAGGTTCCTGGTCGACAGCCTGGGCTAGCAGGGTGGATGTCGTTTGAGATTTTGTTTGTGTTTCATCCGTAACCCGATGTTCTCATGTATTGATGTATTGTTGTGTCATTTGTATGCCTTGTATGTATTCCCAACTATGTATGTAATGCATCGATGTAATGATATCCACCTTGCAAAAGCGTGTCAATATGCGGTTCTATCCTTGGTGGGACCTTCGAGTCTCTTTAGGATAGTGTCGCATATTGGGCGTGACACCGTCAAAGCTTCACCGCTCCACCTCACAACGACGCAAGTCATCGATCAGTGCGGTGTCAAGCCCCTAAGTGACTAAGTGGCTGCTTCCTGCCACATGGCAGCCACTTTTGACGGAAAACACCTCCAAATGACACCAGTCTTGAGTTGTGTCAAGCAAGCAGGCGCGAAGCTGGCAAAACTGCCCGGCAAGGCTTGCCGAGCACGCTGTGATGTGACATTAAGAGGCGCATTTAATGCGCTCTATCCATCTGCAGAGTTAGGTATGATAGAACTGTTTGCTATCTAATCAGTGTGTGAAAGACTGATTTGCCATTATGGTGACCCCTTTATCTATAAAAGGAGGCCCATGGCAACCGTAGAGAGGATTCAAACCCTCGCATATTCATACGCGCGTAGCCACTCTCGCCCCGAGGCAACCCTGCCGGGCAAGAGCGCCGTGTTCTCCACCATTATCCACCATCAATCCACCAAAGCAGGAGTAGGGTTTTACGCTTCACGGCGGCCCGAACCTGGGTAAAACTGCTCGTGTGATCTCTGCCGTGTTGTGTTACGCTTCTCCACTCTTTGTGCAACGTGCCCATCCCCCCGCCGAACCAAAAGGGGCTCATGGCCCTAAAGGTGGCCCTGGTTTCCCACGACATCTTTGGCGCGCCAGGTAGGGGGCGTCACTTGCGCGAACCCGAGAGCGTAAGCAGCACGTCATCTTCATTGCCATTTTCGTCATCGACGGCTCCATCAACCATGGCACCCAAGAAGAAGCCCGGTGCCACAGCTCACCTGTCCACCTCGAAGGCCCCACCGCCCGTGACCGCCGATGCCAAGGGAAATGCGGGGACGCATGAGGATGTGGATGCTACTAGGGACGTGGTCAGCGCAGGCAGCATTGTTACCACCTCCCCCGCGGCCGAAGCAGGAGCGGGAGGCACCGGAGAACGACAACACCAACAACATCCTGGCGACCACGCTCCGCCAGGTACGGGTAGAGAGATTATTCCTTCTGCACCTCTCTGCTCGGCCGAGGGGCACAACCATGGTGGCAACACTCACTCTGGGGCGGATCGCAATCCCCCGGCCGCCCACGCTCCGGGCGCGGTCGTAGGACATGCACCACCCTTGAAGCAAGCTGGCCCAACCAATGCTCCGAATGGAGCCATGGGTCCACACGCGCCACCACCTCGTCACCATGTCATCCAAGCGACTGGCTCCCAACGGCGGGAGCCCGACACAGCCACTGCCGGCACCGCCAGGAGCCGAGCAGCACTGCCATCTACATCATCATCACCTATGCCAAGCACCACTTCAGAGGCCATGGTGCGGGTCCAGCTGTTGCTGAGATTTCCGCCAGCGGCTAATCAGATGGATGAGTGGAGAGCCATCATTCATAGCCTGATTGGATTTGCCGAGGCTGGAGGATCACAAATGGCTGGCCCGCCACTGACCTACCCATCTGACGACGTTGACCACTGTCGGTGTACATGCAGAGGCTCTCCTTTTTACCCTCTACTTGTGCACGGCAGTCGAGCCACGCCTGCAAGGCCACACTTAGCAGTGGCAAGGGAGGGAGGCGAATGCAAGAACACCAGAAAGTGCTCCGGCCAAAAGCACGAGACGGGAAAAGCAACGACAAGACCAAGAAACACAAAGAGCAAGAGGGCGAGGTGGACTCCCCCGGCAAGACCCTTGCCGGGGCAACTTGCCCGACGACAGCAGAACGCGCCACCCTTGAGCCCAAGGGTTCCAACACCACCAACAACCACATTGGAACCAAGGTTCGGAGGCACCTCCATGGTGGCATGCATATCTTTGTGAAGATCATAAGCACTCAAGATCAGATGAGGACCAGAAGATGATGATCCTTGGCAAGATCCTTGCCGAGGAAATCCACGAGACCCCTGGCAAGATCCTTGCCGGGGACGACTGTGATGCCGCGACAAGACCCATGCCGGGGCCCCGGCAAGACCCTTGCCGGGGGCACCTGCGAGGCCACAACCAGGCCCACGTCTGCCAAGACTCCACCGCCGTTCCCATACAGGTGCCAGCCCAACCAGCTGGCAGGCACCTGCGTGGCAACATGCGGCTTCCAGGCCAGCTCAGCAAGCACCTGCATGGTGGCATGCAAATCTTCATGAAGACCCTACCACCACGCCATCTCAGCAGCCTGCCAGCCTACATGACGTTGCATGCATCGTTCGCCTAGACACGTGTCGGAGCAAGGCGGGGCGGCGACGAACGGGACGAGCCTCGTTGCCATCCCCAATAAAGCAATGAGACACCTAGGGGGGCGCATTTAATGCGTCTTGTCCCATAATGACAGGCGATAAGCTTGCGCACTGTACGCCTTTCCACCTCCTGTGTGCCACTTTGGCGACCCCTTTTGTCTATAGAAGGAGGCCCGAGGCGTCCAGGAGAAGGATTCGGATCTTTTGGGCTACACACGCACCGTAGCTAGCTCAAGAACTCAAGAACACTCAAATACATACACCAAAGCAGGAATAGGGTATTACGCATCTTTGCGGCCCGAACCTGGGTAAACGATCCTTGTGCTGACAGCCAGACCTGCTCTTTGCACAACCCCACGCCCGCCAATCGTAGAAGGGATCCCAATGATCCCATAGGTGTCGTTCCCACCGACATCTTTAGCGCGCCAGGTAGGGGGTGGCGCAGTTGTGAAAATCCGGTCTGGTTGAAGCAGAGATTTCATCATGGTCGTCACTCCAAGGGAGAAGACGACCAAACGGGCGGCGTCGTTCGCGGATGCGGTGGACACCCGCGCAACGACAGAAAAGCTATGTCATGCAAGACTTTGAGCAATTCCTTTTTATATATATGGTTATCGTCCTCGAAGATCTTGCCCTGTGCATGGAAAACCTGCACGCGATGGGGCCCTGCCACTATTGGCAACGCCCTTGCCCTGTTTCGAGTCCGCTCAACAGTTCGAGCAGCCGCGTCGAGAACGGCAGGGTGACCTTCTGCAATTGGCAACGCTCTCGTTCTTTCTCGAGTCCGCTCGACGGTTCGAGCGGCCGCGTTAAGAGCATCGAGGTGGTTTACCTGGCAGCAAGCACACCCGCAGGCTATTGGGGATCCGTCCTCAAGGCGCCGCGGCCTGGGTTTACGCGTCGGCAAGCCTACCCGATTAACGTAGGGTGAACATACAAAGGGGGATAAAAAGGGAAAATAACATGCATCGGTTCGAACTACTGCAGAGTTATATTACATCAATTGTTGCCGCAGTTCTAACTAAAGATAAAAATTGTCTTGGTCGTGAACCTGCAGCGGCAATAAGAAACGGGGTGTCTAGTCTCGGCGCTGGCCTTCTATCCTCCAAACTCCGTCGATGCGGCTGATGACGAGCTTGATACGCTCCTCGAGCGTCGCGAGGTCCACGTCCTCCGGCAAGCTCTCCAACGCGGCGTCGAAGTCGAGGTCAGGGTTCCATTACGCCACCTTGGTGAGGACCTTGGTCATGGCACCCCGGCAGAGGGTTCGAGCCTCATCGGCCAGAGAGGCCGCCCTATTGGAGCGGAACTGCTCCACGGCCCCGAGAACACCCTCGAAGAGCAGGGTCAGCTTGGCATTGGGACTCACGCTCGGCTCCGGGACGTACCTCACGTTTGGCATCCCCATGGTGGCCACCTGCGTGGTGATCCTGCCGGCGACACCGGCGAGGCGGCTGATCCAGAGGTTCTCGCCCTTCACAAAATCCTCGTGGTTGGCGGCTTCGTTCTTCCGCAGCTGCCTCTCCTTCTCCAGATTCTTGGTCAGGGTCTCCTCCCGGGCCCTGACCTCCGACAGCGTCCCCTCAAGACCCTCCAGCTTCAGCTTCAGGTCTTTGATGGAGTCATTGGCCTTGGAGAGCTGCTCAGCCTTGCCGAGGACCGTGCCCTGCGCCTCCACCAGAGCATCGTTGAGCGTGTCTTTCTCCTTTGCCAACTTTAGGGCCTCATCCTTCAGCCCGTCCCGCTCCACCTCCAGCTCTTTCACCTTGCCGGCATGGACCAGAGCTTGGGCATTGAGTGCCTCCTCGTGCCTCTGCTCTAGCTCCTGGGTCCACTGCATGACGAGCTTCTCCACCTCCTCATCCTCGCCGCGGAGTGTTGCGACAATCTTCTCCTGACTAGCTCCTGGGTGTTTAGCGCGGCCTGGTGCTGGTGCCGAGCAGCCTCATCCTTGGTAGCCTGCTCCTGGGCCTTCTTGATGTCGGCCTGCTTCATGACAAGCTCCAGCTTGCGCTCAGCCAGCACATCCTGGGCGGCCTTCAGGTCCTTGTGGGCCTGGCGGAACCAAGCCTGCACCTCGGTGATGCGTTCCTCGAGGTACTCCTCCGCCTTGTCCACCACTGCCATCCTGGACCTGGCCTTGTCCACGCGGACACGGTGAAGCGCCTGGAGCTTCTGGAAGTTGGCATCATGGCCTGGAGGAGCCGCTCTTCCTAGGAACCACCGCCACCGGCGCTCGGTTCGTCGACAACCTCGAGCTCGGCGGCGGCAAGCACCTCGTCATCAAACACCTCCCCCTCGATGGGCGCCCCGGTGCTCGCCGTCCCTGGGAGGTGGATGAACAGGTTGTCGCTCACCTTCAGGTACCGGACTGAGCCAGAGGCAGCGGAGGAGGAAGGTTGGTCGTCAACCGCCGTCTCCTCGGCAGCAGCCTTGCCGGCCTCCCCGGCAGGCCCCTTGCCGGTCTCCTCAGCAGCGGCCTTGCCGGTCTCCCCGGCTGGCTCCTTGGCGGCATCCTCACGGTGATCTTGTTGGCCTCGGCCTTAGCATCCCTGGCGACCTCCTCGATGACAGTATCGATGTTCTCCTGGTCCGCCGAGGGAGCGCCTAGATGCCAAGAAGGGGGATGAGGCAGAGCCGAATCAAAGTTCAAAAAGAAAAAAGAACGAACAGGGACAGAAGGCAAACAACTCACCCGTGCTGGGCTCGGAAGAAGTGGCCCCCTCCCCACCAAGATTCGATGCCGGGACAGAGCCGCCGGCACCCGGGTTCACCTCCTCCTCCATGTGCATGGGCTCGGTGCTTGGCGCCCTTGCCGGGGACGCCCCTCGGGGTGGCGTGGTTGATGGGGGCGGCATGTTGGGGGTGGCCCTCAGTGGCTCCTCCTGCTGCCGTCCTCCTCCTACAACCACGGAAAAGGTCAGCGCCAAGAGATCATACCCCAACGCACGTCGATAGGGAGCGAGTGATGAACGCACGCTGGGGGCTGTGCCGGGGGCCACTATCCGGGCTGCTCTCCACCACCAGCGGCGTGCCCGAGGTACCCGCCGGGGGCTGGCTGCCTGTCGAGGCCCTGGCCCTCTTCGCCACCCTCTGGGCCAGTGTCTCGACATCCCTACAAAAATAAAAACAAGTCAGGAAACACAGCGTGATCTGAGGAGATAGAGATGACAGAAGACATAAAGCTTACTCATCCTCCGCCTCCTCTTCCGCTGCCTTCCTCTTCCTCCTCGGGCTCAGAGACCCAAGGTCGAAGACGACCTCCGTGTCGACATCCGCGGGAGGAGGGGAAGCAAGTGGGGTCCGAGGACGCTTGGACGAAGAAGATGCAGAAGCTTTCCTCTTCGCCACCGCGGCCTTCACCACTTTCTTTACTGCCGCGGCCCTCGTCAGGCGCACGGACTCCCCTGGGTCTCTTGCCGCTGCTCGGTCCTACCGGGCCGGACTGGCTCGCTAGAGGTGGCCCGCCACAGGACGCGCTTTCTCTCCAAGGCCGGAGGGTCGTCAGCTTCGGCCTCCTCCTCGGTCGATTCGTCGACCACTTCTTCAATGAGAGGGGCCCCGGTGTCGGCGCTGCTGGCCTCCCCAGCGGACTCCACCCACCCGGCAAGCTCCTTCTCTTCCGCAGAAGCCTCGGCCTCGTCCTCCACGTGGCCGGCGCTGCCAGCCTCCCTGGCGAGCTCCGGCCCCGCCGCCCTGGCGGCGATGTAGTCCAGCTCCGCTTGGGTGGTGTCCCAGACGAGCAGCGGCTCGGCATGGACGTAGTTCTTCGACAACTTGTGAAAGAACTCCTGCACCTGATCTGCCCCCGGCTTCGCCCAATTTGGGTCAAGGCCGTGCGCGTTGAAGTCCGGCATCACGGCAATGATGTCGGTTTGGCGAGAGTTGTTGCTCAGCGGGACCACCTCCGCCGGCAACCCAAACAGGGGCCCCTTGACAACCTTGCCGGCCTTTGCGGCCTTGCCGGACCTCTCGGCCCTGCCGTCGCGGTACACGTCAAGCTGAAAAAGCCTCTGGCACAAGTGGTCCATCACCGTGAAGTTGTGGTCCAAGCCAGGGCGAAGCCTCATGATGTCAGCCGCGTTCCTGAAAAGCCAGGCCGACCTCCCCTTGTTATGCAGTGGAGTGATTCGGCGGCGGATTTAATCCGCCGCAATCATCTCGAGGGTGAGCCCGGCCACGGTGAGGCGGTGAATCCTGGTGGTGGCGACCGTGAGCTTCTCATCATCGGCATCAACATTGCTCCAATCATCTCTGCGAACCGGCGGCGCCTGGCGAACCCGGAAAAATTGCTGCGGATCCTCCTCCACAATCCAGCACCATCGGCCCCGCCACTCCTCCCACCTCTCCTTCTGAGCGCCCTACGGATATGTCCCCTTTCCTTGGCTCCTTGGGATCCAGGCGACACAACCGGAAATCGCGCCTCCCTTTTGGACACGAGATAGAATTAGTGGCGGAAAAGCTCCGTGCTAGGATGCACTCCGGCGAAGCCCTCACAGAGATGGGTGAAAAGGGCCATACACGCCATGGCATTCGGAGTGAAATCCAGAAGGTGGAAGCCATAGGTGTGCATGACATCGTTGAAGAAATCGGAGAAAGGGGGCAGAGCCCGCAGGAAAAGTAGTCAACGAAGAAAGGGTACCGATTCGGGCCGGCCTCGGTGAAACCGGTGGGGATGTTGCGCGTGGCGGGATGCCCCTTCGTCTTGCACCCCCATAGAGGCTTGAAGTAGTCCCAGAGGTGGACCGCGTCGACCGTCGAATGGAAGTAGGCGAGCTGCGTCCGCCGCGCCGCCAACTCGCTCTCCGGCGCCTCCTTCCCCCGGCGTCCTTGGCTGTTCCCTTGCCTTTGCTAGTCTTGGGTGCCATGGTGGCTGAGGGAGACGAGGGATGAGGGACAGCAAGGGCGTGGCGGCGGTGGCGAGCGAAAGCGAGGGCTTGAGAAGGAAGAGTGGAAGAACGGCGGTTCCGAGATTGAAGAAGGCACATAGGGTAAATGGGCGTCGCGCCTACAGTTTCTCCTTTTTTATGGGGAAGGCGCGGGCCGCCTCGTTAGCATTTACCATGATGTGACGCATGAGGGTAGCAGCCGCCCAACACATGACCCCCCATGTCACGCACGGCCCTCCACGTCGCGCATTCAAATGCGGGTTGTGGGGAAGCGCAGCGAGCGAAGGAATTACTGCAGTAAAAATCCGCCCGCCTGCGCGCGCACCGTTCTGGGCCTAGCCCAACAACGTGTTGCGCTTATCAGTGGCCCAGGCCCGGCGGCTCCTGTCGGTGTACAAAAGTATGGGCTCTCCTTTTTTACCCCTCTACTTGTGCACGGGCAGTCAGAGCCAAGCCTGCGGCCACACTTAGCAGGGCAAGGGGAGGGAGCAGAAGCACAAGAACACCAGAAAGTGCTCCGGCCAAAAGCATGAGACGGGCAAAGCAACGACAAGACCAAGAAACACAAAGAGCAAGAGGGCGAGGTGGACTCCCCCGGCAAGAGCCTTGCCGGGGCGGCCTCCGCAGCCCCGGCAAGAGCCTTGCCAGGGCAACTTTCCTGATGCCAATAGAGAGCGCCACCCTTGAGCCCAAGGATTCCAACACCACCAACAACCACATTGGAACCAAGGCTCGGGAGGCACCTCCATGGTGGCATGCAGATCTTTGTGAAGATCATAAGCACTCAAGATTAGATAAGGACCAGAAGACGACGATCCTCGGCAAGATCCTTGCTGAGGAAATCCACGAGACCCCCCGCAAGATCCTTGCCGGGGACGACTGCAATGTCGCGGAAAGACCCTTGCCGGGATCTCGTCAAGACCCTTGCCGGGGGCACCTGCGAGGCCACAACAAGGCCCGCGTCTTCCAAGACTCCACAGCCGTTCCCATACAGCTGCCAGCCCAACCAGCTGGGCAGGCACCTATGTGGCAACGTGCGGCTTCTAGGCCAGCTCAGCAAGCACCTGCGTGGTCGCATGCAGATCTTCGTGAAGACCCGACCACCATGCCATCTCTGCAGCCTGCTAGCCTACATGGCGCTGCATGCATCATTGACCTGGACGCGTGTCAGAGCATGGCGGGGCGGCGACGGACGGGACGGGCCTCATCGCCATCCCCACTAAAGCAACGAGACACCTAAGGGGGCGCATTTAATGCGTCTTGTCCCGTAATGACAGGCGATAAGCTTGCGCACTATACGTCTTCCACCTCGTGGGTGCCACTGTGGCGACCCCTTTTGTCTAAAGGAGGCCCGAGGCGTCCAGGAGAGGATTCAGATCTTTTGGGCTACACACGCACCGTAGCTAGCTCAAGAACTCAAGAACACTCAAATACACACACCAAATCAGGACTTGGGTATTACACATCTTTGCGGCCCGAACCTGGGTAAACGATGCTGACAGCCAGACCCATTCTTTGCACATCTCCGCGCCCGCCAACCGTAGAAGGGATCCCAATGATCCCATAGGTGTCATTCCCACCGACACCCGCGCTGCTAGTCGTGCGGAAGGGGCCACCCCCATGGTGCAATCCCCACCGCGGCAACCAACACGAGGGCCACGCGACCACGAGCTTGATGATGTCTCGATGGCCTCATCCGATCCTCGAGCATGTCAAGGTCGACGGCGAGCCCCGGAGGATAGGCCGAGGGATGGCACATGCATCACCATTGAGCGATGTCGCGAGAACCACCACCAATCCGATGGGTGCGATAGCCCCAACATCGATGAGCCCGCGCTCGGCAGATGCAGGTACCTGCCTTTCGAGGCTGGGTGCCCTGCCTTCACCCGTGAGCTGCGGCAAGTCCGTTGGTCGTCCGCTCGCACGTTCAAGCCAGAGATACTAGAGAAGTATGATGGGAGACTGAACCAGATAGAGTTCTTGAGCATCTACACCATCGCTGTTCAAGCTGCCAGGGGAAGAGATGAGAAGGTTTTTGCCAACTACTTCCATTTGGCACTCAAGCCAAATGTGAGGTATTGGCTGATGCACCTGCCGGAGAACTCCATCTCGACCTGGGCTGACCTGTGCGTTATATCGATCCAATTCGTTTGCACCTTCATGTAAAAATCTGAGGAAATTTCAAACTGAGGAAATTCCTAAGTCACGAATAGGCGATTTTTACAAATTCGTCACTGAGGAATTTCAAACTGAGGAAATTCCTAAGTCACGAACAACTAGCAGCGAAATAAGTAATCAGAAGTAAGCATAACAAAGCAGTAGCACAGTCATCATGATGAAATGAAAACAAGCAATGAGTACAGGAAGCATAAACACATGATAAGCAGGCTGAAGACAAACTGACTGAAGAAATTGAATTGAGGAAATTGAGAAAGTCTTTTATCAAAGTCTTCAAACAGTAATGATCAGGTACAACAACACAAAATGAGGAAATGAAGGGGTTGAGGAAATAGAACCAGTTAGCTCGGTGAAGACAGTGATTTGGTAGACCATTTCCAACTACTGTGACAGTCGTACGTCTAGTTGGAGCGGCTAGGTATTTAAACCTGAGGATACACAGTCCCGGACACACGGTCCTCACCGTATTCTCCTTGATCTAAGGTCACACAGACGTCGCCCAATCACTCGTGGTAAGTCTTCAGGTGACCTCCAAACCTTCACAAACTCGATCACTCGGTGATCCACAATTTCCTCTTGGATGCTCTAGACCATGACGCCTAACCGTCTGGAAGATGCAGAGTCTTCAAAGGTAACAAGCGTCAGTTCCACATAGGAACAATCTCTTCAGTGATGCTCAATCACTTTGGGTTTGTAGGGGTTTGGGTCTGGGTATTCCCCACTTGATGATTTTTGCTCAAAGTCCTCCGAGGATGGGATGCTCTCAATGATAAGTGTTAGTTTCTCTCGGGGCAGCCAACCAGCTAGTGGTTGTAGGGGCCGGCTATTTATATCCTAGGGAGCAGCCTGACATGATAAGACATAAATGCCCTTCAATGATATGACCGTTAGGTGGATAAGATATATTGGGACAGTTGGCACATAGCACAGGAACGGTTGGAAATTTGGTTATCAAATTCCTCAGGGCTATCATGTTCCTCACTTATAGGCAATCTGCACTGGCGAATTCCTAACTCGTCATTCCGAACAAATTCCTAAGAGACCAGAAGATCTTCGTCTCTATCACTGAAGAAATTGACTGAACTATATGAGATTTCCAATGGCTTCATTCGAAAGGATTGGTAGGTGTAGGATTTTGAGATGAGCATCACTTGGAAAATTTTCCTTAGTTTTACCTCGACCCCCTTTAACAGTACGGTGTTTCCTATGACTCAAGAAAGAGAAAACAAAACTATGGAAACAAAAGTCTTCAAGCTTCATGTTCCTCGCATGGATATCAAGTCTTCACGGTCACACCAATTTCTTCACTTTCAAAGTCTTCAGAAAGCCAAAGTCTTCAGTTGAAGACATTCATTTTTAGGATCGACTTTCTCTGTAAATATCAAACTCCTCATAGACTTATAGACCCGTGTACACTCACAAACACATTAGTCCCTTAACCTATAAGTCTTCAATACACCAAAATCACTAAGGGGCACTAGATGCACTTACGATCTCCCCCTTTTTGGTGATTGATGACAATATAGGTTAAGTTTTCAACGGGGATAAACATATGAAGTGTAACTACCGATATTGAGGAATTTGATTGCAAGATATAGAAGAACTCCCCCTGAAGATGTGCATATGTGAGGAGTTTGCTTTTGAGAAGCAATGCACATTGAAGAGTAGAATCATGGAGATCTCCCATGTATCTTGTAATTCATACACACATTTAACATATGATATGAAGAATTTGAAATGCATGATGAAATATGGTGACTGATGTAATTCAGCATGCGTGCAGTAACATATATGAGGAAATAGCATGCAGAAGAACATAGCAAAATTATCAGACCATCATCGGGTTTAAGTTTACAACTCAATCCAACAAATCTTCAGAAGAATGAGAGTTGTAACTTAGCAGAAAAAACACCCATATATATGGACCCGCTTGAAGACTAACTCAAATTTCTCCCCCTTTGTCATCGAATGACCAAAAGGGACGAAAAATGAGGACTAACGCCCCTGAGGAATATCATCACGAAGTCGATGGAGGAGCGCCATCGTTGTTGGGGTCGTTTGTTGATGTAGGGCCTGCTGTAGTGTCGTCCAAGTCTTCATTTTTATCAGTCTCGCGTGATGAAGAATAGGAGCTGGCCATCAAGTGAGGAACTTTGACCTTCTTGAATTTCTTCGAAGGCGGCTGAGACCAGTCAAAGTCCTGCTTGAAGCCCATCTGCTTAAGATCTTCTTCACCGTAGAGGTGACACTGGTACGCGTCGGTGCTATACAAACGGTTTTAACCCCTTTCCGTGACGGTGTTTGGAACCTTCACCTAGTGAGTGTGGGCGATAGGGGGGGGGGGGGTCCTTCCCACAGGACCTAGAAACCGTCGAGGATTTGCCCTCCCGGCACACACGCTCGGCAAAATGAGGTCGTGTGCGACCGGCGAGCACTCAAATACAGAAATACGTCTGATGGTGCTAAAAATACAATTATCTGGTAAATCATTTCCCGTCGTAAGTACATCCCACACAGCCAGTCACCGCTAAACGTTTCCGTTCGTATATACATCCCACACAGTCACTCCAAGGAAAACGTTTGCGCAAGGTGGCGTAACTTAAACTGTTTTCAAGAGAATGCCGTGTGTGATTGTTCATTGATCCAACATGGTTTATTCCTAGAAACTGTGTCCATTGCCTGAGGTCACCGCCCACGGTGTTTTCTCAATAACCGTTTGCAATAGGAAAACCTATAATTGGCCAATTAGCAGGCTAATTGCCCTATTATTAATAAATTTTTTACTAATCTAATTGACATTCATATTAAGCACATAATATATTCCATTTCCATATTAAGGAAGCATGATTTCATAATTGAAATACATCGGAGTACAACATGATATAGCTTCAGCACTCAGCTAGCCCATTACACAACTTCACCAGCAGCAAGTTTCACATGCAACATATAGAACCTTTCGAAATTAGCATCATAGACGGTACATAGAGAGATGCATCTCATCTGAAAAAATGCTGAAGCGGAAGGCGAATATTGAGCCTTCATTCATGTTGAAGGTCTTTGCAACTTTAGGCCAGTGCCTGTGGATGATTGACCATCCATCCTTCAACCTCTTCAGGAACACTTCAATATTGAACCGTGGGTGTTGTATGAAAACTTTCCTCGCCTCCTAACCACAGAGGTGGTTTGAGAGGTAATCATCAGTGAACCCTGAAAACAAGGATGTGCATAAATACCTTCTCTATATTGGAAATGGGGCAAAGGAATAAAAAAAGGCAAGGTATAATAGTTAGTACCATCTTGTAAACCTCGGTGCTTCCCATTGTTTCCCTGCAACACATATAAGGTAGTTAGTCATCAGGTTAAGTAAGGGTTCACATGCTATCAGTAAAATATGTTGATGAAAAATAAGCACATTGCAGATTCATCAGATTAATTCTAGCCACATGGAAAACACATTTATCCAAACCAAGCATGATTAAGAACTAGGAAATATAGCACTTGTATATGTTTCTCATGTATTAAGTGCAGCCAAATTCGATTTATTCCTCACATGGTATACAATAATAGAATGCAACCACAGTAATTGAACATCGCATTGCAGAATTGAACCAAACAGTTAACTAAACACCACAACAAATGAACCAAACATTAAGTGAGCACCACATTCCATAATATAACATACTCCTAATAGAAGATGAGATAGTTAACCAGACCAAGCATGCTTAACAACTTGGAAATATAGCAATTGTATTTGTTTCTCATGTATTTAATACAACCAGAATCGATTTATTCCTCACATGGTATACAATTACAGAATGCAGCCACAACAATTGAACATTGCATTGCATAACTGAACCAAGCAGTTAACTAAACACCACAACAAATGAACCAAACGTTAACTGAGCACCACATTGCATAATATAACATACTCGTAATAGAAGATCCGATAGTAAACCAAACCAAGCATTCTTAACAACTTGGAAATATTGCACCCTGAAGAATTGAACATCACATTTGTAGAATTGAACCAAGCAGTTAACTGAACACTATAGCAGAAGATTGCATGGTAAAAGTAGATAGCACAATTCACTAGAATTTTTTTAAGGAAAGGCAATAGCTAGCAAATGATGGCCTCGAGAAAACACCACGAACTGTCGTTTAAAGCAGCCAACCGCGTCACGGCGTCGGCGCTTGAGGCGTCAACGGTGGCCTCGACGGTGAGGTGCTCCTCCAAGATCTGGGGGTCGGCACGAATGGCAGCCATCGTGACCTCATCCGCGCGTGCGGGCGCGATTTGCTTCTCCGCTGCCAAATGCTCCTTGAGATCCTGACTATACTGCGTGCACCATGGCTTAGGGCGGCGCTTATTTGGTGGAGGCGTCGGTGATTTGTGTGGAAGGTGTCGTGCTCGCGCCGGTGGTCGGGGAATGTTGGATGTGGAAGGAGAAGGAGGATGGGGGTCGGGTGTGGATTACCTGCCTGGATAGGCGAAGCCGAGCAGCGTGAAGGAGGGTCGCCGACGAGGAGGCGGCGCTGCAAGCAAGGAGTGAAGGTTTCAACTTGGAAAGGAAGGAGGAAACATGGGAAATGTGGCTTTTAGTAAGGGGGAGGGGGCGGGGAGGTAGATACTTCCGCGGAAGCCGAAAATTTGGAATCGCTTCAGCGAAAAAACTGCCCCGCAAAGTGTCATCAGACATGGTCCCTAATTCAGAGCGGGCTGTGGACTGTAGCCGTCACACCTTCTCGTGTAAGCCATATGCGTACTATACTCCGACGGTGTTCCAAGATATTTTGTGCTGCATCTCACACGGTTGGTTATAATAAATTGTGTGGGATTCACTTGATTTTTCGTCTTGATTTGAATTACATAATGGGGTCATAGCGGCCATGGACGGTGTTTGAATTGCTACATATTTTATCTGTAGTGAACATGCAACTATATGTGTGTCATAAAAGTATTGGAATTATTCAGGGTTCATTTGGACATTTTATGCATTAACTGAGTTTTCATTGCATTTATGTGCATAATTCAAATTTGAACTACACGCACATGCTCCAGTGCATATAAATTGGTTGAAAAAACCAAATATTTGTCCTTGGGTGCATGCTTAGGTCCCATGCAAGAAATGGGAATGAATGTCAAACACCCTACCACCGTCACTCGGCCGCAAACATTCAGATACCTTGTTTTTAAATTCTAGTAAATCCAATACTCGTCATGGAACGACATCAACATGCCGTGGTAATTTTTTTGTCCCATTTGGGGCAGTTCTGGGTATATGCTTCTCACAAACCAGAGCTTCTCACAACAAGCATTATGGTTTCGGTAGGGAACGCCCCACCTTTTCGGACGAAACGATATCCATTGCCTCTTATTGCTTTCAATTTTTTTCTCATGTCAACATAGAACAACATGAGTGTTGTGTTATTTTTTGTGATTTTTGGGGTTCGTTTGGACATTTTTATGCATTAACTGAGTTATCAATGCATTTATGTGCATAATTCAAATTTGAACTACATGCACATGCTCTAATGCATATAAATTGGTTGAAAATTCAAATCGGTGTCCTTGGTTGCATGCTTAGGTCCCATTAAAGAAAAGGGAATGAATGTCAAACACCCTGCCACGGTCGCTCGGCTGCAAACATTGAGATACCTGGTTTTTACATTCTAGTAAATCCAAAGCTCGTCTAAAATTCATGAAACTTGGCATGCCATCATGGAGCGGCATCAACATGCCGTGGTAATTTTTTGTCCCATTTGGGGCAAGTTTCGGGATATGCTTCTCACAAACCAGAGCTTCTCACAACAAGCCGGATGGTTTCGGTAGGGAACGTCCCACCTTTGGGGACGAAACGATATCCATTGCCTCTTATTGCTTTCAAATTTTTTCTCGTGTCAACATGGAACAACAGGAGTGTTGTGTCGATTTTTGGGTTTTTTCGGGGTTCGTTTGGACATTTTTATGCATTAATTGAGTTTTCAATGCATTTATGTGCATAATTCAAATATGAACTGCATGCACATGCTCTAATGCATATAAATTGGTTGAAAAATCAAATATGTGTCCTTGGGTGCAAGCTTAGGTCCCATGCAAGAAATGGGAATGAATGTCAAACACCAGGGCACGGTCAGTCGGCCTCAAACATTGAGATACCTAGTTTTTAAATTCTAGTAAATTCAAAACTCGTCCAAAATTCATGGAACTTGGCATGCTATCATGGGGCGACATCAACATGCCGTTGTAAATTTTTTGTCCAATTTGGGGCAGGTTTGGGGATATGCTTCTCACAAACCAGAGCTTCTCACAACAAGCGTGATGGTTTCGGTAGGGAACGTCCTACCTTTGGGGACGAAATGATATTCATTGCCTCTTATTGCTTTCAAATTTTTTCTCGTGTCAACATAGAACAACAGGAGTGTTGTGTCAATTTCTTTGGGATTTTTCGGGGTTCGTTTGGATATTTTTAGGCATTAATTGAGCTTTCAATGCATTTATGTGCATAATTCAAATTTGAACTACATGCACATGCTCTAATGTATATAAATTGGTTGAAAATTCAAATATGTGTCCTTGGGTGCATGCTTAGGTCCCATGCAAGAAAATTGGAATGAATTTCAAACACCAGGGCAACATTGATTGCCGGCAAAATGTTGAGATACTTTATTTTTAAATTCTAGTAGATGCAAAACTCGTCTGAATTTCATGAAACTTGGCATGCTTTCATGGAATGGCATCAACATGCCGTGGTAAATTTTTTGTCCCATTTGTGACAGGTTTGGGTATATGCTTCTCACAAACCAGAGCTTCTCACAACAACCTGAAGGAAATATGCCCTAGAGGCAATAATAAAGTTATTATTTATTTACTTATATCATGATAAATGTTTATTATTCATGCTAGAATTGTATTAACCGGAAACATAATACATGTGTGAATACATAGACAAACAGATTGCCACTAGTATGCCTCTACTTGACTAGCTCGTTGATCAAAGATGGTTATGTTTCCTAGCCATAGACATGAGTTGTCATTTGATTAACGGGATCACATCATTAGGAGAATGATGTGATTGACTTGACCCATTCTGTTAGCTTAGCACTTGATCGTTTAATATGTTGCTATTGCTTTCTTCATGACTTATACATGTTCCTATGACTATGAGATTATGCAACTCACGTTTACCGGAGGAACACTTTGTGTGCTACCAAACGTCACAACGTAACTGGGTGATTATAAAGGTGCTCTACAGGTGTCTCCGAAGGTACTTGTTGGGTTGGCGTATTTCGAGATTAGGATTTGTCACTCCGTTTGTCGGAGAGGTATCTCTGGGCCCTCTCGGTTATTCACTTCACTATAAGCGTTGCAAGCATTGCAACTAATGAGTTAGTTGCGGGATGATGTATTACGGAGCGAGTAAAGAGACTTGCGATAGCGAGATTGAACTAGGTATTGAGATACCTACGATCGAATCTCGGGCAAGTAACATACCGATGACAAAGGGAACAACATATGTTGTTATGCGGTTTGACCGATAAAGATCTTCGTAGAATATGTGGGAGCCAATATGAGCATCCAGGTTCCGCTATTGGTTATTGACCGGAGACGTGTCTCGGTCATGTCTACATAGTTCTCGAACCCGTAGGGTCCGCACGCTTAATGTTACAATGATAGTTATATTATGAGTTTATATGTTTTGATGTACCGAAGGTTGTTCGGAGTCCAGGATTTGATCACGGACATGACGAGGAGTCTCGAAATGGTCGAGACATGAAGATTGATATATTGGAAGCCTATATTTGGATATTGGAAGTGTTTCGGGTGAAATTGGGATTTTACCGGAGTACCGGGAGGTTACCGGAACCCCCTGGGAACTTAATGG
Source organism: Aegilops bicornis (assembly GCA_021605145.1). Taxonomy (NCBI): domain Eukaryota; kingdom Viridiplantae; phylum Streptophyta; class Magnoliopsida; order Poales; family Poaceae; genus Aegilops; species Aegilops bicornis. The sequence continues at coordinate 326,886,606 of CM038674.1, read as the reverse complement.
GCCTTAGTGGGCCTTGGTGAAAGAGAGGAGAGGAGGCCAGGGCAGGGCCGCGCGCCCCTCCCAGTCCGAATAGGACAAGGAGAGGCGGTGCCCCTTTCCTTCCTCCCTCCACCTCTTCCCCTCTCTCTCCTAGTCCAACATGGAAGGGGAGTCCTACTCCCGATAGGAGTAGGACTCCTCGGCGCCGCCTCTCCTTGGCCGGCCGTACCCCCCTTGCTCCTTTATATCCGGGGGCAGGGGGGCACCTCTAGACACACAAGTTGATCAGTTGATCTCTCCCAACCGTGTGCGGTGGCCCCCTCCACCATAGTCCACCTCGATAATACTGTAGCGGTGCTTAGGCGAAGCCCTACGTCGGTAGAACATCAACATCGTCACCACGCCATCGTGCTGACGAAACTCCCTCAACACTCGGCTGGATCGGAGTTCGAGGGACGTCATTGGGCTGAACGTGTGCTGAACTTGGAGGTGCCGTACGTTCGGTACTTGATCGGTCGGATCGTGAAGACGTACGACTACATCAACCACGTTGTGATAACGCTTCCGCTTTCGGTCTACGAGGGTACGTAGACAACACTCTCCCCTCTCGTTGCTATGCATCACCATGATCTTGCGTGTGCGTAGGAATTTTTTTGAAATTACTACGTTCCCCAACACAACCATGATGGTTTCGTTAGGGAACGCCCCACCTTTGGGGATGAAACGATATCCATTGCCTCTTATTGCTTTTAAATTTTTTCTCGTGTCAACATAGAACAACAGGAGTGTTGTGTAATTTTTTGTAATTTTCAGGGTTTGTTTGTACATTTTTATGCATTAAGTGAGTTTTCAATGCATTTATGTGCATAATTCAAATTTGAACTACATGCACATGCTCCAGTGCATATAAATTGGTTGAAAAATCAAATCTTTGTCCTTGGGTGCATGCTTAGGTCCCATGCAAGAAATGGGAATGAATGTCAAACACCCTGCCACCGTCACTTGGCCCCAAACATTGAGATACCTGGTTTTTAAATTCTAGTAAATCCAAAACTCGTCTGAAATTCATGAAACTTGGCATGCTATCATGGAGCTCCATCAACATGCCGTGGTAAATTTTTTGTCCCATTTGGGGCAGGTTTGGGTATATGCTTCTCACAAACCAGAGCTTCTCACAACAAGCATGATGGTTTCGGTAGGGAACGCCCCACCTTTGGGGACGAAACGGTATCCATTGCCTCTTATTGCTTTCAAAAATTTTCTCGTGTGAACATAGAACAACATGAGTGCTGTGTTATTTTTTGTGATTTTTCGGGGTTCGTTTGGACATTTTATGCATTAATTGAGTTCTCAATGCATTTATGTGCATAATTCAAATTTGAACTACATGCACATGCTCCAGTGCATATAAATTGGTTGAAAAATCTTATCTTTGTCCTTGGGTGCATGCTTAGGTCCAATACAAGAAATGAGAATGAATTTCAAACACCAGGGCACCGTTGATTGCCGGCAAAACGTTGAGATACTTTGTTTTTAAATTCTAGTAAATCCAAAACTCGTCTGAAATTCATGAAACTTGGCATGCTATAGTGGAATGGCACCCGACATACTTTGTTTTTGCGTCCATTTTGAGAGAAGGCGCACTCGAATAACAACCAACAAAGGCATTTTGAAATAATAGCTGCCACTTTAATATCTCAAACATTTGTGTAATTCAAACTGTGTGCGTTATGTTAACCATTCACGTGACGCCACGTGTGTTGGTGGGAACGACACCTATGGGATAACTAGGATCCCTTCTACGGTTGGCGGGCACGGGGTTGTGCAAAGAGCAGGTCTAGGAGCCAGCACAAATATCGTTTACCTAGGTTCGGGCCGCAAAGATGTGTAATACCCTAGTCCTGCTTTGGTGTATGTATTTGAGTGTTCTTGAGTTCTTGAGCTAGCTATGGTGCGTGTTTAGCCCAAAAGGTCCGAATCCTTCTCCTGTACACCTCGGGCCTCCTTTTATAGACAAAAGGGGTCGCCACAGTGGCAGACAGAAGGTGGAAAGGTGTACAGTGCGCAAGCTTATCGCTTGTCATTACGGGACAAGACGCATTAAAGGCGCCCCCTTAGGTGTCCCGTTGCCTTATTGGGGATGGCAACAAGGCCCGTCCCGTCTGTCGCCGCCCCGCCTTGCTCTGACACGCGTCTAGGCCAACGATGCATGCAGCGCCATGTAGGCTGGCAGGCTGCTAAGATGGCGTGGTGGTAGGGTCTTCACGTAGATTTGCATGCAACCACGCAGGTGCTTGCTGAGCTAGCCTGGAAGCCGCACGTTGCCACGCAGGTGCCTGCCCAGCTGGTTGGGCGGGCAGCTGTATGGGAACAACGATGGAGTCCTGGCAGACGCGGGCCTGGTTGTGGCCTCGCAGGTGCCCCCGACAAGGGTCTTGGTGGGGCCCCGACAAGGGTCTTGGCACGGCATCGCAGTCGTCCCCGACAAGGATCTTGCCGGGGCTCTCATGGATTTCCTCGGCAAGGATCTTGCCGAGGATCGTCGTTTTCTTGTCCTTATCTGATCTTGAGTGCTGATGATCTTGACAAAGATCTGCATGCCATCATGGAGGTGCCTCCCGAGCCTTGGTTCCAATGTGGTTGTTGGTGGTGTTGGAACCCTTGGGCTCAAGGGTGGCGCGCTCTGCTGGCATCGGGCAAGTTGCTCCGGCAAGGCTCTTGCCGGGGCTGCGGAGGCCGCCCCGGCAAGGGTCTTGCCTGGGGAGTCCACCTCGCCCTCTTGCTCTTTGTGTTTCTGGTCTTGGCGTTGTTTTTCCCATCTTGTGCTTCTGTTCCCTCTCTTTGCCCTGCTAAGTGTGGCCGCATGCGCGGCTCTGACTGCCCGTGCACAAGTAGAGGGGTACAAAGGAGAGCCCCTACTTTTGTACACCGACAGGAGCCCCGGGCCACACATAAGCATAGCATAAGCGGTCTTGGCAAAGGCGGCGGATTTTTACATGATAATTCCTTCGCTCGCTGCGCTTCCCCACGACCAGCGTTGAATGTGCGACGTGGAGGGCCGTGCGTGACGTGGGGGTCGTGCGTGGGGCGGCTGCTACCCTCATGCGTCATATTGCGGTAAATGCTAACGAAGCGGCCCACGCCTTCCCCATAAAAAAGGAGAAACCGCAGGCGCGACGCCCATTTACCCTCTATGATTTCTTCAATCTCGGAACCGTCGTCCTTCCACTCTTCCTTCTCAAGAACTCGCTTTCGCTCGCCGCCGCCGCCGCGCCTTTGCTATCCCTCATCCTTTGTCTTCCTCAGCCTCCATGGCACCCAAAACCGGCAAGGGAAACGGAGTGGCCAAGGACGCCGGGGAGATGGAGGCGCCGGAGAGTGAGTCGGCGGAGCAGCGGACGCAACTCGCCTACTTTCCTTCGACGGTCAACGCAATCCACCTCCGGGACTACTTCAAGCCCCTATGGGGATGCAAGACGAAGGGGCAGGTTTCCACGCGCATCATCCTCGCCGGTTTCGCCGAGGCCGCCCCGAATCGGTACCCTTTCCTTGTTGACTACTTTTCCTGCGGGCTCTGCCCCCTTTCTCCGATTTCTTCAACGATGTCATGCACACCTATGTCTTCCACCTTCTGGATTTCACTCTGAGTGCCATGGCGTGTATGTCCCTTTTCACCCATCTCTGTGAGGGCTTCGCCGGGGTGCATCCTAGCACGGCGCTTTTCCGCCACTACTTCTATCCTCGTGTCCAAAAGGGAGGTGCGATTTCTGATTGTGTCGCCTGGATCCCAAGGAGCCAGGGGAAGGGGACATATCCGGAGGGTGCCCATAAGGAGAGGTGGGAGGAGTGGCGGGGCCGGTGTTGCTGGATTGAAGAGGAGGACCTGCAGGAATTTTTCCAGGTCCGCCAGGCGCCGCCGGTTCGCAGAGATGATTGGAGCAATGTCGACGCCGACGATGAGAAGCTCACGGTCGCCACCACCAGGATTCATCGCCTCATCGAGGCCGGGCTCACCCTTGAGCTGATTGGGGTAGATTTCATCCGCCGTCGAATCGCTCCACTGCACAACAAGGGGAGGCCGATCTGCCTCTTCACGAATGCGGCCGACATCATGAGGCTTCGCCCTGGCTTGGACCACAACCTCATGATAATCAGGCACGCCCACTTGTGCCAGAGTCTTTTTCAGCTCGACGTGGACCACGACGGCAAGCCCGAGAGGTCCGACAAGGCTGCGAAGGTCTGCAAGGTCGTCAAGGGGCCCTTGTTTGGGCTGCCGGCAGGAGTGGTCCCGCTAAGCAACAACTCTCGCCGTAACGACATCATCGCCATGATGCCGGACTTCAACGCGCACGGGCTTGACCCAAACTGGGCCGAGCCGGGGGCGGATCAGGTGCAGGAGTTCTTCGACAAGCTGTCGGAGAAGTACGTCCATGCCGAGCCATTGCTCATCCAGGACACCAGCCAAGTGGAGCTGGACTACATCGCCGCCAGGGCGGCGGAGGCGGAGCTCGCCAAGGAGGCTGGCAGCGCCGGCCATGTGGAGGACGAGGCCGAGGCTGCCACGGAGGAGAAGGAGCTTCCCGGGTGGGCGAAGTCCGCTGGGGAGGCCAGCAGCGCCGATACCGGGGCCCCTCTCTTTGAAGACGTGGTCGACGAGTCGACCGAGGAGGAGGCCGAGGCTGATGATCCTCCGGCCTTGGAGAGAAGGCGCGTCCTGTGGCGGGCCACCTCTGGCGAGCCGGTCCGGCCCGGCAGGACCGAGCAGCGGCAGGAGACCCAGGGGGAGACCGTGCGCCTGACGAGGGCCGCGGCAGCAAAGAAGGTGGTGAAGGCCGCGGCGGCAAAGAGAAAAGCGACCGCCTCTTCTTCGTCCAAGTGCCCTCGGACCCCACCCGCTTCCCCTCCTCCTGCGGATGTCGACACGGAGGTCGTCTTCGACCTTGGGTCTCTCAGCCCGAGGAGGAAGAGGAAGGCAGCGGAAGAGGAGGCGGAGGATGAGTGAGTATCCTGTCTTTTGTCATCTCCGTCCCCTCAGACCACGCCGCTTTCTTGACTTGTTTTCATCTTTGCAGAGACGTGGAGCCGCTGGCCCAGAGGGTGGCGAAGCGAGCCAGGGCCTTGTCGGGCGGCCAGCCCCCGGCGGGCACCTCGAGTATGCTGCTGGTGGTGGAGAGCAGCCCGGATAGCAGACCCCGGCACAACCCCCAGCGTGCTTTCATCACTCACTCCCTATCGATGTGCGTTGGGGTATGATCTCTTGGCACTGACCTTGCCGTGGTTGCAGGAGGAGGACGACAGCAGGAGGAGGCACTGAGGGCCACCACCAACACGCCGTCCCCATCGACCACGCCACCCCGAGGGGCGTCCCCGGCAAAGGCGCCAAGCGCCGAGCCCATGCACACGGAGGAGGAGGAGGAGGAGGAGGAGGCGAACCCGGGCGCCGGCGGCTCCGTCCCAGCACCGAATCTGGGTGGGGAGGGGGACACTTCTTTCGAGCCCGGCACGGGTGAGTTATTTGCCTTCTGTCCCTATTCGTGTTTCTTCTTTTTGAACCTTGGTCTTGGCTTTTCCTCATCCTCCTTCTTGGGATCTAGGCGCTCCCTCGGTGGACCAGGAGGACATCGATACTGTCATCGGGGAGGTCGCATGGGATGCTGAGGCCGAGGCCAACAAGATCGCCACCGAGGAGGCCGCCAAGGATGCTGCTGAGGATGCCGCCAAGGAGCCGGCCGGGGAGACCGGCAAGGCTGCTGCCGGGGAGACCGGCAAGGGGCCTGTCGGGGAGGTCGGCAAGGCCGCTGCCGAGGAGGGGGCGGTTGACGACAAACCTTCCTCCTCCACTACCCCCGGCTCAGGCAGGTACCTGAAGGTGAGCGACGACCTGTTCGTCCACCTCCCAGGGACGGCGAGCACCGGTGCGCCCACCGAGGGGGAGGTGTTTGATGACGAGGTGCTCGCCGTTGCCGGGTTCGAGGTTGTCGACGAACCGAGCGCCGGTGGCGGTGGTTCCCAGGAAGAGCGGCTCCTCCAGGCCATGAGCGCCAACTTCCAGAAGCTCCAGGTGCTTCACCGTGCCCGCCTGGACAAGGCCAAGTCCAGGATGGCGGTAGTGGACAAGGTGGAGGTGGACCTTGAGGAGCGCGTCGCCGAGGCGCATGCTTGGTTCTGCCAGGCCCACATGGACTTGAAGGCCGCCCAGGACATGCTGACTGAGCGCAAGCTGGAGCTTGTCATGAAGCAGGCCTGTAAGTGCATGTAGTGCCACCCCTAGTTGGTTTTGGAGTATTGACGACAAACCTGGTTGAGGGACTAATGTGTTTGTGAGAATTGGAGGATAACACTGGTAGTAATCCCTCATTTATTCGGTATACCTATCGGAGATGACCCCTAAAAATGTGTGAAACCATTGAAGTCAATGGTGGTATGTGAAGATATTCACATTGAAGACTATGACATGAGAAGACATCGCATAAAGACTTTGGAGCGCGAAGACATAGTTGTTTCATAGTTTCATTTTCTTCTTTGTTGAGTCATAGGAACCACCGTACTGTTAAATGGGGTCCAAGTGAACAAAGTCAGAGTGACTAAAGTGATGCTCAACCAAATCCTATGTATTCGAGCGAAGATAATGAGAGCAAATTTTATCCAGAGCTGGATGAGTCAGCTTTACTTGTAGCCCAAGTCAAGCTGCCGTGTGTGTTTGAAATCTGACCATTGGAACACGTGTCAGTTCCTTAGTGACCCAGGGTCATTTCAGACAAATCAGGTCAGGTTGCCTAGTGGCTATAAATAGCCCATCCCTACACCATAAATTGGTGGCCGCTCAGAGTTAGTGCACGGCTTTTGTCGTTTGAGAGCAACCCACCTCCGAAGCTTTTGAGAGAGAGAAATCCTTGCGAGGACAAAGCCCTAACACCCGGAGCCAAAGGGTGTTAGGCATCACTGAAGTCTTTACGTCATGGCGACACGAAGAATTGTTACACTTGAGGACTATGAATCCTCCAGCCGGTTAGGCGTCGCGTTCTGAGCATCCAAGAGTCATTGTGGATCGCCGGTGAACGAAGTCTGTGAAGGTTTGGAAGTCTACCTTGAAGACTTACCCGAGCGATTGTGTGAGGACTGGGTGTCCTTAGCTCAAAGGGAATAAGGTGAAGACACGGTCTTCTGAGTTAAATCTTAGCCTCCCTAACCAGGCGTACAGTTGTCACAGCAACTGGAACTGGTCCAACAAATCCTTGTCCTCATCAAGTGACTGGTTATATCTTTTCCATCTCTTTATTTACAGTTTGTCTTCGTGAAGTCATTGCCTGCCTGCGTTACCTATTTGACTACACTGTGAGACTTCTATTGTTGTTTGGCTTCACACTATCTTCCATCCTGATCATTACTACCTAGCTGCTATTAGTCTTCGTGGTTTCACTTCATTGAATACTTGACTATGGCTTGCCTAGTGTAGTCTACCTTCCGCTGCATGTCAATAGGTTCATTTCTATTGTTTGTCTTTGAAACTCCCATGTTTTGAAGACGTTCATAAAAATTGCCTATTCACCCCCCTCTAGTCGATAACTAGCACTTTCAATTGGTATCAGAGCAAGGTACTCCCTTGTTACGTGTGATTGATTTAACCACCTTTAGTTTTAGCTATGTCATTGCAGGGATAATCAAAGTCTCTGCTGCGTGCCCGTGTTCGATGGAACTGAATATCCCTCTTTGGAAGAATAAGATGCGCATGCATCTTGAAGCCATTGATGTCGACCTCTGGTATGTCGTCAAGAATGGTGTTCCCAAAACTGGTGAAGGTGTCACCCCTGCTGATGTCAAGAAGTTCATTCAACTGAATTCTACTGCCAAGAACTTCATCTGTGGTCATCTGACCAAAGGACAGTATGGCTACGTGAGTGCTCTTGAAAACGTTGAAGCTAGTCTGGGACTAGCTCTCCAAGGTCAACGAAGGCGTCTCAACCCAGAGAGATCAAAGGATCAGTGTTCTTCGCAACCTCTTCAACCGCTTCAAGAGAAACGACAATGAGAATGTCCAGCTCATGTTTGATCGCCTCACTGACATCACAAATGAGCTTCGTGCTCTCGGCACCACTGAGATCACCAAGCATGAAATCGTCAAGACACTCCTGAGATCACTTGACAGCTCATTCGACACCCTTTCCCTGACGATACAAGAACGCCCTGACTTCAAGACACTCGATCTGTCTGACATACTTGAGAGGCTCAACACACATGAGTTCCAGCTATCTGAGAAAAGAGATATCTATGGTCCAAACTATGGCCGAACTCGTGCTTTGAAGGCAAAAGTTGTTTCCTCATCTGAAGAAGAATTTGACTGCCGTTCTGGTGATCCTGAAGACATTGGAAAGGAGCTTGCTATGCTTGTAAGAAGTTCCATAAGTTCACTAAGAAGAAGGGCTTTAGAAAGTCTTCACAATCCAGCTCTAGAAATGATGAAGCTTCCACTCATGATTACAAGAAGAGAACATGTCACAAGTGCAAGAAACCTGGACACTACATATCTGAGTGTCCTTAGTGGGACAATGAGAACAACAACAAGAAGAAGACCAAATAATATGACTCTGATGACAAGAAGAAGAAGAAATCCTCAAAGTCTTCTTCCAAGTCTTCGTCCAAGTCTTCATCACACAAGAAGAGCTCATCTGGCAAGGCTCGTGCTTTTGTTGGCAAGGAGATGGATTCAGAGGAGGAGTCCGCCACGAGTAGGCGGAGGTGGAGTCTGAGGAGGAGTCCGACTCTGGCGTTGCAAGTCTGGCTCTAGCTACAGCCTACGTTGCCAAGTCCATCTTCAACACTGAAGACAATGGACCCGTCACCAATGCTGATGCTAATGACAAGGACGATTGTCCTCCCACCTACTGCTTCATGGCACGTGGTGCCAAGGTAAAATCACGCGATGCTTACTTTCAAATATCAAGTGAAGATGATTCTAACTGTGAATCCAAACCCAGCTACAAAACACTTGCAAAAATTGCAACTGAACAACAGAAAGCTATGGAACATACTCAAAAACTGTTAGACAAAAGCGATGACCCGTTGGACGCGGAAATGACCCGATCTCAGTCCTTAATTGAAGACATAAAAAATCTTCATGTTAAGTACCAAGAACTTGAAAGTCGTCATGAAATGCTCTCAACGACTCATGAAAAGCTTTCCTATGATTATCTTCAAAGAAAGCAAGAACTTGAGAAATTGAGAGCGGCTCATGAAGATCTTCAAAAGGAGAATGAGTCAACCACCATTTCTAAAATGCCTTGAGCGTGATAACGCTACTTCTGTTGCTGAATGTTCTACTGCTGCTACTGTTGCAATATCTTCAACTGTTGATGTGGTAACTAACCCCTCTGCTGAGGATGCCACCACTATTGTTGATGAAAATGCTAGGTTGAAGACATTGCTTGAAACAGGAATGTACAAAAGTCTCAAAGGGCATCAGACACTGTGCGATGTCCTCAAAAATCAGATTCTGAACTAAAACCCTAGGAAGGAGGGTGTTGGGTTCGAGAGGAAAATGAATGTTGATGGTTCCTACTGGAAGCCTGTACCCCAAAACCACATGGGTTGCTGCAAAGGGACCTTCAGTGGATCCATCCACTTTATCTGGCTTCACTTATGCTAACCCAGTTATCATTGATGAATCCTTTGATGCAAACTATAAACTATTTAAGAATCAGAATGGTGAAGTTTTCGCCAGGTATATTGGTACTAACTGTAGGAATGGGCCACCTATGAAGAAGATCTGGGTTCCCAAAAGTTGTCTTGAGAATCTTCCTGTGAATGTCATCATGACACCGCCTGGGAAGAAGAAAAATTCCAGACCAAAGGCTTCATGTGGTCCAAAGGCTTCATACAGACACAGGACTCACCTGAGTCACCCTAACGCCAATGTTTTGCAGGCAAATCATACTCAAACTTATGAATATGAGCGCGTTTCTTCAAACCGCTATGTTCATAAAACTAAGAACTTTTTTGCTTATTCATATGAGTATCATTCATCTCCTGCAAGGCTATTTGCTAGGGCTCCAAAGCCGAATTTCTCAGATGCTGCACTTAGACTCATTGCTTCTAAGCCACCCCTGAAGATGTGGGTGGTTAAGAATAATTAACTTTCTTTTACAGGAAAAGGTCTCCAACCGGAAATCAAAGGCGTCTGATGCTAATGCTGGGGACCTAAAACATCTTGTAGGGCGCAAGATAAAATGCCCAAATGGTCTTACTATGTATATTGTTCCTGAATCGCTTGCCAATCATCCTATCAGTCCTAACTTTGATCTGAGCTTTGATAATCCTCTGGTCCGTCAAATGTTTATGCTTCACAATACTCTTGGTGAAGCCTATCCCCCTAACTATATTGTAGGGTATGACACCTCATGCTTCAGAATGGATTATGGACAACGGATGCACAAATTATATGACTGGTGATCGAAGTCTTCTCATGGACTCAACCTTACGTATCTGATAAGAGTCACATCACATTTGCTGACACTGGTAAAAGCAAGGTATTGGGTCTAGGTAGAGTTGCAATCTCAAAGGATTAGCACATGGATAAAGTGATGCTTGTTGAATCCCTTGGTTTCAACTTAATGTCTGTCTCAATGCTTTATGACTTGAACATGATTGTGATATTTGGAATCTGATTGCCTTTTACTAATGGAATCTGACAAGTCTCTAGTCTTTGAAGGGTATCGGAATGATGATTTGTACATGGTAGATTTCTCAGCAGGACCACAGCTTGCCGTATGTCTTCTAGCAAAAGCTTCAGAGTGCTGGCTCTTGCATTGGAGACTAGGGCATGCTGGCATGAGGAACTTGCACACTCTCGCGAAGAAGAAGCACGTCATAGCATCAAGGGCGTCTAGTTCAAGAAAGATCATCTGTGCGGTGCTTGCGAAGCTGGAAAGATGACGAGGGCCAAGCATCCCTCAAAGACAATCATGACGACATCTCAACCCTTCGAGCTGCTACACATGGACTTATTTGGCCCTACTCACTACTCTACTCTCACTACTACAGCTTGTCTCTATGGCTTCGTCATTGTTGATGATTATTCAAGATATACATGTTGGGGAACGTAGCAGAAATTCAAAATTTTCCTACGTGTCACCAAGATCTATCTAAGGAGAAACCAGCAACGAGGGGAAGGAGAGTGCATCTACATACCCTTGTAGATCGCTAAGCGGAAGCGTTCAAGAGAACGGGGTTGAAGGAGTCAGTATTCGTCGTGATCCAAATCACGGAGATCCTAGTGCCGAACGGACGGCACCTTCGCGTTCAACACACGTACAGCCGGTGGCGTCTCCCATGCCTTGATCCAGCAAGGAGAGAGGGAGAGGTTGAGGAAGACTCCATCCAGCAGCAGACAACGGCAGCGTGGTGGTGGTGGAGGCGTGGCAGTCTGCGAGGCTTCGCCAAGCAACTGCGAGATATGAGGAGAAAGAGAGGTAGGGGCTGCGCCAACAGGAGAAGAAACTTGTGTGTTGGGCTGCTCCTATGCCTCCACTATATATAGGGGAGAGGGGCTGCGCCCCACCTAGGTTTCCACCCCCTAGGGGTGCGGCCAGCCCTAGATCCCATCTAGGGGGGCGGCCAAGGGGGGGAGAGGGGAAACTTGCCCCCCAAGCTAGGTGGGGCGCCCCCTCCCCAAACCCTAGGCGCCTTGGGCCCTTGTGGGGGGGCGCACCAGCCCACCTGGGGCTGGTCCCCTCCCACACATGGCCCATGCTGCCCTCCGGGATGGTGGCCCCACTTGGTGGACCCAGGACCCTCACAGTGGTCGATGCGTTACCAATAAAACCCGAAACTTTTCCGGTGACCAAAACAGGACTTCCCATATATAAATCTTTACCACCGGACCATTCCGGAACTCCTCGTGATGTCCGGGATCTCATCCGAGACTCCGAACAACATTCGGTAACCACATACAAACTTCCTTTATAACCCTAGCGTCATCGAACCTTAAGTGTGTAGACCCTACGGGTTCGGGAACCATCTTGAACATGACCGAGACATTCTCCGGCCAATAACCAACAGCGGGATATGGATACCCATGTTGGCTCCCACATGTTCCACGATGATCTCATCGGATGAACCACGATGTCAAGGACTCAATCGATCCCGTATACAATTCCCTTTGTCTAGCGGTATTGTACTTGCCCGAGATTTGATCGTCGGTATCCGATACCTTGTTCAATCTCGTTACCGGCAAGTCTCTTTACTCGTTCCGTAACACATCATCCCGTGATCAACCCCTTGGTCACATTGTGCACATTATGATGATGTCCTACCGAGTGGGCCCAGAGATACCTCTCCGTTTACACGGAGTGACAAATCCGATCTCGATTCGTGCCAACCCAACAGACACTTTCGGAGATACATGTAGTGCACCTTTATAGCCACCCAGTTACGTTGTGACGTTTGGTACACCCAAAGCATTCCTACGGTATCCGGGAGTTGCACAATCTCATGGTCTAAGGAAATGATACTTGACATTAGAAAAGCTTTAACATACGAACTACGATCTTTGTGCTAGGCTTAGGATTGGGTCTTGTCCATCACATCATTCTCCTAATGATGTGATCCCGTTATCAACGACATCCAATGTCCATGGTCGTGAAACCGTAACCATCTATTGATCAACGAGCTAGTCAACTAGAGGCTTACTAGGGACATGGTGTTGTCTATGTACCCACACATGTATCCGAGTTTCCTATCAATACAATTATAGCATGGATAATAAACGATTATCATGAACAAGGAAATATAATAATAACTAATTTATTATTGCCTCTAGGGCATATTTCCAACAGTCTCCCACTTGCACTAGAGTCAATAATCTAGTTCACATCGTCATGTGATTAACATGATAGGTCACATCGCCATGTGACCAACATCCAAAGAGTTTACTAGTGTACGTAAACTAGTTCACATCATCATGTGATTAAGACTCAATGAATTACGAGGTTTGATCATGTTTTGCTTGTGAGAGAGGTTTTAGTCAACGGTCTGCAATATTCAGATCCCTATCTATTTCATAAAACTTTATGTCATATCATAGATGCTGCTACCACGTTCCACTTGGAGCTATTCCAAATTATTGCTCCATTATACATATCCGGTATCTCTACTCAGAGTTATCCAGATAGGTGTTAAGCTTGCATCGACGCAACTCTTTTCGTCGAACTCTTTATCACCTCCATAACCAAGAAACATATCCTTATTACTCTAAGGATAATTTTGACCACTATCTGGTGATCCACTCCTTGATCACCTTTGTACCCTCTTGCCAGATATGTAGCAAGGCACACATCAGATGCGGTACACAGGATAGCATATTGTAGAGCCTATGTCTAAGGCATAGGGGACGACCTTAAATCCTTTCTCTCTTTTCTGCCGTGGTCGAGCTTTAACTCTTAACTTCATACCTTACAACTCGGGCAAGAAATCCTTCTTTGATCGATCCATCTTGAACACCTTCAAGATTATGTCAAGGTATGTGCTCATTTGAAAGTACCATTTAAGCGTTTTGATCTATCCTCATAGAACTTGATGCTTAATGTTCAAGCAGCTTAATCCAGGTTTTCTATTGAAAACACTTTTCAAATAACCCTATATGCTTTCCAGAAATTCTACATCATTTACGATCAACAATATGTCAACAACATATACTCATCGAAATTCTATAGTGCTCCCACTCACTTCTTTGGAAATACAAGTTTCTCATAAACTTTGTATAAACCCAAAATCTTTGATCATCTCATCAAAGCGCACATTCCAACTCCGAGATGCTTACTCCGGTCCTTAGAAGGATCATTGGAGCCAAAGATACCTTTTAGCATCCTTAGGATCGAGAAAAACTTTCGATTGTATCACATACAACCTTTCCTTACGAAGACCGGTAAGGAAACTCGTTTTGACATCCATCTCGCCAGATTTCATAAATGCAGCTAATGCTAACATGATTCCGACGGACTTAAGCATCGCTACGGATGAGAAAATCTCATCGTAGTCAACTCCTTGAACTTTGTGAAAAACTCTTCGCCACAAGTCGAGCTTCATAGACGGTGACATCACCGTCCACGTCCGTCTTCTTCTTAAAGATCCATTTATCTCAATGGCTTGCCTATCGGGTAAGTCCACCAAAGTCCATGCTTTGTTCTGATACATGGATCCTATCTCGGATTTCATGGCTTCTAACCATTTGTCGGAATATGGGCCCACCATCGCTTCTCCATAGCTCGTAGGTTCATTGTTGTCTAGCAACATGACCTTCAAGACAGGATTCTTGTACCAATCTAAAGTAGTACGCATCCTTGTCACCCTCACGAGGTACGGTAGTGACTTGATCCAAAACTTCATGATCATTATCATAAGCTTCTACTTCAATTGGTGTAGGCGCCACAGGAACAACTTCACGTGCCTGCTGCACACTAGTTGAAGTGATGGTTCAATAACCTCATCAAGTCTCCACCATCCTCCCACTCAATTCTTTCGAGGGAAACTTTTCCTCGAGAAAGGACTCGTTTCTAGAAACAATTACTTTTTCTACCGGATCTTGAGATGGGAGGTATACCCAACTGTTTTGGGTGTCCTATGAAGATGCATTTTATCCGCTTTGGGTTCGAGCTTATCAACTTGAAACTTTTTCACATAAGCATCGCAGCCCCAAAACTTTACGAAACGACAACCTAGGTTTCTCCAAACCATAGTTCAAACGGTGTCGTCTCAACGGAGTTCCGTGGTGCCCTATTAAAGTGAGTGCGATCGTCTCTAATGCCTAACCCATGAACGATAGTGGTAATTCGGCAAGAGACATCATGGTACACACCATATTCAATAGGGTGCAACTATGATGTTCGGACACACCATCACACTATGGTGTTCCAGGCGGTATTATTTGTGAATCAATTTCCACAATGTCTTAATTGCGTGCCAAAGCTCGTAACTCAGATACTCATCTCTATGATCATATCATAGACATTTTATCCTCTTGTCACGATGATCTTCAACTTCACTCTGAAATTACTTGAACCATTCAATAATTCAGACTTGTGTTTCATCAAGTAAATATACTCAACATCTACTCGAATCATCTGTGAAGTAAGAACATAACGATATTCACTGCATGCCTCAGCACTCATTGGACTACACACATCAAAATGTGTTACTTCCAACAAGTTGCTATCTTGTTCCATCTTACTGAAAACGAGGCTTTTCATTCATCTTGCCCATGTGGTATAATTTGCATATCTCAAGTGATTCAAAATCAAGTGAGTCCAAACGGTCCATTTGCATGGAGTTTCTTCATGCATATACACCAATAGACATGGTTCGCATGTCTCAAACTTTTCCAAAACGAGTGAGTCCAAAGATCCGTCAACATGAAGCTTCTTCATGCGTTCTATACCAATATGACTCAAATGGCAGTGCCACAAGCAGGTGGTACTATCATTACTATCTTATATCTTTTGGCATGAAAATGTGTATCACTACGATCGAGATTCAATAAACCATTCCTTTAGGTGCAAGACCATTGAAGGTATTATTCAAATAAACAGAGTAACCATTATTCTCCTTAAATGAATAACCATATTGCGACAAACATGATCCAATCATGTCTATGCTCAACCAAATAACAATTATTTAGGTCTAACACCAATCTCGATGGTAGAGGGAGTATGCGATGCTTGATCACATCAAGCTTGGAAACACTTCCAACACATATCGTCATCTCACCTTTAGCTAGTCTCCGTTTCTTCCGTAGGTTTTATTTCGAGTTACTAACACTTAGCAACCGAACCGGTATCTAATACCACGGTGCTCTTGGGAGTACTAGTAAAGTACACATTAACATAATGTATATCCAATATACTTCTATCGACCTTGCCGGCCTTCTCATCTACCAAGTATCTAGGGTAATTCTGCTCCGTTGGTTGTTCCCCTTATTACGAAGCACTTAGTCTCGGGTTTGGGTTCAATCTTGGGTTTCTTCACTAGAGCAGCAGCTGATTTGCCGTTTCATGAAGTATCCCTTCTTGCCCTTGCCCTTTTCGAAACTAGTGGTTTTACCAACCATCAACAATTGATGCTCCTTCTTGATTTCTACTTTAGCGGTGTCAAACATCGCGAATATCTCAAGGATCATCATATCTATCCTCGATATGTTATAGTTCATCACGAAGCTCTAGCAGCTTGGTGGCAATGACTTTGGAGAAACATCACTATCTCATCTGGAAGATCAACTCCCACTCGATTCAAGTGATTGTTGCACTCAGACAATCTGAGCACAAGCTCAACGATTGAGCCTTTCTCCCTTAGTTTGTAGGCTAAGAAAATCGTCGGAGGTCTTATAACTCTTGACGTGGGCACGAGCCTGAAATCCCAATTTCAGCCCTCAAAACATCTCATATGTTCCGCGACGTTTCGAAATCGTCTTCGGTGCCTCAACTCTAAACCGTTTGACTGAACTATCACATAGTTATCAAAATGTGTATGTCAGATGTTCACAACATCCACAGACGACGTTCGAGGTTCATCACACTTAGCGGTGCATTAAGGACATAAGCTTTCTCGATCCCATAATCGCCATCGTCAACTTTCAACTATATTTTCTCTAGGAACATATCTAAACAATGAAACTAAAACGCGAGCTTACGACATAATTTGCAAAGATCTTTTGACTATGTTCAGGATAATTAAGTTCATCTTATGAACTCCCACTTAGATAGACATCCCTCTAGTCATCTAAGTGATTACATGATCCGAGTCAACTAGGCCGTGTTCGATCATCACGTGAGACGGACTAGTCATCATCGGTGAACATCTTCATGTTGATCGTATCCTCCATATGACTCATGCTCGACCTTTCGGTCTCTTGTGCTCCGAGGCCATGTCTGTACATGCTAGGCTCGTCAAGTTAACCTAAGTGTTTCGTGTGTAAATCTGGCTTACACCCGTTGTATGTGAACGTAAGAATCTATCACACCCGATCATCACGTGGTGCTTCGAAACGACGAACTTTCACAACGGTGCACAGTTAGGGGGAACACTTCCTTGAAATTTTAATGAGGGATCATCTTATTTACTACCATCGTTCTAAGCAAATAAGATGTATAATCATGATAAACATCACATGCAATCAAATAGTGACATGATATGGCCAATATCATATTGCTCCTTTTGATCTCCATCTTCGGGGCTCCATGATCATCGTCGTCACCGGCATGACACCATGATCTCCATCATCGTGTCTCCATGAAGTTGTCTCGCCAACTTATTACTTCTACTACTATGGCTACCGGTTAGCAATAAAGTAAAGTAATTACATAGCGTTGTTCAATGACACGCAGGTCATACAATAAATAAAGACAACTCCTATGGCTCGCCGGTTGTCATACTCATCGACATGCAAGTCGTGATTCCTATTACAAGAACATGATCAATCTCATACATCACATATCATTCATCACATTCTTCTTGGCCATATCACATCACATAGCATACCCTGCAAAAACAAGTTAGACGTCCTCTAATTGTTGTTTGCATGTTTTACGTGGCTGCTATGGGTTTCTAGCAAGAACGTTTCTTACCTACGCAAAAACTACAACGTGATATGCCAATTGCTATTTACCCTTCATAAGGACCCTTTTCATCGAATCCGTTCCGACTAAAGTGGGAGAGACTGGCACCCGCTAGCCACCTTATGCAACAAGTGCATGTCAGTCGGTGGAACCTGTCTCACGTAAGTGTACGTGTAAGGTCGGTCCGGGCTGCTTCATCCCACAATGCCGCCGAATCAAGATTGGACTAGTAATGGTAAGCATATTGAACAAAATCAACGCCCACAACTACTTTGTGTTCTACTCGTGCAAAGAATCTACGCAATAGACCTAGCTCATGATGCCACTGTTGGGGAACGAGCAGAAATTCAAAATTTTCCCACGTGTCACCAAGATCTATCTAAGGAGAAACCAGCAACGAGGGAAGGAGAGTGCATCTACATACCCTTGTAGATCGCTAAGCGGAAGCGTTCAAGAGAACGGGGTTGAAGGAGTCGTACTCGTCGTGATCCAAATCACCGGAGATCCTAGTGCCGAACGGACGGCACCTCCGCGTTCAACACACGTACAGCCCAGTGATGTCTTCCATGCCTTGATCCAGCAAGGAGAGAGGGAGAGGTTGAGGAAGACTCCATCCAGCAGCAGCACAACGGCGTGGTGGTGGTGGAGGAGCGTGGCAGTCCTGCAGGGCTTCGCCAAGCACTGCAAGATATGAGGAGAAAGAGAGGTAGGGCTGCGCCAACAGGAGAAGAAACTTGTGTGTTGGGCTGCTCCTATGCCTCCACTATATATAGGGGGAGAGGGGGCTGCGCCCCCACCTAGGTTTCCACCCCCTAGGGGCGGCGGCCAACCCTAGATCCCATCTAGGGGGGGGGGGGGCGGCCAAGGGGGGAGAGGGGGAACCTTGCCCCCCAAGCAAGGAGGGGCGCCCCCTCCCCAAACCCTAGGCGCCTTGGGCCCTTGTGGGGGGTCGCACCAGCCCACCTGGGGCTGGTCCCCTCCCACACTTGGCCCATGCTGCCCTCCGGGGATGGTGGCCCCACTTGGTGGACCCCCGGGACCCTCCCGGTGGTCCCGGTACGTTACCAATAAAACCCGAAACTTTTCCGGTGACCAAAACAGGACTTCCATATATAAATCTTTACCTCCAGGCCATTCCGGAACTCCTCGTGACGTCCGGGATCTCATCCGGGACTCCGAACAACATTCGGTAACCAAATACAAACATCCTTTATAACCCTAGCGTCATCGAACCTTATGTGTAGACCCTACGGGTTCGGGAACCATCTTGAGACATGGCCGAGGCGTTCTCGGCCAATAACCAACAGCGGGATCTGGATACCCATGTTGGCTCCCACATGTTCCACGATGATCTCATTAGATGAACCACGATGTCAAGGACTCAATCGATCCCGTATACAATTCCCTTTGTCTACCGGTATTGTACTTGCCCGAGATTCGATCGTCGGTATCCCGATACCTTGTTCAATCTCGTTACCGGCAAGTCTCTTTACTCGTTCCATAAAACATCATCCCTGATCAACCCCTTGGTCACATTGTGCACATTATGATGATGTCCTACCGAGTGGGCCCAAAGATACCTCTCCGTTTACACGGAGTGACAAATCCCAGTCTCGAGTCGTGCCAACCCAACAGACACTTTCGGAGATACCTGTAGTGCACCTTTATAGCCACCCAGTTACGTTGTGACATTTGGTACACCCAAAGCATTCCTACGGTATCTGGGAGTTGCACAATCTCATGGTCTAAGGAAATGATACTTGACATTAGAAAAGCTTTAGCATACCTAACTACGATCTTTGTGCTAGGCTTAGGATTGGGTCTTGTCCATCACATCATTCTCCTAATGATGTGATCCCGTTATCAACGACATCCAATGTCCATGGTCGTGAAACCGTAACCATCTATTGATCAACGAGCTAGTCAACTAGAGGCTTACTAGGGACATGGTGTTGTCTATGTACCCACACATGTATCTAAGTTTCCTAACAATACAATTATAGCATGGATAATAAACGATTATCATGAACAAGGAAATATAATAATAACTAATTTATTATTGCCTCTAGGGCATATTTCCAACAATACATGGGTGCACATAATCCTCTACAAGACTGAAGTGCAGGATGTCTTCAGACGCTTCGCCAACCATGCCATGAATAACTATGGTGTCAAGATCAAGCACATCAAAGTGACAACAGCACAGAATTCAAGAACACCGGACTCGACCTTTACCTGGATACATTGGGAATCACTCATGAGTTCTCCGCTCCATACACACCTCAGCAGAATGGCATCGTGGAGCGCAAGAACAGAACACTCATTGAGATGGCTCGGACGATGCTTGATGAATACAAGACTCCAAGAAAGTTCTGGCCTGAAGCCATTGATACTGCATGTCACGTCATCAACTGTGTCTATCTTCACAAGCTTCTGAAGAAGACATCCTATGAACTACATACTGGTAAGAAGAAAAATGTCAGTTACTTTAGAGTATTTGGTGCTAGGTGCTGGATCAAGGATCCACATCACACTTCAAAATTTGCATCGAAAGCACATGAAGGTTTTATGCTTGGTTACGGAAAGGATTCACACACCTACAGAGTCTTCAACCTATTTCACTATAAAGTGGTTGAAACTGTAGATGTGCGGTTCGATGAAACTAACGGCTCGCAAAGAGAGCACCTGCCAAATGTGATAGATGAAGTTCTACCTAGTGAATCCATCAAGCTTATGGGAACTGGTGAAATCATACCATCTGAAGCTCAGGCTGAAGAGGAACTTATCATTTCTACACCTAATCAACATGAAGACAATGCTCAACCTGAAGACAATCCTCCTAATGATGAAAATGATCAGCAAGAGCAAAATCTTCGTCCAATTCATCCTCGTGTTGCAAATGAAGTCCAGATTGAGAAGATAATTGATAGCACCAATGCACCTGGTCCACTCACTCATTCAAGAGCAACACAGCTAGCAAATTTCTATGGGCACTTTGCATTTGTCTCAATATCAGAACCCAAGAAAGTTGTTGAAGCCTTCATGGAACCCGAATGGATTCAAGCTATGCAAGAAGAGCTTCAATAGTTCAAGCTGAACAATGTGTGGGAACTAGTCAAGCGTCCTGACCCTCGCAAGCACAACATAATAGGCACCAAATGGATATACCGCAACAAGCAAGAGCATGGTCAAGTTGTCAGAAACAAGGCTCGTCTTGTTGCCCAAGGATACACTCTAGTTGAAGGGATTGACTTCGATGAAACATTTGCTCCTGTGGCTAGGCTTGAAGCCTATGCAAATCATCACAACATCCTTCTGTATCAAATGGATGTTAAGAGTGCTTTTCTCAATGGCAAGATTGAAGAAGAAGTGTATGTTGCACAACCTCCTGGCCTTGAAGATCCAAAACATCCTGATATTGTATACAAGCTCAACAAGGTATTGTATGGCCTCAAACAAGCCCCTCACGCTTGGTATGACACACTCAAAGACTTCCTGTAAGTGCATCTAGTGCCACCCCTAGTTGGTTTTGGAGTATTGATGACAAACCTGGTTGAGGGACTAATGTGTTTGCGAGAATTGCAGGATAACACAGGTAGTAGTCCCTCATTGATTCAGTTTACCTATCGGAGATGACCCCTAAAAATGTATGAAGACATTGAAGACAATGGTGGTATGTGAAGATATTCACATTGAAGACTATGACAAGAGAAGGCATTGCGTGAAGACTACGGAGCGCGAAGACTTAGTTGTTTTGTTGTTTCCTTTTCTTCCTTGTTGAGTCGTAGGAACCACTGTACTGTTAAGTGGGGTCCCAGTGAACAAAGTCAGAGTGACTGAAGTGATGCTCAACCAAATCCTATGTCTTCGAGTGAAGACAATGAGAGCAAATCTTATCCAGAGTTGGATGAGTCAGCTTTACTTGTAGCCCAAGTCAAGCTGCCGCGTGTGTTTGAAATCTGACCGTTGGAACACGTGTCAGTTCCTTAGTGACGCAGGGTCATTTCGGACAAATCAGGTCGGGTTGCCTAGTGGCTATAAATAGCCCACACCCTACACCATAAATTGGTGTCTGCTCAGAGTTAGTACACGGCTTCTTTCGTTTGAGAGCAACCCACCTCCGAAGCTTTTGAGAGAGAGAAATCCTTGCGAGGACAAAGCCCAAACACCCGTGAGCCAAAGAGTGTTAGGCATCATCGAAGTCTTTACGTCTTCGTGACTCAAGACTTGTCACACTTGAGGACTGTGAATCCTCCACCGGTTAGGCGTCGCGCTCGAGCATCCAAGAGTCATTGTGGATCACCGGTGAACGAAGTCTGTGAAGGTTTGGAAGTCTACCTTGAAGACTTACCAGAGTGATTGGGCGAGGACTAGGTGTCCTTAGCTCAAGGGGAATAAGGTGAAGACGCGGTCTTCTGAGTTGAATCTCAGCCTCCCTAACCAGATGTACAGTTGTCACAGCAACTGGAAGTGGTCCAACAAATCCTTTGTCTTCACCAAGTGACTGGTTCTATCCTCTCCCTCTCTTTACTTACAGTCTGTCTTCGTGAAGTCATTGCCTGCTTGCATTACCTGTTTGACTTCACTATGTGATTTCCATTGTTGATTGGCTTCATACTATCTTCCCTCCTGATCTTTACTACCTAGCTGCTATTAGTCTTCGTACTTTCACTTCATTGAATACTTGACTATGGCTTGCCAATTGTATTCTACCTTCCGCTGCATATCAATAGGTTCATTTCTAGTGTTTGTCTTCGAAACTCTCATGTTTTGAAGACTTCCATAAAAATCGCCTATTCACCCCCCTCTAGTCGATAACTAGCACTTTCAATTGGTATCAGAGCAAGGTACTCCCTTGTTCTATGTGATTCGGTTTAACCACCTGGAGTTTAGCTATGTCGACTACAGGGATAATCAAATTCTCCGCTGCTTGCCCTGTCTTCGATGGAACTGAATATCCCTACTGGAAGAATAAGATGCGCATGCATCTTGAAGCCATTGATGTCGACCTGTGGTATGTCGTCAAGAATGGCGTTCCCAAGACTGGTGAAGGTGTCACCCTGTTGATGTTAAGAAGTTCGTTCAACTGGATTCTACTGCCAAGAACATCATCTGTGGTCATCTGACCAAAGGACAGTATGGCCATGTGAGTGCTTTGGAAACATCGAAGCTAGTCTGGGACTAGCTCTCCAAGGTCAACGAAGGCGTCTCAACCCATAGAGATCAAAGGATCAGTGTTCTTCACAACCTCTTCAACCGCTTCAAGAGAAACGACAATGAGAATCTCCAGCCCACGTTTAATCGCCTCACTGACATCACAAATGAGCTTCATTCTCTCGGCGCCACTAAGATCACCAAGCATGAAATCGTCAAGACACTACTGAGATCACTTGACAGCTCGTTCGACACCCTTGCCCTCATGATACAAGAACGCCATGACTTCAAGACACTCGATCCGTCGATATACTTGAGAGGCTCAACACACATGAGTTCCACTATCCGAGAAAAGAGGTATCTATGGTCCCAACTACGGCCGAACTTCGTGCTTTGAAGGCAAAAGCTGTTTCCTCATCTCAAGAAGAATCATTGCAGTTTTGATGATCCTCAAGACATTGGAAAGGAACTTGCTATGCTTGTGAAGAAGTTCCAAGTTCACTAAGAAGAAGGGCTTGAAAGACTTCACGATCCAGCTCAAGAAATGATGAAGCTTCCACTCATGACTACAAGAAGAGAACATGTCACAAGTGCAAGAAACCTGGACACTACATCTCTGAGTGTCCACAGTGGGACAATGAGAACAATAAGAAGAAGAAGAAGAGCAAGGAATATGATTCTTATTACAACAAGAAGAAGAAATCCTCAAAGTCTTATTCCAAGTCCTCATCCAAGTCTTCATCTCATAAGAAGAGCTCATCTGGCAAGGCCCGTGCTTTTGTTGGCAAGGAGATGGATTCAGAGGAGGAGTCTGCTTCTGAGGAGGCAGAGGTGGAGTCTGAGGAGGAGTCCGACCCTGGCATTGCAAGTCCGGCTCTAGCTACTGACCTCGTTGCCAAGTCCATCTTCAATGGTGAAGACAATGGCTCCGTCACCAACGCTGAAGCTAATGACAAGGACGACTCTGCTCCCACCTACTGCTTCATGGCACGTGGTGCCAAGGTAAAATCATGCGATGCTTACTTTCAAACATCAAGTGAACATGACTCTGATTATGAATCCAAACCCAGCTACAAAACACTTGCTAAAATTGCAAGCCCGAACAATGTAAAGCTATGGAACATACTCAAAAACTGTTAGACAAAAGCAATGACCTGTTGGACGCGGAAATGACCCATCCTCAGTCCTTAATTGAAGACATAAAAATCTTCATGTTAAGTACCAGGAACTTGAAAGTCGTCATGAAACGCTCTCAACCACTCATGAAAAGCTCTCCTATGAGTATCTTCAAAGGAAGCAAGAGCTTGAGAAATTGAGAGCGGCTCAAGAAGATCTTCAAAAAGAGAATGAGTCACTTCGCGCTCAACATATCAGTTCCGCTCAGGAAGGATTTGAATCACCATGTCTAAAATGCCTTGAGCATGATAATGCTACTTCTGTTCCTGAATGTTCTACTGCTGCTACTGTTAGAATATCTTCAACTTCTTATGTGGTAACTAACCCCTCTGCTGAGGATACCACTACTATTGCTGATGAATATGCTAGGTTGAAGAAATTGCTTGAAACATGGATGTACAAAAGTCTCAAAGGGCATCGCATTAATCGTATGCGATGTCCTCAAAAAGCAGATTCTGAACCGAAACCCTAGGAAAGAGGGTGCTGGGTTCGAGAGGAAAATGAATGTTGATGGCTCCTACTGGAGGCCTGAGCAGTATCCCAAAACCACATGTGTTGCTGCAAAGGGACCTTCAGTGGATCCATCCACCTTATCTGGCTTCACTTGTGCTAATCCTATTATCATTGATGAATCCTTTGACGCAAACTATAAACCGTTTAAGAGTCAGAATGGTGAGTGTTTGCCAGGTATATTGGTACTAACTTCAGGAATGGGCCGCCTAAGAAGAAGATCTGGGTTCCCAAAAGTTGTCTTGAGAATCTTCCTGTGAATGTCATCATGTCACCACATGGGAAGAAGACAAATCCCAAACCAAAGGCTTCATATGGCCCAAAGGCTTCATACAGACAGAGGACTCACCTGAGTCACCCTAACGCCAATGTTTTGCAGGGAAACCATACTCAGACTTATGAATATGAGCGTGTTTTCTTCAAACCGCTGTGTTCATAAGACTAAGAACTTTTCTGCATATTCATATGAGTATCATTCATCTCCTGCTAGGCTATTTGCTAGGGCTCCAAAGCTGAAGTTCTCAAATGCTGCACTTAGATTCCTTGCTTCTAAGCCACCACTGAAGATGTGGCTCGTTAAGAAGAATTAACTTTCTTTTGCAGGGAAAGGTTTCCAGCTGGAAATCAAAGGCGTCTGATGCTATTGCTAGGGACCTAAAACATCTTGTAGGGTGCAAGATCAAACGCCCAAATGGTCTCACTATGTACTTTGTTCCTGAATCGTTTGCTAATCACCCTATCAGTCCTAATCTTGATCTGAGCTTTGATAATCCTCTTGCCCGTCAAATGTTTATGCTTCACAATACTCTTGGTGAAGCCTATCCCCCTAACTGTACTGTAGGGTATGACACCTCATGATTCCGAATGGATTATGGACAGCGGATGCGCTAATCATATGACTGGTGATCGAAGTCTTCTCATGGACTCAGCCTTACGTCCATCTGACAAGAGTCACATCACATTTGCTGACACTGGTAAAAGCAAGGTATTGGGTCTAGTTAGAGTTGCAATCTCAAAGGATCAACACATGGATAAAGTGATGCTTGTTGAATCCCTTTGTTTCAACTTAATGTCTGTATCAATGCTTTGTGACTTGAACATGATTGTGATATTTGGAAAATATCGTTGCATTGTACTAATGGAATCTGACAAGTCTCTAGTCTTTGAAGGGTACCAGAAATATGATATATACATGTTAGATTTCTCAAGGATCCACATCACACTTCAAAATTTGCACGGAAAGCACATGAAGGTTTTATGCTCGGTTATGGAAAGGACTCGCACTCCTACAGAGTCTTCAACCTCTTTCACTATAAAGTGGTTGAAACTGTGGATGTGCGGTTCGATGAGACTAACGGCTCGCAAAGTGGGCACCTACCAAATGTGCTAGATGAAGTTCCACCCAGTGAATCCATCAAGCTAATGGGAACTGGAGAAATCATACCGTCTGAAGCACAGCCTGAAGAGGAACTTATCATTTCTGCACCTAATCAACCTGAAGAAAATGCTCACCAAGACAATCCTCCCAATGATGACAATGATCGGCAAGAGCAAAATCTTCGCCCAGTTCATCCTCGTGTTGCAAATGAAGTCTGATTGAGAAGATAATTGATAGCGTCAATGCGCCTGGTCCACTCACTCATTCAAGAGCAACACAACTAGCAAATTTCTGTTGGCACTTTGCTTTCATCTCAATATCTGAACCCAAGAAAGTTGTTGAAGCCTTCATGGAACCTGAATGGATTCAAGCTATGCAAGAAGAGCTTGAACAGTTCAAGCTGAACAATGTCTAGGAACTTGTCAAGCGTCCTGACCCCCGCAAGCACAATATAATAGGCACAAAATGGATATATCGCAACAAACAAGATGATCATGGTCAAGTTGTCAGAAACAAAGCTCGCCTCGTTGCTCAAGGATACACTCAGATTGAAGGGATTGACTTCGATGAAACATTTGCTCCTATGTCTAGGCTTGAAGCCATTCGCATATTCCTAGCTATGCAAACCATCACAACATCTTGCTGTATCAAATGGATGTGAAGAGTGCATTTCTCAACGGCAAGATTGAAGAAGAAGTGTATGTTGCACAACCTCCTGGCTTTGAAGATCCAAAACATCCTGATATGGTGTACAAGCTAAACAAGGCAATCAGATGGCCTCAAACAAGCCCCTCGCGCTTAGTATGACACACTCAAAGACTTCACGAAGAGCAAAGGCTTCAAACCTGGTTCCTGGATCCCACACTCTTCACGAAGACATATGATGGTGAACTGTTTGTGTGCCAAATATATGTGGATGACATTATCTTCTACCGCACCAACCAGAAATATGATGATGAGTTTGGACACATGATGCAAGAGCAATATCAGATGTCCATGATGGGTGAGCTGAAGTTCTTCCTTGGTCTTCAAATTCATCAGCAAAGAAATTGCATCTTCATACTCTCAAGAGAAATACCTCAAAGATTGCCTGAAGAAGTTTGGAATGCAAGACTACAAAGGTTACACGACGCCAATGCCAACCAAGATTCATCTGGGTCTTGACGCCAATGGTAAAGAGTTCGATCAAAAGGTATACCGCTCCATGATTGGTTCTTTACTTTATTTATGTGCATCTAGGCGGATATTATGCTTAGTGTTTGCATGTGTGCTCGATTCCAAGCGGCACCAAAGGAATCACATCACTTAGTTGTGAAGCGAATTCTTCGATATTTGGCTTACACCCCAACATTAGGATTATGGTATCCAAAGGGCTCAAAATTTGATCTAGTTGGATTCTCGGATGCTGATTATGCTGGTGACAAGGTGGATCACAAGTCTACATCAAGCACATGTCACTTTCTGGGACGATCACTTGTGTGTTGGTCTTCAGAAGCAGAACTGTGTATCACTCTCCACTGCTGAATCTGAATACATTACTGCTGGATCTTGCTGCGCTCAACTTCTATGGGTGAAGCAAACACTCAAGGACTATGGCATCCATCTGAAACAAGTACCACTCTACCGTGACAACGAAAGCGCCATCAAAATTGCCAACAACCCAGTTCAACACTCGAAGACAAAGCACATTGAGATTCGTCATCACTTTCTCAGAGATCATGTTATGACGGAAGATATTGATATCATACACGTCAACACTGAAGAGCAACTGGCAGATATCTTCACAAAGCCCTTGGATGAGAAAAGGTTTTGCAAGTTGCGGTGTGAGCTAAATATCTTGGAATCCTCAAATGTCCTGTGATCAGGCACACATACTAACACTTATGCATGTTGATGACTTAGATGTGCAACACACGAAGTAAAGTATATCTTCAATCAATGAAGACTTACATTCTAAGTGTGAATACATTAACGCGAAAATTTGACTTCGGAGCGCCACGATAATTGTGCGCCGTGTCTGGGTCTAATATTTCCTATACGGTGGGTAACGCCACCACCAATTCTTCTGTTTGAAGTGTTTTTCTCATGGCGTTACATTTGCTATGTCTTCGCATTTGGTTTGTCTTGAATTTCAACATGTCTTCATGATTATCTTCACTATGTTGATTTGGTTGCATTCTGATATATACATATATTAGTGCTCTGTCCTCTACAACATTCACTTATAGCTATGTCTTCTCATTTGAATCTTTTGAACTAAGTGAATGTGATCGGACCCTAACCTCTCTATGCTTTCTACCTCAAACTCTATCTATCAAAATCATATGCATTCTCTTCAAACTGTCCAATGTCTTCTCTGCGTCCTTGTCAGCAGAAGATACAGAGACAAACATTAAATCTGTTTTAAATGTTCAATTCTTATTGCACGAAACCGGAGAAGCCGTAAGCGACCATCCGGCTGCATCAGCAGGCGTGGGAACGTGGGACATCTCCCAATGTGTTGCATGTTCGGCACGTGTCCCTCATATGTGAACCGCCAGGGGCACCTACATAATTGCGCTGTGCCGTCCCTTTCCCTATAAATACCCGTCCAATCATGGTCAAAATCCTCCTTCCACCTCTCCACCTCGACAAACCCTAGCACCACCGCTAGCTCTCGACGACGCTGGTGACGAAGCGCTTAGCTTCCACGACCTCTCCGACGTTGTCTTCACGCCAGCCGCGGACATCGTCTTCTCAGCCGCCGCCGTAGGTGTCCTCCGTCGCCTAGTTAGGGCACGGAAGATCGAACTGCTCGGCCTCATCTTCTACTCCATCTAGCAGTTCATCGTGTGGTAAATTAAAACCCTCTTTTTACCGTCCTTTTGATCCTATAGATTCATCCTTTCTACCAAAAGTGGTTTCTGCCTCCACAAATTTGGATCTATCCTGCGCATCTCATATAATGCCTAGTATATTCACTTATGCTTCACCCATAGTTAGATTCCTCACTTGTACTTATTCTTTGATTCGTACAAATCTGGAACCAACTCTCAACATATAAGTGAATGTCTTCGCTTATGAGGTCAATGTCTTCTAAACTGATTTATCTTCAAAATCTTCTGAGAATGCATATGACCTCTTCCCCTTCCCTCGCATCTCTAATGCTGTCACATGTACATGTCCGTGGGAGAATCCCTTGGTTCTCATAGTCTGTATTCATTTGCAGAATTCTTACATCATCACATCAACTCTCCCGAAGCCAGTTCCTGTCTGACCAGCAGACGGAAGCCTTTGACAGTGTTGAAGCCATTCAGTCTGAACCTCATGGCAATAGAGAAGTCTGCATGGAAGGGTGGCAGACAGCACCGTGGGAACACCTCAAGAGATTTGCCTCTTGACCTCTATGAGCTATACAAGACAGATCCAGAGGAGGACTACAATCAGAGAAAAACCCAAATCCAATGGATTCGAAGATATTGGGCAGAACAATGGTACAAGTACAGGTTCGTGACCCAGGAATATGCTGAGAAGAATATCATCAAGTGACCCTAGGGAGACATCTTGTACAAAAATCTTCCACCCAGGTCCAGAGCTGAAGCCATTGAACAAGGCTTCTACCCATGCATGGTCCGTGGACCACAGCCTGCAGATGCCGACCCATCTTCATTGCTATGGTGTCGTGACGACAATCTATTCAAGCGCAACTTCCAGTTTGCCAAGAACTCGGCCAATTAAAACAAGAAGTCACTGGGATTAGACTTCAATCCAGGCCCCTCTGCTCCTCGTGCCGATGGCACACGCGAAGCTAAACCCAATCTTGTTGGGCCCTTCTACAACCTAGAAGGTCTCATCACTCATATTATGGTTCAAGGGACAACCGTGGATGAACTCAGACGACGCCGATTCTCGACGGGTTACCGCACCACCGAAGCCAAAGAAGCTAAAGAAACCTAAAGCTTTGAAACCTTCTCCTGCACCAAAAGCTTCACGAGTGAAGCCTCTGGCCACGGATCCTCCTGCACCAAGTGTGCAGTCTGAAGATCTCTCACGCATCTCCAAGTCTGAGAAGAAGAAAAAGAAGCCTATGCACACCACTGGTCCAGCTCTGACCCCTGCTGCTATTCTGAGGAACGAGAATGACGCCATTGATCTGTCAAGTGACGACAATCTTGCTGATGACGCTCTTGAGCAGCTGATAAAGAGCAAGCAAGAGGCATAAATCCTCGATGATTTGCCTCTCTTTGACATGGAAGTATTGAACAACTTCATTGATGAGTGGTTTGACACTCTCAATTTCAGCTTTGATGATCTGCAACTTCCCATTGGCCTGAGCGTCTCCTTCCATGGCGCCATTGCTCCTGAGCTGGCTCTTGCTCAGAAAATTGTTGAGCTGAAGCACAAGATCGATTATGAAAAGGCTCAGTTCAAGAAGCACATGGCCAAGCTCAGCGTGGAAGACGTCCAGAACTTCAAGGTCATCCTGCATGAGCTCAAGGAAGCGTTTCACAAGAAACGTGATGAAGCCAAAGGTTCTCGTGAGCGCATGAAGATTCTCGCTGCCAAGTGTGTTCAAGCTTACAATGAAGCTGAGAAGCGCAAGGCACTTGGGCGTCCTGGCATCGACCCTAAAATGGCTGCCAAGCAGAAGAAGAAGCCATCTATGGACCAAGCTGAACCATCCAGGCGGGAAGAACCTCGCATTGTCTTCCCAGCTAGTATGACAGGCGTGAAGCCTAACGTCCCTACAGTGGTTTCAGAGCTTCAGAAGACAAGGGCAGCTGAAGCCAAGGACAGAAAGCGCAAGACCAAGAACACCACTGATGATGCTCCACCCACCAAGAAGCGCAAGACCAAGAAGAGAGATCGGGCTGCTCCCACAGAGCCCCTTGTCGTCGAGCCAATTTCTGTTGCTCGTCCTGAATCTGCAAATCAAGAATGTTGAACGATAGTTCATGAGCCTGCTTCCACAGGGGCTCCTGAAGCTGAAGACATTCCAGCTGTTGAACCCACCGCAGCTGAAGACATTGGTCATCATGACAATGTTGAAGATGATGAAGTCCTTTCTCAGATCGAGCACAATGTGGTATCATCACCTGTTCTTACGAACAACGAACTCATCAGCATTGGTCGCCCATTGACGCCAATTGCTCAGGATGACTCATGGGCTGATCACCCACAAGACTCCCCCCGTCAAGCAGAAACACCTGTTACTCCCCCAACTCAAGTCACCACTCCGGTGATTGAAGATGAAGACTTTGTGGCCCAACCAACTCCATCTCCACAAGCGTCGCCAGTGTTCTGCAGGTTTCGCCAAGGCCACAGGTCACTCTATCAAGTGTTCCAGAAGGACAAGAGCGCCAATTGGTTTCACGCCAAGTATTTCCTGAAGCCTCTCCAACTGTGAACAACCCTGAGTCTGAAGCCAACATGGCTGAAGATATTCCGGCTGCAACAGACAGTGACCAAGAAGAACCAAGAGAAGAAGAAGAATGTGTTGCTACACACCCAACCAACCAAGTTGTTCTCGAGGAGAACGTGTTTGACCCTCCAGCTACTCAAGTGGAGGTTAAGAACATTGAGGCGACCACCAACACCAACACTGAAGCCAATGACGTTGTCATGACAGAAGCTAATGTGGCGCCTGAAGTCAATGTGGTGCCCGAAGTGATAGCACCTGAAGTTAATGCTGCACCTGATGTCAATCAGCAGCCTGAAGCCACTGCCACTGCTCTGGTACCGCCTCCCAGGCCACATACTATTGAGCAAGCATACAACAATGGTCAGCTGGTCACTGTCAGATGGCCTATTCTGGTTCCTCCTCCTGCTGCTGGTCCGCAATTTGACTATCATGTCGAGCACATGCCACAGGTCCAGAAGCCAAAGCCAAGACTACCCAGGTTTCTAGGTACTGC
Organism: Aegilops bicornis; assembly: GCA_021605145.1. Lineage (NCBI taxonomy): Eukaryota > Viridiplantae > Streptophyta > Magnoliopsida > Poales > Poaceae > Aegilops > Aegilops bicornis. Next base: position 326,854,915 of record CM038674.1, on the reverse strand, counting down.
CACTTCACTAGGGTCCTTCAATGCATATGGCTTCATTGCGCACAACACTTTCTTTGATAGCGCCAAGAACCCCTATTCCAAGCCAAGGATTTCATCAGATCGGTTCTGGAGCTATCGGCCATGATTATTATTCATGTGTTCTTTATGATCAAGGGCGCATCTTCCCTCATATGCGTCTTGACTGTGAAGCCATTGCTGGATTGCCTTGCCTTGAAGAAGCCCTTGACTATTCCGTGATGCTGGACTGCTGAACTTTGTGACTGATAAGGAGCGTTGGAATGAAGAGCTTCTGCTTCAATTTTATGCTACCCTCCACATTCGCGGATACAACAGGGATCCGAAGACTTGGGTCCTTGAGTGGATGACAGCAATGTCCATCATGAAGCCAAAGCTTTTGACATCATTGAGCTAACCGCCTGCCCACTCCAGGAGAATTATATGAACCTGGTTGTCAGCTTCACCGCAATGCTTTGGAGAGTATCTTCCACAAGCCAGAGCCCAACATGAGCCAAATGCTGAGCATGATGAAGCCTCTGCGCCATGACGCTGATTACCCAAAGGAGTTCTTTATCAAAGACCTTGAGTATCTGCCCCGCACTATTTATCATATTATCAGGCGGACTCTATGGCCTGTCAAAGGACATTCTTCAGCAGCAAAACTTGAAGGAGCAATGAAGACTTTGGTCTTTTATATGTGCAATGGCATCAGCTTCAATGCTCAAGACTTCTTTATCCGGCAGTTGGCTGCATTAGGCTCTGATCTCTTTGGACTGAAGTTCTACGCTCAGTGGGTCATGCGCCTCATTAAGCTACACTCAGCTGTCAACTATCAGCCCTTTGCTCGCAACCATCTGATCTTTCTGCCAGAGGTTGATATGTCAGTTGAAGCCATATACCCAGAACCTGCCAAGGAGCCTGTTTGTCTTCACAATGCTGATCACCAAAGCTTCACGCAACCCATTGAAGGAGTCTAGGCAGTCACTCGTGTTTATCCTTTGGCTGGCAACACACACTTACCTCACCGTGCTCAAACTGAAGCCACTGAAAGCACTATTGCTCAAAGGCCTCGGAAGCGATCACGTGTTCTCATTGACCGAGAACTTCTCGTTGCCCTGCATCAGAAACATGATAAGCATCACTACTGGCTGAAGCGGCAGATGCAAAGCCTCTTGGTGGACGTCAATCGCATTCGCAATCTTGCCACCAAGAATGCCTTTGTTACACATGAAAACTGTCGGAGGTCCTGCAAGAGTTTGACATTGCTGAGTGCTGAAGCAGATCTTCAAGACGATGGCTTCACTGAAAGATTCAAGTTTGACTCCACTCCTCCAAGGAATGCTGTCTTGCGTGGACCTCCATCTCTTGAAGACTCTAATTATTCCTCCTCCGCTGCAACGGTGAATGCCAGAGTGATCGATGATCAAGATGATGCTACTTCGCCACCTCCAACTTCAGCATGTATCGACACTGCACCAAGTTCTTCTGCACCGCCAAACCCCGACGCCGACCCTGCATCTTCTCCTACTCCTTCTGGGAACGAGTAGAGGCTCTATGTCTTCAAACCTTTTTGGTCCCATCGACAAAAGGGGGAGAAGCATATGAGTTGATAGTCTTCAAGCGGGTCCAAATGGGCGGTTGCTTTATATTTTGCCTAGTGTTTACAACTCTCGCTTTTGATACATTCGGTTCTTTGAGTTGTAACACTTACACTTGATGGCCGTATGCTACTTGTTTGCTATTCTGTGATGCGATGATAAATTCCGCATGTGCGATGATAAATCCCGCACGAAGTCATATTGCGGACGTCCATTTTTCATTATGCATGTCATTATCTTCGTTTTATCAAATCATGCATGATGAATTGTCTTCATAAGTTGAAGAGGATCTCCACAAGTACAATCTGCCATGTGCATTTGCATTCCAAAAGCAAATTACTTATATGCACATCTTCAGGGGGAGCCTTTTGCTACTTATGAAGACAATACCTTTATCCTTTACAATTTCACATACTTTTATCCCCGTTGAAAACTTCAACCAGTTTGTCATCAATCACCAAAAGGGGAGATTGCAAGTGCATCTAGTGCCACCCCTAGTTGGTTTTGGAGTATTGACGACAAACCCGTTGAGGGACTAATGTGTTTTGAGAATTGCAGGATAACACATGTAGCAGTCCCTCATTGATTCGGTTTACCTACCGGAGATGACCCCTAAAAATGTATGAAGACATTGATGACAATGGTGGTATGTGAAGATATTCACATTGAAGACTATGACAAGAGAAGGCATTGCGTGAAGACTATGGAGCGCGAAGACTTAGTTGTTTTGTTGTTTCCTTTTCTTCCTTGTTGAGTCGTAGGAACCACCGTACTGTTAAGTGGGGTCCCACTAAACAAAGTTAGAGTGACTGAAGTGATGCTCAACCAAATTCTATGTCTTCGAGTGAAGACAATGAGAGCAAATCTTATCCAGAGCTGGATGAGTCAGCTTTACTTGTAGCCCAAGTCAAGCTGCCACGTGTGTTTGAAATCTGACCGTTGGAACACGTGTCAGTTCCTTAGTGACCCAGGGTCATTTCGGACAAATCAGGTCGGGTTGCCTAGTGGCTATAAATAGCCCATCCCCTACACCATAAATTGGTGGTTGCTCAGAGTTAGTGCACGACTTTTGTCGTTTGAGAGCAACCCACCTCCGAAGCTTTTGCGAGAGAAAAATCCTTGCAAGGACAAAGCCCAAACACCTAGAGCCAAATAGTGTTAGGCATCACTGAAGTCTTTCTGTCCGCGTGACCTGAAGACTTGTTACACTTGAGGACTGTGAATCCTCCAGCCGGTTAGGCGTCGCGCTCGAGCATCCAAGAGTCATTGTGGATGTTGGTGAACGAAGTCTGTGAAGGTTTGGAAGTCTACCTTGAAGACTTACCAGAGTGATTGGGCGAGGACTGGGTGTCCTTAGCTCAAGGGAATAAGGTGAAGACACGGTCTTCGAGTTAAATCTCAGCCTCCCTAACTCAGACGCACAGCTTGTCACAAAGAATCGAACTGGTCCAACAAATCCTTTGTCTTCACCAAGTGACTGGTTCTATCCTCTCTCTCTCTCTTTAATTATAGTCTGTCTTCGTGAAGTCATTGCCTGCCTGCGTTACCTGTTTGACTTCACTGTGAGACTTCTATTGTTGTTTGGCTTTACACTATCTTCTCTCCTGATCATTACTACCTATCTGCTATTAGTCTTCGTGCTTTCACTTCATTGAATACTTGACTATGGCTTGCCTAGTGTAGTCTACCTTCCGCTGCATGTCAATAGGTTCATTTCTATTGTTTGTCTTTGAAACTCCCATGTTTTGAAGACGTTAATAAAAATCGCCTATTCACCCCCCTCTAGTCGATAACTAGCACTTTCAAGGCCGACATCGAGAAGGCCCAGGAAGCGGCGAAGCAGCAGGCCACCCAGGACGAGGCCGCTCGGCACCAGCACCAGGCCGTGCTGAACTCCCAGGAGGAGGACCTTGCCGCTCGCGAGGAGAAGCTTACTGTGACACTCCACGACAAGGGAGAGGAGGTCGAGAAGCTTGTTGTGTAGCGGACCCATGAGCTGGAGCAGAGGCACAGAGAGGCTCTCGATGACCAAGGACGGTCCATCCGGGCAAGGTGAAGGAGCTGGAGGTGGAGCGGGACGGGGTGAAGGATCTGGCCCTGAAGTTGGCAAAGGATAAGGACACGCTCAACGGTGCTCTAGTGGAGGCGGAGGGTACAGTCCTCGGCAAGGCTGAGCAGCTCTCCATGGCCAACGACTCCATCAAAGACCTGAAGCTGAAGTTGGAGGGTCTCGAGGGGACGCTATCGTAGGTCAGGGCCCTGGAAGAGACCCTGACCAAGAATCTGGAGAAGGAGAGGCAGCTGCGGAAGAACGAAAACGCCAAGCACGACGATTTTGTGAAGGTCAAGAACCTCTGTATCAGCCGCCTCGCCGACGTCGCTGGTAGGATCACCACGCAGCTGGCCATCATGGGGATGCCAAACGTGAGGTACATCTTGGAGCCGAGCCTGAGTCCCAATGCCAAGCTGACCCTGTTCTTCGAGGGTGTTCGCGGGGCCCTGGAGCAGTTTCGTTCCAACAGGGCGACCTCTCTGGCCGATGAGGCCCGAAATCTCTGCCGGGGTGTCATGACCAAGGTCCTCACCAAGGTGGCGTACTGGAACCCCAACCTCGACTTCGACGCCGTGTTGGAGAGCTTGCCGGAGGATGCGGACCTCACGGCGCTCGAGGAGTGTATCGAGCCCATCATCAGCCGCGTCGACGGAGTTCGGAGGGTAGAGGGCCAGCGCCGGGATTAGGCACCCCGTTTCTTATCGCCGCTGCAGGTTCATGACCAGGACAATTTTTATCTTTAGTTAGAACCGCAACAACAATTGATGTAATATAACTGCGTACTTTAATATCATGCATGTTATCTTCCCGTTAGATCTTTCTTCATATGTTCGTACCCTACGCTTGTTCAGATAAGGCTGCCGGCACGTAAACCCATGCCGTGGTGCTTTAAGGACGTATCCTTAGCACCCTGCCGGAAGGGAGCTTGCTGCCGGGCGATCCACCTTGCCGCCGCCAGCGCGGTCACTTGAACCGACAAGCAGACTCGAGGCAGGACAAGAGCGCAGCTGGGAACGGGTAGGCCACCTTGCTACCGCCAGTGCAGCCGCATGAACTGTCGAGCGGGCTTGAGACAGAAACAAAGGCGCTGCCAACAGCGGAAGGTTCCCATCGCGTGCAGGTTTCCCGTACAAAGAACGAGATCTCTCAGGGAGAACAACCTTATATAAGTGAAAATAACCAAGATTTCGCGTGACTTAGCTTTTCTGTCGTTGCGAGGGCGTTCACCGCATCCGCAGGCGATGCCGCCCGTTTGGTCATCTTCTTCCTTGGAGTGATGACCACAATGAAGCCGCTGCCCCAACCAAACCAGATTTTCACAACTGTGCGCCCCCTAACTGGTGCGCTAAAGATGTCGGTGGGAACGACACCTATGGGATCACTGGGATCCCTTCTACGGTTGGCGGCCGAGGGGTTGTGCAAAGAGTAGGTCTAGGAGCCAGCACAAAGATTGTTTACCCAGGTTCGGGCCGCAAAGATGCATAATACCCTTGTCCTACTTTGGTGTATGTATTTGAGTGTTCTTGAGTTCTTGAGCTAGCTACGGTGCGTGTGTAACCCAAAAGGTCCGAATCCTTCTCCTGGACGCCTCGGGCCTCCTTTTATAGACAAAAGGGGTCGCCACAGTGGCACACAGGAGGTGGAAAGGTGTATAGTGCGCAAGCTTATCACTTGTCATTACGGGACAAGACGCATTAAATGCGCCCCTTAGGTGTCCCGTTGCCTTATTGGGGATGGCAACAAGGCCCGTCCCGTCCGTCGCTGCCCCGCGTTGCTCCCACACGCATCTAGGCCAACGATGCATGCAGCACCATGTAGGCTGGCAGGCTGCTGAGATGGCGTGGTGGTAGGTTCTTCACGTAGATCTGCATGCCACCACACAGGTGCTTGCTGAGCTGGCCTGGAAGCCGCACATTGCCACGCAGGTGCCTGCCCAGCTGGTTGGGCTGGCAGCTGTATGGGAACGGCGGCGGAGTCTTGGCAAACGCGGGCCTGGTTGTGGCCTCGCAGGTGCCCCCGGCAAGGGTCTTTCTGGGGCCCCGACAAGGGTCTTGCTGCGACATCGCAGTCGTCCCCGGCAAGGATCTTGCCGGGGGTCTCGTGGATTTCCTGGGCAAGGATCTTGGCGAGGATCGTCGTCTTCTAGTTCTCATCTGATCTTGAGTGCGTATGATCTTGACAAAGATCTGCATGCCATCACGGAGGTGCCTCCCGAGCCTTGATTCCAATGTGGTTGTTGGTGGTGTTGGAACCCTTGGGCTCAAGGTGGCGCGCTCTGCTGGCGTCGGGCAAGTTGCCCCGGCAAGGCTCTTGCCGGGGCTGCGGAGGCCGCCCCGAGAAGGGTCTTGCCGGGGGAGTCCACCTCGCCCTCTTGCTCTTTGTGTTTCTGGTCTTGGTGTTGTTTTGCCCGTCTTGTGCTTCTGTTCCCTCCCTTTGCCCTCCTAAGTGTGGCCGCAGGCGCGGCTCTGACTGCCCGTGCACAAGTAGAGGGGTACAAAGGAGAGCCCCTACTTTTGTACACCGACAACGTGTCTTGGTTTTAATGGCAACAGGTTTTAATGGCTCTTGATCGTAAATGTTTTAGATAGAACACCCGTATGCAAAGTGAGAGCAAGATTTGTGCATCTCTTGAACACAAAAGGTTCTTTTGGATGACCCATGTGGACCACTTACAAACAATTTGGTGCGATTTGCATCCTTCATATTGGGTATGTTGCCATTTGTCAAACTAGAAAGATTGACATTTGTTGATCTAGTAACATTGCCATTTGCCAACCTTGTAACACTGCGATTTGTCAAAATATGAAGCTAAAAATCACTAGCAGTATCTAATTTTTGCAACTAAAACTCAGTAATTAAGCATAGATGGAGGCGAGGAGGCATGTACAGCCGGGCGTGTAGAGGGCGGCGTAGTTCCTGATATGGCTTTAATGCAGATGAGGGAGAGGGTAGCGGTTCCCGAAATGTTAAACGGCCAATGATGCATCCTCCTTCAATTAGCATCATGTGAGTGCATGAGGAAGTAATGGGAGGAGGACCGGGAAAAGAGGCAGCACGATGAGAATGCAACGCAGTTTGCACTCACATAAGGGCGCCCCTCCATTCCAATGCATCTACCACATCGTACACACCTAAGCATTTGCCTTAGCACCTACACTAATAAGCGCAAAAGTGCTCACCTGCACTCCATGGCGGTGATGCGCTTGAAGCGGCCAGCCGGTCGTGCGATGGTGCACGACGCCGGCCTGCGGCATGGCACCGTGGGTCGTCTCCACATGGTGTTGGCGACCGACTGGTGGATGGCCGCCGTTGATGCCAGCTACGACTCTCAGTATGACCAGATGATCGTTCGCACCACCAAAAGGTTCATCGTCGTCAAGAAGCTCGCGGACGACATCGCCGTACTCCTCCAGCCTGCGTGCTCGGGCTCCTCATTGCCTGCCACCCTAATCGGCCTCCATGGTCGGAACCTCTTTCAAGCACTGATGGCCGTGCGACTGCCCGCCGACGCCACGAAGAATGTCCACCTGGAGGTCGCGCTCGCCGCAAGGCGCCTCGCCCTGCAAGAAACCATAGACCTACACATCCATGTGTATTAGCGAATCGTGTACATAGGTATCTACAAGGCTAGTGAGAACGCTACGACGTTGGCCTTCTTCAACCGGCTGGAAGCCTTGCATGCCTTAGATAAGAAGCACCTTGACCTCGGCACAAAAGCCGCCGCTCCTTAGCCGCCGGACGGTGGCCCGACACACTGAGTTGAGGAGGAGGAGGTCGTGCATTGATGGATGCATCTTTCTTCTTGCCTCCTGTAACCACCAGTGCGATCGCATCATCATGGCCTTAATTCTTATTGTGCTATTGCATTCTCCTTCTAGTCAATACAGACATGTGTGATCCCTATGCTTAATTATATGCATCACTGTAACTAGTACTCCATCTGTCAATTTGTAAGTTGTGCTGCCAGTATTTGGGGCCGGCGCATGATCACACACGTTCGTGTGCATTCGACTGAACCGTAAGTTGAACCGTTTATGTTCTCTTCCCTAATCGAAAACAGTTCATTCGACTGAACCGTATGTCATATATCACACACACCTTGATCTGGCTGACCATTTCTGTTGCTTTACCTAATAGCAAACAGTTCATCGGAGCGAACCGTATGCCGTATATCGCACACGCATCAATATGGCTGTCCGTTTCTGTTGTTCTGTCTAATCGCAAACAGTCTGTGTGGATCAACTGTATGCCCTTCTTCGCACACACAACTGAAATCTAAACCGTGTTTGATGCATCCGTCATTGCAAACATTTTGCACCTTTTTTGACGGTTTTTTACACCACCATTTGTGATTATGGCATCGCACACAATTTCGTCGAAGGGTCTTTGATCGTAGTGTCGCGTTAGCAGCATCCTGCAGTAGTGTGAGACAATACAACCCAGGTACGGTCAAATACTTCATGCAGATAGTAATGGTTCTTCTTCACAGAGTTTTGCGTGATTGTCATGTTTTAAAGAATTGAACCAAACTGTCGTTTGACCCATTTGTGATTGCGATTGACCTTCTGATGAAGACTGAGGAGAAGCTCATGATCGGCCAAAGACCCTTGGAGCAAAGGCTTGTGATTTGTCTTTCAAGCATTTGCGGCAGTGTCATGAGTGGCAGAGTCATCATTGGTGTAGTAGGATGCAGCTTTGCGAAGCTGGCCATCCAATGGACGAGTGCCTTCATTAATAATAGCAGCCTTGCCCTTCTCATCAGATGAGGAAATAGGCCGTTTGAAGACCTCTATTGGGGGCAAGTAGCTGTGATGATTTAGAACATCAGCCTTGTAGTTGATTGAAGACTTTGATCGGATAAATCTCATGATCCAGGGAGCGTAAGGCTTCAATTCAAAAGGTGAAAGAGCAACATTTTCCATAGTCCTCATGAGGAAATCATGGTAGTTGATAGGAACTCCATGAATGATGTTGAATAGCAGATTCTTCATGATGCCAACAACCTCTTCTTCATTAGAGTTGTGGCCCTTGATTGGACTGAGGGTCTTGGTCAGTATTCTGTATACAGTCCTTGGCACATAGAGCAATTCCTTCGCGAGGAATTTGGTTCTTGGGGCTTGGCCAGGCTTCAGAGGCTTCATCAATACTTGCATGAAATGATCAGATAGCTCAGGTTCATGTTACATGAGTCTCGCACCTTCAGAGGGAGGAATGACTGGGAGGGAATGAAGTAATTCAGAGGCCGCAACTTTGAAGGGAGTGTTTTCAGTCATCCAGTCCAACACCCATGAATTCACATCTTTAGCTTTGCCTGTGATGTGCAACGCAGCGTAGAACTGAAGAATTAGCTCTTCATTCCAGTCACAGATGTCGGTGCAGAAATTGAGCAGCCCAGTGTCTGTTCACACACGAACACGTCACCGTGTACCCTCGACGCCGGGGGTGATGCACCGCAGCTCACGTTGAAGGAGACCCAGCCAGAAGCGCGGTACACATGCAATCCGGCGGGCGCTTTTGAGGACCCGAAACCCCACATGCCTGGGAGGGACCCCGTCAGGGCACGTGGCGGCTATAGGCTGCCCTAGGTCAACCTGATCGCCCCTAGGGCCTCGTGGATCGCCGCCCTGTAACAAGAAGAACGAATGAAGAACGAGGAAGAAGAAGAATTAGGGTTAAGGAGAAAAGATAAAAGATAAAAAGTGGTATATGATTTGATCGATTGTGTGTTGTTCAATCGGCCATCACCCCTTAGGTATATAAGAGGCGGTTGGACTTCCCGTGCAAGGAAAAGGTTTGGATTCATGTCCAAAACCGTAGCCAAATTCGGATTGGTTTTATCCGAACTTTCCAAAACTGTTCGGTTTAAACTGGTTACACCTTGCGGGTCTTTTTTGTGATGGTAAACGGCCTCGGATGGAAACGAGTCCAAAAGCAGTCCTGACTGTTTCGATGAGACGAACAACTTTCATATTGAACGTTTTTTTATCAGAGGTCATCTTGAGGGTCAAATTGCTCGTTCAAAACAGGCTATTATTCGCGCTACCTCGCGCAAAACAGGCTATACTCGCGCTACCCATCAGACATAGCGTCTTGTAGGGCGCGCCATTTTCTGCCTCTTGACAGAGCTGCATTCTGATGGATCTACAATTTGCATACGAACTCGGATTGGAACGACTTTTATATCAAAATCGATCATTTCGACGAGACAAAGACAATCCGTGTAGATCATTTTTCCATACGAGGCGGTCTTGGGGGCGTAATGAGCCGAATAGTGTTCTGAATAGAAAATCTCAGTATTTCGAACACAACTTCGGCCTTCGAGATGAGATTGGATGGCGATGGCCCGAACTTCAAAGATGTTCATATCGACAATACAAAACTTTTTTATGTAGACCAATTCTCCATTTGAGGCCATATTGATTAAGTTCTTGACCGTGCCAAAATTTGATGTCAACAGCGTCGTGAAGAACACTGAGGACTGGGGTGAAGCAGGGCAGCGATTCCATATCCACATGAGGAATATGCTCATGGTCAAAGAACTTGTCTTTATCGAATACCAGCGAAGAATAGAAATTAATTTGACTTGCGGTCCAGAAGCTCTTCCGTTGAAGATGAGCAGAGTCATAGGGGTTGTAATCAGTGAAGAATACGTGCTCATGGAAGAAATCGTCAGCTTTGAACTTCTGTTTCTTGGAGAAGGGATTCTTTGTCTTGGGCTGAGGAGTGTCAGTCAATGTCTTCATGGCCTCTTGAATCATAGTCTCTGGAGCCGCAGGCTGAGGAATTTCAGTTGCAATGTCATCAGTAGCAGCCTGGGTCTCCGTTTCATCAACAACATTCACATCAGCACTAGTGGCTGAAACTTCTTCAAGAATGGCTAGCAGAGAAGCTTGAGGTTCTTCAGAACCCGTTTTTATTTCTTCGCTCTGAACTGGGGATTGAGGAATCTGTTGCAGAGGTGTGAACATCAGTGAGTTGGGTTGATGACTTTCTGAGTAGTCATCATTCGGAATTGGAGTGGTGCACCCAATGTCCACGTCTTCATCTTCCTCATCAATTTCCTCATCGCCTGCCTCTTCATCCGTGAACTGAGTCATGGGCGATGATACCAGAGGGGTTGAAGGGATGTTATCCACTTCAATTTCTTCATCCAACTGCTCTGTTGAAGCAGCAGAAGGATCTTCTTCATCAGATTCATTTGGAATTTCATAATCTTCAGCAAAGGGAAGAATCTCCTTTGATGGCATGCTAGAAACAGGAACAACATCTATAGGATTGTCATAAGAGCTAGTCAAAGTCTTAATTTTCTTTGGTGTTGAAGACTCTGAGGTGGCAGATGCTTTCCTTTTCTTCACAGCTGCTCGCTCCGCAGCTTTGGTTTTCTTCGCTTGAGATGTAGAAGGAAGGATAGGACTTGGTGTTGGTGCAGGAGGAGCAGAGTAAATTGACGCAGTTTCCTCAGGCACAACTGATGCAGTTGCCCTGTCTTGTTCAGTGTCTTCAGGCACAGCAGTAGATGCTTCAGCTGGCCTGGCTTGTTCTTCAGGCGCAACACTAGAGGTTGCCCTGGCAGATTCTTCAGCGGTTGGAATGTCTTCATCATCCCTGGTGCTTTCATTTTATTCAGCAGCCTAATTTTCATCAGCGGTGCTGGCATATTCTTCAGTAGGCTGAGCAGATGGTACATCTCGAGGAGATTCACGTTGCGTTGGGGCTACAACATTGGAGGTGAATCCCTTCGACATCTTGACGAATCTGACTTTGGCTCCCAGCCAATCTGCACGGTAGGCGTCAAATTCATCACCGAGGGTTTTGATCTCAGCTTGTATGGTCACAAGTTCATCAATTGTCATTTTGACAACATTCTTCTTCAGGAAACGCTCCTTCTTGTACTGAGCTTTCTTCAGTTGCCTGGCCTTTTCAAACTTCCATTTTTCCTCGCCTATGAAGGCTGTCAACATGTGACTTTGGCCAAGGGTGAGCTTGAAGTCAGGCATACGAGTGTTGGAGTCCTTGTGCCAGAGGTCAATGAAATCTAGGATCGGCTTGGGATCCAACAGAAGAGGTAAATCTATGCCTTTGGCTCTAGCGGCCCGATGCTGTCTATCTCTGATGATTTCTTCCAATTCTTCATCATCAGCCTCGTCTTCACTAGACGGTACATGGAAGGCAACCTGCTTCTTGTGAGGACTTGGTCTAGTGCCTCGGCCCAAAGAAAGGGCCTTGGTCTTCAAAGAAAGTGGGGCTATATCGAGGAGGAGTCAAGAACTTGCAGAGGCTCCTGAAGCAATTGAGATGCCTGTGGTCCTTTGGCAAGAGGCGAGATGCACAGGTGCTGAGGACTTTGCAGGAGCAGCTGAAGATTTTGCAGCTGGAGGAACTGGAGCAGCTTGAGGAGTTTTCTTTGAGGGCACAAAAGAGCTTGGCCGTGAGGGCGTTGCTGAGGAACTTGGTGGTTTGCGAGCTGGCTTCTTAGGCATAGCCTTCTTAGGCTTGCTAGCAGAGGCCTCAGCAGTGGTAGCAGCAGAGTCTTTGTTGAATTTCCTCACTACTTCCTTAGCCAGTTTGGCCAGTTTTTCTTGCCGCTTGGCCCATTCATCAGGATAGTCCTGACAGCGCTTGAGGCTAGTGGGATCAGCTTCTTGGCCAGGTGCCAGTGGAGGTCTTGGGCAAGGAGGTTGTACTGCGAATTTCTTCATGTACTTAGGAGTGACATATCTGTACTCCCTCCATTCCCGTGCCCATCTTCTTTCAATCCTCTGAATGCGCACCTTGCGCTCATTCTTCGTTTCCTTTCCATGAATTGCTTCATCAGGAGTGCAGTACCCTGCATAGATGTCATCGGGGATTTCAAAGGCAGTCACTTCCAGTTTCTTGCCTCCCTTCTGAGATTTCTTGCCATCTGCCATTTTCTTCAACTGAGGATTTTGAACAATTGAGTTCTCTGAAGAGGTATGCAATTTGTCTTTGAGAAACACTGCAAATGAGTTAAGTTGATGAGAACCTAGTGATTCAGCAGCAGACATGTGTACCTGTGAACAGAGTATAGGTGCGAAGAATTTGGAGAGGTCATATGCATTCTCAGAAGTTTTTGCAAAAAGAACAAGTTTGAGGAATTTAACTAGAGGTGTCTTGAGGAATTTCATTAAGCGTTCTTTGACTTAGGTTCCAGAGTTGTATAGATTAAAAAATCCACACAATTGAGGAATCTTGAAGAAAAAATGTTGCTTAGAGAAACAGATCAAGAACAGATGCTAATGTGAGGTGTTTAATGTGTGGAAGTTGAAGAATAAACACCTTTTGAAGATTTTGTGGAAATCATCAGAATCAACAAGGGTATGAAAAGTAACTTTTAATTACCCTTGATGAAGAACACGACGAACTAGGAGTTGTAGATTGGAAGTTCGTCAGTCCGGATCTTCCACGCCCTAACTTGGCAGAGGAAGACAACTACGGCGGTGGAGGAGAGAAGATATCCGCGGCCGACACGAGTACGACGGCGACGAGGTCGAGGTAGTGAAGCTCTTCCTCACCGGCGATGATGGATGTAGCGGCAGCGCTAGGTCTTGAGAGCTCGAGCGAGGTGAGTGAGGTCGAGCGGGGTAAATGCAGTTTGAGGAGAGTGAGGGGTATTTATAACCGAGGTGAAAAACCGTTCGCCCGAGGAAAATGGACTTAACGTGTTCTCTAATTCTTCTCATCCTAGCGACATGTGTCACCCACGTACAGAGCAGTGGAAATCATGTGAGATCGTGGGTGAATAGATAAGTCTTATCATGGGATGCAGAATGATTTGAGCGGAAAAAGCCGAAATTTGAGATATGGAATATTTTAAAGTTTCATTCGCAAATTCTTCACCTGACAAGGACACAGTGAAGATTTTGAACGGATTTCAAATAGAACGCACATGAAGAATTTGTGAACAGAGTGGGTTGAATTTAGCATAAAGGGGGAAGGGTGCGATCGCATTCACTTAGCAGAAAAGCCAACTTGAAGAAATAGCTATAAGTGAATACTGTAGAGGACAGGAAACTCATATAAATAAATAAATAAATAAATAAATATATATATATATATATATATATATATATATATATATATATATATATATACATACATACATAAACACTATTACGATCACGGGATCGTAATAATATTCGATCACAACTTTGAATCGCCGGAGTAACTAGCTTGAACTTCCTCTCATGCATTTAACCCGACCTTCGGGCTATCTTCGCAACCGTGCCTTCTATCGTGAGTTTTTCTGATCATTCGTGTTGTTTGTGATGTAAGTGTAATGTGGACACGTTTTTTAGAATCTAAATGTTTGTTTTGATTCAGAATCTAGCATGTTGGCGGATTTGCTCTCGGGCGGTGATGAACATGGGTCTGTTACAAGTTTTTTGCATGTACTGGATGTTCTAGAATATCTAACAGGATGAGAATTGGGTTTAGGTACGAGTTTACTGCATGTTTTGTTGTTATTTTCGAACGAATTTGATTTGGTGTTCCGCCGTTTTCTTCTTCGTCTCAGGAGTGGTTCCACCATTGTTGTAGATTTGTAGTTTTCTTTGCTCAAATTGGCGGCAGATTTGTGTGCATTAGTGATACAGAATGCTTCCCATGTTGTTAATTTGATTATGCGGGCTCATACAAATCGAAATCCGGCGATTGGATCTCCTGCCTCCTGCCGTGGTTTTCTGTTCGATGGGACAACATGATGAGAATCATTTTCTTGTTTATCTGGAGCATGATGACATTCGAAATGGCGATTGAATCCTCCCCGCGTTGTTAATTTGATTTGGCTGGCTCATTCATTCTGAAAATGTGGATTGGACCTTCTGCCTCCCGCCGTGGTTTGTTGTTCGAGCGGACAGCTTGATGGCGGATAATTTTTTGATGTTTTATTTGGAGTATGACGATGTTCGAAATGGCTGTTGACGTGTTGGAATTTAACCAAATGATTAAATCTGGGAACCAAATTTGTTCGGGGTTGTTTTTTCAATCATTTTACGTTCTGTTGTACAAGCTGGACTGCTATAACACTCGTAGTTGAACTTCTGTGCTCTTTACGCATGCTTTTAGGAGATGATGCAATACGATCTAGTCTGGTGCTGTTGTTGTATAAAAAATCAAGTATGCTTTATGTTGTTGACTGTCGTCATGTGTGTAAGTGTGGAGCTGGACCACAGACACATGCATCTCTTTTCCTTTAGTCTATGTTTTGGGATAGTTTTTTGATCATCCACTATCTTCTGTAGAAGCTGGACTTATTTTTTATTAATGGTTGAACTTCTGGTTTTCCACATTGCATTCCACATTTGCAAGGCGAAGGTGCATGGTGCTCTATATTTTCTTAGTTTTTTTTTTTGTAATTTTAATTCTTCAGATGTTCTTTTTAGACTTTGTCTCGTGAGCAATCATGGGATTAACCCAAGTATGCATGCACTTTTTCTAGATCATCTAAGGGTCGTTGTACAAGCTGGACTTCTATGTTGTTCATACGTGAACTTCTGATTTTCCTTCTTTGCAAGGTAATGCAGCAGGTCATTTGTATTGGTTTGGATTCTTTGCATTCTTTGCATTGGTTTGGATTTTTGTGACTTGGTCCCATGAGCAACCATGAAATTGGCCGACGGATATGCTTATATTCTTTATTTTTTCTAGTATGTCTTTTGTACTTATAGTAGTTGTTGGTCTTCACTGAATAACGATCCTGAACTTCTGTATGATAATCATTTTTAACATGTTAATTTGAGGTTTTACAAAACCCCGAACTTCTATATCTTCACTATTTGAACTTCTTATTTTATAATTTTAATTGTTATTTTTGTATTTAAATATTTATAGACATTGAAATCGGCATTGCCCCTATTGACAAATGCGGTAGCGCGAGGCCTAGCAGGGGGGAGGGGGGGTCGGGACCCCCCTCCCCACCCCCTGCTCGGCCGAGACAGGAACGAGCCAGAGCAGGCGACGACGCGGCGTGCTGCATCGTTGCATGCGGAGGCGAGTCCGTCACATCCATGACCCCACCATCTATCTTAGGGGTGTGGCTCTGGGGTGCGTCAGTGGGGGTGGAAACAGAATAACCGCGTTGCGTCCTGTCAAAATCTAGTGCGCATCAATGCGGTGGCCTTGAGGTCGAGCAGGGGGAGAGGGGTCAGGACCCCTCCTCCTCTCGCGAGGCCGAGACAGAACGGGTTGAGCAGACGACGACGCGGCGTGCCGCGTCGTCGCATGCAGAGGCGAGTCCATCACATCCGTGACCCCACTATCTATCTTAGGGTTGTGGCTCTGGGGTGCGTGCGGTGGGGGTGGAAACAGAATAACCACACTGCATCCTGTCAAAATCGAGTGCGCATCAATGCGGTAGCGCGAGGCCGAGCAGGGGGGGAGGGGGGGTTGGGACCCCCCTCCCCTCCCCCTGTGAGGCCGAGACATGAATGAGCTGGAGCAGGCGACGACGTCACATCCGTGACCCCACCATCTATATTGTTTTTATGTTGTGTGTTTTAGTTAGATACGAACTTCATCTGTTATTGTACTTGAACTTCTTCTTTTTTGTTTCTTAGTGTTTATTTATTTATATGCCTTTACTTCTTTGATTATAGTACTTGAACTTCTGTTCTTTATTTTTTGAACTTCTTTCTCTTGTTTTTCTAGGTGCATATTTGTGTATGTATTTTTCATCCCTTGGTAGTGTATTTGCAATCAATTTTTGGTTTTAAGGATATCAGCAGTGCTGTTGTGTGATCTTATCTCATTATAATAGATGCATTCAAATGGTGCATTCATTTATCTATGGATGTATTTACCTTTTTAGCCGTTGGGGGGTAAAACTGTAATTTTACCGGCGCTACAACACCCACGACAAAGAGGACTTAAGTTCCCATCTCCCTCGCCACCACCGCCGAAAACCCTCTCCCCACAGCCGCTCTCTTCCCCCTCTCCGTCGCTCCGCTGCCTTCGTCCCCTCCAACTCCCCCCGATTTCTCCGCCCATGTCCCCTGCCCTCGTGAGTGGAGTAACCGGCGCACGCCCCCGCTCCTATTTCTCCCCCACGCCCCGCTCTCCCTCGCCCAGCCCGCTCTCTTCTGCTCTGAAGCAAGGGCGACAACTGCCTGCGCGGTTCCAAGGTGCGTGTGGCGTCATGGGGAGCGGAAGAACCGCCGCGGATTCGTGCGTGCGGGGGTCGTTTGGAGAGGTACAAATGCTGCCCCCCTAATGCTTGCTTTTAGTTTTGCCAGATTTGTCGAGGCCTGCCTATTTCTTTTGTGTGCTCTCGCGTCCGCCTCCTCCCCCCTTCTTCTGATGGTTTGGTGGGATATTAGGTAGGGTTCTTGTGCGTGTGGTGGTTGGATTGCATTCCCCCGTGGTCAGATTTGTTTGTGGGATGCTTGTGTGTGGTATTTCTCCCTTCAGACTTGTGTGGATTTCATTTCCCCTTTGTTGATTTTAGCAGTCAGATGCATGTAAGAGAGGGTGTGCTATGATGGTTGATGCTGGATCTGATGTATCTAATTGCATTAGTGCTGTGGATTTCAAAGTCTAGATTATCTCTGTGACATTCTAGTTAGTTTATGGATACATTTTTTGTTGTGCTTGCCTAGATGTGCTACTGTTCATCTTTTCATACTTGTTGGTATGTTCTAGTTGTTTCATCCTAGGGTTTGATTCAGTTTCTTTTTGTATTTTGTTGTATGATTTTCTACTTGCTAACTATATGCAATCAATCCCCTGTTTTTAGTAGGTTGTTCTAGTGTTTGGAGTTGCATTCATCAAGGCAGTTGTGTTGTCATGGCTTCAAAACCTTCTCTAGGTATCTTAATGTAGTTGGATCTTGTATTTTAAATAGCAGTATTCTTATATATGTCTGCCCATATCTTCACTTAGTTTTCTTGTTGGACTGCCATTCTTAATAGTGTGAACTTCTAACAAAGGTTATGTGTATGCATTTTACCCTTAGTTTGAGTTAGTAGAGTGTTGCTTACTTTTTAGTTGATGATTTGCAGGTGAAACTATGTCACCAAGTTTTGTTGGACTTCCCAAATGTTTCATATTTATAGTGTATATCTTTGTTTTTTTGTTATCATGTTCATGGTATTGATACTTAGTTTGCATGTGAAATACTATTTGTGGTCATGCTACATCTTTTTTATGTGCTACTTGCTTCGGTGACATAGTTGAACTTCTGGTTTTAATTATTGTTTGTTTATAATGAAATTTGGTTGAACTTGTGTTATGCACATTTTGTTTTACTGCTTTGTTATATATTGTTGAACTTCTGGACATTCATCTTATATGTAGTAGCCCCTCTGGTGTAGATTGTTCTTATACTTAGTATGTAAATTTTAGATTGTATGTTGTGTTTACTGCTTTGTTAGGTATTGTTGAACTTCTGGGAATTGTTTACTGCTTTGTTAGGTATTGTTGAATTTCTGGGTATTGGACACTGGTGTAGGATTGCGGAATAGGACTCAACGGCCTTTTTAATTGCATTTTTTGTAGTTGGTGATGAGTTGAATAGTTATGAAAAAAATGCCTGTGATCAAGATGGAGCTTCATAAGTTAATACTGATGCTCCAATATCTGATGCGGCTAAATCACCCATTATTCCTTTGACTGTGATTGCTGAGGTTGCTTCGAGCCTTGAGAATTTTTCAAGCCTCGAGGATCTTGCTTTTGCAGCTCTGAAAGTGCTAATTATTGACTAGAGGGGGGTGAATAGGCGATTTTTATGAAAGTCTTCAAAACATGAGAGTTTCGAAGACAAACACTAGAAATGAACCTATTGATATGCAGCGGAAGGTAGACTACACTAGGCAAGCCATAGTCAAGTATTCAATGAAGTGAAAGTACGAAGACTAATAGTAGCTAGGTAGTAAAGATCAGGACGGAAGATAGTATGAAGCCAATCAACGATGGAAGTCACATAGTGAAGTCAAACAGGTAATGCAAGCAGGCAATGACTTCACGAAGACAGACTGTAAGTAAAGAGAGGGAGAGGATAGAACCAGTCACTTGGTGAAGACAAAGGATTTGTTGGACTAGTTCCAGTTGCTGTGACAACTGTACATCTGGTTAGGGAGGCTGAGATTCAACTCAGAAGACCGCGTCTTCACCTTATTCCCCTTGAGCTAAGGACACCCAGTCCTCGCCCAATCACTCTGGTAAGTCTTCAAGGTAGACTTCCAAACCTTCACAGACTTCGTTCACCGGTGATCCACAATGAATCTTGGATGCTCAGAACGCGACGCCTAACCGACTGGAGGATTCACAGTCCTCAAGTGTGACAAGTCTTCAGGTCACGCGGACAAAAAGACTTCAGTGATGCCTAACACTCTTTAGCTCTGGGTGTTTGGGCTTTGTCCTCGCAAGGATTTCTCTATCTCAAAAGCTTCAAAGGTGGGTTGCTCTCAAACGACAAAAGCCATGCACTAACTCTGAGCAGCCACAAATTTATGGTGTAGGGGGTGGGCTATTTATAGCCACTAGGCAACCTGACCTGATTTGTTCGAAATGACCCTGGGTCACTAAGGAATGGACACGTGTTCCAACGGTCAGATTTCCAACACACGCGGCAGCTTGACTTGGGCTACAAGTGAAGCTGACTCATCCAGCTCTGGATAAGATTTGCTCTCATTGTCTTCACTCGAAGACATAGGATTTGGTTGAGCATCACCACCACTCGACTTTGTTCACTGGGAACCCACTTAACAGTACGGTGGTTCCTACGACTCAACAAAGAAGAAAAGGAAACAACAAAACAACTAAGTCTTCACGCTCCATAGTCTTCACGCAATGCCTTCTCTTGTCATAGTCTTCAATGTGAACATCTTCACATACCACCATTGTCTTCAATGTCTTCATACATTTTTAGGGGTCATCTCTGGTAGGTAAACCAAATCAATGAGGGACTACTACCTGTGTTATCCTGCAATTCTGACAAACACATTAGTCCGTCAACCAGGTTTGTCGTCAATACTCCAAAACCAACTAGGGGTGGCACTAGATGCACTTACAATCTCCCCCTTTTTGGTGATTGATGACAAACTGATTGAAGTTTTCAACGGGGATAAAAGTATGTGAAATTGTAAATGATAAATGTATTGTCTTCATAAGTAGCAAAAGGCTCCCCCTGAAGATGTGCATATAAGTAATTTGCTTTTGGAATTGCAAATGCACACGGCAGGTTGTACTTGTGGAGATCCTCTTCAACTTATGAAGACAATTCATCATGCATGATTTGATAAAACGAGGATAATGACATGCATAATGAAAAATGGACGTCTGCAATATGAATTCGTGTGGGATTTATCATCGCACATGCGGAATTTATCATCGCATCACAGAATAGCAAACAAGTGGCAGACGACCATCAAGTTTAAGTGTTACAACTCAAAGAACCAAATGTATCAAAAGCGAGAGTTGTAGACACTAGGCAAAATATAAAGCAACCACCCATTTGGACCCGCTTGAAGACTATCAACTCATATGCTTCTCCCCCTTTTGTCAATAAGGACCAAAAAGGTTTGAAGACATAGAGTGATGCGGAGCATCCTTCGGTCATCCCCATGGACCATCCATCAACTATCCAAGCTCCAAGTGGACTCATGACAAGAGCAAGAGCTCGTGCTATTCAATCCGAGGTGACATCACTCCTATTCGATTTCCCTTTTCCTTCTAGTGAGACATGGCTACTACCTAAGTCCGAGACACTATGCGTGATCAGGTACAACATTCAAGCCAAGGAACCAGGAGCTGAAGAAGAAACGACAGGCGTCAACTCTCTGGACAGCCCAAAACTTCCGGCCATAGCCCGGAACTTCCGGCCCCCAGAACTTCCAGCCCGCCCGTAGCTTCCGGCCACCGACGAAATCGACCAACACGGGCATGCCAACATTCTGGTTAGCCTGGAACCTGCCCGGAACCCGGCCCGGAACTTCCGGCTCCCGGAAGCCAGCCCAGCTCCACCCGCGCCAACTCTCGGCTTAGGCCGGACCCTGCCCGGACCTTCCGGCGCCCGGAACTTCCGGCCTAGCCCGGAATCTCGGCCCTGCTCATGAAAGCAGCCACAGGGCCGAGGCCCGTGTACCCTTTCGTCTCCAGAACTATAAATACTCCCCACCTCCTCCTAGTTAGGGTTAGCATTGGTTTAGCTCATCTTTGGTGTGAGAGCCCTTGCTCATCTACTTGGTACTTCTCCTCGGAGTTCACGACCTCTTCGGAGAAAGATCCCCAAGCCGGATTCAAGACCCCTTCAAGGGAAGACCATCAAGACCTCCTCTCGGAGAAGATCGGCTACTCGTGTATCTTTCCTTTGTTGATTTTGAATCTTGTGCTACCTTATGTGTTCGGTGATCTAGCCCTTATGTAATCGAAACTTGTAAGATTAGTGTTCCTCTTGTGTGTGTTTCCTTGTGTTCTTCCGCCCGTTCATCGCGTTTTCCCCGTAGGATCCCCTCCAAACGTGAAAGATCTCTGATTAGGTTTCCACTCTACATCATATGGTATCATGAGCCACGTTGATCACGTTTTTGGAGCCCCCACCCCGTGTTTCCTAGCTTGATTTTGTTGTTTTCGTCCTAAATCCAAAAATTCCCCACCAAAAATAGCCCCAATTTTATTTTTGTGATTTGTTGGTGTGATGAAGTTTTGTTGGATTTGATCCATGGATTTGCTTTGTTTCGAGTGGATCTAGAATCCCTACCCTTCTTCCCTTCTAACGCCTTCTTTTTCCCCTCAGAATTTGGGGTTTTCCCCCAATTTTTCCGCCCAAACCCTCGATCCCGAAGTCCCTATTCTTGGCAGAATCCCGACCACCGGAACTTCCGGCCCAGCCCGGAACTTCCGGACCCCGGACCTTCCGTCTTGCCCGGAAATTCCGGCCTAGACAGAAAGGTCGCGCATCCTCGGTGACCCCCGCTTCTTCGACAACTTCGACCACGGTGCAGCGGCATCTTCGCCAACGTACTGAAGTGTCACGCCCAAGATGTGACCCTATCCTAAAGGAACTCGAAGGTCCCACCAAGGATAGAAGCGCATCTTGAAGACGCTTTTGCAAGGTGGATATCATTACATCAACATTACATAATAGTGGGGATACATCCAAGACATACAATGTCACAAGAATACAACAATACATCATATATAAGATCAACATCCAACTACGGATGAAACATAAATAGAAACTCAAACGACATCCACCCTGCTAGCCCAGGCCACCGACCAGGAACCTAACCCAAGATCGACGGGGAAGAAGAACTCCAAAACAAGTGAACATCGCTCTCGCGTCATGATCATCTCATAACCTGTACCAAGAATCGTTGTTGTAGTAATCTGTGAGCCACGAGGACTCAGCAATCCCATTACCATGGGTATCAAGACTAGCAAAGCTTAAAGGGTAAGGAAGGGGTAAAGTGGTGAGGTTGCAGCAGCGGCTAAGCATGTATGGTGGCTAACATACGCAAATAAGAGCGAGAAGAGAAGCAAATGAACGGTCGTGAAGCTAGCAATGATCAAGAAGTGATCCTGAACTCCTACTTACGTCAAACATAACCCAGAAACCGTGTTCTCCTCTCGATCAACCCTGAAAAGAGACACTCACGGTTATGCAGACGGTTGGTGTATTTTAGAAGAGTTTACTTAAAGTTTACTACAACCGGGCATTAACAAATTCCCATCTGCCACATAACCGCGGGCACGGCTTTCGAAAGTTCAAGCCCTGTAAGGGTGTCCCAACTTAGCCCATGATAAGCTCTCGCGATCAACGAAGGATATTCCTTCTCTCGGGAAGACCCGATCAGACTCGGAATCCTGGTTTACAAGACATTTCGATAATGGTAAAACAAGACCAGCAAAGCTGCCCGATGTGCCAACAAATCCCGATAGGATTCGCACGTACCTCGTTCTCAGGGCACACCGGATAAGTCAAGCTACGAGTAAAACGAAGCCTCGAGTTTCCCTGTGGTGGCCTCAAGAGTTGCTGGTTCGGACCAACACTCGAAGGAGCACCGGCCCGGGGCTAAAATAAAGATGACCCTCGGGCTGGCCGACCCAAGGAAAGGTATAGGTGGTGGTGAGGCAAATGGTAAAACCAAGGTTGGGCCTTCTTTGGAGGAGTTTTATTCAAGGCGAACTGTCACGGTGGTCCCATAAATCACCCAACCGCGTCAGGGACGCAAAATCCGTGAACATAATACCGATATGACGGAAACTAGGGCGGCAAGAGTGGAACAAAACACCAGGCATAAGGCCGAGCCTTCCACCCTTTACCAAGTATATAGATGCATTAATAATATAAGAGATATTGTGATATCCCAACATAAACATAATCCAACATGGAGCAATCTTCATCTTCACCGCAACTAGCAATGCTATAAGAGGGCCGAGCAAAAGCGGTAACATAGCCAAACAACGGTTTGCTAGGAAGGGTGACAAAGGTTAGAGGTTCATGGCAATTTAGGAGGCTTGATAAGCAAGTGGTAGGTAACGCAACATAGCGATAGAACGAAGCAACTAGCATATCAATGATAGTAATGAGATCCAAGGTGACGGTCATCTTGCCTGAAATCCCACTAGGAAGAAGAACGAGTTCATGAAGAAGACGAACGGAAGTAGTCGAACGAATCCTCACAATCGCAACATTTACCGGAACTAAGAAGCAACACCGGAAAGAAACAAACAACATGGTAAATGCACAAGCATAAACATGGCATGATGCACAATCAAGTATGATGCATGTCCGGATTAAAGAGGCATGGCATGGCAAAGTGCAACAAACAATACTACAAGTTAAGTGGAGCTCAATATGCAACGAGTTGCATATTGACAAATCACCACATTGACATATTTAGTTTAATCTTGTTTAAGCTACCAAACAATATTAAATGTTGTTAAACATGGCAAGAGGTGAAGCATAAGTAAACTAACTATTTAGGCAAATTTAAATGAGGCCGGAACAACAAGCAACAAGTTCGGAAGATCCTCATACGCAATTTATGAATTTGGTAGTGTTCTGCCTATAACATAATTTTAATGTTGTTAAACAGGAAAATAAAGTGCAACATGTTAATCTATGCATTTTTCCATCCCATTTACGTATAAAGTTTATTTAAAACCGAGCTACGGTTATTTAGTTATGAAATAAATCATTTTAACATGGCATTTGAGCAAATTTAACAAACAACAATTTAACCATGGATGAAAGTTGAAAATTATGAAACTACTTGAAATTCTAAGCATTTTACATATATAAAACATTTTAAACCGATGCATGGTTAATTAGTTATTACATGCATGAACACGAGGGGTTTTCTGTAAAAATGCAGTCTCCGGATAAATGATAAAATCGCAGGCAGGGAAAAAAACATGGCACGGGCCGCATCTAAATAGGCCAAGTGTATATGAGAAGGCTGGAGGGGGCTGCTCACCCACGGGTCAAGGCCCGGTTGGTGCAGCAGGCCGGTTGAGGAGGCGCTGGGGCAAAAGGCTGTTGGCCACCCGGCGCTGGAGGCGCGGTCAACTCTCGGGACTGAACCAGGTGAGCCGCTGCTGCTCTCGTTTCTGAACAAACAGAAGCAGCGGGAGCATGGCAATGGACATGGCAGGGGGCCCTGGCACGGGGTCGGCGGGAACCGGACGGAACGGGCGGATCGAGGCGGAGTCCCGGCAGGGCGGAACGGATCCACAAGGGCTCGGACGAGGGGGTCAACGGGGCATGCGGGCGCTGCTCCTGGCGGCGCGCCATGGCTCCTGTGGAAGGTTCAGAGAGAGGAGAGAACTGCGTGAGAGGGAGAAAACAGAGGGAGGAAGGAGAAATAAGGGAGGCGGCGAGGGGAACCGTGGCGCAATGGATCCAAAGTGAAAGCGAGGATCTCCCATGAGGCGGGGACTTGGCTGGCTCAAGGGAACCATGCAGAGGCATCTCCTCAATGCTGCAGGGCGCCAGCGTGCAAGGCGGCGGCGAGGCATGAAGCAGGGCGGGGCACGACGCTGGTGACCTGCTGGTGGGTCTCCGGCGACGAGCTGCCGGTGGTGACACGAGGTGGTTGAGGAGGCTGGCGTTGGGGAAGAGCTCGAAGGTCGTCCATGGCGTCAGGTGCTCTCCTAATCGTTCCTGGTACAGAGACGGAGAGGGAGCTGAGAGACCGAGAGAGAAAAACGACAGGAGGAGGAGAACGAAGGGAGGGAGAGGGTAGAGGCTGGCCCTGGTCGACAAGGAAGACGCGGCGCGGTCCAGGTGGCTGAGTGCGCCGGCAGCGACGAACTGCAGAAGGGCCGGCGAGGTTGTTGCAGGGCCGAAGGAGCTGAGGCCGGTGCCTCATGGGCTGCGCGGGGACGAGCCGTCGGGGTACTCTCCCGCTCGGGATCGAGCGAGGAGGAGGGTTGCGGGCGCTGGGGAGCTGTCGGTGGTTGGATGTATCGGGAGGGGATCCCAATGTGGAGAGGACAAGGGGGGGGGGGGGCGACGCGATGGAATGGGAAGGATGGTACAGGATCCCTAGATCCTAGGGTTTGACCTACATATATAGCAAGTGGTTTAGATTAGGGGTATTTAGTCCCTCCGATCGAAATCAAACGACCGAGAATAAATAGGTTAGGGAGTCCAAATAAGAAAACAAAGATGTTTTATAGACGTTTGGGGATGATCCGGATCCATCGGTAACGACAGACCGGTTCGGGTTCGGGTAAGTTTCGGACACGCACACGAGGGGTCTGAGAGTGGTCAACGAGAACAAGGGCCTGACAAAATGACAACAGAGGCAAAGAGAGAAAGGGCAACTGCGAACGACTGCGAGTTTTATGAAAACATGCAGATGCAATGCGCATGATGCTATGAGATGAGATGCATGACATGAACACAATGCAAAACAACAGACAAAACCCAACCACTACGGAAATAAAATATCACATCGCCGGAAATGGCAAGAGTTGGAGTTACGAATATGGAAAGTTGTATCCGGGGCGTTACAACACTCCACCACTACGAGAGGATCTCGTCCCGAGATCTAGGATGGCACCGGAGGGAAATGGAAGAGGAAGAGAAGAGGTAAAACTAAGTTGCTTCTTCGACAAACGAGTGAAACCATTAACCTTGAGATGTTGAGCAAAATGAAAGAAAGAAAAACAACGAAGATGAGCAAAATTTAAAACACTCCATTAGAAAAGAGGAACAAGGGATACGACGAGAACCAAGAGGTTTCAAAGACATGAATCAAGAGTTTAATGGACAAGATAGAATTCGAAACCACTCCGGTTAAAACAAGATGAGAGAGGAAGAATTCGGGCAGCACTCCGGTTGAACATGGAAGGAATAGAACATGAACTTGAGAAGATGGGATGATACTTGATGAAATCAACAACACACTGCCTCCGGAACTATTGAAAGAATGGCACAATGGGTAAGAAGGATTTTAGACAGCACTCAGGTTGAAAAGAGAGGCAAAACTTGATAAGATGAAAGAACTTGAGCAGAGGACATAACACTCCTGTTACACAGGTAAGCAAGGAAAAGAACAAGATATTTACAAAATGAGATGATGGGTCGAAGAGAGTAACATCACAATGCCTCCAGAAGAAAGAATAGAAGATAGATCATTGGAATAACAGAATGTAGGAGAAAATGCCAACTTCTGCCACAAATGAGCTTGGAAAGCACCCTTCCAAGAAGAAAGATAACGGAGTTGTTGGAAAACCAACAACGAAACGAATAAGCTTGTAGTGGGCTTATGGAAAACATCTCAAGACTACGAGGTGACAACCAGCCACAAATGGAAACCATTGATTTGATTGAGAGCACCGAAGAGATGAAAAACTTCTTCCACCAAGATGATAGAGAGATAACTTGGATCATTGATAAGCACCACAATAGCAACATTCCTTAGGGAAGGATTTAGGTGAAACATGACACAAGATGACTCCAACGAACAGATTGGTGGATTTAAAATATCTCATTCTTGACAACATGTGAATCATGAAACACGAACTCAAATTGTCCAGAATGACATAACACCACCTCAAATGACAAGGTATAACGAATTCACCGGGAAGAATTGGAAAACGAATGAAGATGCTTGAGATAATTTAGATACAACATAATGAAGAGATCATGAACTGATTAGAAGGATATTTGAACGATTCACCGGTAAGATTTGGAGAACGGTAGCTACACGCTGAGAATGAAGAATTATGACATGATGGCCTTCGGAGGAAAGAAATGGAAATAACTCATGAAATGCTCCGGATGGGTGAAAAGAATTCCCACAATCGAAAACAATTATGAGAGGATGGCATCAAACTTGAACTACGCATCTTTGGAAGAATGGGTAAGGATTTAAGAGGAACTCTTCTTCGGTCTTCCCATGCTGAGAATGACGAGGAGAAACACCACCAAATTGTTGAGAAACTCCGGAAGGATTAAAAGAGGAAAGGTTGAGACAAAGATGAAAAGAGTTTGAAAGCGACCTTGGAGAAGCCATGTGACTGATGAAAATTCATTCTTACGTCAAACTTTGAAAAGAACTAGAGAATACCTCCGGGAAAATAGAAGAGTCAGATAAGATCCTGGGAAAAGACCTGTGGGTTAGGGCCCACTCAAAAGAAAAACCCCGTTGAACAATTTTAAAGGGAGATTGCACCGGTTGAATTAAATGGCTTGAAAGGGATAACAACCTTGAAATATCTTGAACGGATTGAGAATGGAAACACAAGTCTTGTGAGATATTTTCAGCACTCCAGAACAAATGAATAGGAAGAAGTGAATGATTAAGAGGTGCATCGGCATGAAAGCATTAGAAACGAGGAAAAGGAATATGATGAATATCGAAAGCTTGAATTGGGTAGACCGGAGAAGAAACAACAATGAAGGATGATGAAGTTGAAACTGTTGAGCATCTTCACGTGAAATCACCGGATAAGAACATTGATTGAAAAGAGTGAAGAGACTTCACATGAATAAATGGATGCATGATTAAGAAATCTGAGTCCTTGAAGAAAAAAGGGATGGGAGGGTGGGAAAACAAAGACAACTTGGGACGGATGAAACAAACACCGTTGAGAAAACTTAGAATTGATCTCGCAAATGTTGAAATGATCAGATCCACTTGAAGAGAAGCACGCCGGTTGGGAAAAGAATTAACATGACGACCTCGATGATCAAGAAGGATTAGTATTCACATAGCATTATGAGAACACCGTTTAGGAAAGGTATGGATTCAACATTTGACTTGAAGCAACTCGAATACCACAAATAAAACAAAACAAAGGATTTGGCTAGCGAGAATAAGCGGAACAAATACATATGATAGAGATTTACCCAATCCCATATCATGCATCATAGAGAAAAGATATTCTAGGAGCTACTTGAATTCCCACCTATAAACTCCCGAAACTTTACGGTTATGCAATCTGGTGTTGGGGATATAGGGGACACAAAATATATCACCCAAACTAACAATACCTAGATCCAAATTGTATCCATCCGTCAACACATAACCAAGAAAACTCCGAAATCGTGTACCTCAACCTTGAAAAGCATCCGTTATACAAGCTATGGCAATACTCCCGAACTCCCCAGTACTGGGTGGCGTCGAGGTTATCTCACCAACAACTTCATAAAAGAGATTTTCGATGTCGGAAAAACTCAGGTATTCCAGAACTGCAATGAAAATATTGTGACGACAACACCTCGGAGCTCAACTCCCCGGGACACTGCCACAACCCCTAAATGTCAGGAGGCACCAAGAACAATGTTCTCGTCACAAGACTATCGAAACGATCCCAAGATACCCCCGTGATCCTAATTTTTTTTCATGAAATTTGAGGAGAGGAAAGACAAAACATCTACGTCAGGGGGCCTCACCAGAGTGACGAAGGGACTGAGGAGTAAAAAGAATCCTACTCTCCGATACATATAATCCTAAGACTCAAAATAGTTTTCTTCTAGACTCAACAACGGCAAACAATCAAGGGGGCTCCTATGGTCGGTCGAGGCTCTGATACCAACTTGTCACGCCCAAGATGCGACCCTATCCTAAAGGAACTCGAAGGTCCCACCAAGGATAGAAGCGCATCTTGAAGACGCTTTTGCAAGGTGGATATCATTACATCAACATTACATAATAGTGGGGATACATCCAAGACATACAATGTCACAAGAATACAACAATACATCATATATAAGATCAACATCCGACTACGGATGAAACATAAACAGAAACTCAAACGACATCCACCCTGCTAGCCCAGGCTGCCAACCAGGAACCTAACCCAAGATCGACAGGGAAGAAGAACTCCAAAACAAGTGAACATCACTCTCGCGTCATGATCATCTCATAACCTGTACCTGCAACTGTTGTTGTAGTAATCTGTGAGCCACGAGGACTCAGCAATCCCATTACCATGGGTATCAAGACTAGCAAAGCTTAAAGGGTAAGGAAGGGGTAAAGTGGTGAGGTTGCATCAGCGGCTAAGCATGTATGGTGGCTAACATACGCAAATAAGAGCGAGAAGAGAAGCAAAGGAATGGTCGTGAAGCTAGCAATGATCAAGAAGTGATCCTGAACTCCTACTTACGTCAAACATAACCCAGAAACCGTGTTCTCCTCTCGATCAACCACGAAAAGAGACACTCACGATTACGCATACGGTTGGTGTATTTTAGAAGAGTTTACTTCAAGTTTACTACAACCGGACATTAACAAATTCCCATCCGCCACATAACATGGGCACGGCTTTCGAAAGTTCAAACCCTACAGGGGTGTCCCAACTTAGCCCATGATAAGCTCTCGCGATCAACGAAGGATATTCCTTCTCCCGGTAAGACCCGATCAGACTAGGAATCCCGGTTTACAAGACATTTCGACAATGGTAAAACAAGACCAGCAAAGCCGCCCGATGTGCCGACAAATCCCGATAGGAGTCGCACATACCTCGTTCTCAGGGCACACTGGATAAGTCAAGCTACGAGTAAAACCAAGCCTCGAGTTTCCCCGTGGTGGCCCCGCAGGTTGCTCGGTTCGGACCAACACTCGAAGGAGCACTGGCCGAGGGGGGGGGGGGGCTAAAATAAAGATGACCCTCGGGCTGGCCGACCCAAGGGAAAGGTATAGGTGGTGGTGAGGCAAATGGTAAAACCAAGGTTGGGCCTTGCTGGAGGAGTTTTATTCAAAGCGACATCAAGGGGGTCCCATAAATCACCCAACCGCGTTGGGGACGCAAAATCCGGGAACATAATACCGATATGACGGAAACTAGAGGCGGCAAGAGTGGAACAAAACACCAGGCATAAGGCCGAGCCTTCCACCCTTTACCAAGTATATAGATGCATTAATAATATAAGAGATATTGTGATATCCCAACATAAACATAATCCAACATGGAGAAATCTTCATCTTCACCTGCAACTAGCAATGCTATAAGAGGGGCTGAGCAAAAGCGGTAACATAGCCAAACAACGGTTTGCTAGGAAGGGTGACAAAGGTTAGAGGTTCATGGCAATTTAGGAGGCTTGATAAGCAAGTGGTAGGTAACGCAACATAGCGATAGAACGAAGCAACTAGCATATCAATGATAGTAATGAGATCCAAGGTGACGGTCATCTTACTGAAATCCCGCTAGGAAGAAGAACGAGTCCATGAAGAAGACGAACGGAAGTAGTCGAACGAATCCTCACAATCGCAACATTTACCGGAACTAAGAAGCATCACCGGAAAGAAACAAACAACATGGTAAATGCACAAGCATAAACCTGGCATGATGCACAATCAAGTATGATGCATGTCCGGATTAAAGAGGCATGGCATGGCAAAGTGCAACAAACAATACTACAAGTTAAGTGGAGCTCAGTATGCAACGAGTTGCATATTGACAAAACACCACATTGACATATTTAGTTTAATCTTGTTTAAGCGACCAAACAATTTTAAATGTCGTTAAACATGGCAAGAGGTGAAGCATAAGTAAACTAACTATTTAGGCAAATTTAAATGAGGCCGGAACAACAAGCAACAAGTCCGGAAGATCCTCATATGCAATTTATGAATTTGGTACTGTTCTGCCTATAACATAATTTTAATGTTGTTAAATAGGAAAATAAAGTGCAACATGTTAATCTATGCATTTTTCCATCCCATTTACATATAAAGTTTATTTAAAACCGAGCTACGGTTATTTAGTTATGAAATAAATCATTTTAACATGGCATTTGAGCAAATTTAAACAAACAACATTTTAAACATGGATGAAAGTTGCAAATTATGAAACTACTTGAAATTCTAAGCATTTTACATATATAAAACATTTTAAACCGATGCATGGTTAATTAGTTTTTACATGCATGAACATGAGGGGTTTTCTGTAAAACTGCAGTCTCTGGATAAATGATAAAATCGCAGGCAGGGAAAAAAACATGACACGGGCCACATCTAAATAGGCCAAGTGTACATGAGAAGGCTGGAGGGGGCTGCTCACCCATGGGCCAAGGCCCGGTTGGTGCAGCAGGCCGGCTGAGGAGGCGTTGGGGCAAGAGGCTGTTGGCCACACGGTCGGAGGCGCGTCAACTCTCGGATCGAACTGGTTGAGCTGGCCGCTGCTGCTCGTTCTGAACAAACAGAAGCAGCGGGAGCATGGCAATGGAGATGGCTGGGGCCCTGCACGGGTCGGCGGAAACGAGCAGGCAGGCGGATCGAGGCGGAGTCCCGGTAGGGCGGAACGTTTCCACAAGGGCTCGGACGAGGGGGTCAACGGGGCATGCGGGCGTTGCTCCTGGCGGCGTGCCATGGCTCCTGTGAAGGTTCAGAGAGAGGGAGAGAACTGCGTGAGAGGGAGAAAAACAGAGGGAGGAAGGAGAAATAAGGGGAGGCGGTGAGGGGGAACCGCGGCGGCGCAGCGGATCCAGGCGGAAAGCGAGGATCTCCGGCGAGGCAGGGACTTGGCGCAGGCTCGGCGGGAACCATGCAGAGGCATCTCCTCAACGCTGCAGGCTGGGCGCAGCAGGCAAAGGCGGCGGTGAGGCATGAAGCAGGCGGGCAGACGCTGGTGACCTGCTGGTGGGTCTCCGGCGACGAGCTGCCGGTGGTGACGCGAGGTGGTTGGGGAGGCCGGCGTTGGGGAAGAGCTCGAAGGTCGTCCATGGCGTCAGGTGCTCTCCTAATCGTTCCTGGTACAGAGACGGAGAGGGAGCTGAGAGACCGAGAGAGAAAAACGACAGGAGGAGGAGAACAAAGGGAGGGAGAGGGTCGAGGCTGGCCCCTGGTCGACAGGGAAGACGGGGCGCGGTCCAGGTGGCTGAGTGCGCCGGCGGCGACGAACTGCAGAAGGGCCGGCGAGGTTGTTGCAGGGCCGGAGGAGCTGAGGCCGGTGCCTCACGGGCTGCGCGGGGACGAGCCGTCGGGGTACTCTCCCGCTCGGGATCGAGCGAGGAGGAGGGTTGCGGGCGCTGGGGAGCTGTCGGTGGTTGGATGGATCGGGAGGGGATCCCGATGTGGAGAGGACAAGGGGGGCGGCGCTTTGGAATGGGAAGGATGGGACATGATCCCTAGATCCTAGGGTTGGACCTATATATATAACAAGTGGTTTAGATTAGGGGTATTTAGTCCCTCCGATCGAAATCAAACGGCCGAGAATAAATAGGTTAGGGAGTCCAAATAAGAAAACGGAGATGTTTTATAGATGTTTGGGGATGATCCGGATCCATCGGTAATGACAGACCGGTTCGGGTTCGGGTAAGTTTCGGACACGCACACGAGGGGTCTGAGAGAGGTCAACGAGAACAAGGGCCTGACAAAATGACAACGGAGACAAAGAGAGAAAGGGCAACTGCGAACGGCTACGAGTTTTATGAAAACATGCAGATGCAATGCGCATGATGCTATGAGATGAGATGCATGACATGAACACAATGCAAAACAACAAACAAAACCCAACCACGGAGGAAATAACATATCACATCGCCGGAAATGGCAAGAGTTGGAGTTACGAATATGGAAAGTTGTATCCGGGGCGTTACATGAAGACTGTGCATCACATCATCGTCCACATTCGCATCCGTTTGGAACCTCTACCGTAAGCAAGGACGGTAATCTCGACGACATCTTTGTCCAAACCTTGCCATTGCATTGATAAACATCCTAGCCATCTTTTGCGTTGCTTACCCATCGAGACTAGCCATTGAGTATTGCAGGCAACGTGACTTGTGCACATTAGTGATCATACTCCATAGCATACACACCATACCACCGTGGTGCATATCTTGGGATCCATTTGTGTGTCACAAAGTTGTCATAGCATACACAATTGCTACCTTGGTTCATGAAGATTTGCATGAGAAAAGAGCTCAAAAGTGAAAGAGCCACCCAAGCTTTTAAGCAAAGAGGAAAGATAAACAAAGAGCTTTGAGCAAGAACCATTGCATCATACTACATTAAGATTGTCATATTGGATCATCTTGGATCATAGCACCGAAATACCATACATATAGCATAATGTGGGATAGAGATAGTTGCATTTTTGCCTAGTAGGTTGTGCACAAGTTCCGTATCCGCCTATTATGCAATCGTGCTAAGCGTCTCTCTAGTATTGTGCAACAAGAGCATTTTCGTGGATTCCACATTTTGGCTCACTTTTGGTTTGCACAATCCCACTTATCTATTTGCGTGTGTGTTTCCGTGTACCCCTACCTGCTTGGTCAACTTGTTGCATTTGCAAATTAGTGAATGTTTTCCAACATTATTGAATCTCACTTACAATTGCATCAAATTTTGTGCCACCATCCTCACCAAGCTCCACCATAAGCTTTAATTTATGTAGGTGTGAGAACCGACAAGGATTGGTACCAATAGTGCTATTTCATTGTCCGCATTTGGGTGAACTTGATTCATCATCAAGATCGGTCAAAGGTACATTGGTATAAGTTCTTCTCCTTCTACCACTCACATATTTTGCTTGGAATGATGGATAGGCCAAGTACCTCTACCAACCCACTCTTCATGGAGCAAGACGACGACATGTCATCATACATCACCAAGAGCCACCTCTTTGGTGCACAACGAGCATTACATCAAGAGCAACAAGCAATGAGCAACCGCATCGACAACCTCGCCACTGACTTGCGACTCTCCGAGCAGCGTACAAGGGACTACTTCAACAACAAGTTCGACGTGCACAAACAAGAGAATGATGCAAGAATGGACGAGATCCGTGCCTTGATGAGGAACCGACATCATTCCACTTCATCATCATCAAGACGGGGCCGCTCGAGTCGACACTCCGACGACACCTTCTACGACTCAAGTACACCGTCATCGAACACTCTTCGACGAGCAGCGTCAAGGCGATCATGCATCTCGCAACCCGCTACATGACAAGCATTCACAAGAGCAAGTCGATGAGCAAGTACCTCGTCCTCAATCAAACCAAGCCGCTTTTGCCCAAGCTCAAGAACGACAACGACTAAGGCGCCAAGAGGAAGAACGAGCGCGTCTACATCAAGACGAACAAGACACCGAGGCTCAACGTCTTCAACAACAACAACGAGAAGCGCAAGCTCTTGAGGCGCAATGTGCCCTTCAAGATTCAAGTCGAGCCATCGCCAACCGCAATCGGGAACGGCGCAATCAAGGGGAATTCCTTCAAGAAGAAATCCAAGAAAGGAACTACCAACCACATGTGCAACGTCAAGCCCCTCAAGCTCCACCTCAACCTCAAGTTCAACAAGAGCAAGTTGATCATGGACTTCCTCCACACCAAGAGAAACAAGAAGATGATGGTCATCCATGTCAAGGGCGTAACCATCATCGACCACAACAATACAATGAAGAGCACCGATATGGAAAGCTCAAATTCACCATGCCCAAGTTCAATGGAAGCAATGACCCCGAAGAGTACCTCTCATGGGCATTAAAGGTCGACAAAATCTTTCGTTTGCACAACTATGAGGAAGAGAAGAAGATCGCTATGGCCTCACTTGAGTTCCAAGACTATGTGCTCATATGGTGGGAACAAATCATTGAGCGACGACAAGCAAGAGGTGAACCTCCAATCACCACTTGGGCTCAAATGAAGGATGTTATGAGAGCACGCTTTTGTGCCAACCTACTACAACCGCGACCTCTTCAAGAAACTCCAACTTCTCAAGCAAGGAACAAAGAGTGTTGAAGAATACTACAAGGAAATGGAGATAGCCATGATTCGAGCCAATGTGAAGGAAGATGATGAGCAAACAATGGCACGTTTCTTGAATGGACTCAATCATCCCATCAAGAAGATCGCCGACTTCCAACCCTACTCCTCTCTCATTGAGCTCGTGCATCAAGCTACAAAGGCGGAACGTAGAGTGCAAGATGACTTCAAGTACGCCAAGTACTCGTCCAAGCCGTACGGTTTCTCCAACAACCAATCTTCAACAACTCCTCCAACATCTACAACAACCAAACCTTCTACAAGCAACGACGACAAGTCAACTTACAAGAAAACTTCGGCAAGTTCAAGTCTTCTTCCTCCTACTACAAGCAACTTCAAGCCGCGTGCTTCATCATCTACTCAAAACGATGAGACCATAAAGACAAGCTCCTTCAAGTGTTTCACTTGCGGCGGTCGAGGCCACAAGTCATATGAATGCACCAACAAGTGCACCATGATCCTCAACGACGATGGCACCTATGACTCATGAGTGAAGAGGAGATGGAAGCTCTTGAGCAAGTGGCCATGCACCGGTGAGTGAACGAAGATGAAGATGATCAAGTCTTTTGTGATGAGGATTCGAGCCCCGCTCTCGTTGTCTCCAAGGTCTTGACTCTTCAACATCAACAAGAAGACGACCAAAGATGCCACATCTTGCACACAAAGGCCGGCATCAATGGGAGGTCCGTCAAGGTCATCATCGACGGAGGTAGTTGCCACAACTTGGCAAGTAAAGAACTATGATCCAAACTTCAATTGATCAAGAGGAAGCACCCGCATCCATACAAGGTTCAACGGCCAAGTGGCTCCGGCACTATACGAGTTGAGCATACGGTCCAAGTCTCCTTCAAAATTGGTGCATACGAGGACACTTTGGAATGTGATGTGGTCCCAATGACGGTTTGCCACCTCCTTCTTGGTCGACCATGGCAATTCGACCGTGGTGTCTTCCACAACGGGCGTACCAATCACTATAGCTTCAAGATGAAAGGGAAGGAATATGTGCTACGACCTATGTCTCCTAGTCAAGTGTTAGCCGACAAGCAAGCCACCCATCATGGAGAAAAGAGTGAGAAAGTGATCCACCAAAAAGTGAGTGAGAGCAACAAGCCAAACTTGAGAGCCTCTTCGCCTAGAGAGAAAAACCTCATCCTATTTGCCACCAAAAGTGACATGAGAGAAGTGTGTGAGAACCCATCTAGTGTGATGCACTTTGTCCTTGTGTGCAAGGATGGAGAGCCAACAACTAACACATATCATGAGCTACCTTTAGTGTTTCAATCTCTTTTGCAGGAATTCCAAGATATTTTCCCGATGAGCTACCTCCGGTCTACCTCCTCTTCGAGGCATTGAACATCGAATCGACCTCATCCCCGAGCGCCTCTACCAAACAAAGCTCCATACCGAGTCAATCCCGAAGAAACCAAGGAAATTCAACGGCAAGTACAACAACTCATCGACAACGGTCATGTACGTGAAAGCTTAAGCCCTTGTGCCATTCCCGTTATACTTGTGCCTAAACCCGATGGAAGTTTCCGCTTGTGTTCCGATTGTAGACCTATAAATGCTATTACCGTTCGCTATAGGCATCCCATTCCTCGCTTAGATGATATGCTTGATGAACTTAGTGGAGCCAATTTTTCTCAAAAATTGATCTTAAAAGTGGCTATTATCAAATTCGCGTACAAGAGGGTGATGAATGGAAAACTGCTTTCAAAACCAAATTTGGCTTGTATGAGTGGTTAGTGATGCCTATGGGTCTACCGGAGGCTCCCGGTACTTTCGTGCGTCTTATGCATCATGTGCTTCGCCCTTATATTGGAATCTTTGTTGTGGTTTACTTCGACGATATTCTTGTGTTTAGCAAAACCATGAAAGAACATCTTGATCATGTTAGGGCTGTTTTGCAAACCCTTCACAAGGAAAGTCTATATGCAAACATGAAAAAATGCACATTTGGTGTTGACAAAGTGGTTTTCTTGGGTTTTGTTGTATCCTCAAAGGGTGTCCATGTTGATGAATCTAAAATTGAAGCAATTAAAACTTGGCTCCAACCCACCAATTTGAAACAAGTGCGCAGCTTTCTTGGTCTTGCGGGTTTTTATAGTCGCTTTGTGAAAAACTTTAGCACAATTGCCGCTCCTTTGCATGCCTTGAGTAAGAAGAATACTCCTTTTGTTTGGGGATCCTTGCAATCCACCGCTTTTGATGAGCTCAAGTCTTTGCTTACTCATGCTCCGATTCTTGCTTTGCCCAATTTTGACAAAACCTTTGAGGTTCATTGTGATGCAAGTGGTACCGGAATTGGCGGAGTTTTGATGCAAGAAAAACAAGCAATTGCATATTTTAGTGAAAAACTCTCGATTGCTCAACTTAACTATCCCATCTATGACAAGGAATTATATGCTCTAGTGCGTGTGCTACATGTTTGGGAACATTACCTTAGACCTCATGAGTTTGTCATCCATACCGATAATGAAACGCTTAAGTACTTAAAAGGTCAAACTAAGTTGAACAAGCGTCATGCCAAATGGAGTGAATTTATTGAATCTTTTCCTTATGTCATCAAGTACATTAAGGTTAAGGAAAATTTAGTTGCCGATGCACTTTCATGCATATGCACGCTTGTCACTAAACTTGAGTTGAATGTTATCGACTTTGAGCACATAAAAGACTTGTATGCTAATGACCCATCTTTTGCTATTCCTTATGCTAAGTGTTTGACGCATACGTCTTGGGAACAATATTATATCAAGGATGGTTATCTTATGAGAGCTAACAAACTATGCATTCCAGTCTTCTCTTCGTTTGCTCCTTTTGCAAGAGGCGCATGGAGGCGGACTCATGGGACACTTTGGACGCGACAAGACATTCGCCACGCTCTCCAAGAACTACTTTTGGCCCAAGATGTTCATGACGTCTCGCGCTTCACCAACCGATGCTCTACATGCCGCATAAAGCTAAGTCTAAAGCTCAATCTCATGGTCTTTACATGCCCCTTCCTATCCCTTATCAACCTTGGGAAAACATTAGCATGGATTTTGTACTTGGTTTGCCTAGAACTCAAAATGGAAAGGATTCCGTGTTTGTTGTTGTGGATAGATTTTTCAAGATGGCACAATTCATTCCTTGCAACAAGATAGACGATGCTTCACATATTGCAAATCTTTTTTGTAGGGAAATCTTGCGACTCCATGGAGTACCAAAGCCAATCGTCTCCGATCATGACGTCAAGTTCTTGAGTTACTTTTGGAAGACCCTATGCGCCAAGCTCGGAATCCAGCTCTTGTTCTCATCCGCATACTATCCTCAAACCGACGGCCAAACGAAGGTGACGAACCACACACTCTCCACTCTACTTTGCATCTTGATCAAGAAGAACATCAAGGAGTGGGAGGCATGTCTACCCATCGTCGTGTACGCCTACAATCGCGCAACACACTCGACTACCGGCAAGTCCCCCTTCGAGATCGTCTACGGCTTCAACCCGTTGTCACCATTGGACACTCTACCACTTCCTCTACAAGAGCGCACCAACATGGATGCAAGTGCACGGGCAAGCTACATCAAGAAGATGCATGAGGATACAAGACAAACCATCGAGCGCCAAGTACAACGACTAGCGACTAAGCTCAACGTCAACAAGGAACCCATGGTCTTCAACATTGGTGATCTAATGTGGCTACACCTTCGCAAGGACCGCTTCCCCAACGAACGCAAGTCCAAGCTTCTCCCTCGAGCTGATGGACCTTTCAAGGTGCTAGCACGCTACAACGACAACGCCTACAAGATCGACCTACCACGAGATAAGTACAATGTGAGCGACATCTTCAATGTCAAGGACCTCGCACCGTACCATGGTGATGAAGATCTTGATCCGAGGTCAGATCTTTCACAAGGGGGGGGGGGGAGATGATGCGGAGCATCCTTCGGTCATCCCCATGGACCATCCATAAACTATCCAAGCTCCAAGTGGACCCATGATAAGAGTAAGAGCTCGTGCTATTCAATCTGAGGTGACATCACTCCTATTCGATTTCCCTTTTCCTTCCTGTGAGACATGGCTACTACCTAAGTCCGAGACACTATGCGTGATCAGGTACAACGTTCAAGCCAAGGAACCAGAAGCTGAAGAAGAAACGACAGGCGTCAACTCTCTGGACAGCCCGAAACTTCCGGCCACAGCCCGGAACTTCCGGCCTGCCCGGAGCTTCCGGCCTCCGACGACATCGA
Source organism: Aegilops bicornis (assembly GCA_021605145.1). Classification (NCBI taxonomy): domain Eukaryota; kingdom Viridiplantae; phylum Streptophyta; class Magnoliopsida; order Poales; family Poaceae; genus Aegilops; species Aegilops bicornis. Next base: position 326,815,852 of record CM038674.1, on the reverse strand, counting down.
CCAGCCCGGGCGTGCCAACATTCTGGTTAGCCCGGAACTTGCCAGGAACCCGGCCCGGAACTTCCGGCCCCCGGAACTTCCAGCCCGCCCGGACCTTCCGGCTCCCGGAAGCCAGCCCAGCTCCACCCGCGCCAACTCTCGGCTTAGGCCGGACCCTGCCTGGACCTTCCGGCGCCCGGAACTTCCAGCCTGGCCCGGAACTTCTGCCCCGTCATGAAGCCACCGGGCCGAGGCCCGTGTACCCTTTCGTCTCAGAACTATAAATACTCCCCACCTCCTCCTAGTTAGGGTTAGCATTGGTTTAGCTCATCTTTGGTGTGAGCCCTTGCTCATCCACTTGGTACTTCTCCTCGGAGTTCACGACCTCTTCGGAGAAGATCCCCCAAGCGGATTTAAGACCCCTTCAAGGGAAGACCATCAAGACCTCCTCTCGGAGAAGATCGGCTACTCGTGTATCTTTCCTTTGTTGATTTTGCTTGTGCTACCTTATGTGTTTGGTGATCTAGCCCTTGTGTAATCGAAACTTGTCGGATTAGTGTTCCTCTTGTGTGTGTTTCCTTGTGTTCTTCCGCCCGTTCATCGCGTTTTCCCCGTAGGATCCCCTCCAAACGTGAAAGATCTCCGATTAGGGTTCCACCCTACATCATAGAGACTCTACTCGTTCCCAGAAGGAGTAGGAGAAGATGCAGGGTCGGCGTCGGGGTTTGGCGGTGCAGAAGAACTTGGTGCAGTGCCAATACATGCTGAAGTTGGAGGTGGTGAAGTAGCATCATCTTGATCATCGATCACTCTGGCATTCATCGTTGCAGCGGAGGAGTAATAATCATAGTCTTCAAGAGACGGAGTTCGACGCAAGACAACATTCCTTGGAGGAGTGGAGTCAAACTTGAATATTTCAGTGAAGCCATCGTCTTGAAGATCTGCTTCAGCACTCAGCAATGTCAAACTCTTCCAGGACCTCTGATAGGTTTCATGTGTAACAAAGGCATTCTTGCTGGCAAGATTGCGAAGCGATTGACGTCCACCAAGAGGCTTTTCATCTGCCGCTTCAGCCAGTAGTGATGCTTATCCTGTTTCTGATGCAGGGCAACAAGAAGTTCTCGGTCATTGAGAACATGTGATCGCTTCCGAGGCCTTTTAGCAATAGTGCTTTCAGTGGCTTCAGTTTGAGCACGGTGAGGTAAGCGTGTGTTGCCAGCCAAAGGATAAACATGAGTGACTGCCTGGACTCCTTCAATGGGTTGGGTGAAGCTTTGGTGATCAACATTGTGAAGACAAACAGGCTCCTTGGCAGGTTCTGGGTATATGGCTTCAACTGACATATCAACCTCTGGCAGAAAGATCAGATGGTTGCGAGCAGAGGGCTGATAGTTGACAGCTGAGTGTAGCTTGATGAGGCGCATGACCCACGGCGCGTAGAACTTCAGTCCAAAGAGATCAGAGCCTGATGCAACCAACTGCCTGATAAAGAAGTCTTGAGCATTGAAGTTGATGCCATTGAAGATATAAAAGACCAAAGTCTTCATTGCTCCTTCAAGTTTTGTCTTTGAAGAATGTCCTTTGACAGGCCATAGAGTCCGCCTAATAATATGATAAATAGTGCGGGGCAGATACTCGAGGTCTTCGACAAAGAACTCCTTTGGGTAATCAGCGTCATGGGGCAGAGGCTTCATCATGCTCAGCATTTGGCTCATGTTGGGCTCTGGCTTGTGGAAGATACTCTCCAAAGCATTGCGGTGAAGCTGACAACCAGGTTCATATAATTCTCCTGGAGTGGGCAGGCCGGTTAGCTCAATGATGTCAAAAGCTTTGGCTTCATGATGGACATTGCCTGTCATCCACTCAAGGACCCAAGTCTTCGGATCCCTGTTGTATCCGCGAATGTGGAGGGTAGCATAAAATTGAAGCAGAAGCTCTTCATTCCAATGCTCCTTATCAGTCACAAAGTTCAGCAGTCCAGCATCACGGAAGCAGTCAAGGGCTTCATCAAGGCAAGACAATCCAGCAATGGCTTCACAGTCAAGACGCATATGAGGGAAGATGCGCCCTTGATCATAAAGAACACATGAATAATAACTGCGCTGCTGATAGCTCCAGAACCGATCTGATGAAATCCTTGGCTTGGAATAGGGGTTCTTGGCGCTATCAAAGAAAGTGTTGTGCGCACTGAAGCCATTTGCATTAAAGGACCTTGGTGAAGTGGCACTACCTAGAAACCTGGGCAGTCTTGGCTTTGGCTTTTGGACCTATGGCCTGTGCTCGACATGATAGTCAAATTGCGGACCAGCAGCAGGAGGAGGAACCAGAATAGGCCATCGGCGGTGACCGGTGACCATAGTTGTATGCTTGCTCAATAGTATGTGGCACGGGAGGCGGTACCAGAAAGCGATGGCGGTGGCCAGTCTGATTGACATCAGCTGCAGCATTGACTTTAGGTGCTATCACTTCGGGCACCACATTGACTTCAGGCGCCACATTAGCTTCTGTCATGACAATGTCATTGGCTTCAGTGTTCGTGTTGGTGGTCGCCTCAATGTTGTTAACCTCCACTTGAGTAGCTGGAGGGTCAGACACGTTCTCCTCGAGAACAACTTGGTTAGTTGGGGGTGTATAGCAACACGTTCTTCTTCTTCTCTTGGTTCTTCTTGGTCATCGGCTGATGCAGCCGGAATATCTTCAGCCATGTTGGCTTCAGACTCAGGGTTGTTCACAGTTGGGGAGGCTTCAGGAAATACTTGGCGTGAAACTGATTGGCGCTCTTCTCCTTCTGGAACACTTGAAAGAGTGACCTGTGGCCTTGGTCCTTTGCGAAGCCTGCGGAACGCTGGCGACGCTTGTGGAGATGGAGTTGGTTGGGCCACAAAGTCTTCATCTTCAATCACCGGAGTGGTGACTTGAGTTGGGGGAGTAACAGGTGTTTCTGCTTGACGGGGGGAGTCTTGTGGGTGATCAGCCCATGAGTCATCCTGAGCAATTGGCGTCAATGGACGACCAATGCTGATGAGTTTGCTATTCATAAGAACAGGCGATGATACCACATTGTGCTCGATCTGAGGAAGGACTTCATCATCTTCAACATTGTCATGATGACCAATGTCTTCAGCTGCGGTGGGGTCAACAGCTGGAATGTCTTCAGCTTCAGGAGCCTCTGTGGAAGCAGGATCATGAACTATTATTCGACGTTCTTGTTGTGCATATTTAGGGCAAGCAACAAAAATTGGCTCGACGACAAGGGGCTCTATGGGAGAAACCCGATCTCTCTTCTTGGTCATGCGCTTCTTGGTGGGTGGAGCATCATCAGTGGTGTTCTTGGTCTTGCGCTTTCTGGCCTTGGCTTCAGCTGCCCTTGTCTTCTGAAGCTCTGAAGCCACTGTAGGGACCTTAGGCTTCATGCCTGTCATACTGGCTGGGAAGACAATGCGAAGTTCTTCCTGCCTGGATGGTTCAGCTTGGTCCACAGATGGCTTCTTCTTCTACTTGGCAGCCATCTTAGGGTCGATGCCAGGACACCCAAGTGACTTGCGCTTCTCAGCTTCATTGTAAGCTTGAACACACTTGGCAGCGAGTATCTTCATGCGCTCACGAGAACCTTTGGCTTCATCACGTTTCTTGTGAAACGCTTCCTTGAGCTCATGAAGCATGACCTTGAAGTTCTGAACGTCTGCCACGCTGAGCTTGGCCATGTGCTTCTTGAACTGAGACTTTTCATAATCGATCTTGTGCTTCAGCTCAACAATTTTTTGAGCAAGAGCCAGCTCAGGAGCAATGGCGCCATGGAAGGAGACGCTCAGGCCAATGGGAAGTTGCAGATCGTCGAAGCTGAGATTGGGTGTGTCAAACCACTCATCAATGAAGTTGTTCAATACTTCCACATCAAAGAGAGGAAAATCATTGAAGATTTCCGCCTCTTGCTTGCTCTTTATTTAGCTGCTCAAGAGCGTCATCAGCAAGATCGTCGTCACTTGACAGATCAATGGCGTCATTCTCGTTCCTCAAAACAGCAGCAGGGGTCAGAGCTGGACCAGTGGTGTGCATAGGCTTATTTTTCTTCTTCTTAGACTTGGAGATGCGTGAGAGATCTTCAGACTGCACACTTGGTGCAGGAGGAGCAGTGGCCAGAGGCTTCACTCGCGAAGCTTTTGGTGCAGGGGAAGGTTTCGAAGCTTTAGGTTTCTTCAGCTTCTTTGGCTTCGGTGGTGCAGGCGCTTCATCAGAAGCAGCATCGTCTGCAGGTTCATCCACGACTGTCCCTTGAACCATAATATGAGTGATGAGACCTTCTAGGTTCTAGAAGGGCCCAACAAGATTGGGTTCAGCTTCGCGTGTGCCATCGGCACGAGGAGCAGAGGGGCATGGATTGAAGTCTAATCCCCGCGACTTCTTGTTTTCTTTGGCCGAGTTCTTGGAAAACTGGAAGTTGCGCTTGAACAAATTGTCGTCACGACACCATAGCAATGAAGATGGGTCGGCATCTGCAGGCTGTGGTCCATGGACCATGCAAGGGTAGAAGCCTTGTTCAATGGCTTCAGCTCTAGACCTAGGTGGAAGATTTTTGTACAAGATGTCTCCCCAGGGTCGCTTGATGGCATTATTCTCAGCATATTCCTGGGTCACGAACCTGTACTTGTACCATTGTTCTACCCAATATCTTTGAATCCATTGGATTTTTGTTTTTCTCTGATTGTAGTCCTCCTCTGGATCTGTCTTGTACAACTCATAGAGGTCAGGAGGCAAATCTCTTGAGGTGTTCCCATGGCGCTGTCTGCCACCCTTCCTTGCAGACTTCTCTGTTTCCATGAGGTTCGGGATGAATGGCTTCAACATCGCCAAAGGCTTCCGCCGCTTGGCAGACAGAGGCAGCCGAGAGAGTTGATGTGATGCTGTAAGAATTCTGCAAATGAATGCAGACTATGAGAACCAAGAGATTCTCCCACGGACATGTACTTGTGACAGCATTAGAGATGCGAGGGAAAGGGAAGAGGTCATATGCATTCTCATAAGATAAATCAGTTTAGAAGACATTGACCTCATAGCGCGAAGACATTCACTTATATGTTGAGAGTTGGTTCCAGATTTGTACGAATCCAAGAATAAGTACAAGTGAGGAATCTAAAATGTGTGAAGCATAAGTGAATATACTAGGCATTATATGAGATGCAGGCAGGATAGATCCAAATTTGTGGAGGCAGAAACCACTTTTGGTAGAAATGATGAATCTATAGGATCAAAAAGACGGTAAAAAGAGGGTTTTAATTTACCACACGAGGAACTGCTAGACTGAGTAGAAGATGAGGCCGAGCAGTTTGATCTTCCGTGCCCTAACTTGGCGACGGAGGACACCTACGGCAGCGGCGGAGAAGACGATGTCCGCGGCCGGCGTGAAGACGACGTCGGAGAGGTCGCCACAGCTAAGCGCTTCGTCACCGGCGTCGTCGAGAGCTAGCTGTGGCGCTAGGGTATTTCGAGGTGGAGAGGTGGAAGAAGAATTTTGACCGTGATTGGACGGGTATTTATAGGGAAAGGGACGGCACAGCGCAATTACGCAGGTGCCCCTGGCGGTTCACGTCTGAGCGACACGTGGCAAACATGCAACACATTGGGAGATGTCCCACGTTCCCGCGCCCGCCTGGTCTGTCGGATGGTCGTTCCGGCTTCTCTTGGTTTCAGGCAATAAGAATTGAACATTTAAAACATATTTAATGTTTGTCTCTGTATCTTCTGCTGACAAGGACGCAGAGAAGACATTCGACAGTTTCAACAGAATGCATATGATTTGGATAGATAGAGTTTGAGGTAGAAAGCATAGAGAGGTTAGGGTCCAATCACATTCACTTAGTTCAAAAGATTCAAACGAGAAGACATAGTTATAATTGAATGTTGTAGAGGATAGAGCACTAATATATGTATATATATATATATATATCAGAACGCAACCAAATAAACATAGTGAAGATAATCATGAAGACATGTTGAAATTGAAGACAAACCAAATGTGAAGACATAACAAATGTAACGTCATGAGGAAAACACTTCAAACAGAAGAATTTGGTGGTGGCGTTACCCACCGTATAGGAAGTATTAGACCCAGACACGACGCACAATTATCGTGGCGCTCCGAAGTCAAATTCCACGTTAATTATTCACACTTAGAATGTAAGTCTTCATTGAAGATATACTTTACTTCGTGTGTTGCACATCTAAGTCATCAACATGCATAAGTGTTAGGATGTGTGCCTGATCACAGGACATTTGAGGATTCCAAGACATTTAGCTCACACTGCAACTTGCAAAACCTTTTCTCATCCAAGGGCTTTGTGAAGATATCGCGATTGCTCTTGGTGTTAGCGTGTATGATATCAATATCTTCCTTCATGACATGATCTACGAGAAAGTGATGACGAATCTCAATGTGCTTTGTCTTGAGTGTTGAACTGGGTTGTTGGCAATTTTGATGGCGCTTTCATTGTCACGATGAGAGTGGTACTTGTTTCAGATGGATGCCATAGTCCTTGAGTGTTTGCTTAATCCATAGAAGCTGAGCGCAGCAAGATCCAGCAGCAATGTATTCAGATTCAGCAGTGGAGAGTGATACACAGTTCTACTTCTTTCAAGACCAACAGACAAGTGATCATCCCAGAAAGTGACATGTGCCTGATGTAGACTTGCGATCCACCTTGTCACCAGCATAATCAGCCTCCAAGAATCCAACTAGATCAAAGTCTGAGCCCTTTGGATACCATAATCCTAATGTTGGGGTGTAAGCCAAATATCAAAGAATTCGCTTCACAGCTAAGTGATGCAATTCCTTTGGTTCCGCTTTGAATCGAGCACACATGCAAACACTAAGCATAATATCTGGCCTAGATGCACATAAATAAAGTAAAGAATCAATCAGGGAGCGGCATACCTTTTGATCGAACTCTTTACCATTGGCGTCAGGACCTAGATGACTCTTAGTTGGCATTGGCGTTGTGTAACCTTTGCAGTATTGCATTCCAAACTTCTTCAAGCAATCTTTGAGGTATTTCTCTTGAGATATGAAGATGCCATTTCTTTGCTGACGAATTTGAAGACTAAGGAAGAACTTCAGCTCACCCATCATGGACATCTGATATTGCTCTTGCATCATGTGTCCAAACTCATCACTGTAATTCTGGTTGGTGCAGCCGAAGATAATGTCATCCACATATATTTGGCACACAAACAGTTCACCATCATATGTCTTCGTGAAGAGTGTGGGATCCAGGGAACCAGGTTTGAAGCCTTTGCTCTTCATGAAGTCTTTGAGCGTGTCATACCAAGCGCGAGGGGCTTGTTTGAGGCCATACAGTGCCTTGTTTAGCTTGTGCACCATATCAGGATGTTTTGGATCTTCAAAGCTAGGAGGTTGTGCAACATACACTTCTTCTTCAATCTTGCCATTGAGAAATGCACTCTCCAAATCCATTTGATACAGCAAGATGTTGTGATGGTTTACATAGGCTAGCAATGTGCGAATGGCTTCAAGCCTAGCCACAGGAGCAAATGTTCCATCGAAGTCAATCCCTTCAATTTGAGTGTATCCTTGAGCAACGAGACGAGCTTTGTTTCTGACAACTTGACCATGCTCATCTTGTTTGTTGCGATATATCCATTTTGTGCCTATTATGTTGTGCTTGCGGGGGTCAGGACGATTGACAAGTTCCCAGACATTGTTCAGGTTGAACTGTTGAAGCTCTTTTTGCATAGCTTGAATCCATTCAGGTTCCATGAAGGCTTCAGCAACTTTCTTGGGTTCAGATATTGAGACGAAAGCAAAGTGCCCACAGAAATTTGCTAGTTGTATTGCTCTTGAATGAATGAGTGGACCAGGCGCATTGATGCTATCAATTATCTTCTCAATTTGTACTTCATTTGCAACACGAGGATGAACTGGACGAAGATTTTGCTATTGCTGATCATTGTCATCGTTGGGAGGATTGTCTTCGGGCTGAGCATTGTCTTCAGGTTGATTAGGTGCAGAAATGATAAGTTCCTCTTCAGGCTGTGCTTCAGACGATATGATCTCTCCAGTTCCCATTAGCTTGATGGATTCACTGGGTGGAACTTCATCTAGCACATTTGGCAGGTGCTCTCTTTGCAAGCCGTTAGTCTCATCGAACCGCACATTCACAGTTTCAACCACTTTATAGTGAAAGAGGTTGACGACTCTGTAGGAGTGCGAGTCCTTTCCATAACCGAGCATAAAACCTTCATGTGCGTTCGGTGCAAATTTTGAAGTGTGATGTGGATCCTTGATCCAGCACCTAGCACCAAATACTCTGAAGTAGCTGAGATTTGGCTTCTTACCAGTGAGGAGTTCATAGGATGTTTTCTTCAGAAGCTTGTGAAGATAAACACGGTTGATCACATGGCATGCAGTATCAATAGCTTCAGGCCAGAACTTTCTTGGTGTCTTGTATTCATCGAGCATCGTCCGAGCCATCTCAATGAGTGTTCTGTTCTTGCGCTCCACGAGGCCGGTGTACGGAGCTGAGAACTCATGAGTGATGCCTAATGTATCCCAAAGATGATCGAGGCCGTGTTCTTGAACTACTGTCGTTGTCACTCTGATATGCTTGATCTTGACGCCATAGTCGTTCATGGCACTTTATTGGCGAAGTGTACGAAGACATCACGCACTTCAGTCTTGTAGAGAATTATGTGAACCCATGTATATCTTGAATAATCATCAACAATGACGGAGCCATAGAGACAAGCAGTAGTAGTGAGAGTAGAGTAGTGAGTAGGGCCAAATAAGTCCATGTGTAGCAGCTCGAAGGGTTGAGATGTCGTCATGATTGTCTTCGAGGGATGCTTGGCCCTAGTCATCTTTCCAGCTTCGCAGGCACCGCACAAGTGATCCTTCTTGAACTTGATGCCCTCGATGCCTATGACATGCTTCTTCTTTGCGAGAGTGTGTAAGTTCCTCATGCCAGCATGCCCTAGCCTCCGATGCCAGAGCCAGCACTCTGAAGCTTTTGCAAGACGGCATCTGACAAGCTGTAGCCTATTTGAGAAATCTACCATGTATAGATCATCTTTCGGTACCCTTCAAAGACTAGAGACTTGTCGATTTCATTAGTACAAGGCAACGATATTTTCCAAATATCACAATCATGTTCAAGTCACAAAGCATTGAGATGGACATTAAGTTGAAACCAAAGGGATTCAACAAGCATCACTTTATCCATGTGCTGATCCTTTGAGATTGCAACTCTACCTAGACCCAATACCTTGCTTTTACCAAAGGTCAAGAAATGTGATGTGACTCTTGTCGGATGGACGTAAGTTTGAGTCCATGAGAAGACTTGATCACCAGTCATATGATTAGTGCATCCGCTGTCCATAATCCATTACGAAGCATGAGGTGTCATACCCTCTGATGCAGTTAGGGGATAGGCTTCACCAAGAGTATTGTGAAGCATAAACATTTGACGCAAGAGGATTATCAAAGCTCAGATCAAGATTAGGACTGATAGGATGATTGGCAAGCGATTCAGGAACAAAATACATAGTGAGACCATTTGGGCATTTGATCTTGCACCCTACAAGATGTTTTAGGTCCCCAACAATAGCATCAGACGCCTTTGATTTCCGGCTGGAGACCTTTCCCTGCAAAAGAAAGTTAATTCTTCTTAACCACCCACATCTTCAGGGGTGGCTTAGAAGCAATGAGTCTAAGTGCAGCATCTGAGAACTTGAGCTTTGGAGCCCTAGCAAATAGCCTTGCAGAGACGAATGATACTCATATGAATAAGCGAGAAAAGTTATTAGTCTTATGAACATAGCGGTTTGAAGAAACACGCTCATATTCATAAGTCCGAGTACTGATTTCCACCGCAAAACATTGGCGTTAGGGTGACTCGGTGAGTCCTCCGTTCAGTATGAAGCCTTTGGGCCATATGAAGCCTTTGGTTTGGGATTTGTCTTCTTCCCAGGTGGTGTCATGATGACATTCACAGGAAGATTCTCAAGACAACTTTTGGGAACCCAGATCTTCTTCATAGGTGGCCCATTCCTCCAGTTAGTACCAATATACCGGCAAACCTTTGCACCATTCTGATTCTTAAACAGTTTATAGTTTGCATCAAAGGATTCATAAGTGATAATAGGATTAGCACAAGTGAAGCCAGATAAGGTGGATGGATCCATTGAAGGTCCCTTTGCATCAACCCATGTGGTTTTGGGATCTTGCTTTCGGGGCTTCCAGAGGGAGCCATCAACATTCATTTTCCTCTCGAACCCAACACCCTCTTTCCTAGGGTTTCGGTTCAGAATCTGCTTTTGAGGACATCACACGATGTCTCGATGCCCTTTGAGACTTTTGTACATCCCTGTTTCAAGCAATATCTTCAACCTAGCATTTTCATCAGCAATAGTAGTGGTATCCTCAGCAGAGGGGTTAGTTACCACATCAACCGTTGAAGATATTGCAACAGTAGTAGCAGTAGAACATTCAGCAACAGAAGTAGAGTTATCACGCTCAAGGCATTTTAGACATGGTGGTTCAAATCCTTCTGGCCGGAACTGATGCATTGAGCGAAGTGACTCATTATCTTTTTGAAGATCTTCATGAGTCGCTCTCAATTTCTCAAGCTCTTGCTTCCTTTGAAGATAATCGTAGGAGAGCTTTTCATGAGTGGTTGAGAGCGTTTCATGACGACTTTGAAGTTCCTGGTACTTAACATGAAGATTTTTTATGTCTTCAATTAAGGACTGAGAACGGGTCATTTCAGCGTCCAACAGGTCATCGCTTTTGTCTAACAGTTTTGAGTATGTTCCATAGCTTTACGTCGTTCGGTTGCAATTTTAGCAAGTGTTTTGTAGCTGGTTTGGATTCACAATCAGAGTCATCTTCACTTGATATTTGAAAGTAAGCATCACGTGATTTTACCTTGGCACCACGTGCCATGAAGCAGTAGGTGGGAGTAGAGTCGTCCTTGTCATTAGCTTCAGCGTTGGTGACGGAGCCATTGTCTTCAGTGTTGAAGATGGACTTGGCAATGTAGGCTGTAGCTAGAGCCAGACTTGCAACGCCAGGGTCGGACTCCTCCTCAGACTCCACCTCCGCCTCCTCGCTGCAGACTCCTCCTCTGAATCCATCTCCTTGCCAACAAATGCACGAGCCTTGCGGATGAGCTCTTCTTATGAGATGAAGACTTGGATGAGGACTTGGAAGAAGACTTTGAGGATTTCTTCTTCTTGTTGTCATCAGAATCATATTCCTTGCTCTTCTTCTTCTTCTTGTTCTCATTGTCCCACTGTGGACACTCAGAGATGTAGTGTCCAGGTTTCCTGCACTTGTGACATGTTCTCTTCTTGTAGTCATGAGTGGAAGCTTCATCATTTCTTGAGCTGGATCATGAAGACTTTCTGAAGCCCTTCTTCTTTGTGAACTTCTGGAACTTCTTCACAAGCATAGCAAGTTCCTTTCCAATGTCTTTAGGATTATCAGAACTGCAGTCAGATTCTTCTTCAGATGAGGGAACATCTTTTGCCTTCAAAGCACGAGTTCGGCCGTAGTTGCGACCATAGATATCTCTTTTCTCAGATAGCTGGAACTCATGTGTGTTGAGCCTCTCAAGTATATCAGACGGATCGGGTGTCTTGAAGTCAGGGCATTCTTGTATCATGAGGGCAAGGGTGTCGAACGAGCTGTCAAGTGATCTTAGTAGTGTCTTGACGGTTTCATGCTTGGTGATCTCAGTGGCGCCGAGAGCACGAAGCTCATTTGTGATGTCAATGAGGCGATCAAACGTGAGCTGGACATTCTCATTGTCGTTTCTCTTGAAGCGGTTGAAGAGGTTGCGAAGAACACTGATCCTTTGACCTCTCTGGGTTGAGACGCCTTCATTGACCTTGGAGAGCCAGTCCCAGACTAGCTTCAACGTTTCCAGAGCACTCACACGGCCATACTGTCATTTGGTCAGATGACCACAGATGATGTTCTTGGCAGTATAATCCAGTTGAACGAACTTCTTGACATCAGCAGGAGTGACACCTTCACCAGTCTTGGGAAGGCCATTCTTGACGACATACCAGAGGTCGACATCAATGGCTTCAAGATGCATGCGCATCTTATTCTTCCAGTAGGGATATTCAGTTCCATCGAAGACGGGGCAAGTAGCGGAGACTTTGATTATCCCTGCAGTCGACATAGCTAAAACTCCAGGTGGTTAAACCGAATCACACAGAACAAGGGAGTACCTTGCTCTGATACCAATTGAAAGTGCTAGTTATCGACTAGAGGGGGGTTGAATAGGCGATTTTTATGAAAGTCTTCAAAACATGAGAGTTTCGAAGAAAAACACTAGAAATGAACCTATTGATATGCAGCGGAAGGTAGACTACACTAGGCAAGCCATAGTCAAGTATTCAATGAAGTGAAAGTACGAAGACTAATAGCAGCTAGGTAGTAAAGATCAGGACGGAAGATAGTATGAAGCCAATCAACGATGGAAGTCACACAGTGAAGTCAAACAGGTAATGCAAGCAGGCAATGACTTCACGAAGACAGACTGTAAGTAAAGAGAGGGAGAGGATAGAACCAGTCACTTGGTGAAGACAAAGGATTTGTTGGACCAGTTCCAGTTGCTGTGACAACTGTACATCTGGTTAGGGAGGCTGAGATTCAACTCAGAAGACCGCGTCTTCACCTTATTCCCCTTGAGCTAAGGACACCCATTCCTCGCCCAATCACTCTGGTAAGTCTTCAAGGTAGACTTCCAAACCTTCACAGACTTCATTCACCGGCGATCCACAATGACTCTTGAATGCTCAGAACGCGACGCCTAACCGGCTGGAGGATTCATAGTCCTCAAGTGTAACAAGTCCTCAGGCCACGCAGACAGAAAGACTTCAGTGATTCCTAACACTCTTTGGCTCTGGGTGTTTGGGCTTTGTCCTTGGAAGGATTTCTCTGTCTCAAAAGCTTCAGAGGTGGGTTGCTCTCAAACGGCAAAAGCCGTGCACTAACTCTGAGCAGCCACCAATTTATGGTGTAGGGGATGGGCTATTTATAGCCACTAGGCAACCCGACCTGATTTGTCCAAAATGAGCCTGGGTCACTAAGGGACTGACACGTGTTCCAACGGTCAGATTTCAAACACACACGGCAGCTTGACTTAGGCTACAAGTAAAGCTGACTCATCCAGCTCTGGATAAGATTTGCTCTCATTGTCTTCACTCGAAGACATAGGATTTGGTTGAGCATCACTTCAGTCACTCAAACTTTGTTCACTGGGACCCCACTTAACAGTACGGTGGTTCCTACGACTCAACAAAGAAGAAAAGGAAACAACAAAACAACTAAGTCTTTGCGCTCCATAGTCTTCACGCAATGCCTTCTCTTGTCATAGTCTTCATTGTGAATATCTTCACATACCACCATTGTCTTCAATGTATTTATACATTTTTAGGGGTCATCTCCGGTAGGTAAACCGAATTAATGAGGGACTACTACCTGTGTTATCCTGCAATTCTCACAAACACATTAGTCCCTCAACCAGGTTTGTCGTCAATACTCCAAAACCAACTAGGGGTGGCACTAGATGCACTTACAAGCTCTTGCTTCACCTAGTATGTGAAACCCCTTTTCTTTTCATTTTAAATTCTCGAGCCATGTTTTTTTAACTTGTTGCCGTCAGTTGTTTTTGTTTTTGTTCCTGACTTCTTTTATTTTTTGCTTTGATTTTTTGTGTTCTTTGCAGATGTGTCCATAGAGGAGGAAGCTGTGAACAACATCAACGATGTTCTATCGAGTTGGATTTATCAGAAAACCCTGCTGCTGCTGAGCAGGGGGCTCCGTCAGTCAAAGGTTGTGATTCCGTTCCGGATCCTTTGTGCTCTCTTCAGATGTCAAAGACGCAGTCGCAGTCTGTTGATGGCACTGAACCTGTCACGTAACCAGAGGATGTCCCTCTTCAGCTTCTTGTGGAGGACCAACGTAAGAGGAAGAAGCAAGAAGATTTTAACAAGAAGAGGGCGGCCCGCCTTTAGAAAGGTTCTGATGTTCCTGGATCTGTTCATGCGGCTGAGCTCACGGTTAAGGGAGACGTGCCGTGTGGCAGTGATGACACGGTTGTCCCTATTAAGAAGAAAATCAAGAAGACCGCTGCGAGGAAGCCTGTAGTTGGTGAAGTTATTCCTCGGAGGATCCCACGTGTTTCAAGGCTTGCAGAAGTTGCTGAAGATGAAGGGCTAGGCCTCGGTGGTACGCCAAGCCATAGTCCTCGTGTGCTTGCCACTGCCGCGCCTACACCTTCTCCGCTTGGTGCTGGTGCATCTGGTAAGGGGAAGAAATGCGGCGTCAAGCGCAAGATTCCACGTGCAAAGGTCAACAAGGGTGAGAAGAAGCGTTCTCGTGTTAATCCAGAAGACAAGGATGATGCTGATTTCAACACTGATGACGAGGACGATGATGATGATGATGATGCCGCTAGTCAGGTATGAATGTCTCATGTTTACCGCTTTTTAGAGCATTTGTCGCTATTGTTGTAGTTTTTGTGTTTTTAGCACTGCCCTGGCGTACATAGCTGACCTTTTGCTTCATATTCTACTTTGCTTTTTATGGTATTAATGCCTTTGTGTACATAGTTGTACTTCTGGATATATACATGAATAAATTAGCTTAACTTGTTGGTATACATGTTTGATTACTACCTTGGTGTACAGGTTGAACTTCTGCTTTGTAAATTTCCAACATTTTGAAAGCATCTTTACTTCTGGTCATACATGGTTGTACTGCCTATGTAGACATAGTTGGACTTCTGAAATACATGTTTCATTACTGCCTTGGTGTACATGGTTGAACTTCTGCTTTGTAAATTTCCAACATTTTGAAAGCATCTTTACTTCTGGTCATACATGGTTGTATTACCTATGTAGACATAGTTGGACTTCTGAAATACATGTTTGATTACTGCCTTGGTGTACATGGTTGAACTTCTTCTTTGTAAATTTCCAACATTTTGAAAGCATCTTTACTTCTGGTCATACATGGTTGTACTGCCTATGTAGACGTAGTTGGACTTCTGAAATGTATTGCGTATGTAGGCATTAGTGGAATTTTGGTGAAGCTTGTGTATCTCATTGTTCTGCATTTTTTCCTTGTCATTGCATTTTTCAGTATCAGCTTGTGGAGCAGCGTGAGAGGAGGAAGAGAGGAGGCAAAGCGCCCGAAGAAGGTGGCCAAGGAGGAGGTGAGGCAAAACGTTTTAACAAGACGGTTCGCTGCTCACTAGGAGAGGTCAAGACGTGTGCGAAAATGCTACAACCTAGGCACAAGACGAGGGTTATCAACGCTAGTTTTGGTTGTGTGTTAGACTTGAAGGTTGATTCCAACATTTCTCGTCCTTTGATGGGCAACATCTACACAAGGATTGACCCTACAACCATGATTCTGGACATGGGTGAGGCAAACAAGGTTCTGCGTATTACAAGTGATGCTATTAACCATCTGTTTGGATTCTCTCAAGGTAATCGTACCCCTCCTAGGCCCTCGAATGATGGTTTCGATGATGCTGTTATGAGGTTGAAGGGCAAGCTTGGGTATGCTAGGATTGATGATATCAAGACAAAGGATTTGCAGAATATCCTTGCGGAACTTGTGAAGGATGAGACAAAGGATGATCTTGCTCCGCAGGTGTTTTACCTTATTGTTTTCATGAAGGTGGTTATCCCTGGAACGTCTACACGAGTGTCCAGGGAGGCAGCAATGGCTGAGAATCTTGTGTTTGAGGATATGGCAGACATGGATATTCGGAGTGCTGTTGTTAGGTATTAGCAAGGTACTAGCAGAGGAAGCTGTCACAGGCTCTGCTATTGCGCCGCTTCTTATGTATCTGGACTGCCTTATCATTGGCAAGACGCCTAATATTGACTTGAGGACCCCTCACATCAATTTCATGGATCAGATCAAGCTTCTTGAGCTTGCTGCGGCTAACTTGGTCAAGAAGGGTGATGATGACCCAACCAACTGGATGTTTGGGAAACTGCGTGTGAGTGTTTATACGCATCATTCTTTCCTGTGTAGTTTAACTTGAACTTCTGGTACTATCTTCTATATTTTTGTTCCCATGTTCCTTCGTTTGTTTTTTGACGCATTGGCTTTTGTTTTTGTATGCAGTGGAAGACACAGGCTGAGGTTGTGTTCTTTAGGGTTATCGAACGTCCTGCTCTGACTATGCCTCGTGCCGCCGAGCTAGGGAGTGGAACTTCCCCAAGATTTGAATTCTCCCGGGATGTTAATACTGGTGCCCCTTGTAGATCCAGGAGGTTCTTCTGCCCGTGTGAGTGCTGCAGGTGGCGTGTCTTCTGAGAATTTGTTTGAAGCTGCCAATATTTCCCTGGTTAGGATTGACGGTCTTCTTGAAACCGTTTGTGGGGAGTTGGCCCGTGTTCCATCAACTGTTGAGCGTCTTAGTCGCGTTGATGGGATTCTTCCTCCCGGACATGGTTTTGATGCTGATTCTTCGAAGGTGGTTTTGTCAATTGAAGCTAGATTTCTTGAAGAGCTTCGTCAGAGCACTTCCCACCTCCGAGCTTTGGGCTGTTCAAGGAAATGCAGGATGCTCGTTGCAAGCCTTTTGAAGATGAAGCAAGTGTTGTTGTGAGTCAGATTCAGAGGCAGGATTCTGTTTGTTTGGGTCGTGAAGGAGGCCACGTGCGACATACCAAAGAGGTAAACTGATTCTGTTCATTCTTAGCTTTCAGTTATTACTGTTTTTAGTCATAGGTGACCCTTATTGATTTCATGTGTCGTAAACTTTTAGTTTTTAGTAATAGTGTTTCCTACTTGACCTTCTCTGTTTATAGCACCTGAACTTCATGGTCTACAGCACCTGAACTTCTGTAATTTCCATAATTGGCCCTTTCTTGTTTCCTTTTGAATTTAGAGTAGTTTGATATCTGACCTGTTATGTTTAGTGCATTTGGACTTCCATTATGTGTCAGTGGTCATAGCTGACCTTCTATGATTATGTAATGTGAACTTCTGCTGATTAGGTATTTTTGTTCTACATGAATTTTTTTGTAGGCTGTTGATGATGTTACTAGGGTTGATGAGGATGTTTTACCTATGCATGAATCCGCTTCTGTGTATGAACCAGCCCAACCTGCTCCCTCGATTGATGTATTGGTTGACGAGGTTCATGGCAGTGAAGATAAAGTACCATTTTTCTTATCCGTTTGTCTCATTTTTTATTTTACCTGTTTGTGCATTTTATCACTATGTGCCCCTTTTATAATGACTTTCTGTTCTTGCTGCAGATTGATGATGGTAGTGTTCCTCCAGAGAAGGTTGCAGACAAGTCCTTGTCAGGTACCGGCTTCTCCGACGGGGTGGTCCCAACTGAACCTAAGTCGTCCAATGGCGCTGAAGTTTCCGAAGCTGAGCATGGCAAGACAGCTGAGGTTTCTGAAGCTGAGCAGGTCAAGACAGCTGAGGGTTCTGATGCTGAGCAGGGCAAGGCAGCTGGAGATATCATTTTGGAGAAACATCCCGTTGAGGCTGCTGTTGAGACTGGTGGTAGTGCTGCTGCAAGCCCGGAGAAGTCTCCAACAGCAGAGCCATCAGTTGATGTTGATGTTGTTCAAACACAACCAACAATTTTTGTTGTTTCAGATTCTCCAGCTGCTCCAGCTGCTGCTGGTGTCCTTCCCGACGACGCTGCAATGTCTACTGGAGATGACGATGAAGAGACTGAAAGCGATAGCTATGGAGAGGAGGTTGATCATTCCAGTGCTGCCACTGGTCTAGGCAAGAATCCATGTAGAGAGGAGCATGCTTCTCTCTTCTTTCCCCATCCCCGTCCCTTTTGTTTGTTTGTTTGTTTGTTTTTGTCCATGATATCCCTGTGAACTGCCTGTGTGGTGCAAGTTGAACTTCTTGTTTAGTGCTTTGTCGTGTGGGTTGTAAATAAAGTTAAGTGAACCTGTTTTCTATGTGGGGCAAGGTTTGTAATGCATGGGTTGTGATGTTTATGATCCTGTGGTTTTATCTTTTCTGGTGTAGCAGCTGATACGCGATTGTGTTTGAATGTTGTGCTTGAATGTTGCTATTAATTAAACTGTCGTGAATCTATGTGCTTGAGTGTTCCTCTTAATTTCCATTTCTTTTTGCTGAGTAGATAGTGACCTTGCAGTCGTCCGAAAGAAGGTTGAGGACTTTTATTTCAGTGTAACTAGGCTTAAGAATAATTGTTCCAAGAGGTGAGTGCAGCTGGTCAATGTTTACATCCATCTACCCCCTGTGAACTGCCTGTGGTTTCATACCTGAACTTCTTCACTCTATGTTGCTGAACTTCTGTTTTTCTTCTCTGGTGCTGAACTTTTGGCCTTTTTGTACTGTACTGCCTGTTGTGATATAGCTGAACTTCGCTTGTATGTGTTATGAACTTCCTGAGTTCCTGATGCTGAACTTGTTTTGCTTTCTATTGCTTGTTTTAGATCAATGATTATGTTGCAAAACAAGGAATGTGAAGCTTCTGTTGAAGATGTCGCAATATCTTTTGCTCCTCCTGGAATGCTTCGATCTAATGTGGTGAGGTTGCACTCTCTTGCTCACGTGCAAAGTACCAGGTATCGGATAAACTCATCCAGCCGTAGTGGGTTTGTGTAAGTCAACCATATAGCGATTTCTTTTCTGTTTTGTTCCTTATCATTTTAGTTAAAACTTGTTTGTCTCATTTTTTCATATGCTGGTGTTGTCTGCATTATTTTAGGACAAGATTTTCAGAGGTCATTTTGATTCTTGTGTGAGAAAGTACTTCTTGGCGAGTGGTCCAGATAGCATGGATGCATATGATTCGGTATGCAATACCTTGTTCTTTGCCTCTGTATTAGTTTTGCACTGCGATCCACTGTGTTAATATTGTTTCATTTTTCTTTGTACCGTTTGATATTAATTCTCAGTTTTTAATGATTCATGTGTTTATGTTGCTTCAGGTTGTTTTCCCCACTTTTGACCCGCCTGAGATTCCTGCTTCCATGGGTGGTGTTGGTCATTGGGTTTCGATATTTCTTGACCTGAAGAATTCAAGTTTCCAGCTTCTTGACTCCTATTATGGACCAGACGATGACTGTTTGGTACGCCTATTTCGGCGGATGACCGATAACATCAAGAAGCTTTGGGGTGATGCCAACAACGACAGGGAGACACCCTTCAGTCCTCTTACCATCGACCATTTCTCTCTGGATTGGATTGATGTGCCCCAGCAGCAAAACAAGTATGAGTTCCACTTTTCTCTTTATCACTTCTATTTATCTATAGTTGTACTTAAGCTGCGACGTGTTTTATTCGTTGGCTTTCTTTTTCTGTTCTAACACTATTCTTTTTCTGTGTTTGATGGCGATGTCATCGCAGATTCTTCATGCTTACGAATGTTAATTCGTATCATGATGGGGTTCTTGCAAATTATTCCCATGAAAATATCACGGATATCAGGAAGACGTGGTTGTACTCAATCTCTTCTTCCAACCTGTTTGAGACAGACTTCCAAGCTCTGTTTGGCTACTACACATGTAACTCTTGGAACTTGGACTGCTTACCTGCACTGCATCCTTTGTTTTACCTGAACTTCATATTTTCTTTGAAATTGAACTTCTGCTTGAGATAAATTTGAGCTCTTTGGTTTCAGATGAGAGGAGCATTTCTTGTACATGAACTTCATTTCTATCTTTATATTTTGCTTGTGTGTTTTGTTTCAGTAATTTCTTTCCTTCCATTCCTTACTTGGACATGAGCATTTCTTCTACTTGAACTTCAGATACGATGCCTTTCTATGGTTTTGTTAGCTGTAGTTGAATGTTCTCCAGTTCATTGGTTTATCTTGAACTGTGCCTTTGGTTGTGCCTGAACTTCATTTAGTTTTTTAATGGAACTAATTTTTTTAGGTCAGCTTGAGTAGTAATCATGTTATTTCTATTAGTTGGACTGCACATTGTGTTGTTCCTGAACTTTAGTTATATTTAATGGTGATGTTTTCTCTTCCTTTTCTTTGACAGTGGATCCGTTGGACTTGACCGATTGCCACTACTCATTCCTCAGGTCAGAGGAATACCAGCCTAGGGAGGAATTGATGAGTACAACTCCGATAGAAGATGATATACCTCGAACCCTTATTCCTTCCAAGTTGGGGAAGCAGGCTAGTGGTATTCGTGGTACTCCAAAAACACCTTGCTCCAGGAAGGTTGGTGAAGTTGAAGCAGCCGAAGCAGAAGTGATTTCGTCCGATGATGATTTTGAGAAGATTGCTTACCCGAAGAATGTTAAATGTGTTTCTTTGGTGCTTTTCTTTGGTAGAGGTGGGAAGAATGCTGTCATCACCAGGAGGAAACCAGCAGTTGAGTCAGGCAACATAACTTCCTCCAAGATAGCATAAAGATTGCCTTTGAAGTGGCGTTCTGCCGTCGCTCCCCTAAAAAATACAGTTACCCTCATCTATCCGAGGCCCGGAAGTTGAAACAGTATGTGCCTAGTGAAGATGGTCTGGAGAAGTATTCTGAGTGAGTTTTCTTTCTTCTTTAACTTTGTTGCTGCTAGAGATGCTACTTTGTGTCTAAAGTTCTGTTGTTGTATTATGTTGACTTCTGTTCATTTCTCCCTTGCCTTGGAGTTATATTGTCTGAACTTCTATTGTTATATTGTCTGAACTGCCGTTGTTGTAGTATGTGGACTTCTGTTCATCCCTCCTTGCCTTTTGATTTATAGTTTCTGAACTTCCGTTTGTTGTTGTATCTGAACTTCTAATATTTTTTCTCATCCTTTTAAATCTGCAGCACAAGCTACTGCATGTTTACCATCCCTGGGAATGTGATTGACCTCACAAGACATGTCCTTTATACCCTTTTCGGTGAAGGGCAACAGATGGAAGGATACATAATGGATTATCTCATAAATTTGTGGAAGGATAAGCCGGAGACCTCTGGGATATTCTCTTGTCCTGACAGGGTTGTACTTAGTCCCTACTTCATACAGGTTTTAGTTCTTTTGCACCCCTATCTCCTTTTTTTGCTCTAGTTTGGTGTAGTGGCGTTTGGGAAGTGTTTTAATTGTGTTTTTGTGAATGCACAGTACTGCATGGAGTATGATTTTTCTCGGTGCAATAGTTCCAAAGTTTGATGTAAAAAATCTGTTAAACTCCTCCCAATGTTTGTTCGCAAGGAAGAAGACCTTCTTAACGTAAAGCTGGTTAGTTTTTCATAACTCTTGCTTTTTTTAATTTTATGTACATCCTTTTGCTGAGTTTGTCAAGAAGTTTTTGTTCATCCCGGTTCTTCAATACATATGCTTTATAGTTTGTGTTCACCATTCCTTTCATTCTTGGCAGGTTTTTTTTGATACTATTCAAGCCAATTGGCACAATGGCGCACTACAGTGTGTATGTGGTGAGTAGATATCGTGGGAGCATTGACATCCTTGATTCACTTCCTTATGCTAATATGGAAACGTCACGAACAAGTTTCCACGGGGACTGCCAAAATATCGTGAGTCTTTCTTAGCCTGAACCTCCTTTCATATTCTCTTGTTTGACACGAAGTTTATTATGCCTTCTGTTGACAAAATATGTTTCTGTCTCTGTTGTGGTAATACTGCTTGAACTGACTATCATTTGACAATTGAACTTCTGCTATTTGTTTAGCTGAATCTTATGCAAGTGTCGCTTTTTATGTACCTGAACTTAACTATTTTGGTTAACATGTTTTTGACTTCATCTTATTTTGTTATTTCTGGCAGATCAAGAGATTTGTTGGGTTGCTCAAGGAGGCGTACAGTAAGTCTGCGTACAAAGCGAGCAAGCAGCCTAACTGGGTGACTATTGCAAACAGGCCGACTTTTATCAATGTTCCAAAGCAGAACAATAATGATTGTGGTTTCTTTGCCGTGAAGTTCTACTCTTCATATGATGGCGATGAGCTTGTTGAAGATTTTGGTGATGTGGAAGTATGTTCTGTCCTTGTTCTTGTCTGATCATCGTTTCATTTTTCTTGTGTGTTTTTGCTAAGACGCTCCTGATGTGGTTTTAGTTATCCGTTACTAAACCATTGTTTCATTTTCTTTGTTTGCAGGCTGCTGCAGATGACTGGAAGGCTGAGTTCATGCACACTCTGATGTTTAGCGAGAAGAATGAAGTCATGCATTCAGAGCTCCCTAAAGAGATCCAGTCCTTGGGCCTGTGAATTCGAAGCATTAGTTTCATTGTAGATTTGATTTCATACAGATTTTAGGTCTGATAATGATTGGAACGATTCCGTAAAGATTTGGTTGTAAGAATGTTTTCTAGTGATTTGTTTATCTATAGCTGGAGCACTATTGCTTATGATATTGTGGACTAATGTATTTGGTGTGAAGAATGATTTGGCTTGTGAATTTCAATGTACTGCATCATTTTTCAGTATCAATGTGTTGTATGTTTTGCTCCAATAGATGTACCTGAACTTCTCTCCTCGGCTATAGTTGAACTGCTTGTTTTTTTGTGTTGTTTATTTTTGGGCCCCAACATATGATCATAGACTTGAACTTCTGCTTTGAGATGTGGCTGGGCTGCTGGTTTCAGATGGAGAGGATTTTTTGTGTTGTGTAATGTATTGGTATTTTTCAACCCAACCAATATGTAGCCTTTTGCATAGAATCTATATTTGTTTTTGTTAGTTTTTTCAAGTGCGAATGGATTTCAACTGTAACTTTGTGCAAAAATATTCTCATACACTCCTTGACATTTCTTTATCTTTTTGTCGGCATTGTACATGAACGTCTGCACGTATCCAAACAGAACTTCACATTTGAACGCGTTGTCTTTGCTAACCTTAGTTCATACGACAAAACTTTATTTTTTAAGCATATTTTTTCCTACATCAATTTTATATACCAGAACTTCTTCTGTAAGCTGACGTGAACTTCAAAACTGTATGCTTATTTGCTGGTTGCTCTTTTATGGAATACAACACCAGCACCTCCTACCATAATATACCAGAACTTCCACTGTAATCTTACTTGAACATCATAGTGTATATTTTTCATTTTTGTTCTTGCTTGCACTTTGCATGGAATACATCACTAGCACAACACTTCCTCTCATAATATACCGGGACTTCTGCAGTAATATTACTTGAACTTCACAATGTGTATTTTTATTTTTATTACTGCTTGCTCTTTCATGCAATACATCACAAGAACCTCCTCTCATACTATACCAGGACTTCTGCAGTAAGCTTACTTGAACTTCTAGTGCATAATTTCTGTGAAACTTCAACAATAGAAGTTCAAGTAAGCTTCTCCTGAAATACTGTTTTCAAAAGTGGAATAACATTCTGCACATTGACATGACATAAGTTTGCTTTTGTTTAATTGACCTAGTCTAACTGTTCATCAGCCTTGCGCTCCTCCTAGGCTTTTGTTGTAGTGGTTTTTGCTTGACATGTACCTCTTCCTCTTCATCTTCCTCTTGATCTTCCTCTTCATCGTCCTCTTCCTCTACATCATCCTCTTCCTCCTCGCATTCCACTTCCTCTTCCTCTTCGTCTTCCTCTTCTTCGATGATGTCTTCCTCTTCATCTTCCACCACTTTCTTGTTGCTGGCTCTAGGTTTTGCTTTCTGTTTCTTCTCTGGCTTTTTGCTTGTCTTTTCATCTTCTGCACGCTTCGGGCATGTTCTTGCATTATGTGGTTCATACTGCTTGCATATGCTACAAAGCCTGCTGCTTGCTTTCTGTGGGTGTGGTCCCTTCTTTTGTTCTATAACTTTGGGCTGCTGTTTTTGAACTTTGGGTTGCTTAACCTGCTCGGCATCGTTTCTTTCTAAGAGTGTTGGACAGGTGAGCTTGTTGTGTCCCACAACCTGGTTGCACACACTACATTTCCTATGTCCAAGTCGCACTCCGTTCTCATCGAGCACGATGACTCTTGCTGCAAGCGGTGCCTTTATTTGAGCTCTCTTGTCACTTTTCTTTGCTGCAGAAATTTTCTTCCTACCCTTTGTTTCAGAGTATAGCGGCAGTTTCATCATCTCTTGCTGTCGCTGCTCCATTGATTGGTCAACACCCTGCCTGCATCGGTTTGCTTGATCAGCGGTGTTGAGCATTTCAACTACATAATAATGAAGGTCATCTTCAATTTCAGCGTCCACTTCAGCCATCCTTTCATCAGCATCCGCTTGATTTGCTGAATGTATTGCATCAAGATCTTCCACGAGCCTCTTGAGAACATAGTAGGATCTGTCATATTGCTAGTGACATCTCATCGCTTTCTTGTTAACCATCAAATTCAGCTGCAGCAAGATGTCTTGCTTCGATAGTCTTGAGCTGCCATCCGATGCAGTTGTGTTGTAGTCCCTTGTATCAAAGGTTGGTTGTGATTTTGCAGTCTTTGTGTACCGTTTGATGATATACTTGTTTGGAAATTTGTCAGGCTTCAGGTAGTCCAGTATGTTCATGATGTGAAGGTAGAACAGGCCTGCATTTTGTGATGAATGCAGAATACATAATTTGTGAGCCAGGAATGAGTTTCATATATTTTGATAGGATACTACTAGTTTAGCTATTTAATGAGTTTGTTTTTCTGCTCACCTATGTGTGTCCAGAGCTTGCATTCACACTCGTATATTTCATTCTCTGGGTCAGCTACAACCTAGAATTCATGCTTTGACCACGAAAATCTTTCTTCATCATCATGGCCAGGCTTGTTGTGGTAGTACACAAGGTACTTAGTGGGCTCACAGACGCTTTCTTGGCGAAATAGCGTGGCATTTCTCATCCTAGTCCTCATCTCGGTGTACACGACTCTCTGTACTTGATAGACATGTCTTCCTCGTAGCCGTAAGTTGTTTTTGTCACAGGATTGGTCTGGACATGTCAAAAAGTAAGATATTAGTCGAAGCAGAGACATGGGTTTCATTTTTTAAAATTCAAAGTGAACATGTTGAAGGAAAATAGAACATGATGGGGGTGTTTTCTTTTTTGTGTCTTCATACCATGCTGGTCATTGTTTGCTCGTTCTCCTTCTGCATCCGAGTTTGTATGCAAGCATTTACCCGCCTAGCAAACTTGTGTAGGTTCTGGGTCCCCTTGACAAACCCTTTCTTGAGCACGTGGTTCATGCTCTTGGTCTGTTGTGTGGAAGTCATTATAGCACAGAAAATGTTCTTGTAATATGCTGAAATCCACATTTTCCTATCACTCCACAGCTGCATCATCATCTGGTCGTTCTCCAGGTTGTACTTGTGTACAAGTTCAGCCAGTGACGATTACAAACTCCGTTGGCATCGGTGACGATTTAATATAGCTGTGAACTCCTCTTTGAATGTTTTATACTTTTTGTACAACAACGCGAGGTATTCCCTGTACTTCTTCATGATGTGCCAACGACATAGCTTGTTGACGGTGTTTGGAAATGATCGATGGGCACTGGTCTGCATGAATTAGAAAAATGAAACTTGCTTCTTTTTTGCACTGATGGTGAACTTATGTTGTACAAGTACTTGAACTTCACATGTAGCAGTATGGCTATCTAAAAATTTCACATGTATTTTTTCTTATAACAGTGTTGTTGAACTTCTGTGGTACCAGTGCTTGAACTTCACAGGTAGCAATAGGACTAACTAGTAGTGTGACACTCAAAATTTTCTCAAAGCAGTGTTCTTGAACTTCTGTGGTAGCAGTGCTTGAACTTCACATAAAAAACTATATTTTTCTTAACATGTTACATATATTTTTCTTACAACTTTGTCCTTGAACTTCTATGATTCTTGTATTTTGAACTTCACATTCATAACTATTTTTTTTCTAAACATCTGACTGATAATTTTGCTTTCTTGTACAGTTAGTTGGACTTCTGTGCTAACAGTGGTTGAACTGCATTCTTTACATTATTTTCAGATAAAACCAATGTACCCAATACAGACCCATAGACTGAAAAGATGATGAAACTTGAAGAGGTTTTTTTAACTCACTTGTTAGAATGCAAGTTGGGTGCTTGTTGTTCATGCACCGTACAAATGTATCGAACAACCATTTGAATGAGTTTGCATCTTCGTCTCTGATAAGTGCAACAACAAATATCATTGACTGCAAGTGATGGTTTGTTCCAACAAACACTGCCAGAGGCATATGAAATCTGTTGGTCTTGTAAGTTGTGTCGAATGTTACGCAATCGCCAAAGTCTTGATAGGCTCCTCGCAGCTTACATTGGACCAGAAAGTGTTTTTATTTGACTTGTCCTTGTCTACTTGTATGTCATAGAAAAACTCATCATGGATTGCCTTCATGTCTTTGAAGAATGAAACAAGTTTCAATACATCATCCAAATCAACTTTCCTTGCATTCATGGCTTTCCTAGAAATTACATGCAAACATGCATTTGTTATTTTTGCTAGCAAAGGGTTGTGACCTAGGATGCTTTTTTACATTGCAGTATGTGGATGTTTGAATACTTAGTGGTTTAGTAGGTCTCGTCTGGTCATGCTTAGGAAGTAGCTTCCATCTTCATTTTCAGATAGCATGGACATGATTGTTGTGTGCTTGACATCATGGTACTGCAGGAGCTTTACGTACTCAAAAATAGTGGGGTCATAATTCTTGTGTGAGTGCAAGAATACCAAAGATGTCATCAGTTTGCATGAGTTGGTGATTATGATTGTACTCAATGTCCACTGCCACGCATGTGTTATCCTCCTGCACCTTCACCCTCATTCTTGCATTGCAGCCTGTCCTCTACGATGTTTTGTTCCACTTCCTGTTAGCCTCTGAAACAGAAGATGTGTGTATCCCTTGGAATGCACAAACAAAATACTTGTGGTTGTCATTACCCCCCGTCTTCCTGATTCCAAAACCAGCGTGTCTGGCGTATCTGTTATAAAATTCCCTTGCTTTCTCTACATCTTGGAATTGCATCTTTAGTCTTGGTATTAGATAATCCGGAAGATCCGGCGTCTGCAGAAAAAGAAAAAATAATCCAAACGGCACGTTAAAATGTAGTTTATGAACTTGTTATCCTGTAGGGAGCAGAAAATTTGCAGATAATACAAGATGCATATATAAATACTTTTGTTTCACTTACGTGCGTTTATGATCGCAACTCCACCGGAGTCTGCTGCTGTCCCTCTGGGATGGAGCACGGCGGAGTAATCATAGCAGGATGCAGGAGTGGATCACGAGGAGGAAGGAGGGCTGAAGATGTCCTCTCTCTTGTTTGCATCCTTTTCGCTTGAGGTGGTTGTGGAGGTATTGCGATCCTGGTCTTGGTTTGCTCTTTTGTTTTGTGAAGCAATCCATCTACCTTATGTCCCGTACAATTCTGACTTGTAGCAGCAGCAGGATCCAACGGTGGTAGTGTGCAGAGCACTCTCCTCCGTGTGTGTGTTCCTATTGGATTTGTCCTGGGATCCGGTTTAGTTGCTTCGCTTTGGCATTGATGAGGCACACCAGGATAACCTCCAGAGTTACACGCAGGACTTGAGCTAACCCTCCTCCATCGGGCGTGCTTGGGAGTCTGGTGGATACAAAGAATCATGGGGATTTCGGCTTCACCCAATTAGGTGGAGGCACAAAGTTGTGCGGATAGGGCGGTGACCCAGCATCTTGGAAGTCTCCATGCGTTTCGGGTGTCATCCAGTTTTGGTCTGGAGCTGGTTGGCAAAGCTGTTGGTGCGTTTGAGGTGTGACCCATTGAGGGGGTGGTGCAACGCGTACAGGCTTGGGATTGTGTACTTGCTGCTGGGAACTTCTAAGCTTCTTCATGCATCTCTCGTCTTGCTGACATAAAAGAAAAAATGTGTATTAGCACACAAGTTACATCTGCCTATACCTTTGTAACTGAACTTAGCATTATTCACAGCCTGAACTTCTCATAGAAAATTGGTGTTTATGTACATATTTTCCCCCTAGGACAGGCATCACACTATGCACTGAGCTGAGCATCTGCCAATACTTTTGTACCTGAACTGAGCACCCTTCACAGAATGAACCTCAGATTCCGTTAGTTCTACACTATTTGATTACTTATATGTACCTGAACTGAGCACTCTCCACAACCTAAACTTCTTGTTTTGCAAAGGGGAAATATTGTCTATAATTTAAAAACCTGAACCTTCATGAGTTTGAATGGTTGAACCACTAGTGCATACCAACCTGACCTTCATGTGATCACATGCATGTTCTATTTTCCTTTTATTTTTTGCTCACAACAAGTTACATACCAATCTGAACTCTAGCGCACTAAATAGTTGAACTTCACATGGATTTTCACATGTGAATGCAGGCAGATTTTCTACTATTTGTAGCCTGGGCGGAGTCTCACAAACTACCTGAACTTCACATGGCTGTAAGCAGGCAGATTTTAAAAGAGCTTTTGTATCCTGCACTGATGCTCACACACCACCTGAACTTCACATGGCTGTAAGAAAATAACAAATAGAAGGAAGAAGTTCAACCATACCCTGGCTAGAAGTTCGGCCAACCTTTTTCCAGTAGCTGATAGGCCACCTTGTGAGCAATTTGTCGAAGAGCTAGGAGAGGAACCGCACGACAATCCATGTCTTGCATAGGGTGTGAAGTTCATCTACACGAAGCAAGAAGGCCAGGCAAGGGAAGATTGAAGAAGAAGGCGACAAGTGGGAGGAAGTTCATGTACCGTTGCTGGATTTGAAGGCGCCGCCTCCGCCGCGGAGTTGCTCTGTTGGCCACGCCGTTCGTCGTAGCTTCTGTCGGGGCCGTCATCTACTTTGCCAAGGCGTCGGGCAGTGAGGATGGAAGGAGGATGCGGCTTCCGGAAGTCCATGGCGGCTTCGCCGCGTCCAGGCGACGCAGGCTTCCTCGCGCCAGCGTCCGTCGTCGCTCGCTCGCCCACGCTGGTGGTCGGCCAAGAGGTGGGGTGGAGGGGTGGCGGCGGATCCGATTGACTAGGCTTTGGAGACGGAGGGGAGGCGGCGGATCCGGCCGGCCAGGATCTGGAGACGGGGGAGGGGGGAGGCGGCGGATCCGGCGAAGATCGGCGGCGACCACGGGGTGCAGTCGGGGATCGAGGGGAGGAGCGGTGAGAAGGGGGGCTGGGGCGGCTCGAGATTGGGATCAGGTGTATCCTGTCGGGGCAGCTCGGGATTAGGTGTGATTCTGTCGGGCCGGGTCGGCAGTTCAGGAAGTTTGAAAAGAGTGAAGAAAATGATGACAAATCTGAACGTGCTTTGTCTTCGAGTGCTGAACTGGGTTATGAGCAATCTTGATGGCACTCTCATTGTCACGGTAGAGAGGCACATTCTTCACATTAATGCTGTAGTCCTTGAGGGTTTGCTTCATCCATAGCAATTGAGCACAACACGAACCAGCAGCAATGTACTCAGCTTCAGCAGTAGAGAGTGATACGTAGTTCTATTTCTTTGAGGACCAACATACCAAGGAACGTCCAAGGAAATGGCATGTGCCTAATGTTGACTTGCGATCCACACGATCACCAGCCTAGTCAGAGTCAGAATATCCAATGAGATCAAAAGCCGAGCCCTTGGGATACCATAATCCAAGTGTTGAGTGTGAGCTAGATATCGAAGAATATGCTTCACAACCTTATGGTATGATTCCTTCGGTGTAGCTTGAAAACGGGCACACATGCAAACAATAAGCATGCTATCTGGCCTAGATGCACATAGATACAATAAATAACCAATCATGGAGCAGTATACCTTTTGATCGAAGTCAATACCATTCTCATCAGTGCATAGATGGCCATTTGTGGGCATAGGGATTTTGACGCCTTTGCAGTCTTGCATGCCGAATTTCCTCAATACATCCTTGAGGTATTTCTCCTGAGATATGAAGATGCCGTTGTGATACGTCTATTTTGCATCATGCTTTTATATCAATATTTATTGCATTATGGGCTGCTATTACACATTATGTCACAATACTTATGCCTTTTCTCCCTTATTTTACATGGTTTACATGAAGAGGGAGAATGCCGACAGCTAGAATTCTGGGCTGGAAAAGGAGCAAATATTAGAGGCCTATTCTGCACAACTCAAAAAGTCCTGAAACACCACAAAAGTCAGTTTTGTAATATATAAAAAATATTGGGCGAAGAAAGCACCAGAGGGGGGCCACCCACCGTCCATGAGGGTGGGGGCGCGCCCTACCCCCGGGCGCGCACCCTGCCTCGTGGGCCCCTAACAGGCCTCCAGTGCCCATCTTTGGCTATATGAAGTATTTTTCCCTGGAAAATCAGAAGAAAGCTTTCGAGACGAAGCGTCGCCATCTCGAGGCGGAACCAATCTAGGGCTCCAGCGGAGCAGTTCTGCCGGGGAAACATCCCTCCGGGAGGGGGAAATCATCACCATCGTCATCACCATCGATCCTCTCATCGGGAGGGGGTCAATCTCCATCAACATCTTCACCAGCACCATCTCATCTCAAACCCTAGTTCATCTCTTGTATCCGATCTTTGTCTCAAAACCTCGATTGGTACCGTGGGTTGCTAGTAGTGTTGATTATTCCTTGTAGTTGATGCTAGTTGGTTTATTTGGTGGAAGATCATATGTTCAGATCCTTTATGCATATTAATACCCTCTGATTATGAACATGAATATGATTTGTGAGTAGTTACGTTTGTTCCTGAGGACATGGGAGAAGTCTTGCTATAAGTAGTCATGTGAATTTGGTATTCGTTCGATATTTTAATGAGATGTATGTTATCTTTCCTCTATTGGTGTTATGTGAACATCGACTACATGACACTTAACCATTGTTTGGGCCTAGGGAAGGCATTGGGAAGTAATAAGTAGATGATGGGTTGCTAGAGTGATAGTAGCTTAAACCCTAGTTTATGCGTTGCTTCGTAAGGGGCAGATTTGGATCCATATGTTTCATGCTACGGTTAGGTTTAACTTAATACTTCCTTCATAGTTGCGGATGCTTGCGAGGCGGGTTAATCATAAGTGGGATGCTTGTCCACGGAAGGGCAGTACCCAAGCACCGGTCCACCCACATATCAAATTATCAGAGTAACGAACGCGAATCATATGAGCATGATGAAAACTAGCTTGACAATAATTCTCATGTGTCCTCGGGAGCGCTTTCCTTTATATAAGAGTTTGTCCAGGCTTGTCCTTTGCTACGAAAAGGATTGGGCCACCTTGCTGCACCTTGTTTACTTTTGTTACTTGTTACCCGTTACGAATTACCTTATCACAAAACTATCTGTTACCGATAATTTTAGTGCTTGCAGAGAATACCTTACTGAAAACCGCTTGTCATTTCCTTCTGTTCCTTGTTGGGTTCGACACTCTTACTTATCAAAAGGACTATGATAGATCACCTATACTTGTGGGTCATCACGTTGTGCTGTTGACGAATTTGAAGACCTAAGAAGAATTTCAATTCTCCCATCATAGACATTTGATATTCTTCACTCATCATATAGGCAAATACATCACTGTAACGTTGGCCAGTACAGCCAAAGATGATATCATCGACATATATTTGGCACACGAATAATTCATCATCATAGGTTTTGGTGAAAAGAGTTGGGTCAAGTGAACCGGGTTTGAAGCCTTTCTTCATGAGTAATTTGGCACACAAATAATTCATCATCATAGGAATTCCTTCAAAGTATCATACCACGCCCGAGGGACCTACTTGAGGCCATAGAGGGCCTTGTTGAGTCTGAAGACTTTGTCAGGATGCTTTGGATCTTCAAAACCTGGGGGTTGAGCAACATATACTTCTTCCTCAAGCTTACCATTGAGGAATGCACTTTTCACATACATTTGATATAAGATGATATTATGATGGTTAGCATAAGCAAGTAATATGCGAATAGCCTCAAGTCTAGCAAAAGGTGCAAAAGTTTCATCGAAATCAATTCCTTCAACCCGTGTGTAGCCTTGAGCTACAAGTCATGCCTTATTCCTCACCACAAGGCCATTTTCATCTTGCTTGTTGCGGTAGATCCATTTGGTGACGATGATATTGTGTTTGCGTGGGTCTGGACGCTTGACAAGTTCCCAGACATTGTTGAGCTCGAACTGATGTAATTCATCTTGCATCGCTTGAATCCACTCAGGCTGCAGAAATACCTCATCTACATTGGTGGACTCTGAGATAGAGACAAAAGCAAAGTGCCCACAAAAGTTAGACAAATGTGAAGCCTTTGAGCGTGTGATAGGAACTGGTGCGTTGATGTCGCTGATGATTTTCTCGATCTGCACTTCATTTGCAATGCGAGGATGAGCGGGTTGACGACGTTGAGTCGGCTCAGCATTTTCTTCAGAGCCATTTTCCTCAGGTGCACCAGCATGATGTTCTTCATGTTCTGGAATGACTTCTTCAACAATTCTTCTGTAAGAATGACATCCTTAGTAGCCTTGAACTTGATGGATTCCTCAGGTGACTTTTCATCTAGCACAGGAGGTAGGTGCTCTCTTTGCAATCCATTAGTTTCATCGAACCGCACATCTAAAGTTTCAACAACCTTGTGATGTACGGTGTTGAAGAGTCTGTAGGTGTGCGAGTCCTTTCCGTAACCAAGCATAAAACCTTCATGTGCTTTCGGTGCAAATTTAGAATTGTGATGAGGATATCTAATCCAACATTTAACACCGAAGACTTTGAAATAACTCACATTGGGTTTCTTGTTAGTGAGGAGTTCATATGAGGTCTTTTTGAAGAATTTGTGAAGATATACCCTGTTGATGATGTGGCACGTAGTATCAATTGCCTCAGGCCAGAAATGATGAGGCATCTTGTATTCCTCAAGCATAGTGTGAGCCATCTCAACAAGAGTCCTGTTCTTGCGCTCCACGACGCCATTCTACTGAGGAGTATACGAAGCAGATAACTCATGAGTAATACTAAGTTCATCAAGATAGTTATCAAGACCAATATTCTTGAACTCGATCCCATTGTCACTTCTGATGTGCTTGATCTTCACACCAAAGTTGGTTGAAGCCATCGAGGAAAATCGTTTGAAGACTTCTTGCACTTCATATTTGTAAGTGACGATATGCACCCATGTGTAACGAGAATAGTCATCAACAATAACAAAGCCATATAGTGATGCAACATTGGTGAATGAGGCATAGTAAGTAGGGCCAAAGAGATCCATGTCAAGCAATTCAAATGTACAGTGGTAGTCATGATGGTATTTGAGGGATGCTTGGCCTTGGTCATCTTTCCAGCTTCACAAGCTCCACACAGGTGATCCTTGAGGAATTTGACATCCTCAATGCCAATGACATGCTTCTTGTTCGTGAGAGTGTGCAAGTTCCTCATGCCAGCATGATCAAGTCGTCGATGCCATAGCCAGCCTTCTGAAGCTTTTGCAAGCAGGCGTGTGGCAGGTTGTGGTCCTGTAGAGAAATCAACAATATACAAGTCTCCTCTCCTAAAGCCTTCGAAGACTTTGGAATGGTCAGCTTCCATGATCACAACACAATGATACTTGCCAAAGACAACAACCATATCAAGATCACAAAGCATTGAGACAGACATGAGGTTGTATCCTAAGGACTCGACAAGCATTATTTTGTCCATGTGTCGATCCTTTGAGATTGCAACCCTACCTAGACCCAATAACTTGCTTTTGCCTTTGTCAGCGTAGGTGATATGCTTTAGATGCGATGGAGATAAAGCAATGTCCATCAATAGGTTTCGGTCACCAGTCATGTGATTTGTACATCCACTGTCGAGGACCCACTCAGTGGCTTTGGGTTGATCATCCTGCAGATGAATTAGTGCATCTTACGAACTCATATACTTCATCACTGAAGAATATGTCATCAGATTCATCAGATCAATTTCATCAAGCAATAGAACAGATAAAACAGTATGAGGACGTGAGAAATGAACATTCATTTCTTCATGATTATCTTGCGTCCTTTCAAGCATTATTCAGGCCTCCAACAAATTCTTCAGACATTTTAAATTTGTCTGGAGACCTGACCCTGCATAAGAGATTAGTTATTTTTCTTCACCACCCACATCTGGAGGGGTGGCAAAGAGTTCATCATTCTGCAGCTCCATAAGATAAAGGTTGTATAGACGCCAATCCACTTTGTTTCACATAAGAGGGGTTAGAGTAAGCATATGAATAAGGATAGAAATTCTTCGAGGACTTATGAACATAATGGTTTGAAGAATAATGCACATATTCATAGCCCTTAGATCTTCCCTGCGAAACAGAAGTGTTAGCACGATGATGTTCATATGAGGACTTTGATCCATATGAGGAATTTGGTCCATATGAGGACCTGGATCCATATGAAGACTTTGGTCCATATGAAGAATTTGATCTGGGGTTCCTATTCTTCACAGGTGGTGTCATGATGACATTCACCTGAATACTTTCAGGCCATCTTTTGGGAACCCAGATTTTCTTCATAGGGGGACCGTTCCTGCAGTTAGTGCCAACATATCTAGCAAATACTTCACCATTCTGATCATTGAACAGCTTATAGTTGGAGTCAAATGACTCATCAAAAGAATATGAAGAATCACATGTAAAGCCAGATAAGATAGATGGATCTACGGGAGGTCCCTTTGCAGCAACCCATGAGGTTTTGGGGTACTGCTCAGGTTTCGAGTAGGTCCCATCATCATTGAGTTTCGTCTCAAAGGCAATACTCTCTTTCCTAGGGTTCCTTTTGAGGATCTGCTTTTTAAGCACATCACAAAGAGCCTGATGCCCTTTGAGGCTTTTGTACATGTCTGTCATCTACAATTCCTTCAGCCTTGCATTGTCAATGATACTAGTAGCATCCTTAGATGAGGAATTTGTGATAACAGAGACAGTTGAAGAATTTGCAGCAATAGAAGCATTTGAACTTTCAGGTGAAGAATTAGCAGATTCACGTTCAATGCATTTCAACATGTTGGAATGAATTCTTCCTGAGCGACACTGATCTGTTGAGCAAGCAATGAATCACGCTCCTTCTTAAGATCTTCATAACTCACCCTTAGCTTCTCAAGATCTTGCTTTCTTTGAAGAAATTCCTAAGAAAGCTTCTCATGATCAGATAAGAGAGTGTTATGATGACTCTGAAGGTTATCAAACTTGGACTGAAGTCTCTAAAGATTTTTAGTCAAAGTTTTAGTACGATCCATTTCTTCACCAAACATATCATCGCTCTCATCTAGCATGTTTTGAACTTTTTCCAAAGATCTTTGTTGTTTCGTGGAAAGGGAAGCAAGTTTGGTATAGCTGGGTCCAAATTCATCACCACATTCATCATCACTAGACTCAGATGGGTAGCATTCAGTTACCTTGGCACCTTTCGCCATAAGGCATGGTGCAGAGGATGAAGATTCCGGTTCAAAAGTCATCGCCTTGAGCGATTCCTTGAAATCCTCAATCCAGGGATCATGACGAGTTCGATGACCTTCATAGACCTCGGAGAGTCGGTCCCAGATAAGCTTCGCATGGCTGAGATGCATAATGTGCCTGAACTGATTTTGGGACAGAAAGGAGCTGATGATGTCCTTCACCATGAGGTTAAGTAGGGTGTACTTGCGAATATCATTAGCCTCCGCCATCTTGTGTAGATTTCTAAGACCAATCTCAGTGATGGTCCATAGCTCGCTGTTCATCGCCATGAGGTGCTTCTTCATCATGGCCTTCCACTTGGGATAATCATGACCGTCAAAGATGGGGCATGACGCAGTCTTCATTCCTGCGGTCAACATAACTAAAACTCCAGGCGGTTAAACCAAAATCACACAGAACAAGAGAGTACCTTGCTCTGATACCAATTGAAAGTGCGTTATATCAACTAGAGGAGGGGTGAATAGGCGTTTTTTACAAATTCGGCACTGAGGAATTTCAAACTAAGGAAATTCCTAAGTCACAAACAACTAGCAGCAGAATAAGTACTCAGAAGTAAGCATAACAAAGCAGCAACACAGTCATCATGATGAAATGAAAACAAGCAATGAGTACAGGAAGCATAAACACAGGATAAGCAGGCTGAAGACAAACTGACTGAAGAAATTGAACTAAGGAAATTGAGAAAGTCTTCAGTCAAAGTCTTCAAACAGTAACGATCAGGTACAACAACACATAATGAGGAAATGAAGGGGTTGAGGAAATAGAACCAGTTAGCTCGGTGAAGATAGTGATTTGGTAGACTAGTTCCAACTGATGTGACAGTTGTACGTCTGGTTGGAGCGGCTAGGTATTTAAACCTGAGGACACACAGTCCCGGACACACAGTCCTCACCGTATTCTTCTTGAGCTAAGGTCACAGAACTTCGCCCAATCACCGTGGTAAGTCTTCAGGTGACTTCCAAACCTTCACAAACTCGGTCACTCGGCGATCCACAATTTCCTCTTGGATTGTCTAGACCATGACGCCTAACCGTCTGGAAGATGCACAGTCTTCAAAGGTAACAAGCGTCAATTCCACACAGGAACAATCTCTTCAGTGATGCTCCATCACTTTGGGTTTGGAGGTGTTTGGGTTTGGGTTTTCCTCACTTGATGATTTTCGCTCAAAGTCCTCAGAGGATGGGATGCTCTCAATGACAAGCGTCAGATTCCCTCGGAGCAGCCAACCAACTAGTGCTTGTAGGGGGCGGCTATTTATAGCCTAGGGAGAAGCCCAACGGGATAAGACATAAATGCCCTTCAATGATATGACCGTTAGGTGCATACGATATTTTGGGACAGCCGACACATAACACAACAACGGTCGAAAATTTGGTTATCAAATTCCTTAGGGCTATCATGTTCCTCACTTATAGGCAATCCGCACTGGCGAATTCCTAACTCCTCAGTCCGAACAAGCCTCGAAATCAAGGAAAACCCGCTAGAGGTCATGAGAAGGAAGATTGCAATGATTAAAGTGATGGAAGGGATGAAGAGGAAACCAGCGAGCAGGAATTCCAGAAGGCCACTGACGCCCTGTGCATTGACGGGGGTGCATCTCTGCACTCCTCTCACTGCCAGCTTATATAGTGGGCACGTGAGGTCAATGCCATGGAGCCAATGGCAGACTCTCGGAAGCCGCTCAAGTGGTCACGCATGCCCATCATCTTTGACAAAGAGGACCACCCTAACCGCACCACCGCGGTAGGGTGCTTGCCGTTGTTGGTCTCACCAACAATCCGCAACCTCAAAGTCACAAAGATGTTGGTTGACAGCGGGCCTGGGTTGAATCTGATTTCCCCAAAGGTCATCAACAAACTTCAGATAGCAGAGGAAGAGCTCAAGGTCACGGCCACGTTTCAAGGAATCAACCCCGGCAGGAGTCATCCTAAGGGAAAGATCACGTTGTCAGTGACATTCAGGGGAGAGTTGAATTACCGGACTGAGAAGGTTGTGTTTGATGTCGTCGACCTCCCCCTACCGTACAGCGGAATCCTTGGACGCCCAGCTCCGGCCAAATTCATGGCAGCATCCCACTATGCCTACAACACCTTGAAGATGCCAGGGCCAGTGGGCATGATTTCCATTCGTCAGACGAGAAGGACGCAATTATTTGCATGGATAAGATGTACCGGGACGCAGTCGCGGCAGAGGCCGCTGAAGTCGCAGTTCCCGCCAAGGAAAGCAAAGGAAAGAAGAAGGCTAGCAGGGACGTCAACAAGGAATTCGGGAAGCGTACCTCTTCGGAGTATGCTGCGTCTGTTGATGACTTGCCGGAGAATTCCAATAGCAAGAGATCCAATGCTGCTGCACTCCCCGTGAAAAGGTCCCAACAGAGCTGGCTGGCGCTGATGGTACCTTCACTATCAGCGCCACCCTCGATGACAAATAGGAAAGCGCGCTCGTTGCCTTCCTATGCACGAATATCGATGTGTTTGCCTGGTGTTCCCAGGGAGGTAATCAAGCACCACCTTTCTGTCTGCCCACATGCGAGACCCGTCCAGCAGAAGGTCCGAAAGCAAGCCTTGGAGCGGCAACAGTTCATTGCCGAGGAAATCAAGAAACTTGAGGCAGCTATTTGGTCAGAGGAGTACTACATCCAACATGATTAGCAAACCCTGTGGTCGTGCGCAAGGCTCATGCGAAATGGAGGCTTTGCATAGATTTCACGGATCTGAACAAGGCATGCCTGAAGGACCCATTTCCCTTGCCGTGCATCGACCAGATTGTGGATTCCACTTCCGGGTGTGATTTGCTTCGTGGCACATACTGCTTCGTGCAAATGCCTTTCGGGTTGAAGAGTGTCGGATCCACTATTGCAAAAGCAGTCCAGATTGGTTTTGAATCACAGTTGCACAAGAATATTGAAGCTTATATGGATGATATTGTGGTCAAGACCACGGACAGATCGACCCTCATCCAGGACTTTGAAGAGACATTTGCTAATCTGTGCAAGATCAACTTGAAGCTGAACCCTGAGAAGTGTGTGTTTGGCGTTCCCTCCGGCAAGCTACTTGGTTTCTTTGTGTTCCATCACGGGATAGAGGGCCAACCCCGGTAAGATCAAAGCTATCGAGCAGATTCAGGCACCTAAGATAGTTAAGGATGTGAGGCGCACGACAAGGTGCGTTGCCGCGCTTAGCAGATTCATCTCCAAGTCTGTCGAGCGCGCCTTGCCGTTCTTCAAAATCTTGAAGAAGGCATGACCCATGAAGTGGACTCCGGAAGCCGATGCAACATTGCAAGATTTGAAGACCTACTTGTCTTCTGTACCCACTTTGGTTGCTTCCAAACCACAAGAGCCGTTGCTGCTATACCTAGCAGCAACTAATCAAGTGGTTAGTGCAAAACTAGTGGCACGGCGGGAAGGGGAGAGAATGAGCACAGCCTGGCAAGGCCAGACGTAGATCAAGATAGAGAAGAGCATGACAGCGGAGGCAACCCCAAGGACGTGGCAAGGAAGAAAGTGGTGTAGCACCCACTATACTTCATCAGCTCCCTACTACAGGGGGCTAGATCCAGCTATTCTGGCGTGCAAAATTTGATTTTTGGCCTTGTCATGGCCTCAAGGAAACTGCGCCACAACTTCCAAGCTCATGAGATCACGGTTGTCACCCGCTTCCCTTTGCAAAGGATACTCTGAAACCCCGAGGCTAACGGCAGAATAGTGGAGTGGGCATTGGAGTTTTCCAGCTTTGGCTTAAAGTTTGAAAGCACATCAACAATTCATAGCACATCATTGGTAGATTTTATTGCAAAACGGACGCCAACCCCTGATGAGGAGGTACTAGAGACAGTTATTCCTGGCAAGGAAGCACCCCAAGAATGGATCATATATTTCGATGGTGCCTTCACCCTACAAGGTGCAGGGGATGGCGTGCTTCTCGTTGCTCCCACAGGAGAGAACCTAAAGTACATCGTCCAGATGCATTTTCATCGGGAGGAGGCGACCAACAATACTGTAGAGTATGAAGGGCTCCTTGCCGGGCTCAGGATTGCAACAGAATTGGGGATCAAGAAGTTGATCATTCGAGGATATTCACAACTTCTGGTGAGGCAAGTCAACAAGTATTACCAAAGTCCATTGATGGAGGCATGCGTTGAGGAAGTGAGAAGGCTGGAGGAGTGCTTCGACGGATTGCAATCAGAGCACATAACCCATGTGGAAAACAGCGTTGGTGATCATCTATCAAAGTGCGCTACGCAGAAGCTTCCTGTGGAACTAGGAACTTTTGTTCACCATCTTACCAAGCCCTCCATATCCCCGGCAACAATGGCCCGGAAGAGGAGGAGACTGGACTCCGGCAAGCCTCTCTCGGTAGAGCCTCTCAAGGCTCCCGACAGAAAGTTTGACGAAAACAACTGCCCTTCAGCTGTTGAGCTACCCCTTCCCACCAGACCATTGGTCCTCATGGTCGAAGGGTGCACTCCCATGAAGGAGGAGGTGCCGCTGGTCCTCGTTCCTGAGCCCCAGGCTCCAACTTGGGCGTGACACATAGTTCATTTCCTCCAAACCGGAGAACTTCCCGAAGAGCAAGAAGAAGATGAAAGAGTAGCCCAGAGGGCTAATATGTATCGATTAAATCGATGACGCACTATCTGAAGAAGGCCCAATGGTGTGAAATTAATGTGCATTTGCGGGAAGAAGGAAAGGAACTTCTGGCAGAAATACACAAAGGCATGTGCGGCTCCCACATTGGATCAAGGGCTTTGGTTGGGAAAGCATTTCAGCAAGGATTCTATTGGCCCACAACCCTCCAAGATGTGGTTGAGCTAGTCACCAAATGTGAAGCCTGCCAGTTCCATTCCAAGAATATCCATCTGCCTGCCCAAGCTCTTCAGACAATCCCTTTGTCATGGCCGTTTTCGGTCTAGGTGCTCGATATCCTCGGCCCTTTCCCCGTGCTGCCGTGGGCTTTGAATTCTTGTTTGTTGCAATCGACAAGTTTACAAAGTGGCCGGAAGTAGAAGCCATGAGGAAGGGGACTGCTGAGTCAGCTATCAAGTTCTTGAAAGGATTGGTGTGCCGCCTTGGGGTCCCTGCCCAGATCATCACTAACAACGACACCCAATTCACGAGCCGCGCCTTCATGCAACATGTTCATGCCCTCAGAAGCAAGATCTCATTTGCCTCTGTTGCACATCCCAGGAGCAATGGGCAAGTTGAGAAGGAAAAATGCTGAAGTGTTGCAAGGACTCAAGACAAGAACATTTGATAAGCTATGAAGTGTGGCAGGCGATGGATCGACGAGCCACCGGTGGTTCTTTGGTCCCTTAGAACGACACCAAATAGAGCTACCGGGCAGACTCCCTCCTCCCTAGTCTATGGGGCAGAAGCAGTTAGTCCCCACGGAACTCATTACGGGTCACCTTGAGTGCTTGCCTACGATGAAGTAGCACAGGAACAGCACCAGCGTGATGATGCTATGCTTCTCGAGGAGAACCGTCTCCAGGCTGCTACATGTGTTGCACGCTACCAGCAAGCACTGCATCGCTATCACAGCCGCAGGGTTCATGCCCGGTGTTTGAGGAAGGCGACCTTGTCCTTAGGCGCGTTCAGTCCCCAAGGGTGCAAACAAGTTGACGCTGAAGTGGGAAGGCCCTTACCGGGTAGTACGAGTCACCAGACCTGGCGCAGTCCGTCTGGAGACCGGAGATGGCATTCAATTGGAAAACTCATGGAATATTGAGCTTCTCCGCAAGTTCTACCCGTAAGGCGCGGCTATCGGGCCCTGCCCGACAGCCACCCTTTTGTACAGACCTTGCCTGAGTTGCATGTAACCCCTTGTACAAAGCCAGGCGCAAACCCTGAGCAACAGAGAAATAAATGAAGCGCTAGTGGCCCCCCGACAAGTTTCATGCATGCATAAGAATATCATGAGCATCACATGCTCATGTAGATTAGATCGCATCTGGCATCATTTTCATTTGCATAAACTGTAGGATCCTGCCGTGGACTTGGTCCCAAAGAGGAGATGAGAAGACGTGCCTATGTTGCGATCCCCGGCAAGCCAAAGCAGATAAGTTCTTTCACTTATCCATAGGTGTTCTGTAAGTAAGGACTTGTGCATAAGAAAACCTCGTTGCCTTTCAAACTTAGGTGCTCCCATCCCTTGACACGAACGTTGCTTCAGTCAGGATGATCGCAGTGGCCTTTGACGAAAAAGGACTGGCGGGGGGCTGGTCCCTCTTTACGATTTGTGCCCGGTAGGCCTAACTCTGCGGCAACAAAACTAAGAGTGCCGACAGGGTATCTTGTCGGGGGAAAGTTGTTTACTTGAAAGTATAGAGGCATCCCACCTCTGCATGGACATATTACATGCATGAGTCTCCGGCAAGGTTCATCTTTTTCTTTGATATGTTGATCAAACAAGTATATACTTTACATGACACAAACATGGATTAAAGAGATTACATAATTTGAACTAAAATTTGGCAAGTGCCTACAGATTTAAGATTGAAAGAAGATAAGTGCCTTGTGATGCCATTTCTTGTCCATCTCCTCCTAGGCACTGCAGCAGGAGGTGAAGAGGGCAAAAGGGGCACCTAGGCAGAAGCCCAGCCTAAACCTGTCGGGCTCGAGGAGAGGTAGCCCGGAAGGAGCGGGAGGGCACAGACGAAGGCGATGGTGAAGAGATCGGCAGAGGTGACCCGTCAACAGCCAACACCAGGGCCAGCAGGACGCAGCAGGGCGAACGGAGCTGCAGCCCGCGAGGAAGCCTGTCGAGGACCTCATACACCACGAGGACCTCGACCATTTCCCCTTCCGCCTCCTCTCACTGCGAGTTCAGCTCCCGCATCGTCAGGAGGAGGAGGGAGGCGCTGTTGAGCAGAAGTTCTTGTTGCCATGGGAGCAACACCAGACCCCG
Organism: Aegilops bicornis; assembly: GCA_021605145.1. Lineage (NCBI taxonomy): Eukaryota > Viridiplantae > Streptophyta > Magnoliopsida > Poales > Poaceae > Aegilops > Aegilops bicornis. The sequence continues at coordinate 326,773,624 of CM038674.1, read as the reverse complement.
ACCCCTGACCATGATAAGAAAAGGCTATGGCAAGAATGGAGGGAAGAGGAGGTGCAGGAAAGCATATTGCCCCGCGTCCCTTTTATAAGCGAGCGAGGGAAAGGGCCAGATTTTCTGTGGAGGTTGCCACCCTGTTCGACCAATCCTGCTCCTCCTCACCATTAATGGCTCGAAGAATCAAGGCCGGCCCTCTGATCCAATCTGTTGGGCCTGGCTTTCTGCCATGGAACCCATTCCGGTGCCCTCCGCATCTACCACCAACCCTGCACAATGCATGCGACACACGTGGCAGAGGCGCTTGAAGCAGGAAGAATAATGGGATGGCAGTTACCGCCCCATGAACATGGGACGTGGGTACTCCGCAAAGAGTGGCCCTTTATCTGCCCCACTACAATTGGCGTTACATGAGGCACGGGAGAACCGGAAACTGACCCTGGCTTAGGTTAATGAATAAGAAAAGAAGAACTCAAAAGGGCGATTCACCGCTACGCTCCTACCGGTGCACTAGTTAGGGCCTACCCCGATGACGCCCGACAGCGCGTTTGGGCCAGGCCCGGGGGCTCCTATCGGTGCAACAAATCCTGGGTCTGTTGCCCAGACTGTGCACAGGCCTAAGGACGAGATTGCAGCACCCAAGATCAGACCAAGCAGTAAAGATCAGTCCTTTGAAGGATCAAAGTGTAGATAAAGAAGACAAAGTCAAACCAGGGAAAAACCTCCCTTGCCGGGCAGGCGAGCCTGGCAAGGACAAGGATTGCCCCGAAGACAAGCCACCAGACCATCGCGGCAAGCTTGCCGGGCACAGCAAGGGCGGACTGCCCCGTCAAAGCTTCACCGCTCCACCTCATAGCGACACAAAAGTCATCGATTAGTGCGGTGTCAAGCCCCTAAGTGACAAACGGCTGCTTCCTGTCACATGGTAGCCATTTCCTACGGAAAACACCTCCAAATGACACCCGTCCTGAGACGTGTCAAGCAAGCAGGCGCAAAGCTGGTAGTCTTGTTGGGCACGTTGTGATGTGACATTAAGCGGCGCACATAATGCACTCTGTCCTCCTGCAGAGTTAGGTATGATAGCACGGTTTGCTATCTAATATGTGTGTAAAAGACCGATTTGCCACTGTGGTGACCCCTTTATCATAAAACGAGGCCCATGGCAACCGTAGAGAGGATTCAGACCCTCGCATATTCATACGCGCCTACCCACTCTCGCCCCGAGGCAACCCTGCCAGGCAAGAGCACCGCGTTCTCTACCATTATCCACCATCAATCCACCAAAGCAGGAGTAGAGTTTTACGCCTCACAGCGGCCTGAAACTAGGTAAAACTGCCCGTGTGATCTCTGTTGCACCGTGTTACGCTTCTCCGCTCTTTTTGCCACGTGCCCATCCCCTGAACCAAAAGGGGCTCATGGCCCCATAGGTGGTTGTGGTTTCCCACAAAACAAGATCCCGTCGAGGGGTAGAGGCAGCAAACCAGGGGGCTTATCAGCCGCCCCTATGATCCCTTCAGCCTCGGTAGGAGTAGGGTCGAGTGCTAGAACCATTGGAGTACCATGCCTAGTGTCGGCTTTACGGAACGAGCGCTTACCCAAGGATTTTAAAGGTCGTCACAAGGTGCCCAGTTACACGGCAGATATCCCTCTAGAGGCTTGGATTGAAAGTTACAAGCTGACCATGGAGATGTTGGACGTTAATGAGGCAGTATGTGCCAAGTATTTCACTATGATGCTGGAGGGTCGGGGCCAGCTCGCACATGGCTGGAGAGCCTGGCCCTAATGAGAATTTTTAAGGCACTTGCAAGCAGCCAATGACAATTGTCGATCTATAGCACTATGTGCAGCGAGAAGCTGAGTCAGCCCATCATTGGGTCCGCCGAGTTGCGGCTATCATTCATTCTTCAGACAGCATTGGGGCGGCTCAAGCTGTAATGCTTTTGGAAAGGAATTGTCACTTTTAGCCTTTGGTGCAGAAGCTAAGGCGGCTCAAACACAAGTGCATGGACATGGGTAAGCTCATGGATGTACTAACTAGATATTCTGACTCTGACGGTACAAAGGATCCAGGTTCTGATGATGATAAATCTGGTAAAGGCAAGAAAAACGGTGGTGGAAAGGGCTAGCAACAGAACACCTCAAGCCATAATGGTAACCATAATGGCCAAGGCAGCGAGGGGAAAGCGTAAATACCCTCACGGTGGGTCAGACTTTGTGTCTAACATCAACACCGGATTTAAGAATAAACATTGTAATGGTAATGGGAAGCCGCCTTTCAATGAAGGAAGGTCACATAATCTTGAGGAAGTACTCAATGGCCCTTGTCCAAAGCATAGTTATCCCAACAAGCCGTCTCGTCATGCCTGGAAGGATAGTTATATCATGCGGGAGTTCAAGAACCAGACATTCCACAGCATCACGACAACGGTAATGGGCCACCTGGCAGGTCAGGCCCCAGCTCTCAGGGATCCGACTTTGGCAGTGGCGGCTCAAGTATTTGCTATCAGGGTCAATGTAACCATGGTGGTCATAACTAACAGACTGGTCAAGGTCATCAAAGCAGAATAACCGTTCTGGGTATCAGAGTAATCCTAAGCAGCTCAACAATGGACAATATCTTGTTTTCACTACAACACACTTACAGGCGGGACCGGAAGGTGCAGAAGTGAGTAGTCAACACGGTTGAGCTGATAGTGCCTCAGTACTTGAGGTGGTCAGAGCAGACAATCACATGGAGCCGGGCGGATCACCCGCCCCCGGGCTGATGATCTGGGTCATCTGGCCCTGGTGGTAGCCCCTCAAGTGGGCGGTTATAAGTTCACAAAGGTACTTATGGATGGTGGTAGCAGCATCAATATATTGTATTATGTTACCGTTCGATGAATGAATCTGACAGACAAAGATCTCAAGCCGTCCTCCATAGTTTTTCATGCGGTGGTGCCTGGCAAGTCGGCTTACCTTGTTGGAAAGATAGCTGTGGAAGTGGCTTTCGGTGATGAGTATAATTGCAGAGCAAACACATTGTGGTTTGATGTGGTCAAGCTCAAGAGTCCTTATCATGCCTTGTTTGGACGACCGGCTTATGCTAAATTCATGGCTCGCCCTTGTTATGTCTACTTGCATCTTAAGATGCCAAGGCTGCAAGGGACGGTCCAGTTCATGGGAATCGCAAACTCGCCATAGAGTGCGAGGAAGGAGATGTTGCTTACGCCGAGTCGGCTTGTGCTACTGAGGAGCTCAAATTTTCTAAAGATAATGTTGACCATGCAGATATGACCCCTCTAAACAAGCCCACTACTGAGAAAGACTCGCTGCTCAAGTTTAAGTCGGCGAAGGACACACAGCAAGTTGACTTTGTCCCAGGTGGTTCTTCCCAGCAGTTCACCATTGGGACATGTATGGGTCCTCAATAGGAAAGCACTCTCATCAAATTCATCCGTGAGAACCGGGACATCTTTGCATGGAAACCTTCTGACATGCCAGGTTTACTGAGAGAATTTGCTGAGCCCCACCTTAATGTGGATCCTAAGATGGAGCCTGTTCAACAGTTCCTCCGTCATTTTAATGAGGAGAGGTGTAAGGCTATTGGCAAAGATGTGGCCCGGCTCCTAGCTGTCCGGTTCATCATTGAAGTTTTTCACCCTCAGTGGTTGGCTAACCCTGTGCTTGTGCTAAAGAAAAATGGCACTTGGTATATGTGTGTGGATTACATGGACCTCAACAAGGCTTGTCCAACTGATCCTTTTGCTCTGCACCGTATTGACCAGACTGTGGATACCATGGTGGATTATGAGAGTTTGCGTTTTCTGGATGCTTATTCTGGTTATCATCAGATCAAGATGGCAGTGGAAGATCGGGAGAAGATAGCCTTGATCACCCCTTTGGAGCCTTCTGTTATGTGTCTATTGCTTTGGGCTCAAGAGTGATTAGGCGACTTACCAGCGTTGTGCTTAGAATTGCTTTCATAAGCAGATTGGACGCAATGTTCATGCTTATGTGGATGACATTGTGCTTAAGTCAACGAAGAAAGAAACCTTGATTGATGATCTGAAGGAAAACTTTCATAATCTCCTGGTGTACAAGATGATGCTTAACCTAGCCAAGTGTGTCTTTGGCATGCGAGCATGCAAATTGCTAAGTTTTCTGGTCTCAGAAAGTGGGGACCGAAGCTAACCCAGAGAAGATTGAGGCTATTACTTCTCTTTCTAAGATGGTGTGCATCAATGATGTTCAACTCCTGGTGGGTCGTATTGCAGCCCTGAGCCGGTTTATATGCCCCCTTGGTGAGAAGGCGATTCCCCTATATCAGATGATGAAAAAGATTGATCACTTCGTCTGGAGCGCTGCTACTAATGAAGCGTTTGAGGCGCTTAAGAACTAGTTAGCTGAGCCGCCCATTTTGGTTGCCCAATAGACAAAGAGCCCTTGCTCATGTACGTGGCGGCTAATAATAAAGCCGTCAGTGTGGTAGTTGTCTTGGAGCGGAAGGAAGAAGGAAAATAGTATCCCAGTCCAGCGGATGGCTTATTATGTCAGTGAAGTCCTCACCGAGTCCAATCAAAGATACCCACGTTGGAAGAAGCTGGTGTTTGGAGTGTTCATGTCCGGCCACAAACTTAACCATTATTTACTTGGACATCCAATCACGGTGGTCAGTTCTGCTCCACTGGGCGATATCATTCAAAACAAAGAGGCTACATGCCGGGTTGCTAAGTGGGCAATTGAGCTTGGGCTGCATGATCTGAAATATGTGCCTAGAATAGCCGTCAAATCTCAAGCTTCGATAGATTTTATAAATGATTGGACAGAGCTACAAACACGTGAGGAGAAGCCTGACAATACATACTCGACAATACACTTTGATGGATCCAGGCAATTGGAAGGCTCGGGGGCTCGAGTTATTTTAAAATCTGCAAGAGGTGATAAATTTTGTTATGTCTAAAGCCCCATGTTCCCTTATACTAACAATGCAGCTGGGTATGAAGCTTTACTCCATGGGCTTCGTATGGCTAAGGAAGTGAATTTGAGCCGGGTTAGATGTCTGGGCGACTCAGACCTGGTGGCACAATAAGTTCCAGGAAAGTGGGATTCTAAAGACCCGCTAATGGCGACCTATCGTCAAGCGGTGAATAATATTGATGGTCACTTTAAAGGTTATCAAGTGGATCACATAGACCGATGGAAAAATGAGGCGGTTGATGCACTGTCCCGGCTTGGGTCTCAGCATAAGCTGGTTACCCCCAATGTGTTCCTTGATGTGCAGCAGAATCCGTCTGTCAAGTTACCTTCAGAAGAGGATCTAGCCATCCCTGACCCGGAGGGGCAGTTGGTAGTGGCTTTACGTGCTATTCCAGATTGGACAGTGCCTTATCTGGCTTACTTGACCAGGGGTGAGTTGTCAGAAGATAAGCTTTTTGCGAGACAAATCATAAGGCGGGCTAAATCCATGAAAATCGGCCGTGGTGAGTTACATAGATGTAGCATCACTGACGTGTTTCAACGTTGTGTTTTTCTTGATGAAGGCCAAGAAATTCTACAAGAGATTCAGGCAGGCGATTGTGGTCATCATGCCCGGTCACGGTCTCTTGTGGCTAAGGCTTTTCGTCATGGTTTCTTCTGGTTGATGGCTCACGCTAATGCAGAGAACATAGTCTACAAGTGTCATGGTTGTTAGAAGTTCGCAAGACAGGATCATGTGCCAGCTCAGGAATTACGGATGATTCCAATCACCTGTCCGTTTGCGGTCTAGGGGCTTGATATGGTCGGGCCTTTCAAAAGTTGTAAGGACAAGAAAACTCACCTTTTGGTTGCAGTTGACAAATTTACTAAGTGGGTTGAAGTAGAACCAGTCAGCAATTGTGAGGCGGCAACAACAATTCAGTTTATCAAGAAGCTAATCTTTTGTTTTGGTTATCTCATAGTATCGTAACAGATAATGGGACAAATTTGTCTAAGGGGGCTATGCAAGAGTTCTGTAAGAGAGAGCATATCCGTCCTGATGTATCCTTAGTGGCTCATCCATAGTCCAATGGTGAACGTGCTAACCAGGAGATATTACGAGGGATGAAGCCCCGACTCATGGTTCGTTTGGAGCATACGCCGGGTTGTGTGGTCAAAGAGTTGCCTTCAGCTCTTTGGAGTATCAGGACTACCCCCAACAGATCAACATGCTACACATCGTTCTTCATGGTTTACGGTGCAGAGGTGGTTCTCCCAAGTGATATTCGTCATGACTCGCCCCAGGTGGCGGCTTATGCTAAAACAGACAACGAGATGGCGCGTCAAAATGCTCTACATGCCTTGGAAGAAGAACGTGACCTTGCGGCGGCTCGATCGGCGATTTATCAAAAAGACCTATGTCGCGATCATAGCCGTAGGGTTCAAAGCCGGACCTTGGAGGAGGGCGACTTAGTGCTCTGTTTGATTCAAGATCAGACATGCATGCATAAGCTTTCCCCTCTGTGGGAAGGCCCTTTGGTGGTTAGCAAAAACCTCAACAATGGGTCATACATGAACACAACAAGTCACGTACCTCGGAGGAGGAGACAAACATGCCCTGGAACATTGCTCATCTTTAGCCTTACCATACTTGAGCCACTGGGTCCAATCATTATACATATTATGTTTATACTTTTATGATCGATGTAATAAAGCCGGCATCCCCGAAACTCGGGGCCTCTGTCATTTCATCTCATATATTGTGCATGATTCTTTCATTAATTGATCATAAGGGCACTTGGAGGCTTCCAACTCATCGAGTTTAGCTTTCTCACCCTTTTGACCCAGCAAAAAATGCCACATTATTGGTTAAACCTGCCCGGATGCTTGATGCTACTCCAAACAACATGACCCGCCGTACTCTTGACAAGTCAACCTTCAAGACCCTAAACTTGTCAAAGTAAAAATGGCGGCTTAAGTCATGTGAGAGCCAGTTTACTGATAGCAAGGATAAACCAAGGCTATCATGCAAAACTTCATCGAAGCAAGACTCGAGCCTTCAAAGCCGGTTTTTTTTGTTGAGCCTCAAAAGCAAACTTATAATCAATTTTTGATATATTCGTGCTCTTTATTTCTGTGTTTGCAGGAATTCTTTGCTCTTGATCATTTCATTGCAGACTATAAGTCTCTGGGTCAAAAGAAATCGGGGTTAGCACGGATCAATATTGAACTTATTTTGGCCATGGGCCGCCGGGTTATCAACCCAAAGTGGTTTATCTGAAGCCATAATATGCTTATACATTCCCAGCTCAGAAGAACTCCGAGTTGTTTGTGACAACTTTATCAAGCTTTTATTGACCATGAGTCACCGAGTTGGTAACCCGCCGTTGCTTCTAAGCATTTCATTACCATCGCTATAAGTTGCCCATTGGTGAATTGCCAGGTTATTTTTACCCCAAAGAAGTGGTATATCAAAGTATTCTTGACATGCCTATTCAGAATATAGTGTTGATCAAAGGTGCACACCAGTTAAAGACAAGAAATCCAAGGCGGCATATGAACATCGGTAATTGGATCTGAAGTCAGATAAACATGCACAAAGGCACGATAGAGCAACCAAGTGTTTCTTAAAGCCTATTACAAGGCTTCAACTAAGCCCATAATTTTGACAAAGTTTTTTAGGAGTCACACTACTCCAATAAGCTGACATCTACACCGTCCGGATTGGAACCCTCCGGGTGTAACATCCCAAAATTCTAAATTTTGGAATGTTATATTAAATAGATTGTTTTGATTGTTGCTTGATTGTGATGTGTGGAATTGAGTGAAATTTGGAACTTTTGAAAGTTAAATGAGAGGGAATAAAAGGACTTTCCCAAACTTTCATTTTTGCATTGTAATCTCCATGAATTCAAATTCATTTCATCCTAAAATCCTAGAGAGAAGATGACATGACTTCTTCCATTTAAATAAATGAAAAGGGTTGTTAAAAATATTTGAATTCATTTGAAAATATTTCAAATTCAGAAACTTTAGGCAACTCAATGATTTTCATGAGAGAAGATAAAATGACTTCTTCAAATTATATGAAATATGAGTTGGAAGTTTCAAAGAGTCAAATTTAAAGTACCTTTGAAATTATTTTTCAATTTGGAGTTATTTGATTTTTATTCAAATTATTTTCTCCAAAAATAAAATATACAAAAAATAGGGTAAAATGATTCCCTACAATAGAAAATTGGAGAGAAATAAATTTGAAATCTTTTTGGTATTTTAAAATGATTTTTATGAGGTTTTATTGCACTAGAAGCACTCTTTGCTTTATTTGAATTTTTGTGGATTTTATTTGACTTTAGAAAAATATTCAGGAGTCCGCCGCCGCCACGACAGCGCCGCCACCGCCCTGCCGTGTCCGTCCCGGACACCGAGCCGCCCCTTGTCCCTCCGCCACGCCACCGCCTGCCCCTCCCCGCCTATAAAGCCGCCGCCTTCTCCCCTCCACTTCGCGTTGCCGCCGCATCCAGCGCAGCCGCCAGCTGCCGTCGTTGCCGCCGCCATCGCCATTTGCCGTCGCATCCACCTCGCCTGCCAACCGCCTCCCATGACGCCGCCACAGAAGCTGCTACCACCGCCAGCACCACGCCGCTGCAAGCGCCGCCGCCGCCACCATCGAAGCCCACCACCACGGAAAACCGCCGTAAACCACTACCGCCGATGAAAACCGCCGTGGACCGGTAAAACCGTTGCCCCGGTTCGATCCGGTTTATTTTCGGTTTAGTTCGGTTTTTTTGAAAACCCTAGATCTGTTCTTTTAGGTTTTATTATTCAGCGAACGTCCGCTGTTTAGATCAGATAAGCGAACGTTCGTTATTTAGTCTTTTTCTTTTTCTTTTTAAATTTCAGCTAGGGACCTATCCGTAGTGTTATTTGTATAGATTAGTCCTTGATCTTCAAACGATCACTACTTTTCGCTCGTTTGTCCAAATCCAACGAAACCAATGAACACTTCTTCGTCATGATATCCTCTATCTTGTAAAACAACTTGAACATGTTTTTGGAAATTTAAAATATGTTTTCAAACAGATTTGAATGCAAACTTATTTTGTTCAGAATTTGAGTTTTATAACTCCGATTCAGTTGATTCCTTTTGCAAATCAAAGCACTTGACCTAAACTTTCTGATAAGGCCAAATTCACATAATTTTTGTACCGTTAGAAATTGTTTTATGTTGCAAGATTTCTTTGCTTGGTTTCGATTTCTGAATTGTTTTCTTCGTTCTTTCCGATCTTTTGAGTGAGTGCTTCTGTTTGAAATTGCTTGCTTACGATAGATTGGCCGGAATGTGACGAGTAGAACTATCAGGAGTTCTGAGTGCGAATCATCTTCATCAACAGTACAAGAAAGTTCACACTTTGATCATATTCCTTTATTACCCAGTTTTTATGCATTAGTTTCAACCCCTCAAACATTGCATGGTTAGGATTTGATAACATGTGGGTATTGGGAAGTAGTTGATGAGGTAACCTATTTGTCCTGCATTCAAACCTTGGGAGTTAGTTCTACGTTATGCTCATACTGCTCTACTAAGCTCGTAGACGTGGATTGGTTTGAGTGATTCATGATAGATGTGAGAGTTACTATTAATGGTTAACTTAAGGTGGCTACTTTAATACACATCTGGGTGGAATGGTAGGGGCACCCTGGAGCACCTAGTGGTCTGACCAGGCACCTGGAGAACCAGGTGCTTGCCCAAGGGGATCCCGGAGGACCCGTGTGATCACCCTATGGAATGCCACCCAGGCTCAAAGGGATCATAAGATTATTCGTGCTAGAAACTTCCGTGTGCAGCCACAAGCTATTATGGGCTCTAGCATAGTTGAGTATGTTGCATGACCTCTTTTAGTGGTGGGCTAGCAGATGTAGGGGAAAGTAGTTGTAACTGTCCACTTAGAGTAAAGAGTTAATGTTTCTGAAAGACTGTCTCGATCATCCGTTTCTCAAACACCATGTAGTGCGAGAAATCCAACGGAGGAGATCGAGTCTTGTGCTGAAAAGTGCGCAAACCTCTGCAGAGTGTACAAACTAATCATGATTAGTCATGTCCCCGCTTATGGACATCTTGAGTATCTGGTTCTTGAATTATCATGTTGATATCAACACTTTATTTAATTAATTTGATTGGGTTAGTGATTATTATTTTGGGATTGAGTTGGAGGAACCTTCTCCATATTTTATCAACCAACTTTGTAGTTAAATAAAATATATTCCTTTGTAGTAGGGAAAAATTGGCTTTTCGCAAAACATTATAACCATAGAGCCTCCACCAGCCATATATGCATGTAGTGATAGTCATTATTCAGCATTGCTCTACTGTGTGAAATTAACAGTACATTCAATGTACTGACCCTTTGTGGCTGCAACGTCTCATGTTGCAGGATTCTTACGACGAGTAAGTGATACGTTAGAGTTATGATTTCTACACTCAACTTTGCCGTTGGTGTTGATGGGAATCCACAACCTTGTTGTTACTTCCGCTATTTGGATTGAGGTAATAGTATTTACGTTATTTATACATGTGATTTACCTCTGTTGTAAATCCTCGAGTACTGTGTGTGTCAGCACACCGATCCAGGGATGACACTTAAGCACAGAGACTTGACCGTTTGAGGTCGGGTCGCTACAAGATGGTATCAGAGCACATGTTTACTGTAGGACGTGACCCCTAGAAACTGGCAGCCCATAGGAAAGATTTTCTCTAAAACTTTATCTTTTCAAAAAGATCTTTTTCCTCTCTTCTCTTCTAAGCTTATTCAAAAATTCCCTTTTTGTGAGACTATAACCCCGTTTCCCCATTTGACCATGAAGATTCGACTGATGAGACCACTCCAAGAAGTACAAGATATCGGACTACTAAGACCATTCAGAATGAAGAGGATTTTACCGTGCATTAGAAGAATGGATGCAACTATTTAAGACTCCGAAGACTAGGAGAATTTGAAGGCTTTGAAGAATTTCTGGATTGGTATGATCTAGGAAAAGCTACCCTTATGGAATTGTCAGACTATTGAAGCTGTCAATACCCGAGATCAAGGTGTGTCGGAGAAAGACCGGAACATGGAGCATTAGAACTCAAAGTTTTGTCAAGGAAACACTAAGGGCAGGAGATATCAACTATGGAATGATGGCTCATGGAAATGACAAGAGCAGAAACATGGATATTCATGATGTTATCATTCGCCTATGCTATTGTCACTGAGCTGAGTTAAGCATGCATTTCTTCGTAAGGATTGGATGGTAGAAGGATAATGGAGCACCTATCAGCAAAGGATGAAGTTCTAATCTTAGCCGGTATATCGCCAAGATCTGGAGTATTACATCAGTAAGTTTAAGATGAACCTTCAGGAAGCTGTATTTGACAAGGAGGCAATTCGTGAAGAACTCAGGAACCAGAAGCTGAAAGTAGCCAAGCTGGAGGATATAAAACCTCAAGATACCGGAGATTTGTCAGGAACTGAAGGACAGTAGGACCATGGTTCATGCCAAGGATGTTGAAACCCAGAAGTTGGAACGCAACTCCAGAATATTAAAGGACGTCACGAGAGACTTTGCGTCAACAGAGATGATAGGACCAAAGAACTTGAGAAGGACAAGCATGATCATAAGAAGCCATCGGATAGATGAACAATACTTGAAGAGTTTGGTGACTTTGAAGATTTATTGACCTTTAGAAGACCAAACCCCTGTTATATACCTACGTTAGATCCGACGATTGTGAGCTGTCATCTGTTTGGTGTTTTTTTGACAGCCACTAATAATATCTGTCTTTTCAAAACTTTTGTTTGTATTGAGTGTATGCCTCTCTATCTCTTTTATTCCACCCCAAAACCCTTGGACCCAATTGAGGATGAATGGAGATGAACCCATATTTTCTGGGACCGATAAGTCAATTGGAGACAGACCAATGGATTCAGAACATGGAAGGTCATATGAAGAATAACACTATACCTGGAAAAGATATGCCCCAACATGCTCTTCAGTGCTTTGAAAGAGGTGTTGCCACTTGGTGGAGGATGTACCAAACCATCAATGGATGGCAAGGAGTGACCACTTGGAGAGAATTTAAGTTGACTTTGCCAAAGTCTCGGTTTGTGTCCCAGAAATTGAAGCCTTATATGAAGAAACCTTGTGCATGCAAGCTCTGTGGAGAAATAGGACACAACCATAACAAACACAAGGATGAATGCCCTCATTGTGAAGAAAGTCACTCAGCTGAAGAACGCCCAACTAGGCAGATCACTTGTTTCTTGTGTGAGGAACTACCCACTACCCTGCTAAGTGTCACATTTACCCCATGTTACAAAGAACCATCTAGCAGAAGAAATAAGCAATGAAAGGAGCCCTCAGGGAAATTTTAGAAGAACCTGTGATGAAGGAAGAGGTGGAGGACACACCCGAAGAAGACCCAACTAAATCCTGCACCAGGTCTTGCTATTCATTTGGAGAAGAAGCACACATATCCCAGAATTGTCTGAATGGGGATCTAGTAGAATTCCCGACAGAGGAAGTAGAGTATGACCCACAGGAAATAGAAGCCCTGATTGGAACGGAAAAGTCCATGAAGAGAAGTAGATTGGATTCCAGGAAGCACATGAGTCATATCACCTGTTTCAGGTGCAAGGAGTCAGGGCACTACTTCAGCAGTTGCCCAAAAAGGAAACCTCAAGACTTGTCAGAAGTAATATGTTTCTGTTGTAATGAAGCAGGGCACTTTGCCAGAGATTGTCCCAAGGAGAAGGTGGCTTGTGATAAATATTTGAGTTGCAGCGGGAAATATAGTAGTAGTAGAAGTAGTGGGAACAACTCTTTGATATTGAGGTGTTGAGTTGAGGCATGTGATGGAAAAGTAGGAGATTGTAATAATTTGGAAAATCAATAAAGTTAGCATCGTTGGTAATGATTTGGATGTTATGAAGAAAGATTTTGACCATTTTCGAGGATATGATAAATATGGTCTATGGAAGAATTGGAGCATATTAAGGGTGGTAGTACCCTGTGAGGAGATTTGACCCCTGGAAAGGATAATGATGTTCCACGGGGTGGACCTCATAAGTATAAGTTTTAATCTCGATATGTGGGATACCCCAAGAATATGAAGGGATGAAGTACTACTGGATATAAAGGAGGTAGAATGCTGGTAGTATGGAGCAATTGTAACTCCATGATGAGTCGGAGTAATCACGTCTTAGTTTGATGCCAATAGAAGGAAGAGAGACAATACAATTGGATTTAAGAATGCTAGGAAACTGGATGTTGGAATAATGATCAGTTGCCCCCGATGAGGAGTTCAAGGATTACGAGTGATGAGATGGGCCATAACCCACAGACCCCAGGACCTGCCAAGAAGCAAGCACACTCTTGCTGAAGGAAAAACCCTGGAAGGAGTTACGACTTTATCAACAGACGATCTTATAGGAGTAACGCAAAACCTGAGGGTTGTGAAGGAATGATATATGTTTGTTTGGCTTGCAGAATCAATGGATTTATCCGAACTTGGTTCGTCGACAAGAGAAATTCTGCAATGCTTGTGAGGATGACCGAGCGTTAGAATGCGAGATTCGCTAAACCATATTCAAGGTAATGATTTGTGTGCGGGATGGATTGGTCACCATACCGACTTACTCTTGTTATTCGCCTTGCTATATGGGATGGTAAATCTGATTGACTTACCCATAGTAGAGAGACGACGATCAAAACCTTGTTTAAACCTTAGAATGATATGACAGTTTTCCCTTGTACGAGGCAGCTGTTGCCAATCGTAGGTCATACGGTGAGAATAAAGCCCAGACCCATTTCCTGCGGGAGAAACCATAAATTGATGACCACCATAAGATATCGATAATTGTTTAGTATGGGCGCCAAACCCGTCAGCTAAGAAGACCCAATCACAGAAGGACCTTACTAAGATGAAAGGATACAATAATTGAGGAAAAGGTTATGCCACTACCGGAAGAGCCCAGAGAAGGAATTTTCCCGAGAATCTGAGAAGACACACCCCGTCAAGAATAAGGATGGAGTATATGAGTTTTGGTGGAATAGTAATGATGTTTCTAAGGGTGGTAGCACCCCAGACCCCCTGTGATGATCGATGGATTTTGAGAAGACCTCCCGAATCTAACCTATTTCTTTCTAGCCTCTTCGAATCTCGAGGACGAGATTCATTTTAAGGGTGGTAGGTTTGTAACATCCCCAAATTCTCAATTTTGGAATGTTATATTAAATAGATAGTTTTGATTGTTGCTTGATTGTGATGTGAGAAATTGAGTGAAATTTGGAACTTTTTGAAAGCTAAATGAGAGGGAATAAAAGGACTTCCCCAAACTTTAAATTTTGCATTTGTAATCTCCATGAATTCAAAATCATTTCATCATAAAACCCTAGAGAGAATATGACATGACTTCTTCCATTTAAATAAATGAAAATGGTTGTTGAAAATATTTGAATTTCATTTGAAAATATTTCAAATTCAGAAACTTTAAGCAACTCAATGATTTTCATGAGAGAAGATAAAATGACTTCTTCAAAATATATGAAATATGAGTTGGAAGTTTCAAAGAGTCAAATTTAAAGTCCCTTTGAAATTATTTTCCAATTTGGAGTTATTTGACTTTTATTCAAATTGTTTTCTCCAAAAATAAAATATACAGAAAATAGAGTAAAATGATTCCCTACACTAGAAAATTGGAGAGAAATAAATTTGAAATCATTTTGGTATTTTTAAAATGATTTTCATGAGGTTTTGTTGCACTAGAAGCACTCTTTGCTTTATTTAAACTTTTGTGGATTTTATTTGACTTCATAAAAATGTCCAGGCTGTAGGAAATCTTTTTTTGAAAATTTTGATATATTATATGCCTTTATAATATTTTTATTTCTTTTTGTTTTATTCTTTTTGTTTGACTTCTAAAAACTTATTCTCCGTCTGCAAGACTGGGCGAAGCCTAACCACCGGCCCAGCCGGGCCTTTCCTTGTCGCCCCGACCTCCAAGAGAGTCCTGCCACAGCAACCGCCCGCCTAGTGTCCGTCCGGACACCGAGCCGCCCCTTGCCCATCCGCAACGCCATCGCCTACCCCTCCCCGCCTATTAAGCCGCCCCACCGCCTTCTCCCCTCCACTTGGCGTCGCCACCACGCCGCATCCAGCATGACCGTCAGCGCGATCATCGCCGCCGCCGCCGCCATCGCGCCGCATCCACCTCGCCGCCGCCCTTGCGCCTCCCATAACTCCGCCGCGTAGCTCCTACCACCGCCAGCGCCTCGCCGCTACAAGCGCCGCCGCCGCCGTCGAAGCTCACCGCCACGAGAAACCGCCGTAAACCACTGCTTAAGCGAAAGCCGTAAAAACCGTTGCCCCGGTTCGATCCGATTTATTTTCGGTTTAATTCGGTTTTTCTGAAAACCCTAGATCTGTTCTTTTAGGTTTTATTATTCAGCGAACGTCCGCTGTTTAGATCATACACGTGAACGTTCATTATTTAGTCTTTTTCTTTTTAAATTTCTGCGAGGGACCTATCCATAGTGTTATTTTTACAGATTAGTCCCTAATCTTCAAATGATCACTACTTTTCGCTTGTTTGTCCAAATCCAACGAAACCAACGCCCACTTCTTCGTTATGATCTCCTCTATCCAGTAAAACAACTTGAACAGGTTTTTGAAAATTCAAAATATGTTTTCAAACAGATTTGAATTCAAACTTCTTTTGTTCATAATTTGAGTTTTATAACTCCCATTCAGTTGATTCTTTTTGCAAATCAAAGCTCTTGACCTAAAGTTTCTGATAAGGCCAAATTCACATAATTTTGGTACTGTTAGAAATTGTTTTATGTTGCAAGAGCTATTTGCTTGGTTTTGAAGACCTGCGAATTGTTTTATTCGTTCTTTCCGATCTTTTGAGTGAGTGCTTATGTATGAAAGTGCTTGCTTACGATAGATTGACCGGAGTGTGACGAGTAGAACTATCAGGAGTTATGAGTGTGAATCATCTTCATCAATAGTACAGGAAAGTTCACACTTTGATCATATTCCTTTATTACCCAGTTTCTATGCATTAGTTTCTACCCCTCAATCATTCCATGGTTAGGATTTGATAACATGTGGGTATTGGGAAGTAGTTGATGAGGTAAGAACCTATTTGTCCTGCATTCAAACCTTGGGAGGTACTTCTACGTTATGCTCATACTGCTCTGCTAAGCTCATAGACGTGGATTGGTTTGAGTGATTCATGACAGATGTGAGAGTTACTATTAATGGTTAACTTAAGGTGGCTACTTTAATACACATCTGGGTGGAATGGTAGGGGCACCCTAGAGCACCCAGTGGTCTGCACGGGCACCTGGAGAACCCAGTGCTTGCCCAAGGGGATCCCGGAGGACCCATGTGATCACCCTATGGAATGCCACCCAGGCTCAAAGGGATCATAAGATTATTCATGCTAGAAACTTCCGTGTGCAGCCACAAGCTATTATGGGCTCTAGCATAGTTGAGTATGTTGCATGACCTCTTTCAGTGGTGGGCTAGCAGATGTAGGGGAAAGTAGTGTAACTGTCCACCCAGAGTAAAGAGTTAATGTTTCTGAAAGACTATGTCTCGGTCATCCGTTTCTCAAACACCATGTAGTGCGAGAAATCCAACAGAGGAGATCGAGTCTTGTGGGGAAAAGTGCGCAAACCTCTGCAGAGTGTACAAACTAGTCATGATTAGCCGTGTCCCCGGTTATGGACATCTTGAGTATCTGGTTCTTGAATTATCATGTTGATCTCAACACTTTATTTAATTAATTTGATTGGGTTAATGATTATTATTTTGGGATTGAGTTGGAGGAACCTTCTCCATATTTTATCAACCAACTTTGTAGTTAAATAAAATATATTCCTTTGTAGTAGGGAAAATTGGCTTTTCACAAAACATTATAACCATAGAGCCTCCACCGGCCATATATGCATGTAGTTATAGTCATTGTTCGGCATTGCTCGATAGTGTGAAGTTGCCAATACATTCAATGTACTAACCCTTTGTGGCTGCAATGTCTTATGTTGCAGGATTCTTACGACGAGCAAGTGATACGTTAGGGTTATGATTTCTACACTCAACTTTGCCGTTGGTGTTGATGGGAATCCACAACCTTGTTGTTACTTCCGCTATTTGGACTGAGGTAATAGTATTTACGTTATTTATACATGTGATTTACCTCTGTTATAAATCCTCGAGTACTGTGTGTGTCAACATACCGATCCAGGGATGACACTTAAGCATAGAGACTTGACCGTTTGAGGTCGGGTCGCTACACCGGGTTAACATTTTGCTGGTGCCCTATAGCGGAAGTCCCCATGTCATCCTGTGTTGGATCTTCTTCGCTTGTCATCTGGAGATTGTCTGAGTTCCAGTTGACACCAGTTAAGGCCTTGAAAATGGCTTCACCATTGATGACAGGAGAAGGATCAATATCTGAGACAAAAACATGCTTACGCCTTTGCAGAGTGAAGTCAACAACATCAAAGGAAGCCGCCTTGATTCACGCATGATTGCTGTTGTAAGCCGGTTGATATTTCTTCAAGTTGATGTTTTGCACAAGCTGACATGCCAGCACTCGCATCTCCTTGAAACACTCTACATAATCCGCCGGAGTGAATTAAGCCCATTGTCTTTGTATTGCGGAAACACGGCAGCCATCTCTTCAGGATCTAGTTCTGATGAGTAAGACTTCGCCCGGCTTCGTGTGGTTATTGCTCCGACTCTGCCGGCTGAAAGCTTCAGTTCCTCAATTTGTTTAGGCATTGCTGAGAGTTGATCAAGCACATCTTTTATGAACTATGGCGACTTTTTCCCGCTTGATGCAGCCACGATGGTGCGAAGACCTCTGATACGTCTCCAACGTATCTATAATTTATAAAGTATTCATGCCATGTTTACAATAATTTTATATAGTTTTGGTATTATTTGATTAGAACTAACCCGGACTGACGTTGTTTTCAGTAGAACTACCGTGTGTCGTTTTTTGTGCAGAAATAAAAGTTCTCGGAATGGGCCAAAAGAGACCCCTGAAGCACAAGAGCTGGGCCAGGAAGTGGATGAGGAGGCCACTGATACGTCCCCAACGTATCTATAATTTATGAAGTATTCATGCCATGTTTACAAAAATTCTATATGACTTTGGTATGATTTGATTAGAACTAACCCGGACTGACGTTATTTTCAGCAGAACTACCATGGTGTTGTTTTTAGTGCAGTAATAGAAGTTCTCAGAATAGGCTGAAAATGTACGGTGATTTTTAATGGACCAAAAGAGACCCCCCGAAGCACCGGAGTTGGACCAGAAGAGTCCCGAGGTGGCGTCATGGGTGGAGGACACGCCCACTCGCCTAGGGCGCGCCCCCCTTGTCTTGCGGCTGCCTCGTGGACCCCCTTGACGTGAAACCAATGCCAAAACTTCCAATAAATCCATAAACCCCCCAAAAGAAACCTAGATCAGGAGTTCCACCGCCGCAAACCTCTGTACCCACAAAAAACCAATCAGGAGCCCGTTCCAGCACCCTGCTGGAGGGGGAAACCATCACCGGTGGCCATCTTCGTCATCCCTGCGGTCTCCATGACAAGGAGGGAGTAGTTCACCCTCGGGGCTGAGGGTATGTGATACGTCCATTTTGCATCATTTTATCTACTGTTATTTATAATGTTTTTATGCATAATAATGCTTTTTGTAGTAATTCTAGTGCCTTTTCTCTCATAATATTCAGGGCTCACACAAAGAGGGAGAATTCCGATAGCTGGAAATCTGGACCAGGAAAAGCTACGTCAGGCCACCTATTCTGCATAGCTCCAAATAAGATGAAACTTCACGAGGAATTTTGATGGAATAAATAAGAAATACTGGAGCAAATAACTACTTGAGGGGAGCCACCTGGTGAGCACAAGATACCAGGACGCGCCCGGCCCCCCAGGCGCGCCCTGGTGGGTTGTGCTCAGCCCAGCCACCTCCGGTGCCCATCTTCTGGTATATAAGTCATTTTGACCTAGAAAAAAAATTAAGCAGAACTTGGGCAGGAGAACTTTTGCCCTCCGGTGGAGTGATTCCGCCGGGGGAACTTCCCTCCCAGAGGGGAAATCATTGTCATCATCATCACCAACAATTCTCCCATCTTGGTGAGGGCAATCTCCATCAACATATTCAACAACACCATCTCATCTCAAACCCAAGTTCATCTCTTGTGTTCAATCTTCGTACCGGAACTATAGGTTGGTTCTTGTGGGTGACTAGTAGTGTTGATTACTATATGGTTTATTTAGTGGAAGATTATATTTTCAGATCCATTATGCTATTTAATACCCCTCTGATCTTGGGCATGTTTATCACTTGTGAGTAGTTACTTTTGTTCTTGAGGTCACGGGAGAAACCATGTTGCAAGTAATCATGTGAACTTGATATGTGTTCGATATTTTGACAGTATGTATGTTGTGATTCCCTTAGTGGTGTCATGTGAACGTTGACTACATGACACTTCACCATATTTGGGCCTAAGGGAATGCATCGTGGAGTAGTTATTAGATGATGGGTTGCGAGAGTGAGAGAAGCTTAAACCCTAGTTTATGCGCTATTCCGTAAGGGACCGATTGGATCCAAAAGTTTAATGCTATGGTTAGAATTTATTCTTAATACTTTTCTCGTAGTTGCGGATGCTTGCGAGGGGGTTAATCTTAAGTAGGAGGTCTGTTCAAGTATGAATGGCACCTAAGCACCGGTCCACCCACATATCAAATTATCAAAGTAGCGAACACGAATCGAACCAACATGATGAAAGTGACTAGATGAAATTCCCGTGCACCCTCAAGAACGCTTTGAATTAAAACAATTGCCAGACACTTTGAAATATGCTTATCTTGATGAGAAGAAGATATATCATGTTATTATTAGTGCTAACCTTTCAGAACATGAAGAATAAAGTTTATTGAAAGTTCTAAGGAAGCACCGATCTGCTACTGTATATACTCTTGATGATCTTATGGGCATTAGTCCCACTCTATGTCAGCACAAGATTAATATGGAACCTGATGCTACACCTGTTGTTGATCACCAATGTTGGTTAAATCTGAAGATGAAAGATGTGGTAAGAACAGAAATATTAAAACTTCTGGAAGCATGTACAATCTATCCTATAGCTGATAGTAGATGGGTAAGTCCTGTTCATTGTGTCCCTAAGAAGGGAGGAATTACTGTTGTACCTAATGATAAGAATGAACTCATTCCACGAAGAATTGTTACAGGCTATATAATGGTAGTTCATTTTAGAAAATTAAACAAAGAAACTAGAAAAGATCATTACCCTCTGCCTTTTATTGATCAAATGCTAGAAAGATCATCTAAGCACACACATTTTGCTTCCTTGATGGATATTTTGGTTTTTCACAAATACCTGTTTCTCAACCTGATCAACAAAATACCACTTTTACATGTCATTTTGGAACTTATTGTTATAGAAGTTTGCCTTTTGTTTTATGCAATGCACCTGCTACCTTTCAAAGATGTATGACTGTTATATTCTCTGCATTTTGTGAAAAGATTGTTGAGGTTTTTATGAATGACTTTTCTGTTTATGGGAAGTCTTTTGATGATTGTTTAAGCAATCTTGATCTAGTTTTGTAGAGATGTGAGCAAACAAATCTTGTCTTGAATTGGGAGAAGTGCCACTTTATGGTTAATGAAGGTATTGATTTCGGCCATAAAATTTCTGAAAGAGGTATTGAGGTGGACATAGCTAAGGTTGATGCAATTGAGAAAATGTCATGTCCTAAAGATACCAAAGGTATTTGTAGTTTCCTTGGTCATGTTGGTTTCTAAA
This sequence comes from Aegilops bicornis, assembly GCA_021605145.1. Taxonomy (NCBI): domain Eukaryota; kingdom Viridiplantae; phylum Streptophyta; class Magnoliopsida; order Poales; family Poaceae; genus Aegilops; species Aegilops bicornis. Next base: position 326,752,801 of record CM038674.1, on the reverse strand, counting down.
GGAGATTTATCAAAGACTTTTCTAAAATTTCTAGACCTCTTACAAATCGTTTGCAAAAGGATATTCCTTTTGTTTTCGATGATGATTGTTTAGAAGCCTTCGAAACACTCAAGAAAGCCTTAATTTCTGCACCTATTGTTCAACCACCTGATTGGAACTTCCCTTTTGAAATTATGTGCAATGCTAGTGATTATGATTTTGGTGTTGTTCTAGGACAAAGAGTCAATAAGAAACTAAATGTGATTCATTATGCTAGTAAAACTCTAGACAATGCACAACGAAATTATGCTACTACTGAAAAATAATTTCTAGCAGTGGTGTTTGCTTGTGATAAATTTAGATCTTACATTGTTGACTCTAAAGTTATTGCTCACACTGATCATGCTGCCATAAAATATCTTATGGAAAAGAAAGATGCCAAACCTAGGCTTATTCGATGGGTTCTCTTGCTACAAGAATTTGATTTGCATATCACTGATAGAAAAGGAGTAGCGAACCCCATGGCTGATAACTTGTCTAGGTTGGAGAATGTCCTTGATGACCCACTACCTATTGATGATAGTTTTCCTAATGATCAGTTAGCTGCAATAAATGTTTCTCATAACACTCATTGGTATGTTGACTATGCTAGTTACACTGTTGCTAAATATTTACCCCCTAGTTTCACATACCAACAAAAGAAAAAATTCTTCTATGATTTAAGACATTACTTCTGGGATGACCCACATCTTTATAAAGGAGTAGATGGTATTATTAGACGTTGTGTACCTGAGCATGAACATGGACAAATCCTACGACAATGTCACTCTGAAGCTTATGGAGGACATCATGCGGGAGACAGAACTGCTCACAAGGTATTGCATTCTGGTTTTTATTGGCCTACTCTCATCAAGGATGCTCGTAAGCTTGTCTTATCTTGTGATGAATGTCAAAGAATAGGTAATATCGGTAAGCGTCAAGAAATGCCTATGAATTATTCACTAGCTGTTGAACCATTTGATGTTTGCGGATTTGATTATATGGGACCTTTTCCTTCCTCTAATGGGTAAACTCATATTGTTGTTGTTGATTATGTTACTAAGTGCGTAGAAGCTATTCCAACTAGTAGTGCTGATCACAACACCTCTATTAAAATTCTTAAAGAAGTTATTTTCCCAAAGTTTGGGGTCCCTAGATATTTAATGACTGATGGTGGTCCACACTTTATTCATGGTGCTTTCCGTAAAATGCTTGCTAAGTATGATGTTAACCATAGAATTGCATCACCCTGCCATCCTCAGTCTAGTGGTCAAGTTGAACTTAGCAACAGAGAAATAAAATTAATTTCACAAAAGACTGTCAATGGGTCCCGGAAGAATTGGTGTAAAAAATTAGTTGATGCACTTTGGGCTTATAGAACAACATATAAAAATCCAATGGATATGTCTCCTTATAAAATGGTTTATGGAAAAGCTTGTCATTTGCCTCTTGAGTTAGAACATAAAGCATATTGGGCAATTAGAACTCAACTATGATTTCAAACTTGCTGGGGAGAAGAGGTTATTTGATATTAACTCATTAGATGAATGGAGAACCCAAGCTTATGAAAATGCCAAGTTATTTAAGGAAAAAGTTAAAAGATGGCATGATAAGAGAATCCAAAAGCGTGAGTTCAAAGTTGGAGAATATGTTCTTTTGTACAACTCTCGTTTCAGATTCTTTGCAGGAAAACTCCTCTCCAAATGGGAAGGACCCTATGTTATCGAGGAGGTTTATCGATCTAGAGCTATCAAAGTAAATAATGCCGAAGGTACTAGCCCGGAGGTTGTCGGTGGGCAACGAATAAAACATCATATTTCAGATACGCCCATTAATGTTGAAAGCAATATTATCCAAACTATGACACCAGAAGAGCACATAAAAGAAACCTTCCGAAACACTCCAGAATTGTGAAAAAGAGGAGGTACGTGATACAGTAAGTAAATGGACTTCGAAAAATCTGGAAAAATATTTTCTGTCTGTTTTGGAATATAACAAAAATTAGGAAAATAAGAAACTACTAGGAAGGTGACGCTGGTGTGCACAAGACACCAGGCCTAGGTGGGTTGTGCCCACCTCGGGTACCTTCCGGACTCCGTTTTTCTTCCGTTTGCTTGTTTCCCAAGATAAAAAATCTTTATACCCCTCGGACCTATTGACCACCGTATCACGGAGAAATCTTCTGTTTTCTTTTCTTGCTGTTTTCCTGACAGATCCAAAAATATGTCATCCCAAGACATGGAGGGTGAGAGCTATGTTGCTGATTATATCGCAAACCCCAAGTCTTATGGGGATGTGGAGCACTATAGCTGGACTTCGGAGGAAGAGGAAGACTATGTTCCTAAAGGGAAGGAAGAGACGAGCTCAGACGAGGATGAAGTCCCATTGCCTCCACCCGCGGACATGCACGTGGAATTCAAGAAGTCAAGCCTCCCCAATAAGGCAAAGAAGCCGAAGATCCAGTTTATACCCTTTCTTCTTTTGTAGGAAAACAAGAAAGATTTATGCAAAAAGGTATTGGATCTTGAGCAAGAGATCGGTGCATTGAAGGAGGAAAATTCCATTCTCAAGCGTAAGCTAAGGAAGAAGGACAAGATATCTACTTCCCCATCACCACCACCTCCTTCTTTATCACCAAAAGAATATTGAGTATCGGGCATGGGCACTCCCCTTGGCTTACGCCAAGCTTCTGGGAGGTGCCCCAGTATCGTATCACCTCCACTATCTTTTGCCTTTATTTATGTTAGTTTTATCCATAGTTATTCCTTTAGATGAATAAAAGTTTAGTTCGATCCTTTCTTTTTGAGAGTATGCTTAGTGATCTATCCCTATAATCGTGTACGAGATATATAATAAAGTTTAGTTTGGGTTTTTCTTTCTTTACTTTCTTGTTGCAATAAAAAGAAAGGAAATAAATGAAAAATATCATATGCTAATCTTATTGTAGGTAATAACACCACATAAGGAAAAGTATAAGTAGAAAATTGTATTGGAGATTGACAAACATGGCATTGGTCAATGATGCATTGAAAGAATTAATAAGGGAAGAGAAGATTCACATGCAAATACACTATCCTGGAAATCTTTTGTGATTGTGAGCCCCCATAAAAATATTATATGCCAAAATTGTTGACGTTGGACAAGGAAGACAATGTAATGATTTATGTTTGCTTATATTCACATAGAAGTTATATTGTCATAGATCCTTCAACATGAGGTGCTAGCCCCCATCTTTGCTAGCCAAAAATTCCGCACCAAGTAGAGATACTACTTGTGCATCCAAAAACCCTTAAACCTAAATCTTATTTCAAGAGTCCACCATACCTACCTAAGGATTGAGTAAGATCCTTCAAGTAAGTTGTCATCAGTGCAATAAGGCAATAAAAATTGCTTCTAAAAGTGTGAGATCATTTAGTGGAAGAGAAAATTGAGCGTTGTACGAACTTGTGATGGTAAAGAATAAATGCGATAGACTGCATAATAAAGGTTGCCATCACAAGGGGCAATATAACATGACGTTCTCTTGCACTAAGGGATTGAGCAGACAAACAAAAAGCGCATGGCAACCTCTGCTTCCCTCTGCGGAGGGCCTATCTATTACTTTTATGTATTTACTTTCATGCAAGAGTCAAGTTTTATCTCTTTTCATTTTTATTTTCTCTTTTGGCAGGCATAATGTGGCGAATAAAGATCTAGGCACATATATCCAGTTGGATGTGGGTAGCATGAGTTATTATTGTTGACATCACCCTTGAGGTGAACACGTTGGGAGGCGAAAATATAAGCCCCTATCTCTCTATGTGTCTGGTTGAAACGTTTTCCTCATGTGTATGCGGTGAATGTTAGCAATCATAGAAGACTATATGATGGTTGAGTATGTGGACTTGCCTAAAGGCTCCGATACGTGACCCTTCCTGAAAACATGATGAATTGTAGTTGCAAAGTTGACTGAGAACATAGTTTGTTGGTTTCCAATAAATTTTATGCTTTATACTTCGATGGTGGGATGAATTGTTACTTATTCATGAGAAGTTTATGATAAAAGTTCTATCATAAAGTTCTATGTTTAATTTTGTTGCTGTTATAATAATTCACATGATGCTTCTATGTCTGTATTTTGTTTTTATCGACACCTCTCTCTCTAAGCATGTGGACATGTTTTTGATTTCGATTTTTGCTTGAGGACAAGTGAGGTCTAAGCTTGGGGGAGTTGATACGTCCATTTCGCATCATGTTTACCTACTGTTATTTATAATATTTTTATGTATAATAATGCTTTTTGGAGTAATTCTAATGCCTTTTCTATCATAATATGCAAGGTTCACACAAAGAGGGAGAATTCCGGTAGCTAGAAATCTGGACCTGGAAAAGCTATGTTAGGCCACCTATTCCGCACAACTCCAAATAAGATAAAACTTCACGAGAAATTTCTATGGAATAAATAAGAAATACTGGAGCAAATAACTACCGGAGGGGGGCCATCTGGTGAGCACAAGACACCAGGGCGCGCCTAGCCCCCCAGGCGCGCCCTGGTGGGTTGTGCTCAGCCCAGCCCACCTCTTGTGCCCATCTTCTAGTATATAAGTCATTTTGACCTAGAAAAAAATAAGGAGAGGACTTTCGGGACAGAGCACCGCCGTCTCGAGGCGGAACTTGGGCAGGAGCACTTTTGCCCTCCCGCAAAGCGATTCTGCCAGGGGAACTTCCCTCCCGGAGGGGGAAATCATCTTCATCATCATCGCCAACAACTCTCCCATCTTGGGGAGGGCAATCTCCATCTACATCTTCAACAACACCATCTCATCTCAAACCCAAGTTCATCTCTTGTGTTCAATCTTCGTACCTGAACTATAGATTGGTGCTTGTGGGTGACTAGTAGTGTTTATTACATCTTGTAGTTGATTACTATATGGTTTATTTGGTGGAAGATTATATGTTCAGATCCATTGTGCTGTTTAATACCCCTCTGATATTGAGCATTTTTATCACTTGTGAGTAGTTACTTTTGTTCTTGAGGTCACGGGAGAAATCTTGTGAACTTGATATGTGTTTGATATGTTGACGGTATGTATGTTGTGATTCCCTTAGTGGTGTCATGTGAACGTCGACTACATGACACTCCACCATATTTGGGCCTAAGGGAATTCATTATGGAGTAGTTATTAGATGATGGGTTGCGAGAGTGAGAGAAGCTTAAACCCTAATTTATGCGCTATTCCGTAAGGGACCGATTGGATCCAAAAGTCCAATGCTATGGTTAGAATTTATTCTTAATACTTTTCTCGTAGTTGCGGATGCGTGAGAGGGGGTTAATCATAAGTAGGAGGTTTGTTCAAGTATGAACGACACCTAAGCACCGGTCTACGCACATATCAAATTATCAAAGAAGCGAACACGAATCGAACCAACATGATTAAAGTGACTAGATGAAATTCCCGTGTACCCTCAAGAATGCTCTGCCTATTATAAGAGACCGTTTTGGCCTGTCCTTTGCCTCAAAAGGATTGGGCTACCTTGCTGCACTTTTTTTTACTATTATCGTTACTTGCCCGTTCCAAATTATCTTGCTATCAAACTACTCTGTTACTTACAATTTCAGCACTTGCAGACATTACCTTGCTGAAAACCATTTGTCATTTCCTTATGCTCCTCGTTGGGTTTGACACTCTTACTTATCACAAAAGGCTAAAATTGATCCCATATACTTGTGGTTCATCAAGGCTCTTTTTTGGCGCCATTGCTGGGGAGTGAAGCGCTCTTGGTAAGTGGAAATTGGTAAGGAAAAATTATTACTACATGCTGAAATTTATTGTTACTTGTTACTATGGAAAACAATCCTTGGAGGGGTTTGTTCAGGGTATCTTCACCTCGACCGGAACCACAATTAGTTACCCCTCAACCTACTACACCTACTGAAAATATTGAATTTGAAATTCCTTCGGGTATGATAGAACAACTGCTAGCTAATCCTTATTCAGGAGATGAAACCAAACATCCTGATATGCACTTGATATATGTGGAAGAAATTTGTGGATGGTTTAAGCTTGCAGGTTTACCCAGAGATGAAGTTAAGAAAAGGTTTTCCCTTTATCTTTGAAGGGAAAAGCATTGTGTCGGTGCACAAAAGTAGGGGCCTTTTTGTACCCCTTTACTTGTGCACGGGCAGTTGTAGCCGCGCCCACGGCCATGCTTGGCGGAGCAGAGGAAGCAAAGATACGAGACTGCCAGGGCAGTGCTCAAGCGAGAGGCACGAAGAGAAAAGGGACAAGATGGATTTCCCCTGGCAAGAGCCTTGCCGGGGCGACCTACGTAGCCCCGGCAAGAGCCTTGCCGGGGCGACCTACGTTGCCCCGGCAAGAGCCTTGCCGTGGTAACTTACCCAACACCAGCAAGGCCGCCACCCTTGAGCCTAAGAGTTCCGACACCATCGACAACATCGGGACCAAGTCTCAGGAGGTGCCTGCATGGCGGCATGCAAATCTTTGTGAAGACCAGAGGCCTGCAAGACTAGATAAGAACCCGAAGACGAAGACCCCCGGCAAGACCCTTGCCGGGGACGCCCACGAGTCCCCGGCAGGACCCTTGCCGGGACCCCATCAAGACCCTTGGCAGGGCCCCGGGAAGACCCTTGCCGGGGACATCTGCAGGGCTGCAGCCAGGCCCACACCTACCAAGGTTTCGCTGCCCCGCGCCCGTTCCGACGTGGCAGCCAGCCCTCCAAATAGGCGGGCGCCTGCGTGGCAGCATGCAGCTTCTAGGCCAACTAGCCAAGCACCTGCATGGTGGGATGAAGATCTTCGTGAAGACTCTGCCGCCGCATGATACGTCTCCAACGTATCTATAATTTTTTATTGTTCCATGCTATTATATTACCCCTTTTGGATGTTTATGGGCTTTATTTTACACATTTATATCATTTTTGGGACTAACCTACTAACCGGAGGCCCAGCCCATATTGCTGATTTTTGCCTATTTCAGTATTTCGAAGAAAAGGAATATCAAACAGAGTCCAAACGGAATGAAACCTTCAGGAACGTGATGTTTGGAACAAACATGATCCAGAGGACTTGGAGTGTAAGTCAAGAAGCAGCCGAGGCCTCCACGGGATAGGAGCGTGCGCCCCCCCCTATAGGGCGCGCCCCATGTCTCGTGGGCCCCTCGGGCGGCCACCGACGTACTTCTTCTTCCTATATATACCTACGTACCCCGAAAACATCCAGGGGCACCACGAAACACAATTTCCACCACCGTAACCTTCTGTATCCGCGAGATCCCATCTTGGAGCCTTCGCCGGCACTCTGCCAGAGGGGGAATCAACCATGGAGGGCCTCTACATCAACATCATTGCCCCTCCGATGAGTTGTGAGTAGTTTACCACAGACCTACGGGTCCATAGTTATTAGCTAGATGGCTTCTTCTCTATTTTTGGATCTCAATACAATGTTCTCCCCCTCTCTTGCGGAGATCTATTCGATGTAATCTCTTTTTGCGGTGTGTTTGTTGAGATCCGATGAATTGTGGGTTTATGATCAAGTTTATCTATGAATAATATTTGAATCTTCTCTGAATTCTTTTATGTATGATTAAGTTATCTTTGCAAGTCTCTTCGAATTATCAGTTTAGTTTGGCCTACTAGATTGGTCTTTCTTGCCATGGGAGAAGTGCTTAGCTTTGGGTTCAATCTTGCGGTGTCCTTACCAAGTGATGTAAAGGGTTGCAAGGCACGTATTGTATTGTTGCCATCGAGGATAACAAGATGGGGTTTATATCATATTGCATGAGTTTATCCCTCTACATCATGTCATCTTGCTTAAAGCGTTACTCTGTTCTTATGAACTTAATACTCTAGATGCATGCTGGATAGCGGTCGATGTGTGGAGTAATAGTAGTAGATGCAGGCAGGAGTCGGTCTACTTGATATGGACGTGATGCCTATACACATGATCATGCCTAGATAATCTCATAACTATGCGCTTTTCTATCAATTGCTCGACAGTAATTTGTTCACCCACCGTAATACTTATGCTATCTTGAGAGAAGCCACTAGTGAAACCTATGGCCCCCGGGTCTATCTCTTATCATATTTGCTCCCAATCTACTTTTATTTGCATCTTTACATTTTGCATCTATACTATAAAATACCAAAAATATATTTATCTTATCATACTATCTTTATTAGATCTCACTTTCATGAAGTGGCTGTGAAGGGATTGACAACCCCTTTATTGCGTTGGTTGCGAGTTCTTAGTTTGTTTGTGTAGGTGCGTGGGACTTTTGAGGAGCCTCCTACTGTATTGATACCTTGGTTCTCAAAACTGAGGGAAATACTTACGCTACACTTGCTGCATCACCCTCTCCTCTTCGAGGAAAACCAACGCAAGCTCAAGACGTAGCACCGCACCAGCTCAGCAGCCAGCCAGCCAGCGTGGCGCTGCATGCCTCGTCAGCCTAGACGCGCGTCGGAGCGAGGCGAGGCAGCGACAGACGGGACGAGCCTTGTTTCCGTCCCCGATAAAGCAAGAGGACAAATAGGAGGCACATTAAATGCGTTTGTCCTATGATGTCAGGAGATAAACTTGTACACTGTAGATACTTTCCACCTCCTGTGTGCCGCTGTGGCAACTCCTTTGACATACAAAAGGAGGCCCGAGGCATACTGAGGAAGGATTCAGAATTTTTGGACTGGGCATGCACCGCAGCTAGTTCAAGAACTCAAGAACACCAAATATACACCAAAGCAGGACTAGGGTATTACGCATCGCTTGCGGCCCGGACCTGGGTAAAAATCCCCCTCGTGTTGATCTTCCAAACCCGCTCTTTGCGCAGCTCCACGCCCCGCCAACCGTAGTAGGGATTCCCTGTGATCCCATAGGTGTCGTCCCTGAGCCCCGACATCTTTGGCGCGCCAGGTAGGGGCGCTGAGGCTGTGAAAGTATGGTTTTGAAGTCAACTCATCGACTCCTTCGTCGCGATGGCTCCCAAGAAGAAGGCGATCGCGACGATCGGCTTGTCTGGGCCGAACCACCCGTCCCGGCGTGGGCAGGCGAAGGAGCGGTCGCGGATAGTGGCGGAGGCATGGCCCGTGAGAATCCACGACACTCTGGCAATCGGAGCCAGGCGAGTGGCGTCGTGGGTGCCCGAGACGACGAGCCGCGCGCCGCTGGGCCCGAGGGCGGGGCCTTGCTGCCCACGGGCAGCGCGGCGACCTCCTAGACGCTCTAGCCGGTGTCCATGCCGCAAGCATCCTAGGCCGCGTGTGACGAGCAACGCCGCGGCGTCGGTGCCTCCGGACACCGCCGCGGGAAGAGCCCTTTGCGTCACTCTCAAGACGCACCGGGCCGGCATGCGCGCCCAGACGCTGGCGGAAACGACGCGCCACAGTGAGACCGTGATAGAGCTCCTTTTAACATGGTTAGAAGTCGGAGCGCATCACGGTCCACACAGCTTTCGCCGCCACCCACGACAGCGGAAGCATTGGCACATGTGCAACTACTCATCGAATTCCCTCCAGCAACAGACAAGCTCGACGAGTGGAGGGCCACCATTCGAAGCCTCATCAGCTTCGCCAACAAAGACGAGCCGCTCCCAGTGGGACCCTTGTGCCGATGTTCTGTCGAGCTGGTGCATGCCAGCGGTGGGAGGACCGGAGACGCTGCGACCACGGTGCACTCTCCTCCCCCGCGGCCGTGACAGCAGCGGCTGGCTCGCCGGGCCGACGCCCGCGACAACGTTTCCACGGCGTCGTCTGACCCGCGAGCCTGCAGCGACCAACGTCAAGTCCTTTAGGAGCGAGCTCAGGAAGACGCTCGGACCACTATCGAGCGGCGGCGGGACGCGCGCCATCAGTCAGATAGGCGCACGGGCCCCAGTATGGACCTCAAAGTGCCGGGGGGGTGCCGGTGACCTACCTTACGAGGTGGGTTGTCCAGCCTTTACCCGTGAGCTGCGGCAGTTCCAGTGGCCCACACACCGCACGTTCAAGCCTGAAGTCGGAGAAAAATACAACGGCAAGACACACCCATCGGAGTTCCTCAGCATCTACACCATCGCGATGCAAGCTGCTGGGGCTCGCGACGATAATGTGCTTGCCAATTATTTCCCGTTGGCACTTAAGCCCAACGTCATGTCATGTTGATGCACCTGCCAGTGGATTCCATCTCTTCTTGGTCGGATCTGCGCCACGAGTTTGTTGGCGCCTTTATCGAAGGCCACCAAGCTCCTGGCCAGGCGAGCGATTTGCATGTCATCCCACAGAAGGGCGGCGAGTCCCTGCGCAAGTACATACAAAGGTTCAGCCGTGTGCAGTACAACATCCCAGATGTTCATCCCACCACTGTCATCAGTGCATTCCATCAGAATGTGCGCAACCGCAAGATGCGCGAGGAGCTGGCGATGAACAAAGTTAAGGATGTATCCGAGCTGTATGTTTTGGCTGATAGGTGCACTATGGCCGAAGAAGGAAGTACCCTGACGAAGATGCCAGCGCGGAAACCGACTCCACAAGCAAGGATATTGTCACCCCGGCAAAGAAGGGCCGACGCCGCAACAGGAAGCGTAAGGGTAAGACCGTGCTTGCCGTCGAGGGATCCGGCGACCCCGATGCCGCCAAGAAGGCCAAGGTTGACGACCCCGGCAAGGAAGTTGCCGGGTGCGCCGCCTGCCGGGCCTTGGCAGATGCCGACAAGCCAGGAGACTCCGACAAGTAGTACTGCAAGATCCACCGCACCAATGGCCATGACCTCCAGAATTGCCGGCAGGTTGAGCTGCTTGCAGAGAAGGAGAAAGCTGAATATGAGAGGCGCGACAAGGAGAAGGGCCAGGATGGTGTTGAGGGGTCCGACAAGAAGCGTGGCGGTCGAGGAGGCCGCCGCGACAAGGATAATCAACAAGAGAGGCCCGCTCGGGGCCGCGACAAGAAGGAGGAAGATTATGATCATGATGAGGACGATGAGTCCGGTGAGCACGAGTTCCAGAAAGCTACGGAGGCCATGTGCGTCAATGGTGGTGCCTCGTTGCACACCTATCACCGCCAACTGAAGTAGTGGGCGCGTGAAGTCACTGCGACGGAGCCATCGTTCGATGCCCAGAGGCCACTGGAGTGGTCCAGCTCACCTATCATTTTTGACACCGAGGATCACCCTGATCGCACAACTGCATTCATGTGTTTGCCGTAGTTGGTTTCACCAACAATACGCAACCTCAAGGTGACAAAATTGCTAGTTGATGGCCGGGGCCGGTCTGAACTTGATCTCGCCTACCGTGATCAAGAGGCTGCAAATCCCCGATGGAGATCTCGAGGAGACGGGCACGTTTCAAGGGGTCAACCAAGGGAGGAGTCAGCCGAAGGGTAAGATCACGTTGGCCATTACATTTGGGGGCGAGCTGAACTATCGTATGGAGAAGATCGTTTTTTATGTTGCCAAGATCCCCTTGCCCTATAATGGGATCCTCGGCCGCCCAGCGCTGGCCAACTTTATGGCGGCATCACATTACGCCTACAACACGTTGAAGATGCCCGGGCCGATGAGCATCATCACCGTCCCCTCCGACAAGAAAGACGCGCTCGTCTGCGCCGACCAACTTTACCGGGAGACAGTCGTAGCAGCTGCCGCCAAGGCACTTGTTCCTGCCGCTGAGGCCCGGGGAGGGAAGAAAACCGGCAAGGCCTCTGCCTTTGCCAGCAAGGCCCCTTCCGGCAAGACTTCCGACCCCGGCAAGGACTCCTGCACCTCCTCTAGCAAACGCGCCTCTTCAGAGCGCTGCATTACCATTGAGGATGTACCAAAGAGCTCCGCCAGCGGGAGCAAGAGATCCAAGGCGGCCCCACCAGAAACCAAGAAGGTGCCTGTCAAGGAGGATGGCACGGGTGGAGCTTTTACCATAAGCTCCACACTTGACAGCAAATAGGAAAGCGCGCTTGTCGCCTTCCTGCGGGCGAATGTCAACGTGTTTGCATGGCAAGCATTCGATATCCCCGGCGTTCCCAGCGAGGTGATTGAGTACCACCTTCATGTCTGTCCCCATGCGCGGCCCGTCAAGTAGAAGGTCAGAAAGCAAGCGCTGAAGCGACAAGAGTTCGCCATCGAAGAGATCAGGAAGTTGGAGGCGGCAGGCTTGGTCAGAGGAGTGCTCCACCCCACGTGGTTGGCCAATCCAGTGGTAGTGCATTAGGCAAACGGGAAGTGGATGCTGTGTATTGACTACATAGATATCAATAAGTCCTGTCCAAAGGATCCTTTCCCCTTGCCATGCCTTGACCAGATAGTGGACTCCACTGCCGGGTGTGACGTGCTGTCATTCCTCGACTCCTACTCAGGGTACCACCAGATCTTCATGATGAAGGTAGACGAAGAGAAGACTGCGTTCATCACCCCATGTGGTACGTACTGTTTTGTACGGATGCCTTTCGGGTTGAAAAGTGCTGGTTCGACATTTGCCCGAGCAGTCCAAATTGGTATTGAGCCCCAACTGCACGTAAATATGGAAGCCTATATGGATGATATAGTAGTCAAAACCAAGGACAAGGCCACGCTCGTGCAGGATCTAGAGGAATCATTTGCAAACCTGCGCAAGATCAACCTCAAGCTCAACCCAGAGAAGTGCGTGTTCGGCATCCCATCCGGCAAACTTCTTGGGTTCTTTGTGTCTCAATGCGAAATCGAAGCAAATCCCGACAAGATCAAAGCAATTGAGCAGATTGAGGCGCCAAAGCGAGTCAAAGACGTCCGTAGGCTTGCCGGCTGTGTTGCTGCTCTAAGTAGGTTCATCTCCAAATCTGCTGAGCACGCCCTCCCCTTCTTCAAAGTTTTGAAGAAGGCGGGTCCAATGAAATGGACTCCGGAGGTAGAGGCATCACTTCATGATTTGAAGAGATACCTCTCCTCCACGCTAATACTAGTCGCGCCCAAACCACAAGAGCCGTTGCTGCTATACTTAGCAACAACGAATCAAGTGGTCAGTGTTGCGCTAGTGGGACAGAGAGAACTTGAGGGAGAAGCAGCGGTAGCGACAGAGCCATTGGATGATGGGCCGAGGCATTCCTCGGCACGACCAGATGCCAGCAAGGGGGAACCCCCGGCAGGGCCCGGTCCTGGAGAGACAGACTCTGCATAGATGGGCGAAGTTGAACAGAAGAAGAAGGTGGTGCAGCACCCAGTTTACTTTGTCAGTTCCCTCTTGCAGGGGGCTAGACCAAGATATTCTGGTATGCAGAAGCTACTTTTCGGCCTCCTTATGGCCTCGAAAAAGCCGTGTCACTATTTTCAAGCGCACGAGATCACTGTCGTCACCCGCCTCCCTTTGCAACGAATATTGCACAACCCGGATGCGACTGGGAGGATTGTGGAATGGGCATTGTAACTGTCGAGCTTTGGCCTCAAGTTTGAAAGTACTTTGAAAATCAAGAGCCGAGCCTTGGCAGAGTTCATAGCAGAATGGATATCAACGCCCGACGTAGAGATTCAAGAGACCAGCCTTCCCGCCAAGGAGACGAGCCATGATTGGATTATGTACTTTGATGGAGCCTTTTCGCTGCAAGGTGCTGGTGCCGGCGTGCTACTCGTCGCGCCCACTGAAGAGCGCCTCAAGTACGTAGTCCAGATGGACTTTCCCTGGAAAAATCAACGAACAACACAACAGAGTATGAGGGAATGCTTGTCGGTCTCAGGATCGCGACAGACCTCGAAATCAAGAAGCTTATCATCAGAGGTGATTCGCAGCTTGTCGTCAAGCAAGTTAATAAGGATTACCAGAGCCTGTTGATGGAGGCCTATGTGGATGAGGTGAGGAGATTTAGGAGCATTTTGACGGTCTGCAAGCAGAGCATGTTCCTCGAGCAGAGAACAGCATTGTTGACGACTTGTCAAAGCGCGCTGCCCTCAAGTTGCATGTGGAACCAGGTACATTTGTGCTTCAATTATGTCGGCGTTCTGGGAACGGGGGTCCCCAGAGTTGCCTGCCTGCAGCCCACAGCATAGCTTCACTCTCGGCCCAGCACGACCAGTCTTCACCAGCAAACACTCAAGACCCTCGCGAGGGGCCAAGCCTCGCGAGGCATACGACACAAGACCTCCTCGGGGGCGGCCTCACCAGGCTGGCTCGCGAGGGGCGGAGAGATCAAGGCAAGACAAACTTCGCGAGGTTCCAATGACGTAAGCCATGACGACCAAGACCAGGCGGGCGCTAGCGCGCACAGTGTCCTTGCTTCCTCTTTGGTGCCAAGGAGGCTAGCGCAGGCGATGAGTACCGAGGCATCGGGCAAAGGTTTCCATATTGGTGCAAAGAGACCAAGAGCAGCAGGACGGCAGGATGGAGGTCACCATGGAGCCCAAGACGGCGTCACCACCAAAGCCTTTGGCAGGCGAAGACCACCTTTAGGTAGGATAGCTTGTACTAGCTGTCCCCCTTCGAATTTGGCCGTTGTTGGATCCCTTGCCACTCAATATTTGCGGAGAGGACGAGGGCCTCAATAAATAGGACTAGCCACCACAGTAGAACTCATCTCATCTAGGACTAGATCCATCCCATCCTTACACCCACCGAGCACAAGAACACCTCTCCTCAGGAGGCTGTTCTTCCCTTGTACTGTTCATCCTTAGCCCAAGAGGCAATCCACCACACCACCCTGGAGTAGGGTATGTGATGTCTACTACACAACCTTCTTCTTGTAGGTGTTGTTGGGCCGACAAGTGCAGAGGTTTGTAGAGCAGTAGCAAATTTCCCTTAAGTGGATGACCTAAGGTTTATCAATCCGTGGGAGGCATAGGATGAATATGGTCTCTCTCAAACAACCCTACAACCAAATAACAAAGAGTCTCTTGTGTCCCCAACAAACCCAATACAATGGTAAGTTGTATAGGTGCACTAGTTCGGCGAAGAGATGGTGATACAAGTGCAATATGGATGGTAGATATAGGTTTTTGTAATCTGAAAATATAAAAAAAGCAAGGTAGCAAGCAATAAAAGTGAGCGTAAACGTTATTGCAATGCGTAGAAACAAGGCCTAGGGTTCATACTTTCACTAGTGCAAGTTCTCTCAACAATAGTAACATAATTGGATCATATAACTATCCCTCAATATGCAACAAAGAGTCACTCCAAAGTCACTAATAGCGGAGAACAACCGAAGAGATTATGGTAGGGTACGAAACCACCTCAAAGTTATTCTTTCCGATCAATCCAATGGCCTATTCCTATAAGAGTCACAAACAACCCTAGAGTTCGTAGTAAAATAACACCTTAAGACACACATCAACCAAAACCCTAATGTCACCTAGATACTCCAATGTCACCTTAAGTATCCGTCGGTATGATTATACGATATGCATCACACAATCTCAGATTCATCTACTCAACCAACACATAGAACCTCAAAGAGTGCCCCAAAGTTTCTACGAGAGAATCAAGACGAAAACATGTGCCAACCCCTATGCATAGGTTCATGGGCGGAACCATAAGTTGATCAACAAAACATACATCAAGTGGATCAATAGAATACCCCATTGTCACCACGGGTATCCCATAAGACATACATCAGGTGTTCTCAAATCATTAAAAGATTCAATCTGATGAGATAACTTCAAAGGGAAAACTCAATCCATTACAAGAGAGTAGAGGGGGAGAAACATCATAAGATCCAACTATAATAGCAAAGCTCGCGATACATCAAGATCGTGTCGAATCAAGAACACGAGAGAGAGAGAGAGATCAAACACATAGCTACTGGTACATACCCTCAGCCCCGAGGGTGAACTACTCCCTCCTCGTCATGGAGAGTGCCGGGATAATGAAGATGGCCAGCGGTGAGGGTTTCCCCCTCCGGCAGGGTGCCGGAATAGGCTCCCGATTTGTTTTTGGTGGCTATAGAGGCTTGCGGCGGCGGAACTTCCGATCTATTCAGTTCCCCGAAGGTTTTAGTGTATATTGGTATATATAGGAGGAAGAAATACGCCAGGTGAGCCACGAGGGGCCCACGAGGGTGGAGGGCACGCCCCCGGCCTCGTGCCTTCCTCGTTGCTTCCCTTACGTACACCCCATGTCTTCTGGATTGCTTCTGTTCCAAAAATAACTCCCCCGACGGTTTCATTCCGTTTGGACTCCGTTTGATATTCCTTTTCTGTGAAACACTGAAACAAGGGAAAAACAGAAACTGGCACTGGGCTCTGGGTTAATAGGTTAGTCCCAAAAATAATATATAAGTGTTTAATAAAGCCCATAAACATCCAAAACAGGATATATAATAGCATGGAATAATAAAAAATTATAGCTACGTTGGAGACGTATCAGCATCCCCAAGCTTAATTCCTGCTCGTCCTCGAGTAGGTAAATGATAAAAACAGAATTTTTGATGTGGAATGCTACCTAACATATTTATCAATGTAATCTTCTTTATTGTGGCAAGAATATTCAGATCCATAAGATTCAAAACAAAATTTTAATATTGACATGAAAACAATAATACTTCAAGCATACTAACAAAGCAATCGCGTCTTCTCAAAATAACATGGCCAAAGCAAGCTATCCCTACAAAATCATATAGTCTGGCTATGCTCTATCTTCATCACACAAAATATTTAAATCATGCACAACCCCGATGACAAGCCAAGAAATTGTTTCATACTTTTGATGTTCTCAAACTTTTTCAATCTTCACGCAATACATGAGCGTGAGCCATGGACATAGCACAATAGGTGGAATAGAATGGTGGTTGTGGAGAAGACAAAAAGGAGAAGATAGTCTCACATCAACTAGGCGTATCAACGGGCTATGGATATTCCCATCAATAGATATCAATGTGAGTGAGTAGGGATTGCCATGCAACAAATGCACTAGAGCTATAAGTGTATGAAAGCACAACAAAAGAAACTAAGTGGGTGTACATCCAACTCACTTGCTCACGAAGACCTAGGGCATTTTGAGGAAGCCCATGATTGAAATATACAAGCCAAGTTCTATAATGTAAAATTCCCACTAGTACATGAAAGTGACAACATAGGAGACTCTCTATCATGAAGATCATGGTGCTACTTTGAAGCACAAGTGTGGTAAAAGGATAGTAGCATTGTCCCTTCTCTCTTTTTCTCTCATTTTTTTATTTGGGCCATTCTCTTTTTTATCGCCTCTTTTTTTCTTTTTTTATTCGTCCGGAGTCTCATCCCGACTTGTGGGGGAATCATAGTCTCCATCATCCTTTCCTTACTTGGGACAATGCTCTAATAATGATGATCATCACACTTTTATTTACTTACAACTCAAGAATTACAACTCGATTCTTAGAACAAAATATGACTCTATATGAATGCCTCCGTGATGTGCGGGATGTGCAATGACTCATGAGTGACTTGTATGAAAGAATTATGAATGGTGGCTTTGCCACAAATACGATGTCAACTACATGATCATGCAAAGCAATATGACAATGATGGAACGTGTCATAATAAACAGAACGGTGGAAAGTTGCATGGCAATATATCTCGGAATGGCTATGGAAATGACATAATAGGTAGGTAAGGTGGCTGTTTTGAGAATGGTATATGGTGGGTGTATGATACCGGCAAAAAGTGCGCGGTATAAGAGAGGCTAGCAATGGTGGAAGGGTGAGAGTGCGTATAATCCATGGACTCAACATTAGTCATAAAGAACTCCTATACTTGTTGCAAAAATCTATTAGTTATCGAAACAAAGTATTACGCGCATGCTCCTAGTGGGATAGATTGGTAGGAAAATACCATAGCTCGTCCCCGACCACCACTCATAAGGAAGACAATCAATAAATAAATCATGCTCCGACTTCATCACATAACGGTTCACCATACGTGCATGCTATGGGAATCACAAACTTTAGAACAAGTATTTCTCAAATTCACAACTACTCAACTAGCATGACTCTAATATCACCATCTTCATATCTCAAAACAATAGAAAAGAATCAAACTTCTCATAGTATTCAATGCACTTATATGAAAGTTTTTATTATATCCCTCTTGGATGCCCATCATATTAGGACTAAATTCATAACCAAAGCAAATTACCATGTTGTTTAAGACTCTCAAAATAATAAGTGAATCATGAGAGTTCATATATTTCTTCAAAATAAATCCACCGCCGTGCTCTAGAAGATATAAGTGAAGCACTAGAGCAAACAACAAACTACTCCGAAAGATATAAGTGAAGATCAATGAGTAGTCGAATAATTATGCAACTATGTGAAGACTCTCCCATTTAATAATTTCAGATCTTGATATTTTATTCAAACAGCAAGCAAAACAAAACAAAATAAAATGACGCTCCAAGCAAAACACATATCATGTGGTGAATAAAAATATAGCTCCAAGTAAAGTTACCGATGAATGAAGACGAAAGAGGGGATGCCTTCTGGGGCATCCCCTAGCTTAGGCTCTTGGTTATCCTTGAATATTTCCTTGGGGTGCCTTGGTCATCCCCAAGCTTAGGCTCTTGCCACTCCTTATTCCATAGTCCATCGAATCTTTACCCAAAACTTGAAAACTTCACAACACAAAACTCAACAGAAAACTCGTGAGCTCCGTTAGCGAAAGAAAACAAAACACCAATTCAAGGTACTGTAATGAACTCATTATTTATTTATATTGGTGTTAAACCTACTGTATTACAACTTCTCTATGGTTTATAAACTATTTTACTAGCCATAGATTCATCAAAATAAGCAAACAACACACGAAAAACAGAATCTGGCAAAAACAGAACAGTCTGTAGTAATCTGTAACTAACGCAAACTTCTGAAACTCTAAAAATTCTGCCAAAATAGTAAGACCTAAATAATTGTTTTATTGATCTTCTGCAATTGGAATCAATATTATATCACGTTCGGATAAGTTTTAACAATTGTTTTCGTGAACAGGAAGTTTCTGGAATTTTCAGCAAGATCAAATAACTATCATCCAAGAAGATCCTATAGGTTTAACTTGACACAAACACTAATTAAAACATAAAACCACATCTAAACAGAAGCTAGATGGATTATTTATTACTAAACATAACTAAAAAGCTAGAAACAAAAATAAAGTTGGGTTGCCTCCCAACAAGTGCTATCGTTTAACGCCCCTAGCTAGGCATGATGATTTCAATGATGCTCATATAAAAGATAAGAATTGAAACGTAAATAGAGCATCATGAAGAATATGACTAGCACATTTAAGTCTAACCCAGTTCTTATGCATAGGGATTTTGTGAGCAAACAACTTATGGGAACAATAATCAACTAGCATAGGAGGACAAAACAAGCATAACTTCAAAACTTTAAGCACATAGAGAGGAAACTCGATATTATTGCAATTCCTACAAGCATATATTCCTCCCTCATAATAATTTTCAGTAGCATCATGAATGAATTCAACAATATAACCATCACATAAAGCATTCTTTTCATGATCTACAAACATAGAAAATTTATTACTCTCCACATAAGCAAATTTCTTCTCATGAATAGTAGTGGGAGCAAACTCAACAAAATAACTATCATGTGATTGAAAATTAAGATCAAGATGACAAGTTTCATGGTTATCATTATTCTTTAAAGCATACGTGTCATCACAATAATCATCATAGATAGGAGGCATGCTTTCATTATAGTAAATTTGCTCATCAAATCTTGGGGTACAAAAAATATCATCTTCATCAAACATAGCTTCCCAAGCTTGTGGCTTTGCATATCATTAGCATCATGGGTATTCAAAGAATTCATACTAACAACATTGCAATCATGCTCATCATTCACATATTTTATGCCAAGCATTCTATGTAATTATTCTTCTAGTACTTGAGCACAATTTTCCTTCCCATCATTTTCACGGAAGACATTAAAAGATGAAGCATATGAGGCACCCTTAATTCCATTTTTTTGTAGTTTTCTTTTATAAACTAAACTAGTGATAAAACAAGAAACTAAAAGACTCGATTGCAAGATCTAAAGATATACCTTCAAGCACTCACCTCCCCGGCAACGCACCAGAAAAGAGCTTGATGTCTACTGCACAACCTTCTTTTTGTAGACGTTGTTGGGCCTCCAAGTGCAGAGGTTTGTAGGTCAGTAGCAAAATTCCCTCAAGTGGATGACCTAAGGTTTATCAATCCGTGGGAGGCATAGGATGAAGATGGTCTCTCTCAAACAACCCTGCAACCAAATAACAAAGAGTCTCTTGTGTCCCCAACACACCTAATACAATGGTAAGTTGTATAGGTGCACTAGTTCGGGGAAGAGATGGTGATACAAGTGCAATATGGATGGTAGATATAGGTTTTAGTAATCTGAAAATATAAAATCAGAAAGGTAGCAAGCAATAAAAGTGAACATAAACGTTATTGCAATGCGTTGAAACAAGGTCTAGGGTTCATACTTTCACTAGTGCAAGTTCTCTCAACAATAATAACATAATTGGATCATATAACTATCCCTCAACATGCAACAAAGAGTCACTCCAAAGTCACTAATAGCGGAGAACAAACGAAGAGGTTATGGTAGGGTACGAAACCACCTCAAAGTTATTCTTTCCGACCAATCCATTGGGCTAGTCCTATAAGTGTCACAAACAGCCTTAGAGTTTGTAGTAAAATAACAACTTAAGACACACATCAACCAAAACCCTAATGTCACTAGATACTCCAATGTCACCTCAAGTATCCGTTGGTATGATTATAAGATATGCATCACACAATCTCAGATTCATCTATTCAGCCAACACATAGAACCTCAAAGAGTGCCCCAAAGTTTCTACCGGAGCATCAAGACGAAAACATGTGCCAACCCCTAAGCATAGGTTCATGGGCGGAACCCGCAAGTTGATCACCAAAACATACATCAAGTGGATCAATAGAATACCGCATTGTCATCACGGGTATCCCACGCAAGACATACATCAAGGGTTCTCAAATCATTAAAAGACTCAACCCGATAAGATAACTTTAAAGGGAAAACTCAATCCATTGCAAGAGAGTAGAGGGGTTGAAACATCATAAGATCCAACTATAATAGCAAAGCTCACGATACATCAAGATCGTGTTGAATCAAGAACACGAGAGAGAGAGATCAAACAGATAGCTACTGGTACATACCCTCAGCCCCGAGGGTGAACTACTCCCTCCTCGTCATGGAGAGCGCCGGATGATGAAGATGGCCACGGTGAGGGTTCCCTTCCGTCGGTCTTTAACAGGGTCCCGATTTGTTTTTGGTGGCTACAGAGGCTTGCGGCGGCGGAACTCCCGATCTATTCTGTTCCCCGAAGGTTTTAGGGTATATTGGTATATATAGGAGGAGGAAATACGTCAGGGGAGCCACGAGGGTGGAGGGGGCGCCCAGGGGGGTGGGCGCGCCCCCTGCCTCGTGCCTTCCTTGTTGCTTCCCTTACGTACACCCCAAGTCTTCTGGATTACTTCCGTTCCAAAAATAACTCTCTCGAAGGTTTCATTCTGTTCGGACTCCGTTTGATATTCCTTCTTCGCGAAACACTGAAACAAGGAAAAAACTGAAACTGGCACTGGGCTCTGGGTTAATAGGTTAGTCCCAAAAATAATATAAAAGTGTTTAATAAAGCCCATAAACATCCAAAACATAATATATAATAGCATGAAACAATCGAAAATTATAGTTACGTTGGAGACGTATCAGTATTACACCACAATGGTGGCCCGAACCAGTATAAATCTTGCGTCTCTTGTGTTGCGAGTTCGTCGAGCTAGCCTTTGAGATCGTGGCGAGGTTGAGGGCGTGATTAGGTAGGGGGAGATCTTCGTGCGCACCCCAGTGTTCGAACCTTAAGGGTTTTGCCAGAACCCGAACTCCGACATTTGTCACGCCAGCTAGGGGTGCGCGGGAGCTTTCCTCCCGCCGGTCGACCCGCCGACACTCCGCAGTTCCGATGTCCGGTGACCCGAGGACCAACGCCGGCCGCTGGGCAGCTTGGTCGGCAAGGGCGGTGCCGCCCGCACAAGAAGACCTCAACCCCACGCCTCAGGCATCATGCGCACCGCCAAACGCCGCGGGGCACGGGCGCCGCGGTCACGGGCCGACCGCCCTCACTTCACGACAAGCGAGCAGCCGCAAGGGCTTCAAGCCATGCCGCGGCCACGGCGCCGCACACCAGATGGGAACAAGCAAACATGAGGGCCGCACTCAAGGTGGCACGGGATTTGCTGCGCTGCCGGCTAATGGAGAGCGGCCGGGATGTGTTGCTGGAACGCGTCGCCGACCTCCTGGATGCCGCGGCCTCGGGAGCACCGCCCTTCTACTCCCTGCTTACACCTCAGGCCACGGCCGGATCACATGGCGGGCCTCGCCGCACCCGCGTGTGATACGTCTCCAATGTATCTACTTTTTCAAACACTTTTGCCCTTGTTTTGGACTCCAACTTGCACGATTTGAATGAAACTAACCCGGACTGACGCTGTTTTCAGCAGAACTACCATGATGTTGTTTTATGTGTGGAAAATAAAAGTTCTCGGAATGTCCTGGAAATCCACGGAGGCACTTTTTGGAATTTATAAGAATTATTGGGCGAAAGAAATACACCAGGGGGCCCACAGCCTGTCCACGAGATAGGGGGGCGCACCCCCTATCTCGTGGGCCCCCTGGACCTCCTCCGACCTCAACTCCAACTCCACATATTCCGTCTCGGGGAGAAAAAAATCGGAGAGAAAGTTTCATCGCGTTTCACGACACGGAGCCGCCGCCAAGCCCTAATCTCTCTCGGGAGGGCTGATCTGGAGTCCGTTCGATTGCTCCGGGGAGGATTAAATCGCCGTCGTTATCATCAACCATCATCCATCACCAATTTCATGATGCTCACCGCCGTGCGTGAGTAATTCCATCGTAGGCTTGCTGGACGATGATGGGTTGGATGAGATTTACCATGTAATCAAGTTAGTTTTGTTAGGGTTTGATCCCTAGTATCCACTATGTTTTGAGATTGATGTTGCTATGACTTTGCTATGCTTAATGCTTGTCACTAGGGCCCGAGTGCCATGATTTCAGATCTGAACCTATTATGTTTTCATGAATATATGTGTGTTCTTGATCCTATCTTGCAAGTCTATAGTCACCTATTATGTGTTATGATCCGACAACCCCGAAGTGACAATAATCGGGATACTTCTCGGTGATGACCGTAGTTTGAGAAGTTCATGTATTCACTATGTGCTAATGCTTTGTTTCGGTTCTCTATTAAAAGGAGGCCTTAATATCCCTTAGTTTCCGTAAGGACCCCGCTGCCACGGGAGGGTAGGACAAAAGATGTCATACAAGTTCTTTTCCATAAGCACATATGACTATTTACGGAATACATGCCTACATTACATTGATGAATTGGAGCTAGTTCTATATCACCCTATGTTATAATGATTGCATGAGGAATCGCATCCGGCATAATTATCCATCACTGATCCATTTCCTACGAGCTTTTCATATATTGTTCTTCGCTTATTTACTTTTCCATTGCTACTGTTACAACTACTACAAAAACCCCAAAACACTTATCTTTACTTTTGCTACCGTTACTATTATTATCATACCACTTTTGCTACTAAACACTTTGCTGCAGATATTAAGTTATCCAGGCGTGGTTGAATTGACAACTCAACTGCTAATACTCAAAAATATTCTTTGGCTCCCCTTGTGTCGAATCAATAAATTTGGGTTGAATACTCTACCCTCGAAAGCTGTTGCGATCCCCTATACTTGTGGGTTATCAAGACCAATTTAAGCGCCGTTCTTTGGGGAGCATAGCTCTATTCTCTCGAGTCACTTGGGATTTATATCATTGATCACTATGAAGAACTTGAAAGACGCTAAAACCAAGATTTTCCCTCAACTACGAGGGGAGGTAAGGAACTGCCATCTAGCTCTGCACTAGATTCTCCTTCCATTATTAGTAGGCTTGCGACACCTAAACCTGCTACTGCTATGAATTCTGATATGTTGCATGTTATTGATGATGCCACTTCGCTATGCATGATGAAACTACTTACGTGTGTGTGATACTACTTTGCCATTAGGTGAATTTCTAGATGAACAACTTGCTAGAGTTAGTGGGAATGAAATTATCGAAGATCCTATTCTTGATGATAGTGATGATGAAGGTTCCCCAATGATTATGTTTTACCTGTTGTTCCTAAGGGTTATGTTATGAATGAAAAAGCTGCTCTAGAAATCCTTGCTTGCAATGATAGAAATGATCTTAAGAAATTATTAGCTAAATGGAAGCGGCAGTCTCTTAATGCTAGAATGAAACCCGATCCTGCTTTTTGCTACTTCACCTATCTGTGTTACTGATAAGGATTATGAATTCTTTGTTGATCCTGGTATTATTACTTTAGTTGAATCTAATCCTTTTTATGGCCTTGAATCTGAAACTGTTGTGGAACATCTTACCAAGTTGAATGATATAGCCACCCTGTTTACTCATGATGAGAAGTCTCGCTATTTATATATCCTTAAGATATTTCCGTTCTCATTAAAGGGTGATGCTAAGACTTGGTATAATTCTCTTGCTCCTGGTTGTGTGCGTAGTCCCCAGGATATGATTTATTACTTCTTTGCTAAATATTTCCCTGCTCATAAGAAACAAGCTTCCTTGCAGGAAATATATAATTTTGTGCAAATCAAAGAAGAGAGTCTCCCACAAGCTTTGGGGAGGCTTCTCCGGTTACTTAATGCTTTGCCTGATCATCCTCTTAAGAAAAATGAAATACTTGATATCTTTTATAATGGACTAACCGATGCTTCCAAGGACTACTTGGATAGTTGTGCTGGTTGTGTTTCCAGGGAAAGAACAGTCGACAAAGCTAAAATACTATTGAATAATATGTTGACTAATGAAAATAATTGGACTCTTCCCGAGCCAGTTCCTGAAGTAATTCCTGAACCAATTGAGCCAACTCCTGAGCCTATTCCTAAACCCACTCCGAAGAAGAGAGGTGTTGTATTTCTCAGTCCTGAAGATATGCAAGAGGCAAAGAAATCAATGAAATAAAAAGGTATTAATGCTGAAGATGTTAAGAATTTACCTCCTATTGAAGAAATGCATGGTCTTAATTTACACTTTGAAGAACCACATTGTCTTGATAACTTTGACACAGGTAGTAAAGGTAAATTCTCTCTATAGATATGATAAAATTGAAATACCCTCTACTAAATTTCATAGCCCATGCTTAGATGAATTTGATGACTTTATGGCTACGCAAGAAAGTTTTAATGCTTATGTTGGTAGAGAGTTAAAGAATAATGCTTTTGAGATAGGACGTGGGTGATAATCTAGCTAGAGTTAAAGATGAACTTCACCGCGTTAGCAAATATGCTTCTATGGTTGCTACTCAAGCTGAGCAAGTATTCAAAGCTCAAAATGATTTGCTTGATGAATTGAATATTAAAAATGACTTTGCTGTTAGAGTGGCTACTAGAACTAGTAGAATGACTCAGGAACCTTTGTATCCTGAAGGCCACCCTAAGAGAATCGAGCAAGATTCTCAGAGAAATAATTTAGAGGAACCTAGTTCTTCTAAAAAGAAGAAGAAGAAGAACGATAGAACTTTGCATGCTTCTAGTGAACCTACTGTAGACACACCTGAGAATCCCATTGATATTTCTATCTCTGATGCTGAAACTCAATCAGGTGATGAACATGAACCTAGCGATAATGTTAATGATAATGTTCATGTTCATGCCCAACCAAGCAAAAACAATGTAGAGATTGAACCTGCTGTTGATCTTGATAACCCACAATCAAAGAATCAACGTTATGATAAGAGAGATTTTGTTGCTAGGAAGCACGGTAAAGAAAGGGAACCATGGGTTCAGAAACCCATGCCCTTTCCTCCTAAACCATCCAAGTCAAAGGATGATGAGGATTTTGAGCTTTGCTTTGAAATGATTAGACCTATTTTCTTACGTATGCGCTTAACTGATATGCTTAAAGTAAATCCTTATGCTAAGTATATGAAGGATATCATCACAAATAAAAGAAAGATACTGGAAGCTGAAATTTCCACCAGGCTTGCTAATTACACTTTTAAGGGTGGAATCTGAAAGAAACTTGGAGATCTGGTGTACCAACTATACCATGCTCTATTAAAAGAAATTATGTTAGAAGCGCTTTATGTGATCTTGGAGCCGGTGTTAGTGTTATGCCTCTCTCTTTATATCGTAGACTTGAATTGAATAAGTTGACACATACTGAAATATCTTTGCAAATGGCTGATAAATCAACTGCTATACTTGTCGGTATTTGTGAGGATGTGCCTGTTGTGGTTGCAAATGTCACTATCTTAACGGACTTTGTTATTCTTGATATTCCCGAGGACGATAGTATGTCTATTATCCTTGGTAGACCTTTTCTTAATACTGCAGGGGCTGTTATTGATTGCAACAAAGGCAATCTCACTTTTCGTGTTAATGGTAATGAGCATACGATTGCACTTTCCGAGGAAATAATCTCAAGTTCATAGCATCAATTCAATTAAAAAGTTCCAACTATCATTTTGGAGGCTTTGAATTTCCTCTCCCTACTGTCAAGAAAAGTATGATATTCTTATTGTTGGGGATTTTCATATCCCGTTGAGGTAACTTAGTGTTATTCGAAATTTCTCCGGTTCCGTGTTATTCGGAATGAATTTGTTAACAAGACTTGATCAACCTTGTTAGTGGGTTCATTTTGATGATCACGAGATGGATGAAACTAGAAGGCACAACCTTCTGTACCCACTTTTTACTTTCTGTTACTTAGAATAAATAAAGCAAAAGTAGTATTATCCGTACATTTTCTGAATTATCCATGCATTAAAAATAGTCCGAAAATAAAAGTGCTCCAAATGCCCCTACAAATCTAGTATGATTTTTTCTGGAATATTTGAGGATTTTAGGCACTGAAAACACTACAGGAAGGGCAAGCACCAGGCCACGAGAGGGTGAGCGGAATCAAGAGGGTTGAGGGCGATCGCGTAGATTAGGCCGCCCGTTTTCTCTTTCCCTTGCCGCTGCTGGTCATGTCACAGGAACAATCTATTAGAGCTGCGGTAAGCTATCTTGTAATATAACTTTATTTTGGATATCGATCGCTACGTTATTTCCTTTACTTGATTCCTTCCTTTGTATGTTTTTGCCCTACGCTTTTAGGGGACTTGTCGGCGCGGGCACCCGAGCCGCGAGCGCTGAGTGCGGGACGTCAGCAGCCTGCTGGCGGTGCCGCTTCCGACAAGCAACCTCGTCGCAACTAGTCGCAGCTCACTTAAGTTGTTGAGCGGACTCGAAACAAAGTAAGGGCGCAACTAGCTACGAATTGGTTCCTCTGCGCACAGGTTTTCCATACAAAGTTCGGTCGTTCAAGGAAGATAACTCAAAAAAAATTTAAAACTGATTGCTCAAACTTCGGCAACTTAGCTTTTCTGTCATTTGCTTCCCGGTAAGGTTAGACTTCCTTGAGTGACGCTTGGTCCACACCATTATCTTCTCCTTCCCCCCCGGCAAACTTGTGTGCGAGGGAACCTTCCTTTCTTTGAGAAAGAGAAAGAAGAGAAAATAAAGATATGGAGCCTTGTGGCTCATTATCACTTACCAGGGGTAGGTGCTGCACAAAGTGTCAGACAGCGCATGCAAAAATAGAAGTAAAAAGCATGAAATTGACAAGGTGTGCGAAGCACGCTAGCTTTACTGATGGGGGTCTGCGCCGGCTTTGTACAAAGGATTACATGCATCAGCGGCAAGACTTGTACAAAAGGTGGTTGCCGGAACAGGTTCCGGCAACCGCGCTTCTGGGTAAAACTTACGAAGATGCTCAATGTTCCAGGAGTTGCTCACCGGAATGCCATCTTCGGTCTCAAGCGACAGCGCCAGGCCTAGTGACTCGTTTCACCCGATAAGGGCCTTCCCACTTCAAGGCGTCAACTTGTTTGAATTCTTGGCGGACTGAACGGCGAAGAACAAGGTCGCCTTCCTCGAGGCTTCGGCACTAACTTTGCGGCTATGGTAGCGACGCAAAGCTTGTCGGTAGCGAGCAGCTCGTCTGACACGAAGGCGATCTTCCTCAAGGAGCAGCGCGTCATCTTGTCGCAGCTGCTCTTGCTCGAGCTCATCATAGCGAGCACTCGAGGCGATCCGTATCTGAGTTCCGTGGGGAGAACTGCCTCGCTCCATAGACTAGAGCAAAGGTGTCCGGCGGTGGCTCGATTTGGCGTCGTCCTGATCGACCAAAGAACCACCGGCAGCTCCTCAATCCAGTTTCTTCCGCACTTGTGCAGCCTATCGAAAGTTCTGGTCTTGAGCCCACGCAACACTTCAGCATTTGCCCTCTCTGCTTGACCGTTGCTTCTCGGATGAGCAACAGAAGCAAAGCAGACCTTGGCGCCAAGATCTTGGACGTACTACATGAAGGTGCGACTCGTAAATTGTGTGCCGTTGTCGGTGATGATCCTGTTAGGGATTCCGAAACGGCAAACAATCGACCTGAAGAACTTGATCACGCTGGTCTTTGTCACCTTCCTCACTGCTTCCACTTCCGGCCACTTTGTGAACTTGTCGATGGCAACGTACAAGTACTCAAAGCCCCCGACAGCTCGGGGGAAGGGGCCGAGGATGTCGAGCCCCCAGACCGAAAATGGCCAGGATAAAGGGATCGTTTGGAGAGCTTGAGCTGGCTGGTGTATCTGTTTGGAATGGAACCGCATGCTTCACACTTGGTTACTTGTGCGATTGCATCACGGAGGGCTGTCGGCCAAAAGAAACCTTGCTTAACGCTTTGCCGACAAGCACTCTGGCGCCAATGTGGTGACCACATATGCCTCCATGTATCTCTCGCCAACAGCTTTTGTCCGTCTTCGGTGAATACACTTCAATTTGACACCGTTGAGTCTTCTTACAGACATGTGTGTTATCGACAAACTGGTACATGTTTGACTGCCGGGCTACTCTCTCCGCTTCTTCTTGTTCTTCGGAAGTTGTCCTGTCTCAAGGAAATGGACAATCTGCTGCGCCCATCTTTGGAGCTTGCGGCTCGACAACAAGGACTAAAGGCACATGTGCTGTTGCGGGAATATCAGCTTCCACGGCAAGAACCTGCGGCTCAGCCGGAGCTTGACGTTCCCCGGCAAGCTTGCCGGAGCAAAACTTGTCGGGAGCGTCTGCTTCAACGAAACAAACCCTGGGGCTTGTCGGAGCAGACTGCCCCTCAGCACTGTTGGTGTCGATCTTGGGGACCTTCGTGGCGGCGGCTTCGGGAAGCTCTGCCGGAAAGTAGTCACCAGAGATCAACCTCCTCTTCTTGCTCTGTCCAGTTGGTGGTGTTACAGACGGTTGAGTCAGCTTGAGCACAAAAATCCCTGGTTCCACAGGTAACTTAAGTGCGGCGCACTTTGACAGGCCATCAGCAATGTCGTTCTGAGCTCTCGGAATATATTCCATTTGCAGGCCGTCAAAGTGCTCTTCTAGCTTCCTCACCTCATCACCATAAGCTTCCATCAACGGACTCTGATAATTCTTGTTCACTTGGCGGATAACAAGTTGTGAGTCACCCCTGACAATGAGCTTCTTGATCCCAAGGTCTACTGCGATCCTGAGACCGGCAAGCAAACCTTCATACTCTGCTGTATTGTTTGTTGCTTGCTCCTTGGGAAAGTGCATCTGGACTACGTACTTGAGGTGCTCTCCGGTGGGTGCGACAAGCAGCACGCCGGCACCGGCGCCTTGCAGCGAGAAGGCACCATCAAAGTACATCAGCCACTCTTTGCTTGCTTCCTTGACGGGAATGCTCGTCTCTGGAATTTCTTCATCTGGTGTTGGTGTCCATTCTGCTATGAACTCCGCCAATGCCCTCGACAAGTTCCAGTGCCCACTCGACAATCCTGCCTGTTGCCTCTGGATTTTGCAGTATCCTTTTCAGCGGAAAGCGAGTGACAACTATGATCTCATGTGCCTGAAAGTAATGGCGCAGCTTTCTCGAGGCCATGAGGAGGCCCAAAAGCAATTTCTGCACACCAGAGTACCTTGACCTAGCCCCCTGCAAAAGGGAACTGACAAAGTAAACTGGGCGCTGCACCATCCTTTTCTGCATCTTCTCATGCGTCTGCGCAGATCCGTCCTTGTTAGGACCAGAGCTTGCCGGTGAAGCCCCCTGCTTGTCGCTGGATGCGTCTGCCGCGGTTGCTAGCTCATCACCCGCCTCCCTCTCCGCTACTAACGCAGCACTAACCACTTGATTGGTTGCTGCTATATATAGCAGCAACTTCTCTTGTGGCTTAGGTGCGACAAGTGTTGGAGTGGAGGACAGGTATCTCTTCAAGTCCTGCTGCGCTGCCTCCGCTTCCAGAGTCCATTGCATCGGACCTGCCTTTTTCAAGATTTTGAAAAATGGCAGGGCGCGCTCAGCAGATCTAGAGATAAACCTGCTGAGAGCAGCTACGCAACCGGCAAGCCTTCGTACATCCTTGACGCGCTTTGGTGCTTCAATCTCCTCAATGGCCTTGATCTTCTCGGGATTGGCTTCAATTCCACTGAGACACGAAGAACCCGAGAAGCTTGCCGGAAGGGACTCCAAACACGCACTTCTCGGGGTTGAGCTTGAGGTTGATCTTGCGTAGATTTGCAAAGGTTTCATCTAAATCTTGAACTAGGGTCGCTTTGTCCTTGCTTTTGACCACTATGTCATCCATGTAGGCTTCCACATTTCTGTGCATTTGCGGCTCAAAAGCATCATGAACTACTCTTGCAAACGTTGAACCAGCATTCTTTAACCCGAAGGGCATCCGTACAAAATAGTATGTGCCACATGGGGTGATGAATGCGGTCTTCTCCTCATCCTCTTACGCCATGAAGATCCGATGATATCCTGAATATGCATCCAGAAATGAAAGCAAATCACATCCGCCGTGGAGTCAACAATCTGGTCGATACGCGGCAAGGGAAATGGGTCTTTGGGACAAGCTTTATTGACATCGGTAAAGTCTATACAAAGCCTCCATTTCCCGTTAGCCTTGCGTACAACTACAGGATTGGCCAACCACGTGGGATGGAGCACTCCTCTGACAAGGCCTGCCGCTTCCAGTTTCTTGATTTCTTCCGTGATGAACTCTTGGCGCTCCACTGCTTGCTTCCTGACTTTCGCTTGACGGGCGCACATGAGGACAAGCGGCAAGATGGTGCTCAATTACTTTCACAGGAACACGGGGATGTCGACGGTTGCCATGCAAACACGTCGCCGACGTTCGCCCGCAGGAAAGCAACGAGCGCGCCTTCCTATTTAGGGTCGAGAGAGGCACTGATGGTGAAGGTACCACCAGTGCCGTCCTCCTTGGCGGACACCTTCTTGGTCTCTGGTGGTGCTGTCATCGTCTTCTTATAATTACCGGTGGAGCTCGATGGTGCGTCCTCGACGGTAGCGCAGCACTCCGAAGAGGTGCGCTTGCCGGAGTGGGCATCAGAGCTCTTGCCGGACTTGGTCTTATTCTTCCCTCTGGGAGCTTCAGCGGCAAGTGGCTTGCAATCTGTCGCGGCCGCTGCTTCCCGGTAGATCTTGTCGGCGCAGATAAGAGCATCCTTCTTGTCGCCAGGGACAGAGATGACACTTATCGGGCCTGGCATCTTTAGCATGTTGTAGGCATAGTGAGAGGCCGCCATGAATTTGGCGAGTGCTGGACGGCCAAGTATCCCATTGTAAGGCAATGGAAAATCAGCAACGTCAAAAGTGACCCTCTCAGTTCTGAAGTTCAACTCGCTGCCAAATGTCACCGGCAACGTGATCTTTCCCTTCGGCTTGCTCCTTCCGGATTGATTCCTTGAAAGCGCCGGTCTCTTCGAGCTCACCATCAGGGATCTGGAGTTTCTGGAGTACCGCTGAGGAGATCAGATTCAAGCCGGCCCCACCGTCAACTAGCATCTTGGTGACCTTGAGGTTGCGGATAGTTGGTGAAACCAACATCGGCAAGCACCCGACCGCAGTTACGCGATCAGGGTGGTCCTCAATGTCAAAGATGATAGGCGTGCTGGACCATTTCAGAGGCTTGCGTGACTCGATGGATGGTTCAGCTGCATTGACCTCCCGCATCCACTGTTTGAGCTGGCGGTGGGAGGTATGCAGAGAAGCACCGCCGTCAACGCACAGGACCTCTGTGGCTTTCTGGAACTCCTGCTCATCGGTCTCGTCATCATCCATGTCTTCATTGTCGTCTTCGTCTTCATCCTTGTCGCGGCCACGGGGAGGTCTGTCTCCTTGCCGCTGCTTGGCCTTGCCAGCTGGCGTCCTCCCGGCCGGACGTTTCTTGCTAGCTCCTCCAGCACCTTCCTGGGCCTTCTCCTTGTCGCGTCGCTCGTATTCAGTTTTCTGTTGCTCGACAAGCTGCTCGACCTTCTTGCAGCTCTGGAGGTCATGGCCCTTGGTGCGGTGGATCTTGCAAGATCTTGCTTGCCGGAGCCGTCCCGCTTGTCGGCGGCCGCCACAGATCGGTGGTTGGCGCCAGCGGCAACCTCCTTGCCGGAGCTACCAGCCTTGGCGTTCTTGTCGCCACCTCCGTTGCGGACTGCTCAACAACTAGCACATCTCTGCCTTTCTTTTTCCTGTTGCCCCGCCACGGCTCTTCTTTGCCGGGCGGTCTCCTCCTTGTCGAGATCCTCATCTGCTTCGGTATTTTCTCCGGGGAGTCTCCTCGCCTCCTCAGCACGTGCACACTTGTTGGCCAGGGCGTATAGCTCACTGACGTCTCTGATCTTGCACATCGCCATCTCCTCCCGCATCCTGCGGTTCCGCACGTTCTAATGGAACGCGCTGATCACCGCGGCAGGGTGGACATCTGGGATGTTGTGTTGTACACGGCTGAATCTTTGAATATACTTGCGCAGGGGCTCTCCTTCCTTCTGGGCGAGCAGATGAAGGTCGCTTTCTTGGCCATGGGGCTTGTGGCCGCCTGTAAAGGCGCCGACAAACTGATGGCATAGATCTGCCCAAGAAGATATGGAGTTGTCCGGCAAGTGCATGAGCCAGGACCTGACATTGGGCTTGAGCACCAGCGGGAAGTAGTTGGCAAGGATCTTGTCGTCTCGCCCCCCGGCAGCCTGCACCGCGATGGTGTAAATGCTGAGGAACTCCGACGGATGCGTCTTGCCGTCGTACTTCTCCGGTACGTCTGGCTTGAAGTTTTTCTTGCTGGGCCACTGGACTTGCCGCAGCTCACGAGTGAACGCAGGGCAACCTACAGACGTCTGACAAGTCGCTGGTTCCTCCGCACGTGCATGTCGACAGAGGGCCCGGTAGCTTGTCGGATTGACGCCACGCTTCTCTTCGGCGCTCGATGCG
This sequence comes from Aegilops bicornis, assembly GCA_021605145.1. Classification (NCBI taxonomy): domain Eukaryota; kingdom Viridiplantae; phylum Streptophyta; class Magnoliopsida; order Poales; family Poaceae; genus Aegilops; species Aegilops bicornis. Next base: position 326,719,484 of record CM038674.1, on the reverse strand, counting down.
AGTTCGGCGTCCTCTTCTTGTCGCTTCGTGAAGAACTTGGCGCTGATCGATATGAGCTCGTGGATCTGATGACGCAGTGGAGTCGCTGTCGAGGTGGATCCGGCGAGTCGGCGATCTTGGCCTTCGGGGCGGAGAGTGCATGGTGGTTGCACCCCCAGCGGTCTCGTCGCCACCGGCTCGTGTTTGGCAGTTTTGCCGCGGCAGTGATGCACTCGGTTGCCACGGAGCGTCGCTGTTGGCGAAGCCGATGAGACTCTGAATGGTGGCCCTCCACTCATCGACCTTGTCGGCCGTTGGAGGGTAATCCAGGAGCAGTTGAGCTCTTGCTAGAGCTTCTGCTGGAGTAGTGGGTGGCAGTGGCGAACGACGCGAGGAGCGGGATATGCTCGGACTTCTAACTATGTTAGAAGGAGCAGTATCCCGTCCGGGCGACCGTGCCTCGCTCGCGCCAGCATGTTGGCGTGCATGCCGGTCTTGAACATCCCGAGATCCTCCAGCTCGATCTCGGTCCAACGAGCGTATGGCATTGTGAATGCCATGACGCTTCGTCCCGCGCCTCTGAGACGGGCGCGGTGCATGTACGGACGCCGAGGTCTGCGCGGCCTTGTCCTTGGACTTGGCAGCACCGTGAGCTCCCCCGTCGCCGTCCATTCTTCCGCCAGCGTCAACCCCACCACCTGTTTGCTCCGGTGGTGGTGGGTTCGATGCGGATGGGGCTTCTGCCGCCGAAGCCTTCTTCTTTGGTGGCATGTTGACGAAGATAATGAAGATCTAGCTCGCGTGGACGCCGGATCAGGTTCACACAACCTCGACGCCCCTACAGTGCGCCAAAGATGTCGGGGCAGGCTGATCTCGCCCACGAACACCTATGGGGCGGCGGACCGAGCCCCTTCGGTTCGGCGGGAGCGGAGGTCGCACGAAGAGCAGATCGAGGCGAAGCACGCGAGAGGTTTACCCAGCTTCGGAGCCCTCCGGAGAGATAATACTCCTACTGCTGCATGTCTAGGTGTATTGCGTTCTTGCTCAGGAGCGCTCGAATGCTATAGTACAGACGAGCTGCTAACGAGGTTGAGCGTGGAGGGAACTGATCGACCAACCAACCCCTTATACGCTATGCATGGGCCTCCTCTTATATGCTCAAGGGGCTCCGGCGGTGGCAACGAGACGGGGTACAAATGGAAAAATAGTGGTTGGTACACCTACTTGTACAAAGGTATGTTGTAATATACCTAACCCTGACGGCAGGGGACATAGGCATTAAATGCCCGTCTAGTCGCCCTACCAGTGCAAATAGGGACTGTCAGGGGCGCCACCGTTCGCCACGATGGCAAACTTGTCAGCGCTGCTTGCCACCTCGCACCGCTGGCTGCACAGCCTCTCGCCACACGCGCCTGGGAAGGCCCCAGGGCGACACGTTAGTGGATGCGCTGGAGCGTAGGTACAGAGAGGTGGTCTGCCGCGGTTGTTATCTCGTCTCGCCCGGAAGCTTGTCGCTCACCGGGCCTTCCCGGCAAGCTCCTCTTCTTTGGGGCCTTTGTCTTGTAAGTGCACAGGGTGGCCTTCCCGGCAAGCTCCTCTTCTTGGGGCCTTGTCTCCTATGTGCCTTGGGTGGCCTTCCGGCAAGCTCCTCTTGCCGGGTCTTGTCTCCTGGCTTGAATACTTTGTTCTTGAATGGCTCCAAAGGAACCACGGAGGACCTTGGTGGTCACCCGGTAAGCCTTGCCGCGGAGGGCTGCAACTGCCCGTGCACAAGTTCGGGATACTAGGGTACCCCTACTCTAGTACACCGACAAATATAGACAACAGTTTGTTTATACGAGGGGTTTCCCCTCCCAAAATGCTCTTACAACCTCCAGCGCCGTCGGAAGCACGGGTTCAATCGGACATGTCGCTCACGGCGTCCCCTGGGTCACCTTCAGATGCATCACTAGCGTCGCTGTCGCTGTTGCTGGCGTCAACGTCACCAGCGCTGCCCTCGCCGTCGTCAACCACGTCGCCTTCGTCCGCCACGACCACCACAACATCGTCGTCGGAAGTGAAGGCCCTGACAGGCGCATCCATGTTGTCTTCCACCCATCGCGCCAGATCACCTCGGATGGCCTCGGGTACGGGAGCAATGGCGGCGTCAAAATCAAAGTTGGGGTATGTGTTTTGGAGATAGCTGAAGACGCGGGAGAATGCGCGCCCGAGCAGGCCACGGCTCCTCTCTTCAACAAGCTATCGGGCTCTCTCAGAGCGATTCTCTAGGCGCGTCACCACGTCGGTGAAGAAGCGGAGGTGGCTGGCGTAGTCGTTCGTGTGGGGATGAGGGGCATTTTCATCGTAGATGTGGGCCAGCGCTGCGTTGCCCCTGCTCCTAAGGCCTTCAAGCATGGGGGCGTGCACGCGTTCCAGAGTCCGCCGCTGAAGTACCTCCTCCCTGTTCTGCTGCGTGATGGACTCGGCGTTGGCGACCCGCTGTTGAAGAGGAAGCAGCTCGGCACGGGTGGAGGCTAGCATAGCCTGCGCTGAGGCCAGGGCGGCTGCACTGGCCTCCTCGCGATGATGCGCCTCCGTTAGCCTAGACTTGAGGGCAACAGTCCTACCCGCAGCCTCGGCTGCTACGAGCCTCGGCCACTCGACGGTCGACATCCTCCTAGGCCCGAGCCTCGCGCACGCCGACGACATCCTCCACTAGAGCAACTAGGCGCTCCCTCGTCTCCACCGGCTCAAGCTCAAGGCTGTGCTCCGAGGCTTCCAGCGCCATCGCTTCTTCGTGCTTCAGGATCTCTTCCTCCTCGGGAGGTGTCCCCCTCCTTGACGCAAGGGCGGCTTGGCACGCCTCCACCTGCTGCTCCAAGGAGGCACTCCAGCCCTGGAGCTCCCACGCGCGTTTCTCCGCGATCTCGCGGCGGTGGTCGGCTTCCCGGGCTTCTTCCATGGCTCGGGAGCAGGCCTTGCATGAGATCGCTAGAGACACCTCAGCCTTCGCATTGTCAAGCTCACGCTGGTGGCGCCCGAGGTTGATGGCCGCCTTCAGCTTATGCCACCCCTCCATCAGCCAAAGGCCCTCGGCCTCGAGGCACGCATCCACGTCCGCAAGTTCCTCACCGAGCAGGTTCATCGCGCCCATCGCCTCCTGGAAAAGCTCGTGGCGGACGACGCTTTGTTCGTGTGCAACCTTAAGCGCGTAGCCGATTCGTTCCTCCGCCACGGGGGTTGCCGATGGAGTCTGGAGCGGCTCACCTCTTCTCAGCAGGGGGTTGGGGGCTGGTGCCCCCTCAATCACTGGCCAGGCCCCGCGAGGGGCCCGGTTGGCGTAGACCCGTGCTTGAAAGAAAGCTCAAGATCGAAGCCATCCAGCCGCCGTCCACGACCAGAGGAGGAGCCCTTGGCACGCTGATCGCGCTCCAAGCAAGGCCACGAAGGAGAGATGGCAAGGGCACGGGCCTGAGGCGCGTTGCAGGCAGTCTTGCCTCTCCAGCCGACCCCGCACCGGAGACGGCGCACCGGCTTGCGGCGCTCAAGGCTAGCAAGGAAGATGAGGCAAGAGGAGGTTGCTTCTCAGGAGGCTCCACAACCTTGGCAGAAGGGATCCTGGAGAGCCACCATCAGAAAGGGAAGCATCACTCGGGGAATCACAAAGATAAGGTACTTACACGTGTATGGCAATATACTTCCTATGCTTCAATGGCCTGACGGTGCCACTGCTGCAACTTGGAGACACCTTCCTCTTACGGAGCGCCGCGAAGTCCACGCGGAACCGGCCCAAGCGCTGTACATGGCGGCCAGCACGGTGAGCAACTGGTGAAGCGCCCAAGGAGGCAACCTCAGGAACGCTGGGCTGGGGAGAGCTGTGGGGCTCCGCCTCGTGACAACCTGCCAAGGCCTCAGGAGCTTCGGCCTCAGGAGCAGCGGACTGCGTCACCCCCTTAGCTGCCGCCCCAGTATGAGAGTCACGGATTCCCGAGTATGACGCCTCGGGAGCCTCAGGCAGCATCGACGCCTCGGCACCCGCGCCTCCAGCCTCTGGCGGTGCCTGCCTCTCTGCGTCCACTCTTGGGGCAGGCTCGGCACCGGTGCCAATGAGAGGAACCACGGTGACTGGATTCTCATGAGGCCCCACAAGGCCGACTGGACGCAGCCCCCGTTCATCGAAAGGGGGCATCTGCCCCACGAACTCCACCCTGTTCGAGCAGTTGTACAAGCAACTACCCCCTGCGACAAATCACCCAGCGAGGGGTCACCGGCCAGGACTTTGAGCACCGTCCTTCGCGCCTCGGCCGGAAGCCCCGACTCCTGAAGCCTCATACGATCCTGGTCGCCGGTCAGAGCCCACATCGGCTGGGAATGATGCTGGAGTGGGGCGATACGGCGCCGGAGGAACTCCTTCATCACCTTGAGCGCAGTCACACCAAGATCCTTCAGCCTCCTCAGCCGGAACCAGACGAAAGAGAGACGAGAGCTCACGAGCTCCTAGTGACCCCAGCCGGAGCTGGGGACGGCGGGGGACGACGGAGGCAAGAGCAGCAGACTGAGTACTCCGGCATCAACCTACACCCACCACATCAGAAACTCACTCGTAGACGGCGGGAGATCGAAGTCAATCCCCGAGCCGGCTGTCGCCGCCACGGCCTGGAAGCTCAGGCACCCCAAGCACTGCCGGGGGCCGGTCAGGTGCAGCGAGAGAAATGGCGCAAGAGGGCCACAGAAGGAGCAATGCCCACCATGGCCTCGCAGATGAAGGCGAAGACAACGAGAAGGGCGATAGATTGGGGATCAAGATGCAGCATATGGATCTGATAATGGGAAAGCACGACATTGAAGAAGGCGGAGAAGGGAGGAACAAGGCCAGCCCACAGGGCGTCGACGAAGAACTGGACCTCAGTGGCCATCCTATCAATGGAGGCTCGGGACGCAGGCCAGGCCACCGTCCCTCCCCATTCGTTGAAGCTGGTAGCAAGCGCAGGGCGGACCTTATCCATGGCCTCCTGGTTGAGCACCCGCAATCGGCCGACGGTGGGCTCGACGGCCGGAGGTGAGCTGGCTGAGGACAGGGGCTTCTTCCCTTTCTTCGTCCGGTTCGGCGCCATGGCGGTTGGGAGGACTGAGCTCGAGTCGGATTGGAAGAGGAAGCAGAGGTACAAGGAAGCGGAGAAGTTGGGGAATGCGTCGCCAGCAGTGGGGGAATAACTGTGTAGGATGCCGTGGCCGCCTAGCCAGGCAGATTTCAATGCTGCATGGGGAAGCGGGGCCACCCACGTCCAATCAGTCGCCACGTGTGAACCAAGGCCACAGGCTATTGGGGCCCGTGGAGCTCCGCACTTGCCCATTGGCTTTGCCCTGAAGCCAATCCCGAGTGCGCCTTGGGCCCAGGGGCTACTGTCGGCGTTCTGGGAACGGGGGTCCCTAGACTTGCCTGCCTGCAGCCCACGGTGTGGCTTCACTCATGGCCCAGCACGGCCCGTCTTCACCAGCAATCACTCAAGACCCTCGCGAGGGTCCAAGCCTCGCGAGGCGGATGACACAAGACCTCCTCGGGGGAGGTCTCACCGGGCTGGCTCGCGAGGGGCGGAGAGATCAAGGCAAGACAAACCTTGCGAGGTTCCAATGACGTAAGCCATGACGACCAAGACCAGGCGGGCGCCAGGCAGGCGCTAGCGCGCACAGTGTCCTCGCTTCCTCTTTGGTGCCAAGGAGGCTAGCGCAGACGATGAGTACCGAGGCATCAGGCAAAGATTTCCATATTGGTGCAACGAGACCAAGACCAGCAGGACGGAAGGACGGAGGTCACCGTGGAGCCTTTGGCAGGCGAAGACCACCTTTCGTCGGGATAGCTTGTACTAGCTGTCCCCCTTCGAATTTGGCCGTTATTGTATCCCTTCTCGCTCAATATTTGGGGAGAGGACCAGGGCCACTATAAATAGGACTAGCCACCACAGTAGAACTCATCTCATCTGGGACTAGATCCATCCCATCCTTACACCCACCGAGCACAAGAACACCTCTCCTCTGGAGGCTGTTCTTCACTTGTATTGTTCATCGTCAGCCCAAGAGGCAATCCACCACGCCACCTTTGGAGTAGGGTATTACACCACAATGGTGGCCCGAACCAAGATAAATCTTGTGTCTCTTGTGTTGCGAGTTCATCGAGCTAGCCTTTGAGATCGTGGCGAGGTTGAGGGCATGATTAGGTAGGGGGAGATCTTCGCGCGCACCCCAGTGTTCGAACCTTAAGGGTTTTGCTGGAACCCAAAATCCGACAAATTAACCCAGCCATCCGTTGAGCCATCAGAAGGAGAGAACAAACCAAGGAAGGCGGGCCCCGACAAGTACTTTCCCGCTGAGCTCCTAGGAGCCGCAGACGAGGATGTTGCCGGGTGCCCCAAGCTTGCCGAAGGGCAGCAACCTCCGGCAAGGCCCCGAGCCCTGGCCGTAGAGGCAGCTTCCCCTGCGGCCGAAGATGAGCCTTTAGTCCTTGCCGTCGATCCCCAGGCTCCAGCATGGGCGCAGCACACCATCCTTTTCCTCCAAACAGGGGAACTCCTTGAGGAATTGGAAGAAGCAGAGAAAGTAGCCCGTCGGTCCAACATGTACCAGTTTGTGGATGATGCCCTATACAGAAGGAGATCGAACGACGTGAAATTGAAGTGCATTCCTCGGAAGGATGGGCTGGAGCTGTTGGTAGAGATACATGGAGGCATGTATGGCTCCCACATAGGGTCAAGATCCCTTGCCGGCAAAGTGTTCCGGCAAGGTTTCTTCTGGCCCACCACTCTCCAGGATGCAACTGCACTAGTAACCAAGTGTGAAGCGTGCCAGTTCCATTCAAAGAAGCTTCATCAACCAACTCAAGCTCTTCAGACAATCCCTCTTTCCTGGCCATTTTCGGTCTGGGGGCTCGACATACTGGGCCCCTTTCCCCATGCTGTCGGGGCCTTTGAGTACTTGTATGTCGCAATCGACAAGTTCACAAAGTGGCTGGAAGAGGAGCCGGTGAGAAAGGTGACAACACAGTCAGCCGTCAATTTCTTCAAGGGACTAGTCTGCCTTTTTGGTGTGCCAAACAGAATCATCACCGACAACGGCACGCAGTTCACGAGCCACACCTTCATGCAATATATCTAAGACCTCGGCGGCAAGGTTTGTTTTGCTTCTGTTGCTCATCCCAGAAGTAACGGCCAAGCTGAGAGGGCGAATGCAGAAGTGTTGCGAGGCCTCAAGACTAGAACTTTTGACATGCTACACAAGTGCGGCACTGGATTGATGAGTTTCAAATGGTTCTTTGGTCAATCAAAACGACACCAAATCAAGCCACTGGCTAAACACCCTTTGCCCTGGTATACGGGGCAGAAGCAGTTCTCCCCACGGAACTTATATACGGGTCACCTCGAGTGCTCGCTTATGATGAGCTTGAGCAACAACAGTTGTGCCAAGATGATGCGACGCTCCTTGAGGAAGATCGTCTTCAGGCTGCTGTGTGAGCCACTCGCTACCAGCAAGCCTTGCGCCGCTACCATAGCCGCAAGGTTCACGCCCGAAGCCTTGAGGAAGGCGACCTTGTTCTTCGGCGAATCCAATCCGCCAAGAATTCAAACAAGTTGACGCCAAAGTGGGAAGGCCCTTATCGGGTAACGCGAGTCACTGTGCCAGCGCAGTCTGCTTGGAGACGGAAGATGGCATTCCGGTGAGCAATTCCTGGAATATCGAACATCTTTGCAAGTTTTACCCCTAAGGCACGGTTGCCGGGAATCCCGACAACCCCCATTTTGTACTAGCCTTGCCGGCAAGGCATGTAACCCTATGTACAGAGCCAGGCGCAGACCTTGTGCGCAATCAAGGAAATAAATCCCTTAGTATGTATAGTTTCCCATTGATTTCCATGTTTATGTGTATACGTATATGCATGCTTGTCCAGGATATTATACTGACTTTTGATTCCGACAAATATTAGTGGACCTCCAAGGTTCCATGCTCTTGCCCTTTCTTCTTTCCAGCCACGGCGAGGACCCGCGATCCTACCAAGGACCTCACTCCGGCAACAAGTTGAGAAGACTGCCCGGCACGGCGATCCCTAGCAAACCAAACAGATAAAGTTTACCTCTTGCCCATTCGTGTTCATAACCTATGACTTGTGCATTAGAAAACCTCGCCACTCTTCTTTAAAAACTTGGGTGCTCCCATTCCTGGCCCGAACGCTGCTTCGGTCGAAGTGGTCGTAGTAGCCCTTGCTAAAAGGAGGTGGGCGGGGGCTGGACCCTTTGTCTGTAACCCGGCAGATGTGATTCTCTGGCAGGCACAGAGGGGATCGGCAGGACAGCTTGCCGGGAGGACTCATTTATTTACATTAAGGAGGCATTTCGCCTCTACATGAACATACGTGTGCACGGGTTCCTGGCAAGGGTAGTCTTTTTCATTAACATGCTGATACAAGTACAAAGGTTACATGACACAAGCATGGGCTCAGAGATTACGTTATCTAGAAATTAAGATTTGGCAAGTTCCTACAAGTTAAAAGAAAGATAAGTGCCCCGTGATCTCTGTTCTTGCCCCTTTCCTCCCAGGTGCGCAGGTGAGGGCAAAGAAGGGGCGACGAGGAACGCGCCGATGGAGAGCTTAACGGGGAAGACCCTCAGCAAGGCACGTGGCCGAGGGAGGAGGGTGACGCAGATGACGGAGCTGCCGCCAACGGTCAGCCGGAGTCGGAATCAGCGTCCTCCCGCTTGATGCCCTCGTCGTCGCTGTCGCTGTCCTCCTCGTCACTCTCGCCCGAGGAGGATGTTTCGTTGTCAGTGGAGCTGTCCGCGCAACACCTTAGGCGAGTTCCCAAGTGCCCAAAGACCTTGACGGAGAGCAGGCCGTTCTCCATCAATTTGAAGCGGATGACGAGCCCCTCTGACAGGCCATGTGCACGGGGGAAGGTTTTCCACCCACGGCGGAGATAGATGACATGAGGGGCGGGGAATTCGACGTCGACCCGCATGCTGCCATCCCCGCAGCCCCTCATGTGCAGCCTCAAGGCCTGTGGTGGGTCGAGCTCCATCTCCCGAGCAAACGGAGTGGGGAGGCGCAGGTGGCCGCACACTGGCTTGTACAGCCTGATGAAGAACTCGCGGGTCTGGTCTCCGACATGGCCCTCCGTTGGGGGAAGAGCCGCTGGCGGAAGCGCGGCCGATGCGTCGTCCCGTCCTCCTCTCCCCCGAGCACCACGACGGCCTCGGCCTCACCCCTCCCTCTTCCTCTCGCAGCGGGCTCCGCCGCCATGAGCTCCTTAGGAGGGGACGCGCTGTCAAGCAGAGGCCCTCGTCGCTGCCATTGGAGCGCCGGCGCGCCCTCTCGCCATGGCGAAGAGAAGGAAAGAATCAGGTTGGAAGGAGATGAATGCTGAAGAATGCTATCCCTCTCCCCTTTTTATAAAGGGGCGGGGCCGGGACTCGGCCCCCCAACCTAAGGGCGGCCGCCCCACTCGACCAATCCGGCCACCAGAGGCGTAGGGAATCAGGACCGACCCGTTGCTACAATCAGCGATGACCAAGCTTCCCACCTCGGTGTTAAGGACCGTGCCCTCCGTATCCGCCACTTACCCTCCCTGGGGCATGAAGGGCACGTGGCGGGCAGGCCGGAATCGAGAAGACAAGTGAGGCGACCGTTTTCCACCCCGTATCATGGGGCGCGGGCGCCTTGAGGGCCACGACCCGAGTCCACTTTGTAAATGAGCCGCGCCCCTGCGGCTTCCTCCTTTTTATGGGAAAGATGCGGGCCGCCTCTTTACCATTCACCATGACGTGACGCAAGCGTGCTGCAACCGCTCCACGCACAACCCCCACATCACGCACTCAATGCGGGTCGTGGGGAAGCGCAACTGGCGAAGGGATTACTGCAGCTAAAACTCTACCATGCGTGCCCACGCACCATTCCGGGCCTGGCCCAACAACACTTTGTGCTTATGTGTGGCCCAGGCCCGGGGGCTCCTGTCGGTGTACAAAAGTAGGGGCCTTTTTGTACCCCTTTACTTGTGCACGGGCAGTTGTAGCCGCGCCCATGGCCACGCTTGGCGGAGCAGACAAAGCAAAGATACGAGACTACCAGGGCAGTGCTCAAGCCAGAGGCGCGAAGAGCAAAGGGACAAGATGGATTTCCCCCAAGAAAAGCCTTGACAGGGCGACCTACGTAGCCCCGGCAAGAGCCTTGCCGGGGCAACTTGCCCAACACCAGCAAGGCCGCGACCCTTGAGCCTAAGAGTTCCGACACCATCGACAACATCGGGACCAAGGCTCGGGAGGTGCCTGCATGGTGGCATGCAGATCATTGTGAAGACCAGAGGCTTGCAAGACTAGATAAGAACCCGAAGATGAAGACCCTCGACAAGACCCTTGCCGGCGACGCCCACGAGACCTAGGCAGGACCCTTGCCGGGACCCCAGCAAGACCCTTGTCGGGGACATCTGCAGGGCCGCAGCCAGGCCCACACCTACCAAGGTTTCGCTGCCCTGCGCCCGTTCCGATTTGGCGGCCAGCCCACCAACTAGGCGGGTGCCTGCGTGGCAGCATGCAGCTTCTAGGCCAACTAGCCAAGCACCTGCGTGGTGGTATGCATATCTTTGTGAAGACGCTACCACCGCACCAGCTCAGCAGCCAGCCAGCCAGCGTGCCGCTGCATACCTCATCAGCCTGGACGCACATCGGAGCGAGGCGAGGCAGCGACGGATGGGATGAGCCTTGTTGCCGTCCCCGATAAAGCAAGAGGACACATGGCGGTGCATTAAATGCGTTTGTCCTATGATGTCATGAGATAAACTTGTACACTGTAGATACTTTCCACCTCCTGTGTGCCGCTGTGGCAACCCCTTTGACATATAAAAGGAGGCCCGAGGCGTACAGAGGAAGGATTCAGACTTTTTGGACTAGGCATGCACTGCACCTAGTTCTAGAACTCAAGAACACCAAATATACACCAAAGCAGAACTAGGGTATTACGCATCGCTTGCAGCCCGAACCTGGGTAAAAATCCACCTCTTGTTGATCTCCCAGACCCGCTCTTTGCGTAGCTCCACGCCCCGCCAACCGTAGTAGGGATTCCCTGTGATCCCATAGGTGTCGTCCCTGAACCCCGACACATTGGCATGGTACAGGCTATGCGATGATATTGGATCTTGGAACTAGAATCGATTGAAATTGGAGTTTCACCAAAAAAATTATCCTATGCATCTAGTTAATCGTGATCGGAATTATATATATAATTTTTGGCCTCGTGAAGGAGAAAGTATCGCTCTAGCTTGGGGGAGGCTTAAGTCAATGTTATATTCATTCCCCAATCATGAGCTCTCAAGAGAAATTATTATTCACAATTTTAATGCTCGGCTTTCTCATAATGATCGATCCATGCTTGATACTTCTTGTGCTGGTTCTTTTACGAAGAAGACTACTGAATTCTGATGGGATCTCTTAGAAAGAATTAAACGCAACTCTGAATATTGGGAACTTGACGAAGGTAAAGAGTCAGGTATTAAGCTTAAGTATGATTGTGTTAAATATTTTATGAATACCGATGCTTTTCAAAAGTTTAACACTAAATATGGACTTGACTATGAGATAGTAGCCTCCTTTTGTGAATCTTTTTCTACTTATGTTGAACTCCCTAAAGAGAAGTGGTTTACATATCACCCACCAACATTAAATAAGAAATCAAAGAACCGGTAATAGCTAAAGATGAAACTATTATTTATAATGCTGATGCAGTTGTTCCTACTGCTTATATTGAGAAACCACCTTTCCTTGTTAGGATGAAGGAACATGCTAAAGTTTCAACTATGGTCAATAAATGTTATACTAGAACACCTAAGCCAGCTGAACAAATCAAGGTAGAACCTAGTGTTGCTATGGTTAAGGATCTCCTGGAAGAAAATATATATGTGCATTTTATTTACTTCTGTGATGAAGCTGCTAGAATTGCCAAGCCTGATAAAAAGGATAAACATAGACCCGTTGTTGGCATGCCTGTTGTCTCAGTTAAGATAGGAGATCACTATTATCATGGTTTATGCGACATAGGTGCTAGCATGAGTGATATTTCTTTTTACTTTATATCAAGAAATTATGAATGATATAGCACCCGCTGAGATAGAAGACATAGATGTTACTAATAAACTTGCTAATAGAGACATCATCACACCACTTGTGATTGTTAGAGACGTGGAAGTCTTGTGTGGGAAAATAAAATATCCTACTGATTTTCTTGTTCTTGGTTCCCCACAAGATGAATTTTGTCCCATTAGCTTTGGTAGACCTTTCCTGAACACCGTCAATGCTAAAATAGATTGTGAGAAACAAACTGTCATTGTTAGCTTTGGTGATGAGTCTCATGAGTTTAATTTTTCCAAGTTTAGTAGGTAACCTCGTAAAAAAGAATTTCCTAGTAAGGATGAAATAATTGTTCTTGCTTCTGTTGTTGTACCCCCTACTGATCCTTTAGAACAATATCTGCTAGACCATGAGAATGATTTACATATGCATGAAAGAAACGAAATAGATAAGATTTCCTTTAAACAACATGCTCTGCTTAAACACAATTTGACTATTGAAACTCTAGGAGGTCCTCCTCCACCTAAAGGTGATCCTATGTTTGAATTAAAACAATTGCCAGACACTTCGAGATATGCTTATCTTGATGAGAAGAAGATATATCATGTTATTATTAGTGCTAACCTTTTAGAACACGAAGAAGAAAGATTATTGAAAGTTCTAAGGAAGCACCGACCTGCTATTGTATATACTCTTGATGATCTTAAGGGCATTAGTCCCACTCTATGTCAGCACAAGATTAATATGGAACCTGATGCTACAACCGTTGTTGATCACCAAAGTTGGTTAAATACTAAGATGAAAGAGGTGGTAAGAACAAAAATATTAAAACTTCTGGAAGCAGGTATAATCTATCCTATAGCTGATAGTAGATGGGTAAGTCCTGTTTATTGTGTCCCTAAGAAGGGAGGAATTACTGTTGTTCCTAATGATAAGAATGAACTCATTCCACAAAGAATTGTTACACGCTATAGAATCGTAATTGATTTTAGAAAATTAAACAAAGCAACTAGAAAAGATCATTACCCTCTGCCTTTTATTGATCAAATGCTAGAAAGATTATCTAAGCACACACATTTTTCTTCCTTGATGGATATTCTGGTTTTTCACAAATACATGTTTCTCAACCTGATCAACAAAAGACCACTTTTACTTGTCCTTTTGGAACTTATGCTTATAGACGTATGCCTTTTGGTTTATGCAATGCACCTGCTACCTTTCAAAGATGTATGACTGCTATATTCTCTGACTTTTGTGAAAAGATTGTTGAGGTTTTCATGGATGACTTTTCTGTTTATGGGAAGTCTTTTAATGATTGTTTAAGCAATCTTGATCTAGTTTTTTTTAGAGGTGTGAGCAAACAAATCTTGTCTTGAATTGGGAGAAGTGCAACTTTATGGTTGTCAGTGTCAAAACCGGCGGATCTCGGGTAGGGGGTCCCGAACTGTGTGTCTAAGGCGGATGGTAACAGGAGGCGGGGGACACAATGTTTACCCAGGTTCGGGCCCTCTCGATGGAGGTAATACCCTACTTCCTGCTTTATTGATCTTGATGATATGAGTATTACAAGAGTTGATCTACCATGAGATCGGAGAGGCTAAACCCTAGAAGCTAGCCTATGATTATGATTGTTGTTGTCGTACGGACTAAACCCTCCAGTTTATATAGACACCGGAGGGGGCTAGGGTTACACAGAGTCGGTTACAAGGGAGGAGATCTACATATCCGAATTGCCAAGCTTGCCTTCCACGCAAAGGAGAGTCCCACCCGGACACGGGACGAAGTCTTCAATCTTGTATCTTCATAGTCCAACAGTCCGGCTAAAGGATATAGTCCAGCTGTCCGAGGACCCCCATAATCCAGGACTCCCTCAGTAGCCCCTGAACCAGGCTTTCAATGACGATGAGTCCGGCACGCAGATTGTCTTCGACATTGCAAGGCGGGTTCTTCCTCCGAATACTCCATAGAAGATTTCGAACACAAGGATCGTGTCCGGCTCTGCAAAACAAATTCCACATACCACCGTAGAGAGTATAATATCCCACAAATCTAATCTGCTGACACATTTCGTAGCGTGACATCACGCCATGGCCCGGTCATTATTCGAACCGTTTTTCTCAACCAGCTACTGCGCATATTGCGAGGCGGTTTTCTTGGCACGTCTTGTCGAAGCAGAGATCGTGTCCCCTTATCACGGGATTTTCATCAATACGGGTGTGGGTAACCCAACTGCGCCATCAATTACGGCGCTTGGGGAATAAGCGAATTTACCAGGCAGGTGGGGAGGCGCATAGTTTCTTCCGCCCTTATAAAGGGACAAGGATTCATATTTTTCACCCACGCCTTCCTCTTCCCCTCCCCACTCATACGCACTCGAGCTCAAGCGCCCAAGTTCTCATCCTCTCCGCAAAGCCATTCCAAGCATATCCAGAGCAAGGGGCAAGTGGATGGTCTCCTCCGTTATGGAGGAGGACATTACGATGCTCCGGGGAGCCGGATACCTAGCCGTAGACATCGCGCACCGGCTCCCAGAAGCAGGGCAAATCCTCCCTACTCCAGAACCCCATGAGAGGGTGGTATTTCTTACCCACTTCGTCCGCGGACTGGCATTTCCCCTCCACCCATTTGTCCGCGGGCTCATGCTTTACTATGGGCTGGACTTCCATGTTCTGGCCCCTAACTTCATCCTCAACATCTCGGCGTTTATCGTCGTGTGCAAGGCCTTCCTTCGCATCAAGCCCCACTTCGGCCTATGGCTGAAGACCTTCAACGTGAAGCCAAAGGTGGTAGTCGGTCAGCAGGCGGAGTGCGGAGGCGCCATGGTAGGCAAAATGCCCAACGTCACCTGGCTCGAAGGCTCCTACGTGGCGACCGTGAAGGGGTGGCAACCGGGGTGGTTCTACATCACCGATCCGCATGACACCAACTGGGCGGCGGCCCCCGAATTTCGATCCGACATCCCCATCCGGCTCATCTCCTGGAAAGAGAAGGGCTTGTCCCGGGGTTCGTCGGTGGAGCTTACCGGACTACAGAAATGTATCAAGAATATGATAAGCAAGAAAATCAAGCTCGTCAACGTGGTCCAAGTCATGCTCTTCCGCCGGATACTCCCGTGTCAAAGTCGGGAATTCAATTTGTGGGAGTTCGACTCGGCTAAGCACCAGACGCTGCGAGAGCTCTTCTACACGACGCACAAAGACGTCTGGAAGGTGTTGTACAAGGGCGCCGAGGTACCACCTCCTCTTACCGAGGATTGCGGACTCTGCGCAAAGCGCCCTGCCAATCCGGTAAGTATTTTACATCTCATAAAATGTTTCTTTGCCCAGCATAATAGTGTGAGGGGTCTGAGCCTCCATGCCATTTTAACAGGACTGGGTAGTGACAGCGGAGCAGATCGACTGTCCAGCCCCCCCGCCCTAAGATCCAGTAGATGCTCTCCTAACGTAGATGTTGGTTCCAGTGCCTTATGAGGCGCCTGAGAAGAAGGCCAAGAAGAAGCCCACGGGGACCAGGAAATGTCTCCGGCGCAAGGTCATATCGGACTCATCGTCCGAAAACACCGAGGCGCACTCCTCCCACGAAAACGAGGATGAGGAAGAGGAAAGTTCTCCCCCTAGTCGGGGGAGACAAGAAAAGGAAGGCCACCCCAGCTGGGGAGGCCGGAGGGTCCAAGAAGGGAAGGACTCTCCTTACGGACTGCTCCACGGCGGCCGCTTTCAGCGATGATGAGTGGTTGCCCAGGGACAAGCCCCTGGGGAAGTCGTAAGTATTCAGATAACATAATAGTTCTTGTTATGTTTTATTTTATTGCTTCTTATCATGCCGAACATGATCACGTAGTCCGTCCAGAGCCCATATCGATGTATCCTCTTCGGAGGAGTCTTTGGGCTCGTCGAAGATGAAGAGCGATTCACTCCCGACCGCCTCCTCCCCCGCCCTACAGAGGACGTCGAGGTGTTGTCTCAAAGGGTACTGAACCAAGGGGAGACAGTTCCGGAGGCGCCACAAGGCGACATTCCAGGCACTGGGCGCACGAGGGGCAAGACTCCCATGGGCCCTGATGCCGGCGGTATCAAGTCTCACCCCCAGCCGAATACTGCGCCGGAACCTCCAGTGGTTTCGGATTCTGTCAGGCGGCCCCTCGCAAAGGGGGGCAAGCCGTCTATGCCGATTGCCTCTGTCCATCCAGAGGCATCGGACAATTTGCTGGAAGCGCTTCGCGGTGCTTCCATTGACGAAGAGCATCGCACTATCATGAGTGTGGTGGTCAAGAAGGTTCAGTCCGCCAAAAGCGAACTAACTAAATCTTGTGCCAGCCTCCTAACAGGCTTTGAGGTAAGTAATCAAGTTATGAGAAAATGTTACATCATAGACAGTAGCCCCTGATGCTCTGTTTGGTGTTCGCAAAGAAATGCCGAACAAAGGATCAAATAATAATCACAGGAGTCTAATCAAAATATATATATGTGAGAAAGCAGGCTTCGCTGCTAGCCAATCGCCGCCACACTGGCGGAGGACGCCAGACTGCAGGCGGGACCTTGAGCGGTCCAAGGAAGAGCTCGGCCTTACCAAGAGGCAGCTCAAAGAGAACAAAGGTAAGTAATACCCCGTCTGTTTATTGATAAGGAAAAGGAAGGTGGTTTGTTAGATCACAGGATCACATTAATATTGCTAGGGGCCCACGATCAAGTGGCGACCCTGATGAAGGCGCTGTCCGAGGCCGTAGACAAAGCATCCAAGGAGCGGATCGAGCGTGAGAAACAAGAGGCCCGAATCGGCGAGGTGCAGCAAGAGCTCTAGGACTTTGTCAAGATGTACGAGTCCTTGGAGCGTGACTCTAAGACGCAAGGGTCCGAGCTTGCGAAGACCCTCGAGAACGCACAAAATGCCAAGGCCGAAGCCCAAAAGGCCCTCCAAGAAATTGAGGCAGTCAAGAAGATAGCAGCGGGTAAGGCATTCATTATGCAAAGAAGGCATGTGAGGGAAACTTTCCTTTTACTTACCCGAATTCGGAGCTCTCCAGGAGCGTTCGCAGATCTACCCTGCAGCGTGTCGGATGCCACAGAGTTCTACCGGGCCGAGGAAGGCAGCTCGATGGAGAAGTTGTTCTGGTCTCAGTATACTGGGACCGAACATCTGATGCCCTTGAGCGACCAGTTAAAGCAACTAGTCGAGCTTCACAAGGCGGCCGAACTGGCCATGAGGGACCTTATAGTGTGATGTGGCCTGGCAAGCCCCTGCCTGGCAGCTATTTCGGCTTGGTAAGGCGACTTGTGAACGCCTACCCACGGCTTGAAGTCATAAAGCGGTTCGTCTGCATTGAAGGTTTGCGCAGGGCTTTTGCCCAGGCAAAAGTGCACTGGGCGAAGATGGACGTCGAAAAGCTGGTGAAGGAGGGCCGCTGGAGGGCAAGGAGCATCGCCACCCCGAAAAATATTATGACCGTGTCCTGAAGGGCGCTCGCCTTGTGGCGGAGGAATGCGCTAAGGATGTAATATTTGAATGAATGTACTCATGTGATCCTGTAAGATGAAAACGAGTTCATGTGTGCTATATAACGCTTGTTGATTTAAAATATTACCTTCTGTGCGGCCATTTATAAAATATGAGAGTTGGTGAGTCGTCGGCTTCTGCCCCCACGTAAATAGTACTGAGGTGTTCGGGATAAACCTGATCACTCTTTATCCCAGTTTTGGGTCCTTCGAAGGAGGTGTTTAGCACAACGAACCAGGCAATCAGACTATAAAGCTTTATCACTCTCACTTAGCCATGGAAGTCTACAATTTTAAACATTGGCGAAGCCCCTAGTATCTGAAGGCCGAACTTGGGGTGCTATGTACGCCTAAATCGGACAAGGCCGATTCCTCGCCCGAAGCGGAAAAAATCTTTAAGGATTTGAGACCTCTCGAACAGCGACCAGCTCTCGCCGCATCATGACAATCAGTTTTTGGCTTTCTCTACTGAGGTGCTCGTCCGGAAGAACTGGGACACAATCGCAGTAGTTCTCCTAGTGCTACCTTAGCCGATATAGCGGAACGTAAGGTACCAAAACATGGGAGCCGGGCAAACCCAACTATTGACCCAAGACATGATTCTGAGCTGATGCATATAATGCTATAAGTCCGGTGCCGCCTTGTCGAAAGTGTTCGAACTTTTCATGCCGTATTATAGAATTTTGCTGAAGCCCGTGGGCGCCTTGAGCGATGTCAGAATGTACGGGTGCAATTTGTCGTAACTAAGTAGAAATGAAAAAAAAGATAAAAGAATGCAATAATGAGCTAATGCTATACATTGTTATTTAAATGATACGTCAAAGCGTATGCATACATATAGTGCAATAAGTACGAAATATTACTATTTGACATGTCCTATCCAAGGGCAAGCTGCGTGTGGGTATGCAAAACAGGTATATCGATCATTATCAGAGACCACCTGAGGATTCCCTTGTACGTCAAAGCTTCTAGCTTCCTTGGTTCTTCCTTCCCGTGACAGGTCCGATAATCAGACGATCGGAGAGGGCTTCAAGAGAGTAAGGTCCTGAAAGAGAGAAGATGATAAAGGTATACGTCCCCTAGGGCGGTTGAGCCGCATTGTGGGACGTGCCATAGCCTTGCCTCCGCCTATGCCTATGGTATCTTGAGTGCGTAGTTATGTACGTGCGGCACAAATTTCGCCGCTAGACTGGGACTAGGACGGAGGCCGAATTGCTAGGCAAGCTCTAAATGTGCCTGGCGATCCTCCTGCAGGGTACTCCGGACTCGCTTGAAGGTATCTGGGGTCTTTTTCGCCGAATTGGCGGTTTGCCTCATAAGGCTGCTTTGCGCTTCTGCTGGGAGACGCCACACAACCTCCTGGACCTCTCTCACTCTCCCCCCGTGCTTTCCCCCTCCTCTGTCTCGCTCTCCTCCCCACAGCCGAGCGCTGCCGTCGCCACCGACGCCGTTCGCCGTAGCTGCAGCCACCGCCTCCCCCTCGCTTCTCTGACCAGCCCAGAGGCTCCGCCTTGACCCCCTCTTTCTTCCACCCCGAGCCACGCCACCGCGGGAGCCCTACATCGCCGCCACGAGTCGTCTTCCCGAGCACAGCTATCGGACTCCATCGACGGATTCGTCGCCTTCCGGTCATCCCCGAGCCAGCTGAGCCTGTCGTCGGCCTCACCGTGAGCTCCCGGTCCTTTCCCCCTTAACCACGTCGTCGTTTTCGTCCCATAGCCATCGATTCCACCGGAGCCGCGAGCTCGGCTCTGCCGGCCATGTCGCCGCCATGGCCACCGTCACCTAGAGCTACAACCGAGCGCACCGACGTGCTCAGCACAATGCCAGAAGACCAAAACCCCCTCCAGTTGCTCCTGTCGTGCAACGCAATGCCGGAACCGCTGAGACCCGAACTCCGGCCGCGGCCTTTGAGCTCGCCGCCGTTGATATAGGTCGCCCCCGGCATAACTGACTGCACCACTCGACGCGCGGGATCTCCAGTGTCACGTAGATGCCCTCCGCCGGCCATTTGGTCGCCCCTCCACCACGTCTGGCCTCGCCGGCGTCATGTCGCCGGTGGGTTTGACCCCGCTGACCGTTGACTGGGTGGGCCACCCTTGCTAATTATTAGTTAGGTTAGTTTAGCGCTAATTAAACTAGATTAGTGCTTAACCTAACACTAACTAACTCTGTTTAGTTGGTTAACTAACCACTGACACGTGGGTCCCACAGGTCAGGTTTGACTGGCCGACCAGCTTATCGCGACATCACAATGACGTCATGCTAACGCAGTAAATCCTTTTCTGGGTTTATTCTTATATAGGAAATTCCAGAAAATAGTATAAACTTATAAAAATCATAGAAATTCAACCGTAACTCCAAATGAAATAATTTATATATGAAAAATGATCATAAAAATCCAATCTATCCATCTGTACCATTTTCATGTATGTTAGAACAACTTATAGCTGCTGTTTAGCACCAATCATATAAATGGCATTTTAATATCCACATATGGAGTTTGAATTTGAATCTTGGATTCAAACCAACTTCATTTAATCTGGTTGATAGTTGCATTAGCTCAAACCACATCATATTGCCATGTCACACTCATGCATCATGTTGTGCCTTTGCATTGATTTTGTTCTCCTTCTCTTGTTGCGGTATTTGTCCCTCTCGATAGACGTGCTTAGACGATGAGTTCGATGACACCGATGAAGAACTATACTATCTTCAGAAGTGCCAGGCAAGCAAACCCCCTTTTTCATTCCGATACAATCCCACTCTCTCGCTCCTGCTCTCTTTTACTGCATTAGGACAACAATGATTCATACATTATTTGCTGCGGTAGTTGAACCCCTTTATCCTCTGCATGACTGTCGTTGCCACAAGAATAGATGAAACCCACTAGCATGAGTAGGAGTTGTTTGAGCCCTGATGTGCCTACTCATTCATGCTTGTTTGTCATATCTGCTATTGCTTAGAGTTGTGTCAAGTCTGATTCATCCGGGATGAATCGGAGGTGTGTGAACATGTCCTACTGTTGAGAGCTAAGTGTGTGAATACGATTTGGTAAAGGTAGCGGTGAGAGGCCATGTAGGAGTACATGGTGGGTTGTCTAGCCGTCCTCAGGAACTGAGTTCTGTGTTTGTGATCCATGAAACAGTTACTACCACACATTGGGCTCCGGGCACTCCAAGCTCTCTCGACTTATTAATCAACTTGATCTCTGTCCAGGAGTTGCAACTAGTTTCTGGTGTTTGTAGGATATGTGTTGGAGGCCGTGCGTAGTGCTGACCCTAGGGGTGGGCTATGATGCGGTAGATACACCGTGGCCCGGTGTACCGAGCGCCCGTTTGGTGTCTCGGGAACCCTGCACACATCGTTTGGGGCCGTGAGCGACACCCCGTCCGGATCTCCTTGCGGATGGAACCCGAATAGGCGATAAACCTGGAATAAAGACTTGTGTGGTTAGTCAGGTCGTGGACAACTCCCTCGCCAGGCTTCCTCTTGAAGGTTGCCGAGATACACGACGTGTACATGGTGGTAAGTGGCGAAAGCGTGTGTGAAGAAGCACACCCCTGTAGGGTTAACATCATCTATTGAATAGATGTGTCCATGTAAAGGACTTACGGGTTGCTGCAGTTCACGAGACAAGTGAAAGTGGATACTCTAAAATGCGCAAGATAAGCGTGAGTGCTATGGGTGCTGTTCTCGTAGGGAGACGGGAGCGGATCCATAGTGGTGCATTGATATGGTGTCTCGGGAACCCTGCACACATCGTTTAGGGCCGTATGTGGAAACCTCGGCCGGACTCCCTGCGGATGGAACCTGAATAGGCCGTGGACTAGAGACTTGAGTGTTTAGGTAGGCCGTGGCCGACACCCTCGCTGGGCTTCCGCTTGAAGGTTGCCGAGTACATGTTGTGTAAACGACGATAAGTGGTGAGAGCGTGTGTGAAGAAGTACACCCCTGCAGGGTTAACATCATCTATTCGAATAGCCGTGTCTGCGGTAATGGAATTCTGGGTTGCCTATAACAGTTCATAGACAAGTGAAAGTGGATACTCTAAAATACGCAAGATAAGCGTGAGTGCTATGGATGGCGTTCTCGTAGGGAGACGGGAGCGGATCCATAGTGGTGTATTGATTGGTGAATATGTGGACTGCAAAGCGCCACCTCAAAAGAGTTACTTGCAGTTGTAGTTCAGGATAGCCACTGAGTCAAAGCTGGCTTGCTGCAGTCAAACTCCAGCACCCCCTTTGTTGATACCGATGCATATGTAGTTAGTTCTGATGTAAGTCTTGTTGGGTACATTTGTACTCACGTTTGCTTAATTTATGTTTTGCAGAGAGACTTCAGTCTCGCTAGTGGTTCCGCGTGGACTTCGACGTTTAGCTTGTTACCTCAGCTACGATCTTGTGCCCTCGGCAGGATCTGGTAGATAGTCAGGCTTCTAAGCCTTTTTCATTTGTAGATGTCTGTACTCAGACATGTTAAGCTTCCGCGTGTGCTTTGTTCTGTATGCTCTGAATGTTGGGTCATGAGACCCATGTTTGTAATATCTCGCTCCTCGGAGCCAAATGAATAGATACTTGAGTCGTAGAGTTATGTTGTGATGCCATGTTGTATTTACACATATCGAGCATATTGTGTGTATGTTTGAAATGCTTGGTATGTGTGGGATCCGACAATCTAGTTGTTTATCCTTGGCAGCCTCTCTTATGGGGAAATGTAGTCTAGTGCTTCCTTGAGCCATAGTAGTCCGCTACAGCCGGTTCACGAGTCCTGCTAGCCCAAAGACTACCGCTCAGACGCTTGATCGGCTGGCATGTGTTTCACTTTGTTCTGTGTCGTCCCTTCGGGAAATGTCATGCAGTGACATCCGAGTCTGCCTAGCCTTTCTGACCTAGGTTCCCGGAGTCCTGTTAGCCCAGTGCTACAGCCCGTATTCACACGCTGTTGCCGACATGCTCGAAGTTGATTCATGTATGCCTGTCCCCATGGGTTAGTGCCGCTTTGGGTTCACGACTAGCCATGTCGGCCCGGGTTCTCTGTCATATGGATGCTAGCTACACTATCATATACGTGAGCCAAAAGGCGCAAACGGTCCCGGGCCATGGTAAGGCGACACCCGTGGGAATACCGTGCGTGAGGCCGCAAAGTGATATGAGGTGTTACCGGCTAGACCGATGTGACTTGGAATCGGGGTCCTGACACGCGCAAAGAATCTTAACACGGTAAAAACCACCCCACCTGCCCGCGCACCGTTTTGGGCCTGGCCCAACAACGTGTCGCGCTTATGTGTGGCCCAGGCCCGGGGGCTCCTGTCACTGTACAAAAATAGGGGCGCATTTTTGTACCCCTTTTCCTGTGCACGGGCAGTCAAAGCCGCGCCCACGGCCACACAAGGCAGAACGAGGGAGGTGAGCCAAGGTAAGATCGAAGCCAAGACAATCAAAGCAAAGCCAAGGCCAAGACCACAAAGAGGAGAGGGACGATGCAGGTTCCCCCGGCAAGACCCTTGCCGGACGGCCTCAGCGGCCCCGGCAAGACCCTTGCCGGGACAGCTCGCCCCGCAACAACAGAGCGAGCCACCCTTGATCCCACGGCCCCCAGCGCCATCATCAGCATGGGGCCAGGGCTCGGGAAGGCACGTCTGTGGTTGTATGCAGATCTTTGTGAAGAAATATTCAAGATCAGATGAGGATTAGAAGACGATGATTCTCGGCAAGATCCTTGCCGAGGAAGGCCACCAGACCCTCGGCAAGATCCTTGCCGGGAACGACAGCACGCCACGGCAAGACTCTTGCCGGGCCACCCGGCAAGGCCCTCGCCAAAGACGCTAGTGAGGCCACCGCCAAGCCCACGTCAACCAAGCTTCCACCACCGTTCACATGCAGCTGCCAGCCCAATCAGCTGGGTGGGCACCTGCGTGGCAACATGCAGCTCCCAGGCCAACTCACCAAGCGCCTGCGCGGCGGCATGAAAATCTTCGTGAAGGCTCCACCACCGTGCCAGCTCAGCTGCCTGCCTGCCTACATGGCACCGCACGCATCCCTGGCCGAGGCGCATGTCCAAGCGAGGAGGAGCGGCGACGGACAGGACGGGCCTCACCCCCGTCCCCAATAAAGCAAGAGGACACCTAAGCACCTAGTCCTGTAATATGAGGGATAACCTCGTGCCACTGTAGACCTTTCCACCTCTTGTGTGCCACTGTGGCACCCCTTTTTCCTATAAAAGGAGACCCGAGGCGACCGGGAGAAGGATTCGGCTCTTTTGAACCATCGCCACTGACCACGGCTAGTTCGAGAGCTCAAGAACTCTCAGAAATACACCCACCAAAGCAGGACTAGGATTTTACGCATCCTCGCGGCCCGAACCTGGGTAAATGATCCTTGTGCCGTCTACTAGTCCTGCTCTCCTTGCAACCTTGCACCCTGGCAACCGTGGTAGGGATTCTTGTGATCACATAGGTGTCGTTCCACACTGACAACAAGGGTCAACGCTGGATTCAGCGGCCCCAAATCCGGTCAACAGAAAAAGCCATCCAGGGCAAACAGAGACGGACTATCCAATTTAGACAAGATAATAGATCGGCCTTGCCAGATTCATGGCAACCCCGATAAACTAGCTAATCACACCAACAAAAGCTGCTGGGTCTTAAAACAGGCCGGCAAGCTCAATGCCGAACACAAGGGGAAGAGGCCGCCCGGTGATAGCGACAACGAAGAGACTCACCAACCAAACACCGGGTGTCGGAAGCAATTTCCCCCCCGAAGTAAAAACAGTGAACATGGTATACGTAACACACACCTCTGCTACTTCAGCCGAAGTACAAAGCGGTCTTATTAAACCGCATACCTTGCCGGCCATTAAGCCGTCGGTCTCCATTCAACAGGACCGACCAATTTCGGAGCTGGACTAGCAGTTCGGCTTCCACCATATGTCTCATATACCTACGAAATCAGTACCGCGCATACATAACTGTGCACTTAAAATACCCTGAGCATCGGCGGAAGCACAATACGGACGGTCCTACAAGTACTCCTATAACCTCCTTCTTTTTTTATTTTCTAATTACTCTTTCATTTTCATTATCCTTTACCACAGGTGGCTCAAAGGCTGGTCATCTCACAGACTCTATTGGAGTTTGGGTCCGTACATTCACCCAAAGGCTACTCCTGTTAAGGAGCCCCTTCACCGAGGAAAGGCCGCGTAGACGTGCGACAAGAGGTCCAAAACAACTTTTTGTAGATCGCACTCTCCATTTTCGAGCCTCTAAAGTGCCTTTTTCCTCAGTCGTCGACCCTTGGCATGTCAAATAGCCGGGGTTGCGGCGTTATTATTTATAAAATGACCATTGGCATATCACTCAGGTTCGAGTGAACATAATCCGTATCAAGTATTCACTTTTCTCTAAAGAAATGCATTTTGCTCCTTTGGTTGTTTCACACACGCACCTCGACATAACTTGCCAGGGGCTCGGTATGGGAACAAAATGAGTTGCCAACAAGTCCGAACAACTTTATAGCATACTTCGGCGTCGCGAGTTTGGCCTTATATGTATCAGATCCGAATCATGTCTTGGGTCAATAGTTGGGTTGCCCGGCTCCTGTGCTTACTACCTTACGTTCCGCTCTATCGGCTAGGGTAGTAAAGGGGGGAATTACTGCGGTTGTGTTTTCGGTTCATCTGGTCAAACACATCAGTAGAGAAAGCTGAAAACTGACTATCATGATGCGGCGAGAGCTGGTCAACCACTTGATGACTTACGGAATCTTTCGCGATTCCCTTCGTATTACACGAAGGACCTTTCTTCAGGTCATACATGTAACGCACCATATTGGGATAACCGTGTACATACCAGGGTCTATATCGTAGACCCACCGTAAAACTCCTATGGCTAAGTGAAAGTGTTAACGCCCTATAGTCCGATTGCCTAGTTCGCTGCATTGACACCACCTTCATGGACCAAGACGTTAGGTTAAGAGTGATCAAGTGATTTTCCAAACACCCCCGTATTTTCTACGAGGGGGCTGAAGCCGACGATTGGAAAACTTTTAGGCGAAACTAAAAAGAAAATAGGTTTATTATATCATAATATTGTCTTTTACAATTTCAATGCATTTCACTCGAATATCATGTCTTTCGAGCACTGACCCTCTATCAAGCGGGCACCCTCTAAGACATTCTCGAAATAATGCTCTGTTGCGTGATGGTCCTTGCCCTTGGGTGGACTCTTCGCTGCAGCGTAGGTGGCCTTCATCTTTGCCCAGTATGTCTTGACGCGGGCAAAGGCCATCCGTGCACCTTCAATGCATGTTGACCGCTTAACGGCGTCGATACGCGACACTTCATCAACAAGTCGCTACACCAAACCGAAATAACTATCCGGAATTTTCTCGGTCGGCCACAGCCGGACCACGACGTCCTTCATGGCAGATCCAGATATCTTGTGGAGCTACGCCTTTGGGCCATCTATTCGCTCAGCAACAACAGACGCTTCGGCATGCTAAACTGCGACCAGAACAACTTTTCTGTTGCACGTCCTTCTTGCGCTTGGAAAAACTGCATCGCATCAGTGACACTCTTTGACAAGTCCAACAATGCGTCTGGAGAAATCCACACTTGATTAAGCGGGGCATAATTTGGATCGCCGAACTTAGTTTGTAATAAAAAGGGCTTACCAGCTGCGATCTCCCCAGCTTGCCGGATCTCCTCCCGGGCCGCTCTAGACTCGGACCGTGTCGGATTTCGGGTTCCGGCAGACCCTCTAGGTTCAAAATCTAGGGTGCACGCGGAGATCTCACCCCTACCTACCTGCGCCTCGTCGCCTCGCAAGGATCTAAACTACACAAAGAACAACACAAGGGACACAAGGTTTATACTGGTTCAGGCCACCATTGTGGTGTAATACCCTACTCCAGTGTGTGGTGTGGTGGATTGCCTCAGGGGCTGATGATGAACAGTACAAGGAAGAACAGCCTCGCGAGGGTCTGTTCTTGGCCGGTGCGACGAACTGCTAGGGGGAGTTCGGTCGCTCTCTCTCTCTAGATTGCTTGATCTCTAGCTTTGCTCAGGATTCCGGATCCTCTCTCTCCGACCCCCCTACCCTGTGGGAGGCTAGTCCTATTTATAGGCAGAGGCCCTGGCCTCTTCCCAAATATTGAGCGGAAGGGCGCCAACGATTGGCCATTTTGAAGGGGAACATCTAGTACACTTATCCCGACTAAAGTTGGTCCTCGCTTTGTCAAAGGCTCTGGCGGTGACACCGGCTTGGGCTCCACGATGACCTCCTTCTGTCGTTGTGATGGTCTTGGTCTTGTTGCAATCAAACGGTTGCCTTTGCTTGATGCTCTCGCCTGCGCTTGCCTCCTTTGCACCAAAGAGGAAATGAGGACATCAAGTGGTGGCGCCCCGGGCGCCCTTGGTCGTCATGGCTTGCGTCATGGGCACCTCGTGAGGTACCCCGCCTTGATCTCTCCGCCTCCTCGCGAGCCAGCCTGACGAGGCCGTGCCTGAGGAAGCTTCTTGTCGTCCGCCCCGTGAGGCTTGGCCCCTTGCGAGGTTCTTGAGCTTGTGCTGACGAAGATGGGCCGTGCTAGGCCACCCCTTGAGCCAGGCCGCAGGCCGCAGGCAGGCAAGTCTGGGTACCCCCATTCCCAGAACGCCGACAGTAGCCCCCGGGCCCAAGGCGCGCTGGACTTGGCTTAGTAGAGAAGCGAAGGGCAAGTGCGGCATCATGGGCCCCTAACAGCTCACAGATTGGGCGCCGCGTGGCGGTTGATCGGATGTGGGCGTCTCGCTTCCATGACGCCCTAAGAATCAAGGCTGAATCGACAAAAGAGCGGCACCCATCTAGGCTTTACCTCCTTTGCCTCCTCCAGTCATTGCCCAGTTCCCCTTTCTTGCGCCTATCCTTCCTGCTTCCGAAATCCCCAGATCTGCTCCGACCCCGTGCCCTAGCAAGGTATGGCGCCTCACCAGAGCCCGTCCGGAGCTTGGTACTCGCCTGCTTTGGACTCCCCGAACGTGTTGGAGAAGAGCCTTGCCCGAGCGCGTCGGATGATGGCGGCGCAAGGCAACGACGGGGCAGCGGGGCTCAAGGCTGGCTCTGCCCTTCCCGAGGACCAAGGAAGCACCTTCTATCCGCTCTTCATGAGCGCCATTGTTGCCGGTCTGGTACCTCCCTTTTCTGAGTTCTTCTTTTCTGTCATCCGCCATTACAAACTGCAAGCTCTGCATCTCCACCCCAATTCTTTTCTTCGCCTGGCGATCTTCGCCTACTATTGTGAGGCTCATGTCGGGGTGCAGCCCTCAGTGGCCTTGCTGCGCCACTACTTCTACCTCCGGGCCTCTCGCGGCCCCATCACTGCATGCGCGAGCTTTGTCAGCAGACTGGCAGCTCCAACACCATCTCAAGTCCGGAAGAGGATTGAAGGCTTCAGGAGCAAGTGGGTCATGGTAGATCTTTGGGTGCATCCATCCTCGGCTGATTCTACCCACGGAGCAGCCCATGCCCATCGACGATTGGTCTCGCGCGGAACTCGTGGATCCCCGCGCGAAGCCAGTGCTGGAGAAGATGAACGCGGACATGTGGCCGGGCAACATGGCGACGGCGAAGCTGACCGGGGCGTCACTCCTAAGGGAGTTCCTGGAGCACCGGGTGGCCCCGCTTCGTCAGTACTCGCTTCCGCTGTGGAGGCCTCGCCCGAGCCCCGTAGTCTTGGCCGACGAAGATCTGGCGGCGGTCCTCCAATCATTGGTCGGGGGAGACGTGGCGAGGCTGGAGGGCCCTGCACTTCCCTGTTCCTTCGAGATGATTGGGAGCAGGTGGTGGACTCCATGCCCGCTTTCAACGGGGACGGGCTTGTGCCCGCGGAGGTTCCCGAGGACCCGGTGGCCCTGGCGACGGTGAACGTGTCCTCCGGCGACTCCAGCGGAGAGGAGGAAGAAGAGGAGCGGGGAGAGGGGCCCGACTCCGAGGCGACCGACGGGGAGTCGAGAGCCCCTCCCCCGGCGCAGGTCCCGCGCTCTCCGCCTCTTGCCGGACGGCGATGAGGATGGCTATGAGCGAGGAGGCGAGAGCTTGCCCCTAATCCCGGGGAAGGACAGGACGGGGCTGGTCCCCCGCGGGTCTGCCCCGGCCCCGAGGCGATCTGCAGACGCGCCTCCTGCTCCCGAGCCTCTTGAGGCTGATCCCTGCAGCTGGCTCTCGGGCTTCAAGTTCGGCCGGAGGTTGCTCGAGCCCACGAGCGATGACTAGTAAGTGCTAGATCCTTGTTTTATTCCTTGCTTTGCCGCTGGGGCTTGATATCCGTATTCCTTGGCTAGGCTGGCGCCTGCGGTGAAGAAGCTAAAGGGGCTCCCGAGGCCTCGTCCGAGGCAGCGCCCGTCCGGAAGAAGGCGACGGCAAGATACGGGCCTCTCCTGCCCGGTCATCCTCGCGAGGCCTGGCGGAGCTAGCTGGGGCGAGCTCAGCCCCCACGGCCCAAGCGACTCCCGAGGTATACTTGCCTGATGTCACTGCCGCAGTTGTCGGGGCGCAGAAGGCCCCGGCCCATGGTGCTGTGATTACGCTGCCGTCCTCTCCTCCTACTCCGCCAACCGCTGTCTCTCTGACTCCTTCCACTGTCTTGGATCGTGCTGCTATTGAACTGGACCGGTGTCAGGACCCCGATTCCAAATCACTTGGATAGTTGTGCTGGTTGTGTTTCCAGGGAAAGAACAGTCGACAAAGCTAAAATACTATTGAATAATATGTTGACTAATGAAAATAATTGGACTCTTCCCGAGCCAGTTCCTGAAGTAATTCCTGAACCAATTGAGCCAACTCTGAGCCTATTCCTAAACCCACTCCGAAGAAGAGAGGTGTTGTATTTCTCGATCTGAAGATATGCAAGAGGCAAAGAAATCAATGAAATAAAAGGTATTAATCTTTGAAGATGTTAAGAATTTACCTCCTATTGAAGAAATGCATGGTCTTAATTTACCGCCTGAAGAACCACATTGTCTTGATAACCCGACACAGGTAGTAAAGGTAAATTCTCTCTATAGATATGATAAAATTGAAATACCCTCTACTAAATTTCATAGCCCATGCTTAGATGAATTTGATGACTTTATGGCTACGCAAGAAAGTTTTAATGCTTATGTTGGTAGAGAGTTAAAGAATAATGCTTTTGAGATAGGACGCGTAGGTGATAATCTAGCTAGAGTTAAAGATGAACTTCACCGCGTTAGCAAATATGCTTCTATGGTTGCTACTCAAGCTGAGCAAGTATTCAAAGCTCAAAATGATTTGCTTGATGAATTGAATATTAAAAATGACTTTGCTGTTAGAGTGGCTACTAGAACTAGTAGAATGACTCAGGAACCTTTGTATCCTGAAGGCCACCCTAAGAGAATCGAGCAAGATTCTCAGAGAAATAATTTAGAGGAACCTAGTTCTTCTAAAAAGAAGAAGAAGAAGAACGATAGAACTTTGCATGCTTCTAGTGAACCCATCAGTAGACACACACGAGAATCCCATTGATATTTCTATCTCTGATGCTGAAACTCAATCAGGTGATGAACATGAACCTAGCGATAATGTTAATGATAATGTTCATGTTCATGCCCAACCAAGCAAAAACAATGTAGAGATTGAACCTGCTGTTGATCTTGATAACCCACAATCAAAGAATCAACGTTATGATAAGAGAGATTTTGTTGCTAGGAAGCACGGTAAAGAAAGGGAACCATGGGTTCAGAAACCCATGCCCTTTCCTCCTAAACCATCCAAGTCAAAGGATGATGAGGATTTTGAGCGCTTTCTTTGAAATGATTAGACCTATTTTCTTACGTATGCGCTTAACTGATATGCTTAAAGTAAATCCTTATGCTAAGTATATGAAGGATATCATCACAAATAAAAGAAAGATACCGGAAGCTGAAATGTCCACCATGCTTGCTAATTACACTTTTAAGGGTGGAATACGAAAGAAACTTGGAGATCCTGGTGTACCAACTATACCATGCTCTATTAAAAGAAATTATGTTAGAACTGCTTTATGTGATCTTGGAGCCGGTGTTAGTGTTATGCCTCTCTCTTTATATCGTAGACTTGAATTGAATAAGTTGACACATACTGAAATATCTTTGCAAATGGCTGATAAATCAACTGCTATACTTGTCGGTATTTGTGAGGATGTGCCTGTTGTGGTTGCAAATGTCACTATCTTAACGGACTTTGTTATTCTTGATATTCCTGAGGACGATAGTATGTCTATTATCCTTGGTAGACCTTTTCTTAATACTGCAGGGGCTGTTATTGATTGCAACAAAGGCAATGTCACTTTTCGTGTTAATGGTAATGAGCATACGGTGCACTTTCCGAGGAAATAATCTCAAGTTCATAGCATCAATTCAATTAAAAAAGTTCCAACTATCATTTTTGGAGGCTTTGAATTTCCTCTCCCTACTGTCAAGAAAAAGTATGATATTCTTATTGTTGGGGATTTTCATATCCCCGTTGAGGTAACTTAGTGTTATTCGAAATTTCTCCGGTTCCGTGTTATTCGGAATGAATTTGTTAACAAGACTTGATCAACCTTGTTAGTGGGTTCATTTTGATGATCACGAGATGGATGAAACTAGAAGGCACAACCTTCTGTACCCACTTTTTACTTTCTGTTACTTAGAATAAATAAAGCAAAAGTAGTATTATCCGTCTGTTTTCTGAATTATCCATGCATTAAAAATAGTCCGAAAATAAAAGTGCTCCAAATGCCCCTACAAATCTAGTATGATTTTTTCTGGAATATTTGAGGATTTTAGGCACTGAAAACACTACAGGAAGGGCAAGCACCAGGCCACGAGAGGGTGAGCGGAATCAAGAGGGTTGAGGGCGATCGCGTAGATTAGGCCGCCCGTTTTCTCTTTCCCTTGCCGCTGCTGGTCATGTCACAGAACAATCTATTAGAGCTGCGGTAAGCTATCTTGTAATATAACTTTATTTTGGATATCGATCGCTACGTTATTTCCTTTACTTGATTCCTTCCTTTGTATGTTTTTGCCCTCACGCTTTTAGGGGACTTGTCGGTAGCGGGCACCCGAGTCATGCAGCGCCGAAAAGTGCGGACGTCAAGACTCTTTGGCGGTGCCGCTCCCGACCAGCACCCTCGTCGCAACTAGTCGCCGCTCACTTAAGTTGTTGAGCGGACTCGAAACAAAGTAAGGGCGCAACTAGCTACGAATTGGTTCCTCTGCGCACAGGTTTTCCATACAAAGTTCGGTCGTTCAAGGAAGATAACTCAAAAAAAATTAAAAACTGATTGCTCAAACTTCGGCAACTTAGCTTTTCTGTCATTTGCTTCCCGGTAAGGTTAGACTTCCTTGAGTGACGCTTGGTCCACACCATTATCTTCTCCTTCCCCCCCGGCAAACTTGTGTGCGAGGGAACCTTCCTTTCTTTGAGAAAGAGAAAGAAGAGAAAATAAAGATATGGAGCCTTGTGGCTCATTATCACTTACTAGGGTAGGTGCTGCACAAAGTGTCGACAGCGATGCAAAAATAGAAGTAAAAAGCATGAAATTGACAAGGTGTGCTACACGCTTAGCTTTATCGATGCACGGGTCTGCGCGGCTTTGTACAAAGGATTACATGCATCGGCGGCAAGACTTGTACAAAAGGTGGTTGCGGAACAGGTTCCGGCAATGCGCTTCTGGGTAAAACTTACGAAGATGCTCAATGTTCCGTGAGTTGCTCACCGGAATGCCATCTTCGGTCTCAAAGCGGACAGCGCCAGCCTAGTGACTCGTTTCACCCGATAAGGGCCTTCCCACTTCAAGGCGTCAACTTGTTTGAATTCTTGGCGGACTGAACGCGCCGAAGAACAAGGTCGCCTTCCTCGAGGCTTCGGCACTAACTGCGGCTATGGTAGCGGCTGTAAAGCTTCTTTGGTAGCGAGCAGCTCGTCTGGCTGACTTTGAAGGCGATCTTCCTCAAGGAGCAGCGCGTCATCTTGTCGCAGCTGCTCTTGCTCGAGCTCATCATAAGCGAGCACTCGAGGCGATCCGTTATCTGAGTTCCGTGGGGAGAACTGCTTCTGCTCCATAGACTAGAGCAAAAGGTGTCTGGCCAGTGGCTCGATTTGGCGTCGTCCTGATCGACCAAAGAACCACCGGCAGCTCCTCAATCCAGTTTCTTCCGCACTTGTGCAGCCTATCGAAAGTTCTGGTCTTGAGCCCACGCAACACTTCAGCATTTGCCCTCTCGCTTGACCGTTGCTTCTCGGATGAGCAATGGAAGCAAAAGCAGACCTTGGCGCCAAGATCTTGGACGTACTACATGAAGGTGCGATCGTAAATTGTGTGCCGTTGTCGGTGATGATCCTGTTAGGGATTCGAAGCGGCAAACAATCGACCAAGAACTTGATCACGATCGTGCTGTCACCTTCCTCACTGCTTCCACTTCCGCCACTTTGTGAACTTGTCGATGGCAACGCATACAAGTACTCAAAGCCCCGACAGCTCGGGGAAGGGGCCGAGGATGTCGAGCCCTGCACCGAAAATGGCCAGGATAAAGGGATCGTTTGGAGAGCTTGAGCTGGCTGGTGTATCTGTTTGGAATGGAACTGGCATGCTTCACACTTGGTTACTTGTGCAGTTGCATCCTGGAGGGCTGTCGGCCAAAAGAAACCTTGCCGGAACGCTTTGCCGACAAGCACTCTGGCGCCAATGTGGTGACCACATATGCCTCCATGTATCTCTGCCAACAGCTTTTGTCCGTCTTCCCGGTGAATACACTTCAATTTGACACCGTTGAGTCTTCTTCTGTACAGTGTGTTATCGACAAACTGGTACATGTTTGACTGCCGGGCTACTCTCTCCGCTTCTTCTTGTTCTTCGGGAAGTTGTCCTGTCTGAAGGAAATGGACAATCTGCTGCGCCCATGCTGGAGCTTGCGGCTCGACAACAAGGACTAAAGGCACATCTGCTGCTGCGGGAATATCAGCTTCTGCGGCGAGACCTTGCGGCTCAGCCGGAGCTTGACGTTCCCCGGCAAGCTTGCCGGAGCGAAACTTGTCGGGAGCGTGCCTCGCTTCAAAACAAACCATGGGGCTTGTTGGAGTAGACTGCCCCTCAACACTGTTGGTGTCGATCTTGGGGACCTTCGTGGCGGCGGCTTCGGAAGCTCTGACGGAAAGTAGTCACCAGAGATCAACCTCCTCATCTTGCTCTGACTTTTAGGTGGTGTTACGGACGGATGAGTCAGCTTGAGCAAGAAAATCCATGGATCCACAGGAAGCTTAAGTGCGGCGCGACTTTTGACAGGCCATCGGCAATGTCGCTACGAGCTCTCGGAATATATTCCATTTGCGGGCCGTCAAAGTGCTCTTCTAGCTTCCTCACCTCATCACCATAAGCTTCCATCAACGGACTCGATAATTCTTGTTCACTTGGCGGATAACAAGTTGTGAGTCACCCACGACAATGAGCTTCTTGATCCCAAGGTCTCTGCGATCTCGAGACCGCAAGCAAACCTTCATACTCTGCTTTGTATTGTTTGTTGCTTGCTCCTTGGGAAAGTGCATACGGACTACGTACTTGAGGTGCTCTCCGATTGGGTGCGACAAGCAAAGACGCCGCACCGGGCGCCTTTGCAGCGAGAAGGCACCATCAAAGTACATCAGCCACTCTTTGCTTGCTTCCTTGACGGGAATGCTCGTCTCGGAATTTCTTCATCCGGTGTTGGTGTCCATTCTGCTATGAACTCCGCCAATGCCCTCGACAAGTTCCAGTGCCCACTCGACAATCCTGCCTGTTGCCTCTGGATTTTGCAGTATCCTTTTCAGCGGAAAGCGAGTGACAACTATGATCTCATGTGCCTGAAAGTAATGGCGCAGCTTTCTCGAGGCCATGAGGAGGCCCAAAGCAATTTCTGCACACCAGTACCTTGACCTAGCCCCCGCAAAGGGAATCGACAAAGTAAATCGGGCGCTGCACCATCCTTTTCGTGCATCTTCTCATGCGTCTGTGAATCCGTCCTTGTTAGGGACCAGAGCTTGCGGTGAAGCCCCTCGCTTGTCATTGGATGCGTGGCCATGTTGTTAGCTCATCACCCGCCTCCCTCTCCGCTACTAACGCAGCACTAACCACTTTGATTGGTTGCTGCTATATATAGCGACAACTTCTCTTGTGGCTTAGGTGCGACAAGTGTTGGAGTGGAGGACAGTATCTCTTCAAGTCCTGCTTTAGCTGCCTCCGCTTCGAGTCCATTGCATCGGACCTGCCTTTTTCAAGATTTTGAAAAATGGCGTAGCGCTCAGCAGATCTAGAGATAAACCTGCCGAGAGAGCAGCTACGCAACCGCAAGCCTTCGTGACATCCTTGACGCGCTTTGGTGCTTCAATCTGCTCAATGGCCTTGATCTTGTCGGGATTGGCTTCAATTCCCCGAGACACGAAGAACCCGAGAAGCTTGCCGGAAGGGACTCCAAACACGCACTTCTCGGGGTTGAGCTTGAGGTTGATCTTGCGTAGATTTGCAAAGGTTTCATCTAAATCTTGAACTAGGGTCGCTTTGTCCTTGCTTTTGACCACTATGTCATCCATGTAGGCTTCCACATTTCTGTGCATTTGCGGCTCAAAAGCATCATGAACTACTCTTGCAAACGTTGAACCAAAGCATTCTTTAACCCGAAGGCATCCGTACAAAATAGTATGTGCCACATGGGGTGATGAATGCGGTCTTCTCCTCATCCTCTTACGCCATGAAGATCTCGATGATATCCTGAATATGCATCCGTAAATGAAAGCAAATCACATCCGGCTGTGGAGTCAACAATCTGGTCGATGGCGGCAAGGGAAATGGGTCTTTGGGACAAGCTTTATTGACATCGGTAAAGTCTATACAAAGCCTCCATTTCCGTTAGCCTCTTGATACAACTTCTGAGATTGGCCAACCACGTGGGATGGAGCACTCCTCGACAAGGCTGCCGCTTCAGCTTTCTTGATTTCTTCGCGATGAACTCTTGGCGCTCCACCGCTTGCTTCACGACTTTCGCTTGACGGGCCGCACATGAGGACAAGCGGCAAGATGGTGCTCAATTACTTTCACGGGAACACGGGGATGTCGACGGTTGCCATGCAAACACGTCGACGTTTCGCCCATGAGAAAGCAACGAGCGCCTTCCTATTTAGGGTCGAGAGAGGCAGCGATGGTGAAGGTACCACCAGTGCCGTCCTCCTTGGCGGACACCTTCTTGGTCTCTGGTGGTGCTGTCATCGTCTTCTTATAATTACCGGTGGAGCTCGATGGTGCGTCCTCGACGGTAGCGCAGCACTCCGAAGAGGTGCGCTTGCCGGAGTGGGCATCAGAGCTCTTGCCGGACTTGGTCTTATTCTTCCCTCTGGGAGCTTCAATGACAAGTGGCTTGCAATCTGTCGCGTCACGCTTCCCGGTAGATCTTGTCGGCGCAGATAAGAGCATCCTTCTTGTCGCCAGGGACAGAGATGACACTTATCGGGCCCGGCATCTTCAGCATGTTGTAGGCATAGTGAGAGGCCGCCATGAATTTGGCGAGTGCTGGACGGCCAAGTATCCCATTGTAAGGCAATGGAAAGTCAGCAACGCCAAAAGTGACCATCTCAGTTCTGCATTTCAACTCGCTGCCAAATGTCACCGGCAACGTGATCTTTCCCTTCGGCTTGCTCCTTCCCGGATTGATTCCTTGAAAAGCGTCGGTCTCTTCGAGCTCACCATCAGGGATCTGGAGTTTCTGGAGTACCGCGGAGGAGATCAGATTCAAGCCGGCCCCACCGTCAACTAGCATCTTGGTGACCTTGAGGTTGCGGATAGTTGGTGAAACCAACATCGGCAAGCACCCGACCGCAGCGATTCTGTGATCGAGGTGGTCCTCAATGTCAAAGATGATAGGCGTCTTGGACCATTTCGAGGCTTGCGTGACTCGATGGATGGTTCATTGCATTGACCTCCCGCATCCAATGTTTGAGCTGGCGGTGGGAGGTATCTTGCAGAAGCACCGCCGTCAACGCATTGTGACCTCTGCGGGCTTTCCTCGAACTCCTGCTCATCGGTCTCGTCATCATCCATGTCTTCATTGTCGTCTTCGTCTTCATCCTTGTCGCGCCACGGGAGGTCTGTCTCCTTGCCGCTTGCTTGGCCTGCTGCGGCGTCCTCCCGGCGGGGCGTTTCTTGCTAGCTCCTCCAAAGACCTTCTGGGCCTTCTCCTTGTCGCGTCGCTCGTATTCAGCTTTCTGTTGCTCGACAAGCTGCTCGACCTTCTTGCAGCTCTGGAGGTCATGGCCCTTGGTGCGGTGGATCTTGCAGTACTGCTTGCCGGAGCCGTCCTGCTTGTCGGCGGCCGCCACAGACTGGTGGTTGGCGCTTGGCAACCTCCTTGCCGGAGCTACCAGCCTTGGCGTTCTTGTCGCCACCTCTGTTGCCGGACTGCTCGACAACTAGCACATCTCTGCCTTTCTTTTTCCTGTTGCCCCGCCGCCGGCTCTTCTTTGCCGGGCGGTCTCCTCCTTGTCGAGATCCTCGCTTGGTATTTTCTCCGGAGTCTCTCGCCTCCTCGGCCACGTGCACACTTGTTGGCCAGGCGTATAGCTCATCGACGTCTTCGATCTTGCACATCGCCATCTCCTCCCGCATCCTGCGGTTCCGCGACGTTCTAATGGAACGCGCGATCATCATGGCCAGGGTGGACATCTGGGATGTTGTGTTGTACACGGCTGAATCTTTGAATATACTTCTTGCTAGGGCTCTCCTTCCTTCTGGGCGAGCTGATGAAGGTCGCTTTCTTGGCCATGGGGCTTGTGGCCGCCGGTTAAGGCGCCGACAAACTGATGGCATAGATCTGCCCAAGAAGATATGGAGTTGTCCGGCAAGTGCATGAGCCAGGACCTGACGTTGGGCTTGAGCACCAGCGGAAGGTAGTTGGCAAGGATCTTGTCGTCTCGCCCCTCGGCAGCCTGCACCGCGATGGTGTAGATGCTGAGGAACTCCGACGAATGCGTCTTGCCGTCGTACTTCTCCGGTACGTGCGGCTTGAAGTTTTTCTTGTTGGGCCACCGGACTTGCCGCAGCTCACGAGTGAACGCAGGGGCAACCTACCGCGTCAGACAAGTCGCTGGTTCCTCCGGCACGTGCATGTCGACAGAGAGGGCCCAGCGGCGCTTGTCGGATTGACGCCACGCTTCTCTTCGGGCGCTCGATGCGAGTTCGAGCGTCCTCTTGCTGTCGCTCGTGAAGAACTTGGCGCTGATCGCGATGAGCTCGTGGATCTGATGACGCAGTGGAGTCGCTGTCGAGGTGGATCCGGCGAGTCGGCGATCTTGGCCTTCGGGGCGGAGAGTGCATGGTGGTTGCAACCGGCCGGTCTAAATGCCGCCACCGGCTCGTGTTTGGCGATCTTGCCGCGGCGATGATGCACTCGGTTGCCACGGAGCGTCGCTGTTGGCGAAAGCCGATGAGACTACGAATGGTGGCTCCTCCACTCATCGACCTTGTCGGCCGTTGGAGGGTAATCCAGAGCGATTGAGCTCTTGCCGAGCTTCTGCTGGAGTAGTGGGTGGCGATGGCGAGCAGCGAGGAGCGGGATATGCTCGGACTTCTAACTATGTTAGAAGGAGCAGTATCCCGTCCGGGCGACCGTGCCTCGCTCGTGCCAGCATGTTGGCGTGCATGCCGGTCTTGAACATCCCGAGATCCTCCAGCTCGATCTCGGTCCAACGAGCGTATGGCATTGTGAATGCCATGACGCTTTCGGTCCCGCGCCTCCTGAGACGGGCGCGGTGCATGTACGGACGCCGAGGTCTGCGCGGCCTTGTCCTTGGACTTGGCAGCACCGTGAGCTCCCCCGTCGCCGTCCATTCTTCCGCCGGCGTCTACCCCACCACCTGTTTGCTCCGGTGGTGGTGGGTTCGACGCGGACGGGGCTTCTGCCGCCGAAGCCTTCTTCTTTGGTGGCATGTTGACGAAGATAATGAAGATCTAGCTCGCGTGGACGCCGGATCAGGTTCACACAACCTCGACGCCCCCTACCTGGCGCGCCAAAGATGTCGGGGCAGGCTGATCTGGCCCACGAACACCTATGGGGCCGGCGGACCGAGCCCCTTTCGGTTCGGGGAGGCGGAGGTCGCCTGAAAGAGCAGAGTCGAGGCGAAGCACGCGAGAGGTTTACCCAGCTTCGGAGCCCTCCGGAGAGATAATACTCCTACTGCTGCATGTCTAGGTGTATTGCGTTCTTGCTCAGGAGCGCTCGAATGCTATAGTACAGACGAGCTGCTAACGAGGTTGAGCGTGGAGGGAACTGATCGACCAACCAACCCCTTATACGTTGCGCATGGGCCTCCTCTTATATGCTCAAGGGGCTCCGACAGGTGGCAACGTAGACGGGGGTACAAATGGAAAAATAGTGGTTGGTACACCTACTTGTACAGTGTACAGTGTAATATACCTAACCCTGACGGCAGGGGACATAGGCATTAAATGCCCGTCTAGTCGCCCTACCAGTGCAAATAGGGACTGTCAGGGGCGCCACCGTTCGCCACGATGGCAAACTTGTCAGCGCTGCTTGCCACCTCGCACCGCTGGCTGCATGACCTCTCGCCACACGCCAGCGCTGGGAAGGCCCTGTATGCGACACGTTAGTGGATGCGCTGGAGCGTAGGTACAGAGAGGTGGTCTGCCGCGGTTGTTATCTCGTCTCGCCCGGAAGCTTGTCGCTCACCGGGCCTTCCCGGCAAGCTCCTCTTGCTGGGGCCTTGTCTTGTAAGTGCCTGGGGTGGCCTTCCCGGCAAGCTCCTCTTGCCGGGGCCTTGTCTCCTATGTGCCTTGGGTGGCCTTCCCGGCAAGCTCCTCTTGCCGGGGTCTTGTCTCCCTGGCTTGAATACTTTGTTCTTGAATGGCTCCAAAGGAACCACGGAGGACCTTGGTGGTCACCCGGTAAGCCTTGCCGCGGAGGGCTGCAACTGCCCGTGCACAAGTTCGGGATACTAGGGTACCCCTACTCTAGTACACCGACAAATATAGACAACAGTTTGTTTATACGAGGGGTTTCCCCTCCCAAAATGCTCTTACAACCTCCAGCGCCGTCGGAAGCACGGGTTCAATCGGACATGTCGCTCACGGCGTCCCTCGGTCACCTTCGGATGCATCACTAGCGTCATTGCCGCCGTTGTCTTTGGCGTCAACGTCACCGGCGCTGCCCTCGCTGCGTTGCCAACCACGCCGCCTTTCGTCCGCCACGACCACCACAACATCGTCGTCGGAAGTGAAGGCCCTGACAGCGAGCATCCATGTTGTCTTCCACCCATCGCGCCCGGATCACCTCGGATGGCCTCGCAATGCACGGGAGCAATGGCGGCGTCAAAATCAAAGTTGGGGTATGTGTTTTGGAGATAGTCAAGACGCGGGAGAATGCGCGCCCGAAAGCAGGCCACGGCTCCTCTCTTCAACAAGCTATCGGGCTCTCTCGTGAGCGATTCTCTAGGCGCGTCACCACGCCGGTGAAGAAGCGGAGGTGGTGGCGTGAGTCGTTCGTGGTGGGGATGAGGGGCATTTTCATCGTAGATGTGGGCCCAGCTGCGTTGCCCCTGCCTCCTAAGGCCTTCAAGCATGGGGCGTGCACGCTGCGTTCAGAGTCCGCTGAAGTACCTCCTCCACCGTTACTCTGCTGCGTGATGGACTCGGCGTTGGCGACCCGCTGTTGAAGAGGAAGCAGCTCGGCACGGGTGGAGGCTAGCATAGCCTGCGCTGAGGCCAGGGCGGCTGCACTGGCCTCCTCGCGATGATGCGCCTCCGTTAGCCTAGACTTGAGGGCAACAGTCCTACCCGCAGCCTCGGCTGCTACGAGCCTCGGCCGCTCGGCGGTCGACATCCTCCTAGGCCCGGGCCTCGCGCGCGCCGATGACATCCTCCGCTAGAGCAACTAGGCGCTCCCTCGTCTCCAGCCACTCAAGCTCAAGGCTGTGCTCCGAGGCTTCCAGCGCCAGCGCTTCTTCGTGCTTCAGGATATCTTCCTCCTCGGGAGGTGTCCCCCTCATTGACACAAGGGCGGCTTGGTGCGCCTCCACCTGCTGCTCCAAGGAGGCACTCCGGCCTGGAGCTCCCATCGCTGCTTTCTCCGCCGATCTCAAGGGCGGCGGTCGGCTTCCCGGGCTTCTTCCAAGGCTCGGGAGCAGGCCTTGCGCGAGATCATGAGAGACGCCTCGGCCTTCGCATTGTCAAGCTCGCACTGGTGGCGCCCGAGTTTGATGGCCACCTTCAGCTTATGCTGCTCCTCCATCAGCCGAAGGCCCTCGGCCTCGAGGCACGCGTCCACGTCCGCAAGTTCCTCACCGAACCGGTTCATCGTGCCCATCGCCTCCTGGAAAAGCTCGTTGTGGACGACCTTTGCTCGTGTGTGACCTTAAGCGGGCGGTCGATTCTGTCCTCCGCCGCGGGGGTTGCTGACGGAGTCCAGAGCGGCTCACCCCTTCTCAGCAGGGGGCTGGCGCCCCTCGATCGCTGGCCAGGCCCCGCGAGGGGCCCGGGTTGGCTAAGACCCGCTGCTTGAAAGAAAGCCCAAGATTGAAGCCATTCAGCCGCCGTCCCACGACTGTGAGGAGGAGCCTTGGCACGCTGATCGCGCTTCCAAGCAAGGCCACGAAGGAGAGATGGCAAGGGCACGGGCCTGAGGCGCTACAGGCGATCTTGCCTCTCTCCGACCACCTCACCGGAGAGACGGCGCACCGGCTTGCGGCGCCAAGGCTAGCAAGGAAGATGAGGCAAGAGGAGGTTGCTTCTCGTGGAGGCTCCACAACCTTGGCAGAAGGGATCCTGGAGAGCCACCGTCAGAAAGGGAAGCATCACTCGGGGAATCACAAAGATAAGGTACTTACACGTGTATGGCAATATACTTCCTATGCTTCAACGGCCGGACGATGCCACTGCTGCAGCTTGGAGACACCTACCTCTTACGGAGCGCCGCGAAGTCCACACGGAACCGGCCCAAGCGCTATACGTGGCGGCCAGCGCGGTGAGCAACTAGTGAAGCGCCCA
Organism: Aegilops bicornis; assembly: GCA_021605145.1. Classification (NCBI taxonomy): domain Eukaryota; kingdom Viridiplantae; phylum Streptophyta; class Magnoliopsida; order Poales; family Poaceae; genus Aegilops; species Aegilops bicornis. Next base: position 326,677,895 of record CM038674.1, on the reverse strand, counting down.
AGGAGGCAACCTCAGGAACGCCAGGCTGGGGAGAGCTGTCGGGCTCCGCCTCGTGACAACCTGCCGAGGCCTCGTGGAGCTTCGCCTCGGGGCAGCGGACTACGTCACCCCTTAGCTGCCGCCCAAGATGAGAGTCACGGATTCCAGTATGACGCCTCGGGGAGCCTCGAGGCAGCATCGACGCCTCGGCACTCCGCCTCCAGCCTCTGGCGGTGCCTGCCTCTCTGCGTCCACTCTTGGGGCAGGCTCGGCACCGGTGCCAATGAGAGGAACCACGGTGACTGGATTCTCATGAGGCCCCACAAGGCCGACTGGACCCAGCCCCCATTCTCAAAGGGGGGCATCTGCCCCGCGAACTCCACCCTGTTCGAGAAGTTGTACAAGCAGCTACCCCCCTGCGACAAATCACCCGGCGAGGGGTCACCGGCCAGGACTTCGAGCACCGTCCTTCGCGCCTCGGCCGGAAGCCCCGACTCCTGAAGCCTCATACGAACCTGGTCGCCGGTCAGAGCCCACATTGGCTGGGAATGATGCTGGAGTGGGGCGATACGGCGCCGGAGGAACTCCTTCATCACCTTGAGCGCAGTCACACCAAGATCCTTCAGCCTCCTCAAATCGGGAACTGCATTTAAAGAGAGACGAGCTCACGAAGCTCTAGTGACTCCAAATGAGAGCTGGGACGGCGGGGGACGACGGAGGCAAGAGCAGCAGACTGAGTACTCCGGCATCAACCTACACCCACCACATCAGAAACTCACTCGTAGACGGCGGGAGATCGAAGTCAATCCCCGAGCCGGCTGTCGCCGCCACGGCCTGGAAGCTCAGGCACCCCAAGCACTGCCGGGGGCCGGTCAGGTCTGTGAGAGAAATGGGCGCAAGAGGGCCACAGAAGGAGCAATGCCCACCATGGCCTCGCAGATGAAGGCGAAGACAACGAGAAGGGCGATAGATTGGGGATCAAGATGCAGCATATGGATCTGATAATGGGAAAGCACGACATTGAAGAAGGCGGAGAAGGGAGGAACCAGGCCAGCCCACGTAGGCCGACGAAGAACGGACCTCGGTGGCCATCCTATCAATGGAGGCTCGGACGCTTGAGCCAGGCCACCGTCCCTCCCCATTCGTCGAAGCTGGTAGCAAGCACAGGCAGGACCTTATCCATGGCCTCCTGGTTGAGCACCCATGATCGGCCGACGGTGGGCTCGACGGCCGGAGGTGGGCTGGCTGAGGATAGGGGCTTCTTCCCTTTCTCCGTCCGGTTCGGCGCCATAGCGGTTGGGAGGACTGAGCTTGAGTCGGATTGGAAGAGGAAGCAGAGGTACAAGGAAGCGGAGAAGTTGGGGAATCGTCGCCAGCAGTGGGGGAATAACTGTGTAGGATGCCTTGGCCGCCTAGCCAGGCAGATTTCAAGGCCGCATGGGGATGCGGGGCCGCCCACGTCCAATCGGGCCGCCACGTGTGAACCAAGGCCACGAGCTATTGGGGCCCGTGGAGCTCCTTGACTTGCCCATTGGCTTTGCCTCGAAGCCAATCCTGAGGCGCCTTTGGGCCTGTGGGGCTACTGGGCTTGCTGCTCGGGAACGGGGTCCCCAAACTTTCCTGCCTGCGGCCCACGGCGTGGCTTCACTCGCAGCCCAGCATGGCCCGTCTTCACCAGCAATCACTCAAGACCCTCACGAGGGGCCAAGCCTCGCGAGGCGGATGACACAAGACCTCCTCGGGGGCGGCCTCACCAGGCTGGCTCGCGAGGGGCAGAGAGATCAAGGCAAGACGAACCTCGCGAGGTTAGAATGACGTAAGCCATGACGATCAAGTCCAGGCGGGCGCCAGGCGAGTGCCAGCGCGCACAATGTCCTCGTTTCCTCTTTGGTGCTAAGGAGGCAAGCGCAGCATTTATGAGTACCGAGGCATCGTGCAAAGATTTCCATATTGGTGCAACGAGACCAAGACCAGCAGGACGGAAGGACGGAGGTCACCGTGGAGCCTTTGGCAGGCGAAGACCACCTTTCGTCGGGATAGCTTGTACTAGCTGTCCCCCTTCGAATTTGGCCGTTATTGTATCCCTTCTCGCTCAATATTTGGGGAGAGGACCAGGGCCACTATAAATAGGACTAGCCACCACAGTAGAACTCATCTCATCTGGGACTAGATCCATCCCATCCTTACACCCACCGAGCACAAGAACACCTCTCCTCTGGAGGCTGTTCTTCACTTGTATTGTTCATCGTCAGCCCAAGAGGCAATCCACCACGCCACACTGGAGTAGGGTATTACACCACAATGGTGGCCCGAACCAGTATAAATCTTGTGTCTCTTGTGTTGCGAGTTCATCGAGCTAGCCTTTGAGATCGTGGCGAGGTTGAGGGCATGATTAGGTAGGGGGAGATCTTCGCGCGCACCCCAGTGTTCGAACCTTAAGGGTTTTGCTGGAACCCAAAATCCGACAAATTAACCCAGCCATCCGTTGAGCCATCAGCAGGAGAGAACAAACCAAGGAAGGCGGGCCCCGACAAGTACTTTCCCGCTGAGCTCCTAGGAGCCGCAGACGAGGATGTTGCCGGGTGCCCCAAGCTTGCCGGCGGGCAGCAACCTCCGCAAGGCCCGAGCCCCGGCCAGAGGCAGCTTCCCCGCGGCAAGATGAGCCTTTAGTCCTTGCTGCCGATCCCTGTGCTCCAAAGATGGGCGCAAAGACACCATCCTTTTCCTCCAAACAGGGAACTCCTTGAGGAATTGGAAGAAGCGAGAGAAAGTAGCCCGTCGGTCCAACATGTACCGGTTTGTGGATGATGCCCTATATGTATGAGATCGAACGACGTGAAATTGAAGTGCATTCCTCGGAAGGATGGGCTGGAGCTGTTGGTAGAGATACATGGAGGCATGTATGGCTCCCACATAGGGTCAAGATCCCTTGCCGGCAAAGTGTTCCGGCAAGGTTTCTTCTGGCCCACCACTCTCCAGGATGCAACTGCACTAGTAACCAAGTGTGAAGCGTGCCAGTTCCATTCAAAGAAGCTTCATCAACCAGCTCAAGCTCTTCAGACAATCCCTCTTTCCTGGCCATTTTCGGTCTGGGGGCTCGACATACTGGGCCCCTTTCCCCGTGCTATCGGGGGCTTTGAGTACTTGTCTGTCGCAATCGACAAGTTCACAAAGTGGCCGGAAGTGGAGCCGGTGAGAAAGGTGACAGCACAGGTACCGTCAATTTCTTCAAGGGACTAGTCTGCCTTTTTGGTGTGCCAAACAGAATCATCACCGACAACGGCACGCAGTTCACGAGCCACACCTTCATGCAATATATCTAAGAGCTCGGCGGCAAGGTTTGTTTTGCTTCTGTTGCTCATCCTGTAAGTAACGGCCAAGCTGAGAGGGCGAATGCGTAGTGTTGCGAGGCCTCAAGACTAGAACTTTTGACATGCTACACAAGTGCGGCACGGGATTGATGAGTTTCAAATGGTTCTTTGGTCAATCAAAACGACACCAAATCAAGCCACTGGCTAAACACCCTTTGCCCTGGTATACGGGCGTAAGCAGTTCTCCCACGGAACTTATATACGGGTCACCTCGAGTGCTCGCTTATGATGAGCTTGAGCAACAACGGTTGTGCCAAGATGATGCGACGCTCCTTGAGGAAGATCGCCTTCAGTCTTTGTGTGAGCCACTCGCTACAAAGCAAGCCTTGCGCCGCTACCATAGCCGCAAGGTTCACGCCCGAAGCCTTGAGGAAGGCGACCTTGTTCTTCGGCGAATCCAATCCGCCAAAAATTCAAACAAGTTGACGCCAAAGTGGGAAGGCCCTTATCGGGTAATGCGAGTCACCAGGCCCGGCGCAGTCTGCTTGGAGACGGAAGATGGCATTCCGGTGAGCAATTCCTGGAATATCGAACATCTTTGCAAGTTTTACCCCTAAGGCACGGTTGCCGGGAGCCCCGACAACCCCTATTTTGTACTAGCCTTGCCGGCAAGGCATGTAACCCTATGTATAGAGCCAGGCGCAGACCCTGTGCGCAATCAGGGAAAGAAATCCCTTAGTATGTATAGTTTCCTGTTGATTTCCATGTTTATGTGTATACATATATGCATGCTTGTCTAGGGTACTGTACTGCTTTTTGATTCCGACAAATATTAGTGGACCTCCAAGGTTCCATGCTCTTGCCCTTTCTTCTTTCCAGCCACGGCGAGGACCCGCGATCCTACCAAGGACCTCACTCCGCAACAAGTTGAGAAGACTGCCGACACGGCGATCCCTAGCAAACCAAACAGATAAAGTTTACCTCTTGCCCATTCGTGTTCATAACCTATGACTTGTGCATTAGAAAACCTCGCCACTCTTCTTTAAAACTTGGGTGCTCCCATTCTGGCCCGAACGCTGCTTCGGGTCAAGTGGTCGAGTAGCCCTTGCTAAAAGGAGGTGGGCGGGGCTGGACCTTTGTCTCAGAATCCGGCAGATGTGATTCTCTGGCAGGCACAGAGGGGATCGGCAGGACAGCTTGCCGGGAGGACTCATTTATTTACATTAAGGAGGCATTTCGCCTCTACATGAACATACGTGTGCACGGGTTCCTGGCAAGGGTAGTCTTTTTCATTAACATGCTGATACAAGTACAAAGGTTACATGACACAAGCATGGGCTCGTAGATTACGTTATCTAGAAATTAAGATTTGGCAAGTTCCTACAAGTTAAAAGAAAGATAAGTGCCCCGTGATCTCTGTTCTTGCCCCTTTCCTCCCAGGTGCGCAGGTGAGGGCAAAGAAGGGGCGACGAGGAACGCGCCGATGGAGAGCTTAACGGGGAAGACCCTCAGCAAGGCGCGTGGCCGAGGGAGGAGGGTGACGCAGATGACGGAGCTGCCGCCAACAGTCAGCTGGAGTCAGAGTCAGCATCCTCCCGCTTGACGCCCTCGTCTGTCATTGCCGCTGTCCTCCTCGTCACTCTCGCCCGAGGAGGATGTTTCGTTGTCAGTGGAGCTGTCCGCGCAACACCTTAGGCGAGTTCCCAAGTGCCCAAAGACCTTGACGGAGAGCAGGCCGTTCTCCATCAATTTGAAGCGGATGACGAGCCCCTCGGACTGTGCCATGTGCACGGGGAAGGTTTTCCACCCACGGGCGGAGATAGATGACATGAGGGGCGGGAATTGACGTCGACCGCATGCTGCCATCCCCAGCCCCTCATGTGCAGCCTCAAGGCCTGTGGTGGGTCGAGCTCCATCTCCTGAGCAAACGGAGTGGGGAGGCGCAGGTGGCCGCACACCGGCTTGTACAGCTCGATGAAGAACTTCATGGTCCGGTCTCCGACATGGCCCTCCGTTGGGGAAGAGGCCACTGGCGGAAGCGCGGCCGAGCGCGCCGTCCCCGCCCTCCTCTCCCCGAGCACCACGACGGCCTCGGCCTCACCCTCCCTCTTCCTCTCTCGGCCAGGGCTCCGCCGCCATGAGCTCCTTAGGAGGGACGCGGCTGTCAGGTGAGGCCCTCGTCGCTGCCATTGAGCGCCGGGCGCGCCTCTCGGCCATGGCGAAGAGAAGGAAAGAATCAGGTTGGAAGGAGATGAATGCTGAAGAATGCTATCCTCTCCCCTTTTATAAAGGGGCGGGCCGACTCGCCCCCAACCTAAGGGCGGCCGCCCCACTCGACCAATCCGGCCACCAGAGGCGAGAGGGAATCAGGACCGACCTGCTACAATCAGCGATGAACAAGCTTCCCACCTCGGTGTTAAGGACCGCGTGCCTCAGATCCGCCACTTACCCTCCCCGGGGCATGAAGGGCACGTGGGCGGCAGGCCGAATCGAGAAGACAAGTGAGGCGACCGCTTTTCCACCTCAGATCATGGGGCGCTGGCGCCTTTGAGGGCCAATGCACCGAGTCCACTTTGTAAATGAGCCGCGCCCCTGCGGCTTCCTCCTTTTTATGGGGAAGATGCGGGCCGCCTCTTTACCATTCACCATGACGTGACGCAAGCGTGCTGCAACCGCTCCACGCACAACCCCCACGTCACGCACTCAATGCGGGTCGTGGGGAAGCGCAACTGGCGAAGGGATTACTGCAGTTAAAACTCTGCCATGCGTGCCCACGCACCATTCTGGGCCTGGCCCAACAACACTTTGTGCTTATGTGGCCCAGTGCCCGGGCTCCTGTCGGTGTACAAAAGTAGGGGCCTTTTTGTACCCCTTTACTTGTGCACGGGCAGTTGTAGCCGCGCCCACGGCCACGCTTGGCGGAGCAGACGAAGCAAAGATACGAGACTGCCAGGGCAGTGCTCAAGCTAGAGGCACGAAGAGCGAAGGGACAAGATGGATTTCCCAAGAAAAAGCCTTGACAGTATGGCGACCCACGTAGCCCCGCAAGAAGAGCCTTTTGGGCAACTTGCCCAACACCAAAGCAAGGCCGCGACCCTTGAGCCTAAGAGTTCCGACACCATCGACAACATCGGGACCAAGGCTCGGGAGGTGCCTGCATGGTGGCATGCAGATCATTGTGAAGACGAGAGGCTTGCAAGACTAGATAAGAACCCAAGATGAAGACCTCGACAAGACCCTTGCCGGGCGACGCCCACGAGACCTAGGGCAGGACTCCTTGCCGGGACCCCAAGAAGACCCTTTGTCGGGGACATCTGCAGGGTCAGCAGCCAGCCCACACCTACCAAGGTTTCGCTGCTGCCTCGCGCCTGCTCCGATTTGGCGGCCAGCCCACCAACTAGGCGGGTGCTGCGTGGCAGCATGCAGCTTCTAGGCCAACTAGCCAAGCACCTGGTGGTGGTATGCATATCTTTGTGAAGACGCTACCATGCACCAAATTTCCAAGAGGCCTTGACCAGCCAACAGTGCTGCAGATACCTCATCAGCCTGGACGCACATCGGAGCGAGGCGAGGCAGCGACGGATGGGATGAGCCTTGTTGCCGTCCCCGATAAAGCAAGAGGACACATGGCGGTGCATTAAAATGCGCTTTGTCCTATGATGTCATGAGATAAACTTGTACACCTGTGAGATACTTTCCACCTCCCGTGTGGTGCCGCTGTGGCAACCCCTTTGACATATAAAAGGAGGCCCGAGGCGTACAGAGGAAGGATTCGTACTTTTTGGACTAGGCATGCACTGCAGCTAGTTCTAGAACTCAAGAACACCAAATATACACCAAAGCAGAACTAGGGTATTACGCGTCGCTTGCGGCCCGAACCTGGGTAAAAATCCCCCTCGTGTTGATCTCCTGCACCGCCTTTATGTAGCTCCACGCCCCGCCAACCGTAGTAGGGATTCCCTGTGATCCCATAGGTGTCGTCCCTGAACCCCGACACATTGGCATGGTACAGGCTATGCGATGATATTGGATCTTGGAACTAGAATCGATTGAAATTGGAGTTTCACCAAAAAAATTATCCTATGCATCTAGTTAATCGTGATCGAAATTATATATATAATTTTTGGCCTCGTGAAGGAGAAAGTATCGCTCTAGCTTGGGGGAGGCTTAAGTCAATGTTATATTCATTCCCCAATCACGAGCTCTCAAGAGAAATTATTATTCAGAATTTTAATGCTCGGCTTTCTCATAATGATCGATCCATGCTTGATACTTCTTGTGCTGGTTCTTTTATGAAGAAGACTACTGAATTCCGATAGGATCTCTTAGAAAGAATTAAACACAACTCTGAATATCGGGAACTTGACGAAGGTAAAGAGTCAGGTATTAAGCTTAAGTATGATTGTGTTAAATCTTTTATGAATACCAATGCTTTTCAAAAGTTTAACACTAAATATGGACTTGACTATGAGATAGTAGCCTCCTTTTGTGAATCTTTTTCTACTCATGTTGAACTCCCTAAAGAGAAGTGGTTTACATATCACCCACCAACATTAAAGAAGAAATCAAAGAACCGGTAATAGCTAAAGATGAAACTATTATTTATAATGTTGATCCAGTTGTTCCTACTGCTTATATTGAGAAACCACCTTTCCTTGTTAGGATGAAGGAACATGCTAAAGTTTCAACTATGGTCAATAAAAGTTATACTACTAGAACACCTAAGCCAGCTGAAAAAATCAAGGTAGAACCTAGTGTTGCTATGGTTAAGGATCTCCTGGAAGAAAATATAGATGTGCATGTTATTTACTTCGTGATGAAGCTGCTAGAATTGCCAAGCTCGATAAAAAGGATAAACATAGACCCGCTTGTTGGCATGCCTGTTGTCTCAGTTAAGATAGGAGATCACTATTATCATGGTTTATGCGACATAGGTGCTAGCATGAGTGATATTTCTTTTTACTTTATATCAAGAAATTATGAATGATATAGCACCCGCTGAGATAGAAGACATAGATGTTACTAATAAACTTGCTAATAGAGACATCATCACACCACTTGTGATTGTTAGAGACGTGGAAGTCTTGTGTGGGAAAATAAAATATCCTACCGATTTTCTTGTTCTTGGTTCCCCACAAGATGAATTTTGTCCCATTAGCTTTGGTAGACCTTTCCTGAACACCGTCAATGCTAAAATAGATTGTGAGAAACAAACTGTCATTGTTAGCTTTGGTGATGAGTCTCATGAGTTTAATTTTTCCAAGTTTAGTAGGTAACCTCGTAAAAAAGAATTTCCTAGTAAGGATGAAATAATTGGTCTTGCTTCTGTTGTTGTACCCCTCGATCCTTTAGAACAATATCTGCTAGACCATGAGAATGATTTACATATGCATGAAAGAAACGAAATAGATAAGATTTCCTTTAAACAACATGCTCTGCTTAAACACAATTTGACTATTGAAACTCTAGGAGGTCCTCCTCCACCTAAAGGTGATCCTATGTTTGAATTAAAACAATTGCCAGACACTTCGAGATATGCTTATCTTGATGAGAAGAAGATATATCATGTTATTATTAGTGCTAACCTTTTAGAACACGAAGAAGAAAGATTATTGAAAGTTCTAAGGAAGCACCGACCTGCTATTGTATATACTCTTGATGATCTTAAGGGCATTAGTCCCACTCTATGTCAAGACAAGATTAATATGGAACCCGATGCTACAACCGTTGTTGATCACCAAAGTTGGTTAAATACTAAGATGAAAGAGGTGGTAAGAACAAAAATATTAAAACTTCGAAGGTGTATAATCTATCCTATAGCCGATAGTAGATGGGTAAGTCCTGCTTTATTGTGTCCCTAAGAAGGAGGAATTACTTGTTGTTCCTAATGATAAGAATGAACTCATTCCACAAAGAATTGTTACACGCTATAGAATCGTAATTGATTTTAGAAAATTAAACAAAGCAACTAGAAAAGATCATTACCCTCTGCCTTTTATTGATCAAATGCTAGAAAGATTATCTAAGCACACATTTTTCTTCCTTGATGGATATTCTCGGTTTTTCACAAATACCTGTTTCTCAACCTGATCAACAAAAGACCACTTTTACTTGTCCTTTTGGAACTTATGCTTATAGACGTATGCCTTTTGGTTTATGCAATGCACCTGCTACCTTTCAAAGATGTATGACTGCTATATTCTCTGACTTTTGTGAAAAGATTGTTGAGGTTTTCATGGATGACTTTTCTGTTTATGGGAAGTCTTTTAATGATTGTTTAAGCCAATCTTGATCTAGTTTTTTTAGAGGTGTGAGCAAACAAATCTTGTCTTGAATTGGGAGAAGTGCAACTTTATGGTTGTCGTTGTCAAAACCGTGGATCTCGGTAGGGGGTCCCGAACTGTGTGTCTAAGGCGGATGGTAACAGGAGGCGGGGACACAATGTTTACCTGTGTTCGGGCCCTCTCGATGGAGGTAATACCCTACTTCCGCTTTATTGATCTTGATGATATGAGTATTACAAGAGTTGATCTACCATGAGATCGGAGAGGCTAAACCCTAGAAGCTAGCCTATGATTATGATTGTTGTTGTCGTACGGACTAAACCCTCCAGTTTATATAGACACCGGAGGGGGCTAGGGTTACACAGAGTCGGTTACAAGGGAGGAGATCTACATATCCGAATTGCCAAGCTTGCCTTCCACGCAAAGGAGAGTCCCACCGGACACGGACGTAAGTCTTCAATCTTGTATCTTCATAGTCCAACAGTCCGAAGCTAAAGGATATAGTCCAGCTGTCCGAGGACCCCCATAATCCAGACTCCTCAAGAGCTCCCTCGAACCAAAGCTTTCAATGACGATGAGTCCCAAGACGCAGATTGTCTTCGACATTGCAAGGCGGGTTCTTCCTCAAATACTCCATAGAAGATTTCAACACAAGGATCGTGGTCCGCTCGCAAAACAAATTCCACATACCACCGTGAGAGAGAGTATAATATCCCACAAATCTAATCTGGCCGACACATTTCAGAAGCGTGACATCACGCCATGGCCCGTCATTATTCGAACCGCTTTTCTCAACCACCATCGCAAGATATTGCGTAGGCGGTTTTCTTGGCACGCCTTGTCAAGGCAGTAGATCGTGTCCCCTTATCACGGGATTTTCATCAATACGGGTGTGGTAACCCAACTGCGCCATCAATTACGGCGCTTGGGGAATAAGCGAATTTACCAGGTGTGGGGGAGGCGCATAGTTTCTTCCGCCCTTATAAAGGGACAAGGATTCATATTTTTCACCCACGCCTTCCTCTTCCCCTCCCCACTCATACGCACTCGAGCTCAAGCGCCCAAGTTCTCATCCTCTCCGCAAAGCCATTCCAAGCATATCCAGAGCAAGGGGCAAGTGGATGGTCTCCTCCGTTACGGAGGAGGACATTACGATGCTCCGGGGAGCCGGATACCTAGCCAGAGAGACATCGCAAGACCGGCTCCCGTATGTGGCAAATCCTCCCTACCCGTAACCCCATGAGAGGGTGGTATTTCTACCCACTTCGTCTCATGGACTGGCATTTCCTCCACCCATTTGTCCGCTGGCTCATGCTTTTACTATGGGCTGGACTTCCATGTTCGCCCCTAACTTCATCCTCAACATCTCGGCGCTTATCGTCAGGTGCAAGGCCTTCCTTCGTGATCAAGCCCCACTTCGCCTATGGTCAAGACCTTCAACGTGAAGCCAAAGGTGGTAGTCGGTCACAGGCGGAGTGCGGAGGCGCCATGGTAGGCAAAATGCCCAACGCCACCTGGCTCAAGGCTCCTACGTGGCACTGTGGAAGGGGTGGCAACCGGGTGGTTCTACATCACCGATCCAAGCATGACACCAACCGGGCGGCGGCCCTCGAATTCGATCCGACATCCCCATCCGCTCATCTCCGGAAAGAGAAGGGCTTGTCCTGGTTCGCTTGTGGAGCTTACCGGACTACGTAAATGTATCAAGAATATGATAAGCAAGAAAATCAAGCTCACAACGTGGTCCAAGTCATGCTCTTCCACGGATACTCCCGTGTCAAAGTCGGGAATTCAATTTGTGGGAGTTCGACTCGGCTAAGCACCAGACGCTGCGAGAGCTCTTCTACACGACGCACAAAGACGTCTGGAAGGTGTTGTACAAGGGCGCCGAGGTACCACCTCCTCTTACCGAGGATTGCGGACTCTGCGCAAAGCGCCCTGCCAATCCGGTAAGTATTTTACATCTCATAAAATGTTTCTTTGCCCAGCATAATAGTGTGAGGGGTCTGAGCCTCCATGCCATTTTAACAGATCGGTAGTGACAATGAGCAGATCGACCGTCCAGCCCCCCGCCTCTAAGATCCAAAGAGATGCTCTCCTAACGTAGATGTTGGTTCCATGTTTTATGAGGCGCTCGAGAAGAAGGCCAAGAAGAAGCCCACGGGGACCAGGAAATGTCTCCACAAGAAGGGTCATATCGGACTCATCGTCCGAAAACACCGAGGCGCACTCCTCCCACGAAAACGAGGATGAGGAAGAGGAAAGTTCTCCCCCTAGTCGGGGGAGACAAGAAAAGGAAGGCCACCCCAGCTGGGGAGGCCGGAGGGTCCAAGAAGGGAAGGACTCTCCTTACGGATCGCTCCATCGGGCCGCCGCTTTCAGCGATGATGAGTGGTTGCCCGTGACAAGCCCCCGGGGAAGTCGTAAGTATTCAGATAACATAATAGTTCTTGTTATGTTTTATTTTATTGCTTCTATCATGCCGAACATGATCACGTAGTCCGCCCCAGAGCCCATATCGATGTATCCTCTTCGAGGAGTCTTTGGGCTCGCCGAAGATGAAGAGCGATTCACTCCCGACCGCCTCCTCCCCCGCCCTACAGAGGACGTCGAGGTGTTGTCTCAAAGGGTACTGAACCAAGGGGAGACAGTTCCGGAGGCGCCACAAGGCGACATTCCAGGCACTGGGCGCACGAGGGGCAAGACTCCCATGGGCCCTGATGCCGGCGGTATCAAGTCTCACCCCCAGCCGAATACTGCGCCGGAACCTCCAGTGGTTTCGGATTCTGTCAGCGTGCCCTCGCAGCGGGGGCAAGTTGCCTATGCCGATTGCCTCTGTCCATCCAGAGGCATCGGACAATTTGTCGGAAGCGCTTGGTGCTTCCATTGACGAAGAGCATCGCACTATCATGAGTGTGGTGGTCAAGAAGGTTCAGTCCGCCAAAAGCGAACTAACTAAATCTCGTGCAGCCTCCTAACAAAGCTTTTGAGGTAAGTAATCAAGTTATGAGAAAATGTTACATCATAGACAAGAGTCTCGATGTTTCGCTTTGGTGTTCGCAAAGAAATGCCGAACAAAGGATCAAATAATAATCACAGGAGTCTAATCAAAATATATATATGTGAGAAAGCAGGCTTCGCTGCTAGCCACTGTCGCTCACACGGCGGAGGACGCTGCACGGAAGCGGGACCTTGAGCGGTCCAAGGAAGAGCTCGGCCTTACCAAGAGGCAGCTCGAAGAGAACAAAGGTAAGTAATACCCCGTCTGTTTATTGATAAATAAAAAGAAAGGTGGTTTGTTAGATCACAGGATCACATTAATATTGCTAGGGGCCACGACCGAAGTGGCGACCCTGATGAAGGCGCTGTCCGAGGCCGTAGACAAAGCATCCAAGGAGCGGATCGAGCGTGAGAAACAAGAGGCCCGAATCGGCGAGGTGCAGCAAGAGCTCTAGGACTTTGTCAAGATGTACGAAGTCCTTGAGCGTGACTCTAAGACGCAAGGGTCCGAGCTATGTAAGACCCTCGAGAACGCACAAAATGCCAAGGCCGAAGCCCAAAAGGCCCTCCAAGAAATTGAGGCAGTCAAGAAGATAGCAGCGGGTAAGGCATTCATTATGCAAAGAAGGCATGTGAGGGAAACTTTCCTTTTACTTACCCGAATTCGGAGCTCTCCAGGAGCGTTCGCAGATCTACCCTGCAGCGTGTCGGATGCCACAGAGTTCTACCGGGCCGAGGAAGGCAGCTCGATGGAGAAGTTGTTCTGGTCTCAGTATACTGGGACCGAACATCTGATGCCCTTGAGCGACCAGTTAAAGCAACTAGTCGAGCTTCACAAGGCGGCCGAACTGGCCATGAGGGACCTTATAGTGTGATGTGGCCTGGCAAGCCCCTGCCTGGCAGCTATTTCGGCTTGGTAAGGCGACTTGTGAACGCCTACCCACGGCTTGAAGTCATAAAGCGGTTCGTCTGCATTGAAGGTTTGCGCAGGGCTTTTGCCTGTGCAAAAGTGCAATCGGGCGAAGATGGACGTCGAAAAGCTGGTGAAGGAGGGTCACCGGAGGGCAAGGAGCATCGCCACCCGAAAAAATATTATGACCGTGTCACGAAGGGCGCCGCTTTGTGGCGGAGGAATGCGCTTAAGGATGTAATATTTGAATGAATGTACTCATGTGATCTCGTAAGATGAAAGCGAAGTTCATGTGTGCTATATAACGCTTGTTGATTTAAAATATTACCTTCTCGTGCGGCCATTTATAAAAATATGAGAGTTGGTGAGTCAGTCGGTAAATTCCCCCTTTACGTAGAATAGTAATCGAGGTGTTCGGGATAAACCTGATCACTCTTTATCCCAGTTTTGGGTCCTTCGAAGGAGGTGTTTAGCACAACGAACCAGGCAATCAGACTATAAAGCTTTATCACTCTCACTTAGCCATGGAAGTCTACAATTTTAAACATTGGCGAAGCCCCTAGTATACGGAAGGCCGAACTTGGGGCACTATGTACGCCTAAATCGGACAAGGCCGATTCCTCGCCCGAAGCGGAAAAAATCTTTAAGGATTTGAGACCTCTCGAACAGCGACCAGCTCTCGCCGCATCATGACAATCAGTTTTTGGCTTTCTCTACTGAGGTGCTCGTCCGGAAGAACTGGGACACAATCGCAGTAGTTCTCCTAGTGCTACCTTAGCCGATATAGCGGAACGTAAGGTACCAAAACATGGGAGCCGGGCAAACCCAACTATTGACCCAAGACATGATTCGGAGCTGATGCATATAATGCTATAAGTCCGGGGTGCCGCACTGTCGAAAGTGTTCGAACTTTTCATGCCGTATTATGGGGTACACTGAAGCCCGTGGCGCACTGAACGTATCAGAATGTACGGGTGCAATTTGTCGTAACTAAGTAGAAATGAAAAAAAAGATAAAAGAATGCAATAATGAGCTAATGCTATACATTGTTATTTAAATGATACGTCAAAGCGTATGCATACATATAGTGCAATAAGTACGAAATATTACTATTTGACATGTCCTATCCAAGGGCAAGCTGCGTGTGGGTATGCAAAACAGGTATATCGATCATTATCAGAGACCACCTGAGGATTCCCTTGTACGTCAAAACTTTTAGCTTCCTTGGTTCTTCCTTCCCGTGACGGGTCCGATAATCAGACGATCGGAGAGGGCTTCTAGAGAGTAAGGTCCTGAAAGAGAGAAGATGATAAAGGTATACGTCCCCTAGGGCGGTTAGGCCGCATTGTGGGACATGCCATAGCCTTGCCTCCGCCTATGCCCATGGTATCTTGAGTGCGTAGTTATGTACGTGCGGCACAAATTTCGCCGCTAGACTGGGACTAGGACGGAGGCCGAATTGCTAGGCAAGCTCTAAATGTGCCTGGCGATCCTCCTGCAGGGTACTCCGGACTCGCTTGAAGGTATCTGGGGTCTTTTTCGCCGAATTGGCGGTTTGCCTCATAAGGCTGCTTTGCGCTTCTGCTGGGAGACGCCACACAACCTCCTGGACCTCTCTCACTCTTCCCCCCGTGCTTTTCCCCTCCTCTGTCTCACTCTCCTCCCCACAGCCGAGCGCTGCCGTTGCCACCGACGCTGTTCGCCGTAGCTGCAGCCACCGCCTCCCCCTCGCTTCTCTGACCAGCCCAGAGGCTCCGCCTTGACCCCCTCTTTCTTCCACCCCGAGCCACGCCACCGCGGGAGCCCCACATCGCCGCCACGAGTCGTCTTCCCCGAGCACGACCGCCGGACTCCATCGACGGATTCGTCGCCTTCCGGTCGTCCCCGAGCCAGCCGAGCCTCGTCCGGCCTCACCGTGAGCTCCCGGTCCTTTCCCCTTAACCACGTCGTCGCTGTCCCCATAGCCATCGATTCCACCAAGCCGCGAGCTCGCTCTGCTGCCATGTCGCCGCCATGGCCACCGTCACCTAGAGCTACAACCGAAGCGCACCGACGCGTTTCGGCACAATGCCGTAAGACCAAAACCCCCTCCAGCTTGCTCCGCCGCGGCAACGCCAATGCCGGAACCGCTGAGACCGAACTCCGGCCCGTGGCCTTTTGAGCTCGCCGCCGTTGATATAGGTCGCCCCCGGCATAACTGACTGCACCACTCGACGCGGGATCTCCAGTGTCACGTAGATGCCCTCCGCCGGCCATTTGGTCGCCCCTCCACCACGTCTGGCCTCGCCGGCGTCATGTCGCCGGTGGGTTTGACCCCGCTGACCGTTGACTGGGTGGGCCACCCTTGCTAATTATTAGTTAGGTTAGTTTAGCGCTAATTAAACTAGATTAGTGCTTAACCTAACACTAACTAACTCTGTTTAGTTGGTTAACTAACCACTGACACGTGGGTCCCACAGGTCAGGTTTGACCTGGCCGACCCAGTTGATCACCGACATCACAATGACGTCATGCTAACGCGATGAAATCCTTTTTCTCGGGTTTATTCTTATATAGGAAATTCCAGAAAATAGTATAAACTTATAAAAATCATAGAAATTCAACCGTAACTCCAAATGAAATAATTTATATATGAAAAATGATCATAAAAATCCAATCTATCCATCTGCATGCCATTTTCATGTATGTTAGAACAACTTATAGCTGCTGTTTAGCACCAATCATATAAATGGCATTTTAATATCCACATATGGAGTTTGAATTTGAATCTTGGATTCAAACCAACTTCATTTAATCTGGTTGATAGTTGCATTAGCTCAAACCACATCATATTGCCATGTCACACTCATGCATCATGTTGTGCACTGCATTGATTTTGTTCTCCTTCTCTGTTGCCGGTATTTGTCCCCTCTCGATAGACGTGCTTCCGACGATGAGTTCGATGACACTGATGAAGAACTATATTATCTTCAGAAGTGCAGCAAGCAAAAACCCCCTTTTTCATTCGATACAATCCCACTCTCTCGCTCCTGCTCTCTTTTCTGCATTAGGACAACAATGATTCATCCGTTATTTGCTGCGGTAGTTGAACCCCTTTATCCTCTCGCATGACCTGTCATTGCCACAGTAAATAGATGAAACCCACTAGCATGAGTAGGAGTTGTTTGAGCCCTGATGTGCCTACTCATTCATGCTTGTTTGTCATGCCTGCTATTGCTTAGAGTTGTGTCAAGTCTGATTCATCCGGGATGAATCGGAGGTGTGTGAACATGTCCTACTGTTGAGAGCTAAGTGTGTGAATACGATTTGGTAAAGGTAGCGGTGAGAGGCCATGTAGGAGTACATGGAGGGTTGTCTAGCCGTCCTCAGGAACTGAGTTCTGTGTTTGTGATCCATGAAACAGTTACTACCACACATTGGGCTCCGGGCACTCCAAGCTCTCTCGACTTATTAATCAACTTGATCTCTGTCCAGGAGTTGCAACTAGTTTCTGGTGCTTGTAGGATATGTGTTGGAGGCCGTGCGTAGTGCTGACCCTATGGGTGGGCTATGATGCGGTAGATACACCGTGGCCCGGTGTACCGAGCGCCCGTTTGGTGTCTCGGGAACCCTGCACACATCGTTTGGGGCCGTGAGCGACACCCCGTCCGGATCTCCTTGCGGATGGAACCCGAATAGGCGATAAACCTGGAATAAAGACTTGTGTGGTTAGTCAGGTCGTGGACAACTCCCTCGCCAGGCTTCCTCTTGAAGGTTGCCGAGATACACGACGTGTACATGGTGGTAAGTGGCGAAAGCGTGTGTGAAGAAGCACACCCCTGTAGGGTTAACATCATCTATTCGAATAGATGTGTCCGCGGTAAAGGACTTCTGGGTTGCCTGTACAGTTCACAGACAAGTGAAAGTGGATACTCTAAAATGCGCAAGATAAGCGTGAGTGCTATGGGTGCTGTTCTCGTAGGGAGACGGGAGCGGATCCATAGTGGTGCATTGATATGGTGTCTCGGGAACCCTGCACACATCGTTTAGGGTCAGATGTGGAAACCTCGGCCGGACTCCCTGCGGATGGAACCTGAATAGGCCGTGGACTAGAGACTTGAGTGTTTAGGTAGGCCGTGGCCGACACCCTCGCTGGGCTTCCGCTTGAAGGTTGCCGAGTACATGTTGTGTAAACGACGATAAGTGGTGAGAGCGTGTGTGAAGAAGTACACCCGTGCAGGGTTAACATCATCTATTCGAATAGCCGTGTCCACGGTAAAGGACTTCTGGGTTGCCTATAACAGTTCATAGACAAGTGAAAGTGGATACTCTAAAATGCGCAAGATAGCGTGGAGTGCTATGGATGGCGTTCTCGTAGGGAAGACGGGATCGAATCCATAGTGGTGTATTGATTGGTGAATATGTGGACTCGTGTGCGCCACCTCAAAAGAGTTACTTGCGGTTGTAGTTCAGGATAGCTAATCGAGTCAAAGCTGGCTTGCTTGTCAAACTCCACCACCCCCTTTGTTGATACCGATGCATATGTAGTTAGTTCTGATGTAAGTCTTGTTGGGTACATTTGTACTCACGTTTGCTTAATTTATGTTTTGCAGAGAGACTTCAGTCTCGCTAGTGGTTCCGCGTGGACTTCGACGTTTAGCTTGTTACCTCAGCTACGATCTTGTGCCCTCGGCAGGATCTGGTAGATAGTCAGGCTTCTAAGCCTTTTTCATTTGTAGATGTCCGTACTCGGACATGTTAAGCTTCCGTGTGCTTTGTTCTCAGATGTTTCAATGTTGGGTCATGAGACCCATGTTTGTAATATCTCGCTCCTGAGCCAAATGAATAGATACTTGAGTCGTAGAGTTATGTTGTGATGCCATGTTGTATTTACACATATCGAGCATATTGTGTGTATGTTTGAAATGCTTGGTATGTGTGGGATCCGACAATCTAGTTGTTTATCCTTGGCAGCCTCTCTTATGGGGAAATGTAGTCTAGTGCTTCCTTGAGCCATAGTAGTCCGCTACATACCGGTTCACTGTGAGTCCTCGCTAGCCCAAAGACTACCGCTCAGACGCTTGATCGGCTGGCATGTGTTTCACTTTGTTCCTCGTGGTTCCGTCTCTTCGGGAAATGTCATGCAGTGACATCCGGAGTCCTGCCTAGCCTGCTACAGCCTAGGTTCCCGGAGTCCTGTTAGCCCAGTGCTACAGCCCGTATTCACACGCTGTTGCCGACATGCTCGAAGTTGATTCATGTATGCCTGTTCCCATGGGTTAGTGCCGCTTTGGGTTCACGACTAGCCATGTCGGCCCGGGTTCTCTGTCATATGGATGCGAGCTACACTATCATATACGTGAGCCAAAAGGCGCAAACGGTCCCGGGCCATGGTAAGGCGACACCCGTGGGAATACCGTGCGTAAGGCCGCAAAGTGATATGAGGTGTTACCGGATAGACCGATGTGACTTGGAATCGGGGTCCTGACACGCGCAAAGAATCTTAACACGGTAAAAACCACCCCACCTGCCCGCACAAGACTGCTTTTGGGCCTGGCCCAACAACGTGTCGCGCGCTTATGTGTGGCCCAGGCCCGGGGGCTCAATCCTTTGCACAAAAATAGGGGCGCATTTTTGTACCCTTTTCTATGCACGCAGGCAACAAAGCCGCGCCCACGGCCACACAAGGCAGAACGAGGGAGGTGAGCCAAGGTAAGATCGAAGCCAAGACAATCAAAGCAAAGCCAAGGCCAAGACCACAAAGAGGAGAGGGACGATGCAGGTTCCCCCGGCAAGACCCTTGCCGGACGGCCTCAGCGGCCCAGCAAGACCCTTTGCCGGACAGCTCGCTTCCGAATAACAACAGAGCGAAGCCACCCTTGATCCCACGGCCCCCAGCCGCCATCATCGGCATGGGGCCGTGGCTCGGAAGGCACGCTCTGTGGTTGTATGCAGATCTTTGTGTAGAATTATTCAAGATCCGATGAGGATTAGAAGACGATGATTCTCGGCTAGATCCTTGCCGAGGAAGGCCACTGACCCTCGGCAAGATCCTTGCCGAACGACAAGACGCCACGGCAAGACTCTTGCCGGGCCACCCGCAAGGCCCTCGCCAAAGACGCTTAGTGAGGCCACCGCCAAGCCCACGTCAACCAAGCTTCCACCACCGTTCACATGCAGCTGCCAGCCCAATCAGCTGGGTGGGCACCTGCGTGGCAACATGCAGCTCCCCGGCCAACTCACCAAGCGCCTGCGCGGCGGCATGAAAATCTTCGTGAAGGCTCCACCACTGCGGCTACCAGCTGCCTGCCTGCCTACATGGCACCGCACGCATCCCTGGCCGAGGCGCATGTCCAAGCGAGGAGGAGCGGCGACGGACAGGACGGGCCTCACCCCCGTCCCCAATAAAGCAAGAGGACACCTAAGCGATACATTAAATGCACCTAGTCCTGTAATATGAGGGATAACCTCGTGCCACTGTAGACCTTTCCACCTCTTGTGTGCCACTGTGGCACCCCTTTTTCCTATAAAAGGAGACCCGAGGCGACCGGGAGAAGGATTCGGCTCTTTTGAACCACGCGCTGACCACGGCTAGTTCGAGAGCTCAAGAACTCTCAGAAATACACCCACCAAAGCAGGACTAGGATTTTACGCATCCTCGCGGCCCGAACCTGGGTAAATGATCCTTGTGCCATCTACTAGTCCTGCTCTCCTTGCAACCTTGCACCCTGGCAACCGTGGTAGGGATTCTTGTGATCACATAGGTGTCGTTCCACACTGACAACAAGGGTCAACGCTGGATTCAGCGGCCCCAAATCCGTCAATGTAAAAAGCCATCCAGGGCAAACAGAGACGGACTATCCAATTTAGACAAGATAATAGATCGGCCTTGCCAGATTCATGGCAACCCCGATAAACTAGCTAATCACACCAACAAAAGCTGCTGGGTCTTAAAACAGGCCGGCAAGCTCAATGCCGAACACAAGGGGAAGAGGCCGGGGTGATAGCGACAACGAAGAGACTCACCAACCAAACACCGGTGTCGGAAGCAATATCCTCAAGTAAAAAAACAGTGAACATGGTATACGTAACACACCTCTCGCTACTTCAGTCAAGTACAAAGCGGTCTTATGAAACCGCATACCTTGCCGGCCATTAAGCCGCCGGTCTCCATTCCACAGGACCGACCAATTTCGGAGCTGGACTAGCAGTTCGGCTTCCACCGTATGCCTCATATACCTACGAAATCAGTACCGCGCATACATAACTGTGCACTTAAAATACCCTGAGCATCGGCGGAAGCACAATACGGACGGTCCTACAAGTACTCCTATAACCTCCTTCTTTTTTTATTTTCTAATTACTCTTTCATTTTCATTATCCTTTACCACAGGTGGCTCAAAGGCTGGTCATCTCACAGACTCTATTGGAGTTTGGGTCCAGACATTCACCCAAAGGCTACTCCTGTTAAGGAGCCCCTTCACCGAGGAAAGGCGCGAGAGCGCATGCGACAAGAGGTCCAAAACAACTTTTTGTAGATCGCACTCTCCATTTTCGAGCCTCTAAAGTGCCTTTTTCCTCAGTCGTCGACCCTTGGCATGTCAAATAGCCGGGGTTGCGGCGTTATTATTTATAAAATGACCATTGGCATATCACTCAGGTTCGAGTGAACATAATCCGTATCAAGTATTCACTTTTCTCTAAAGAAATGCATTTTGCTCCTTTGGTTGTTTCACACACGCACCTCGACATAACTTGCCAGGGGCTCGGTATGGGAACAAAATGAGTTGCCAACAAGTCCGAACAACTTTATAGCATACTTCAAGGCCGCGAAGTTTGGCCTTATATGTATCAGATCCGAATCATGTCTTGGGTCAATAGTTGGGTTGCCCGGCTCCTGTGCTTACTACCTTACGTTCCGCTCTATCGGCTAGGGTAGTAAAGGGGGGAATTACTGCGGTTGTGTTTTCGGTTCATCTGGTCAAACACATCAGTAGAGAAAGCTGAAAACTGACTATCATGATGCGGCGAGAGCTGGTCAACCACTTGATGACTTATCGGAATCTTTCGCGATTCCCTTCGTATTACACGAAGGACCTTTCTTCAGGTCATACATGTAACGCACCATATTGGGATAACCGTGTACATACCAGGGTCTATATCGTAGACCCACCGTAAAACTCCTATGGCTAAGTGAAAGTGTTAACGCCCTATAGTCCGATTGCCTAGTTCGCTGCATTGACACCACCTTCATGGACCAAGACGTTAGGTTAAGAGTGATCAAGTGATTTTCCAAACACCCCCTTATTTTCTACGAGGGGGCTGATGCCGACGATTGGAAAACTTTTAGGCGAAACTAAAAAGAAAATAGGTTTATTATATCATAATATTGTCTTTTACAATTTCAATGCATTTCACTCGAATATCATGTCTTTCGAAAGCACCGACCCTCTATCAAGCGGGCACCCTCTAAGACATTCTCGAAATAATGCTCTGTTGCGTGATGGTCCTTGCCCTTGGGTGGACTCTTCGCTGCAGCGTAGGTGGCCTTCATCTTTGCCCAGTATGTCTTGGACGCTGGCAAAGGCCATCCGTGCACCTTCAATGCATGTTGACCGCTTAACGGCGTCGATACGCGACACTTCATCAACAAGTCGCTACACCAAACCGAAATAACTATCCGGAATTTTCTCGGTCGGCCACAGCCGGACCACGACGTCCTTCATGGCAGATCCAGATATCTTGTGGAGCTCTGCCCACTGGGCCATCTATTCGCTCAGCAACAACAGACGCTTCGGCATGCTAAACTGCGACCAGAACAACTTTTCTGTTGCACGTCCTTCTTGCGCTTGGAAAAACTGCATCGCATCAGTGACACTCTTTGACAAGTCCAACAATGCGTGCGGAGAAATCCACACTTGATTAAGCGGGGCATAATTTGGATCGCCGAACTTAGTTTGTAATAAAAAGGGCTTACCAGCTGCGATCTCCCCAGCTTGCCGGATCTCCTCCCGGGCCGCTCTAGACTCGGACCGTGTCGGATTTCGGGTTCCGGCAGACCCTCTAGGTTCAAAATCTAGGGTGCACGCGGAGATCTCACCCCTACCTACCTGCGCCTGCCGCCTCGCAAGAGATCTAAACTACACAAAGAACAACACAAGGGACACAAGGTTTATCTTGGTTCAGGCCACCATTGTGGTGTAATACCCTACCCAAAGGTGTGGTGTGGTGGATTGCCTCGGGCTGATGATGAACAATACAAGGAAGAACAGCCTCGCGAGGGTCTCTGTTTCTTGGTCAAAAAGCATTTAACTGCTAGGGGGAGTTCGGTCGCTCTCTCTCTCTAGATTGCTTGATCTCTAGCTTTGCTCAGGATTCCGGATCCTCTCTCTCCGACCCCCCTACCCTGTGGGAGGCTAGTCCTATTTATAGGCAGAGGCCCTGGGCCTCTTCCCAAATATTGAGCGGGAAGGGCGCCAACGATTGGCCATTTTGAAGGGGAACATCTAGTACACTTATCCTGACTAAAGTTGGTCCTCGCCTGTCAAAGGCTCTGGCGGTGACACCGGCTTGGGCTCCACGATGACCTCCTTCCTGTCGTTGTGATGGTCTTGGTCTTGTTGCACCGAAACGGTTGCCTTTGCTTGATGCTCTCGCCTGCGCTTGCCTCCTTTGCACCAAAGAGGAAATGAGGACATCACTGGCGGTTGGCGCCCGCCGGGCGCCTCTTTGGTCGTCATGGCTTGCGTCATGGGCACCTCGTGAGGTACCCGCCTTGATCTCTCCGCCTCGCGAGCCAGCCTGACGAGGCCGTGCCTGAGGAAGCTTCTTGTCGTCCGCCCCGTGAGGCTTGGCCCCTTGCGAGGTTCTTGAGCTTGTGCTGATGAAGATGGGCCGTGCTAGGCCACCCCTTGAGCCAGGCCGCAGGCCGCAGGCAGGCAAGTCTGGGTACCCCCATTCCCAGAACGCCGACAGTAGCCCCCGGGCCCAAGGCGCGCCTGGACTTGGCTTAGTAGAGAAGCGAAGGGGCAAGTGCGAAGCACCGCGGGCCCTAACAGCCTGCGTACTTGGGCGCCGCGTGGCGGTTGATCGGATGTGGGCGTCTCTGCTTCCCCGCGACGCCCTCGCAACTGCGCGAATCGACAAAAGAGCGGCACCCATCTAGGCTTTACCTCCTTTGCCTCCTCCAGTCATTGCCCAGTTCCCCTTTCTTGCGCCTATCCTTCCTGCTTCCGAAATCCCCAGATCTGCTCCGACCCCGTGCCCTAGCAAGGTATGGCGCCTCACGAGCCCGTCCGGAGCTTGGTACTACCGCTTTTGGACTCCCGAACGTGTTGGAGAAGAGCCTTGCCCGAGCGCTGGCTTGATGATGGCGGCGCAAGGCAACGACGGGGCAGCGGGGCTCAAGGCTGGCTCCGCCCTTCCCGAGGACCAAGGAAGCACCTTCTATCCGCTCTTCATGAGCGCCATTGTTGCCGGTCTGGTACCTCCCTTTTCTGAGTTCTTCTTTTCTGTCATCCGCCATTACAAACTGCAAGCTCTGCATCTCCACCCCAATTCTTTTCTTCGCTGGCGATCTTCGCCTACTATTGTGAGGCTCATGTCGGGGTGCAGCCCTCAGTGGCCTTGCTGCGCCACTACTTCTACCTCCGGGCCTCTCGCGGCCCCATCACTGCATGCGCGAGCTTTGTCGCGTACGGCAGCTCCAACACCATCTCGAAGTCCGGGAAGAGGATTGAAGGCTTCAGGAGCAAGTGGGTCATGGTAGATGCTGGGTGCATCCATCCTCGGCTGATTCTACCCACGGAGCAGCCCATGCCCATCGACGATTGGTCTCGCGCGGAACTCGTGGATCCCCGCGCGAAGCCAGTGCTGGAGAAGATGAACGCGGACATGTGGCCGGGCAACATGGCGTGGCCCGAAAGCTGACCGGGCGTCACTCCTAAGGGAGTTCTGGAGCACGGGTGGCCCCGGCTTCAAGATGCCGCTTCCGCTGTGGAGGCCTCGCCCGAGCCCCGTAGTCTTGGCCGACGAAGATCTGGCGGCGGTCCTCCAATCGTTGGTCGGGGGAGACGTGGCGAGGCTGGAGGGCCCTCCTGTACCCCTGTTCCTTCGAGATGATTGGGAGCAGGTGGTGGACTCCATGCCCGCTTTCAACGGGGACGGGCTTGTGCCCGCGGAGGTTCCCGAGGACCCGGTGGCCCTGGCGACGGTGAACGTGTCCTTCGGCGACTCCAGCGGAGAGGAGGAAGAAGAGGAGCGGGGAGAGGGGCCCGACTCCGAGGCGACCGACGGGGAGTCGAGAGCGCCCCTCCCCCGGCGCAGGTCCCGCGCTCTCCGCCTCTTGCCGGACGACGATGAGGATGGCTATGAGCGAGGAGGCGAGAGCTTGCCCCTAATCCCGGGGAAGGACAGGACGGGGCTGGTCCCCCGCGGGTCTGCCCCGGCCCCGAGGCGATCTGCAGACGCGCCTCCTGCTCCCGAGCCTCTTGAGGCTGATCCTCGCAATGGCTCTCGGGCTTCAAGTTCGGCCGGAGGTTGCTCGAGCCCACGAGCGATGACTAGTAAGTGCTAGATCCTTGTTTTATTCCTTGCTTTGCCGCTGGGGCTTGATATCCGTATTCCTTGGCTAGGCTGGCGCCTGCGGTGAAGAAGCTAAAGGGGGCTCCTGAGGCCTCGTCCGAGGCAGCGCCTCCGTCCGCGGAAGAAGGCGACGGCAAGATACGGGCCTCTCCTGCCCGGTCATCCTCGCGAGGCCTGGCGGAGCTAGCTGGGGCGAGCTCAGCCCCCACGGCCCAAGCGACTCGAGGTATACTTGCTCGATGTCATCGCTGCAGCTTGTCGGGGCAGAAGGCCCCGGCCCATGGTGCTGTGGTTACGCTGCCGTCCTCTCCTCCTACTCCGCCAACCGCTGTCTCTCTGACTCCTTCCACTGTCTTGGATCGTGCTGCTATTGAACTGGACCGGTGTCAGGACCCCGATTCCAAATCACATTGACCTAGCCGGTAACACCTCATATCACTTTGCGGCCTCACGCACGGTACTCCCACAGGTGTCGCCTTACCATGGCCCGGGACCGTTTGCGTCTTTTGGCTCACGTATATGACAGTGTTGCTAGCATCCACATGATAAAGAACCCAGGCCGACATGGCTAGTCGTGAACCCAAAGCGGCACTAACCTATGGGGACAGGCATACATGAATCACATCGAGCATGTTGGTCATCAACGTATAGATTCGGGCTGTAGCACTGGGCTAACAGGACTCCGGTGAACCCGGCTGTATGCTTGAGGCTAAGCAGGACTCCGAATAACACCATGCGACATTTCCCGAAGGGGATGACATAGGAACGATGTGAAACACATGCCGCCAGTCAAGAGTCCAAGCAGTAGTGCTGGGCTAGCAGGACTCCGGTGACCCGGGCTGTAGCGGACTACTATCGCTCGGAAGCACGAGACTACATTTCCCCATATGAGAGGCTGCCAAGGCTAAACAACTAGTTTGTCGGATCCCACTCATACCAAGCATTTCAATCATACACTAATATGCCCGATATGAGTAAATACAACAAGGCATCACAACAAAACTCTACAACTCAAAGTACTTTATTTAGAAGGCTCCGAGGAGCCATACATAACATATCCATATAGGTAGGGGTCACATGACCCAACACTCAAGTCATACAACATACAAGCACATGCGGAAGCAAACTAGTCTGAGTACAAACTTTAAAAAGAAAGAAGGCTTGTTGAAGCCTTTCTATCTCTGATGGCCCTTCACAAGCCTTGGATCACCACCGGGTGGCTAGTTCACTCGTCGATGTCAAGGTCTACATAGAACCCATCGAAGGGGCAGTGTTGTAAATGCAAAAACATTAATTAAGCAAACATGAGTACGGAGGTGCTCAAAGAAGTCTTACCACAGAATCCTATCATACATGCACATTCTCAAGAAGGTGGTGGAGTTATTTGCAGCAAGCCAGCTTTGACTCTTGGCTAAGCTATCCTACGTGACACCATTTGAAAAGCATTTGTCGCACACGAGTCCACTAATCACCACCACAATACTCCACCGTGGATTCTCTCTCGTCACCCACGAGAGAGCCATCCGCGGTACTCACACTTATCTTGAGGCCTTTAGTAGTATCCATTTACTTGTCTATGAACTGATATAGGTAACCTGAAGTCCTTCTCCGTGGACACGGCTATTCGAATAGATCATATTAACCTGCAGGGTGTACTTCTTCACACACGCTCACCACTTACCGCCGTTTACACGACATGTACTGCAACCTTCAAGCGGAAGCCCAACGTGGGTGTCGGCCACAGCCTACCTAAACACACAAGTCCCAAGTCGAAGTTGATCGCTTATTCGGGTTCCATCCGCGAGGAGTCCGCCGAGGTTTCCCATACGGCCCCGAACGATGTGTACAGGGTTCCCGAGACACCAAACGAGCGAATCGGTACATCAACACGCAGTGCCTACCGCAACACACAACCCACCCTTTTACGGTCAGTGTTGCGCGGCCCCTCAAAGCATGCTACAAACACCGTAAACTACTTGCAACTCTTGACCGAGGACAAGAGTGGTTAAGAAGCCGAGAGGGTCAATTAAGGATCCCAATGCGTGGTAGTAACTGTCTCATGGATCACAAACACAGATCTCAGTTCTTAGGGACGGCTTCAATGAAACAACCCACCATGTACTCCTACATGGCCTCTCATCGATACCTTTACCAAAACGTGTTCAACACTTTCACTCTCGAACCCGACACAACCTTTCACTCCAGTTCATCATCCCGATGAGCCGCATCGACACAACTCTAAGCATAGCAAGCATAGCATGGTAGGAATCACAAACATGGCTCAATCAACTCCTACACATACTAGTGGGTTTCATCTAGATTCTTGTGGCAATGACAGGTCATGCAAAGGAAGTGGGTTCAACTACCGTAGTAGCACACAACATTTTGAATCGCGTCGCCTTAATGCAAGAACGAGAGCAGAAGCGAGAACATGGGTTTGTATCGGAATGATCAATGAGTTGCTTGCCTGATGGAACGGGGGTAGAGTACTGCCCTTCAGATGGATAGTCGAGGTTATCCTCGAGGGCAGAACCTATCACTCAAAAGCATATCGAAAGTAAACACACATGACAATATGCAACAATATGATGTATGCTATGACATGGCAATATGGATGTGTGTTGGCCTAATGCAAGCTGAAATAATAGGGGATGAACTCATTTGAATCAAAGATTCAAATGATAGCTCATTTGGATTAGCCCTAAAGGTGCATTATCTTATTCTGGTTAAACAGCAAGGTTAACTTGTTTTAACATGCATGAAACCTGTACCAATGGATAGAATGGATTTTTCTGATAAATTTTCATATATAAATCTTTGCATTTGGAGTTACATATTAAAAGTTATAAGCATTTGAAATTTGAATTATATTCTGGAATTACTATATTAGAATAAATCCAGAAATTAGATTAATGCGTCAGCCATGCGTCAGCATGACGTCAGGGTCAACGGAGACGTCCAGGTCAAACCTGACAGTGGGTCCGGGGTGTCAGGGTAATTAGTTTAACTAAAAATTAATTGAACTAATCCTATTTAGTTAGCAGGGCTGGGCCCCATCATCGCTGCTGACTCATCGGAGTCAACCAGGGCCCACCCAGTCAAAGTCCACGTCGGCTGCAGGCGTCTAGCCACCAGCGAGCCCGACGCTGGCGGAGGAAGTGCGTTGGCGATTCAGCGACCAAACGAGCATGCGGAGGGTGGCTATGGGTAGTCGGGGACAAGTCAGTTAATGGTGGAGTCGGCTGGGTCGGGTGGCGGAGTCGGCGCGCCGTGACGAGCTAGGCGGCCACCGGGTTCGGCCAAGACGAACTTGGGCTAGAGGGGTCGGTGAGGTGCGGGAGTGTATGGTTAGACCCCATGGGGTGCGGTGAGTGTGATGGACACCACGAGGTGGTCGGAGAGTGACCGGGAGCACGTCGGCGATTTAACTCCACGGCGGCGGGTGCGGTGAGCTTGGTCTGGTTGCTACGCTGCTCGAGAGCGAGAGAGAGGGAAGGGAGGTAGATGGGCTCACGGGCGGCCAGAGAAGCTCTCGTCGAGGTCGGGACGGACCGGGCGACGACGGCGTTGAAGGGGATCTCCGCTGACGGAGGACTCGGCCGAGGGCGGTGTGGTGGATTCGGGGCACTAGAGCAAAGGGCTTGGCTAGTTTGGGGTAGTCGAGAGCGGCGGAGCTCCCTAGACAAGGTGAGGAGGAGCACAGACGGCGGGGAGCGTGGTTCTGGCGACAGGCGTGGCTACTGATGGCGTCGGCCATGGCGTGGGAGCGAGAGAGAGGAGCCGAGGAGGAGAGGAGGTGTCCAGGGGGTTCGGGGAGAGAGGGAGGCGGTCCACGTCGGGCTGGGCGAGGGCGAGGCGGGCGACCAGGTGCGTGGCACCCATCGTTGCTTCGCTTGAGCACTGGCTGCTACTACTGGCCGAGCCAAGCAGCTTCATTGGCCAGCGCTCTTTGGGCTGAGACGGCAGTGGGCAGTTGGTCTTGGCGCCGGTAAGTGTTCTAAACTATTTTCCTTTTTCTATTTTTCTGTAACTTTGTGGAGTTTTTAAAAATACTAAAACAGTTTCAAAAATCACCAAACTGCTCCTGGTCCATTGTTGGAATATTTCCAACATGAAACATTTTAGTTTAGCAATATTTGGGCATTTGAAATATTTTATATAATTTGAAATGCTCAAACTCAAATACTTATGATTTAATTCAAAGACCTTTCGTTGACCTAGAAAATGGTGCACCACTTTTGGCAGAGGCTTTGAACCAAAGCAAAGATGATGAACATTTTGAAGGGCATTTCAGGTTCATTGAAATAATTTTTAGTAAACCCTAGTTGAATTAAGAGGGGTTCTGGGGGTTTCCTGTCTTCCCCATTTCAAATTCAGAAGAAATTTAAACATGATGCACACACTAATGCATGGTCTAACTGGGATGTGACAACTCACCCCCCACTCAAAAGAATCTCGTCCCGAGATTTAGGATCTGTTGTGAAAAAGGTGGGATACTCAAGTCGAAGACGATCCTCCCTTTCCAAAGTTGCTTCTTGCTCGGAATGGTTTGACCATTGAACCTTTAGAAACTTGATATTACGACGTCGGGTGGTACGCTCGGCTTGATCAAGAATACGGACGGGATATTCTCGATAGGTGAAGTTATCTTGGAGATCAAGCGTTTCGTGGTCCACTCCACGGATAGGATCCGAGAAGCAACGCCTGAGTTGGGAAACGTGGAAGACATCATGGACTCTGGAAAGATGCGGCGGTAGTTCCAATTGGTAGGCAACTTCTCCTCGTTTGGCAAGAATGCGAAAGGGTCCAATGTAACGAGGAGCCAACTTGCCTTTGATACCGAATCGATGGGTTCCCTTCAAAGGGGTAACCCGAAGGTAAGCCTTCTCGCCAATTTCATAAGCCATAGGCTTATGCTTGCGGTCATATTGACTCTTTTGACGAGATTGGGCTGTTTTCAATTTTTCACGAACAACGCGAACCTGCTCTTCTGCTTCCTGAATCATATCCGGGCCAAAGAGATGACTCTCCGGTTTCGACTCGATTAAGAGGCGCTCGACATTTCATTCATAAAGAACTTCGCAAGGAGCTTTGCCCAAGCTGGCTTGATAGCTATTGTTATAAGCGAATTCGGCGAATGGAAGGCATTTCTCCCAATTCATGCCGAAAGAGATGACAGAAGCTCGAAGCATATCCTCTAGGATTTGATTGACTCGTTCTACTTGACCACTTGATTGGGGATGGAATGCGGTGCTAAAGAGAGACGAAGTTCCCATAGCATTTTGGAAACTTTCCCAAAATCGAGAGGTGAAAAGACTTCCACGGTCTGAGTTAATCTCCAATGGAACACCATGAAGAGACACTATTCTAGAGATGTACAGATCAGCTAGCTGGCTAGCGGTTATACTCTCACGAACGGTTAGGAAGTGGGCTACTTTGGAAAGACGATCGACGACAACGAAGATAGCGTTATTCCCTCTCTTGGTCCTGGGAAACCCGGTAATGAAATCCATACCGATTTTATCCCATTTCCATTCAGGAATTTCCAAAGGTTGAAGGGTACCAAAGAGCCGTTGATGCTCTGCCTTAACTCGACGACGTACGCCGCAATTAGCAATGTATTGAGCGATTTCTCTCTTCATCCTAGTCCACCAAAACCTGCGGCGTAGGTCTTGATACATTTTAGTACTACCGGGATGAATGGTGAGAGGAGAGTCATGAGCTTCCTTAAGGATCAGTTGCCGTAGCTGTTGTTTCTTGGGAACCACCAAACGGTTCTCAAAGAAGACAACACCTCGTTCATCTATGGAGAAACACTTAGCAGCTCCGCTAGCAATGTTCTCCTTGATCCGAGATATTCCTCTATCATACTGCTGAGCAGCTATGATTCGATCCGTAAGGTTAGGTTTCGCCACGGGGTGGAAAGGAATCCTCGAGGAACAATGTGGAGATTAAGCTTACGGAATTCCTCGTGGAGAAATGGTTGACTTTGTTGTAACATCAAATTGTTACAATAAGATTTATGCGACTTAGTGCGTCAGCCATGACATTGGCTTTGCACAGGGTGTAAGATATTCCTAAGTCGTAATCTGTAATCAACTCGACCCAACGTCTTTGCACGAGATTCAAATCCGGTTGGGTGAAGATGTATTTCAGACTTTGGTGATCGATGTAAATTTCGCAATGATTACCAAGAAGGTAATGTCGCCAGGTTTTGAGTGCATGAACCACCGCCGCAAGCTCTAGATCGTGTGTGGGATAATTATCCTCATGTGGACTTAACTGCCGAGAAGCGTAGGCAATCACATGACGATCTTGCATGAGTATGCAACCTAGTCCTTGTCGCGAGGCGTCGCAATAGATAATAAAGTCCTTAGAAAAATCTGGTGGAACAAATGCGGGAAGATGTCGAGCGTCGTTTCAGATCACGAAAGTTGAACTCGCCTTTGTGGTGTCCATTCGAACTTCTTATCTTTCTTGAGGAGTTCGGTTAGAGGTTTAGCAACTTTAGAGAAATTCTCGGCGAAGCGGCGGCAATAGCTCGCTAAACCGAGAAAACTCGAACTTGCTTGACCGATTCAGGTGGAGTCGATCAAGGGCGGCTTGAACTCGCTCGGGATTGACAGCAATGCCCTTGCCAGAGATTACATGGCCTAGGTAGGTCACTTCTGGTAACCAGAATTCACACTTAGAGAATTTGGCATAAAGGCGGTGCTCTCGAAGTTTCATCAACACTAGCCTTAGATGTTCGGCATGTTCTTCCTCATTCTTGGAGTAGATGAGTATATCATCGAGGTATACCATTTAATTTATCCAAATACTCCATGAAGATTGAGTTCATTAACCGAGAAAAGGTGGCTGGAGCATTGGTTAATCCGAAGGACATGACGGTGTACTCGTATTGGCCATAACGAGTAACAAAGGCCGTTTTAGGAATGTCCCCGTTCTTGATTTTGATTTGATGGTAGCCCAACCTCAAATTCATATTGGAAAAGACTGAGGATCCAGCGAGCTGATCATACAGGTCGTTGATCCTGGGGAGCAGATACTTGTTCTTGATAGTGACCAAATTGACATGTCGGTAATCCACAACCATCCGATCCATACCATCCTTCTTCTTGACGAAGAGGACGGGGCAAGCCCATGGTGATGAACTAGGACGGATGAAACCCTTTTGCAAGGACTCATCGAGTTGCTTCTTAAGTTCGGCTAGTTCTAGGGGTGCCATCTTATAAGGTCTTCTAGAGATTGGGACGGTTCCGGAACAAGATCTATCATTTAACTCGACATCCTGTCGGGTGGAACACTGGCAGTTCTTCTGGAAAGACATCCAGGAAAATCACGGACTACCGGAATATCTTGAGGTCCGGAAGGGGATTGGCATTTAAGGAGTAAAGCTGGCGCTTGGACACTCGGGGTTAAAACATTAACCGTCTTGCCCAAGGATGAGTGAGTTGAGCAGTTCTAGTAGAGCAATCAATCTTAGCATAATGGGCTGACATCCACCCATACCCAAGATGATGTTTATGTCCGAGGACTTGAGAGCTATTAGGGAAGCAAGAAAGACTAACCTGTCGACAAGAATTTCATTCCCATGACTTATTCTAGAGGTTTGCCATCTAGAACCAGGGGTCTGAATTTCGATGGAGGTGTGCATGTCACAGAATGTGATGTTGTGCAATCGAGCATAGCTCTCAGAAATAAATGAATGAGATGCTCCAGTATCAAAAAGAACAGTTGCCGAATGAAAATTAACAAGGAGCGTACCGAGAACGACGTTGGGATCCTCATAGGTTTCCTCAGTTGAAACATAGTTGACGTGGCCACGAGCAGTGGCAGCCGGTTTAGCATAGGGCACCTTTCGGCCGGGCTTACCACGGCCAATGCAGACTTTCCGATCCGACCGGGGTTGTTCTGGGACACTCATGGATGTAGTGGCCGTCTCTCCACATTTGAAGCAAGTTATCATATTAGGGCGTGGGGCAGTATTAGCAGCGGGGCCTCCATAAGTCTTGGGCGGAGCATATTGCTGGTTGGGGCGAGGCGCCTCAAAGGATGGGCTCGGGGTGAACCTGGGTGGCAGAGCGGTATGTGGAATCCAAACCCGGCGCTTCTGGGATCCAGAGCCCGATGAAGATCCAGAATCACGGATGTGCTTGCGTGAAGCTTCAAAATCAGACTGCCCAGTTTCGGCACTGATAGCCTTATTGACTAACTTCGGAAAAGAGGTGCACTCATGCAGACGGAGATCACGACGAAGCTCGGGGCTGAGTCCCTTGCGGAACCTTGCCTGCTTCTTGGCATCGGTAGAAACTTCTTCGGGAGCATAACGTGCTAACTTCCCAAATTCACGGCTGTAGGCATCCACTGTCAGCCTACCTTGGGTGAAACTGCAGAATTCCTCCCTTTTGCGGTCCATAAGACCTTCTGGGATGTGATGCTCACGGAAGGCGGCACTGAATTCAGCCCAAGTTGTAATTTGTCCAACCGGACGATAGCCTCATAATTCTCCCACCGGAGACTAGCAGGGGCCTTCGAGGTGATAGGCAGCAAAAGTAACCTTATCAGCTTCAGCCACGTTAGCGTAACGCAGCTTGTGGTTGATGCTGCGAAGCCAATCATCCGTCGAGAGGCTCAACGGAATATTTGAACTTCGGTGGATACAGCTTGACGAAGTCATTGAGTGACACCGAATCATTTCTTGGCTGGCGGCGGTGTTTTGCTCAATCCGCTCTAGTAGGCGATTGGTCTCACGCTTATTAAGTGCTCGCTTCAAAGATAACCTCGGCCAAAGATGGCGGTTGAGGCAGATTTGCATTTCCAGCTGGCTTCCCGCCTGCCCGAGCGGCAGGATTGTTAAGGTGTTGACCATCCCGGGAACAAAACAATGGTTTAAACCAGGATGGCAGAATTTAGCAAGGAAGTGCGGAATGTAATGGATAACACGGAATGCAGAGAGATGTTCATCAGTATGACATGGTGATATAAAACTGCCATATATATACCAACGGTCATACACACCATACATAGTTTAGCACAAGCCCGACGGAGTACAACTATCAGGAAAGGCGTTACATCTCATCGGAAGCATTCCAACTCCTATACATTATTTTTCTACACTTCGAATGATACACACTAAGTCATATTCCACAAGTCACGCAGGACGGCGGAAATACAACTATTACAATACTAGGGATACTACTACTACTCAGACAGCTCCGTAGTAGTCCTCATAGAAGTCACCACCCAAGCCTGGAAGTGGAACATGATCATCCGGAAACAGACGATCCTGTGGGGCTTGCGGACCAAAGGGGCTCGGATGTGGACGTGGTCCAACAAACGGCGGCAGACGAGGCCCACGAGGAGGAGTGATGCCTCCTACCTCACGCCACTCCATAAAGTCTGGCAGACCAGCCCGACCGGGTACAAGTCCCTCATATCCATGTATCCGGCTTGCACGGAAGGTGCAAACCGAGTCAGAGTAGCCCAGTGATCAACACGGGCATTAAAGAGCTCCATACGCAAGGCCCGGTTTTCACGGTCCTTGTCTTCCAGCATCTCCGTGGTGGTGCGAAGAAGTGAGTTCTCATGGGATGCATCGCTGTACATACCCTGAAGGTAACCATGCGCCCCAGGGAGGGATGCTGGCATGTAGCGGAAATTGGTGTTGCATAGCAAGGCAGTTCTGGCTCGAATAATAGTCATCATGGAATAGGCTGCATCTTGCACGGACATCCCACTAGTGATCCCAAGTCCATAAGAACAAAGTGGAGCGGTTCAGTAGCTCTGGATAGGATGGATAAATCCTGACCATGCATGATATTGGCTTTGATTAAAATCCCTAAACTGCTCCTCGACGGTATATTCAGGATACCATCGGTAACCGGTCTCGACCATCACCCGAACCAACATTGTCGTGTGACCACACACATCAATGCAACGGGTCAGACGAACCACTTGGTTCTGGGGACGGGTGGCCATCTGAAAACACAGCCACAATGCAAAGACATTAGAATTTCTAGGGAAAATCGGGCTGACATAACATCCGTAAATGCTCAAAAACAGATTTGAGACATTCATAATCAGGTTGCAAAGCCACACAACAACATCATATCAAGTTTACGGTTCAACTGATAGCATACCAAAATAATAGGAACTGAACCGAGGATGTAACCAACAATCCTATAAGTTACTACGGATTAGTAACACGTGAACACGATAGAGAGAAGAGAGCCTAGTCCTATACCCACGTAGAATGAGAAGAGGATGACTCAGATCGAGGGCATAAGGTAAAGGAGTAAAAAGAGCCCGACGTTCCTCCCACAATCAATTCCCTACATATAACTAAAGCATTTCTAGACTCAACATCGACCAGCTTTGGCTTAGCGAACCCACAGCAGCCCCGCTCGATGCCAACGCTGTCAGACCCCGATTCCAAATCACATTGACCTAGCCGGTAACACCTCATATCACTTTGCGGCCTCACGCATGGTACTCCCACGGGTGTCGCCTTACCATGGCCCGGACCGCTTAAGTCTTTTGGCTCACGATATGACAAATGTCGCTAGCATCCACATGATAAAGAACCCGGGCCGACATGGCTAGTCGTGAACCCAAAGCGGCACTAACCTATGGGGACAGGCATACATGAATCACATCGAGCATGTCGGTCATCAACGATAGATTCGGGCTGTAGCACCGGGCTAACAGGACTCCAGTGAACCGGGCTGTAGCAGGCTAGGCAGGACTCGAATAACACCGCGCGACATTTCCCGAAGAACAGGACATAGGAACGATGTGAAACACATGCCGCCGGTCAAGAGTCCAAGCAGTAGTCCGGGCTAAGCAGGACTCCGTGACCCGGGTCAGAAGCGGACTACTATCGCTCGGAAGCACGAGACTACATTTCCCCATATGAGAGGCTGCCAAGGCTAAACAACTAGTTTGTCGGATCCCACTCATACCAAGCATTTCAATCATACACTTAATATGCCCTATATGAGTAAATACAACAAGGCATCACAACAAAACTCTACAACTCAAAGTACTTTATTTAGAAGGCTCCGAGGAGCCATACATAACATATCCATATAGGTAGGGGTCACATGACCCAACACTCAAGTCATACAACATACAAGCACATGCGGAAGCAAACTAGTCTGAGTACAGACTTTAAAAAGAAAGAAGGCTAGTTGAAGCCTTTCTATCTACAGTGGCCCTTCACAAGCCTTGGATCACCACCGGTGGCTAGTTCACTCGTCGATGTCAAGGTCTACATAGAACCCATCGGAAGGGCAGTGTTGTCGCCCCAAAAACATTAATTAAGCAAACATGAGTACGGAGGTACTCAGCAAGTCTTACCACAGAATCCTATCATACATGCACATTCTCAAGAAGGTGGTGGAGTTATTTGCAGCAAGCTAGCTTTGACTCTTGGCTAAGCTATCCTACATGACACCATTTGAAAAGCATTTGTCGCACACGAGTCCACTAATCACCACCACAATACTCCACCGTGAATTCTCTCTCGTCACCCACGAGAGAGCCATCCACGGTACTCACACTTATCTTGAGGCTTTTAGTAGTATCCATTTACTTGTCTATGAACTGATATAGGTAACCCAGAAGTCCTTCTCCGTGGACACGGCTATTCGAATAGATCATATTAACCCCATAGGGGTGTACTTCTTCACACACGCTCACCACTTACCGCCGTTTACGACATGTACTCGGCAACCTTCAAGCGGAAGCCTAACGTGGGTGTCGGCCACAGCCTACCTAAACACACAAGTCCCAAGTCCGAGTTGATCGCTTATTCGGGTTCCATCCGCAGGAGTCCGCCGAGGTTTCCCATACGGCCCCGAACGATGTGTACAGGTTCCAGAGACACCAAATGGGCGAATCGGTACATCAAGCCACGGTGCCTACCGCATAACACAACCCACCCCTACGGTCGGCTATGGCGGCCCCAAAGATGCTACAAACACCGTAAACTACTTGCAACTCCCCAGACCGAGGACAAGAGTGGTTAAGAAGCCGAGAGGGTCAATTAAGGATCCCAATGCGTGGTAGTAATCGCCTCATGGATCACAAACACAGATCTCAGTTCTTAGGGACGGCTTCAATGAAACAACCCACCATGTACTCCTACATGGCCTCTCATCGATACCTTTACCAAAACGTGTTCAACACTTTCACTCTTGAAGCCGACACAACCTTTCACTCCAGTTCATCATCCCGATGAGCCAGGCTGACACAACTCTAAGCATAGCAAGCATAGCATGGTAGGAATCACAAACATGGCTCAATCAACTCCTACACATACTAGTGGGTTTCATCTAGTTACTGTGGCAATGACAGGTCATGCAAAGGAAGTGGGTTCAACTACCGTAGCACACAACATTTTGAATCGCGTCGCCTTAATGCAGTAAACGAGAGCAGAAGCGGGAACATGGGTTTGTATCGGAATGATCAATGAGTTGCTTGCCTGATGGAACGGGGGTAGAGTACTGCCCTTCAGATGGATAGTCGAGGTTATCCTAAAGGCGTAACCTATCACGAAAAAGCATATCGAAAGTAAACACACATGACAATATGCAACAATATGATGCATGCTATGACATGGCAATATTGATGTGTGTTGGCCTAATGCAAGCTGAAATAATAGGATGAACTCATTTGAATCAAAGATTCAAATGATAGCTCATTTGGATTAGCCCTAAAGGTGCATTATCTTATTCTGGTTAAACAGCAAGGTTAACTTGTTTTAACATGCATTAAACCTGTACCAATGGATAGAATGGATTTTTCTGATAAATTTTCATATATAAATCTTTGCATTTGGAGTTACAGATTAAAAGTTATAAGCATTTGAAATTTGAATTATATTCTGGAATTACTATATTAGAATAAATCCAGAAATTAGATTAATGCGTCAGCCATGCGTCAGCATGACGTCAGGGTCAACGGAGACGTCCAGTCAAACCTCGATGGGTCCGGGGTGTCAGGGTAATTAGTTTAACTAAAAATTAATTGAACTAATCCTATTTAGTTAGCAGGGCTGGGCCCCATCTGTCAGTGACTCATCGGAGTCAACCAGGGCCCACCCGAGTCAAAGTCCAGTCGGCTGCACCGGCGACTAGCCGCCGGCGAGCCCGACGCGGCGGAGGAAGTGCGTTTGGCGATTCCGGCGACCAAACGAGCCGCGGAGGGTGGCTATGGGTAGCCGGGGACAAGCCGTTATTGGTGGAGTCACTGGGTCGGGTGGCCGAGTCGGCGCCGGCTGACGAGCTAAGCGGCCACCGGGTTCGGGCCAAGACGAACTTGGGCTAGAGGGGTCGGTGAGGTGCGGGAGTGTATGGTTAGACCCCATGGGGTGCGGTGAGTGTGATGGACACCACGAGGTGGTCGGAGAGTGACCGGAGCACGTCGGGCGATTTAACTCCACGGGCGGGTGAAAGGTGAGCTTGGTTCGGTTGCTACGCTGCTCGAGAGCGAGAGAGAGAGAGGAAGGGGAGGTAGATAGGCTCACGGGCGACGCCAGAAGCTCTCGCCGAGGTCGGGGACGGACCGGAGCGACGACGGTGTTGAAGGGGATCTCCGCTGACGGTGGACTCGGCCGAGGGCGGTGTGGTGGATTCGGGGCACTAGAGCAGGCGGGCTTGGCTAGTTTGGGGTAGTCGAGAGCGGCGGAGCTCCTAGACAAGGTGAGGAGGAGCACGGACGGCGGGAGCGTGGTTACTGGCGACGTGGCGTGGCTTGATGGCGTCGGCCATGGCGGGGAGCGAGAGAGAGGATCCGAGGAGGAGAGGAGGTGTCCAGGGGTTCGGGAGAGAGGGAGGGCGGTCCACGTCGCGGCTGGGCGAGGGAGCGGGCGAGGCGGCGACCAGGTGCGTGGCACCCATGCGGTGCTCGCGCCGAAAGCACTGGCTGCTGCCTGGCCGAGCCAAGCAGCTGGCCATGGAATTGGCTGGGCCACGGCAGGTGGGCAGTTGGTGGGCGCTGTAAGTGTTCTAAACTATTTTCCTTTTTCTATTCTTCTGTAACTTTGTGGAGTTTTTAAAAATACTAAAACAGTTTCAAAAATCACCAAACTGCTCCCGGTCCATTGTTGGAATATTTCCAACATGAAACATTTTAGTTTAGCAATATTTGGGCATTTGAAATATTTTATATAATTTGAAATGCTCAAACTCAAATACTTATGATTTAATTCAAAGACCTTTGGTTGACCTAGAAAATGGTGCACCACTTTTGGCAGAGGCTTTGAACCAAAGCAAAGATGATGAACATTTTGAAGGGCATTTCAGGTTCATTGAAATAATTTTTAGTAAACCCTAGTTGAATTAAGAGGGGTTCTGGGGGTTTCCTGTCTTCCCCATTTCAAATTCAGATGAAATTTAAACATGATGCACACACTAATGCATGGTCTAACTGGGATGTGACAACCGGCTGCGGCAAGATCTTCTGGGCGCCGACCCTCGCTTGGTGGCCGGACGCCTGGAGCTGGCCTCTGGCTGGGTTCGCTCTGATGCTTCGATTCGAGCGGCGCTGGGTTAGGCCGCGACGGCTTGCGACGAGGAGAAACAGGCCGTCCTTGGGGCAAAGGCCGCTCGCGACGCTGCCTTGGGGGAGGTAGCCGATGCCCGAGGTCGCTGTAAGGCGCTGGAGAGCAAGCTGCAGGGCCTGCGCGACCAGCTTGCCAAGGAGGCCCGCGCCCGCCAAGAGAAGGAGGAAGACATGAAAGCTCATGAGGCGGCCGCCAAGGACCGGCATCGTGACCGCTTGGGTGCGTTGGAGCATGAGTTGGAGGCGAAGAGGGTCGAGCTGGACGGCAAGGCGCGGGTCCTCGCCGAGGACCGCGTGGCCTTCGCGGAGATGGAGGCAAAGGCTCGCACCTTGCTGAGGTAGCTTTACGATAGCGGCCTGGAAAGCCCGCTGGCCGGCGCCGAGGACAGCCCTGCCAAGCTGCTTCCCTTCCTGGTCCGCGCCCTTGAAGATGTCACCCTTTAACTTGGCCCCACGGCTGAGGCCAAGGCGCGTGTCCTGTCTTCTGCAGCGCTGACGCGTGTCCTTACCCACGTCTACCTTCGCGACCCCGACACCGACCTCGACAGCCTACTGGAGCCCGTGAGAGGCGAGCTTGCCGCTGCCGCTGCTGAGGCCATGAAGGGTCGAGCTGAGGCTCTGCTGGCAAATTTCCGGGCCTTCAGCACCAAGCCGAAGCGAGGCGCTGCCGATCCTGCGGCTTCACGAGGCAAACCCGCCCAGCGCAGCTCCGCCGCCAGCGACGGTGCTGCCAACAAGTGACTCCTTTGTGGCTCCTGTCCTACTTTCAGCTCCTGCAACATGCATCATGCCTTGTGGAGGCGTTTAAACTTGCGTTTGGCGTTGTGAAAACAGTTATGGACTGTAATATTTGCTTTTGAATTCCTTGAGATTTGCGCTTTTTCTTCCTACTTGCTTATGTTCTACGCCGGCAGAGCCCGGCCCCGTGCATACCTCAGCCGCCGTTAGCCCCGACCGGAAACCAGGACGGGACCAAGGGGTGAGGGGCTACGTGACAAGTTAGGCTCCTGAGTCGCGATGCTCAGGAGTCCCCTTAGCGCACGAACAGCAAGTAGGGAGGTGAGATGTATGGGTGAATTTACCATTCTATGTCTGCAGAGCCCGGCCTCACAAGATACCTCAACCGCCGTTAGCCTTTCGGAACTAAGGGGTGAGGGGCTACGTGACCAGTTAGGCTCCTGAGTCGCGAAGCTCACGAGTCCCCCTTGACGTTCAAACGGCCTTCGTACCTTGGCTCGCTCGGGGAGGGACGTGCGACGAACCAAACCCGAGGGGCCTGGATCGGTGGCGTGCGTCTGGGCGTGACCCAGGCGTAGCCCCCGTGCCCAGCCCCCTCGCACGGCACTCCCGAGGGGAGGCGTTGCGATGAGGCCAGACATTGAGCTCCGGGATCGCTGAGGTTGATGCGGACGGGGGCCACCCTCAGTTGTTTATCACCAGCGCGGAGCATAGCGCTTCCGTATGTGTACGGGCATAGCCGCTCCTCGGCAGTGTCGTCAGCCAGCGCGGAACATGGTGCTTCCACTGGTGCATGGGAGGGCGCTCCCCTTGGGAGGATCCTCGGGCGTGTACAGCCCATACGACACGTGGCTGGCACGGTAGGGCCTGACGAGGTGTATCTGGGCACCCGTGAGCCAGCACGGGACTCACGGGGCCCTACCTCAAGGCGGGTTGCTCCTGGCACTGGGCCTTAACTTGTGATGTGTTGCTGCAGATTTGGTTAGATGTCGACGCTCTACGTCCTCGGGTCCCGGCCCTCGAGCGGGTCTCAGACGTTGTTGGTATGCCAGGTCGCGATGCCGTGGACAAGGCCAGAGGGTGAAGGCTGGAGAGCCAGTAGCAGCCCATGAGTCGCGATGCTCAGGTACCCCCCCTTTAACATGCAAGCGGCCGACATGAAGAAAGAAGGGGTGCCATGGACAGTCACCAAATAACAGTCATGATGCGTCAAACGCACGACCCAAATAAACGCAAGAGGGGTACATGCTGTTGGGTCTGGCCCGAGTGGCTTGGGGATGATGCAGCCCGAGGGGCGCCCCCAACAAGGTAAGCTAGGAACATGAAGCAAAAGGGATACAAGCCGCAGGGACGGACCCACGTGGCCTGGGAATGATGCAGCCCTAGGGGGCGCTCCCAGCTGAAAATGAAACTTGAAGGATGTCACCTGATAACGTTGAAGACGAAGGGATGCTGAAGTAGCGGCCGTCGTGGGCTGTGGAAGCCGATCTTCACGAGCCCCTGTGCCCAGAGCCTCGGGAGGCTCCGGAGGCGCCGGTGGCTCCTCGCGACCATCTCCATCTCCGCCAGATCGCTGGAACGCCTGGCCTCTTGAGCCTCCAGGATGCTCCTGCAGGCGCCGGGCGTGTGGTAGCCGCGTTCGGCACGCCGTAAGGCATGCGAATGTAGCTGTGGGGTGGACCTTCACAGCGCCCCACGCGTGAGGGCCAGAGGCGCTCCTGAGAGGCGGCTCGGTTGAGCCATGGTATGCCGATGCAGACGCGCAACCCACCATCCTCGTCTGGATGGGGAGCTACGGCGGGTAAGCGGCGGCTGCCACTCATGACTCTTGACTCCTGCAGC
This sequence comes from Aegilops bicornis, assembly GCA_021605145.1. Lineage (NCBI taxonomy): Eukaryota > Viridiplantae > Streptophyta > Magnoliopsida > Poales > Poaceae > Aegilops > Aegilops bicornis. The sequence goes on along the minus strand of CM038674.1, from coordinate 326,635,701 downwards.
TCCTGAATGATCGGGCCGACGAAGTCCTGAGGGTTTGGTCCTCCTTGCCTCGCTCCTTCCTGAGGGAAACGTGAGTTGAAACACACTTCCAAGTGGTGCCCAAGCGCCTCCCTCGTGACCTTAGCAAGGTCGGTGGCCCTCCAGGAGAGAGCCCCCGAGCCTTGCTCAAGGAGGGCGTCGGGCACGCCTTCCTATGCGACAGAAGGAGGTGCCCCCTGAACAGGCGCGGACCCCGAGGGGCCTGCCTCCCGAGGGGCCGGGCCAGGCGATGTCTTCTTCTTCTTGGGAGCAGCCTCGGGGAGCCTCCCGCTCCTGCGATCTGGGTCTTCGAGTGACGCGGCTTGAAAAGCATGCTCCAGGGAGCACACTGCGTCCCTTTCCTCACAAGGCACCGTGATGAGTCCACCGCTCCCTGGCATCTTGAGGACATTGTAGCCGTGATGAGTCACGGCCATGAATTTGGCTAGAGCGGGGTACCCGAGGATGGCATTGTATGGCAGGCGAATGTGGGTGACGTCGAAGTCGATGAGCTCGGTGCGGTAGTTGTCGCGCGCCCCGAAGGTGACAGGGAGGCGGACCTGCCCAATCGGAACCGTGGAGCCATCGGTGACTCCGGAGAAAGGCTTGGTTGGCTGAAGCTGATTGTAAGGCACTTAGAAATTTTTGAATGTCTTGATGGACAGGACATTGAGCCCTGCTCTGCCATTGATGAGGGTCCTGGTGACTTGCACGTTGCTGATGATCGGGGAACAAAGCATCAAGAGGACTCCGGTTGTGGCCGCGCACTTGAGCTGATCCGTTGAGCTGAATGTGATGGCGCACGCTGACCACCTGACAGGGCGCGTGGCTTCGAGCTTGGGGAGGACTGCATTCACTTCGCGGGCGAACTGCTTGAAGATGCGCTGAGAGGCTGGGGCTTGAGCTCCGTCCAGGATGCAAGCGATTGCGCGCGGCTCCTGGAAGCCCCTAGCCCCCTCGTCCTGATGATGGTCTTCGTTTCTCCTTGGCTGCGGTGGCAGAGGAGGGAGTCCTGCATTGCCTTGCGGGCGATCCTCGTGAGGCTGATCCCTCCAGCCTCCCTCGCGGGGCGGGTCCCTCCAACCTCCCTCGCGAGGCTGATCCTGCCAGCGGTCCTCGCGAGGTTGGTCGCACCACCCTTGGCGAGGGCCGCGGTCTTCCCAGCGTCCTGCGTTTCTTCCTCCTCCTCTGCCGTGGCCTCGATCGTTGCGGTCGGGGCGTCGACCGATTCGCCCTTCTCGCACGGCTCGGAGCTCTTGACATTCGTTGGTGTTGTGGGTGTGGAGGTCGTGGTACACACAGTACCGGCTGCCCTTGGAAGACTCGGGCTGATCTTCGCCTCGCTTGGTATCCGGTTACGCCATGAGCACGGCAGCCCCCTTGCGCTTCACGTCTTTGACCTTGTGCTTCTTCTCTTCTGGGTCAGCAGCTGGCAGCTCGAGGAGGGAAAGGCGTCCTTCCTCAGCCCTGGCGCACTTGGTCGCCAAGTTGAACAGCTCCAAGGACGTGCACAGGTCTTCATGCATCGCCAGCTCCTCCTTCATCTTCATGTCACGCACACCGTCGGAGAAGGCCGAGATGATGGCCTCCTCGGCCACCTTGGGAATCTTGAGGCGTGCGTTGTTGAAGCGCTGGATGTACTTTTGCAGGGTCTCTCCTGGCTGCTGCTTGATGCGGCGCATGTCGCTCACGGCAGGAGGCCGGTCGCGAGTGCCTTGGAAGTTGGCGATGAAGCGTGTGCGCATCTCGTCCCAGGAGGAGATCGTGCCAGGAGCCAGGTGCGGGCACCGTCCTTGAGCGCCATGGGAAACTAGTTCGCCATGACCTTCTTGTCCCCATTGGCGGCTTCGATGCCCAGCTCGTAAAGCTGGAGGAACTCTGCAGGGTCGGCCGTGCCGTCGTAGCGAGGAGGCAGGTCTGGCTTGAAATTGCCGGGCCACGTGATGCTGTGTAGCTCGGCGGTGAAGGCACGACAGCCTGCTGTGGCCACGGGAGGCCTTTGGTGATGAAGGGCCTGGCCTTGCGGGTCCCCATGTGCTGCCGCTGGGAGCAGCATAGATGTGGCGTCTTTGGAAGCAGAGGCCAGCGGTCGTGACGGGCCGGTGCAGGGAGCACTCGGGCAGCTTCTTGGGGGTGAGGGACCTCTTGGCAGCTCTGCTCTTGCTACGCTGGTGCCGGCCGGAGTGGGTTCCGCCCAGGGGGCACGCGCCTTGGGGCTAAGGCGCCTTCTTGAGGGGGTGGCGGCTGAGGCGCCCCCGGAGCTTCATCGCCCGCGCAAGGCGGGGCGCGGTGCAGTGAGAAGGACGGCGCGGGGGAGCCCCCTGCGGCGCGGACGAGCTCGGCGACGCGGTCGAGCCACTCCTCGTAGACGTCGTCGACAGGGCGGTAGCGCAGGAGCTCGTTTGCCGTGATGAGCGCGGCTCGAGCCTCCATGGGTGCGCGGAGCGCGCGAGACGAAGAACCAGCTGGGGCGAGCGAAGGAGTAGCGGTACGGCCGTCTCACCTCACGGACGGATGCTGGGACGATGCTTGCTGCTCGTTCCCCGCCGGGACAGTGGCGGCGTTGATGGCGGGCGACGGGGAATGGCGGGGGCGGCCGCCGACGGGGGCCGTCTGGCGACGCTGGTGGCGAGAGCTGCCCGGCGCTCGGCGGGACGAAAGCGTCCGACATGGATGCGATGGGCGGCGAAGAACAGGGCGGCAGAAGACGGATTCCGGTGCACCCCTACCTGGCGCTCCAAATGTCGGATTTCGGGTTCCGGCTAGGTTCAAACTCTGGGGTGCACGCAGAGATCTCACCCCTACCAACCCGCTCCGAGAAACACAAGGGACAGAAGGTTTATACTGGTTTGGGCCACCATTGTGGTGTAATACCCTACTCCAGTGTGTGGTGTGGTGGATTGCCTCAGGGGCTGATGATGAACAATACAAGGAAGAACAGCCTCGCGAGGGTCTATTCTTGGCCGGTGCGACGAACTGCTAGGGGAAGTTCGGTCGCTCTCTCTCTAGATTGCTTGATCTCTAGCTCTGCGCAGGATTCCGGATCCTCTCTCTCCAATCCCCCTACCCTGTGGGAGGCTAGTCCTATTTATAGGCAGAGGCCCTGGGCCTCTTCCCAAATATTGAGCGGGAAGGGCGCCAACAATTGGCCATTTTGAAGGGGAACATCTAGTACACTTATCCTGACTAAAGTTGGTCCTCTGCATCAAAGGCTCTGGTGGTGGCGACTTGGGCTCCACGATGACCTCCTTCCTGCCGTTGTGATGGTCTTGGTCTTGTTGCACCGAAATGGTTGCCTTTGCTTGATGCTCTCGCCTGCGCTTGCCTCCTTTGCACCAAAGAGGAAATGAGGACACTGCGCGGCCGGCGCCCTTGATCGTCATGGCTTGCGTCATGGGCACCTCGTGAGGTACCCCGCCTTGATCTCTCCGCCTCCTCGCGAGCCAGCCTGACGAGGTCGTGCTTGAGGAAGCTTCCTGTCATCCGCCCCGCGAGGCTTGGCCCCTCGCGAGGGTCTTGAGCTTGTGCTGATGAAGGTGGGCCTGCTGGGCCACCCCTTGAGCCACGTCGCAGGCCGCAGGCAGGCAAGTCTGGGTACCTCCGTTCCCAGAACGCCGACAGACCGCGCTTCTTTCGCCTCTCTTAAGGCCATGTCAAGATCAGCCATCCTGGCTTTATTATCCTTCTCAAGAAATTCGCAGCGCCTAGCGGAAATCTTTAGCTCAAGCGCCATCGTGGATATTATCTCCTCGTATTGGCGCCGAGGAGCCTGTTCAACCTTTAACTCGGTAGATGCCTTTTCGGCAGCCGCATTACTAATCCGGGCCTACTCCTTGGCCTGGTCTAGCTCAGCCCGAAGGATCTCAAATGTGGCAGCACTATCTGCAGTCATGCATATCTCAGTATACAATTATTAGCGTCATGCTTATATTATAAGCACGTGCATATAACGACTGCCCCAAAGACATACCTTGCGCCTCGTCAAGCCGCCTGTTGATAAGCATGATGTCATCATCCGCCTCATCAATCTTTCGCTGCAGGTCTGCAACCTCTGTAGTTCGGGTAGTAGCCAGGGAGGTAACAACCTGTGTTCCAATTAATCAGATTATTTCCTGAGCATATCTTTTTGATCCTCTGACCGCCTCCCTTGGGAAGCCAATCAGAGTCTCAGGGGCTACTATCTATACACATGTGCATTTTTGTGAATAAAGCATAATAAAAAATATTACATTACAAACCTCGGAGCCTCTTAGCAGGCTCGTGAAGGCTTCATTCAATCCACTTTTCGCGGACAGAACCTTTTCAACCACCGTACCCATGAAGGTACGATGTTCCTCTGAGACGGACGCCTGTCGTAGCATGTTCATCAATATATCAAGCGCTTCTGGATCTCCGGAAGCTGTTGTAGGAGTACGGCCTCCCTTCGAAGGGATCAGTTTATTCATCCCTAGAGTCGTCTCCGGCTGTAAACCGGATAGTCCGGGGCCTTTATTGTTGGCCCCCGGACCCTGGGTAACCAAAGTATCACCTTCGGGTAATGTCTTCATCGTCCCTCACACCACTTGTTGATCAGGAGAGATCCTCTGGGACGACACCTCGAAATTGTCCGCCCTATTGGGCGAGGAGGCCGGTGGAGGCGTCTCGCTTTCCATCATCTCCGGGAGAAGATCCCCCGTGGAAGAGGATTGTCGAAGAAGACTGTGTGCCGAGCTACAAAAACGTATATTCTAGATGTTACCTTCCTAACAGGAAAGGAACGGGATATGTTTAAAACACCCTTGTTCACTTACGATTCGGCTAAAGGCTTGTCCTCACTATGGAACTGTGCAACAACGTCGTCCTCCAAGCCCGAGCCGCCCAACGGTGGCATCTTGCCTCGCTTAGGAGCCTTTTCTCCCAATCTTCGGAGGCGGCTCTTTTCTTACCATGGGGAGAAGGGATATTGGCTTCTCCTTCACTTTTTTCTTCGGGCGAGGGAACTTTAATCTCCCCGGACAGAGTGTCTGATATACCTTCGAAATGGAGGCCACCTTTGGTCCTCCCGCTCTCTGCCTTGCCCTCCTTCACGGGCACCAGGTACGGTCCTGGGGCCAGCATCCTTGTTAGCACGGGATCCGCTAAGTCTTCGGGAAGGGGGGCCGAACACCTAATTTGCTCCGCTTTCTTTATCCAGCCCTGGAGGAAGATAGTTTGCTCAGTATCGTATTACGACATACTTAAATAAAAATTGTTCAGGAGTTGAGCGCTTACCGAGGTATCTGGATGGTTGCAGTCGAGGCCGATGTCCTCGGTGGTGTCTGGCCACTGTTTTCATTTCCCGAAAAACAACTTCCACATTCCTTTCTGCGTAATGCCGAAGAAGTGTTGGAGTGTCCGTTGTCCTTCCGGATTAAACTACCACACACGGAGAGGCTGTCGCTCGCACGGCAGGGCCCGGCGGACTAGCATTACTTGGATCACGTTGATAAGATCTATGTCCTTCTCAAGGAGGCTCCGGATGCGACTCTGTAGAGTATGCACTTCGTCAAATGATCCCCAGTCCAGCCCCTTATTAATCCATGATGCAAGCTGTAATGGAGGGCCAGATCGGAACGCAGGTACAGCTGCCCACTTGGTACCACGGGGTTCAGTGACGTAAAACCACTCCTGCTGCCATAGATTGGATGTTTCGGTGACGCAGCCTTTTGGCCAGAGAGTATTGGTAAGCTTGCTCACTATAGCACCGCCGCACTCTACTTGTTTCCTGTCGACTACCTTCGGCTTCACACTAAAGGTCTTGAGCCATAAGCCGAAGTGTGGGGAATACAGAGGAAGGCCTCAAGACATGATAATGAACGCCGAGACGTGAATAAAAGAATCTGGGGCTAGATCATGAAAATCTAGCCCGTAATAAAACATGAGCCCCGGACGAAGGGATGGAGAGAGAATCCTAGACCTCGGAGGAAGTGGGAGATGAATACGACCCTCTCACCGGATCTGGGAGTAGGAATAACCTCTCCATGAGCAGGAAGCCTGTGGGAGATCTCCGCGGTCAGGTATCTGGCCACCCGGAGCTTCACAATGGCCTCCTCTGTAACATAGGAAGCCACCCATTGGCCCTGTGGGCTGGGTCCGGACATGATTGGTAAGCTTGAGCAATGAAGTCGAACCTTGGGTGCTAGAACTCGAGGTTGGAAGGGCTGAGGAAAGGGTCAGCGTAAAAGAAAGAGATGGCCCTTGGTTCCTTTATAAAGGCGACGGATATTGAATGCCTCCTCCTAAGCCTGAAAACCTGCCTAGTCTTAAGGAATAATGCCAACAGAACAATTGGGTTACCCATGCTCGTATTGATGAGAAACCCACAATAAGGGAACATGATCTCTTCTTTGACAAGACGTGCCAATAAAAACCGCACCTCGAAACATGGAACGCTAGGACAAGAAACGGTTCAAAATAATGACTGAGCAGACGTGATGTCACATTACAAAAAGTTGTCAGCGGATTGGACTCGTGAAATATTATACTCTCTGCGGTTGTGTGTAGTACTTGTGTTGCAGATCCGGACACGTTCATTGCGTCCGAAGACTATCTTGAAGTATTCGGAAAGGGGAACCCGCCTTGCAATGCGGAAGACAATCTGCGCGCCGGAGACCTCATCATTGAAGCCCGGTTCTGGGGCTACTGAGGCATTCCTGGACTAAGGGGTCCTCGGGCGTCCGGCCTGTTGGACATTGGCCGGACTGATAGGCTGTGAAGATACAAAGACCGAAGACTCTATCCGTGTCCGGAAGGGACTCTCCTTGGCGTGGAAGGCAAGCTTGGCGACCAAATATGAAGATTCCTTTCTCTGTAACCGACTTTGTGTAACCCTAGTCCCCTCTGGTGTCTATATAAACCGGAGGGCTAAGTCCCTAGAGGCGAACACTCATAATCGTAGTCATACAGGCTAGACTTCTAGGGTTTTAGCCATTACGATCTCGTGGTAGATCAACTCTTGTAATACTCATATTCATCAAGATCAATCAAGCAGGAAGTAGGGTATTACCTCCATAGAGAGGGCCCGAACCTGGGTAAACATTGTGTGTCGGTGTACTAAAGTAGGGGCACTCCTTTGTACCCCTTTACTTGTGCACGACAGTCAGAGCCGCGCCCACGGCCATGCTAAGCAGGGCAGAGGAGGGAAACCGGGAAGAAGCCAAAACACAAGAAGGCCAAGGCAACGCCAAGACCAGAAACACAAGAGGGAAAGGAGGCAAGGTAGACTCCCTCGGCAAGGTTCTTGCCGAAGCAGCCAAAGCAGCCCCGGCAAGGGCCTTGCCGGGGCAGCCTGCTCGATGCCAACAGAGCGGGCCACCCTTGAGCCCATGGTTTCCAACCCAACCACATTGGAACTAGGGCTCGGGAGGCACCTCCGTGGTGGCATGCAGATCTTTGTCAAGATCATAAACACACAAGATCAGATGATGACTAGAAGACGGCGACCCTCGGCGGGATCCTAGCCGAGGAGATCCACAAGACCCCCGGCAAGCGCCTTGGCGGGGACGGCACGGCAAGACCCTTGCCGGGCCCCTGGCAGGGCCCTTGCAGAGGGCGCCAGCAGGGTCACTACCAGGCCCGCACCAACCAAGGCTCCACCACCATTCGCATTCAGCTGCCAACCCAACCAGCTGGGCAGGCACCTGCGTGTCAACACGCGGCTTCCAGACCAACTCAGCAAGCACCTGCGTGGTGGCATGCAGATCTTTGAAGACCCTGCCACCGCGCCACCTCAGCAGCCTGCCTACATACATGGCACCGCACGCATCGCTGCCCTAGGCGCGTGTCGAAGCAAGACGGAGCGGCGATGGATGGGACGGGCCTCGTCCCCGTCGCTAATAAAGCTAATGGACACCTAAGTAGCGCATTTAATGCGCTTTGTCCCGTAATGCCGGGCGATAAGCTCACAGACCAGACGCCTTTTCCACCTCCCGTGTGCCACTGTGGCAACCCCTTTTCGACTATAAAATGAGGCCCGAGGCATACTGGAGAGGGATTCGGCTTTTTGGAACGATGCAGACACCGTAGCTAGTTCGAAAGCTCAAGAACACTCAATACATCCACCAAAGCAGGACTAGGGTTTTACGCATCCTCGCAGCCTGAACCTGGGTAAACGATCCTTGTGCTGGCTCCTGGACCTGCTCTTCTCACAACCTCGCGCCCGCCGACTGTAGAAGGGATTCCAGTGATCCCATAGGTGTCGTTCCCACTGACATATTTTGCGCTCCAGGTAGGGGGCGCGGTTGTGAGAATCTGCTCTAGCAGTTAGCCTAGCAGTTCTTCGTTGCCATGGCTCCCAAGAAGAAGACGATCACGGAGCTCGGCTCATCGGGAGCCGAGCGGCCTGCGCCAGTGCGGGCGACCAGCGGGCCCGTCGCTGACAGAACCCGAGCCGCGGCCAGCGAGCACCAGCATCGCCCCGACAGTCAGAGCCAGGCGAGCGGCGTCGTTCATGAGCCGGACGACGAGCCGCATGCCGCCAGATCCAAAGACGGGGCTGGGCCCTCCGAAGGCGGCGCGAGGCCCTCCAGGGGCATCGTTGTGCCCCCTACGGGCGGTGCAGCGGCCTCCAAGACGCCCACCCCGGCGTCCACAGCGCGCTCTTCCCATGGTGTGCGCGACGAGCAGCGTCACCACGCCGGTGACCCTGGACACCGCCGTGGGAAGAGCCCTATGCATCATCCGTGGGACGAAGGAGTTCAGCATGCCCGCCAAAGTGCTGGCAAAAATGGCACACAGCCGCTGGGCCGTGATAGAGCTAATTGTAACATGGTTAGAAGTCGAAGCGCACCACAGTCCACGCAGCTGTCACCACCACCCACGCCAGCAGAAGCTTTGGCGCGCGCGCAGTTGCTCCTCGACTTCCCTCCTGATGCGGAGAAGCTCGATGAGTGGAGAGCCACCATCCGGAGCCTCGTCGCGTCGCCAATAAAGATGATCCGCGACCGTCCGGGCCCTCAGGCCGACGCTCCGTCGAGCCACCACATGTCAGCGGTGGGAGGACCGGGGGAGCTGCAACCACAATACACTCTCCTCCCCCGCGCCAGTTGCCGTCGGTGCCGATCCGTCATGATGACGCGTGTGATAACATTTCCATAGCATCGTCCGACCCACGGACCCACCGCGATCAGCGCCATGTTCTTTGAGAACGAGCTCATGAAGATGCTCGAACCAATATTGAGCGCTGGCGCGATACGCGCCACCATTCGGATAAGCGGGGGGACCCGCTATGGACCACCCAGCACCGGGGGGCTCCGGCGGCCTACCTTACGAGGTGGGTTGCCCAGCCTTTACCCGTGAGCTGCGGCAGTTCCAGTGGCCGTCCCACCGCACGTTCAAGCCCGACGTCGGCGAGAAGTACAACAGCAAGACCCATCTTTTAGAGTTCCTCAGTATCTACACCATCGTGATGCAAGCTGCTGTAGCTCGCGACGACAAGGTGCTTGCCAATTACTTCCCGTTGGCACTGAAGCCCAACGTCATGTCTTGGTTGATGCACTTGCCAACGGATTCCATTTCTTCTTGGTCGGATCTGCGCCATGAGTTCGTTGGTTCCTTCACCAGAGGCCACTAAGCTCAAGGCCAGGCCAGTGATTTGCATATTATTCCCCAGAAGGAAGGGGAAACCCTGTGCAAGTATATCCAGAGGTTCAGCCAGGTGCAGTACAATGTCCCCGATGTTCATCCCGCCACCATGATTAGCGCGTTCCATCAGAACGTTCGCAACCGCAAGAAGTGTGAAGAGCTGGCGATGAACAAGGTTAAGGATGTGGCCGAACTTTATGTTCTGGCTGATAGGTGCGCCCGAGCTGAAGAGGGAAGGAAGTACCCCGGCGAGGACACCGGCGTGCAAACCGAGTCTACTGATGAAGACACCGCCACCCCTACGAAGAAGGGCCGGCGTCGCAACAAGAAACGCAAGGGCAAGACCGTGCTTGCCATCGAGGGATCCGACAGCACCGGCGCCGCTAAAAAGGCCAAGGCAGATGACCCCGGCAAGGAAATTTCCGGGTGTGCCACTTGCCGGGCCTTGGCAGCTACCGACAAGCAGGGGGGCGCCGACAAGTAGTATTGCAAGATCCATCGCACCAAGGGCCACGACCTCCAGAACTGCCGACAGGTCGAGCTGCTGGCCGAAAAGTAAAAGGCCGAGTATGAGAGGCGGGACTAGGAGAAGGTTCAAGACGGTGCCGAAGGATCTGGCAAGAAGCGTGGCGGCCGAGGAGTCCACCGCGGCAAGGATAACCAGCAAGAGAGGCCCGCCCGGGGCCGTGACAAGAAGAAAGAAGACGATGATCATGATGAGTACGACGAGTCCAGTGAGCAAGAGTTTCAGAAGGCTATGGAGGCCATGTGCATCGATGGTGGCACCTCGCTGCATACTTCTCACCGCCAGCTTAAGCAGTGGGCGCGTGAGATCATAGCAGCGGAGCCATCGTTCGATGCCCAGAAGCCGCTGAAGTGGTCCAGCACGCCCATCCTCTTTGACACCGAGGACCACCCTGATCGCACCACTGCTGTCGGGTGCTTGTCGTTGTTGGTCTCACTGACGACACGCAACCTCAAGGTGAACAAGATGTTGGTTGACGGTGGGGCCGGTCTAAACTTAATCTTGCCCGTTGTGATCAAGAGGCTGTAAATTCCTGATGGAGACCTTGAGGAGATGGGCACGTTTCAAGGGGTCAACCCGGGAAGGAGCTAGCCGAAGGGGAAGATCACATTGCCTGTGACATTTGGAGGCGAGTTGAACTACAGGACTGACAGGATTGTCTTCGATGTAGCCGAGATCCCCTTGCCCTACAACGGGATTCTCGGCCGCCCAGCACTAGCCAAGTTCATGGCGGCAGCGCATTACGCCTACAACACGCTGAAGATGCCTGGGACGATGGCCATCATCACCGTCCCCTGCGACAAGAAGGATGTGCTGATCTGCGCCGACCTACTATACCGGGAAGCAGTTGCAGCAGCTGCCACCAAGGCACTTGCTCCTGCCGCTGAAGCCCCGGGAGGGAAAAAGAAGCCCGGCAAGGCCTCTCGCACCCACTTATAGCAAGCGCACCTCTTCAAAGTGTTGTGCTACCGCCGAGGACATGCCAGAGAGCTCCACCGGCAAGAGCAAGAAATCTAGAGCTGTGCCACCACAGACCAAGAAGGTGTCCGTTAGGGAGGATAGCATGGGAGGGGCTTTCACCATAAGCTCCACCCTCGACAGCAAATAGGAAGGCGCGCTCGTCACCTTCCTGCGGGCGAATGTCGATGTGTTTGTGTGGCAAGCATCCGACATCCCCGGTGTTCCCAGGGAGGTGATTGAGCACCACCTAGCTGTCTGTCCTCATGCGCGGCCCGTCAAGAAGAAGGTCAGGAAGCAGGCTCTGGAAAGGCAAGAGTTTATCACAGAAGAGATCAGGAAGTTGGAAGCAGCATGCTTGGTGAGGGGAGTGCTCCATCCGACGTGGTTGTCCAATCCGGTGGTGGTACGCAAGGCGAACGGGAAGTGGAGATTGTGTATTGACTACACAGATATCAATAAGGCTTGCCCTAAGGACCCCTTCCCGTTGCCGCTTATCGACCAGATTGTTGACTCCACGGCCATGTGTGATCTGCTATCATTCATCGATGCCTACTCGGGCTACCACCAGATCTTCATGACAAGAGAAGACGAAGAGAAGACATCATTCATCACCCCATGTGGTACGTATTGCTTTTTACGGATGCCTTTCGGGTTGAAGATTGCTGGCTCAACGTTTGCAAGAGCGTTCCAAATTGGTTTTGAGCCCCAGCTACATAGAAATATGGAAGCATACATGGATGACATAGTGGTCAAAACCAAGGACAAGGCAACTCTTGTACAAGACTTTGAAAAGATGATTGCCAACCTGCGCAAGATCAACCTCAAGCTGAACCCTGAGAAGTGTGTCTTCGGCGTTCCGTCTGGCAAACTTCTCGGGTTCTTTGTGTCGCAGCATGCGATAGAGGCGAACCCAGACAAGATCAAGGCTATCAAGCAGATTGAGGCACCCAAACGGATCAAGGCTATCGAGCCATGAGCCGATTCATCTCCAAGTCTGTCGAGCACGCCCTTCCCTTTTCAAGATTTTGAAAAAGGTGGGCCCCATTGAGTGGACCCCGGAGGCTGAAGTAGCATTGCAAGATCTGAAGAAGTACCTCTCTTCTACACTAGTACTGGTGGTGCCTAAACCGCAAGAGTTGTGAGTGCTGTATCTGGCGGCGACGAATCAAGTGGTCAGGGTCGCGCTGGTGGCGCAGAGGGAGGTCGACGAAGGGGCAGAGGCAACTGCAGGACCGGCGAATGGCATGTCAGAAATTCCCCCAGTAGGGCCTGGTGCCGGCAAGGCCCCTGGCAGAGTCTGACGCCATCGGGGTTGGGCCCACGCAGCCAAGTTAAGTGGGACAAAAGAAGAAGATGATGCAACACCCGGTTTACTTTGTCAGCTCCCTCTTGCATGCGCTAGGTCAAGGTACTCCGGTGTGCAGAAATTGCTCTTTGGCCTCCTTATGGCCTCGAGGAAGCTGCATCATTACTTCCAAGCTCACGAGATCACTGTCATCACCCTCCCCCCGTTGCAACGGATACTGCACAACCCAGATGCAACCGGAAGGATTGTGGAGTGGGCCTTGAAGTTGTCAAGCTTTGGGTTGAAGTTTGAAAGTACCTCGACAATCCAGAGCAGAGTCTTGGCGGAGTTCATTGCAGAATGGACCTCAACGCCTGACGAAGAAATCCCGGAGACCGCTCTCCCCGGCAGGGAAGCAAGTCGCGACTGGATCATATACTTTGATGGGTCTTTCTCGCTGCAAGGCGCCGGTGTGCTGCTTGTCGCACCCACCGGAGAGCACCTCAAGTATGTGATCCAGATGCACTTTCCCAGGGAGATGTCCACAAATAACACTGCTGAGTACGAGGGGCGGCTTGCCGTCTCGTGGATCGCAAGGCACCTCGGGGTGAAGAAGCTCATCGTCGGGGTGATTCGCAGCTTGTCGCCGACAAGTGAACAAAGATTATCGAGTCCGTTGATGGAGGCCTACGTAGATGAGGTGAGGAAGCTGGAGGAGCGCTTCGACGGTATACAAGCGGAGCACGTTCCCCGAGCGGAGAACGGCATCGCTGACTACCTATCAAAGCACGTTGCATTCGAGCTACCTGTGGAACCAGGTACCTTTTTGCTTCGGTTAACTCAACCATCCGTCGAACCATCAACAGAGCAGAACAAGCGGAGGAAATCAGGCCCCGACAAGTACTTTCCCGCCGAGCCCCCAGGGGCCGCCGACAAGGGTGTAGCCGCGGATTCTGAACCTGCCAAGGGGCGGCTGGCTCCGGCAGGGCGCCAAGCCCTGGCTGTAGAGACGGCTGCCCCCATGGCTGAAGAGATGCCTTTGGTCCTTGCCGTCGAGCCCTAGGCTCCTGCATGGGCACAGCATACCGTCTGTTTCCTCCAGACAGGGGAATTTCCTGAGGAGCAGGAAGAAGCGGAAAAAGTAGCCCGTCGGTCTGCCTTGTACTAGTTCGTCGATGACGTCCTGTACAGAAAAAGACCGAACAATGTGAAATTGAAGTGCATACCCCGGGAGGAAGGACTGGAGCTGTTTGCAGAGATACATGGAGGCATATGTGGCTCCCACATAGGGTTGAGGGACCTTTCCGGCAAGGCTTCTTCTTGCCCACCGCCCTCCAGGATGCGACGACACTAGTAACCAAGTGTGAAGCGTGCCAGTTCCATTCAAAGAAGCTTCATCAACCAGCTCAAGCCCTTGAAACAATCCCTCTATCCTGGCTGTATTCGGTCTCGGGGCTCGACATACTGGGCCCTTTCCCTCGCGCTGTCGGGGGCTTTGAGTACTTGTACGTCGCAATCGACAAGTTCACAAAGTGGCCGGAGGTGGAGACAGTGAGGAAGGTTACCGCACAGTCAGCCGTCAAGTTCTTCAAGGGGCTAGTGCGCTGTTTTGGTGTGCCGAACAGAGTCATCACCGACAACGGCACACAGTTCACAAGCCGCTCCTTCATGCAATACATCCAAGACCTCGGCAGCAAGGTCTGTTTCGCTTCCGTGCCACATCCACAGAGCAACGGCCACGCGGAGAGGGAAAATGCTGAAGTGTTACGAGGCCTGAGGACAAAGACTTTTGATTGGTTGCACAAGAGTGGAAGGCGCTGGATTGAGGAGTTGCCGGTGGTTCTTTGGTCCATCAGAATGACGCCAAATCAAGCCACCGGCCAGACACCCTTTGCCCTGGTTTACGGGGCAGAAGCAGTTCTCCCCACGAAACACACATATGGGTCACCTCAAGTGCTCGCTTATGACAAGCTTGAGCAAGAGCAATTGCGGCAAGATGACACAACACTCCTCGAGGAAGTTCGTCTTCGGACGACTATGAGAGCAGCACGCTAACAGCAAGCCTTGCGCCACTACCATAGCCGCAAGGTTCATGCCCGAAGCTTTGAGGAAGGCGACCTTGTTCTTCGGCGCGTTCAGTCAGCCAAGAATTTCAACAAGTTGACGCCAAAGTGGGAAGGCCCTTATAGGGTAATACGAGTCACCAGGCCGGGCGCAGTCGTCCTAGAGATTGAAGATGTTGTCCCAGTGAGAAACTCCTGGAACATCTAACATCTTTGCAAATTTTACCCATAAGGTGCGGCTTGTCGGGCCTCCCGGCAAGGCACCTTTTGTACAAGCTTTGCCTACAAGGCATGTAACCCTCTGTACAAAGCCAGGCGCAGATCCTGAGCATAAATAAATGAAGCGCTGGCGCCCTAAGTTTTAGCATGCATGCTAGGTTAAGTCTCTCCCTTGGTTAGGGTTGATAGTGCTTAGCGGCGACTAACCCCTAGCCAAGAGGTCGAGTGTGCGTGTTTTTGTTCTCTTTGGTTCGCAGGGCACATGGACACTTCTGCCGAGCTGCTTAGGGGAAAGGGAACGGACCGGCGCTCCGGCCCCAGCAAGCCAAGATTGCTGGGGGCTTAAGACACAAGGATCCAACCACGGCAAGCCAAGGTTGTCGTAGGCTGCGGACTCAGATAAGTCTTTTATCCCCCCTGTTATGCATTTCCGTATAGAACTGGGACATGTGAAACCTCGTTTATGTTCTTAAAACCACCGTGCTCCCCCTTTCCTGTACCCAAGAGCTACTCCTGGGTCAGAATTTGGTCGTAGTCGCGGTGGCAAGGAAATGAACGAGGGGCCTAACTCTACTTCGCCCCTGCCTCAGCCAAGAGCGCGAGAATGGTCGACTGAAGTGGGGAGACGGCAAGGCCTGTTGCCGGGTGACAATGTTTATCTTAAAAATAACAAGGATTAGTCCTTAGCATGGGCCTCGCTCATGCACAGAGAACCCGACAAACACCATTTTTCATTAAAAACATCCCATACAGGTACAGTTCATACGGAATTAAAAACATGAGCAAGGGGGTTACAAGTCTTAAAATTAGCAAGTGCCTGCAGGCTTCCAAACTAAAAAGAGATAAGGTGCCCGTAATCCCTTTCTTGTCCCTCTCCTCAGAAGGTGGAACAAGATAGCAGGAGGGCAAAAGGGGCGCCTAGGCGAGGTGCGAGGATCAGAAGGCACCAAGAGAGCATCCCGGTGCCAGGAAAGGAGCTCGAAGACGAGGCAGCGGGCCGGCAATATGCGACGAAGGTGTTTGTGCCCGCGTAGTCTGACTTGACGGCAGCCACCCGCCTTCTTTGCCTTCTCCGGCCCTCCTACATCATCCGCCCAAGGAGATGACGGGGAGCGCCCCGATGGAGAGCTTGGCAAGGAAGACTGTGGCACCCCGGCTCAGAGAAAATCGGAACGCCCCGTATTCCAGCCCAGAGATCGAGGTAAAGTCTTCTGGAATACGACACTGCTTAGTATAGAACCAACCAGCTCTCTATTACAACACGAATATGAACACAAGGGTTCCGATATTACAATGAATAAAATCGGTACGGCGACACTATGCCAACCACGATTGCTCTAAACAAGCCCAGAGATCGAGGAGAAGCAGCGGAACAACGAACGGCGATGATGGACTCCAATCCGCAGGGACTTTGGCTGGAACAATTATCCTAGCTCGCGAACACAGGAACTACACCAAACAAGCAAGCAATCTAGGCACGACCTGCAAGCTGGCATGACACGCCAGGTCAGTACATTGAATGTACTTGCAAGCTCACAATAACCAGACGCATTCAAGACAAACAACAGTATGGCAATTACAGGTTAATCAGGGATTATCATGAGATCATCAGGATAACATGGCATGAACAATATGAACATAATATCGCTTGGACAATATATGATCATGGTATGAACATATAAATCTGATGATACTAGCATGCAACATGATGACACTACATGCACCATTTATTCTGTTCGGGTTACCTCGTAACCATCACATGCATCACTTACCAACCTCGGACATCACACGATCATCTCAGGACCAAATCAAGCTTGGTATAAACAATACCGTAGTAATCATTAAATGACCACAAGGAGCTTGATTTTTACCCACGATTCTCGCACAACATCACGAATGTACAACAACTCGGTATCCTCGATACTATGGTGATCTTTCCGGCGATCACAACCATGACCAACACTTGGTCTTACACGGTGATCTTTTCGGCGATCACAACCAACTTATCTCATCGTCGAACCTGGGTTGTCATTAATCAAGTTATTGTTAATACTGTTGACTCACAGTGGGACCAACTAAGAACTGGGCCCTTATCCGCGGGCGCGGGTATCGATAGATTTAATATACACTCTGCAGAGGTTAGTACACTGTACCCACACCACGGAACCCATGGCCTCGCAGTCCCATTCGGGTGGACCAACGGTGTTCCACAAAACCGATCTACTGCCATGACACTCTCCCGGCCACTCTGACTCACTCCCCATTGGGCTAGTCCTGGGTGGCCCCGTGTGTACCAAAGACACAACGACCATCATCGTGGTCCGTCCCAAACAGGGACAAAAGCGCTTATCATCCAACTATGGGCACACAAGGTTATGTCTGCTTACCTGATCAGGGTACGCATGCCCATAACCTTCCCTAGTTGGAGGCACCTGTGAGAGGCACGACAATAGACCCATTTAGGACCCCCCCCCCCATAAGGCAAGTGTGGTTGCACTGGTCATCTCGATTTGGTAGCACCATGACTCAGCCAACAATTGTTCAAGTTCAATATAATCCGGTTAAACTTGAATGCAATATGCTGAGCCATGATAAAATAACATGATGCAATAATGCATAAACATGATATCAACATAAGCACGGGGTGCAACATAACTATCCACCATATCCACAATGAATCATATCCAACTGAGCATAGTATAATGACGAGCATGAATATCACAAGTAAAACACTACTCATAGAAACCTAGCATGACTACTAGCATCAACAATAAATATCATGAAAGGCATATCAACAAAGCTACCATGCAATCATGTAACCAACTGGATGCAATGAAACATGCATAACAACGTTACTCGGGACAGACGGCAGTCATGTACCGAAGACCATTACCAACATCAACATGTACTACTATCAAGCATAAGCATATGAAAGGAATACTAGCACTAGCAGGGCCTGATAACTAGGTGCATAACAACATAGTAAGAAAGTAAGCACTAACCCAGAAGCATTACCGAAACAACGATAAACATATTTTAAATAAGCAATCATTTAATAAATATTCAAGTTGAAAACCATGGCTACTGCATGACTATCATGCAAGTGGGTATTGTGGATTTCCTGGGGATGAAGAAGGCACCGGGAGAAGTGCGGTGAAGCCGCGGAAAGATTTGCCGGAAACAGTTCTCTCTTGGAGGGGCTGTTTACGTGCAAGGGAAAAAAGGTCATTTTCACAGTATCAAACCATAATGAAAATGAAACCAACAGAACGGGCTCGACGAGACAAAGAAGTGGGCTTTGGATTCACCTCATTTGGAGTTGGAAGTGAAAAGGTATGATAGTTTTTCTGTCAGGGACCCATTTGTAATAAAATCATCACAAACAGGCCCACAGCTGGAAAAACAGAAAGCGTACTCCAGTAAATATGTTTTCACTGAAGTGAAAACGCATTCTGTGCTGACGTAGAAGAAGAATACGCTTTAGACAAGCGAAGACGTAATCCATCGGATTACGCCTCCACTTATCCAGCATGGCAAAGGCGGGGCCGGTGGCTGGCTCACTGACGCGCGGGACCCACAGGGCCCACGGCCCGCTGGCAGGGAGGGGACGCCATCTCCTTCTTCTACTCGCGCCTGCCCGGCGGAGTAGAGTAGGAGCTCGTCGCCGGCGCTCGTCCGGTCGACTCCGAGCACCGTATGCCGTGCTCCGACCACCGGCATGCTCGGGGGAATGATGCGCGCCCGACGGTGCGCAGAACGGCCGTCAAGGGGCTCCGGGGTGAGAGGTGATGGGGCCGTCGCGGACGGCATCTTCGGGCAGCGATGGAGCTCGTGGCCAGAGGCCATTGGAGGAGGAGGCGAATGGGTGGGAAGGCTCGCCGGGGTCTGGTGGTTTGCTTGGAGGTGGAGAAAGAGGGAGATGAGGCCGGGGCTGCTCGAATTTGAGCCGAGCACCGCGGCGGCTATGGCGGCCATGGAGGGGCATGGTAGTAGGTCGAGCTCATTTCAGAGGCTAGGCGGGGCTAGTTGAGGTGCAGGAGACGAGTGGTGAGCTCGGACGGGGCCGGGGATGGCTATTTATAGCCGCGGGGCGAGGAGGCCGAGTTGTCGTCGCCGTGGATATGTGTCCGGCGCCGTGGACGCGTGTGCTCACGCATGGGCTCGACGGAAGGCGACGGAGAGGCACAGGGAGGAGCCCACGGGGAAGAGGAGGCCAAGGAGCACGGGGAGGAAGGCGACGACGAGTAACCGAGCCAAAACGCCACTGTGCATCCGTGGGCACGCGGTGGCTTGCATCGGTGAGGAAGCTGCCGGAGGGGGAGCGGGGTCAAGGGGAACGGCGACGGCGAGATGCATCCATTGAACATGCTCACGGGCTCTAAGACAACGAGAGGGCGCGGTGCCAAAGCACAAACGATGCTTTGGACACGCCACAGCGCACAGAGCGCGTGCACAGGCACGCTACTGTCATGGTCACCGCGTGCACTGGCATGCTGCGTGGAGAGGAGCTGAAACTTGTTGTCTAGCGGTAAGTCCTTCCAGGGGAGGTCTCAACTATGGTGATAGTCAGTGAAAACTGCTACGGTTAACTGGTAATTAACCTCTGAAGTTTACTGCAGTAAACTTGGATGAGAATTGCTGATCAACAGGAAGGAGTTTGGAAGCAATGGAGTTGTCTGGTAGGTCTATGCTAAGAAGGACTTTCACCCTGGTAACTTGGAGAGGATTAGGATCAAGATTTAATGTAGTTTCTTAACAACCACATAAACAGGTCCACAACTAGATTAGGATGATGCACTCTGATGGAGTTTCAAATTGAGCTCAAATTGGGAAGGCAGAGTCATTTGGTCCTATGAAGATGCTCAAAAAGTCTCGTACCAATTGGCCAAGCCAAACTGGTACTTGCTTCAGAAACAACTCCTCTGGACAGAAACTTGCAAAAATTCTAGAGGAATAATGGCTTCATGAACCATGCCCAAAATGGATGGAGGTAGGTTATATGTATAATAGAAGGCCTAGAAAATTTGGCAGCCATAATGGAGCAAGATAAAATATACTTGCTTCACAAACTGAAATTTTGGACAGAATCAAAGAATTGAAGATTAGCTCACACGGAGGCATGACATGAGCTCTACTTTTGTGGAGGGCTATGATATGATAATATGAGGGACCATGCAAAATGGCAACTCATTTGGATATGCCTAGATTGCACCTCCTTCCCAAAGCTTCTTTCTGCAGAGAAACTTTGGAAAATCATAATTAAATAATTATTAGGCAAATGAGGTTGCATTTTGGCATGTGGCAATGATATGGACAACAAAAGGTGTCCAAGGAGTTTGATGTCAATTGGGAAAAGGAAAATAGCACTTGCTTCACAATGTGCCATTTAGGGTAGAATAGGAAATGAATTATTTGAGCATGATGGTAAACATGACAAATGAAATATTTTGACATATTGATATGACCCAAACAATTTATGAGAATTATTTGGGAATTTTAGGAGTGATGGAAATAAAGGTTGCTGCACAACCTAGGGCAATTTGAGTTATTCCTTTAATAGAAAAGGAATATTCCCAATAAAAAGAATATTGGGATTTGGGCTAGGATGAAAATGACAGGGTCTAGGGAAGGATTTGGGTATGACAAGCCACTCTGGAAGCAAAGAAGAGTTCATCTTCTTCTCTTTCCAGACCACAAAGCCACGAAAAAGAAAACTCAAGTAAAAACCTCAGAAAAACAAAAGAAAAAGAAAGGGCCAAAAATCAGGCTGTCACAAAGACCCTCGGCAGGGCGCGTGGCCGACGGAGGAGGGACACGGTCAGTCGAAGTCAGAGTCGGCATCCTGCCGCTCGACTCCCTCGTCGTCGTTGTCACTGTCCTCCCCGTCACTCCTGCTTGAGGAGGAATCTTCATCGTCGGAGGAGCTCTCCATGCAGCACTTCAGGCGAGTTCGAAGATCTCCAAAAACTTTGGATGGAGAGCAGGCCACCCTCCATTAACTTGAAATAGAGGACGAGCCCCGCCGTCAGGCTATGGATGCGAGCAAACGTCTTCCATCCACGGCAGAGGTACATGACATGAGGAGTGGGGAAGTCGACGTCGACCCGCATGCCGCCGTTCCCGCAGCCCCTCATGTGTAACCTGAGGGTCTAAGGCGGATCGTGCTCCATCTCCCGAGCAAAAGGGGTGGGGAGGTGCAGACGACGACGCGGTGGCCGGCGCAACCTGATGAAGAACTCGGGGGGCTGGTCCCCGACGTGGCCCTCCATCGCGGGAGGCATCCCTGGTGGAGGCCCGGGCATCGCGCCGCTTCGTCCCCCTCTCGCCCGACCGCCGCGGTGACCTCGGTCTCACCCCCTCCCCCTTCCTCTCGTATCCGGCCCCGCTGCAGCGAGCTCGTGGGAAGGAGGGACACGCTGTCGAGCGGCGACCCTCGCCCCCACCGTCGAAGGGCCTGCGCCCCCTCTCGCCATGATGGGTGGAAGAAAGGAGCAGAAGTGGAAGAAGATGGATGCTAGAAGAATGTGGGGAGACATCCCCCTCCCCCTCCTTATAAAGAGGCGGGGTCGAGGCTCGGCCGCCCCACTCGGCCAATCCAGCCATCAATGGCACAGGGAATTAGGACCGACCCGCTACCCCAATTAGCGACGGCCCGATTTCCCGCCTCCACTGCCTGCCACCTACATGAAGGACGCGTGGCGAGTGAGCAGAATTGAGGAGATGGGTGAGGCGACCGTTCCCCGCCCCGTGACCATGGGGGGGCAGGCGCCTTGAAGACTGCGACCCAAGTCCACCCAGTAAATGAGTCGTGCCTCCACGCCTCCCTCTTTTTATGGGGAAGGCGCGAGCCACCTCTTTGCCATGATGTGACACATGCATGCGGAAACTGCCCCACGCATGACCCCCACGTCACGCACGACCCTCCACATCGCGCGCGGGTCGTGGGGAAGCGGAGCGGGCAAAAAATTACTGCGGTAAAATCCCGCCCTGACTGCCCGCGCACTGTTCTGGGCCTGGCCCAACAACGTGTCGCGCTTATGTGTGGCTTAGGCCCGGGGGCTCCTGTCGGTGTACTAAAGTAGGGGCACTCCTTTGTACCCCTTTACTTGTGCATGGACAGTCAGAGCCACGCCCACGGCCACGCTAAGCAGGGCAGAGGAGGGAAACCGGGAAGAAGCCGAAACACAAGACGGCCAAGGCAACGCCAAGACCAGAAACACCAGAGGGCAAGGAGGCGAGTTAGAATCCCTCGGCAAGGTTCTTGCTGAGGCAGCCTGTGCAGCCCTGGCAAGGGCCTTGCCGGGGCAGCCTGCCTGATGCCAACAGAGCGAGCCACCCTTGAGCCCATAGGTTCCAACCCAACCACATTGGAACTAGGGCTTGGGAGGCACCTCCATGGTGGCATGCCGATCTTTGTCAAGATCATAAACACACAAAGCTCAGATGAGGATTAGAAGACGGCGACCCTCGGTGTGATCCTAGCCGAGGAGATCCACAAGACCCCTGGCAAGCGCCTTGCCGGGGACGACTGCGATGCCACGGCAAGACCCTTGCCGGGCCCCCAGCAGGGCCCTTGCCGATGGCGCAAGCAGGGCCACTGCCAGGCCCGCACTGACCAAGGCTCCACCACCATTCGCATGCAGATGCCAGCCCAACCAGCTAGGCAGGCACCTGCGTGGCAACACGCGGCTTCCAAACCAACTCAGCAAGCACCTGCGTGGTGGCATGCAGATCTTCGTGAAGACCCTACCACCGCGCCACCTCAGCAGCCTTCCTGCCTACATGGCACCGCACGCATCACTGGCCTGGGCGCGTGTCAGAGCGAGACAGAGCGGCGATGGACGGGACGAGCCTCGTTCCTGTCCCCGATAATGCTAATGGACACCTAAGTAGCGCATTTAATGCGCTTTGTCCCGTAATACCAGGCGATAAGCTCGCGCACTATACGCCTTTCCACCTCCTATGTGCCACTGTGGCAACCCCTTTTCGACTATAAAAGGAGGCCCGAGGTTATTCGGCTTTTTGGAACGACGCAGCCACCGTAGCTAGTTCGAAAGCTCAAGAACACTCAATACATCCACCAAAGCAGGACTAGGGTTTTACGCATCCTCGCGGCCCGAACCTGGGTAAACGATCCTTGTGCTAGCTCCTGGACCTGCTCTTCTCAAAACCCCGCGCCCACCGACCGTAGAAGGGATTCCAGTGATCCCATAGGTGGCGTTCCCACCGACAATGTGTCCCCTGTCTCTTGTGACCATTGACCTTAGACGCATAGTTCAGGACCCCCTACCCAAGATCCGCCGGTTTTGACACCGACACCCGGCCGCAAGAGAACGCGCTCGCGCTCCCAGCACCACTGCGACAAGACCACGTGCCGCCTGCGGCGGCGGTGCGCGGACATCAAGTGCAGGCTCCGCATGACCAGAGAGTCCCGGTGGCCACCGCAGGCTGCCACGCCTTCACTCCCGAGCTGCATAGTGTCGCCTGGCCGGGCAAGTTCAAGCCAGACCTGCCTCCTCGCTACAACGGCACCCCTGACCCCACGGAGTTCTTGCAGCTCTACGAGCTGAGCATCAAGGCGGCCAACGGCGACAAAAAAGTCATGGCAATCTGGTTCCCCATGGCTCTCAAGGATGGCGCTCGCTCATGGTTCCTGAACCTGCCTCCCTGTTTGATCTCCTCCTCGGGAGATATGCGCGATCGCTTCATCGCAAACTTCCAGGGCACTTGCAACCGCCGGCCGGCCGCAGGTGACCTGCTTCGCATCAAGCAGCAGCCAGGAGAGACCCTGCAGAAGTACATCCAGCGCTTCAGCAACGTTCGTCTCAAGATCCCCAAGGTGACGGATGAGGCCATCATCTCCGCATTCTCCGACGGCATCCGCGACGTCAAGATGAAGGAGGAGATCGCCATCCACAAGGAGCTCTGCACAGCCTTGGAGCTATTCAACCTGGCGATCAAGTGCGCAAGAGCTGAGGAGGGGCGCCTTTCCCTCCTCGGGCTCCCGGCTGCCGACCCCGAGGAGAAGAAAGCCAAGGCCAAGGACGTGAAGCGCAAGGGAGTAGCCATGCTCGCGGCGGAGCTAGATACAAAGCACGACTGAGACCATCCCGTGTCATCCAAGAGCAACCGACCATTCTGCCCTTCCACAACATACATAGCCATAACACCAATGACTGTCAAGAGCTCAGGGCCATTCGGGATGGACGCCTCGGTCGATGCCCCGAGCGCAACGAACGGGGCTACGGCCAAGGAGGAGGACGTGGCGGAGGATGCTGGGACGATCGTGGCCCCCGCCAGGAGTGGCGCGACCGGCCTCGCGAGGACCGCTGGCAGGACCAGCCTCGTCCTCCCTCAGGGCAACGTTGGCCTTCCTCCGCTACCACCACCGCCAAGAAGGAATGATGACCACCATCAGGACGAGGGGGCTGGTGGCTTCCAGGAACCACGTGCTATCGCCTGCATCTTGGGCGGAGCGCAGGCCCCAGCCTCTCAGCGCATCTTCTAGCAGTTTGCTCGTGAGGTGAACGTAACCCTTTCCAGTCCCAAGGCCATTTGCCCGCTCAGATGGTCCAAGTGCGCCATCACCTTCAGCTCGGCGGACCAGCTCAAGTGCACGGCCACTGCTGGCGCCCTCCGGATGCTCTGCTCACCCGTCATCAGCAACGTACAAGTCACCAAGACCCTCATCGACAACAGAGCAGGGCTTAACGTCATGTCCGTCGAGACGTTCGATAGCCTCCAAGTGCCATACGATCAGCTTCAGCCTACCAAGCCTTTCTCAGGAGTGACCGACGGCTCCACCACCCCAATAGGGCAGGTCCGCCTCCCTGTCAGCTTCGGACAGTGCGACAACTACCGCACCGAGCTCATCGACTTCGATTTTGCTCACATCCGTCTACCGTACAATGCCATCCTCGGGTATCCGGCCCTGGCCAAGTTCATGGCAGTGACACACCACAGCTACAACGTCCTCAAGATGCCAGGAAGTGGCGGGATCATCACCTTCCCCTGCGAAGAAAGAGATGCGGTGTGCTCCCTCGAGCGTGCCTTCCAAGCTGCATCAATCGATGACCCCCGACAACAATGCAGCGCAGTACCCTCCTGAGGCCGTCCCCAAGAAGAAGAAGTGGCTACTCTACACAGGGCCTCAAGGGAGCGGCACCTCTGGTGGCCCAACATCAGGATCGGCGCTCGCGCCTGAGGCGCCTCCCTCCCGCGCATAGGAAGGCGCGCCCGGTGCCCTCCTCGGGCAGGGCTCAGGGGCTCTCTTCTGGAGGGCCTCAGACCTAGCCAACATCACGAGGGAGGCGCTCGGGCACCACATGGAGGCGTGCTTTGCGGCACGTTTCCCTCAGGAGGACACCGGGCAAGGAGCGCCCGACGCTCAGGAGTTCATCACCAAGGTCACTCAGGAGCTGCAGGATGCAAGAGCCATGCACGGCCATCGCCGCCCACCTGGCGCAGCTCCCCATCCAGGCAAGGATGGCGGGCTGCGCGTCTGCGTCGACATCCCAGGGCTCAACAGGGCCCCATCTCAGGAGCTCTTCTGGCCTTCACGCGTGGGACGTTGTGAGGGACCGCTTCACAGCTATGTTCGCATGCCATTAGGCCTGCCAAGCGTGGCAGCCGCCTTCCAACGCAGCTTGCGAAGCGTCCTAGCGGCTCAGGAGGCCAGGCATCACGCAGTCCTGATGGAGATGGAGGCGGTCCTCAAGGAACCGCCCGGACCCCCAGAGCCTCCCGAGACTCAGGGCCCCGGTGGCTCGTGAGAAGCAACCCCTTTTCCACGCATCTTCAGCTGCCCCAACATCCCTTCGACAACGGAACCAGGTGACATTTTCCAAGATTATTTAGCTGGGAGCGCCCCTCGGGCTGCATCATTCCCAGGCCACGTGGGTCTGTCCCTGCGGCATGTACCCAGGCCGCTCGGGTCCGACCCACTGGCATGTATCGTTCTTGCATTTACCTAAGCTAGTTTGCTTTTCATGCATAATCTGTCCATGGTTATCACCTGCTTGATTGTCACCCACCATGGGAGCCACACGCCGATCATCTTTCTTCAACATCCTTCGCATAAGGAGGCAAGGCACGACGCTTGTGCTCGGGTCCGTCCCTGCAACATCGACAAATCTGAGCGGTCAAGCTCTGGCTCACGACACGCCTCGCGCACGTCACCTGACCAGGCCCTCAGTGCCTCCGTCTTCTTGCAGAGCAACCTGCAGTAGACTAGCAATCATCGCGGCAATCTGTGTCCCTCCTCGTGCTAACCTGCAGGAACCTCCCGAGGATGACAGCGGGCGGTAACACGGGCTCCTTCTTCTCCCATGCGATTCGCTTGCGTGTTAAAGGGGGTGCTCCTGAGCATTGCGACTCAGGAGCTCCTATTGGCTCTCCAGCCCTCACCCTGGCCTTCACCACTACATTGCGACCTGGCATACCAGCGGCGGCTGAGCTCGCTCGAGGGCCGGGACCCGAGGATGCAGAGCACACAGAAGAGCGTGGAGAAGAGGGGGAGGCTCGCACGGGTCTAACCTAGCTACCATACAATAGTGGACGCTCAAGTTTCGCGCAACACAAGGAACCTGCTCTCGACCGCCAAGATAAGTTTCGCGCCTGGATCGACCTAGCACTACAGCATAGGATCCTCACTTGTGGCAGCATTGTTATGGCAATGTCGCCGCCCTTTCCTGCCTCTCGGTAGTTGCTTGAGCGCTAAAGGGGACCTCTTGAGCATCGCGCCTCAGGAGCTCTTACTGGACCTTGGACTGCTCACCTCTTGGCCTTGACCACGGCATCGTGACCTGGCATACCAGCGACGGCTGCAGCCTGCCTGGGGACCGGGACCTATTGGCCTAGAGCACCAAGCTGCCGTGGGGTTGGAAAGGGGAGACCGAGCCGAAACAAGACATGCGTTTGCAAATTTTCATGATAAGAATAATATGAACAAAAGGCATTACAAATCCTTTACACGCCCACATGGGGTCCGTTTTGATTCCTCGCAGGGAACAAAAGAGGGGAGTTCTAGGAGCCCTATCTACACGCGCCAGCGCAGCTGGCGCAATCATCAACAGTGGGCCACGGGAGGCCGGTGCCAACCCCATCCAGATCAGCGACGGCGGCGGCCGGACGTTGCCGCCTTGCTCCGGGCCCGGCGAGAGCTCGGGGGCACGTAGTTGTCGTTGCTCATCTTCGGAGTCTCATAGGGCTCGGGAGAGTCGCTGGACTCCCGAGCGCCACCGCTGCTGCTGGAGGAGCTGCTGGAGAAGCCAGCGGCGAGCTCGGTGCTGGCCGCTGCGCTGTCCTGATGGCCCCCTCCAGGGCAACACTCCAACCGGCGGCCTTCCGCGTCGAAGACCTTGAAGAACATCGTGGAGGCGCCGTCGTACTTGAAGTGGATGGCGAGGGTGCCTTACGGCGGCAAGCCCGGGCAACCTCGCCCCAGCCGCGAGTCATGAAGTCTTGCTCGGGGAAATGGCTTCCACCTCCTCCCCAGTCGCCGGGGCGTCGCAGTCGGCGTGTTGCAGCCAAAGCTCAAGGGGACCCCTCGGCGGCATCTCGGCGGAGAAGTACAGCAGGAAGCGGATCCAGGTGCGTGAAGGCATCACCGCCCACATCACAAGTTCGCGCGAGGAGTCCGCGGCGTTTAATCCTGGGGCGACGGCGTGAGTCACCGTGGTGCGGCGACCGCGGCCCCAACGCGGGGGGCGGCGCTCGTCTCCTCTTCCTCCAGAGCCCTCAGCTTGGGCGTACAAAGGCAGCGGGTACCCAGGAGGAGGCCGTTCGTACCAAGGCCTCAACACCTCCGACCTCACGACCATGTCGTGGCGGTGGCTCGGCCGCTTCTTTGGTGGAAGCGGCCCGGGCTCGTCGCGGGGGGTTTTCCCCTTCTCTGCGACCGAGAACCTCCGAATAGGCGCCAAGGGAGTCGCAAGTAGCAATGAAGTGAGGAAGAAGAAGCAAGCAGAGCAAGAAGAGATGAGCGACGGGGGCTCTGCCCCCTCCTCATTTATAGCAGGAGAAGGCCAACCGGCTATCCCCACGATCATAGGTAATGTTGATATTTCTCTGCATGCAGCAGGGACTTGTCAAATCGGGCA
Source organism: Aegilops bicornis (assembly GCA_021605145.1). NCBI lineage: Eukaryota > Viridiplantae > Streptophyta > Magnoliopsida > Poales > Poaceae > Aegilops > Aegilops bicornis. The sequence goes on along the minus strand of CM038674.1, from coordinate 326,607,930 downwards.
GTTGCCGAGGAAGCGTCGGGAAGTGAAGACGCCCACGTCCAATCGATCGCCACACGTCAAGCGGGGCCACAGGCTGTTGGCGCCCGCGGCGCTCCGCACTTGCCCTTTGGCTTCGCCTCGAAGCCAAAGCCTAGCGCGCCTTGGGCTAGGGGGCTACTTTCGGCATCCTCGGAACGGGGGTCCCCAGACTTGCCTGCCTGCGGCCCATAGAGCCTGCTCTGCCAATGGCCCTGTACTGCCTAGCTTCACCAGAGAACACTCAAGACCCTCACGAGGCGGACGACACAAGACCTCATCAGGGGTTGCCTCACCAGGCTGGCTCGCGAGGGGCGAAGAGATCAAGGCAAGGGACACCTCGCGAGGTTTCCTATGACGCAAGCTATGACGACTGGAGCCAGGCGGGCGCCAGGAGGGCGCCAGCGCATGTAGTGTCCTCGTTTCCTCTTTGGTGCTAAAGGGGCAAGCGCAGGCGAGTAGTCCCGAGGCATCAGGCAAAGGTTTCCATGTTGGTGCAACGAGATCAAGACCAGCAAGACGACAGGCGGAGGTCACCGTGGAGCCCAAGACGGCGTCATTGCCAGAGCCTTTGGCAGGTGTAGACCACCTTTAGTCAGGATAACTTGTACTAGTTGTCTCCCTTCGAATTTGGCCGTTGTTGGATCCCTTCCCGCTCAATATTTGGGGAGAGGACCAGGGCCTCTATAAATAGGACTAGCCACCACCATAGAGAGGCAACTGATCTTGGACGGATCATTCAGATCACCCTCAACCACACAAGTTCACCAAGCACAAGAGCACCTTCTCCTCAGGAGGATGTTCTTCCCTTGTAACTGTTCATCCTCAGCCCAAGAGGCAATCCACCACACCAAACTCGAGTAGGGTATTACACCACAACGGTGGCCCGAACCAGTATAAACTCTTGTGTCTCTCTTTCTGTGGGTTGAACATCTCCAGAGCTGTACACAACTCCTCGTGGATGGCAATCTCCTCCTTCAACTTGACGTCGCGGACGCCATCGGAAAACACTGAAATTATGGCCTCGTCCGTCACCTTGGGGATCTTGAGGCAAACGTTGTTGAAGCGCTAGATGTACTTCTGCAAGGTCTCTCCTGGCTGCTGCTGGATGCGGCGCAGGTCACCCGAGGGCGGAGGGCGGTCGCGAGTACCTTGGAAGTTGGCGACGAAGTGGCCGCGCATCTCACCCCAGGAAGAGATCGACCTCGAGGGCAAGTTCAGGAGCCACGAGCAAGCTCTGTCCTTGAGAGCCATAGAGAACCAATTCTCCATGACTTTCTCATCGCCGTTGGCCGCCTTGATGCTCAGCTCATAGAGCTGCAAGAACTCCTCAGGGTCGGGGTTGCCGTTGTAGCGAGGGGGCAGGTCCGGCTTGAACTTGCCTGGCAAGACGACGCTACGCAGCCCCAGAGTGAAGGCGTGGCAGCCCGATGTGGCCACCGGGGCCCTTCATAGAGGCGGAGCCTGCTCTTGATGCCCGTGCAACACCGCCGCAGGCGGCACGCGGTCTTGTCGTAGTGGCGCCGGGAGCGCAGGAGCATTTGCTTGCGGCCGGGGAACTTCTTGGCAGCCTCCTTCTTCGCAGCGCCCGGCGCCCTAAGCGGCGGTGGGTCGTGCCGAGGGGCCACGCATCTTGGTGCCAGGGCGCTGTCTTGGTTCGCAGGTGGTGGAGGCGCTCCGGAGTGCTACGTCACCCGCAGCTGGAGGATGGCGAGGTAGCGAGAGAGACGGGACAGGTGAGCCCCCAGTGGCGCTGACGAGCTCGGCGATGCGGTCCAGCCAGTCCTCATAGAGGTCGTCGACTGGGAGGTAGCGCAGGAGCGTGCGTGCCATGAGCAGCGCGGTCTGCGCGTCCGTGGCCGCGCGGCGAGCGTGGGACGATGAGCCAGCCGGAGTTAGCGACGGGGTAGAGGTGCGGCCGTCTCGCCGCACTGAGGGGTGCCACGAAGATGCTTGCTGCTTGTTTCTCGTGGGGCCGGTGGCGGCATTGGCGGAGGGTGATGGAGAGAGACGGGGAGGCCCGCTGGCAGAGGCTGTCTGAGCAACGCGGGTGGCCAAGGAGGCCCGCCATGGACGCGGCGGAGCGTGGATCAATGAAAGGAAAACTTTAGCGCACCCTTACCTGGCGCGCCAAATGTCAGATTGTTGTGTTCCGGCAAAACCCTTAAGGTTCGAACTCTGGGGTGCGCACAAAGATCTCTCCCCCCGTTAGCTCGCTCACTCACCACGATCTCAAAGCTCAGCTCGTCGAACTCGAAGAACAAGGGACACAAGAGTTTTGTCGGCGTTCTGGGAACGGGGGTCCCCAGACTTGCCTGCCTTCGGCCTGTGGCGTGGCTCAAAGGAGGCCCAGGACGGCCCATCTTCATCAACACAAGCTCGAGACCGTCGCGAGGGGCCAAGCCTCGCGGGGCGTGCGACCAAGAGCTTCCTCAGGCACGGCCTCGTCAGGCTGGCTCACGAGGAGGCGGAGAGTTCAAGGCGGGGTACCTCGCGAGGTGCCCATGACGTAAGCCATGACGACCGAGGCGCCCGATCGAGCGCCGGCCAGCGCGGCGTCCTCCTTTCCTCTTTGGTGCAAAGGGGGCAAGCGCGAGCAAGGGCATCAAGCAAAGGCATCCGTTTGATTGCAACAAGACCAAGACCAGCCCCAACGGCTGGAATGCAGTCATCGTGGAGCCCAAGCAGGCGTCATCACTAGAGCCTTTGGCACGCGAGGACCAACTTTAGTCAGGATAAGTGTACCCGCTGTTCCCCTTCAAAATGGCCAACTGTTGGTGCCCTTCCCGCTCAATATTTGGGAAGAGGCCCAGGGCCTTCGCCTATAAATAGGGGTAGCCACACTCAGAGAGAGGGAGAAGACAAAGGGACGAAGGACGAGGGGAGAGAGCATTCGGAATCCAGAGAGAGAGAGAGAGAAACCCGTTCCTCAAGCTAGAGCGACGGGGCACCACTTAGCAGTTCATCACACCCACCAAGAACAGACCCTCGCGAGGCTGTTCTTCCCTGTACTGTTCTTCGTCAGCCCTAGAGGTAATCCACACACCACAAACTAGAGTAGGGTATTACACCACAACGGTGGCCCGAACTAGTATAAATCTCGCGCCTCTTGTGTTGTTCTTGTTAGTAGTTTAGGTCCCTGCGATTTGGCGAGGAACGAGACGGTGGAGGGTTGGATCTCCGCGCGCACCCCAGAGTTCGAACCTTAAGGGTCTGCCGGAACCCGTGATCCGACAAGTTTATACTATTTCGGGCCACCGATGTGGTGTAATACCCTACTCTAGTGTGGTGTGGTGGATTGTCTGGTAGGCTGAGGATGAACAAGTACAAGGGAAGAACAGCCTCCTTAGGAGAGGTGTCCTCGAGCTCAGTGAGCTTGTGTGTTTGAGGGTGATCTGAATGATCCGCCCCTTGCTAAGGTGGTGGCTAGTCCTATTTATAGAGGCTCGGGTCCTCTCCCCAAATGTTAGGCGGGAAGGGATTCCACAACAACCAATTTGAAGGGGGACAACTAGTACAAGCTATCCTGACAAAAGGTGGTCTTCGCCTACCAAAGGCTCTGGTGGTGACGCTGTCGTGGGCTCCGTGGTGACCTCCGTCCTGCTGGTCTTGGTCTTGTTGCACCGATATGGAAATCTTTGCCTAAGGCCTCGGGACTCCTCGCGTGCGCCTGCTACTTTAGCACCGAGGGAGTCCTGGACTAGGGGGTGTCCGGATAGCCGAACTATCATCACGGCCGGACTCCAAGACTATGAAGATACAAGATTGAAGACTTCGTCCCGTGTCCGGATGGGACTTTCCTTGGCGTGGAAGGCAAGCTTGGCGATACGGATATGTAGATCTCCTACCATTGTAACCGACTCTGTCTAACCCTAACCTATCCGGTGTCTATATAAACCGGAGGGTTTTAGTCCATAGGACGAACAACAATCATACCATAGGCTAGCTTCTAGGGTTTAGCCTCCTTGATCTCGTGGTAGATCTACTCTTGTACTACCCATATCATCAATATTAATCAAGCAGGAGTAGGGTATTACCTCCATCGAGAGGGCCCGAACCTGGGTAAAAACATCGTGTCCCTTGTCTCCTGTTACCATGCGCCTAGACGCACAGTTCCGGACCCCCTACCCGAGATCCGCTGGTTTTGACACCGACATTGGTGCTTTCATTGAGAGTTCCTCTATGTCGTCGGCGATAGGCCCGATGGCTCCTTCGATCATCAACAACGACGCGGTCTAGGGTGAGACTTTTCTCCCCGGACAGATCTTCGTATTCGGGCGGACTTTACTGTGGGCCAATTAAGCTTGGCCATCTGGAGCATATATCGAAAGCTTCGCCCGCCATCAGGTCAGATTTGAAAGTTTGAACTATACGGCCGATATCCGAGGACTTGATCTTGACCAGTTCGAGCAGCGATAGCGTGCCACTTGTCTCGATGGGCATGATCTAGCTCGCAGCCGAACAGCGTTCTCGGGCGGCCGCACCAGCATCCGCTCCAACCCTTAATCCGGAGCCGGATTCCCCGATAGAGGATGAGGGGTTGAACACCGCCTCGGGGGCTACAATCCCTACGGCGATTGAGCCGAACTCCATCCCTGTCCTTTGCGAAGACCTCGACTCCAGGGTGCCGGACTCCTCTCCGGACTCCGAACCCTCCGCGCCCCTGCCAATCGAATCCGATTGGGCGCCGGTCATGGAATTCACTAAAGTCTCTCTCTTTATCCGGCGAGCCCTGGCCGGATTACGGACATGAAGGTTGGGATGCGGACCACGAAGAAATTCAACACCCACCCACCACCCACTTTGTAGCCACTGTCGATGATTTAACTGCCATGCTCGACTTCGACTCCAAAGACATCGACGGTATGGACGACGATGCCGGAGACGACCAAGACCCAGCACCTACAAAGGCCTTTGGAAGGCCACCTCGTCATCGACATATACATGGTGGATATCCCAAAATATGGTAGCAGCTGACGGAACAACGGAGGATGACACCTCAAAAAGCAAGCTGAAGCCTTGAGGCGTCAGTGGCGCCGCTCTAAATCCCGCCACAGCAAAAGCGGTGATTCCGGCACGGAGATAATAACACCCAGACGATCACGAAGACAACCCCCTCGGCGGGACTCGGCGCGGGAGGAGGGAGAAGCAAGTCTGCGACGGTCTGCAGCAGAAAGAGAGGTCGAGGATGATAATTACGCCTCCCTCCGAAGATGAGGCAAGCCTCGGCGACGACGAATTTGTCGTGCTGAGGATCCCGCCGAACAAGGCGTTTCAAGCGCGGGCTTATAGCCACGGCAAGCAGCCTCAAGAAAAAGCAGCAACAGCTTAGAGCTGACCAAGACTCGCTAGGCGGACGGATGGTGAAGTCCTTGCGGCGAAGAGTATGAACTCGAGCGCCCCTCCAAAAAGCTACCCCAAAGCGCAGGCCGTTGCCTCGATCGGAGGAGGAAGCACCCAAGTCACTGCGCCGCGACATGGCAGACCGACCACCCCGTGGTCGCGACGGAAAAGCCTCTCGGCCCTCCGCTCAAGCCACACCCGGCGCCGCTCGAGAAAGTACCAAGGCACGGGAAAGCGTGCGGACTTGCGAGATATATTGGAGGACAAGGCAAAATATACAAGATCGATCTACGGATCGGCGTAGGCATAACGACACGGGATGATTACCGTCGCGCGGATATAGCAAACCGGTGGGCCAAACACGATGAGACAAAGCTCATATGAGCTACGTCGTGATGTAGCCCAATCTGAGGCGCCGCTACACGCACTATGCTTCACGAGATGAAGTAATGGATCATCAAATCCACGAGGGTTTCAAACCCGTAAACATCGAATCATACGATGGTACCACAGATCTGTGATGCGGATCGAGGACTATCTCCTCCATATCCACATGGCCCGCGGTGATGATCTACATGCCATCAAATACCTCCCACTCAAGCTTAAAGGACCAGCTCGACATTGGCTCAACAACTTGCCCGTGAGAATCAATTGGTTGTTGGGAGGACACGGAAGCCGCATTCCTTGATAACTTCCGGGGCACATATGTGCGACCACGGGACGTTGATGACCTTAGCCACATAATTCAGCAGCCCGGAAGAATCGGCCGGACAATTCTGGACACGGTTCCTAATAAAGAAAAAATCAAATCGTTGGTATCGGGATCTGAGGCCCTTGCAGCCTTCAAACATAACATCCATGAAGAGTGGATTGCGGCACCTAGGACAGGAAAAGCCAAAATCCATGGCAGCCCTCACAACATTCATGACCCGCTTTTTGTGCGGGAGAGGACAGCTAGCTAGCTCGAAGCAACAACTTGGCCAAACATCACGATAGTTCGGATACCAAGGACAGCAATGGCAGGTCGGCGTTGCAACAATAACAAAGCGCCGCGTGCTTGGCGATAATGCTGAAGATCTGATGCGTCAATGCGGATTCAGAGGCTCTAAACCCGGTCGTGGAAGAAGCCATTGAAAAGAAATACCGGGGCCCGTCCAACTTGGACTGAATACTCGATCGCTTGTGCGGATACATGGCACCCGAAAAACCAGCCAATCACACCAACAGGGATTGTTGGGTGTTCAAGCAAGCAGGCAAGTTAAGTGCGAACTCAATGACAAGCGGCTGCATAGCGATAGCGAGGAAGAGCCCGGCCGCCCGAACAATAGAGGACAGAAGGGTTTTCCCACACAAGTGCGGACGGTGAACATGATATCGCAACCCACATACCCAAAGGGAGGCGGAAGCGTGCACTAAAGGGACGTATATGCGATGGAGCGATCGCCCCAAAGTTAAACCCATGGTCTTCCTGCCCGATAACCTTCGATCGAAGGACCACCCCACTAGCATTCGTCACGGCGGGTTCGCGCATTGGTTCTTGACCCAATTATTGACGGATTTCACCTCACAAGAGTCACGATGGGCCGGCGGCAGCAACTGAACCTGCTTTATCGAGGATACGGTGCGCAAAATGGGCATAGACCCCTCGAGATTAAGCCTACAAAGGCGACCTTTAAAAGGCGTCATACCGGGTGTAGAGGCCAGTTGTAGGGGCTCGATTACACTCGAAGTGGTCTTCGGATCCCGGATAACTTCCGGGCGAAGAGTTAATCTTCGACATCGTCCCATTCCGCGGCGGCTATCATGCACTTTGCTTAGGCGAACCGCATTTGCAAAGTTCAATGCGGTGCCGCTTTCGCATACCTCAAGCTCAAGATGCGGGCCCTCGAGGAGTAATCACGGTCAATGGAAACACCGAATGCTCTCTCCGAGCGGAGGAGCACACAGCGTCCCTCACATGGCGGAGGTACAAAGCAGCCTCTCACAGCAATTCTCGAGTCCGGCCACTAAGCGTCCGGACATTGTCAAGCGCGCCCGGAGTAACCTACAACAAGACCGCCTGGCACGATTCAAGCACGCGTAGCAATCCGGCCCCAACCCCAGCCCTCGTGAAATTGCGAAGCTAGTATTACGCGTACATGATTACGCTCTGGAGATACCTTGGGCATATGGGGAGGGGCAAGACCACGGCACGCCAAGAATGCGGCTCGACCGCACCAGGGGCTCCCGATTGTGTCATTCCTTTTCCTTTTTCCTTTTTCTTCCTTTTTCTTACTTTTAGGACTCCGTCTTTCAGGAGTCTGTCCGTACTAGAATCGCCGAACTCACGATGCAACAGCGGGGAAAGCGAAAGCCACGTCGAGTGTTCGGTGGTCTCTATTACGAGCATTATACTTGTTTTACATACCATCCGCAGCTTACCCACGGAGAAGGACATGTTAGATAGTCCCATCCCTTGCTTATCGTGACTATTTGTATCGTTCTGCTTTCATTGCGGTACCTTTTTGAATAAACAATACATAGCTTTTGCTTATTATTGCACTACTTCCTTTATCTATACATATGTTCATTTCATGACATGTTGCAACCGTACACTTTGGTACGACCAATACACTAGGGGCTTAAGTATCCCAAAATTACGGTGTGATTAGTCCGAACACTTTCACAAGTGCGGCACCCCGAACTTATAGCATTATATGAATCGGCTCCGAATCATGTCTTGGGTCAATAGTTGGGTTTGCTCAGCTCCCGTTTTTTGGTACCTTGCGTTCCGTTATATCGGCTAAGGTAGCACCGGGAGAACCACTGCGATTGTGCCCTAGTTGAGCTGGGTCGAGCACTTCAGTGGAGAAAGCTAAAACTGACCGTCATGATAGGGCGAGAGCCGGTCGCTGTTCGAGAGGTTTTTTCGGGTCCCTAAAGACTTATGCCGCTTAGAGCGAGGAACCGAAATTGTCCGGCCGAGGCGTGGATAGCGCCCGAACTCGGTCTTGAGAATACTAGGGGCTTGGCGAAATTTAAAATTATAGAATTCTATGGCTAAGTGAGAGTGTTCAAGCATTATAAGTCCGGTTGCCTTGTTACGTTGTGTTGGCGCCTCCTAGATGGGCCCAAGAATGGGAACAAGAGTGCTCAAGTTTATCGAACACCCCGACACTCGTGGCATGGGGGCTAAAGCCAACGACTTGCCATCTCTCAAATTTGATAAACGGCCGCATAGAAGGTAATATTTTAAATTAACAAGCGTTGCTTAGCGCATATGAACAAGTTTTCAGCGTACAGGATAACAAATGCGAGCCTATTCAAAAAATACATCTCTGGAGCACTGATCCGCTACTCGGCGGGCACCCTTCAGGAGGCCCTCATAGTACATTTCGGGCGTGCGAGGCTCCTTGCCCTTCGATGGCCCGTCCGTCACAAGCTTCTCCGCATCAACCTTGCCCGGTGCACTTTGCTTGCAGGCAAGGGCCCGAGACACCTTCAATGCAGACGGAGCGCTTGATGACTTCAATCCGTGGACAGGCGTCCACCAGTCGCTGCACTAAGCCAAAGTAGCTCCCACGCATGGCTTCCAATGGCCACAGCCGCGCTATAAGGCCCTTCATGGCTTGTTTGGCGACCTTGTGGAGCTCGACCAGCTGCTTCAGCTGGTCGCTCAGAGGCACCGAATGTCCGGCCTCAGCATACTGAGACCAGAACACCTTTTCCGTCGAGCTCCCCTCCTTGGCGTGGTAGAATGCGGCTGACATCGGACACCTCTGAGGCAAATCTGCGAATGCTCCTGGAGAGCTCCGAATCCGGGTAAGTAATAGGTAATTCACTTTCACATGCTTGCTTTGCATAAAGAATGCCTTGCTCGCCGCTATCTTCTTTAACGACTCAATTTCTTGGAGGGCTTTTTGGGCCTCGGCCTTAGCAGCATTGGCACTCTCAAGAGCCGAGGCGAGCTCGGACTCTCGAGTCTTCGATTCACGCTCCAAACTCTCGTGTTTTTCCACGAGAGATTGGAGCTCTGCCATCTGTAGGCCAGCTGCGCCTCCCCTTCTCTCGCTCGGTGCGTTCATGGCCGCTTTGTTTTCGACCCACGGACACCGCTTCCTTCTGTGGTCGCCACCTCGTTCGTGGCCCCTGCAGTACCCATGTTATTCCTGTTATTTTTTGCAACCGAAACCTTTCTATATGGTATTTCTTTAATAAGGTACTACTTACCTTCCTTGTCCTCGAGCTGCTTCTTGGCTTGGCCCAAGCTCGTTCTCGGACCGCTCGAGGCTCTGCTTCAATGCATTGACCTTCGGAGTCAGTGCGGCAGAGGTCAGCAGCGCAGCCTGCATTCCCATATTGACATACTTATGTTAGACTCCTGCGTATATATTTTTAAATCCTTAGTCCGACTTTTCTTTCCGAACACCGAACTAAGCATCGAGAGACTCTTGTCTATGCGGTAATATTTTTACATATTCTAAACTTACCTCAAAGCCTGTTAGAAGGCTGGTACAGGCTTCGGTCAGACTGCTCTTGGCGGACTGAACTTTCCGGATCACCGCACTCATAACAGTGCGGTGCTCCTCGATGGAGGCGCTGTTAAGCGCCTCCAGTGAGCTATCCTGTGTCTTCGGTTGGATAGAGGACACCGGCGTCTTACCCTTCTTGCAAAGGGACCGCTTGCCGGACTTCGGAACTGCTGAAGGTTCTGGCATGGAGTCCGGACAAGGGTCGGGCTTAGAGCCCCTGGGGGTCTTGCCCCCCACGCGCCTAGAGTCCGGGAGGTTGCCTTGTGGCGCCTCCTGTGCCACCCCCTCTTGACCAAGCCCGCCTTGGGGCCCCACCGCGGCGTCGTCCGCCGCGTGAGGTGAGGAGGCGGTCGTAAGTGAAGTACTCTCCATTTCCGACGAACTCAGGGACCCGCTCGACGAAGTGGCGAATTCGTCCTTGGGCGGGCTGCATGGTTGTTCGGCATTAGAGAACACTATGCAATGATAAAAAGCCATGGGTATCCGGACACTTACGATCTCGCCGAGGCTTGGCCCTTGTTGGCCAATCCTCCTCGTCGTAAATCGGCGTTGGTGGAGAAGTCCGGAGGAAGGTTCTTCCCTTCTTGGACCCTCCAGCCTCCCGGTTAGGCGGCCTTCCTTCCTTTTCCTCTCCTCCCGTTGGGGAGAAGCTTCTTTCCTCCTCCTGCGTCCTCGGAGAAGATTACGCTTACGAATCTGACAGCACTGGCGTCGAGGAGCTCCTTGAGTTCCCATGGCCTCCTTCTTGGCCTTCTTCTCCGGCACCACATGGTACCGTAGCCAGCAACCCGTCACAATCGAGGCGTCGGCTGGGTCTTAAGCAAAAGGGCAGACGGTTAATCTGTCCGGACATCTTGACCAGTCTGTCAAAGATTAGGGAGTTTTAGATCCCACATAGAGTCAATCTATGAAAAAAGAGTCCCGTAAAGGGTAAAATAACTTCCTCGCCCGGCTTGGCGCGCGAGCTGTATCCGATCTTTGTTAGCGGATCTTTGGGCTTCAACACCCTTGAACGGCACCTTCCGGGCATCTTCGTACATAGTGTCGAAGAGCGGCTCAGAATTCGGTCTTTGTGCGGATCGAACTCCCACAAATTAAAGGCCCGTTGTTGGCATGGGAGAATCCGGCGGATGAGCATCACCTGGATTACATCGACAAGCCTGAGATTCTTGTCCACCAGGTTTCAGACGCATGTTTGGAGTCTGGATAGCTCGTCCGAATTCCTCCACGTCAGGCCCGTCTCTTTCCATGATGAGAGCCGTGTGGGGAAGCGGATCTGAATTGGGGGGCGCCACCCATTCGGGTCGCGTGGCTCGGTGATGTAGAACCACCCGATTGCCAGCCCTTTATTGTCTCCACAAAGGCGCCCTCGAGCCATAGGACTTTGGCCATCTTGCCGACCATGGCACCTCCGCACTCCGCTTGACGGCCGCCCACTACCTTCGGCCTGACATTGAAGATCTTTAGCCATAGGCCGAAGTGGGGCTTGATGCAGAGGAAGGCCTCGCACACGACAATAAACGCTGAGATGTTGAGGATAAAATTCGGGGCCAGGTCGTGGAAGTCCAGGCCGTAGTAGAACATGAGCCCCCGGACAAATGGGTGAAGTGGAAAACCTAGTCCATGGAGGAAGTGGGGAGAAACACCACCCTCTCATGGGGCCTGGGGTTGGAATGAGCTGCCCGTCGGGCAGCGCTGTCTGTGCGATATCGCCGGACAAATATCCGGCCTCCCGCAGTCGTGTGATGTGCCCCACCTGCCTCCCGCTCCTGACATGGTTGGAGAAGGTTGAGGTGGGATGTGCGGACTTGGGCGCTTGAGCTCGAGTGCGCGGAAATGGATGAGCAAAGGAGGAAGAAGGCGTAGGTGAAAAGGTGGATCCTTATCCCTTATATGAATGGGACGAAGCTATCGTCCCCACCAACTGGTAAAACTTCGCTTATCTCCCAAGCGCCCGTAATCAATGGCGCGGATGGGTTACCCACGTCCGTATTGATGAGAATCCCGAAATAAGGGGGCACGATCTATGCTTTGATAAGACGTGCCAAGGAAACCGCCTCGCTAAACGCTCTAAGGTGGAACGGTAAAATAAAAAACGATTCATATAAAGGCTTGGCTGGGGTGTGATGTCATGCCGCGGAATACGTCAGCAGATCTGTGCAAAAATTATTCTCTCTACGTGTTATGTGGAACTTGTTTTGCAGAGCCGGACACTATCCTGGTGTTCAAAACCTTCTATGAAGTATTCGTAGGAGGAACCCGCCTTGCAATGCCGAAGACAATATGCGTGCCGGACTAAATGCGTCATTGAAGCCTGGTTCGAGACTCTTGAGGGAGTCTGGACTAGGGGGTGTCCGGATAGCCGAACTATCATCACGGCCGGACTCCAAGACTATGAAGATACAAGATTGAAGACTTCGTCCCGTGTCCGGATGGGACTTTCCTTGGCGTGGAAGGCAAGCTTGGCGATACGGATATGTAGATCTCCTACCATTTTAACCGACTCTGTGTAACCCTAACCTCTCCGGTGTCTATATAAACCGGAGGGTTTTAGTCCATAGGACGAACAACAATCATACCATAGGCTAGCTTCTAGGGTTTAGCCTCCTTGATCTCGTGGTAGATCTACTCTTGTACTACCCATATCATCAATATTAATCAGCGGGAGTAGGGTATTACCTCCATCGAGAGGGCCCGAACCTGGGTAAAAACATCGTGTCCCTTGTCTCATGTTACCATCCGCCTAGACGCACAGTTCGGGACCCCCTACCCGAGATCCGCCAGTTTTGACACCGACAAGCACCAAAGAGGAAACCCGTACTCTGCGCCCGCTGGCGCCCGCTTGGCCTTGGTCGTCATGGATCACGGCACGGGAACCTCACGAGGTGCCCCTCGCCTTGATCTCTCCGCTCCTCGCGAGCCAGCCTAGTGAGGCTGCCCCTGAGGAGGTCTTGTGTCGTCTGCCTCCCGAGTCTTGGCCCCTCACGAGGGTCTTGAGTGTTTGCTGGTGAAGATTGGACATACCAGGCCGCTAGAGGAGCCATGTCGTGGGCCGCAGGCAGGCAAGTCTGGGGACCCCCGTTCCCAGAACGCCGACAACTTCTTCTTGGGCACCATAGTCGATGGAGCCGTCGATGATGAAAATGGCGATGAAGATGACGCACTTCTTACGCTCTCGGGTTCACGCAAGTGATCCCCCTACCTGGCGCACCAAAGATGTCGTGGGATACCACGGCCACCTATGGTGCCATGAGCCCCTTTTGGTTCGGCGGGGAGATGGGCACGTTCCACAATGAGCTGAGAAGCGTAACACAACATGACATAGATCACATGGGCAGCTTTACCCAAGTTTGGGCCGCCGCGTGTCATAAAACCATATTCCTGCTTTGGTGGATTGATGGTGGAAAATAGTGGAAAAACGCAGTGCTCTTGCCCGGCATGGTTGCCTCGTGGCGAGAGTGGCTACGCGCGTATGAATGTGCGGGTGTACGAATCCTTTCTATGGTTGCCATGGGCCTCCTTTTATAAATCAAGGGGTCACCATGGTGGCAAATCAGTCTTTACATACTGATTAGATAGCAAACAGTGTTATCATACCTAACTCTGCAGGCCGACAGAGCGCATTAAATGCGCCGCTCAGTTTCACATCACAGCTTGCCCGGCAGGCCCTGCCGGTCTATTTGGCCAGCTTCACGCCTGCCTTCTTGACACGTCTCATGATGGGTGTCGCTTGGAGGTATTTTCTGTAGGAAGTGGCTGGCATGTGCCAGGGAGTAGCCACTTAGTCACTTAGGAGCTTGACACCGCACTGATCAATGACCCGTATCACTGTGAGGTGGTGTGGCGGAGTGGTTTGCCTCCGTGAGCCCTGGCATGCCTGCCGGGGTGGTCTTGGAGGCTCGCTTCCGGGGTAATCCCAACCTCGGCAGGCTCGCCTGCCCGGCAAGGGAGGTTCTTCTCGTAGTGGTATCTTGTCTCTCTGGCTAGTCTTGGTCTTCTTGATCCGCACTTTGAACCTTCAAAGAACTGATCCCTCGCGCTTTGATCTGATCTAGGTGTTGTAATCTTGTTCTTGGGCCGGTGCACAGTCTAGGGAACGGATCCAGGTTTCGTTGCACCGACACAAACATAGCATTGGTCACTAGAACAATTCATGAAAGAATATTGAAGGAAGAGAGATTTCACATATAAATATATTATCTTGGACATCTTCCATGATTGTGAGCCCCATTAATCATTTTCAAACTTGATCAAATTAGTTGAAGTTGGATAAGGAAGACAACATAATTAGTTATGTTTGGGTATATTTGTATAAAAGTTATATTGTTATGGATCCTCCAACATGTGTGCTTGCTTTCTAGAATCTTTTGCTAGCCAAAATTTCTGTACTAAGCGAGAATACTGCTTGTGCATCCAAATCCTTGAACCAATTTCCTCCATGAGTGTCCACCATATCTACCTATATGCGGTATTTACCTGCCGTTCTAAGTAAATTTGCATGTGCCAAACTCTAAACCTTCAAATAATAATATGTTTTGTATGCGACTAGGGGCTGTCAGTATCTTCCATGATAGGTGGGTTATTCTCATGATGAGTGTTGATTCACTTGTCATTCACGAGAAAGTGGCTGGTAATCGGGATGCACTACAGGAATCAGCTACTTTGCCATCTGCCACGGCGGACGGCAAAGGCATGGATGGCGTACGGCAAAGGTCTTTGCCGTCCCATGACGGGCAACAAAGTGGGCGGCAAAGTACGGGGCGCCTAAGAGCTACGTTGCCGTCTGCTTGAGCGGTGACGGCATAGGAGCCTTTGCCATCGGCCGGCGGCAAAGAATGCAGACGGCAATAAATGCGCTGTTACTTCCGTTAGGTGGTTAACAGCAAGACTTTGCCCTCGGCCGCTGACGGCAAACTTCGTAAGGCCTTTGCCGTCAGCCACTGTAGGCAAATTGACCAAATTGGTCAGCCTCCCAGGAAGCACAGTTGCCTACAACGTGGCCTCTCTGCCGTCCGCTGCTGATGGCAAAGAGCCCTTTGCCGTCGGTGACAGACGGCAAAGAGCCTGCATATTGGCTTTTTTTCCCTGTTTTTTTAAATCCAACAATTTTCACAGCAAATATATATGACATATATAGATATATTTCACAGGGCTATTTAACAACACATAAGTTTCATCGTACATACATATATAGCAAGTTGCACATACACATAAGTTGCAACCATTAGGAAGTTGCACATACATATTACAATGCAAAGTTTCATCAAGATAGCAAGTTCCATCGTAGCAAGCTAGAAGAATACTAGAAGAGAATGAAATAAAAAACAAGCACTCCATCATAGCAAGCTAGGTTCCGAGAAGTGAATGAAATCTGCAAAATGGCAAATAAGAAAGTTCGGAAAAGGTGACTAGAAGAAGAAGACTAGAAGAAGAAGCACGCCATCGTTTGTGAGGTAACTTAGGTGAAATGGATCGTTTATGAGCTAACTTAGGTAAAATGCATCATTTTAGAGCTAACGTAGGTAAAATGGATGGATTTATGAGCTAACTAAGCTAATTATGCCGATTTTTACATAAGTAAGGTAAGTACATGTCATTATTGAGCAAACCAAGTTAACTAAGCATATTATAACTAACTTAGGTCATTTTGGAGGAAACAAAGCTAAGTATAGATCGTTTTAGAGCTAACTTAGGTAAAATGGCTGGTTTTGGAGGTCAGTAAGCTTATTAAGTCATTTTGCAGGAAAAGAAGCTAACTCTAGGTCATTAAGGTAAGCATATTGGATGAAATAAAGCTAAGGCTAGGTCTTTATGCATTTGTTAAGCAAAAAACTAGAGAAACTTACCTTGATCATGGAGGTGTGGGAGGCGGGCTGGCTCATGCCGATGGTGGAGAAGGATCGTGTGATGCTTGTGTGGAGTTATGCTGCACCAAAGATCATTTCCAATGTTTCTTTAGCATGATGACACTCAAATGTTAAGACTAGCAAGTAACGTCCATTCAAATTAAACTCACCGTATCATCAATAATCTCGATCAGTATCATCAATAAATGCATAATCATCATCGTCACTATAATCAATGACGGGCTCATAGGGTTCGATGGCATCAACATGTGGAAGGCCACCTTTACGTGTCGGTCAAGCATTGAGAGGTCGTCTGCGGTAACCTCTTCTTGTTCCAGCTCTTCTTATTCCTCCTATGGGGTGATGTGGGATTCACTCGTCATTTGTCTACTTCAATGTTTTGGGGTGAAGTATGCGGTTCTTGAAACAGCTTTTTGGAAAGGCGTGTCTCTTGGAAGAATTCTCCTTCATATGTATGCAGGTTAATGTGAGGTTCATAATCCTCTTCCTTTGGGGAGATAGTCTAGCACGTGGCGGCACTTCATAAACGACATCCCAACCTTTCAGATTTGGATTAGTTTGGCAGGCCCACAGTAGATAGAATACTTGGAGTCGCATGTTGAGCCGTAATATAGACATCGGGAACATCTAAATGGGTGCTTTGGTTGATTTCAACTAGCCCTATATGTTCATGAGTCCTTCTAGTCTCCTTCGGTGAAAGCAATAACATTTGAAGACTACGACATTCGGTGGGTTTTCACCATAGAATAGAAGTTCATAAATTGCTTCAACTCTCCCATAATACTCGGTACCTCCTTCGCCGATAGCGAGATACACAACAATTTGTAGACTTTCGATTGACCATAGATAGCTCTTTGCCATAGATGCGAAAAGCGATACCCGTTGATGTCGTATTTGTCAAATGAAGCGGACCTTATAGTCAAAACCATTAGCGACTTGTCTCAATTCGGCGTCCATATTAGCCTACAAGTTTAATATGAAAGGACTGTTGCATTACGCACAAATTAGCGAATGAAATGAAATTGTCTAATAGAATTTACCGTTTGTTTGAACCAAGAGATGAAACCGGGATAGCCGCCTCCTTGCTTTGCGAGAAGCTCATACTCTTCGATGGAATCCTTTTAGATCACCGCTCCATACGAGAATAGGCGGCGTATCGATTGTATGAAATATCCAGGGAATAAGAAGCAGTTCAAAGGAAATAGAAGTTGCGAAACAATGTACCGAGAACTTACTCGATGTACGGCCGCACTTCTATCAGGTTGTTGAAGATATACAACGAAATGGTACGCCATTCTTCGTTATCCAAAGATCTTTGGATTTGAAACACTGGCTGGTGCGAGATTCCCTTTGAATAGGCTGAGGTTGGATCCACCCTTTCTAGGCTCGTCGGCATTGTACGAGGCTTGGATTATGCAAATGACGATTTTTGGTTTAAATAGTGTCTGTCACGAAGTTTGCCGCCTCCTCAGTGATGAATGCCTCAGCCATAGACGCTTCAATTCTATGTTTATTTTTACATTTTTCTCGAAGCGTCTTCTGCATCCTCTCAGTTGGGTAGCACCAACGATTTTGCACGGGCCCCCCAATCTTGCCTCGGTCGGGAGATGCAAAATCAAATGCTGCATTGGATTAAAGAAGCCCGGTGGAAAGATCTTCTCTAACTTGTAGATCAACTCTGGCGCCAACTCTTCCATTTCTTCACACGCCAGGCGATAGTTCTTTCGCACAAAGAACACGGAAGAAATAGCTGAGTTACGCGGTACTAGCCATTCATCCTCAGGGATGAAGCCACACAACATCACCGGCATTACCCGCTCAATCCATATGTGCCAATCATGACTCTTGAGACCAAATATCTTCAATTTATCAAGACTCGCTCCCCTCTTTAGATTCGCTGCATACCCATCGGAAACATCAACTGCATTTTCACCCACGGATAATTTCCCTCATAGGCGGCCTTCCAAGATTGAACCATGCCTTTGGCTTCGTCCGATTCTGCTTTCCTTTCGGTTCTTTCATGTTTTGTAACGGCCTATCACATAAGCGCCTCGGATCGACTCTAGCCTTAGTATTATCCTTTGACTTCCCATCTATGCCGAACAATGTATCAAAAAGTGCCTCGGCGATATTCTACTCAGTGTGCATCACGTTGATGTTGTGTGGGCAAAGGAGGTCTTTGAAGTAAGGCAGATCCCATAAGCATGTTTTGTGAGTCCAGGCGTGCTCGAAATTATACCCTTGAAGTACCACGGGCGCCTGGATCTGGCTCGAGAGCGTTTAAGCTGATCCGAGTGCATTGGCACATCACGCAGGTGGTGCAGAGTTTTTTACAACTCTACCTCTCATGAAGTTCTTCTTGTCTTTCCTGAACTTATGGCGAGGATCCAGGAACTGTCTATGCATGTCGAAGCAAGAAAACTTGCGACCGGCACAAGCCAACGAAACTCAAGAGCTCCCTTGCATGTGGGGCATGGGAACCTTCCATGCACACACCAGCCAACGAATAGCGCATACGCCGACAAGTCATGCATCGAGTACATGTACCAGACACGCATTATGAAGTTTTGTTTGCTATAGGCATCGTATGTCTTGAACCCATTATCCCAGGCTTCTTGCAATTCGTCCTTAAGTGGGTGCATGTACACAATCATATTTTTCCCCGGATAGTTGGGCCCTGGAATTATCAACGTCAGGAAAATGTTCTTTCTTTGCATAATCTGTTCGGAGATTGAGTGGAAAGACAAATCACGGGCCAACAAGCTGTATTGGGCTGCCGTCATACCAAACACCTTGAACTCCATCGGTCTTGATGCCGACTTCGAGGATGCCTCGGATCTGCCGCTTTGTCGACATGTAATTCATCAAACTTTTTCCACGCAACACCATCCGTTGTGTGTACCATCATCAGATTCCCATCTGCATCTAGTTCGGTTCTTTTGCCTGTTTTGTGCCATGTCATCAGTCTGGCCGTCTCTTCGACCATGAAAAGACGTTGAAGTCTTGGTACAACTGGCATATACCGAAGAACAATAACAGGGATTTTGGTCTGTGTCTTCTCACCCATACCATTGTCTACCACAATATACCTGGAAGACTTGCAAATGGGACAATAGTTCAAGTCCGCATAGTAAAGCCTAAATAAGGCACATCCTTTCTCACAGGCATGTATCTTCTCATAGGGCATCTTGATTGCGGAGGATTTTGTCCGACTGGTACAGGTTTGCGGGCATTACATGGCCTTTGGGTAGAAAGCGTCCAAATCTTGTCATAATTGCGTCATAGCATTCTCGCCCAAGTTGAATCGAGCCTTCAAAGCCATTACTTGTGAGATGGCATCCAACCGACAAAGCTCGGTGTGCTCGTGGAAGCGGACGTTTTGAAGACTCCAACATTTCATTGAAGGCCTTTGCAGATTCCTCCATCTCCTCGTCCGAATCCCGAGCATCATCATAGTCTTGCACCATGTTTTCCATCCCGGTACCATGCTCGTCGGTGCGACGATGATCCGCCTCAGCTCGATCACATTGGGCAGACTCACCATGAAATGTCCACACCGTGTAATCGGGCATAAAACCATTCTTCTGCAGGTGTTTACCCATTTCAGCCTCTGTCCTCTTTTCCCAATTGCCGCATCAGAAACAGGGGCACCAAGTTTTCCTCTGGCCATTTGCAAATGCGGCTAGCACAAACCCCTTGGTTTTTGTGAACCATTCAGCGCTCCATTTGTTACGACCCGGTGTGACCGGTATACATCCACGCATACGATCACTCATCTTGACTTTCAGAGCTCCGGACACACAACAATTATATATATAATTCACCATGTATATATTCATCAGTTGATCTACTTTGTCAATTTTATTACGTCCATGCAACCTACACTCTAATAGGTAATGATAGGTCCTAATCCCACCAGTATGTGTAGATTGGGTTCATTTTCCCATGCTATGCTCCGGATCCGGCCTTAAAATTTGGCAGCACCTCCCGCTGTTCTCATGATACACGCGTCTACGCAATAAGCAGAGAGGATGTGTACCGGAGAACAACGGGGAGGCAATCGATTTAAATTTATGCATCGGATCCGAGCAAAGCATTTGGGAAAACGAACCCAATCTACACATACTCGACTATCCATGGATAGCGTTGGACAATTCGAAGAAAGAATCAAGGTTATAAATATGCAAATGCATGCATATTTATAACTATGACGCTTTCAAACGGGAGACACATATTGATTACGCATGCGATGATTCAAGACACATATATAGCTAGCTATCAAGTTTCATCGACACGAACACCGAACAGAGCAAATAATTAATGGGGAGGAGGACATGTCATTTGTGCTCACCCACGAGCGAAGAAGCGAGAGCTCGTCAAATGCACGGCGAGGTCGTCGAACACCAAACCTCGCAGCGGTGAAACAACTGCACATTTAAATCAACCCGATCAACACAATTATATATGATGTTTTTCATAACAAAATCGAAAAATATATGACCTAACTAAGAATTCACAAATATAAGACCCTGTCGGCCTCGGGGGGTCGGGTGTCGGGGTGTCTGGGTGTCGTGTCATTGTCGGGGTGTGGTGTCGGGGTCGGGGTGCCGGGGTCAGGGGTCAGGGGGTCGGGGTGTCGGGGTCGGGGGGTTCAGGGGGTCGGGGTGTTTCCTTCTATCCTTCTTCTTCTTTCTTTCTCTTCTTATTCTTCTTTCCTTTCTTCTTCTTCTTCTTCTTTCATCTTTTTTCTAGTTCTTTACTTCTTTTCGTTTCTTCTTTTCTTCTTCTTCTACTTCTTCTACTTCTTTTCTTCTTCTTTTTTCATCTTTCTACTACTTCTACTTCTTCAACTTCTTCTAATTCTTTTCTAACACTAACACTAACACAATCTAGCACTAACAATTAAACAACAAAAAAAATGAAAAAACAGAAGAAAAAAAAGTAGTAGTCCCTCACCGGAGCAATGGGACGGTCAGTGAGAGGGCACTGGCGGCGGAGTGCGGCAGGGCGTAGTCTGCAGAACAGGCGTCGGCAGGTGGGGTGGGGGCGGAGGGTGGTGGGGCGACGGGCCAAGGTGCTTGAGGCAGGGCGGCGCCGAGGCGGCGGGCGGGCGGCCAGGTGGCGGAGGGTGGTGGGGCGACAGGCGTCGGCGGGTGTGGTGGGGCGGAGGGTGGTGGCGCTGACGGGCCAAGGGTGCGGTGAGGCGCCCGGCGTGAGGCGGTGGTGGATCTAGCTAGGGCGGGGCATCGGGGAGGAGAGAGGAAGAGAAGGGAGAGTAACGGGCGGGGGGTGGCGTCCGTTAGTTACTCGGCTCTTTGCCATCTGCCACTCTTTGCCGTCCGCCGTTATCTCTCTTTGACGTCTGCTAGCGGCGGCAAAGAAAATGAAGTGTTATGTTTTTTAAGCGGGCGGGTGGGTGGGGCCACCTCCCTCCATTCCGTCGGTGGTGACGGCAACAAATGTCTTGCCGTCGGTGGCGGACGGCAGCGAAATGGCGCATGGCGAAGAGGTTCTTTGCCATCTGCCGTTTCTTTGTCGTGTGCTTTTCGGTAGCTGATGGCAAAGAGCTTCTTTGTCGTCCGCTAGCAGACGGCAAAGATCTGGCAGATGGCAAAGTAGCTGATTCCAGTAGTGATGCCCAGTTCCATGCTCGAAATCAAATCAAAATATAATTATCAAACAAAACTCCCCCAGGACTGTTGTTGGTATGGACAGTACCCATTGTTTCGGATCAGCTGTGGACTGTGATTGTTGGTGAAGGGGGAGTAAAAACTTTACCATTCTATTTGGGAACGGCCTATAATGTGTCTAGCATGGAAGATAGTGAGAACTCTCCGTCGTTCCGTTGACAATGAAAGCATGCCTCTGAAAATTATTTTCATCTCTGTTTTAAAAGCTTCGAGCTCTGGCA
The DNA here is from genome assembly GCA_021605145.1 of Aegilops bicornis. Taxonomy (NCBI): domain Eukaryota; kingdom Viridiplantae; phylum Streptophyta; class Magnoliopsida; order Poales; family Poaceae; genus Aegilops; species Aegilops bicornis. Next base: position 326,586,283 of record CM038674.1, on the reverse strand, counting down.
CCTCTGCAAAACAATAATTTTCTCTACAAAGGGCCTATCTTTTACTTTTATGCAAGAGTCAGTAGTATACCTTCTCATTCCAACCAACTCTTTAGTTGGCAAGCATCATGTGATTAGGAAATATCTAAGCATATATGCCCATTCAAATATATTTGATCATGAATTATTATTGTTGACAATTATCTATATGATAAATAAGTTGGGAGGCGAAACATTAAGCCCCTATCTTTCTCTGTGTTCAATGGATGCTTTTTTGTCTAAAAATATGCTTTGAGTGGTAGCAATCCTGGAAGACTATATGATAGCTCAGTATGTGGGATTTTCTAAATCAAAGCTCTTACATAGACCCTTCCTGAAAATAATATGAATTGCAATTGTTTGATGAGTGAGAACCTAGTTTGTTAGTTTTCAAGAAGGTTTATGGTCTATGCTTTAACATGTGAATAGTTTTCTACTTGATCATGAGAAGTTCTATGAGATAAGCTACTGTTATGATATGTAATGATGCTAGAAAAAGTGGTTGAAATTATCATTGATCAAACTTGTGCACTTGGTAGCATTCACATTTCATAAATTATTTCTTTTATCATTTACCTACTCGAGGACGAGCAGGAATTAAACTTGGGGATGCTGATACGTCTCCAACGTATCTATAACTTATGAAGTATCCATGCGATGTTTACAACAGTTCTATATGATTTTGATTTGATTTGGTTAGAACTAACTCAGACAGACGCTGTTTTTAGCAGAACTACCGTGGTGTCGTTTTTTGTGCAGAAATAAAAGTTCTCGGAATGGGCTGAAAATTGATGGCTATTTTTTATGGACCAAAAGAGACCCCCAGAGAACCAGATTTGGGCTAGAAGAGCCACGAGGTGGTGGCAAGGGTGGAGGGCGCACCCGCCCCCCTAGGGCGTGCCCCCCTGTCTTGCCGCTGCCTCGTGGACCCCCTTGACGTGAAACCAACAACAAAAATTCCAATAAATCAAAAACCCCAGAAAGAAACCTAAATCGGTATTTCCGCCACGGCAAGCCTCTATAGCCACGAAAAATCAATCGGAGCCTATTCAGGCACCCTGCCGGAGGGGGAAACCATCACCGTTGGCCATCTTCATCATCCCGGCGGTCTCCATGACGAGGAGGGAGTAGTTCACCCTCAGGGTTGAGGGTATGTACCAGTAGCTATGTGTTTGATCTCTCTCTCTCTCTCTCTCTCTCTCGTGTTCTTGATTTGGCACGATCTTGATGGATTGAGTTTTACCTTTGAGTTTTCACTATTATTCGATTGAATACTATTATGGATTCGAGAACACTTGATGTATGTCTTGCGTGGGATACCCATGGCGACAATGGGGTATTCTATTGATTCACTTGATGTATGTTTGCACTCAACTCGCTGATTCCCGAGGTGACATTGGGGTAACCTATGCATATGGGTTGATGTATGTTTTCATCCTTATTTCTCTGGTAGGAATCTTGGGGCACTCTTTGAGGTTCTTTGTATTGGATTGAATATTATGAATATGAAGTTGTCTGATGCATATTGTATAATTGACCCTCGGATACTTGCGGTGACATTGAAGTATCTAGGTGACATTAGGGTTGATTGTTGTGTGTCATATGGTGTTATTTTACTACAAACTCTAGGGTTGTTTGTGACACTTATAGGAATAGCTCAATGGATTGATCAGAAAGAATAACTTTGAGGTGGTTTCGTACCCTACAAGCAATTTCATCTTATGTTCTCCGCGATAAGAACTTTGGAGTGACTTTTGTCGCACGTTGAGGGATTGCTATATGATCTAATTACGTTATCATTGTTGAGAGAACTTGCACTAGTGAAAGTATGAACCCTAGGCCTTGTTTTCAAGCATTGCAATACCGTTTTCGCTCACTTTTGTTACTAGTTACCTTGCAGTTATTATATTTTCAGATTACAAAAACCTATATCTACCATCCATATTACACTTGTATCACCATCTCTTCGCCGAACTAGCGCACCTATACAATTTACCATTGTATTGGGTGTGTTGAGGACACAAGAGACACTTTGCTATTTGGTTGCAGGGTTGCGTAGTAGACATCAGCCACAAGCCCTCTAGGCGTGCCCTACCCCCCAGGGAGGGTGCTCCGCGCTTGTGGGCCCCTCAGGCACCGCATTGACATGAGACGGACGCCAAAAATTCTTATAAATACCCGAACCTCCAAAAAGAACCCTAGATCGGAAGTTCCGCCGCCGCAAGCCTCTGTAACTATGAAAAATCAATCTAGGCCCTCTCTAGCACCCTACTGGAGGGGGCCATCATTACCGGAGGCCATGGAGGAGGAAGCTGGAGGGGTGCATCATCACCATGGAGGCCAAGGACCAGAGGGAGAACCTATCCCCATCTAGGGGGAGGCCATGGAGGAGGGAGCACAAGGGGGAGACTCTCTCCCCTCTTCTCATGGTGGCGCTAGAGTTTCTCGGGGGAACCATCGCCGCGGTGATCGTCTTCATCAACATCACCATCTTCATCACCTTCCTCATCTCTTTTAAGAAGTCCACTCTCCCGCACCCTACTGTAATCCCCTACTTAAACATGGTGCGTTATGCCACATATTATGATCCAATGATGTGTTGCCATCCTATGATGTTTTGAGTAGATTTCTTTTGTCTTTTAGGTTGATTGATGATTTAGATTAGTTTGAGTTGTATGCCTTATTTTGGTGTTGTCCTATGGTGCCTTCTGTGCCGCGCACACATGAAGGATTCCCGTTGTAGGGTGTTGCAATACATTCATGATTCGCTTATAGTGGGTTGCTAGAGTGACAGAAGGTTAAACCCGAGTAAGGGGGTTGTTGCGTATGGGATAAAGGGGACTTGTTATCTTAATGCTATGGTTGGGTTTTACCTTAATGATCTTTAGTAGTTGCGGATGCTTGCTCGAGTTCCAATCATAACTGCATATGATCCAACTAGAGAAAGTGTGTTAGCTTATGCCACTCCCTCATATAAAGTTGCAATAATGATTACCGATCTTGTTAACAATTGCCTAGGATAATTCCGCACACTGATCTATCATTATTCCACACTCGCTATTTATAATATATAGTAATATATTCTAACTTTATGTTAACATCACCTATTTTTACATTTTAGTTGTCCGATATCATACAAAGCTATCCTTCTCATACCCACAGCGTAGTTTTATTTCTCGTTTCTAGATGAAAGAAAACACTCAGTGTACGTAGAGTTGTATCGGTGGTAGATAGGACTTGAGGAAATATTGATCTTAACTTTAGCTCCTTGTGGTTTAGACATTCCATACTTATCACTTCCATCTTTGGAATTGCGAAGATGATTCCTTGCACTTCAGAGAATCAAGCTCTTTTGTGGCGCCGTTGCCGGGGAGCAATAGCGTGGGGTTGATATTCTCGTGCGTGCTTGTTTGCTTTCTTCACTAAGTAGATTTTGCATTCCCTTTTGTTTTTGTTTTCTTTAGTTGTGGGTGAAACAAAAATAAATAAAGAATGCAAAATACAAAAAAAGTTACTTGACTCTTATGCCTAAATTTTTTTTCAAAAAGAGAAGTGATTGGAAGGTTATGCATTGGAGAAGTGAGGGTCGGCCTTGAACACTTGTGTTCATTTTCATGGAAACAATGTAGAATTTTTAATGGAAGTTTCTCAAAAATAATTATCCCCTTTTATATATCCATTGTATTACAAAAATAATGTGCCAAGATTTGGCTTTAGGATGATTAGATTGCTTGTTTGCTATGTGCGGTGCAAAAACATAAACTTTGGCTGTAGTGCGTGTTTACATTTTTTAATGGAACATCAAAAGTTTCAGAAATATTTACATGGTACTTCTATATAATTTTATTATTTTGTAATGGTTTTTTATAAATTTTGGGGTTATAGAAGTATATGAAGTTTCCAAATTGCTAGAGAATGTCATGTTTTTGACAAATTCTGCTTTCTATGTGTTGTTTGCTTATTTTGATGAATCTATGGGTTGTATCGGGGGTATGAACCATGGTGAAGTTGGAATATAGTAGATATAATGCTAATATGAAATTGGAATGATTTTGCAACAGTAGCTAAAAGTAGTGATTTGTTTCATTATACTAATGGATCTCACAAGGGCTTTTGTTAAGTTTTGTGTGGATGAAGTGTTGTAACATCCCAAATTTTCAATTTGGAATGTTATACATTAAGTCATCATGCATATCATATTTTCTTGCATTTTTCCGATCCTAGAAATTTCACGCAACTCAAGGACCCTCGGAGAGAGTTGGAGATTTCATTATTTTCATATTTGAGCTTTCTCAAATTTTGAAAATAGGATCATTTGGATTTATTTATTTTATCTTCAATTATTTTTCCAATAAAAAAATAAGAGAGGGAATAATATGACTTTCCCAAAATTTAGGAAAAATGAAGATTAAATAAATAAATCAAAATTTGGATTTTTCGGAGTTTATTTGCTTTAGGGAAAAAATGCGTATTTTAATTTTTTTTTTGCATTTTGGCCCCGTATTAAAGTTCATTTTGTTCGACTCATTTTTGGGAGTCGGGAAAATTTATTTTATTAAATTTGGAGTTCGTTTAGATTTTATTTTATTCGTTTTTCTCTGAGATTTAATTTAAAAAAAATTGTCAGCGCCCACTTTGGGCCAAGGGCCCGGCTGCCCAACCATGACCGCCCATCCCCATCGCGCCACACATACCGCTACCGGCCGTGGCGTAGTCCCAGGAGGACTCCTCCTCCTCCTGCTTGCCCCCTCCCAAGCAACCCCTTTATATACACCCCACCCCCCTCTCCTCCCCAACCAGCGCCGCGCCGCCCCAACCCTCGCCGCCGCCGCCCCAACCCGCCGCCGCCGCCCATAGCCGCCGCCCGGTGCCCTTGCCGAACCCACTTCGCCGCCCGGTGCCCGCCCGGAGCCCGCCGCCGCCGGTGCCCGCCCGGAGCCCCGCCGCCCCTAATCGCGCCGACCCGCCGGAGCCCGGTGCCCGCTGGCGACCTCGCGAGGTAGCCGCCGCGCCAACCTCCCCGGTCCGGTTTTGTTTTAAAAACCGTTCCGGTTTTCTTTTTGTTGTTCGGTTTTTTTTAAAACCCTAGATCGGTTTTTTTTTCGGTTTAGCTACTTAGTGAACGTTCACCGATCCGTTCGTTTTAACGAACGTGTTCACCGGTTAGTTTCTGTTAACGAACGTCCGTTCGTTTAACCGTTCGTCGTTTTTTTAATCGGATTTAATCCGTTATTTTCCGATCTCGATTTCAGATCCAATCTTCGTTCTAGTTTATTTTCTCGCTCGTTTATCGGAATCAGGTGATTCAAGCGCCTGGAGTTTCGTTTCGAAACCGCCGTTCCGACTAATCCACTTAAACAAAGTTTTGCTACTGTAAAATTTGGACCTAGTTTCAAATTGCTAGAACCGAGTTGTTTTCTTTCGTCGTTTGACTTTCGTTGCTTTATTTGATTCGATTCTTTTTGCAACCAGGGTTCTTTAGTTGAACTTTCTGGTTAGATCTTTTATTTGAGATTTACCTGTGCATTAGATGAGTACTTTTTGTATGCTTGTTGTTTGTCTGCGATAGATCACCCGGAGTGCGCCGCTTGTTACTTCGAGTCTCTAGGTTTCGCGGAACGTCAGCAAGGCAAGTTACACTTGATCATACTTTGTCTACTACCCAGTTTTATGCATTAGATCTATTCCTCAAACACTTGCATGATTAGGATCTAATTAAATTGTGGGATGGGAAGTAGATGAGGTAGTACCTATTACCTGTTTTACTTATGAAACCTTGGGAGTTACTTCTACGTTTGCTTATTATGCCATGCTATGCTAGTAGGCGTGGATTGGGTGAGTGATATCCATGACGGATGTGAGATTGTTAATTAATGGTTTATTTAAGGTGGCAACTTAAACACACATCCGGGTGGATTGAGGCACTGGTTTCTATCAGGACTTGCCTGTTTTTCTTCGGACCGCCACCGGTGCTCAAAGGGATCATAAGATTATTCAAACTAGAAACTTCCGTGTGCAGCCACAAGCCATTATGGGCTCTGGCATAGTTGAGTAAGTCGTGCGAACTCTTATAGTGGTGGACTAGCAGATGTAGGGGATGTAGGTGTACGGTCCACCCATCGTAAGGTGCTAGCGCTTACGAAAGACTGTGTCTCGGTCATCCGTCTCTCAAACACCATGTAGTGCGAGAACCAAGCGGAGGCGATCGAGTCTTGTGGGGAAAAGTGCGCATAAACCTCTGCAGAGTGTATAAACTAATCATGATTAGCCGTATCCCCAGTTATGGACATCTTGAGTATCTAGTACTTGAATATCATGTGAATCTCAACATGTTACTCTAATTAATATTGTTGGGTTTTTAATGAGTATTTTTAATTGGGATTGAGCATGCTGTCAACCATTCTCAATGTTCAACAACCACCATGATAGTTAAACAAATTTATTCCTTTGCGATGAGGGAAAACTGGCTTTATGCAAAAGCTGTAACCATAGAGCTTTACCACCAGCCATATATGCATGTAGTATAGGCTTAATTCTTCATTACTCTCTATGTGTTACATTGCCAGCATATTCCATGTGCTGACCCGTTTTCGGGCTGCAACTTTCATGTTGCAGACTTTTCAGATGATGAGTAAGGTGTTTAGGTCGTGGTTCTATACTCAGTGATGCCGATGGAGTTGATGGACTCACTTATCTTCCAAGTCTTCCGCTGTTATCGTTATTAGATGGCCTTAAGCCATATTTATTGTAATAAGTCCTCTTTTGGACAACGCTGTAATAAGTGTGTGATTACTACTCTGTTATAAGTCCTTGAAATCTTGTGTGGTGTCGACATTCTTGATCCAGGATGACACTGAGCACGGAGACTTGATCCATTCGGGTCGGGTCGCTCTGAGAGATGGTATCGAGCACACTGCCGACCGTAGGACACGACCACTAAGTTAAAGCCATAGATCACTACTCTCTTCTCATTTTCTAACTCCTCATCTTTTCCACTCTTTTAGGATGAAGGGCCGAAGATCAAGTACACCCAACCGGATGAAGGCACACCTTTTGGATTTCACTTGAAGGAAGTCACCAAGTACACGAACATTGGACTACCAAGTTTCACCGGGACTTTCAACGCCACTCTGCACGAAGAGGAGCGTTGGAAGATTCAAGCTCACGTTCGGGAAGGACATTCGCCCCAATCACCAAGCCTATAGATAGTGTTTTCGGTGCACCAACTCGAGTCCGGAAAGAGCATGGCAGCTCATATCACCATGGGACGGATTGGAGAAGTTTATCAAGAAGACCTCAAGGACACCATCTATCGATTTGCGGACGCCGAGATGAACAATGGGAGATAGTCGGCACCAAGAAGGATAGATCCATTGCAGCTTTCATCCAGGAGTTAAACCAGCACATTCGGCGCCAGGAGAACCAGATGTGCAATGATATGCTCGAATTGAAGAATGCGAAGGGAAGGATCATCGAACTTGAAGGAGAACTAAAGTCTACACGCAAGGACTACATGGGCGAGATCGTAGCTTTAGCAAGACACAACAACGACCTTAAGTATGAGATTGAAGAACTCAAGAAGAAATTGGCGCTCAAGAATGAAGACCCGACGTCGGTTGTCCAAACGACTACATCAACATCGGCGACACCGATTCGGATCCAAGTGAACCCAACTTTGAAGATGAAGCAGGAGCAGACATCATGGAGTCTTCCACCGGTTCAAATTAATAGATGACCCCCCACATATTAGTAGTATTCCCCCCCCCCATGTAACATTTTGTTCATGCACTTTTGCGATAGCTAGATCGTTGTAAACCCTTTGTTTGAATTGAATGAAGTGATATTGTGTGCATTTGCTCATATACATTTGGGTAGTGTTTCTCCTTAGACCCCACTCTATTCTTAATTTCTCATCTTTTCTAAACCCGTCAGATGCCTCCGAGACGCGACCCCGGGTTTGTTTTCCCGCCAGAGATCACCCAGTTGATCCAGCAGCAGAACACTTTGATCCAAACATTGGTACAGAATCAAGGCAACAACAACAACAACAACAACCCACCGCCACCACCACCTGCGGATCACTTGACACGTTTCTTAAGGCTGAACCCGCCGGTGTTTTCCAGTAGCACCGAGCCGATAGTAGCAGATGATTGGCTCCGTAAGGTAGGAAGGGAGTTGACCACTGCAGGATGTACAGATGGAGAGAAGGTGAAGTTTGCTGCACACCAGCTTGAAGGACCAGCAGCCGCATGGTGGGAGAATTTTACAACCACTTACCTGAGATCTTGTCACATGGGATCGGTTTCAGCAAGCTTTCCGCCTTGCCCATGTCTCGGCAGGGAGCTATGGCCATGAAGAAGCGTGAGTTTGCAACTTACGCCAAGGAGGAAGAACTGTTGGCTAGTATATGGATGATTTTAGTAAGTTAGCACGTTATGCCCCGGATGGCGTTGCCACGGTCTGACTAAGCGGTGAGAAGTTTACGGAAGGATTGAATGATGAGTTGAGCATGCAGTTGATGGTAGCAAGTTTCAATAACTACCAGGAGTTGGTAGACCGTGCCCTCATGATTGAAGGAAAGCAACATCAAATTGAGAATCGCAAGAGGAAGTATGGACGGGGAAGTATAACTACGGAGCCCAATGAAGCCCCGTTATACCCCTAAACAGGGAGTTCAGTTTCAGCATACCCATGGAGGAAGTAATTCGCACAACCATAATGGCACCAAGAATGGGAACGGGAATGGAGGAAGCAATGGACAGAACCGCACCACACCATCAACCCCAACCAAGAAAGACCTAAGCCATGTCACCTGTTTCAAGTGTTCCAAGACCGGACATTATGCAAATGACTGTCCCGAAGGCCAAGGTGGAAATGGAAGCTACGGAAAGAAGCCAAACCCTTTCAACAGGGGATGTGAACCACATTGATGTGGAGGAGGTTGAAGATCAGCCCGATGCACGATGTCGGTAAGTTTTTGGTTAAGTCATTTACTGCACTAGTTCTTTCCGATACCGGTGCATCGCATTCATACAAATCAAGGGGATTTGTAGAGAAGTATAGTCTACCTACTCGGATTCTTAAAACCCCTATGCTAGTAAGCTCACCAGGAGCGGAGTATATGGCGGAACAAGGATGTTTTCAAGTGCCATTAAGTATAGGAAGGCATGTGTTCCCGACGGATTTGATCATTTTGGAATCCCAAGGATTTGATGTGATTCTCGGTATGGATTGGCTGTCGATGTATGGAGGGAACATCGATTGCGCAAGTAAGACGATTTTGCTCACAACCCCAGAAGGAAGAAGGATTAAGTATGTATCACGGCATGAGCCGAGGAGAGCTCATGTAAATTGCTTATCAGGAGTTGTACAGGAAGAGGTACCAGTGGTGAAGGATTTCCCTGATGTATTTCCCGAGGAATTGCCAGGAATGCCACCGGATAGAGACATTGGGTTTTTGATTGAACTTTTGCCAGGAACAGGCCCAATATCGAAGCGACCATACAGGATGCCCGCACAGGATTTGGCGGAAATCAAGAAGGAGATAAAGGAGCTATTGGATAAAGGTTTTATACGCCCAAGTTCTGCGCCTTGGGGATCACCCGTACTATTAGTGGAGAAGAAGGATGGATCGTTAAGGATGATTGTAGACTATCGTGGTTTAAATGAAGTAACAATCAAGAACAAGTACCCACTACCAATGATAAATGATCTGTTTGATCGTTTGCAAGGAGCTAAAGTGTTTTCCAAGATCGATTTGCGATCAGGGTACCATCAGTTGAAAGTTCGAGAGCATGACATACCTAAGACAGCATTTACCACGAGATATGGACTGTATGAGTACACCGCGCCTGCCTATTTCATGAACCTGATGAACAAAGTGTTTATGGAGTTTTTGGATAAGTTCGTCGTGGTGTTCATAGATGATATTTTGATTTTCTCGAAGAATGAAGAGGAACATAAGGAACATTTGCGATTGGTTTTGGAGAAACTAAGGGAACATCAGCTATATGCCAAGTTCAGCAAATGTGAGTTTTGGCTAAAGGAAGTTGGATTTCTTGGACATGTTATATCCGGAGAAGGGATAGCAGTTGACCCCACAAAGGTTGAGACCGTAACCAAATGGGAAGCACCAACGACAGTTGGAGAGATCCGAGTTTCCTTGGACTCGCAGGATACTACCAAGATTCATTGAGAATTTCTCAAGGATTGCAAAGCCTATGACGGAATTGCTGAAAAAGGATACCAAGTTCATATGGACTGAGGATTGTGAGGCAAGTTTTCCAGGAGCTGAAGAAAAGATTGATTACCTCACCAAAGGTTAATTTTGCCAAATCGGACCAAAGATTATGAGGTGTATTGCGACGCTTCACGTCGAGGACTTGGAGCAGTGCTTATGCAGGAAGGAAGAGTTGTTTCGTATGCTTCACGACAGCTTAAGCCTCATGAGTTGAATTATGCCATACATGACTTGGAGTTAGCAGCCGTTGTGCATGTATTGAAGACATGGAGACATTTCCTCATTGGAAATCATTGTGAGGTATACACGGATCACAAGAGTTTGAAGTACATTTTCACGCAGAAGGAGTTAAACCTTAGATAGAGGAGATGGTTGGAGCTTATTAAGGACTATGATATGAGATTGCATTATCACCCCGGGAAGGCTAACGTTGTAGCATATGCATTGAGCCGTAAGAGCCACGTCAATACCCTAATGATGGGAGGAATACCCAAGGAGTTAGCCGAGGACCTTCGAGAGCTATGTTTGGAAATAGTTCCGAGAGGCTATGTAGCAGCATTGGAGATTCAGTCTACGTTGATGGACAAAATCAGAGAAGCTCAAAAGGCAGATAAGGAAGTTGCCTCTATAAAGGAGGAAATGAGCGAAGGAAAAGCTAAGGGATTTCGTGAGGATGAGCACGATACCCTATGGTTTGAGGACCGTGTTTATGTGCCAAATAACCCGGAGATCAGGAAGTTGATTTTGCAAGAAGCACATGATTCACCATATTCGATTCACCCAGGAAATACCAAGATGTATTTGGATTTGAAGGAAACATTACGGTGGACCGGAATGAAGAAGGATATCGCGGAGTATGTAGCGATTTGCGATGTATGTCGAGAGTGAAGGCGAGCATCGAAGCCAGCAGGATTGTTACAACCATTGCCAATACCGAATGGAAGTGGGATAAACTAGGCATGGATTTCATCACAGGATTGCCAAAGACTCGTTCTGGCTATGACTCGATTTGGGTTATAGTCGACCGTTTGACGAAGGTAGCTCATTTCATTCCAGTCAAGACCACCTATAGCAGTGTTATGTTGGCAAAGATATACATGACCAGAATTGTGTGTTTACACGGAGTTCCGAGGAGTATCGTATCAGATAGAGGAACCCAATTTACCTCAAAGTTTTGGAATCAGTTGCACGAAACATTGGGAACCAGGCTGGAATTCAAGACAGCTTTTCACCCATGCAGATGGGATGATCGAGAGAGTCAATCAGATTTTGGAGGATATGCTGAGAGCTTGTGCACTAGATTATGGATCTAGTTGGGATGATAATTTGCCATATGCAGAGTTTTCTTATAACAATAGTTACCAAACCAGCTTGAAGATGGCACCTTTTGAGGCTTTGTACGGAAGGAGGTGCAGGACACCGTTATCATGGGACGAAGCTGGAGACCGTCAGTTGTTTGGACCAGATTTGATTAAGGAGTCTGAACAGAAGGTTAAGTTGATTCGCGATAGGCTCAAGGTAGCCCAGTCCTGCATGAAAAGCTATGCGGATTCAAAACGCAAGGCGATAGAATATGACGTTGGAGACAGAGTATATCTTAGAGTATCCCCGCCGAGGAGTTAAGCGCTTTTGGAGTTAAAGGAAAATTAGCACCGCTGCTTCGTTGGACCGTATAAGATTTTGCAACGCATGGGAGAAGTTGCTTATAAACTGGAATTGCCAGAGGGACTGTCAGGAGTTCATGATGTATTCCATATTTCTCAGCTGAAGAGATGTCACGCCGAGATGGCGGAAGTACCATTAAGGGATACAGTGCCGCTTGAAGCAATTCAGTTGAAGGATGATTTGACATATGAGGAGAAACCAGTCAAGATTCTCGATTATGCCAGCAGAGTTACTCGCAGCAAGGTTATCAAGTTTTGCAAAGTTCAGTGGAGCCACCACAGTGAGGATGAAGCCACCTGGGAAAGAGAAGAAGATTTGCGCAAGGATCACCCTCACCTATTTTCCAGCCAACCCGAATCTCGAGGGCGAGATTCATCTTAAGGGGGGTAGGTTTGTAACATCCCAAATTTTCAATTTGGAATGTTATACATTAAGTCATCATGCATATCATATTTTCTTGCATTTTTCCGATCCTAGAAAATTTCACGCAACTCAAGGACCCTCGGAGAGAGTTGGAGATTTCATTATTTTCATATTTGAGCTTTCTCAAATTTTGAAAATAGGATCATTTGGATTTATTTATTTTATCTTCAATTATTTTTCCAATAAAAAAATAAGAGAGGGAATAATATGACTTTCCCAAAAATTAGGAAAAATGAAGATTTAATAAATAAATCAAATTTTGGATTTTTCGGAGTTTATTTGCTTTAGGGAAAAAATGCGTATTTTAAATTTTTTTTTTTGCATTTTGGCCCCGTATTAAAGTTCATTTTGTTCGACTCATTTTTGGGAGTCGGGGAAAATCTATTTTATTAAATTTGGAGTTCGTTTAGATTTTATTTTATTCGTTTTTCACATGAGATTTAATTTAAAACAATTGTTGCCACTTTGGGCAAGGGCCCAACCGGCCCAGCCGCCACCCCTCCTCACAGCCACTGGGCCCCGCCGCCCGGCGGCGACTCCGAGGAGGACTCCTCCTCCTCCCGCTTGCCCCTCCCAAGCAACCCCCTCTCCTCCCCAACCCGCCGCCGCCCCAACCTCTTGCGCCGCTTCTAACCAGCCCGCCGCCCCATAGCCGCCGCCCGGTGCCCGCCAGCGAGCCCGCGCCGCGCCAGTGCCCGCCGCCCCTAGTCGCCGACCCGGAGCCGGTGCCCGCCGGAGGTAGCCGCCGCGCCACTCTCCCCGGTCCGGTTGTGTTTTAAAACTGCTCCTGCTTTTTTGTTGTTCGGTTTTAAAAAAACCCTAGATCGGTTTTATTTTTTTTGGTTTAGCTACTTAGTGAACGTTCACCGATCCGTTCGCTTTTAACGAACGTGTTCACCGTTAGTTTCTGTTAACGAACATCCGCTCGCTTAACCGCTCGTCGCTTTTTTAATCGGATTTAATCCGTTATTTTCCGATCTCGATTTGAGATCCAATCTTCGTTCTAGTTTATTTTCTCGCCGTTTATCGGAATCAGGTGATTCAAGCGCTCGGAGTTTCGCTTTCAAACCGCCGTCCGACTAATCCACTTAAACAAAGTTTTGCTACTGTAAAATTTGGACCTAGTTTCAAATTGCTACAACCGAGTTGTTTTCTTTCGCTGCTTGACTTTCGTTGCTTTATTTGATTCGATTCTTTTTGCAACCAGGGTTCTTAAGTTGAACTTTCTGGTTAGATCTTTTATTCGAGATTTACCTGTGCATTAGATGAGTACTTTTTGTATGCTTGTTTTTTGTCTGCGATAGATCACCCGGAGTGTGCCGCTTGTTACTTCGAGTCTCTAGGTTTCGCAGAACGTCAACAAGGCAAGTAACACTTGATCATACTTTGTCTACTACCCAGTTTTATGCATTAGATCTATTCCTCAAACACTTGCATGATTAGGATCTAATTAAATTGTGGGATGGGAAGTAGATGAGGTAGTACCTATTACCTGCTTTACTTATGAAACCTTCGGAGTTACTTCTACGTTTGCTTATTATGCCATGCTATGCTAGTAGACGTGGATTGGGTGAGTGATATCCATGACAGATGTGAGATTGTTAATTAATGGTTTATTTAAGGTGGCAACTTAAACACACATCCGGGTGGATTGAGGCACCTGGTTTCTATCAGGACTTGCCTGCTTTTTCTTGGACCGCCACCTGTGCTCAAAGGGATCATAAGATTATTCAAACTAGAAACTTCCGTGTGCAGCCACAAGCCATTATGGGCTCGCATAGTTGAGTAAGTCGTGCGAACTCTTATAGTGGTGGACTAGCAGATGTAGGGGATGTAGGTGTACCGGTCCACCCATCGTAAGGTGCTAAGCGCTACGAAAGACTGTGTCTCGGTCATCCGTCTCTCAAACACCATGTAGTGCGAGAACCAAACGGAGGCGATCAAGTCTTGTGGGGAAAAGTGCGCAAACCTCTGGAGAGTGTATAAACTAATCATGATTAGCCGTATCCCCAGTTATGGACATCTTGACTATCTAGTACTTGAATATCATGTGAATCTCAACATGTTACTCTAATTAATATTGTTGGGTTTTTAATGAGTATTTTTAATTGGGATTGAGGATGCTGTCAACCATTCTCAATGTTCAACAACCACCATGATAGTTAAACAAATTTATTCCTTTGCAGTAGGGAAAAACTGGCTTTATGCAAAACTGTAACCATAGAGCTTTACCACCAGCCATATATGCATGTAGTATAGGCTTAATTCTTCATTACTCTCTATGTGTTACATTGCCAGCATATTCCATGTGCTGACCCGTTTTCGGGCTGCAACTTTCATGTTGCAGACTTTTCAGACGACTAGTAAGGTGTTTAGGTTGTGGTTCTATACTCAGTGATGCCGATGGAGTTGATGGACTCACTTATCTTCCAAGTCTTCCGCTGTTATCGTTATTAGATGGCCTTAAGCCATATTTATTGTAATAAGTCCTCTTTTGGACAACGCTATAATAAGTGTGTGATTACTACACTGTTATAAATCCTTCGAAGTACTGTGTGGTGTCAGCATTACTGATCCAGGGATGACACCTGAGCACAGAGACTTGATCCATTCGGGTCGGGTCGCTACAAGTGTTCAAAGATCGAGGAGGTATCGATATAAGAAGAATACAGAGAGACAATACTTCAAGCTTGGGGATTCCCAATGCACCCCAAGTAAATATTTCAAGGAGACTCAAGAATCTAAGCTTGGGGATGCCCCGGTTGGCATCCCATCTTTCTTCTTCATTGATTTATAGAATGCTTCATGTGCTTCACTTAAATCTTTTCAGTATGGCTTTATAAAATGCTCTTTGTGCTTCACTTAAATCTTTTGAGTATGGCTTTATAGAATGCTTCGTATGCTTCACTCATATATTTTGATCTTGGATATTGGTAAATACATATTAATTATAGAATGCTCTATGAACTTCACTTATATCTTTTAGAGTATGAATAAAATTATCATCGGAATTGGGCTTGGAAGAGTATCATTAAAATATCATGCCTAGCTAAAAATGCATTAAAGAAAAGCGCTTGTTGGGAGACAACCCAATATTTACCCCTACTGTTTTTGTGTGTTGTCACGATTATGCTACTGTAGTAATCATGTTTTATAGCTTTTGTTTCAATAAAGTTCCAAGGAAGACTTTGGGATGATCTATGGTGGTAGTTGATTTGATCTTGCTGAAAAATATAAACTTTTGCGCTCATTGCCAGAATTTTAAAAACTCACAGAAGTGTGCTTTTGATCTGAATTTTTTACACAAGATTGATATACAAATTTCCTATGTTGTCCTAATTGTTCAGAAATTTTGGAGTAACATAAGTATGGTTATTGTTCAGATCATTACTTACTGTTCTGTGACATATTCTATTTTGAATGCATAGTTTGCTTGTTTTCTAGTTTCTATGGCTTATATTGCTCAACATAAATTGTAGAAATGATATGGTATAGTAGGAATTGTGTGAGAAAAATATGAATCTTATCTTGACAGTACCAAAGTGAATGATTTGTCTTTATCATACTAACCCATCTCACGAAGTTCCGTTTAGTTTTGTGTGATTGAAGTTTTCAAGTATTGAGTGATATGTCGATTTGAGAAGAATAAGGAATGGCAAGAGCCTAAGCTAGGGGATGCCCAAGGCACCCCAAGGTAATATTCAAGGAATACCCTAGAAACTAAGCTTGGGGATGCCCTAGAAGGCATCCCCTCTTTCGTCTTCAACACTATCGGTATACCTTACTTGGAGCTATATTTTTATTCATCACATGATATGTGTTTTGCTTGGAGCGGATTTTCATTTTACTAGTTTTTTGAAGAATATCATTGGATCCTTAATCTTGAATCAGGGAGATTCCTCACATGGCTATTTAACTAATTGATTACGCCTTGATCTTCACTTATATCTTTTTGGAGTAGTTTTGTCATTTACTCTCGTGCTTCACTTATATCCTATGAGTAAATTGTTGAATGAATTGAATATCATAGATCTGAAATTATATATGTTTTATATGCTTATCCCATGGGGTGTAATGACTTCACATATAAGAAGTATAGGTGGTAAAATTTAGTGAAAGTTAGCAAACACCGCATTTCTCACTTCAACAATTCATGAAAGAATATTGAAGGAAGAGATATTTCACATATAAATATACTATCTTGGACGTATTCTATGATTGTGAGCCCCATTAATTATTTTCAAACTTGAGCAAATTAGTTGAAGTTGGACAAGGAAGACAACGTAATGAGTTATGTTTGGGTATATTTGTATAGAAGTTATCTTGTTATGGATCCTCCAACATGTGGTGCTTGCTTAGGATCTTTTGCTAGCCAAATGTTTTTACTAAGTAGAGATACTACTTGTGCATCCAAAACCCTTAAACCCCGTTTCTTGCCATGAGTGTCCACCATATCTACCTATGGACTGAATAAGATCCTTCAAGTAAGTTGTCATTGGTGCAAAAAGCAATAAAATTGCTCCTAAATATGTATGATCTTTTATTGTAAGGGAAAATAAGCGTTGTACGAACTTGCGATCATAAAGAAACAAAAGCAACGGACTGCGTAATAAAGGTTTCTATCACAAAGGGAAATACAACGTGTCATTCCTTTGCATTAAGGGTTCGCACATCCTAAAATAAAAAGTGCATGACAACCTCTGCTCCCTCTGCGAAGGGACTATCTTTTACTTTCATGTATTTACTTTTATGCAAGAGTCAATAGTACTCCTTAGTACAACCTCAATTATTCTTTAGTTGGCAAGCATCATGTGGTGGGGAAAGATCCAAGCATATAGTGCCATTCAAATATATTTGATCGTGAATTATTATTGTTGAAAATTATCTATATGACAAATAAGTTGGGAGGCGAAAAATCAAGCCCCCATCCTTCTCTGTGTTCGACGGATGCTATTTGTTCTAAAAATATGCTTTGAGCGTTAGCAATCATGGAATACTATATGATAGTTGAGTATGTGGAATTTGCTAAATGAAAGCTCTTACATAGACCCTTCCTGAAAATAAGATGAATTGCAATTGTTTGGTGACTGAAAGCATAGTTTGTTAGTTTTCAAGAAACTTTATGCTATACTTTAACATGTGAATAGCTTGTTAGTTGATCGCGAGAAGTTTTATGACACAAGCTACTATTTACGATATATAATGAAGCTAAAAATATTGTTTGGAAATATCGTTGATCAAACTTATGCAATATGCTAGCATTCACACTTCATAAATTATTTCTTTTATCATTTACCTAATCGAGAACGAGCAGGAATTAAGCATCAAAATTGCTGATACATCTCCAACGTATCTATAATTTATGAAGTATTCATGCCATGTTTACAACAATTTTATATGGTGGTATGATTTGATTAGAACTAACCCGGACTACCGATGTTTTTAGTAGAACTACCGTGGTGTCGTTTTTTGTGCAGAAATAAAAGTTCTCGGAATGGGCTGAAAATTTACGATGATTTTAAGGACCAAAAGAGACCCCCGAAGCAGAAGAGCTGCACCAAGAGGTGGAAGAGGAGGCCACAAGCCCTCTAGGCACTCCCTACCACTTAGGGATGGTGCTCCGGGCTTGTGGGCCCCTCGGGCACCCCCTTGACATGAGACCTACGCCAAAAATTCTTATAAATACCCGAACCTCCGAAAAGAACCCTAGTTCGGAAGTAATGCCGCCGCAAGCCCCTGTCGCCACGAAAAATCAATCTAGGCCCTCTCCAGCACCCTGCTAGAGGGGGCCATCATCACCGGAGGCCATGGAGGAGGAAGCCGAAGGGGTCCATCATCACCATGGAGGCCAAGGACCAGAGGGAGAACCTCTCCCCATCTAGCAGGGAGGACATGGAGGAGGAAGCACAAGGGGAAGACTCTCTCCCCCCTCTCTCGTTGGCACTGGAGTGCCGTTGGGGAACCATCGCCGCGGTGATCATCTTCGTCAACTTCCTCATCTCTTTTAAGCGGTCCACTCTCCAGCACCCCGCTGTAATCCCCTACTTGAACATGGTGCTTTACGCCACATATTATGATCCAATGATGTGTTGCCACCCTATGATGTTTTGAGTAGATTTCTTTTGTCTTTTGGGTTGATTGATGATTTAGATTGGTTTGAATTGTATGTCTTATTTTGGTGCTGACCTATGGTGCCTTCTGTACCGCGCACACGTGAAGGACTCCCGCTGTAGGGTGTTGCAATACATTCATGATTTGCTTATAATGGGATGCTAGAGTTATAGAAGCATAAACCCGAGTAAGGGGGTTGTTGTGTATGGGATAAAGGGGACTTGATACTTTAATGCTATGGTTGGGTTTTACCTCAATGATCTTTAGTAGTTGCGGATGCTTTCTAGAGTTCCAATCATAAGTGCATATAATCCAAGTAGAGAAAGTATGTTAGCTTATGCCTCTCACTCATATAAAATTACAATAATGATTACCGATCTTGTTAACAATTGCCTAGGATAATTCTGCACACCAATCCATCATTATTCCACCCTCGCTATTTATAATATATAGTAATATATTCTAACTTTATGTTAACAACCTATCTTTACATTTTAGTTCTCTGATATCATACAAATCTATCCTCCTCATACTCAAAACGTAGTTTTATTTCTCGTTTCTAAATGAAAGCAAACGCTCGGTGTATGTAGAGTTGTATGGCAGAAAGTACTTGAGAGAATATTGATCTTACCTTTAGCTCCTTCTGGGTTCGACACTCCATACTTATCGCTTCCATCTTTGGAAATTGCTATGATGATTCCTTGCACTTGGGGATTGTCAACCTCCAGCGTATATTTTTTCCACTAAGGAATATATAGCTTTAAGCTTCATCAACATGTTCTCCCCAAGGTTTGAGCTCTTGGCACCTGCAATATATTCAACAGAAGGGTCGATAGACAAGTTACACTTAAATGATCAAGTTGCCAGGCGGGACTTTTTAATTGATTCACAGTTTTACTTACCGAAGATGGCTTCGGTCATTTGAGAAATATGGCTTTTTAAGCCTATTAACTCTTCAAATTACCGGCTTTCAATTTGGTCTTCAAAGATTTTGAGCTTGTTTTAGCAGAGCAGCCTTTTCAGTCTCAAAGGCGGACCTTTGTGCTTCAAATTCCGCCTTGATTTTTTCCAGTTCTTTCAATGAAGATTGCAAGCTTGATTCAGTTTTGTATCGTCCGACTTTTTCCAACTCAAAATCTTTCTTCAAGCCGACGAAGTTTGAGTCGGCCAAAGATAATGCTTCCTACAAAATAAAGAAGAATTTGGTCATCAGATTCGTTGTTTAACTAGCAACAGTAGTTAACCCGGTACTTGGGGGCTATCTCATGCAATATAAATTCATTCAAGTCCCAAGCAGTTGCAAGCAATCTACTTTGCACTTGGGGGCTAATGTATGCCACTTTTTTCATCCACATGTATTGCAGAAGACGCGGCCCATCTCACAAAGATGAGCCAGCCCTTGGGGGCTACTTGATCAAAACTTTCAAGGCTATTTAATCTAAAGATCTGGTTCATCTCATGCAGATGAGTTAGTCCTTGGGGGTTATGTCAAGGATTTTTATCTTAAGATTTCTCATTGAAGACCCGGCTTATCATTAGTTTGATAACCAGGCCCTTGGGGGGTTACATTTCAAGCTTTAAGCATTGCTACTTAAAATTTTAATCATAATCAAGCTTTCCTATGATCAAGACCTGGGGACTACACTTAGATCCTCTACAATTGGAGTATACCTCGTATTTCTTCTTCATCATGCTGACCAAGCCAGCCTCCATATCCAGTCTTGTAGCCAGGCAGCTTAAGTTGCCAGCATGCAATTCCTCAGCACTAAAGTCCTCATAATTTGGCAGCTCGAGTTTTGATTTACCCTTTTCAAGCAAGGACGTCTCCTCCTTGGTTGTGTGCTTAGTTAGAATGTTGGAGGTTTCTGGCGCTTTCTGACTCACCCCAATAATAGAAAGTCATCATTGTTCTTCTCAGGAGGACTTTCTTTAGTCGCTTTAACGGGGCTTGAGGCAAGGATGGGACGCGGTGGGTTAAGTTTGTCCACCGAGTTAGCATCAATGTGGTCTGAGCATACGATCACATGGAGCCGGGTGGACCACCCACCCCGGGTTGAAGATTCGGGTCATCTGGCCCTGGTGGTAGCCCCTCAAGTGGGCGGTTACAAGTTCACAAAGGTACTAATCAATGGCGGAAGCAACATCAACATATTGTACTATGACACTTTGAAAGGATCGAGAAGAGGTGTCTAGATGGGGGTTAATAGACTCTAAACAATAAAAGTTACAGTTTAAATTCTTTAAGTTGAAGTGGAGTTTTAGCACAAGTTCACACATTCACAATACATATCAAGCAAGCATGATAAGAGTATATGAGCAGCGGAAAGTAAAGCATGCAAGTTGCAAGAATGTAAATGGATGGGATTGGAGTGTGCAAACGCAATTTGTAGACACGGAGATTTTTTATCCGTGGTTCCGATAGGTGGTGCTATCGTACATCCACGTCGATGGAGACTTCAACCCACGAAGGGTAATGGTTGCGCGAGTCCATGGAGGGCTCCACCCATGAAGGGTCCATGAATAAGCAACCTTGTCTATCCCACCATGGCCGTCGCCCACGAAGGACTTGCCTCACTCGGGTAGATCTTCACGAAGTAGGCGATCTCCTTGCCCATACAAACTCCTTGGTTCAACTCCACAATCTTGACAGAGGCTCCCAAGTGACACCTAACCAGTCTATGAGACACCACTCTCCAAGAGGTAATAGATGGTGTGTTGATGATGAACTCCTTGCTCTTGTGCTTCAAATGATAGTCTCCCAACACTCAACTCTCTCTCATAGGATTGGATTTGGTAGAAAGATGATTTGAGTGGAAAGCAACTTGGGGAAGGTTAGACATCAAGATTTATGTGGTTGGAATGGAATATCTTGACCTCAACACAAGTGTAGGTGGTTCTCTCTCAGAAAATGTATGTTGGAAGTGTAGGCATGTTCTGATGGCTCTCTCCACAAATGAAGAGTGGGTGGAGGGGTATATATAGCCTCCACACAAAATCTAACCGTTACACACAATTTACCAAACTCGGTGGGTTCGATTCAGAGAACTCGGTCAGACTGATTTGGTTCATAATGTGACAGTTAGGATTTTTGGTGGGACCGACATGTCAACTCGGTGGGACCGATGTCATTAGGGTTAGTGCATAACGTAATCTCGGTGAGACCGATTACACAAACTTGGTGGGACCAATTTTGGTAATAGACTAACCAGAGAGTTGGTCAGGCAAACTCGGTGGGACCGATTCACTCATCTCGGTTGGACCGAAATGTTACGAAAAGGAGACAGAGAGTTTGCATTGCGAACTCGGTGGGACCGATCACATATCTCAGTGAGACCGAGATTATTGCAATAGGCAACAGAGAGTTTGCAATCCCATCTCGGTGAGACCGAGATCCCTATCGGTGAGACCGAATTGATTAGGGTTTCTGGCAGTGGCTATGTCAAGAGAACTCGGTGGCGCCGGATAGATCAAATTGTTGGGGCCAAGTTTGACTTTTGGTTTGGGACAAATGTGGATGTGATAAAGTGGTTGACGGCTTTGGAGCATATCACTAAGCACTTTGAGCAAGCAAGCCATTAAGCAACACCTCATCCCCTCTTAATAGTATTGGCTTTCCTATGGACTCAATGTGATCTTGGATCACTAAAAAGAAAAAATGTAGAGTCCTGAGCTTTGAGCTTGAGCCAATCCTTTGTCCTTATCATCTTGAAGGGGTTCCACATCTTCTTGTCCACGCCACTCCATTGTTGAACTTATCTGAAATATACTAGATGAAAACATTAGTCCAACAAGAGATATGTTGACATTAATTACCAAAATCACTCGGGGGGCACTTGTGCTTTCAATCTCCCCCTTTTTGGTAATTGATGGCAATATACATCAAAGCTTTATATAAAGATATAGAGAATAATAAGTAAAGCTTTGGAAAGACATGTAACATGCATGGGCTCCCCCTACATGTATGCAATCATGTAAATATGGAATATAGGAGCATGTGAATGCATAAGAATGACAGAGTAAGCAATGCGTTACGTGTATCTTGGCTATATGCATCAGAGCAAATGATGTGAATATAGGAAATGTACCTTCATGCTCATGAGTCCTTCTTGCAAACAGTATGTACATCAGCAAGAAATCTTCATGCACAATACTGTGATGCATATACTTACCTTGTGATCTTGAGTTGGCTTAGGAAGGAGTGAACCTGAGTAAACAAGGTTAGATAACACAGATGCATCTACTAGCCAAAGCAAACAAAGAAACCACAAGATTACCAAGACTTGTATGACATGTAGAGAGTGAGTACTAAGTACTTTATTGGATATATACATGTCCCCAAGGGTAAAGATATGCAATGAATTCAAGGATTTCTTTCCCTTAGATGTCTTGCTCCCCCTGAGCCTTGCATGGGATACTGGGAGAAGATAGGCAACAGAAAATCAGAGCAAAGAAGAGAAAAAATAGCAAATGCAAACAATCAAATATGAACATATCTTTCCCCTCTTAAAGACATGTGACTTCTTTCCTCTTGAACACCAAGCATCTGGGGGTCTTTGATGTGATACTTCTTTCTCACTGAAGAACTCTCTCCCCCTGAGTATTCTCTCTCCCCCTATAGAAAAGATCAAGCTTTGATGTGATCTCTCTCTCCCCCTTTGACATCAATTTCCAAGAAGGGCTCTTCTAGATGTTTGTTGCAAATGGGTTTGGTCCTCGAGTCACAAAGCAAAGCAGCAAGTCGAATGTGATGCTGGTACATGATAAGAATCATTGAGTGGAGCTGGAGCAAAAAGAATGCAGGAACAAGTGGCAAGTTGTCTTTCCTGTAGTGAAATCGATGGCACCGAGTAGTGTGCTTAGGTTGCACCGGCAAGGGTTCGGTTTGACCAAAAACAACAAACCGGTGTGACCGAGTTCATCACAAGGAAAACACTTGTCACCTTAGCTCACTAGTCAAGTAAGATCTCACAAGGATTTGCAAGGAATTTAAGGATTTGCAATGAATTGGATGCAGGGAATGCAGAACAGAAAAAAAAAAGAGAATCTAGATGAAGTTTTTTTTGATAAAGAAGAGGGAATAATTATGCAAAGGACAAAATGCAAAAACTCAAACAAACACTAGAGAACTTCATCTAGAATTGGGCGGTGACAAAGTTACCTATGTTAGAGTATATTGACTAAGGAGTCAAGTGAGAGCACTTGATAATAAGTCACACTCATCATTTAAGCGCAAAATGGGGTTACCATTTTTAGTTTAAGCATTTGATGTATTCACATCTTGTTGAGCTGCTTTGACGCATGACATGGAGTAAAGCTTCTCAAGGATGGAATAACATACCTGGGGTGGTGGTGTTGATCTTGATCATGTAGTTGAACTTGTGTGGGTTGCTCAAGGTTGATGTAGTTCATCAAGAGTTGGGAGCACCACTTGTAGTTTGAGTTCATCTACCTACATGGGTTAGTTTTGCAAGGAAGAGCACTTGTGTATCCAAAATGACAATCATGAAATTTTATACATATAATTTGTCAAACGATATGTTGAAGGGTTTCGTGCTTCCTTGTTTTCAACCACCATTGTGTAGAGACTTGTTGATGCAGAGATTGCTCAAGACGTGAGAGAGTTAGAATCTCATAGATTTAGATTCATCCAAGTACCTACAAGGGTTAGATAACATGCAAGGGTGCAAATATATCCAAGACATATAAGTAGCATCATGAAATAAATAGCAAGGATTGGTCATCGATTCATGCCTTACATGTATCCAAATGGAGTCCCTACTCCAAGTTTGAAGCATCAATGATGTTCAATTCACCTCTCAAACGGCAAAAAACTTTCTCATCAAGCGGTTTGGTGAATATATCCGCCAATTGCTTATCGATACGAACATGCTTAAGATCAATGTCCCCTTTAGCAACATGATCTCGAATGAAATGATGACGAACTTCAATATGCTTAGTTCGAGAATGTTGTACGGGATTGTGAGCAATCTTAATAGCACTCTCATTGTCACAAAGCAATGGAATGTGTTTCACATATATGCCATAATCTTTAAGAGTTTGGGTCATCCAAAGTAATTGAGCACAACATGAACCAGCAGCAATGTATTCCGCTTTGGCGGTGGATATGGGCACCGAGTTTTGTTTCTTGGAGGACCAAGACACAAGAGATCTAACAAGAAATTGACAAGTACCCGAAGTGGACTTTCTATCAACCTCGTCTCCGGCATAGTCCAAACCGGAGTAGCCAAGAAGATCGAAGGAAGACCTCTTAGGATACCAAATGGAAAAAATTGGTGTATGTATTAAGTATCTCACTATCCTTTTCACAGCCTTAAGATGACATTCTTTAGGGGCCGCTTGATATCGTGCACACATGCACACACTTAGCATAATATTGGGACGAGAGGCACATAGATATAACAATGAACCAATCATAGAACGATAAACCGTTTGATCAACCGGTTCACCATCTTTGGTCAAATCAAGATGTCCACTAGTAGGCATGGGTGTACTCATACCTTTGCATTCTTGCATATTGAACTTCTTGAATAAGTCCTTGGTGTACTTTGTTTGAGAAACAAAGGTGCCTTCCTTAGTTTGCTTGATTTGCAAACCGAGAAAGAACTTGAGTGTACTCATCATCGACATCTCAAACTTCTCCGACATTAGTTTTCCAAACTTCTCACTAAAATGAGGGTTAGTCGAACCGAATATAATATCATCAACATAAATTTGGCACACAAATATTTCTCCATTAACCCTTTTAGTAAAAAGAGTAGAATCTATTTTTCCAATTTCAAAGCCTTTTTCAATGAGGAACTTGGTCAACATTTATACCACGCTCTAGGAGCTTGTTTAAGACCATAAAGAGCTTTGTGAAGTTTGTAAACATGATTAGGTTTCTTAGGATTGACAAAGCCGGGAGGTTGCTTAACATAAACTTCCTCCTCAATTTCACCATTTAGAAAAGCACTTTTAATGTCCATTTGGTACAAGGTGATATCATGGTGATTAGCATAAGCAAGTAAGATGAGAATGGACTCAAGTCTAGCAACGGGGGCACATGTCTCACCATAGTCCATACCTTCGACTTGAGTGTAGACTTGGGCGACTAGACGAGCTTTGTTGCGGACGACTTGACCATCTTCATCTTGCTTGTTCCGAAACACCCATTTGGTACCGATGATGTTGTGGTTGTTGTCGGGCTTTTCGACCAATGTCCACACTTGATTTCTCTCAAAGTTGTGTAGCTCTTCATGCATGGCATTTATCCAATCCGGATCTTCCAATGCTTCTTCAAACTTCATAGGTTCAATGCTAGAGATGAATGAATAATGTTCACAAAAGTTAGCCAAATGAGTTTTAGAGCGAGTTCTCCCGGTTTGGATATCATTGTAGATTTGCTCGACGGGATGGTCCTTGGTGACTCTTGCTCGAACTCGTGGGAGCTTTTGCTTTGTTCGGGGTGGAACATCTTCTTCATCTTGTTCTTCTTCTTGGCCTTCTTCATTGTTGACGTTGTCGTTCTCTTGTCGTGGTGGAGAAGGAGGTTGATGAGGTTCGTCCTCGTTTTCTTCGTCTTGGTGTGTCCCGCTCGTGGATGCTCCCATATCAACTCTTGGTTCACATTGTATTGAGGTAGAAGCTTCCACTTGGACAGACGAGGTACTCTCCTTCACCTCCGTTGGACGAATCTTGCCGATAGACAAGTCTTGGATTGCTTCCGAAGGGTCTTTGTCTCCTACATCAATTGGCAATTGCTCTACTTGCGAGCCATTAGATTCATCAAACTTCACATCTACCGTCTCTTCAACCTTTCGGGTGAAATTGTTGTAGACATGGTAAGTGTGAGAGTTTGAGCCATAACGAAGCAGGAAACCTTCATGAGATTTAGGAGCAAATTTAGAACAACGATGCTTATCAAGAATGTAGCACTTTGAGCCGAATACTCGAAAGTATCCAACTTGGGGTTTGTTACCGGTGAGGATCTCGTATGCCGTCTTGCTGAGTAGCTTGTGAAGATACAAGCGATTTGTTGCATGACAAGTTGCCTCAACCGCTTCCACCCAAAAGTGCTTTGGAGTCTTGTACTCCTCAAGCATCGTTCTTGCCATATCAATAAGAGTCCGGTTCTTCCTCTCAACAACTCCATTTCATTGAGGAATGTACGTAGCCGAGAACTCATGTGAAATCCCTTCTTCGTCAAGAAAGGTATCCACATTTGCATTCTTGAACTCCATTCCGTTGTCGCTCCGAACCTTCTTGATCTTCACTTCAAATTGATTTTGGGCCTTCCTAGCGAAGTTTTTGAAGATCTTTTGGACCTGCGATTTATCATCAAGAAAGAACACCCACATAAATCTTGAAAAATCATCAACTATGACTAGACCAAATGAGTTACCATCAAGACTCTTGTAGGCATTAGGACCAAAGAGATCCATGTGAAGTAACTCCAACGGTCTTCTCATGGTCATGATGTTCTTGACGGGGTGACTTCCTCCAACTTGTTTTCCTTCTTGACAAGCACTACAAAGTCTACCCTTGTCAAATATAACATCTTTTACTCCAAGGATATGATCACCTTTAATAAGCTTATCAAGATTTCACATGCCCACATGACCTAGCCTTCTATGCCACAACCAGCCTTTAGAAGATTTAGCAATTAAGAAAGTTCTAGGTTGAGCCTTTTTAGTGAAATCAACAATGTAAAGATCACCTCTACGTATACCGGTAAAGACCATTTTATGATTATCTTTACGAAACACTTGGCAATCTATTTCAGTAAATAAGACATTGAAACCGAAATCAACAAGTATAGATACTGAAAGTAAATTGTACCGAAGAGATTCAACGAGCATGAAATTTTGTATAGTGCTATCATGTGAGATGGCCACCTTACCAAGGCCAACCACCTTACCCTTTGAGTTATCACCAAAAGTGACATACTTTCGAGGGCCATCGTTTTCAGCAAGCTCACGAAACATACCCTTGTCTCCGGTCATATGATCGGTACATCCACTATCGAGGACCCATTCCTTTCATCCAGCCATGTAGCCACGAAGATTTGCCATAAGACCAAAGTGTCTCATCGCATCATCAAGATCATAGTCACTATCATCATCCTCATCATAATATCCATGTTCAACATTGTCTTGTGATTGATCAACTCCTAGAGAAGGTAATTCATTAGATAAATGATCATCACAATGTCATCTTTATCAATTGTAATAGCTTCGGAAATGATATTGCCAATAATTCCAACATCTCCTTTGGCACGCATGAGATCACGAAGCTCAAATAGACAATCATCAAACTTAGGATCACTAGTACTCATCTTACTCAAGGCAATAGAATTATGGAGAATTTCGTCTAAGTTTTGCAAGGAATAGTTTGGAAATCTTTCCTCAAGAAATTTCTATATAGTATGGGCACAATCAAGAGTAGGTAAACTAGCAATCAAATTTTTGGGCAATCCTCTAATGATAAGATTGATAGTTCTAAGATTGTGGATCATGTCAAGATCCTCAACGGGTGCGGGATGCAAAGGGTCAATATGAGCTGCACAAGGGCTAGTAATGTACTTGTTCAAATGATATTCATTGAAAATATCAAGCATCTCATTTTTCCACTCATGAAAGAACTCTCCATCAAGAATAGGCACTCTATATCTAAGACTCCCCAATGTAGACACATCCATCTTCCTCCAAAGGTGTTTAAACCAAAGCAATGGAGACCAAAGCTCTGATACGAATTGAAAGGATCGAGAAGAGGTGTCTAGAGGGGGGTGAATAGACTCTTAACAATAAAAGTTGCAGTTTTAAAATTCTTTATGTTGAAGTGGAGTTTTAGCACAAGTTCACACATTCACAATACATATCAAGCAAGCATGATAAGAGTATATGAGCAGCGGAAAGTAAAGCATGCAAGTTGCAAGAATGTAAAGGGATGGGATTGGAGTGTGCAAACGCAATTTGGAGACACGAAGATTTTTTATCCGTGGTTCCGATAGGTGGTGCTATCGTACATCCACGTTGATGAAGACTTCAACCCACGAAGGGTAATGGTTGCGCGAGTCCAAGGAGGGCTCCACCCACGAAGGGTCCACGAAGAAGCAACCTTGTCTATCCCACCATGGCCGTCGCCCACGAAGGACTTGCCTCACTCGGGTAGATCTTCACGAAGTAGGCGATCTCCTTGCCCATACAAACTCCTTGGTTCAACTCCACAATCTTGACGGAGGCTCCCAAGTGACACCTAACCAATCTACAAGACACAACTCTCCAAAAGGTAATAGATGGTGTGTTGATGATGAACTCCTTGCTCGTGTGCTTCAAATGATAGTCTCCCCAACACTCAATTCTCCCTCATAGGATTGTATTTGGTAGAAAGATGATTTGAGTGGAAAGCAAATTGGGGAAGGCTAGAGATCAAGATTTATGTGGTTGGAATGGAATATCTTGACCTCAACACAAGTGTAGGTGGTTCTCTCTCAGAAAATGTATGTTGGAAGTGTAGGCATGTTCTGATGGCTCTCTCCATGAATGAAGAGTGGGTGGAGGGGTATATATAGCCTCCACACAAAATCTAACCGTTACACAAAATTTACCAAACTCGGTGGGATCGTTTCAGAGAACTCGGTCATACCGATTTGGTTCATAATGTGACCGTTAGGATTTTCCGTGGGACCGACATGTCAACTCGGTGGGACCGATGTCATTAGGGTTAGGGCATAACGTAATCTCGGTGAGACCGATTAAACAAACTCGGTGGGACCGATTTTGGTAATAGACTAACCAGAGAGTTGGTCAGGCAAACTCAATGGGACCTATTCGCTCATCTCGGTTGGACCGAAACTTTACGAAAAGGAGAGAGCGAGTTTGCATTGTGAACTCGGTGGGACCGATCGCATATCTTGGTGAGACCGAGATTATTGCAATAGGCAACAGAGAGTTTGCAATCCCATCTCGGTGAGACCGAGATCCCTATCGATGAGACCGAGTTGATTAGGGTTTCTGGCAGTGGCTATGTCAAGAGAACTCGGTGGCGCCGGATAGATCAAAACGGTGGGGCCGAGTTTGACTTTTTGTTTGGGACAAATGTGGATGTGAGAAAGTGGTTGAGGGCTTTGGAGCATATCACTAAGCACTTTGAGCAAGCAAGCCATTAAGCAACACCTCATCCCCTCTTAATAGTATTGGCTTTCCTATGGACTCAATGTGATCTTGGATCACTAAAAAGAAAAAATGTAGAGTCCTGAGCTTTGAG
This sequence comes from Aegilops bicornis, assembly GCA_021605145.1. Classification (NCBI taxonomy): domain Eukaryota; kingdom Viridiplantae; phylum Streptophyta; class Magnoliopsida; order Poales; family Poaceae; genus Aegilops; species Aegilops bicornis. Next base: position 326,556,561 of record CM038674.1, on the reverse strand, counting down.
CTTGAGCCAATCCTTTTTCCTTATCATCTTGAAGGGGTTCCACATCTTCTTGTCCACGCCACTCCATTGTTGAACTATCTGAAATATACTAGGTGAAAACATTAGTCCAACAAGAGATATGTTGACATTAATTACCAAAATCACCCAGGGAGCACTTGTGCTTTCACACTTTTCGACGGATGAATGCGACAGAGATGGATATTAAGCCGTCTTCCATGGTGTTTCACGGAGTTGTGCCTGTCAAGTCGGCTTACCCTGTTAGAAAAATTGCCCTGGAAGTGGCCTTTGGTGATGAGTATAATTACAGAGCAGAGACACTGTGGTTTGAGGTGGTCGAGATCAAGAGTCCTTATCATGCACTATTCGGACGGTCGGCTTACGCTAAATTCATGGCTCGCCCGTGTTATATATATTTGCAGCTTAATATGCCTGGGCCACAAGGGCGATCATAGTTCACAGAAAATCGCAAGATAGCCGTGGAATGTGAAGAAGGAGATGCTATTTATGCAGAGGCGGCTTGTGCTACTGATGAGCTCAAGTTTTATAAAGATAATGTTGATCCGGCTGATATGACCCCTCTGAAGAAACCCACTATTGATAAGGACCCTCTGCTCAAATTTAAGCCGGAAAAGGACACACAACAAGTAGATTTTGTCCCTGGTTATTCTTCTCAGCAGTTCACCATTGGGACTGGGATGGATCCCAAATAGGAAAGCATGCTCATGAATTTTCATCCGTGAGAATCGGGATATCTTTGAACGGAAACCTTCTGACATGCCAGGTGTGCTAAGAGAATTCATTGAGCACCACCTTAATGTCGATCCTAAGATGAAATCTGACCAATAGTTCCTCCGTTGTTTAAATGAGGAGAGATGCAAGGCCATTGGAGAAGAAGTGGCCCGACTCTTAGCCGCTGGGTTCATAGTTGAAGTTTGTCACCCTCAGTGGTTGGATAATCATGTGCTTGTGCTCAAGAAGAATGGCACTTGGCGTATGTGTGTTGATTACACAGATCTTAACATGGCCTGTCCAACTGATCCGTTTGCTCTCCCCCGTATTGACCAAATCATCGATGCCATGGCGGGTTGTGAGAGCCTATGTTTTTTGGATGCTTATTCTAGTTATCATGAGACCAAGATGGCAGTTGAGGATCAGGAGAAGACAACCAGCATCACACCCTTTGGAGCTTTCTTATGTGTCTATGACTTTTGGGCTTAAGAGTGCTCATGCAACTTACCCACGGTGTGTTCAGAATTGCTTTCATGGGAAGATTGGACGCAATGTTCATGCTTACGTTGACGACATTGTGGTTAAGTCAAGGAAGAAGGAGACTTTGCTAGATGATTTGAAGTAAACTTTTGATAACATTCGGGTTTACAAGATGATTCTTAACCCGGCCAAGTGCATTATTGGTGTACCTACAAGAAAAATACTAGGTTTTCTAGTTTCAGAAAGGGGTATCGAAGCTAACCCGGAAAAGATTGAGGTCTGTCTAAGCCGGCATGTATCAATGATGTTTAGTGCCTGGCGGGTCGTATTGCAGCCCTGAGCCGGTTTATAGGTCGCCTTTGTCGGTGCAACAAACCCTGGGTACGTTAGCCAGACTGTGCGTAGGCCCAAGAACAAGATTGCAACACCAAGATCAGATCAAAATCACAAGGGATCAGTTCTTTGAAGGACCAAAGTGCAGATCAAGAAGACCAAGACTAGCCAGAGAGACAAGATACCACTACGAGAAGAACCTCCGTTCCCGGGTAGGAGGGCCTGGCGAGGATGGGATTACCCCGGAAGCGAGCCTCCAAGATCCCCTCGGCAGGCCTGCCGGGACTCACGGAGGCAAACTACTCCACCACGCCACCTCATAGCGATGCGCATCGTTGATCAGTGTGGTGGCAACATCCTAGGTGACTAAGTGGCTACCTCCTGCCACATGACAGCCACTTCCTATAGAAAATAGCTCCAAGCGACACCCGTCCTGAGACGTGTCAAGCAAGCAGGCACGAAGCTGGCAAACCAACACGGTAGGGCCTGCCGGGTGAGCTGTGATGTGACACTGAGCGGCGCATTTAATTCGCTCGGTCAGCCTGCAGAGTTAGGTATGATAGCACTGTTTGCTATCTAATTAGTACGTAAAGACTGATTTTCCATTGTGGTGACTCCTTGATCTATAAAAGGAGGCCCATGGCAACCGTAGAAAGGATTCAGACCCCCTCACACTCATACGCGCGTATCCCCTCTTGCCCTGAAGCAACCTTGCCGGGCAAGAGCGCTGCGCTTTTCCACCATCAATCCACCAAAGCAGGAGTAGGTTTTACGCCTCGCGGTGGCCCGAACCTAGGTAGAATAGCCCGATTGATCTCTGTCGTGCTTTGTTACACTTCTCCGCTCTTTGTGCAACATGCCCATCCCCCCACCGAACCAAAAGGGGCCCATGGCCCCATAGGTGGACGTGGTTTCCCACGACATCTTTGGCGCGCTAGGTAGGGGGATCACTTGTGCGAACCCAAGAGTGTAAGCAGCGCATTATCTTCATTGACGGCTCCATCGACTATGGCGCCCAAGAAGAATCCCGGTGCCGCCGCTCACCCGTCCACCTCGAAGGCCCCGCCGCCTGCGACCGCCGACGTTGCGAGGAATGCAGAGACACAGGAGGATGTGGGCGCTGTGAGGGACGTGGTCGGCATCGTCGGTGTTGTCACCACCTCCCCCATGGCCGAAACAGGAGCGGGAGGCACCGGAGAAGGACAACACCAACGACATCCCGACGACAACCCTCCGGGAGGTACAGGTAAAGAGATTATTCCTTTTGTCCCTCCTGGCCTGGTCGAGGGGCATGGCCATGGCGCTGACGTTCGCCACAAAGCGAATCGCAACCCTACGACCGCCCCCGCCGTGGGCACGGTCGCAGGGCATGCTATCAGGACCCCGATCCCAAGTCACACCGATCTAGCATGTAACACATCATATCACTTTGCAGCCTAACGCACGGTATTCCCACGGGTGCCACCTTACCTGGCCCGGGACCGTTTGCGCCTTTTGGCTCACGTATATGATAGTGTCGCCAGCATCCATATGACAGAGAACCCTGGCTGACATGACTAGTCGTAAACCCAAAGTGGCACTAACTTATAGGGACAGGCATACATGACCTAGCAACGAACGTGTCGGTCATCGAAAGTGAACCGGCCGTGGCAATTTGGGCTAATAGGACTCCGGAGAATCCGGGCTGTAGCAGGCTAACAAGTGACAGACACAGGAACGAAGAAGGACACATGCCGGCCAGCCTAAGTGTTCCGGAGCAGTAGCAAGCTACCATGGCTCAGTGGAAGCACTAGGAGACATTTCCTGGTAAGAGAGGCTACCAAGGATAAACAACTAGGTTGTCGGATCCCACACATACCAAGCATTTCAAATCATACACACAATATGCTCGATATGTGCAAATACAACATGGCATCACAACAAAACTCTACAACTCAAAGTATTTATTCATTAGGCTCTGAAGAGCCAGATATTACAAACATGGGTCTGAGGACCCGGCATTCAAGTCATACAGGAAACAAGCACAAGCGGAAGCTTAACTTGTCTGAGTACAGGCAACTACAAATGAAAAGGCTGAGAAGCCTGACTATCTACAAGACCCTGCCAAGGGCACAAGATTGTAGCTCAGTAACAAGCTAAATGTCGAAGTCCACGCGGAACTACTAGTGAGACTGAAGTTTCTCTTCAAAAACATAAATAAAGCAAATGTGAGTACAAAGGTACTCAGCAAGTCTTACATCAGATCCTATACGTGCATTAGTATCAAGAAGGCAATGTGGGGTTTGGCTGCAGCAAGCCAGCTTTGACTCAGTGGCTATCCTACTCTACGACTACGAGTAAGTTCTTTGAGGTAGGAAAGCGCACACGAGTCCACTAATCACCACATCAATACACTACTATGGATTCATTCCCGTCTCCCTACGAGAAGGCCATCCATACACTACTAGGGAAAACCCTATACACAGAACTTTAGCAGCAGCGTGGGTCAAGAAAGCACGCTGGTGCTAATTAGCAGTAGCGCACCTGAGGTAACCGCGCTGCAAATAAAGATATAGCAGTAGCGCGTTTTCCTGTACACACGTTACTACTAAAATTCCCACGGCTTAGCCCATAAGCTGCACATAGTAGTAGCGATCTATGGTGAACCGCGCTACCGCTATGCTGTTTGTAGCAGCGCCTTTTAGTGTAAACTCGTTGCTGCTAAAGGTTATAAAATTAAATGGAAATAAAATGGAAAGGTAATTGAAAATGAAAGAAATAGAATAAGGTGAAAGGAAACAAATAAAATGTGAAGGAAACTAAATGAAAAAGGAAAAAAGAGAAAGGAGTAGCGATGGCGTGTATCGTGACATGTAGCTAATGTAGCCGGTAGCTTTTCTCGAACGCCATCGCTACTTCGACTTAACCACGGGTTGGGTTCGTCCTTCCCCACGCCACACTTTCCCCCAAATCTCTCCACTCTCGCCACCTTCGTCGCCCGTCGGCCACCGCGCGCTCTCCGCACCCTCTACGCCGCCCCGACCCCCGACCTCAACGCCGCCCCCGCCCCCGACCTCAACGCCGCCCCAACCCCAGATTCAACGCCGCCCCCGCCCCCGACCTCAACGCTGCCCGGACGCCCGCCCGACCCGCCCGACCCGACCTCGACGCCGCCTGCCTCCCTCCTCGTCAGTAGCACCCGAGGTGAGCACGCCCGCTCTCCCTCTCCCCTACCTAATCTGCCTAGGGTTTTTTTATATTTTAGTTGCATATTAAGTTTATTTTTATGTATAGTAAGTTTATTTTAGTTGCATATTAAGAACTAGGTACTAATAGTGTCCCACTACTCAGTTTTGCCATTAGCAGTTACAACTGCTAAAAAATGCCATCGATCCGTGAGATGCTTGCTCAAAAATGCCATTAGATATCAAAAAAATGCCACCATCCCGTTAGATGTTTGCTCAAAAATGCCATTAGACATTATTATTTTCATGTCAAAGCCGTTGACCATGTTATATGACAAAAATAAGTCTAGACCCATATGTCAGTTCCTAAGTGTATCCCTACTTGTCGAGTAACCAAGCGAATAATTTTACAGAAAATAAGAACGTTGTTAGGATTAAGTGGGCCCCACACTTTATTGTAGTGAGATAGAGGGAGAAGCGGCATGTTGGTTCATAGGTATTTATGTCACTATAACATATAAAAAGGGTTTTCAGATCACAATAATGGTATCCTGGTGGCATTTTTGAGCATGTACCTAACGAAGTGATGGCATTTTGAGCGATTGAAATTCCTAGTGGCAAAATTGAGTAGTGAGACACAACCGTGGCATAAGTGATAAAAACCCTTTTATTTATAGTAAGTTTATTTTTAGTAAGAACTTGTTGAATTAATAGAACTAGTTAGTAAGAACTTGTTGCTATTTTTTAGTTAAAGCAATTTTCCCGCCTCGACGTGGACGATGCCTATCCCGCATCCTCGCTGCCGAGTCGGCGGAGGATGACACCTGCTTGACCAGATCGGCCATGTCTGGGACCTGGCTCCGCCCTTGATGGTACTGGAGGCGCTACCTCACCGGGGCGCAGGTTGGTGAGGAGCCACTGTCGTTGACCCGAACCTTCTTTGGTGGCGGTCGCGTGGGCGATGGCGATCCAGAGGCTTGAGGACTCCAGCGGAGGTGGTGCGTCACCGTGTCGATGAGGAGGACGCGCCGCGTCCGTCGCTACTTGTTTGCGTTGGAGCACAGGTCGTTCTCCAATACCGCAGGTTCTCCGGGCATCTCACCGGAGCTATGATCCCGTGATGGTTCCTTCTCTGTGGTGTCCACCGCTTGCGCCGATACCCGTCGTGTGCTAGGGTTTTAGTTGTATTAGTGATGTTATATGTATGACACTATTCATGATGTATTAGTGATAATATTCGACGATGTAGGGACGCATGAGATGATTTACTTTTGCTTATTGAATGCATGCTAATTTGAGTCCTATAATATATTTTGAAATGTATATCTTGTGTTGCTCAATATGTTTGCATGTTACACCTCCGAGTGGCCTATGTTTTGCCGGAGTGTTGATTTATTTCCGTTCCGGCAAATTTCAGGCGCTCGGTATGTCCTATTTTGGCAAAGGTCATGCCGGATTTTTCCGTGAATTTTGGCATGACTTGTGCCAGAATATGTAGGAAATATCGAGTGCCCCGGATTTGTGTGTTGAGTATCCTGGTAGTATTCTTCGATCGATTTTCAATTAATGTTTTAACTATGAACATAGGAAATGTCTGACGACGAAAAGGATTTCAGTATTTGCAAATACTGCGAAGACGAGTGCGGACTGTGCGAAGGAATCTTCCTAGATGATGATAGGCGCTTGACATCAAGTCGACGAGAACTTCAAGTGGATATGATGAAGTCACAACGACAAGTCTTTTTCGTAGCTAAGCATGACATCTGCTTCATTTGCTTGAACTTATTTTTTTACTATTCTACTAGTGTATCCCCTGCCATGCAAGAGTTTTTGTATTGGATAAGATAGGTTTCAGTCATCTTGCGGAGGTAAAGAAAGTTTATTTGAAGACCGAGCATGGTTATATTTTCCATGCAAAATTATACAATTCAGACGACTACACCTATTTTGGATGCAAAACATGGCGAGCACTATGCAAGACTTATGCGTTTGAGCCTGATATGGTTATCACCTTTGATATTCGTCCGGAAGATGATATTGAAGGTAATACCAACATCTGGGTCGATGTGCAGACGCCTCAAGTTATACCATTATGTAAGTTTCTCAACCATATTTATGTCTTTGATATTGTTTATTCAAAAATAGTTGACAACTAATTTGTATTGTCAGCTTATTTCGATTGCAAGCAAACATGTCCGGTAGCTTGGTAGACGGGACCTACTACTTGTCCCGAGGCTGAACTAAACTGCGAGGAGCTAAGTCATTATGTTTCATGGCTTGAGGATCTTGATCTTGTTAAGGCAAATTTTCTTCCTGGATTTATAAATGTTAGTACTGAAAACGTGCGACCAATAGTGTTCGTAATGAACTACGGTCACATCCATTTAGGAAGGATGGTAAGATTTTTACTATTTGTCCTCATTGCATCTTTTCCATACATTATTTTTGAAGCTAAACTTCATTGCTAAGTATGTTATCATGCGAGGTTCTTCAACAGGACTCCCGATGAATGTTGTGCCTTATGGGATCGAGACTAAAGGTACCATGAGTATTATTAGCTTACGGCCAAGATATCCTACAGATTACTCTAGTGCATTCAAGATTAGCAATGGATGCTTAATAGTGCAAGACTGGACCAAATATGTGTTGGGGAGCGCAGAGAAGTACTAGGGGCCAGCAAACAGAGGCGCTTTCCACAATTAGGAGACAGGTTCATCTGCATGCTCCAACTTGATCAAGGAGGAGAGCTACACATGTTTTATGTTGTTTTACCTAAGAGAGAGCAGCAGGAGTGATTAGCTAGCTAGAAATGAGTTTCAGAATGATGATGTGCTACACTATTACTATGACGATAAAATAGCTAGTGTTGGTGGTAATGACTATGATGATTATTATTAGCTACCGTTAGTGGTGATTAAATAAATCTTGTTGGTGGTAATGACCGGGATGATGATTAAATATCTTGTCTTTGGCGGATTAGATTCATGTGGAGGCAACATGTGGTGCACATCGAAAGTACTACTAGTCCAAACTAGATCAAGTTTGGGTTAGTAGTATACTTTTGACATGCACCACATATTGCCTCCACTTGAACCTAATCCACCTTCATTTGACGCACTGTTATGGACATAATGATGTAAACCTCATAACTAGTATTGTACCAATATTTGTATGATGGCGCATAAATACAATAAAAATAAAAAATAAAAAAGTACTAGTAGCGATGGGCAGAAAACACGCTGCAAGTAGTTACCTTAGCAACAACGTGGTAACGAACAAACGCTGCAGCTATTTGTCCTAGCAAGATGGCTGGCTGGCACGCGCCGCTAAGCAACAATAGGCGCCTTATTAGTAGCGCCTATACCTGTGCTACTGATACATTTGAAACCCGCGCTGCTGCTAGCCTTTTCCCTAGTAGTGATAGCACTCACACTTGTCTTGAGCATTTTAGAGTATCCACTTTAAGTTGTCTATGTACCACGTAAGCATCCAAGAAGTCCATAACCGCGGACCCGGCTATTTGAATAGATCATGTTAACCCTACGGGGGTGTACTTCTTCACACAACCTCTCGCCACTTACCACCATGTACACGTCATATATATCGGCAACCTTCAAGCGAAAGCCTGGCGAGGGTGTCGGCCATGACTTGACTAACCACGCAAGACTCTAGTCCAGGTTTATCGCCTATTCGGGTTCCATCCGCAAGGAGATCCGATCGGGGTTTCGCTCACGGCCCCAAACGATGTGAGCAGGGTTCCCAAGCCCACCATCCGGGTGCCACTTGGTACACCGTGCCACCTGTGCCTAGTCTGTCCCAAGCCCACCCTGCCGTGTGCCACTTGGTAGAAAAATAACACTACCTACAACAACAAAAACTAGTTGTGACTCCTGGACAGAGATCAAGTTCGTTAATAAGTCGAGAGGGGTCGAGTTACCAGAACCCAATGTGTGGTAGTAGCTAGTCATTGGACAACATACACATAACTCAGTTCTTAGGGACGGTTCTAGTGAGACAATCCACCATGTACTCCTACATGGCCTCTCACTGCTACCTTTACCAAATGTGTTCACACACTTAACTCTCAGCATCAGAACATATTATAACACTCCAATCCATTCCCAATGAATCAGACCTGACACAACTCTAAGCAATAGCAGGCATGGCATGGTAGGAACACAACATGGCTCAACCAACTCCTACACATGCTAGTGGGTTTCAACTATTTACTGTGGCAATGACAGGTCATGTAGAGGAATGGGTTCAACAACCACAGCACAAAGTAGCAGTTGAATCATTGTTGTCCTAATGCAATAAAAGAGAGCAGGAGCGAGATAGTGGGATTATATCGGAATGAACAAGGGGGTTTGCTTGCCTGAAAGATCAACACGGGGGCACTGGTCCTTAGACAGGTACTCTGGAGCACTCTCTAGAGCAGGACCTACCGAGAAGGACGGTGTCGGCAATCAATACACAAGCATATGCAACAATACGATGCCTGAACATGGCATGTAGATGTGATATTGTTTGTGCTAATGCATCTAACATTTCACCTGGAAGAGGTCCATCTGAACCAAAGGTTCAAATGCAACTCTAACTTAAGTCTCTTTAGAATCCATTAATGTGTTTTCACATATACAGCAGGTATGACTTAGTTTATCATGCAAGGAAATGGTACAGATGGATAGATTGCATTTTTTTGATAATTTTTCATATATAAATTATTTCAATCTGAGCTACGGTTGAATTTCTGTGAATTTTTGAAGTTTTGAACATTTTCTGGGATTTCCAAAATAGAAATAATCCAGAAAATTCATTATTGCGTCAGCAAGTCAACAACACTAACCAGGTCAAACCTGACGTGTGGGGTCCACACGTCAGTGTCACAGGTTTTAAACAGGGTTAGTTTTATCTTAATTGGAAGATTAGGGGCGCTGGGGCCCACTGTCAGTGTCTCTAGGGGGTAGTTAGTGCCTAACAAAAAGTCCATGTCAGTCCGCCGGAGTTTTGGCTGGCGGAAACCAACACCGCGGCAGCAACTCGCCGGACTTGCGCTACAAGCGGCAACTGGACGCGCGGAGACCACCGGGGCGTAGCCCGTCCTCGTCAGCATCCAGGGGAGCAGGTGGGAGGTCGCGGGGTGATCGGAGCTCGCCGGAGCGGAGCTCGCGGCGGCGGTCGGAGTTCGGCTTCGAGCGGGATCGCGGCTGCGGCGTGCAGAAGACAAGGGGGAGAGGGGGATTCAAGGTGGGAGCTCACAGAGAGTCCAGCAGAGGCAACGGCGGCTCGGGGAGGCTCTGCAGGCGACGGACGGGCGGTGGAGATCCACGGCGGCCGGGGTTGAAGATAACGGCGGAGGCGGCTCCACAGGGCGTCCTGTGACGCGTGGCTTGACGGAGAGGACGAGGAAGACGTGGTGAAGTTCTTGGACTCGTCGGAGAGGCGAGGCCGTGGTGGTGGGCGCGGCAATGGCGAGCGACGGCGACGGTGGCGCTCGGGCAGGTGAGAGAGCGAGCGGCGGAGGAGGGGTGAGCACGGGAGAGAGTGAGAGAGGCCTGGGGTGCGTCCTGGCGACGTCCGGAGAGGCCAGAGCGTCAAGGGGGAGGGCAAGCAGGCAGGTGGCGTGGCGCCCATGCGCGCGGGCGGTGAGCGCATGCCCCTCGTCCTTCTGTCATCGCCAGGAGGACGATGAATGGCGATTGGGACAGTGGGCCGCACAGTGCTAGGCCGGCTGGAGACACTAGGTAAGTTTCTTCTTTTTTCTCTATTTTTTCTGTTTTCCATTTCTGACATTTGTTTTAATTTGGTTTTTGAACCAAACTAATTTTGTTGCTTCTGATAAATTTTGCAGGCACTAAAAGGATTATTCCAAAGCCCCTCAACAAAAATCAGAATTATTGGAGCAACAAAGTATTTGTAGTATTTATTTGCTCCAATTCAAAATAGAATATGTGTTAATTCAACAATCCAAAATGTCATGCAAAAATGTGCATCACCTCTGGTTGATGTTTCCAACATTTTCGAAAAATGATGAACATTTTTTAAGGCCATTTGGGTTCACTGAAAAATATTTTTAGTTGAACCTATTTGATTTCATTGATGCTAGGGCTTGAACATCCCCAAATTCAAGTTCAATTGAAATTTAAACATGATGCAAACGACAGTAGCTAGCCTAGAGCATACCAGAACTAGGGATATGACACATGCACCGCCGCCGGAGCAAACTGGCCCAACAAATGCTCCGAACGGAGTCGTTGGCCCACTCGCGCCATCACCTCATCACCACGCCATCCCAGTGACTAGCTCCCGATGACGGGAGCCGGGCGTAGTGTCGGTGTACTAGAGTAGGGGTACCCTAGTATCCCGAACTTGTGCACGGGCAGTTGCAGCCCTCCGCGGCAAGGCTTACCGGGTGACCGCCAAGGTCCTCCGTGATTCCTTTGGAGCCATTCAAGAACAAAGTATTCAAGCCAAGGAGACAAGGCCCCGGCAAGAGGAGCTTGCCGGAAGGCCACCAAGGCACATAGGAGACAAGGCCCGGCAAGAGGAGCTTGCCGGAAGGCCACCCGAGCACATACAAGACAAGGCCCGGCAAGAGGAACTTGCGGGAAGACCCGTGAGCGACAAGCTTCCGGCGCGACAAGACAACAACCGGCAAGGCGCTTGTCATGCGCAGACCACCTCTCTGTACCTCACGCTCCAGCACAACCACTAACGTGTCGCCACAGGACCTTTCGGTAGCGGCGTGGCGAGAGGCTGTGCAGCCAGCGGTGCGAGGTGGCAAGCAACGCTGACAAGTTTGCCATCGTGGCAGACGGTGGCGCCCCTAACGGTCCCTGTTTGCACTGTTAGGGCGACTAGACGGGCCTTTAATGCCTTTCTCCCCTGCCGTCAGGGTTAGGTATGGTACACTATACACTGTACAAGTAGGTGTACCAACCACTATTTTTCCATTTGTACCCCCGTCTACGTTGCCACCTGTCGGAGCCCCTTGAGCATATAAAAGGAGGTCCATGCTTAGCGTAGAAAGGGGTTGGTCGATTAGTTCCCTCCACGCTTTCGATCTCGTTAGCGGCAAATGCATCTTTGTAGCACTTTCAGCGCTCTGAGCAAGAGCAATACACCTAGACATGCAGCGGTAGGAGTATTATCTCTCGGAGAGCTCCGGCTGGGTAAACCTCTACTTTGCCGCCTCGATTTGCTCTTCGTGCGACCTCCGCTCCCCGCCGAACCGAAAGGGGATCGGTCCGCCGGCCCCCATAGGTGTTCGTGGGCCATATCAGCCTGCCCCGACATCTTTGGCGCGCCAGGTAGGGGGCGTCGAGGTTGTGTGAACCTGATCCGGCGTCCACGCGAGCTAGATCTTCATCATCGTCGTCAACATGACACCGAAGAAGAAGGCTTCGGCGAAGCCCCGTCGCGTCGAACCCACCACCACCGGAGCAAACAGGTGGTGGGGGTAGACGCCGGCGGAAGAATGGACGGCGACGGGGGAGCTCACGGTGCTGCCAAGTCCAAGGACAAGGCCGCGCAGACCTCGGAGTCCGTACATGCACCGCGCCCGTCTCAGGAGGCGCGGGACCGACAGCGTCATAGCATTCATAATGCCATACGCTCGTTGGACCGAGATCGAGCTGGAGGGTCTCGGGATGTTCAAGACCAGCATGCACGCCAACATGCTGGCGCGAGCGAGGCACGGTCGCCCGGACGGGATACTGCTCCTTCTAACATAGTTAGAAGTCCGAGCATATCCCGCTCCTCGCGCCGCTCGCCACTGCCACCCACCACTCCAGCAGAAGCTTTGGCGGGAGCGCAACTGCTTCTGGATTACCCTCCAACGGCCGACAAGGTCGACGAATGGAGAGCCACCATTCAGAGTCTCATCGGCTTCGCCAATGGCGACGCTCTGCGGCAACCGAGTGCATCGCTGCCGCGGCAAGACTGCCAAACACGAGCCAGTGGCGACGAGACCGGTGGGGGTACAACCACCATGCACTCTCCGCCCCGAAGGCCAAGATCGCCTACTCGCCGGATCCACCTCGACAGCGACTCCACTGTGCGTTATCTCATCCACGAGCTCATCGCGATCAGCGCCAAGTTCTTCACGAACGACAAGAGGGCGCTTCGAACTCGCATCGGCGCGCCAAGAGAAGCGCGGCGTCAATCCGACAAGCGCCGCTGGGCCCTCTGTTGACATGCACGCGCCAGAGGAACCAGGCGACTTGCCGTACGCCGTAGGTTGCCCTGCGTTCACTCGTGAGCTGCGGCAAGTCCAGTGGCCCAGCAAGAAAAACTTCAAGCCAGATGTACCGGAGAAGTACGACGGCAAGACGCATCCGTCGGAGTTCCTCAGCATCTACACCATCGCGGCCCTTATCGGGTGAAACGAGTCACTAGGCCTGGCGTTGTCCGCCTTGAGACCAAAGATGGCATTCCGGTGAGCAACTACTGGAACATCGAGCATCTTCGTAAGTTTTACCCGTAGAAGCGCGGTTCTTAACCTGTTCCGCAACCACCTTTTGTACAAGTCTTGCCGCTGTTGCATGTAATCCTTTGTACAAAGTCGAGCGCAGACCCGTGCATCGATAAAGCTAAGCGTGCTTCGCACACCTTGTCAATTTCATGCTTTTACTTCTATTTGCATGCGTTATCGACACTTTGTGTAGCACCTACCCTGGTAAGTGATAACGAGCCACAAGGCTCCATACCTTTATTTTCTCTTCTTTCTCTTTCTCAAAGAAAGGAAGGTTCCTCGCACACAAGTTTGCCGGGGGGAAAGGAGAAGATAATGGTGCGGACCAAGCGTCGCTCAAGGAAGTCTAGCCTTACCGGGAAGCAAACGACAGAAAAGCTAAGTTGCCAAAGTTTGAGCAATTAGTTTTAAAAATTTTAAGTTATCTTCCTTGAACGATCGAACTTTGTATGAAAAACCTGTGCGCAGAGGAACCAACTCGTAGCTAGTTGTGCCCTTACTTTGTTTCGAGTCCGCTCAACAACTTAAGTGAGCTGCGACTAGTTGCGACAAGGTTGCTTGTCGGAAGCGGCACCGCCAGCAGGCTCTTGACGTTCACTTTTCGGCCTTCATGACTTTCAGGTGCCAGCCGACAAGCTCCCTAAAAGCGTAAGGCAAAAACATACAAAGGAAGGAATCAAGTAAAGGAATTAACATAGCAATTGATACTCAAAATAAAGTTATATTACAAGATAGCTTGCCGCAGCTCTAATGGATTGTTCCTATGACATGACCAGCAGTGGCAAGAGAAAGAGAAAACGGGCGGCCTAATCTACGCGATCGCCCTCAACCCTCTTGATTCCGCTCACCCTGTCCACAATGGGTGCGACAAGGGTCTTGAGCGCCTCCACATCAGCATCTGGCGGCAGGGACTTGAGGACGTTGGTGAGGTGTTGGCGAGCTGCCTCCATTCCCCTCTCATATTCAGTGGCTTCTTCCCTGGTGAAAACATATCTTCCTTTTGCCTGATAATCAAAAAGGTAGGGAGCAGGAAGAGTGACAGGGACAACGTTGTGTCTGTCATAGATTAGTCGATAATGGAGGAATTGTTCATTCCTCTCAACAAAATGATGATGGAACATAGCTTCTTTATCCAAATAAACAGGAGGTAAAATCATATCCCCCTCTCGTGGGGCCATATTAAGAAAGTTAGCCACACGGGTTGCATAAATTCCTCCAAATAAATCTCCCTTTCTACTATTATTCTGCAACCTACGTGCAACTATTGCCCCAAGTTATAACCTTTATAACCTTGACACAGCACTCTTGAGGACACAAAGATCGAGGGCACACATGTGACATACCTCGTCCTTACCGTTAATGCATCTACCAATAAAGAGAGCAAAGTAATGTATAGTAGGAAAATGAATGCTCCCTATGGTAGCTTGTGCTACGTCCCTAGATTCTCCTACTGATAATACTAGCAAGAAAATCTCTAAATTAAGATTTGGGAGGATCATTAATATTACCCCCTGCGGGAGTTTGCAAGCAGTTGTGAAATCCTCTAAATCCATGGTATAAGATGTATCATAAATATCAAACATGACACTAGGAGAATTACGCTTTTGATTGTATCTAAACCTCCGCACAAAAGAATCGATCAATCGATAGTACTGCGGACACTTATCTTGTAAGAAGTCCTCCAGCTCGGCATTACGCACATATGCGTCAAATTCCTCCTTGAAGCCTGCTTCGACCATAAAATCATCGGATGGCCACTCACAAGCCCATATATTTGCGTCCCTTGGCAGTTCAACATCTTGCTGACCTATAGCAATCCTTGGCCCTTTCTTTGCCGAGGAACCTCCTTGGTACATTCTTCTAAGCATATTTCTTTTTCAGAAAATTTCTGAAATTTTAGTAACTTCAAAATAGAAGTGAATAAAACTGAAGAAGATTGATAGCAACTACTCCTATAAGTGCCTAGAGCCTATATCATGCATTGAAATTGCTTGGGACCTCAAAAATTTATCATGCAAGCTCAAGAACATGGTCACCTATGCAACAAAAATTTGCAATGAATAAAGAATTAGAACAAAAACTAGTTGGACTAATGGAGGAGTCACATACCAAGAAATAATCTCCCAATGTAGTTTTGTGAATGGAGCTTTGAGCTAAGAGATTGAAAATCGCAGCAAAGCGAGCTAGAACTCGTGCTTGAGCTGGATGGGGATTTTTTTGGGTTAAAGATGAAGTGTGTGGGTGCTGGCATAAGTGGAGGGGAGCCACCAGGGGCCCACGAGATAGGGGGCGCGCCCTACAGGGGGGGGGCTCCTCTCTCGTGGCCTAGTGTTTGGCCCTCCTGCAGTGTTTTCAGTGCCTAAAATCCTCAAATATTCCAGAAAAAAATCATACTAGATTTGCAGGGCATTTGGAGCACTTTTATTTTCGGACTATTTTTAATGCACGGATAATTCAGAAAACAGACGGATAATACTATTTTTGCTTTATTTATTCTAAATAACAGAAAGTAAAAAGAGGGTACAGAAGGTTGTGCCTTCTAGTTTCGTCCATCTCGTGATCATCAAAATGAACCCACTAACAAGGTTGATCAAGTCTTGTTAACGAACTCATTCCGAATAACACGGAACCGGAGAAATTCCGAATAACACTAAGTTACCTCAACGGGGATATGAACGTCCCCAACAATAAGAATATCATACTTTTTCTTGACAGTAGGGAGAGGAAATTTAAAACCTCCAAAAATAATAGTTGGAGCTTTTTCAATAGAATTGATGCTATGGACTTGAGATTGTTTCCTCAGAAAATGTACCGTATGCTCATTACCATTAACATGAAAAGTGACATTGCCTTTGTTGCAATCAATATCAGCCCCTGCAGTATTAAGAAAAGGTCTACCAAGGATAATAGACGTACTATCGTCCTCGGGAATATCAAGAATAACAAAGTCCGTTAAGATAGTGACATTTGCAACCACAACAGGCACATCCTCACAAATACCGACCGGTATAGCAGTTGATTTATCAGCCATTTGCAAAGATATTTCAATAGGTGTCAACTTATTCAATTCAAGTCTACGATATAAAGAGAGAGGCATAACACTAACACCGGCTCCAAGATCACATAAAGCAGTTCTAACATAATTTCTTTTAATAGAGCAAGGTATAGTGGGGACACCCGGATCTCCAAGTTTCTTTGGTATTCCACCCTTAAAAGTATAATTAGCAAGCATGGTGGAAATCTCAGCTTTAGGTATCTTTCTTTTATTTGTGATGATATCCTTCATATACTTAGCATAAGGATTTACTTTAAGCATATCAGTTAAGCACATACTTAAGAAAATAGATCTAACCATTTCAGCAAAGCGCTCAAAATCCTCATCATCCTTTGACTTGGATGGTTTAGGAGGAAAGGGCATGGGTTTCTGAACCCATGGTTCTCTTTCTTTACCGTGCTTCCTAGCAACAAAATCTCTCTTATCATAACATTGATTCTTTGATCGTGGGTTATCAAGATCAACAGCAGATTCAATCTCTACATCATTGTCTTTGCTAGGTTGAGCATCAACATGAACATTATCATTAACATTATCACTAGGTTCATGTTCATCACCTGATTGAGTTTGACATCGTAAATAGAAATATTATTGGGATTCTCAGGTGTGTCCAAAGTAGGTTCACTAGAAGCATGCAGAGTTCTATCGTTTTTCTTCTTCTTCTTTTTAGAAGAACTAGGTGCCTCTAAATTACTTCTCTGGGAATCTTGCTCGATTCTCTTTGGGTGGCCTTCAGGATACAAAGGTTCCTGAGTCATTCTACCAGTTCTAGTATACACTCTAACAGCAAAGTCATTTTTATTATTTAATTCATCAAGCAAATCATTTTGAGCTTTAAGTACTTGCTCAGCTTGAGTAGCAACTATAGAAGCATATTTGCTAACGCGGTGAAGTTCATCTTTAACTCCAGCCAGATTATCACCTAGGTGTCCTGTCTCGAAAGCACTATTCTTTAAATCTCTACCAACATAAGCATTAAAACTTTCTTGCATAGCCATAAAGTCATAAAATTCATCTAAGCATGGGCTATGAAATTCAGTGGACGGTATTTCAACTTTATCATATCTATAGAGAGAATTTACCTTTACTACCTATGTCGGGTTATCAAGACAATGTAGTTCTTCAGGCGGTATATTAAGACCATGTATTTCTTCAATAGGTGGTAGATTCTTAACATCTTCAGCTTTAATACCTTTTTCTTTCATTGATTTCTTTGCCTCTTGCATATCTTCAGGACTGAGAAATAAAACACCTCTCTTCTTCGGAGTGGGTTTAGGAATAGGCTCAGGAGTTGGCTCAATTGGTTCAGGAATTACTTCAGGAACTGGCTCGGGAAGAGTCCAATTATTTTCATTAGTCAACATATTATTCAATAATATTTCAGCTTCGTCGACTATTCTTTCCCTGAAAAGACAACCAGCACAACTATCCAAGTAGTCCTTGGAAGCATCGGTTAGTCCATTATAAAAGATATCAAGTATTTCATTTTTCTTAAGAGGATGATCAGGCAAAGCATTAAGTAACCGGAGAAGCCTCCCCCAAGCTTGTGGGAGACTCTCTTCTTTGATTTGCACAAAATTATATATTTCCCGTATGGCAGCTTGTTTCTTATGAGCAGGGAAATATTTAGCAGAGAAGTAATAAATCATATCCTGGGGACTACGCACACAACCAGGAGCAAGAGAGTTATACCAAGTCTTAGCATCACCCTTTAATGAAAACGGAAATATCTTAAGGAAATATAAATACCGAGACTTCTCATTATTAGTAAATAGGTGGCTATATCATTCAACTTGGTAAGATGTGCCACAACAGTTTCAGATTCAAGGCCATAAAAAGGATCATACTCAACCAAAGTAATAATATCAGGATCAACAGATAATTCATAATCCTTATCAGTAACACATATAGGTGAAGTAGCAAACACAGGATCGGGTTTCATTCTAGCATTAAGAGACTGGTGCTTCCATTTAGCTAATAATTTCTTAAGATCATTTCTATCATTGCAAGCAAGGACTTCAAGAGCATATTTTTCATTCATAACATAACCCTTAGGAACATCAGGTAAAACATAATCATTGGGGGAACCTTCATCATCTCTATCATCAATAATAGGTTCTTCAATATTTTCATTCCCTCTAACTCTAGCAAGTTGTTCATCAAGAAATTCACCTAATGGCAAAGTAGTATCACGCACATAAGTAGTTTCATCATGCATAGCAGAAGTGGCATCATCAATAACATGCGACATATCAGAATTCATAGCGGTAGCAGGTTTAGGTGTAGCAAGCCTACTAATAACGGAAGGAGAATCTAGTGCAGAGCTACATGGCAGTTCCTTACCTCCCCTCGTAGTTGAGGGCAAAATCTTGGTCTTAGCGTCTTTCAAGTTCTTCATAGTGATCAACAGATATAACTCCCAAGTGACTCAGAGAATAGAGCTATGCTCCCCAACAGCCTTGAAATTGGTCTTGATAACCCACAAGTATAGGGGATCGCATAGCGACTTTTCGAGGGTAGAGTATTCAACCCAAATTTATTGATTAGACACAAGGGGAGCCAAAGAATATTCTTGAGTATTAGCAGTTGAGTTGTCAATTCAACCACACCTGGATAACTTAGTATCTGCAGCAAAGCGTTTAGTAGCAAAAGTGGTATGATAATAAAGGTAACGGTAGCAAAAGTAAAGATAAATGTTTTTGGGTTTTTGTAGTAGTTGTAACAATAGCAATGGAAAAGTAAATAAGCGAAGAACAATATGTGAAAAGCTCGTAGGCAATGGATCAGTGATGGATAATTATGTCGGATGTGATTCCTCATGCAATAGTTATAACATAGGGTGATATAGAACTAGCTCCAGTTCATCAATGTAATGTAGGCATGTATTCCGTAAATAGTCATACGTGCTTATGGAAAAGAACTTGTATGACATCTTTTGTCCTACCCTCCCGTGGCAGTGGGGTCCTAGCGGAAACTAAGGGATATAAAGGCCACCTTTTAATAGAGAACCGGAACAAAGAATTAGCACATAATGAATACATGAACTCCTCAAACTACGGTCATCACCGAGAAGTATGCCGATTATTGTCACTTCGGGGTTGTCGGATCATAACACGTAATAGGTGACTATAGACTTGCAAGATAGGATCAAGAACACACATATATTCATGAAAACATAATAGGTTCAGATCTGAAATCATGGCACTCGGGACCTAGTGACAAGCATTAAGCATAGCAAAGTCATATCAACATCAATCTCAGAACATAGTGGATACCAGGGATCAAACACTAACAAAACTAACTTGATTACATGGTAAATCTCATCCAACCCATCACCGTCCAGCAAGCCTATGATGGAATTACTCACGCACGGCGGTGAGCATCATGAAATTGGTGATGGAGGATGGTTGATGATGATGACGGCGATGAATCCCCCTCTCCGGAGCCCCGAACAGACTCCAGATCAGCCCTCCCGAGAGAGATTAGGGCTTGGCGGCGGCTCCATGTCGTGAAACGCGATGAAACTTTCTCTCTGATTTTGTTCTCCCCGAGACGGAATATATGGAGTTGGAGTTGAGGTCGGAGGAGGTCCAGGGGGCCCACGAGTCTCGTGGACAGGCCCTGGGCCTCCTGATATATTTCTTTCGCCCAATAATTCTTATAAATTCCAAAAAGTGCATCCGTTGATTTCCAGGTCATTCCGAGAACTTTTCTTTTCTACACATAAAACAACATCATGGTAGTTCTGCTGAAAACAACGTCAGTTCGGGTTAGTTTCATTCAAATCATGCAAGTTAGAGTCCAAAACAAGGGCAAAAGTGTTTTGGAAAAGTAGATATGTTGGAGACGTATCACGCAGCCACCACCGGCGCCGTCAGGAGCCGGGCGACGCTGTAGTCTACATCACTATCACCAATGCCTAGCACCGCTTCGGAGGCCATGTCGCGAGCCCAGCTGCTACCGAGGTTTCCGCCGGCAGCTGATCAGATGGATGAATGGAGAGCCACCATTCAAAGTCTGATTGGCTTCGCCGAGGCTGGAGGCTCACAGCGACCTGGCCCACCACGGCCTCCCCAGGCAACGACGACAACCCATGTTGCTGGCCGTGTGGAAGGGGCTACCCCCATCTTGTAATCCCCACCGCGGCAACCAGCACGAGGGCCACGTAACCAAGATCTTGATGACGTCTCGATGGCTTCATCCGACCCTCGAGCATGTCAAGTCTGACAGCGCGTCATTATCTAGTGAAGGCGCGACGACCACCACTAGTCCAATGGGCGTGATGGCCCCGGCGTCGACGAGCCTGCGCTCGGCAGAGATGGGTACCTGCATTTCGAGGCTGGTGCCCTGCCTTCACCCGTGAGCTGCAGCAAGTCTGTTGGCCGTCCGCTCGCACTTTCAAGCCAGAGATTCCAGAGAAGTATGATGGGAGACTGAACCCGACAGAGTTCTTGAGCATCTACACCATCACTGTTCAAGCTACCAAGGGAAGAGATGAGAAGGTTAAGGTTTTTGCCAACTATTTCCACTTGGCGCTCAAGCCAAACGTGAGGTCTTGGCTGATGCATCTGCCGGAGAACTCCATCTCGTCCTAGGCTGACCTGTGCCATGAGTTCCTTGGCGCCTTCATGGGCGGCCACCAAGAACTAGGACGGCCCAGCGATTTGCAACTTGTCCCGCAGAAGGAAGGAGAGACTCTACGAAAGTACATGCAGAGGTTCAGCCGAGTCCACAGGAATATTACAGATATCCACCCGACAGCAGTGATAGTTGCGTTCGAGTCCAACATACGCAACCGTCGGATACGATCCAAGATGAATGTTCGGTTGCCCAAGATAGTGAAGGAACTTTACACCTTGGTGGACAGGTGTGCTCGGGTGGAGGATGGGAGGAAACTCCCTGTAGAAGAGGATGGTGTCAACGTCAACTCAGAAGATGACGACGAGGCCACCAGCCAGAAGAAGAGAACAAGAAGCACAACAAGAAGTGCAAGGATAAAACAGTACTGACCGTTGAGGGATCAGGCACGCCTGGTACCGGCAAGAAGGCTAAGGCCGAAGCCCCCGGCAAGGAAGTTGTCGCGTGCACTGACTATCGGGAGGCTGCGGCTGCCAAGAAGGGTGGGAAAGGTGATGGGTCGTATTGCAAGATTCATCAGACCAAGGGCCACGATCTCCAGGAATGTCATCAGGTTGAGCAGCTCATCAAGAAGCACAGGGCTGAATATGAGAAGCGTGATAAGGAAAAAGGTCAGAATGGCGCTGGCGGTAAGGGCCGAGGTGGTGAAGCAAATCGCTCTAGCAAGGCTCTTCGGAATCAAGGAAAACCCGCCAGGGGCAGAGAGAAGGAAGATTGCGACGATGGCAGTGATGGAAGGGATGAAGAGGAAACCAGCGAGCAGGAATTCCAGAAGGCCACTGAGCTCTGTGCATTGACGGAGGTGCATCTCTGCACTCCTCTCACCGTCAGCTTAAATAATGGGCACATGAGGTCAATGACGTGGAGCCCGCGACAGAGTCTCAGAACCCGCTCAAGTGGTCACGCATGCCCATCATCTTCGACGGAGAGGACCATCCTGACCACACCACTGCGGTAGGATGCTTCCCGTTGTTGTTTCACCAATGATCCGCAACCTCGAAGTCACAAAGGTGTTGGTTGACGGCAGGGCTGGGTTGAATCTGATTTCCCCAAAGCTCATCATCAAACATCAGATAGCAGAGGAAGAACTCAAAGTCACATGCACATTTCAAGGAATGAACCCCTGTAGGAGTCATCCTAGGGGAAGGATCATGTTGCCAGTGACATTCGGAGGAGAGTTGAACTACCAGACTGAGAAGGTTGTGTTTTATGTGGTCGACCTCCCCCTGCCGTACAATGGAATCCTTGGACGCCCAGCTCTATTAAAATTCATGGTGGCATCCCACTATGCCCATAACACCTTGAAGATGCCAGGGCCAGTGGGAGTCATTTCCATTCCGTCAGACGAGAAGGACACAATTGTTTGCGTGATAATATGTACCGAGACGCAGTCGCGGCAGAGGCGATGGAAGCCACAGTTCCCGCCAAGGAAATCAAAGGGAAGAAGAAGGCTAGCAGGGACACCAGCAAGGAATCCGGGGAAGTGTACCTCTTCGGAGTATGCTGCGCCTTTTGATGACTTGCTGGAGAGTTCTAACAGCAAGAGATCCAAGGCTGCCGCACCTCATGTGAAAAAGGTAGGGCTGGCTGGCGCTGATGGTACCGTTACTATCAGTGCCACCCTTGATGGCAAATAGGAAAGTGCGCTCGTTGCCTTCGTGAGGGAGAATATCGATGTGTTTTCTTGGCAACCGTATGATATCCCCGGTGTTCCCAGGGAGGTAATCAAGCACCACCTTGCTGTCTGCCCACATGCCCGACCCGTCATGCAGAAAGTCTGAAAGCAAGCCTGGGAGCCGCAACAATTCATTGCAGAAGAGATCAAGAAACTTGAGGCAGCTGGTCTGGTCAGAGGATTAGTGCATCCAACGTGGTTAGCAAACCCAGTGGTCATATGCAAAGCTAACGGAAAATGGAGGCTTTGCATAGATTTCACAGATCTTGACAATGCCTGCCCAAAAGATCCATTTCCCTTGTTGTGCATCGACCAGATTGTGGATTCCACTTCAGGATGTGAGTTGCTCTTTTTTCTGGATGCATACTCTGGATAGCATTAGATTTTTATGTCCAAGGAAGACGAAGAGAAGACCTCATTCATCACCCCATGTGGCACGTACTGCTTCGTGCGCATGCCTTTCGGGTTGAAGAGTGCCGGGTCCACTTTTGCAAAAGCAGTCCAGATTGGTTTTGAATCATAGTTGCATAGGAATATTGAAGCCTATATGGATGATATTGTGGTCAAGACAAAGGATAGATCAACCCTCATCCAGGATTTGGAAGAGACGTTTGCTAATATGCGCAAGATCAACTTGAAGCTGAACCTGGAGAAGTGCGTGTTTGGTGTTCCCTCCGGCAAGCTACTGGTTTGCTTTGTATCCCATTGCGGGATAGAGGCCAACGCCGATAGGATCATGGCTATCAAGCAAATGCAGGCACCCAAGACAATTAAGGATGTAAGACGTTTGACAGGGTGCGTTGCCGTGCTTAGCAGATTCATCTCCAAGTCTGCTGAGCGTGCCTTGCTGTTCTTTAAGATCTTGAAGACGACATGACCCATGAAGTGGACCACGGAATTAGATATAGCATTGCAAGATTTTAAGACCTACTTGTCCTCTGTGCCCACTTTGGTTGCTCCCAAACCACAAGATCTGTTGCTACTATATCTTGCGGCAACTAATCAACTTGTTAGTGCAACATTAGTGGCACAACGGGAAGTGGAGGAAGTAGCAACTTCAGCTAGTGTCCCTTCTGGGGGAGAGAGTGAGAACGGCCGGGCAAAGCCAGATATGGATCAGGACAAAGAAGAGCACGATAGCGGAGACCACCCCAAGGACGCGGCAAGGAAGAAAGTGGTGCAGCGCCCGGTGTACTTTGTCGGCTCCCTATTTCAGGGGCTAGATCCAAGTACTCTGGTGTGCAAAAGTTGATTTTTGGCCTTGTCATGGCCTCAAGGAAACTGCGCCACTACCTCCAAGCCCATGAGATCATGGTTGTCACCCGCTTTCCGTTGCAAACGATACTCCGAAACCCTGAGGCTACCGGAAGAATAGTGGATTGGACACTGGAGTTATCCAGCTTTGGCCTGAAATTTGAAAGCACATCAACAATCCAGAGCAGGGCAATGGCAGAGTTTATTGTAGAATGGATGCCGACCCCTGATGAAGAAGTGCTAGAAACAGTTATACCCGGCAAGGAAGCATGCCAAGAATAGATCATGTATTTCGATGGTGCCTTCTCCCTACAAGGTGCAGGGGCTGGCGTGCTTCTCGTTGCTCCCACTGGAGGACACCTGAAGAACGTCGTACATAAGCATTTTACCCTGGAGGAGGTGACCAACAATACAGCAGAGTATGAAGGGCTCCTTGCCGAGCTCAGGATTGCCACTGAATTGGGAATCAAGAAGCTGATCATTCAAGGAGATTCACAACTTTTGTGGTGAGACAACTCAACAAGGATTACCAAAGTCCATTGATAGAGGCATACGTGGAGGAAGTGAGAAGACTGGAGGAGCACTTTGACGGATTGCAAACAGAGCATGTACCCCGTGCGGAAAACAACATTGTTGATCATCTGCCAATGTGTGCTGCGTAGAAGCTTCCTGTGGAACCAGGAACTTTTGTTGTCCATCTTACTCAGTCCTCCGTATCCCCAGCAACAATGTCCCAAAAGAGGAGGAAATTGGACTCCGGTAAGCCTCCCCCGGTACAGCCTCTCGGGGCTCCTAGTGGGGACCCTGCCGAAAACAACTCCCCTTCGATTGCTGGGTTGCACCCTCCTGCTGGGCCACTGGTCCCCGCGGTCGAGGAATGTGCCCCCACGAATGAGGAGGTGCCACTAGTCCTTGTCGCCGAGCCCCAGGCTCCAACTTGGGCAAGGCACATTGTCCACTTCCTCCAAACAGGAGAACTTCCTGAAGGGCAAGAAGAAGCTGAAAGAGTAGCCTAGAGGGCTAGTATGTATCAGTTTGTCGATAACAAACTATATAGAAGAAGGCCCAACGGTGTGAAAGTGAAGTGCATTTGACGTGAAGAAGGAAAGGAACTGTTGGCAGAAATACACAAAGGCATGTGGGGCTCCCACATTGGATGAAGGGTGTTGGTTGGGAAAGCATTCCGGCAAGGATTCTATTGGCTCACATCCCTCCAAGATGCGGTTGAGCTAGTCACCAAATGTGAAGCCTGCCAGTTCCATTCCAAGAACATCTATCTGCCTGCCGAAGCTCTTCACACAAGTCATGGTCGTTTTTGGTCTGGGGGCTTGATATCATCGGCCCTTTCCCCCGAGCTGCTGGGGGCTTTGAATTCTTGTTCGTTGCCATCGACAAGTTTACAAAGTGACCGGAAGTAGAAGCCATAAGAAAGGTGACTGCTCAGTCAGCTATCAAGTTCTTGAAAGGATCAGTGTGCCGCTTTGAGGTCCCTGCCCGGATCATCACCGACAACTACACCCAGTTCACGAGCTGCGCCTTCATGCAATATGTTCATGCCCTCGGAAGCAAGATCTCATTTGCCTCTGTTGCACATCCCAAAAGCAATGCACAAGCTGAGAGGGTGAACGCTGAAGTGTTGTGAGGACTCAAGATGAGAACATTTGAAGCTGCAGAAGTGCGGCAGGCGATGGATCGACGAGCTACCAATCGTTCTTTGGTCCCTCAGAACGACACCATGTCGAGCTACCGGGCAGACTCCCTTCTCCCTAGTCTATGGGGCAGAAGCAGTTATTCCCACAGAAATCATTTACGGGTCACCTCAAGTGCTTGCCTACGATGAAGTAGCGTAAGATCAGCACCGGCATGACGACGTTACATTAAGAGAGAAAAAGGCAAGTTTGATCAGTCACACAACTAATTTATATTCATATGATCGAGATACCGTATTAAACCCCCAAAAAAACTATTTCTGGCAGCGACGGAGGCGGTGTGTCGCGCTGTCGTTGTCATCCTCCGGGACACCGTTGTTGAAGTCTTCAAGGCAACACAGAATGTTCTTCACTTGGAAATCAAACGTCATGTCATCGCACGATCGTGGGGCGGGGCGTGGTAGGACGGCAACTGGCAGCGCTGAGAGGTAGCGGTCGACGGCAGCGTACCATGCCGCTGAGGGGGAGCGCACACGGGCACGGGCGCAGCGGGTGGAGCCAAACGCACGGGGACCGGCGCCACGGTGGGTGGAGGGGCGCGCATGGGCACGGGCACAGGCGCTGGCACTAGCATGTACACAAACTCGCGCGGGACCGCGGAGACGTCGCTGATACCCAAGGCTTCCAGCTCTGCGATAGTTATTGGCGACCACCCCGTCAATGCTACGGGGATGGTCACTGGCGCAGGCTTGGAGATGGGAGCTGGGATGGGAGCGGGGTCAGCAACCGTCGTGGCCAGCTAGTTCAGGGCCATGTCCATGAGGCCCCATTCCTCCTTATTTTCTATCTCCTCTGGCTCGGAGTCGACTTCACCGAACTTGAAGACTAGTGGCAGATGATCCTTCCACGCCATGGCGTTGGTGGAGGTGTGCGGGAGGGAGGGGATAGGGAGGCGAACAGTAAGGCCGCCCGTATTAAATAGCGGCTCGGGCACCATTAATGAATAGGATGCGAGCAAGGCGGGCGGCCATGGAAGTCAAAGGGCTTGCTTCCCAATGAGCCTGCACAACGTACAACTCGCACGCTTCCCGGTGAGCCTGCGCATTGGAGGACAGCTTGCACGCCTCTCGGTCAGCCTGCGCTCGCACGCCTCCCGTTCAGTAAAGCAGCTGTCTGCATGGCACCTCCTATATCCATTAAAACAAAGACATGTGGTTAACAGAACACACATGATTTGAATTATATAAACGTTTGAGATATTAAAGTGGCAGCTATTTTTTCAAAATACCTTTGTTCGTTGTTATTCGAGTGCGCCTTCTCTCAAAATGGACACGAAAAATACCACAACATGTCGGGTGCCATTCCATGATAGCATGCCAAGTTCCATTAATTTCATACGAGTTTTGGATTTACTAGAATTTAAAAACAAAGTATCTCAATGTTTTGCCGACAATCAACAGTGCCCTGGTGTTTGAAATTCATTCCCATTTCTTGCATGGGACCTAAGCCTGCACCCAAGGACACACATTTCATATGTCAGCCCATTTTCTGCAATGGAGCATGTGCATGTAGTTCAATTTTAATTATGCACATAAAATGCCTAGAAAACCCAGTTAATATATAAAAATGTCCAAGCGAACCCCAAAAAATCCCAAAAATTGACACAACACTCCTGTAGTTCTGTGTTGACACTAGAAAAATTTTGAAAGCAAGAAAAGGCAACAGATATCGTTCCATCCCCAAGGGTGGCACGTTCCCTCCCGAAACCATTAGGCTTGTTGTGAGAAGCTCTAGTTTGCGAGAACCTTATACCTAAACCTGCCCCAAATGGGACAATTTTTTACCACATCATGTTGATGCCGCTCCGTGATAGCACGTCAAGTTTCATGAACTTCAGACGAGTTTTGGATTTACTAGAATTTAAAAACCATGTATCTCAATGTTTGTGACCGAGCGAAAGTGGCAAGGTGTTTGACATTCATTCCCATTTCTCCCATGGGACCTAAGCATGCATCCAAGGACACATATTTGATTTTTCAAACAATTTGCATGCATTGGAGCATGTGTATGTAGTTCAAATTTGAATTATGCACATAAATGCATAGAAAACTCAGTTAATGTATAAAAATGTCCAATTGAACCCCGAAAAATTCCTAAAATTAACACAACACTCATGTTGTTCTATGTTGACACTAGAAAAAAATTGAAATCAAGAAGAGGCAACGGATATCGTTTCGTCCTGAAAGGTGAAACGTTCCCTACCGTAACCGTGAGGCTTGTTGTGAGAAGCTTATATACCCCAACCTGCCCCAAATGGGACAATATTTTTACCACTGCATGTTGATGCCGTTCCATGCTAGCGTGTCAAGTTTCATAAATTTCAGACGCGTTTTCGATTTACTAGAATTTAAAAACCATGTATCTCAATGTTAGCGGCCGAGCGACGGTGGAAAGGTGTTTGACATTCATTCTCATTTCTGGCATGGGACTTAAGCATATAACCAAGGACACACATTCCAATGTTGAACCCATTTATATGCACTGGAGCATGTGCATGTAGTTCAAATTTGAATTATGCACATGAATGCATAGAAAACTCAGTTAATGTATAAAAATGTCCAAGCGAAACCCGATAAATCCGAAAAACTGAGACAACACTCCTGTTGTTCTTGTTGACACGAGAAAAAAATTGAAAGTATGAAGAGGCAACAGATATTGTTTCGTCCCCCAAGGTGGCACGTTCCCTACCGAATCCATCAGGCTTGTTGTGAGACAAGCTCTGTTTTGTGAGAAACTTATACCCAAACCTGCCCCCAATGGGACAATACTTTTACCACGGCATGTCGATGTCGTTCCATGATATCATGTCAAGTTTCGTGAATTTTAGACGAGTTTTTGATTTACTAGAATTTTAAAACCATGTATCTCTATGTTAGCGGCCGAGCAACAGTGTGAAGGTGTTTGACATTCATTCTCATTTCTTGCATGTGAGCTAAGCTTGCAACCAAGGACAAACATTTGATTTTGCAACCTGTTTTTATGGACTGCAGCATATGCATGTAGTTCAATTTTGAATGATGCACATAAATGCCTAGAAAACTCAGTTAACGTATAAAATTGTCCAAACGATCCCCAAAAAATCCAAAATTTAACACAACACTCCTGTTGTTCTATGTTGACACCAGGAAAAAAATTGAAAGGAAGAAGAGGCGACGAATATCATTTTGTCCACAAAGGTGACACGTTTCCCTAACGGAACCATGAGGATTCTTTTGTGAAACTCAGGTTTCTGAGAAGCTTATACCATAACCTGCCCCTAATGGGACAAAAGTTTTTTCCCCAGCATGTTGATGCCATTCCATGATAGCATGCCAAGGTTCATGAATTTCAGATGGGTTTTGGATTTACAAGAATTACAAATGCAAGTACCTCAACATTTGCGGTAGAGCCACGGTGCCGTGGTGTTCGAAATTCATCCCCATTTCTTGCATGGGACATAAGCATAAACCCGTGGACACATATATGATTTTACAACACATGTTGGTGCACAGGAGCATGTATGTAGTTTAATTTTGAATTGTGCACCTGAAATGGCTACAAAACCAATTTAATGTATAAAATGTCCAAACGAACCCTGAATAATTCGAATTATTTTACGACACAACTATAGTTGCATGTTCATTACAGATAAAAGTTCTAGCAATTCAAACACCCTCCATTGCCACTGTGACCCCATTATGTAATCCAAATCAAGATGAAAAATCAAGTAGATCCAACACAATTTATTATCACCAACCGTGTGAGTTGCGGTACAAAATATCTTGGAGCACCGTCGGTGTATAGTATGCCTATGGCTTACGCGAAAAGGTGCGTCAGCTACAGTCCACAGCCCGCGTGTCAAGCACACTAGCTCGCTCCCCAAATATCATTTTACTGTTCAATTGTCGCCGGTGAAAGATGGGACGTGGACCCGCGTCGCGAGGGCAACTTCGGTGGCCCACTCCGGCGGGAGCGCGACCACAGCCGCCATGTGCGTGCTAACAAGGTGCATGAGCGCGGCCGCAATCTGCAACCGGGCGGCCAAGGCAGCCCAAACGGTCGATGTTGCTTCTCAGGTGGCGGCAGCAACATCTGCCTCTGGGATAGCAACTGGCAAGAGCGGCACAGCAGCTTTCCGTTGAGCAGCGGCTGCCTTAGCCATGATGGAGGCCGCCCACGACCATGTTGAGGGCGCCCTTGTCGGTGTCAAAACCGGCGGATCTCGGGTAGGGGGTCCCGAACTGTGCGTCTAGGCGGATGGTAACAGGAGACAAGGGACACGATGTTTTTACCCAGGTTCGGGCCCTCTCGATGGAGGTAAAACCCTACTCCTGCTTGATTAATATTGATGATATGGGTAGTACAAGAGTAGATCTACCACGAGATCAGACAGGCTAAACCCTAGAAGCTAGCCTATGGTATGATTGTTCTTCGTCCTACGGACTAAAACCCTCCGGTTTATATAGGCACCGAATAGGGTTAGGGTTACATAGAGTCGGTTACAATGGTAGGAGATCTACATATCCGTATCGCTAAGCTTGCCTTCCACGCCAAGGAAAGTCCCATCCGGACACGGGACGAAGTCTTCAATCTTGTATCTTCATAGTCCAGGAGTTCGGCCAAAGGTCATAGTCCGCTATCCGGACACCCCTAATCCAGGACTCCTCGGTAGCCCTGAACCAGGCTTCAATGATGACAGGTCCGGCGCGCATATTGTCTTCGGCATTGCAAGGCGGGTTCCTCCTCCGAATACTTCATAGAAGATTTTGAACACAAGGATAGTGTCCGGCTCTGCAAAATAAATTCCACATAACACCGTAGTGAGAATAACATTTACACAAGTTCAATCTGCTGACGTATCCCGCAGCGTGACATCACACCACGGCCAAGCCTTTATTCAAATCGTTTTTACTGCCCAACCTCGGCGCGTTTAGCGAGGCGGTTTCCTTGGCACGTCTTTTCAAAGAAGAGATCGTGTCCCCTTATTCCGGGATTCTCATAAATACGGGTGTGGGTAACCCAATCGTGCCCGTTAGCACGCCTCCTCTATCGGCGAGTCCCGAGCGGTCACGGGAGGGCTCTGGTATTCAACCTCTTTATAAAGAGACCAAGGCCCCGCTCCTTCTTCTCAATCTCCATCGAATCCGCCCCTCGCTTCGAGTTCCAACACCCAAAGCCCCAGATTCAGGCGCTTCGGACCTTCGGTGATGTCCGGCTCCGACCTCCAAGGCTGGTGGATGCCTTCCTCCGTCACGGAAGAAGACGTCCTAAAGCTAAGAGATTCCAGGTATCTAACCGGCGAAATCTCGCATAGGCTGCCTGCTCAAGAGCAGGTTATTCCCACTCCCAAGCCCGGTGAAAGCGTGGTGTTCACGTCTCACTTCCTTCAGGGACTAAGTTTCCCGATGGACCCCTTCGTGAGGGGGCTCATGTTTTATTACGGGCTGGAATTTCACGACTTGGATCCAGAGTCCATCCTCCACATCTCGTCGTTCATCGTCGTATGTGAAGCCTTCTTTCGCATTACCCCACACTTCGGATTGTGGCTCAAAACCTTCAAGGTGGAGCCGAAGATGATCAAGGGGCAATAGGCAGAGTGCGGAGGGGCTGTTATAAGTAAGAATGCTCACGCTGCATGGCCCGAGGGCTCTTTTCAAAAGGAGCTCAGTCTATGGCAACAAGAGTGGTTTTATATCACAGCTCCCAGGGGCACCAAATGGGTGGCGCCACCCGCCTTTCGATCGGGTCCTCCACCGCGGCTGGCGTCATGGGTCAATAAAGGGCTTGACTAGGGGGCCGTCCAAGGACGTGCACTTGTTGCAGGGCCGTATTCGAGACCTCCTAAAGAGAGAGATCAATCTGGTCGTAGTAACGCAGGTCATGCTGATTCGTCGCATCCTGCCCTGCAAACGTCGCCCCCTCCTCCTGTGGGAGTTCAATCCGGAGGGACCACGAGCTCTTCAACACTTCATGGGCGCAACGCCCGTGGAGATGTACAAACTGTTCTTCGGATCACACATGATGTGTCCGGACTAGACCGAGGACGCAGGTCTGAGCTGCAATCGCCCGGATGCTCAAGTAAGTAATCCCGTACCCGGACACGCTATCTATATATTTATCATAAACCTGCCCTTAAAAGAGTTGTCCCTTACACAGGAGTGGATAGCCAAAGCAAAACTGATCAGGTGTCCGGCCCCCCACCCTGAGACCACGCCGGATCCCGTGTTAACCAAGATGCTGGAGGCTATGCCTTTAGAATAAGGCGAAGGGGGGAACAAGGAAGCTACTGCCTCTGCGAAGGAGGTTATCAAGAAAGGAGGGATCGATAATCCCTCCATCAAAGGGGAGAAGAGGACCGCCTCACGGAGACCGGGAGACCAAGGCCTCAAAGCGTGGGAAGAAATCTTCGCCAGAGGTCCTGCGCGGAAGATGCCCCGCCGCATTGTTTCCCCAAGGAGATCAGCCCTCCAGCGAGCCGTAAGTAGAGAGGGGAGTTTATAAAATAAAAGACATCCCTTTTTTATTTCTGAAGATGACTGAAATTTTACCTTGTAGTTCGGATCTCAGCCCTTCTCAGCAGAGCTCGTCTTCAGGGGATCTTCATCCGAAGATGATGGAGAGCGGAACGCCTCCCCCTGCCGTTCCGCCTAGCGAGGCGGACGATCCCAAGGTGTCGTCGCGGAGGGTTTCCCCGAATCCGGCAGGGATGGAGTACGGTCGTAGAGCCCCCCGGAGCCCTCCGTGTCCGGCCTTTGAAAAAGGCCATCGAACGAGTCCGACACCTCCTGGTGCACGGTCAGAGGAGTTGAAGGATCTACTCGAGTGAGTGTCTATCTCAGAAGATCACCGTGCATTGATGGGTATGGTGATTAAAAAGATTTCGTCCGCGGAAAGCGGGTTGTACGAGGCCGCCAGGAGTTTACTGACGGGTTTTGAGGTACGCGCAATTATGTACCTTTTGACGGTTCCGCATATATAAGATGAGCCTCGTGTAGATAGTAGCCCCTGAGACTCGGTGTGTTGTCAAAAATTACAGCGTGCCAAGGATCATAATCCTAGATATAATATGTCGCGCTTCCTATGTAGGTGGCGGGGCGTCCGGTGGCTAGCCGGACTGATGAATTTGCCGAACTCAAGCGGCAACTTGACATGGCGGATGCCGACATCGCACTTGTCACCAAGCGACTGGACGAGTCACAAGGTATACAGTTTCTCTGCGGACACCTAGTAAGGGAGCTTGATGCCCGTGCCTTACAACATGTATGCTTGATGCAGATGGTGCCGCTGCCATGGAGAATCTTCGGGCGGAGCTTGCCCGAGCCAAGGAACAGGCCAGGAAAAGTGATGCGGCTGCCTTAAAGGCGACCGAAGAGCTATAAGCCGCACATGCTGCTCACTGCCGAAGCAAGAAGGAAATGGCCGAGATGGCCGTAAAGTTGAAGGATGCTACCGACCGCTGCGAGCTTCTTGAAAAAGAAGGTCGAGCGGAGCAAGAGGACCTGAAGAAGGCCACCACTGAGGCCAAGGATGCTCGCTCTGCGATGAGAGCTATGAAGAAGGAGCTGCGTCAGGCGGGAGATATCGCGGCTGGAAAGCCCTTTCTGCTGCGTAGGAAGTTCACGGATCCTAAATATGCTCTGTTGGACCGGCTGTGGAGTAGTGCGGATGCTTATCTGGACTTGGCGGCAAGTGCCGCGGACGCGGCTGAACACTTCGGAGATCAGAAGGATCACGAGATCGAAGAGCTTTTTTGGTCGCAGTTCCGTGGTCCAGAGCGTCCACTTCCATTAACCGATCGTTTGGCCGAATGGGCGGAGCTGAATAGGTTGTCCGGACTTGCCATGAAGAATGTCGTGACTTATTTGTGGCCGAAAAGGCCCGAGCTGAAGAGTTATTTTGGCTTGGTGCAGCAGTTCCTTGGTGCGGTGCCGCATATCAAATCAATGAGGCAGTCCGCATGCATAGAGGGTGCGCGGATGGCTCTTTCTCGTGTCAAGACATACTGGGCGGAGATGAAGGCCACCGATGTTGCATCCCCAGATTCGGACGGGAGCCGAGTACCTGTCGAGCACTATTTTTTGGAAGTTCTTCAGGGCCTCGTTTAATAGAGACGCAGTGCTCCAAGGATATTATGTTCGAATAACATATATTATTGTAAAACAATTGTTTCAATGGAATATAAAAGCTTTTTTATACTTGTGCTTTCAAGAATTAAAAATACCTCCTGTGCGGCCGTTAATGTATATGTGTATATAACCTGAAAGATGGCAGTCTTTGGCTTCAGCCCCCACGCATATAATGCGGGGGTGTTTGCAGAAAACGCATTTTCACACTTGATCCAACATCTTGGTCCTACAAAGGAGGTGATAGCGCAACAAACTAGGCAACCAGACTATAATGCTTTATCACTTTCACTTAGCCATAGGAGTTCGACAGTGGGGCTACTATATAGCCCCTAGGGGCACCGCACTCACCCGAATTCGGGGCGCGTATGTGCCTGGCCGGGAAACGGCCCTTCGTCAATGCGGAGGAATTCTAAAGATTCCAACGGGTCATCGAGTGGTTGACCAGTCTCACGCTATATCATGACAGTCAGTTTTCGGCTTTCTCTACTGAGGTGCTCCCTTGGCCGAACCGGGGGCACAATCGCGGTAGTTCTCCTGGTGCCGGATTAGCCGATAGAACGGAACGTAAGGCAGCAAAACACAGGAGCCGGGCAAACCCAACATTTGACGAAAGACATGATTCGGAGCTGATGCATATAAGGCCTAACTCGAGATGTCGAACACTCCCTAAGTTATTCGGCCTTTATGAAAACGGGTCGAACAATCGCCCTTGGTAAAAAGCCCACGGTGTCCAGTGCAGCGAAAATTCGGCGTGGCCTATGCCAAAACGCCAGCCTCCTCCTTGGTTATAGCAAGAAACCAGGGGATGTGTATCAACAAGAGACCGTAAAAAAGGTTTACGCAGGGTCTTAATCTGAAAAGAATCCTTGCAACGGGTCCCTGCTGCACGTCTGCGCCTGTGTCTCCGTTGTGCCGTATCCTGGACGGGTGTAGCACGGTGTTCATCTGTACAAGAGAGGAACTTAGTTGAAAAAGATCATGCGAAAATGTACGTTATATTATATAAACAAAGTACAATTCAAAGAATGAACAAAATTGAGCTTTATTGTCTCTTGTTGTGGATGCGCGGAGCCCCTTGTACGGGGGTGTGCATCTAGCGAGCCCTTGTATGTGTACGCCGGACTCGTCCAGCCGTGTCCGGGGTCTGGCCGACCTGTCTGAGAGCTTGTATTGGTGAGGCCGGTTTATTGTGGGGCTGTCAAGGCATCCACACAATTTTTCGGACTCGAGGAACCCTCGGTGTTTCCCTTTAATGAGATGATGCCACATGGACCGGGCATTTTAAGTGTAAGGGATGCATAATGTTGTATTGCGTTAAAGCGGGCGAAAGCTTCGCGTCCCAATAGTGCTTGATAGCTACTTGTAAATGGGGCGAGGTGGAAGGTTAACTTTTCACGGCGGAAGTTGTCGGGTGAGCCGAACACAACTTCTAGTAGTAGAGAGCCCGTAAAATGGGCATATGGGCCTCGCATTACCCCTCGAAAGGAAGTGTTGCTATGGTGAAATTTGGTTGGGTCTATCCCCATTTTGCGGATTGTGTCTTGATATAGCAGGTTTAGATCACTGTCGCCGTCCATTAAGACTTGTGAAAATTGGAGTCCGCCAATTATCGGATCTAATATCAAGGCAGTCCAACCTGCATTCCGTATACTTCTAGAGTAATCCCGATGGTCAAAGGTAATTGGTCTGAACAACCAGTGGCCGGACTCCTCTGGGATGGGCCGTATGGCACGTACCTCTATGGGTGCCGCTCTGTTTTTCCGTTTTGTCACGTGAATTGAGTTCACTGTTTTGATTTCTTGTGGGAAATTCTTTTGTTTTCTGGTGCTCTGCTTTTGGGGTTCGTCATCGTCCTCTCTTGGTGTGTCGAGCCCCTTGTGTTCGGCGTTGAGTTTGCCGGACTGCTTGATGACCCAACAATCTCTGTGGGTGTGGTTTGCAGGCTTCCCGGGAGTACTGTGGATTTGGCATATATTTGTCCAAGATTTTGTTTAAGTTAGAGAGCTCGTCCCTGGTATCCTTAAGTGGTAGCTTTTTATGATTCTGCCGAGAGCTTTTGAATCCGGCATTAACTGCCGTGCTCTTCGGGCTGTTTCCCTTAGACCGTATTTGGTCCTTCTTGCGTCGTGGTTTCCCATTTCCATCCCTGATTTCGGATGTACTTGGGTCATTTGGTCTTGCATCTTGCTAGCCGACTATCCTCTCCGCAAAAAGCGGGTCATGAGGCTTGTTAATGCGGCCATTGTTCTTGGCTTTTCTTGGCTGAGGTGTCTGGCGAGCCATTCGTCTCGGACGTTGTGTTTGAAAGCTGCCAAGGCTTCGGCGTCCGGGCAGTCGACTATTTGGTTCTTCTTAGTAAGGAATCTGTTCCAAAATTTCCGGGCTGACTCTCCTGGCTGTTGAGCTATGTGACTTAAATCGTCGGCATCCGAAGGTCGGACATAGGTCCCTTGAAAATTTGTCTGAAAGGCATCCTCGAGCTCTTCCCAACTTCCAATGGTGTTTTCGGGAAGGCTTTTAAACCAGTGCTGGGCTGGCCCTTTGAGCTTGAGGGGTAAGTATTTTATGGCATGGAGATCATCTCCTCTAGCCATGTGTATATGGAGGATGTAATCCTCAATCCGAACTCTGTGGTCTATTGTTCCGTCGTATGCCTCTATGTTTATGGGCTTGAATCATTTGAAATTCATGATCCGGCACCTCATCGGTGAATCATAGAAGTGCGCGGCACCCTATATTTAGGTGTACCGTGATGTTCGGATACTTGATGTGTTGCCTTGCTTACTAGAGCTTGCTTTCTTGGCCCGTAGATAGATCTAACTGGGCCATCTTTTTGATGTGAATCCTTGTACGGTTCGCGTGCCGGCTTGTGAGCGGCGCCGTTTGCCGCTCTCTGCTTGCCATGGGGTTGTCCATCCGACCGGGTGGCCTCCTTGTTTTTTGATTGTGGGGGCTCTACGGCCACCTCATCAAATTCAGGCAGTAGTTTTTGCTTTGGGTAGCTCTTTGTTCGGCGACTATCGCCGTATTTGTCTGCGGTATTGAGTACTTTGCTCCATCTGATTCTGAGTGCATCTTCCGCTGTTTTGAGCTTCGCTTACCTTTTTCAGGCTGCGTGCTGTGGCAACGAGCCTTTTGTGGAGGTTCTTCTGCTCCAGAAACTTGTCCGGTGTGACCTCGTCCGGACTGTTATCTTCGCCAGGGACGGGTTGTTTATCCAGATTGAACTGTTCGGACGGTTGCTCGATATCATGTTCGTCGTCCACCGGTTCACCCTGCTCTATAGCTGGGTCTGTATGGCTGTTGTCTTTGTCGAGGTGGGACTTTGAGCGGCGCTTATGTCGCCGTTTTGACTGCTTTTCGATGGAGCGATCCTCCGTAGCATCCCGTTGTTCCTCGTCGTCGCTTCCTTTAGGTGTGTCCACCATGTATTCATCGTGAGATGAGGTGGTTCTCCAGTGCCCTATAGGTGCTGGTTCATGCTCCTCCCCTACATCGTCGTCCATACCGTCGATGTCTTTGGAGTCGAAGTCGAGCATGTCGGTTAAATCATCGACAATGGCTACGAAGTGGGTAGTGGGTGGGTTTTGAATTTCTTCGTCGTCCGCATCCCAACCTTCCTGACCATAATCCGGCCAGGGCTCTCCTGATAAAGAGAGAGACTTTATTGAATTCAGGATATCGCCAAAGTGCGAGTGCTGAAAGATGTCCGTGGCCGTGAATTCCATGATCGGCGCCCAATCGGATTCGATTGGCAGGGACGCAGAAGGCTCGGAGTCTGGAGAGGAGTCCGGCGCCTTGGAGTCACGAGCTTCGCAAAGTACGGGGTAGGTGTACGACTCAATCGCCATGGAGATCGCAGCCCCCGAGGCGGTGTCCAGCCACCCATCCTCGATCGGCGCGGTCGGCTCCGAGCTAAAGGTCGGAGCAGACTGCAATCTTGACCACCGGGACCTTGTCCGTGGCGAAGATAGATCATGGCCCTCGGGACGGTCTTGGCGCTTGGGCTGTGGCTCGAACCCGTCGAAGATCAAGTCTCCGCGGATGTCGGCCGTGTAGTTCAAACTTCCAAATCTGACACGATGGCGGGCGTAGCTTTCAATCTGCTCCGGATGGCTGCGAATTAATTGGCCCGCAGTGCAAAGCTGCCGAATACGAAGATCTATCCGGGAGAAAAGTCTCACCGAGGCGCATCGCTTTTGATGATCGGAGGAGTCATCGGGCCTAAAGACGGCGACGGCAGGAACTCTCAATGAAAGCACCAATGTCGGTGTCAAAACCGGCGGATCTCGGGTAGGGGGTCCCGAACTGTGCGTCTAGGCGGATGGTAACAGGAGACAAGGGACACGATGTTTTTACCCAGGTTCGGCCCCTCTCGATGGAGGTAAAACCCTACTCCTGCTTGATTAATATTGATGATATGGGTAGTACAAGAGTAGATCTACCACGAGATTAGAGAGGCTAAACCCTAGAAGCTGGCCTATGGTATGATTATTCTTCGTCCTACGAACTAAAACCCTCCGGTTTATATAGGCACCGAATAGGGTTAGGGTTACACAGAGTCGATTACAATGGTAGGAGATCTACATATCCGTATCGCCAAGCTTGCCTTCCAC
Organism: Aegilops bicornis; assembly: GCA_021605145.1. Classification (NCBI taxonomy): domain Eukaryota; kingdom Viridiplantae; phylum Streptophyta; class Magnoliopsida; order Poales; family Poaceae; genus Aegilops; species Aegilops bicornis. The sequence goes on along the minus strand of CM038674.1, from coordinate 326,518,330 downwards.
GCCAAGGAAAGTCCCATCCGGACACGGGATGAAGTCTTCAATCTTGTATCTTCATAGTCCAAGAGTCCGGCCAAAGGTCATAGTCCGGTTATCCAGACACCCCCTAATCCAGGACTCCCTCACCCATGTCCAGCTCGTGGCGGTCACCGCAGAAATGAAACAAAACTTCTCTGACAGCGGTCAGCAACCCATGGCCGAAGAGTTGGCAACCGCTGAGAGCGTTCGAGCAGCCGTCCGTTCCTCCGCCACATACCTTGCCCCGACAGAACCCAGCTTGTGGCGGCCTTTTCCAAACAGATGGTGAACACGTATGGCGAGATGCTTGCCGAGTATGGTGCGATGGATGCCATGGAGCCCCTTCCCCAGGAGACCGTCAGGCGCGAGCTGGACATGGAGGAGGCGACGGATATCGACGAGCACCAGCCGTAGTAGTACTCTTTGTTTTGCTTAATTAAGAGGGCCGGTCTTTAATTTGTTAGATTAATGTTTAGGTCAGCTAGATCTGTTTAATTGCTGAACTTGCTCGATTAAGAAGTGTGGGTGTGCTGTAGTCTCCTTTGTGTACCCAAATTATGCAATGACGTGGATGACCACTATAATCAGGGAATTTCGAACCAAAATTTTTGACGTTCAAACTGATCACACACAGGTCAAGCTATCTGAATCATTTGTGATGTTCACATATTGTACACAGTTCTGAATAAGGGACCATGTCTGATGACACTTTGTGCGGCAGTTTTTTCGTTGAACCCATTCAAAAAAATTGGCTTCCGCGGAAATATCTCCCCCTTACCAAAAGCCACATTTCCCCTGTTTCCGCCTTGCTTTCCAAGTTGAAACCTTCACTCCTTGCTTGAAGCGCCGCCTCCTCGCTGGCGACCCTCCTTCACGTTGCTCGGCCTCGTCTATCCAGGCAGGTAATACACACCCGACCACCATCCTCCTCCTCCTTCCACATCCCACATGCACCGACTGCCGGGGCGACACCTTCCACCCAAATCACCGACCCCTCCACCGAATAAGTGCCGCCCTAAGCCATGGTGCATGTAGTATAGCCCGGACCTCAATGAGCATTTGGCAGCGGAGAAGCAAATCGCGGCCGCACGCGCGGACGAGGTCGCGATGGCTGCCATTCATGCCGACCCCTAGATCTTGGAGGAGCACCTTGCCATTTGCTAGCTATGCCGGTTAAGCATGCTTGGTTTACCCGTTGCGTGTGCTGCTCCTACCTTTCCTTAACAAATTCTAGTGAATTGTGCTATCTAATTTTACCATGCAATCGGTTGCTGTAGTGTATATGTTCTATATGTCGTGCAATGTGGTGCTAACTTATTAACTATTTGGTTAGTTAGTTTTCGTCTTCAGTTAACTGTTTGGTCCAATTATGCAAATGTGATGTTCAATTCTTCAGGCTGCAATTTTGTATTGTCTTCCATGTGAAAAATAAATCGAATTTATCTTTACAAAGTACATGAGAAACGAATACAATTGCTATATTTCCAAGCTGTCAAGCATTCTTGGTTTGGTTAACTGTCTGATCTTCTAGTATGTTATACATTGTGCAATGTGGTGCTTAGTTAACGTTTGGTTCATTTGTTGTGGTGCTTAGTTAACTATTTGGTTCAATTATGCAATGCGATGTTCAATAGTTGTGGATTCATTCTATTATTGTATACCATGTGAGAAGTAAATCAAATTTGGTTGTACTAAATACATGAGAAACAAATACAATTGCTATATTTCCAAGTTTTTAAGCATGCTTGGTTTGGTTAACTGTCTGATCTTCTATTAGGAGTACCTTCATAATTCTTTCATACATGTCACTCTTGATTAATTGAACATCCCGGTACACCGTCGGAGGCATTCACATAGAGTCATATTTTGTTCTAAGTATTGAGTTGTAAGTAAATAAAAGTGTGATGATCATCATTATTAGAGCATTGTACAAGTGAGGAAAGGATGTTATATTGTGCAATGTGGTGCTCAGTTAACATTTGGTTCTTTTGTTGTGGTGTTTAGTTAACTGTTTGGTTCAATTCTGCAATGCGATGTTCAATTGTTGTGGGTGCATTCTGTTATTGTATACCATGTGAGGAATAAATTGAAATTGGTTGTACTAAATACATGAGAAACAAATACAATTGCATTTCGAAGTTGTTAAGCATGCTTGGTTTGGTTAACTGTCTGATCTTCTATTAGGAGTATGTTATATTGTGCAATGTGGTGCAAATTAATGTTTGGTTCATTTGTTGTGGTGTTTAGTTAACTGCTTGGTTCAATTCTGCAATGCGATGTACAATTGTCATGGGTAGAATTTTGTATTGTTGTGCATGTGAGGGATAAATCGAATTTGGCTGCACTTAATACATGAGAAACATATAAAAGTGCTATATTTCCTAGTTCTTAATCATGCTTGGTTTGGATAAATGGGTTTTCCATGTGTCTTGATTTAAACTGATGAATCACTAATGTGCTTATTTTTCATCAACATATTTTACTGATAGCATGCGAACCCTCACTTAACCAGATGACTAACTATCCTATATGTGTTGCAGGGAAACAATGGGAAGCATTGAGGTTTATAATCGAGGTTAGCACGTGCATGGTCTGTTGTCTAATAGCACATTATTGTGCAATTGCAGGACCATTCTAATATTTAGGTTTTTAACAATTTGGTCTTGCACATGTAAGTCATGCTGTCAAAAGTTTTGACCCACTGTTCGACCCTTTTTGCATATGGGAAAATGAGTTGTCCATGATTATCAATTAAGTCAAGAAACTCGAAAAGATTTTTTTGAGGGGTAAACTCAGAAAGATTGTTAGGATAAAGAAATTAGCGACAAAAAACAACAAGATCTTTGTCTGCACAATGAAGAAGACATCAGTTCACTACAAGATGGTACTAACTGTTATACCTTGCCTTTTTTTATTCCTCCGCCCCATTTCCAATATAGAGAAGATATTTATGCACATCCTTGTTTTCGGGCCATTCCAAAGCAGTTCACTGATGATTACCTCTAAAACCACCTCTATGGTCAGGAGGCGAGGAAGGTTTTCATACAACACCCACGGTTCAATATTGAAGTGTTCCTGAAGAGGACGAAGGATGGACGGTCAATCATCCACAGAGGCAATGGCCTACATTTGCAAAGACCTTCAACATCAATGAAGGCTCAATATTCGCCTTCCGCTTCACCAGTTTTCCAGATGAGATGCATCTGTCTATGTAGCATCTATGATGCTAATTTCGGAAGGTTCTAGATGTTGCATGTGAAACTTGGTGCTGGTGCAGTTGTGTGATGGGGTAGCTGAGTGCTGAAGCTACATGATGTTGTACTCTGATGTATTTCAATTATGAAATCCTACTTCCTTAATATGGAAATGAAATATATTATGTGCTTAATATGAATGGCAATTAGATTAATAAATGGATTATTAATAATAGGGAAACTAGCCTGCTAATTGGGTTTTTCTATTGCAAACGGTTATTGACAAAACGCTGTGGTTGATGACCTCAGGCAACGCACACAGTTTATACGAATAAACCGTGTTGGATCAATGAACAGTCGCACACGACATGCTCTTAAAAACTGTTTGCATTAGGCCACCTTGCGCAAACGTTTACCACATAAAAACTATGTGTGATGGACAGCCTTTGCCACACAGTTTCTTTTGCACACCGTGTGTGATGCATTCAATAACACAAACAATAAAATTGTGAATATCGTGTGCAATGGCAACACTATCACAAACGATTTAACGGGGAAAATAGTGTGTGATGTACCTACGAACGGAAACATTTTCCTTGGAGCGACTGTGTGGGATGTATATACGAACGGAACGTTTTAGCGGGGACTGGCTGTGTGGGATGTACTTATGACCGGAAATGATTTCGCCAGTATAATTGTATTTTTTAGCACTACTGTACTATAACCATATTTGATCGCTCTCCAGTCGCACACAAACTAATCATGTCGAGCATGTGTGCCAAGAGGGCATATCCCCGACGGTTTCTGGGTAGTGTGGGAAGGACCCCCCTATCGTAGTCACTCACTAGGTTAAAAACCGTTTGTATAGCACCTCGCTGTACCAGTGACACAACGTGAAAAAGGGGTTGTCAATCCCTTCACGGTCACGAACAAGAGTGAGATCTAATAGAGATAAGTATAAAAGATGAATAAAAGAGCAAACTAAAGTAAATATAAATAAATTGTAGTAAGGTATTTTTGGGTTTTTTGGTTTATAGATCTGAAAATATATGATGAAAAATAGACCCGGGAGCTATAGGTTTCGCTAGAGACTTCTCTCTTGAAAGAAAACATACGGTGGGTAAACAAATTACTGTTGAGCAATTAATAGAAAAGCGCAAAGTTATGACAATATCCAAGGCAATGATCAGGAATATAGGCATCACGTCCGTGACAAGTAGACCGACTCCTTCCTGCATCTACGACTATTACTCTACACATCGACCGTTGTCCAGCATGCATGTAGAGTATTAATCTCGCAAGAACGGAGTAAGGCAGTAAGATGACATGATGTAGAGGGATGAACTCAAGGAATACGATGTAAACCCATCTTTTTATCCTTGATGGTAGCAATACAATACATGCCTCGCTACTCCTACTATCTCACTGGGTAAGGACACCGCAAGATTGAACCCAAAACTAAGCACCTCTCCCATTGCAAGAAAAACCAATCTAGTTGGCCAAACAAAACCGACAGTTCAAAGAGAAATACAAAGTTATATTAATCATGCATAAAAGAGTTCAAAGAAAACTCAAATAATATGGTAATCTGATCATAAATCCACGATATATCGGATCTCAACAAACGCACCACAAAAGAATATTACATCGGATAGAACTCCAAGAACATCGAGGAGAACATTATATTGAAGATCAAAGAGAGAGAGAAGAAGCCATCTAGCTACTAGCTATGGACCTGTAGGTCTGTGGTAAACTACTCATGCTTCATCAGAAGGGCGGCAAGGTTGATGTAGATGCCCTCCGTGATCGAGTCCCCCTCCGGCAGAGTGTTGGAAAAGGCCCCAATATGGGATCTCACAGGAACAGAGGCTTGCGGCAGCGGAAAAGTATTTTGGTGGATGCTTCTGATGTTCGGGGAATATTTGAGAATATATGGCGGAACTACGGTTAGAGGACCTCTGAGGGGCCAATAAGCCCTCAGGGCGCGCCCTAGAGGCTTATGGCCTCCTCGGGACCCTTGTGGCCTCTCTCCAAGTCATGTAGGTGTCTTCTGGTCCAAGAAAAATCATCAGAAAGTTTTATTCCATTTGGACTCCTTTGATATTCCTTTTCTGTAAAATTCAAAACAAGGGGAAAACAGAAACTGGCACTGGGCTCTAGGTTAATAGGTTAGTCCCAAAAACATCATGTGAAGAAGAAAAACCTTAGGCTCAACCGAGGCTAACCGATAATTGTCGATGAAGAAAGGTGGGATGCCTACAGGGGCATCTGCAAGCTTAGATGCTTGAACTTATTGGAATATTATCTTGGGATGCCTTGGGAATCCCAAGCTCGAGATTTTGTGTCTCCTTAATTCCTTTTATGTCACGGTTTCCCTAAATCTTAAAAACTTCATCCACGCAAAACTCAACATGAACGCGTGAGATAAATTAGTATAAACCAATGCAATAACCCTATCATTCTCTATTGTAGCAAATCACTAAAATAATTATCTAACATTGAGTACTAAAATGCCTATGCATATTTAATACTACTATCCTCAAATAGAATAATTAAACAAGCAAACATATGCAAAGAATGCAAACATAATAGCAATATGTCTAAACATGACATTCTGTAAAGAATGCAAGAAGATTCATACTTCTCTAACTCCGAAAATTCTGAAAACATACTAAACTATATAAATTTTGTTGTAGCTTATTGTGTAAAAAATTCAAGATTTTATCACGTTCTGACTTTCCATAAGAATTCAGACAATGATAGAAAACTTTTTGTTTTCAAACAACAACATATAGACTTGCAAAATAAGCATGGTAAAGGCTATACTTGACATTTTTATCGAAAAGAAAGATTCAACACATTACTCTACACAACATCAAGCAAATCCTAATAAAATAAAATGATGCTCCAAGCAAAACACATAGCGTGTGACGAATAAAAACATAGCTCCAAGTGAGGTTACCGATAGTGTTGGAGACGAAAGAGGGGATGCCTTCTAGGGCATCCCCAAGCTTAGTTGCTTGGGTCTTCCTTGAATATTACCATGGGGTGCCTTGGGCATTGATGACCCACACGTATAGGGTATATATCGTAGTCCTTTCGATAAGTAAGAGTGTCAAACCCAACGAGGAGCAGAAGGAAATGACAAGCGGTTTTCAGTAAGGTATTCTCTGCAAGCACTGAAATTATCGGTAACAGATAGTTTTGTGATAAGGTAATTTGTAACGGGTAACAAGTAACAAGAGTCAATAAAGTGCAGCAAGGTGGCCCAATCCTTTTTGTAGCAAAGGAAAAGCCTGGACAAACTCTTATATAAAGGATAACGCTCCCGAGTACACATGGGAATTATCGTCAAGCTAGTTTTCATCACACTCATATGATTCACGTTCGTTACTTTGACAATTTGATATGTTGGTGGACCGGTGCGTGGGTACTTCCCTTCCTTGGACAAGCATCCCACTTATGATTAACCCCTATTGCAAGCATCCGCAACTACAAAAGAAGTATTAAGGTAAATCTAACCATAGCATGAAACATATGGATCCAAATCAGTCCCTTACGAAGCAACGCATAAACTAGGGTTTAAGCTTCTGTCACTCTAGCAACCCATCATCTACTTATTACTTCCCAATGACTTCCGCTAGTCACAAACAATGATGAAGTGTCATGTAGTCGACGTTCACATAACACCACTAGAGGAAAGACAACATGCATCTCATCAAAATATCGAACGAATACCAAATTCACATGACTACTTATAGCAAGACTTCTCCCATGTCCTCAGGAAAAAACGTAACTACTCACAAATCATATTCATGTTCATAATCAGAGGGGTATTAATATGCATAAAGGATCTGAACGTATGACCTTCGACCAAATAAACCAACTAACATCAGTTACAAGGAGTAATCAACACTACTAGCAACCCATAGGTACCAATCTGAGGTTTTGGGACAAAGATTTGATACAAGAGATAAACTAGGGTTTGAGAGAAGATGGTGCTGGTGAAGATGTTGATGGAGATTCCCGATGAGAGGATCGATGGTGATGACGATGGTGATGATTTCCCCCTCCCGGAGGGATGTTTCCCCGGCAGAACAGCTCCGCCAGAGCCCTAGATTGGTTATGCCCAGGTTCCGACTTGTGGCGGTGGTGTTTCGTCCCAAAAGCATCCTCCCTATTTTTTCTAGGACGAAAGACTTCTTATAGCAAAAGATGGGCACCGAAGGCCTGCCAGGGGGCCCACGAGACAGGGGGGCGCACCTAGGAGGTAGGTCGTGCCCCCCACCCTTGTGGCCAGGGTGTGGGCCCCCTCTAGTTGATTCTTTCGCCAGTATTTTTTATATATTCCAAAACGTGCCTCCGTGAAGTTTCAGGACTTTTCGAGTTGTGCGGAATAGGTCTATAATATTTGCTCCTTTTCCAGCCCAGAATTCCAGCTGCCGGCATTCTCCCTCTTCATGTAAACCTTGTAAAATAAGAGAGAATAGGCATAAGTATTATGACATAATGCGTAATAATAGCCCAAAATGTAATAAACATCGATATAAAAGCATGATGCAAAATATACGTATCAACTCCCCCAAGCTTAGACCTCGCTTGTCCTCAAGCGGAAGCCGATAACGAAAAATATGTCCACATGTTTAGAGATAGAGGTGTCGATAAAATAAAATACGGACATGAGGGCATCATTATCATTCTTATAACAGCAACATATATATATATATATATATATATATATATATTCATATGATTTCTTATGTTAAAGTAACAATCTATTCACAATATAAAGTATGAATCAGAAACTTCATTGAAAACTAACAAAATATAATCTCGGTGATTGATGCAATTGCAATTTATCATAACATCTGAAAAAGTCAATATAAGAGCTTTTCAGCAAGTCCACATACTGAACTATCATTTAGTCTTTCACAATTGCTGACACTTATGCAATGCTTATGGGTACAGAGTTTTAGTCGGACACAGAGAAAGATAGGGGCTTATAGTGTTGCCTCCCAACCTTTACCTCGAAGGTAATTTCAATAATAATAGTTTATGATAACTTACATCCAATTAGATATATATATATCAGGATATTTCCAACACAATGTGCTTGCCAAAGGATAAAATGTAAAAAGTAAAGGTGAAGATCACCATGACTCTTGTATAAGGTATAAGACAAGAAAAAGATAGGCCCTTCGCAGAGGGAAGCAGAGGTTGTCATGTGCTTTTATGGTTGGATGCACAAAATCTTAATGCGAAAGAATGTCACTTTATATTGCCACTTGTGATATGGACCTTTATTATGCAGTCCGTCGCTTTTATTTCTTCCACATCACAAGATCGTATAAAGCTTATTTTCTCCACATTAATAAATCATACATAATTAGAGAGCAATTTTTATTGCATGCAACAATGACAACTTACTTGAAGGATCTTACTCAATCCATAGCTAGATATGGTGGACTCTCATGGAAAAAACTGGGTTTAAGGGTATTCGGAAGCACAAGTAGTATCTCTACTAGGTGCAAAGAATTTGGCTAGCATGAGGGAGAAAGGCAAGCTCAATATGTTGGATAATCCATGACAATATAATTTATTTCAGATATAAGAAAACATAACCCATTATATTTTAGCATGTCATATTTTAGTGAGTGCTCACAATCATAAAAGATGTCCAAGATACTATATTTATATTTGAAAACCTCTCTTTCTTTATTACTTCCTATTAATTGCAACGATGACCAAAACTATGTTTGTAAACTCTAAACATCTTTTATTCATCATACTCTTTATATGTGAAGTCATTACTCTCCATAAGATCAATATGATCTCTTTATTTCTTTTTATTCTTTCTTTTTCTTTTATTCCCTCACGATCATAGCAAGATAATCAAGCCCTTGACTCAAAACTAGTCTTTATGATATATATAGCTCAATGACTCGATTACATAGAGGGATCATAAAGCAAAACTCAAAACTAAATCATACTAAAACTTTTATTCTACTAGATCAAGATATTACTAAAAGGATCGAACTAAGAAAAACGGTAAAGATAGGAGTGTGATGGTGATACGATACCTGGGCACCTCCCTGAAAGTGCGTTATATCGACTAGAGGGGGGGTGAATAGGCGATTTTTATGAATTCTTCACTGAGGAATTCGCCGGTGAGGAAATTCCTTAGCGAAGAACTACTTGCAGCAGAATAAGTACTCAGAAGTAAGCATCACAGAATACTGGCATGGTCATCATGATGAAATGAAGTAAAGCACAAAGTACAGAAAGCGTAATCACAGGATAACACAAGATGAAGACAAACAGACTGAAGAAATTGAAATGAGGAAATTGAGAAAGTCTTCAGTCAAAGTCTTCAAACACAGATATGATGAAGCACCTAACACAGTTTTGAGGAAATGAAAGAGTTGAGGAAATAGAACCAGTAAGCTTGGTGAAGACAATGATTTGGTAGACCAGTTCCAAATGCTGTCTCAGTTGTACGTCTGGTTGGAGCGGCTGAGTATTTAAACTCGAGGACACACAGTCCCGGACACCCAGTCCTGAGCATGCAACTCAAGACACCAAGTCCTCACTGTATTCTCCTTGAACTAAGGTCACACAGACATCGTCCAATCACTCGTGGTAAGTCTTCAGGCGACTTCCAAACCTTCACAAACTCGGTCACTCGCCGATCCACAATTCCTCTTGGATGCTCTAGACCATGACGCCTAACCGTCTGGAAGAAGCATAGTCTTCAAAGGTAACAAGCGTCGGATCCACGCATGATCAATCTCTTCAGTGATGCTCAATCACTGTGGATTTGTATGTGTTTGGGTTTGGGTTTTCCTCACTTGATGATTTTCACTCAAAGTCCTCAGAGGATGGGATGCTCTCAATTGACAAGTGTCGGTTTCTGCAGGAGCAGCCAACCAGCTAATGGTTGTAGAGGCGGCTATTTATAGCACAGGGAGCAGCCCGACAAGATAAGACATAAATGCCCTTCAATGATATGACTGTTAGGTGGGTAGATATTTTGGGACAGTGGCGATAGCACAAAGAACGGTCGGAATTTTGAGGTTCAAATTCCTCAGGGCTATCATGTTCCTCACTGTGTAGGCAATCCACACTGGCGAATTCCTAACTCCTCAGTCAGAACAAATTCCCCATCCACCAGAAGAACTTCCTCTCCGTCACTGAAGAAATTGACTGAACTGTATGAGATTTCCAATGGCTTCACTCGAAGGAATTGGTAGGTGTAGGATTTTGAGTTGAGCATCACATTGAAATTTTTCCTTAGTATTTCCTCGACCCCCTTTAACGATGCGGTGTTTCCTATGACTCAAGAAAGAGAAAACGAAACTACGAAAATAAAAGTCTTCACGCTTCATGTTCCTCAAATGAAAACCAAGTCTTCAAGGTCACACCAATTTCTTCACTTTCAAAGTATTCAGAAAGTCTTCAGAATACCAAAGTCTTCAGTCGAAGAACTTCATTTTTAGGGGTCGACTTTCTCTGTAAATATCAAACTCCTCATAGACTTATAGACCTGTGTACACTCATAAACGAATTAGACCCTTAACCTATAAGCCTTCAATACACCAAAATCACTAAGGGGCACTAGATGCACTTACAATCTCCCCCTTTTTGGTGATTGATGACAATATAGGTTAATTTTTCAACGGGGATAAACATATGAAATGTAAATACTGATATTGAGGAATTTGATTGCAAGATATAGAAGAACTCCCCCTGAAGATGTGCATAGTGAGGAATTTGCTTTCGAGGCAATGCACACTTGAAGAGTTGAATCATGGAGATCTCCCCCTATATCTTGTAATTCATACACACATTTGACATATAATATGAAGAATTTGAAATGCATGATGAAATATGGTTACCGATGTAATTCAGCATGCGTGTATTAACATATGACGAGGAATAAGCATGCAGAAGAACACATCAAAAGTATCAGAGCACCATCGGGTTTAAGATTACAACTCGATCCAATAAAGTTTCAGAAGAGAGAGAGAGTTGTAACTTAGCAAAAAAAAACGCCCATATAATAGACCCGCTTAAAGACTAACTCAACTTTCTCCCCCTTTGTCATCGAATGACCAAAAGGATCAAAACTGAGGACTAACGCCCCTGAAGAATATCAAGTTGATGGAGGAGTGCCAGCGTTGTCGGGGTCGTTTGTTGTAGTAGGGCCTGCCACAGTGTCGTCCAAATCTTCATGTTCATCAGTGTCGCACGATGAAGAATAGGAGCTGGCCACCAAGGAAGGAACCTTGACCTTCTTGTATTTCTTTGGTGGAGGTGCTGACCACTCAAATTCTTCCTTGAGACCCATTTTCTTCAGATCTTCTTATTTGTAGACATGAGACAAAACAACCCGAATGCGGTTGAAGGTTTCATGGAGGTAGTATTGATTTTTCTTCACTGCATTATGGGTTGAGGTCATGTTGTGAAGAATTGAACCAACCGACTCTTGACCCATTTATGATTGCGATCAACCTTCCGATGAAGACCGAGGAGAAGCTCACGATCAGTCATCACTGCTGGGTCTTTGTGCCTTGAGGATTTGGCTTGGTTGTGTTGGCGGCAGAGTCATGGGTGGCAGAGTCATAATTGGTTGAGTAGGATGTAGCCTTGCGAAATTGACCATCCAATGGACGAATGCCTTCATCTATCACAGCGGCGGCCTTGCCTTTGTCATCAGCTGAAGAAAACGTCTGTTTGAGGACTTCAATCGGAGGCAAGTAGCTGAAGTGATTCAGAGTATCAGGTTTGTAATTGAGTGAAGACCTTGTTCTGATGAATCTCATAATCCAAGGTGCATAAGGCTTCAGCTCAAAAGGTGACATAGCGACATTCGCCAGAGTCCTCATGAAGAAATCATGGAAGTTGACGGGAACTCCATGAATGATATTGAAAAGCAGATTCTTCATGATGCCAACGACTTCTTCTTCATTCGAGTCGTGGCCTTTTATAGGACTCAATGTCTTTGTCAAAATGCGATAGACAGTCCGAGGCACATATAGTAATTCCTTGACGAGGAATTTGGTTCGTGGGGCCTGCCCTGGCTTCAAAGGCTTCATCAGAACTTGCATGTAGTGATTTGTAAGCTCTGGTTCATGATGAAGCATAGCGAGCACCTTCAAGGGGAGGACCGAGTGGTAGGGCATGAAGAAATTGATGGCTGGTGCCTTGTAGTGAGTTTTTCGACATCGATCCAGCACCCATGAATTCACATCTTCAGAATTTCCTGTGATGTGCAGCATCGCAAAGAATTGAAGAATGAGTTCTTCATTCCAATCACATATGTCAGTGCAGAAATTTAACAGTCCAGCGTCGTGAAGAACACTGAGGACTGGCTCGAAGCCCGACAGAGATTCCATGTCCACATGAGGAATGTGTGCATGATCGAAGACTTTGTCTTTGTTGAACAACACTAAGGAATAGAAATTGGCCTGGCTGGCCATCCAGAAACACCTCTTCATTATGCGAGCAGAATCATAGGTGTTGTAATCTGTGAAGAACACATGCTCACCGAAGAAATCTTCAGCCTTGAACTTTTGCTTCCTTGAGAATGGATCCTTTGGCTTTGGAAGTGGAGTGTCAGTGAGTTGCATCACGACCTCAGGAATCGCAATCTCAGGTTCTTCAGGCTGAGGAATTTCTGGTTCCTCTTTAGTGGCAGTCTGTGTGTTCAAAGGATCAGCAGCAGCAGTTTCTTCAGCACTAGTGGCTGGAATTTCTTCACGCACAGATGAAGTGGGGTGAGTTTCTTCAGAGCCCAGTTGAACGGTTGGTGCAGGGGACTGAGGTATTTGTTGTAAAGGGGTCAAGAGTGGATAATTGGGGTGCTAACTTTCCCAAAAGTCATCATTCATCACTGGCGTAGTGCACCCAATATCCACGTCTTCATCTTCTATTTCTTCAACGCCAGCCTCTTCAGCTGTGAACTGCGGCATGTGCGAGGAGACAACAGGTGTTGAAGGGATAGCATCCACTTCAATTTCTTCATCAAACTGCTCTGACGAAGCAGCAAAATGATTTTCTTCATCAGATCCGCTAGGGATCACATATTCTTCACCAAAAGGAACAAGGTCCTTTGACGGCATGGTTGAGATCGGAACAACATCAATTGGATTTGCAAATAAACTTGTCAGAGGCTTCATTTTCTTTGGAGCTGAGGAATCTAAAGCAGCTGATGCTTTCCTTTTCTTCAACTTCTTTGCCTTTCTGCAGCCTTGGTCTTCTTCACATCTAATGCGGATGGAAGGATTGGAGTTCTTTGTAGCGCGGGAGGAGCAGAGGAATCTGGTTGATTTTCTTGAGCTGGCGATGCGATTGCCTGACTTCTTCATTTTCTTCAGCGGACCACTAGTGGATGCCCCGGCAATTTCTTCGGTAATTTGGAATGCGGTCATCAGCCCTGGAACTAACAGATTTCTTCAGCGATCTGAAAGTCATCGGCGGTCTTGGCATGTTCTTCAATTTGCTGAGCAGAAGCTTCAGCCTGAGGAATTTCCTGTTGCGATGGAGCTGCAACATTGGAGGTGAATTTCTCAGTCAGTTTAACAAATCTGAATTTGGCACCTTGCCAATCAGCATAGTAGGCATTGAAGTTATTGCTGAGGGCTTTGATTTCAGACTAGATTTTGATAAGCTCATCAGTTGTCATAGTGACAATGTTGGTCTTCAAAAACTTTTCTTTCCTATACTGTGCCTTCTTGATGCACTTTGGCCTTCTCAAATTTCCATTTTCTTGAGGAGATGAAATGGGTCAGCTTAGTTTTTAGTTATTTTTTGTTCTAGGGCTTATCTCTAGCCCCTAAAGACTTCTTGTTACTTTTTTCTTTTAATTTATAAAAATTGCAATGGGGTCTTACCCTACTGTTTATAGTCAAAAAAAGAAATGGGTCAGCATGTGACTTTGGCCAGGAGTCAGATGGAAATCAGGCATAGGGGTGTCTGGATCCTTGTGCCAGAGATCAATATAATCGAGGATCAACTTAGGATCCAATAGCAGTGGCACATTGGTGCCTTTGGCTCTAGCGGCCCTGACTTGCCTGTCTCTGATGATTTCAACAAGTTCATCATCATCAGCTTCGTCTTCTTCAGACGGCACTTGGAAAGCGACTTGCTTCTTTTGAGGACTAGGGCGAGGACCTCGTCCAGCAGTTTCCTTTGTCTTCAGCAGGGATGGTCCCGTTGAAGAATTTGGTGCAGCTGAGGAACTACCTGAGACACCTGAGGCAATGGAGATGCCTGCCGTCCTTTGGCACGTGCAAGATGCACAGGTGCAGAGGACTTTGTCGGAGCAGCCGAAGACTTTGGCGGAGGAGCTGAAGATTTTGGAGGAGCAGGAGCAACATGAGGAATTGGCCATGAGGGCTCTGAAGATTATGGCCGTGAGGGCATTGCTGAGGAACTAGGCCTGGAGGGCACTGGAGGTGAAGCACTTGGCTTGTACGCGGGCTTCTTTGCCATAGATTTCTTTGGCTTGACAGCAGAGGCCTCAGCAGAGGCAACAGCAGCAGTAGAGTCCTCATTGAATTTCCTCACTGCTTCTTTGGCTTGCCTGGCCAGCTTGGCTTGGCGCTTTGCCCATTCATCAGGATAATCCTCACCGCGCTTGAGGCTGGTGGGATCTGCTACTTGGCCAGTGCCAATGGTGGTCTTGGGCATGGAGGATTGAGTGCGAATTTCTTCATGTACTTTTGAGTTACATACACATACTCCCTCCATTCTCTTGCCCATCTCCTTTCTATCCTCTGGATGCGCACTTTGCGCTGATTTTATTCTCCTTACCAAACTTGGCCTCATCGAGAGTGCAATAGTCTTTGTAAATGTTATCGAGGATCTCAAAGGCGGTCATGATCTCAGGCTTCTTTCCTCCTTTACGTGGCTTCTTACCGTCGCCATTTTCTTGATTGAGGAATTTGAAAAATCGAATTCTCTGAAGAAGTATGCAACTTTTCTTCGAGGAACGCTGCAAATGAGTTAAGTTGATGAGAACCTAGTGATTCAGCAGCGGACATGAGTTGCGAGGAATTAGCCATATGCGTTCTTAGAAGGTTTTTCAAAAAGAACAAGTTTGAGGAATTTGACCAGATGAGTCTTGAAGAATTTCACTAAGCGTTCTTTGTCTTAGGTTCCAGAGTTGTATAGATCGAAGATCCACACAATTGAGGAATCTTGAAGAAAAATGATGCTTAGAGAAGCGAATCAAATCTGAGATGACATGTGAGGTGTTTAGTGTGTGAGGATTTGAAGAATAAAACACCTTTGAGGATTTTGTAAAAATCATTTGAATCAAACAGGCGATAAAAGTAACTTTTAATTACCTGAATGAAGAACACGACGAAGCTGTGAGATGGAGAGGTGAAGTTAAATCGGTCTGCAGATCTTCCACGCCCTAACTTCGGCGGAGGAAGACGGCTACGGCGGCGGAGTGAAGATTTCATGACGGCGCAAATGCAACAGCGACATGGTCGAGGCAGTGAAGCTCTTCCTCACCGGCGACGATGAAGTAGCGGCGGCGCTAGGGTTTGAGAAGCTCAAGCGGGACAGAGAGGTCGAGCGGAGTAAAGGAAGTGAGGAAGGGGAGAGGGGGTATTTATAGCCATGGTGAAAAACTGTTCGCCCAAAGATTTAGGACGAACGTGTCACCCACGTACTGAAAAGTGGAGATCGTGTTAGATCATGGGTGAATAGATAAGTCTATCGTGGGAAGCGGAACAGTTTGAGCAGCAAAGCCGAAAATTTGGATAAGATAAGTTAAAAGTTCCGTTCGCAAATTCTTCAGCTGATAAGGACATAGTGAAGATTTTGAACGAGTTTCAAATAGAACGCACATGAAGAATTTGTGAATAGATTGGGTTGAGTATAGCATAGAAGGGGAAGGGTCCGATCACATTCACTTAGCAGAAGAACAACTTGAAGTAATAGCTATAAGTGAATGCCGTAGAGGACATAAACCCATATATATATAGCCAATGAAGAAAAATGATGGAACCCGTGAAGATTTTGCGAAGTTGAAGAATTTGAAAAACTGAAGAATTTCAAAACTGAAAAAAAACTTAAATTGAATATTTTCAAATTTTTTGGTGGCGTGACCCACCGTATAAGTATGATGATTTCAGACACCGCGTACAATTTTCGTAGGGTTCTGAGAATCAAATTCTTCATTAATTACTTCACACTTAGAGTGTTGTTCTTCATTGATTGAAGAAAAACGTTTCTTCATGTGTTGCACATCTAAGTCATCAATTTTGCATAAATATTAGGATGAGTGTCATATTCAAAGAACATTCAAAGAAGATATTTAGCTCAGACCGCAACTTGATAAATCTCTTCTCATCCAAGGGCTTTGTGAAGATATCGGCTAACTGTTCTTCAGTCTTCACGTGCTCGATGGAGATGTCGCCCTTCAACACATGATCACGAAGAAAATGATGGCGAACCTGAATGTGCTTTCTCTTCGAGTGCTTAACTGGGTTGTAAGCAATCTTGATGGCACTCTCATTGTCACAGTAGAGAGGCACATTCTTCACGGTGGCGCCGTAGTCCTTGAGAGTTTGCTTCATCCACAGCAATTGAGCACAGCAAGAACCAGCAGCAATGTACTCAGCTTCCGATGAAGCGGTGATACACAGTTACGCTTTCTTCGACGACCAATGACCAAAAAAGATCGTCAGGAAATGACAAGTACCAGATGTTGACTTGCGGTCCACACGATCACCAGCATAGTCGAGTCGAGAATATCCAATGAGATCAAAAGAAGAGCCCTTGGGGTACCATAATCCTAGTGTTGGTGTGTGAGCTAGATATCGAAGAATATGCTTCTGACCTTATGGTATGATTCCTTGATTGTAGCTTGAAATCGGGCACACATGCAAACACTAAGCATTATATCTGGCCTAGATGCACATAAGTACAATAAAGAACCAATCATGGAGCAGTATACCTTGTGATCGAAGTCAATACCATTTTCATCAGTGCATAGATGGCAATTTGTGGGCATAGGAATTTTGACGCCTTGGCAATCTTGCATGCCGAATTTCCTCAGAACATCCTTGAGGTATTTCTCCTGAGATATGAATATGCCATTGCGTTGCTGGCGAATTTGAAGACCTAAGAAGAATTTCAACTCTCCCATCATAGACATTTGATATTCTTCACTCATCATATAGGCAAATTCATCACTATAATGTTGGTCAAGACAGCCAAAGATAATATCATCAACGTATATTTGGCACACAAATAGTTCACCATCATAAGATTTAGTAAAGAGAGTAGGGTCGAGTGAGCCGGGTGTGAAGCCATTCTTCATGAGGAATTCCTTCAAAGTGTCATACCACGCCCGAGGGGCCTGCTTGAGGCCATAGAGGGCCTTGTTGAGTCTGAAGACTTTGTCAGGATTCTTTGGATCTTCAAAACCCGGGGGTTGAGCAACATATACTTCTTCCTCAAGCTTACCATTGAGGAATGCACTTTTCACATCCATTTGATATAAAGTGATATCATGATGGTTAGCATAAGCAAGTAATATGCGAAAAGCCTCAAGTCTAGCAACAGGTGCAAAAGTGTCATCGAAATCAATTCCTTCAACCTGTGTGTAGCCTTGAGCTACAAGTCGTGCCTTATTCCTCACCACAAGGACATTTTCATCTTGCTTGTTGCGATAGATCCTATTTGTGCCAATGATATTATGCTTGCGAGGATCTGTACGTTTGACCAGTTCCCAGATGTTGTTGAGCTTGAACTGATGTAATTCTTCTTGCATGGCCTGAATCCACTCAGGCTCCAGAAATGCTTCATCTACCTTAGTGGGCTCTGTGATAGAGACAAAAGCATAGTGCCCACAAAAGTTAGATAAATGTGAAGCTTTTGAGCGTGCGAGAGGACACAGTGCCTCAATGTCATCGATGATCTTTTCAACTTGCACTTCTTTTTGCAACGCGAGGATGAGCTGGTTGTCGTCGAGGAATTTGATTAGTATTTTCTTGAGCACCACTTTCTTGACATTTTCTTCAGTGCATCATTCGACGTTCTTCACGTTCGGAATGAACTCTTCAGCAGATTCTTGATGGGAATGACATCCTCGGTAGCCTTGAACTTGATAGAATCCTCGGTATTGGTTCATCTATCCAGAAGGTAGGTGCTCTCTTTGCGAGCCATTAGTTTCATCGAGTCAAGACATCTACAGTTTCAACAATCTTGTGAAGAACATTGTTGAAGACTCTGTAGGTGTGCGAGTCCTTTCTGTAACCAAGCATAAAACCTTCATGTGCTTTCGGTGCAAATTTATCATTGTGACGAGGATCTCTTGTCGGGACCCCGATTCTAAGTCACACCGATCTAGCCTGTAACACCTCATATCACTTTGCGGCCTCACGCACGGTATTCCCACGGGTGTCGCCTTACCATGGCCCGGGACCGTTTGCGCCTTTTGGCTCACGTATATGATAGTGTCGCTAGCATCCATATGATAGAGAACCGGGCCGACATGACTAGTCGTGAACCCAAAGTGGCACTAACTTACGGGACAGGCATACATGAAACAACATCGAGCATGTCGGTTGACGTGTGAATCCGGTACATGGCAGTGGGCTAACAGGACTCAGGAGACCCGGGTTGTAGCAGGCTAAGCGAGGACTCGGATGTCACCGCGTGACATTTCCCGAAGGACGGAACCACAGGAACAAAGTGAATCACATGCCGGCCAGTCTAAGTGTTAGGAGCGGTAGTGCCGGGCTAGCAGGACTCCCAGAATCGGGGGTAGCGGACTACCATGGCTCGGTGGAAGCACTAGACTATATTTCCCCATAAGGGAGGCTACCAAGGATAGACAACTAGGTTGTCGGATCCCACACATAGCAATACACGTTACACGTACGCATAACATGCAAGTATGTGTTGTACAACATGGCATCACAACATAACGCAAACTCATATAGATAAAGGCTCAGAAGAGCCACATAGCATTTAATACAAACAGGAGTCACATGACCCATCATTCAAAGCATACAAGCAACAAGCGGAAGCATTACATGTCTGAGTACAGACAACTACAAAAGAAAAAAAGCTGAGAAGCCTGACTATCTACAAGACCCTCCCAAGGGTACAAGATCGTAGCTGAGGTAACAAGCTACTCGTCGAAGTCCAAGCGGAACTACTAGTAAGAATGAAATCTCCGCTGCAAAACATAAATAAAGCAACGTGAGTACAAAGGTACTCAGCAAGACTTACATCAGATCCTATTATGCATGCATTTGTATCAAGAAGGTAATGTGGGGTTTAGTTGCAGCAAGCCAGCTTTGACTCGATGGCTATCCTGTTCTCACGACTACAAGAACTTCTTTGAGGTGATATGGCGCACACGAGTCCACTAGTCACCACACAATACACTACTATGGATTCATCTCCGTCTCCCTACGAGAAGGCCATCCATAGCACTCACACTTGTCTTGAGCATTTTAGAGTATCCACTTCAAGTTGTCTATGTACCACGTAAGCATCCAAGAAGTCCATAACCGAGGACACGGCTACTCGAATAGATCATGATAACCCTGCAGGGGTGTACTTCTTCACACACGCTCTCGCCACTTACCACTATGTACACGTCATGTACCTCGGCAACCTTCAAGCGGAAGCCTGGAGAGGGTGTCGGCCACGACCTGACTAACCACACAAGACTCTAGCCCAGGTTTATCGCCTATTCGGGTTCCATCCACAAGGAGATCCGGCCGGGGTGTCGCTCACGGCCCCAAACGATGTGTGCAGGGTTCCCGAGCCCACCATTCGGGTGCCACTCGGTACACCAGGCCACATGTGCCTAGTCTGTCCCAAACCCACCCTGTCGGGTGCCACTTGGTAGAAAAATAGCACTACCTACAAACACCAGAAACTAGTTGCGACTCCTGGACAGAGACCAAGTTGATTAATAAGTCGAGAGAGGCCGAGTTACCGGAACCCAATGTTTGGTAGTATCGAGTCATTGGACAACATACATAGAACTCAGTGCTTAAGGACGGTTCCAGTGAGACAACCAACCATGTACTCCTACATGGCCTCTCACCGCTACCTTTACCAAATCGTGTTCACACACTTCACTCTCACCATCAGAACATATCGTAACACTCCAATTCATTCCCAATGAATCAGACCTGACACAACTCTAAGGAATAGCAGGCATAGCATGGTAGGAACACAACATGTCTCAATCAACTCCTACACATGCTAGTGGGTTTCAACTATTTACTGTGGCAACGACAGGTCATGCAGAGGAATGGGTTCAACTACCGCAGCACAAAGTAGCAGATGAAACGCTGTTGTCCTAATGCAATAACTGAGAGCAGGAGCGAGAGAGTAGGATTGTATCGGAATGAACAAGGGGATTTGCTTGCCTGGTAAATCAACAAGGGAGGCACTGCTTCACAGACAGGTACTCTGGAACGGTCTCTGGAGCAGGACTTATCGAGAAGGAACGGTGCCAACAATCAATACACAAGCATATGCAACAATATGATGTGAACATGGCATGAATATGTGATGCTGTTTGAGCTAATGCAACTAGTATTCAATTTGAATGAAGTCCATTTGAACCAAGGGTTAAAGTGCAACTCCAAATTAAGCTCTTATATATGCCATTTATATGTTTTAACCTATACAGCAGGTATAAGTTGTTTTGTCATGCATGAAACTGATACAGATGGATAGATTGCATTTTTCTGATAATTTTTCATATATAAATTATTCCAATCTGAGCTTCTGATTGAATTTCTATGATTTTTGAAGTTTTGGGCATTTTCCGGAAATTCCTGAATAAGAATAAATCCAGAAAATTGTATTACTGCGTCAAGCATTGATTAAGCATGACGTCGACAAGTCAACTGACTGGCTGAGGTCAAACTGGCGTGTGGGGTCCACACGCGTCGGTGTCATGGTTAATTAACAGAGGTTATAATTAGCCTAACTAAAAATTAGGGGTGCCGAGGCCCATCATCATCGACCCTGCGGTCAAACAGCGAGTCAACTAGGGGGTTGACCCGGTGAACCACACCGGCGTTTAGCCGCCGGCGACCACGGGGCTCGGCGGAGTCCCCCCTGGAGGCCACGAGAGCGTGCGGGCACCAGAGGTCGCCAAGGCCTCGCGCAAGATCCGTGGAAGCAGCGGGAGGCTGCGGGCGGCGGAGTCACGCCGGAGCGAGGCTCACGGCGGTGGCGGAGCTCGGCTCAAGGCTGGCAGCTCTGAGCCTTGAGGAGGGAGAAGGGAAATCGTCACGAGGGGCTCACGGCTGACTCGATGGCGTCGACGGCGAGCTCGGGGATGCGCTGAAGACGGCGGGGCGGCGAAGACGATCTCCGGCGACCGGAGTTGAAGACGGCGGCGATGGCGACTCTCCAGGGCCTCCCGAGGTGCGTAGCTCGACGGAGATGACGAGGGAGTCGTAGCGGAGCTTCTGGACACGACGGAGGGGCGAGGGGACGGCGATGGCCGCGGTGGTGCTCGTCGGCGGCGGCGGCGTTCAACGCGAGAGAGAAAACGAGGGAGAGAGCAGGGGGAGAGTGAGAGCGGTCGGGGCGGCGCGTGGCGACGTCCGGGCGTTCCAGGCGACGAGACGGAGAAGCAGGAGGTGGCGGGGAGACGTGGCCGCGGCCGGACGCGTGGCCGCGCGCGCCGATGCGTGCCCCTGTCCTTCTGTCGTCGCCAGGAGGACGACGGTTGGCGGTTGGGCGATGGGCGCACTGGCTGGGCGGCTTAAGCGCCAGATGGCTGTAGGTAAGCGCCAGGTAAGCTTTTCCTGTTTTTGTTTCTTTCTATTTTTCTGACATTTGTTTGGTTTAATAAAAATACTAAACCATTTTATTTTCTTATGCCAATTTTTGTAGGGGCTAGTGGTATTATTCTAGAGCTCCTCAACAAAAGGCACAATTTTTGGACAATATTTTTTATATATAACAATATATATCCAAGGCAAATAATTACTGCATTAATTCCAAATGCCCAAAATAATTACTTATGAACTCCTAAAAATATTGGTTTGATATTTATCTCATCCAATATTTTCAGAGAGCAACATGAGCATTTTCTTGGACCTTTTGGAGCAATTTTTATTTGGTCAATTTCCAAAAATGATTCTGAGGGTTTCACAAATCCTCATTTCAATTTAAATGGAATTTAAACATGATGCACAAATGACTAGCTAGTCTAGGTCATACCAGAACTAGGGATGTGACAACTCGCCTCACTTGAAAGAATCTCGTCCGAGATTCAGTGGGTCGACGGAAAGAAAGCGGGGTACTCGATCGAAGGCGATATTCTCGCTCCCAAGTAGCTTCTCTCTCGGAATGATGAGACCACTGAACCTTGAGAAACTTGATGTTCTGACGTCGGGTAACACGCTCTGCTTGATCAAGAATGCGAACCGGGTACTCTCGGTATGTGAGGTTATCTTGGAGATCAAGCGTTTCGTGGTCCACTCCACGGATGGGATCCGAGAAGCAACGCGTGAGTTGAGAGACGTGGAAGACATCATGAACTCGAGAAAGATGTGGGGTAGTTCCAACTGGTAGGCAACCTCTCCTCGTTTAGCGAGAATGCGGAAGGACCAATGTGGCGAGGAGCCAACTTGCCCTTGATAATCAAAGCGATGGGTACCCTTCAAAGGAGTAACCCGAAGGTAAGCTTTGTCGCCAATTTCATAAGTCATATCCTTATGATGGCGATCATCTTGGCTCTTTTGACGAGGCGGCTGTTTTCAAATTCTCACGAATGATGCGAACTTGCTCTTACGCCTCTGGATCATGTCCGGTCCAAAGAATTGTCTTTCACCGGTTTCTGACCAGTTCAAAGGTGTTCGACATCTTCGTCCATAGAGAATCTCAAAAGGAGCTTTCTTGAGAGTGGATTGATAGCTATTGTTATAAGCAAACTCGGCAAAAGGAAGACATTTCTCCCAATCCATACCGAATGAGATAACGCAAGCTCTAAGCATGTCTTCGAGAATTTGGTTGACCCTTTCCACCTGACCACTCGACTGAGGATGGAAAGCGGTACTGAAGGAAAGATGGGTTCCCATGGAAGTTTGGAAACTCTCCTAGAAATGAGAAGTGAAAAGACTGCCACGGTCTGAATTGATCTCTAGTGGAACACCATGAAGCGACACTATTCGATAAATATATAAGTCAGCGAGCTGACTAGCAGTGATACTCTCTCGAACAGGTAGGAAGTGCGCCACTTTGGAGAGACGATCAATGACTATGAAGATAGCATTATTCCCTTTCTTGGTCCTGGGAAAGCCGGTGATGAAGTCCATACCAACTTTATCCCATTTCCACTCACGAATGGCTAAAGGCTGAAGGGTGCCAGCAGGCCTTTGATGCTTTGCCTTAACGCGACGACAAACGTCACAATTAGCAATGAAGTCGTTGATTTCTCTCTTCATCCTAGTCCACCAGAACCTCTGGCATAGGTCCTGATACATCTTAGTACTACCGGGATGAATTGTGAGAGGGGATTCATGCGCCTCCTTAAGAATCGATTCTTGCATCTGCTGAGTCTTGGGAACCACCAAGCGGTTCCCAAAGTAAACAACACCTCGTTCATCCATAGAGAAACAACCAGCTACTCCCTTGGAGATATTTTTCTTAATTCAGGAGATTCCCGTATCATGCTTCTGGACTTCTATGATACGATCCACAATAGTAGGTTTCACCACCAAGGTAGAAAGGAATCCGTGAGGAGCAATGTGAAGGTTAAGCTTACAGAATTCCTCATGGAGAAGTGGTTGGCCCTGCTGCAACATGATATTGTTGCAATAGGATTTGTGACTTAGCGCATCAGCCATGACATTACCTTTGCCTGGGGTGTAGGTAATCCCTAGATCGTAATCTGAGATCAACTCCAACCAACGTCTTTGCCTAAGGTTCAAATCTGGTTGGGTGAAGATATACTTGAGACTCTGGTGATCGGTGTAGACCTCGCAGCGTTTACCAAGAAGGTAGTGTCGCCAGGTCTTGAGTGCATAGACTACGGCTGCAAGCTCTAGATCATGTGTAGGATAATTCTCCTCATGTGGATGCAACTGACGAGATGCATAGGCAATCACATGACGATCCTGCATAAGAATGCAACCTAGTCCACAATGTGAGGCGTCATGATGAGATAACAAAGTCTTTAGTGAAATCCGGTGGCACAAGTATGGGAGGCGAAGTCAGGCGTCTTTTAGTTCCTGAAAACTGTACTCACACTGTGGGGACCACTCAAACTTTTTATCTTTCTTGAGAAGTTCCGTGAGGGGTTTGGCCACTTTGGAGAAGTTTTGAACAAAGCGGCGACAATAGCTGGCTAGAGCAAGGAAACTCCTAACTTGTTTAACTGTTTCAGGTGGAGTCCAATCAAGAACGGCCTGAACTCTCTCGGGATTGACAGCAATGCCCTTACGGAGATTACGTGGCCTAGGTAGGTCACTTCTGGCAACCAAAATTCACACTTCGAGAACTTGGCATAAAGGCGGTGCTCTCTGAGTTTTTCTAGCACAAGTCTAAGATGTGCGGCATGCTCTTCCTCGTTCTTCGAGTAAATAAGAATATCATCGAGGTAAACCACGACGAATTTGTCTAAGTACTCCATGAAGATCGAGTTCATCAAGCGGGAGAATGTGGCTGGGCGTTGGTTAGACCAAAGGACATGACGGTGTACTCGTCTTGGCCATAGCGAGTGACAAAGGCTGTCTTGGGGATGTCCACATTTACGATCTTGATTTGGTGGTAGCCTAACCTCAAATCCATCTTGGAAAAAGGCGAGGATCCAGCGAGCTGATCATACAGTCGTTGATCACAGGAAGCGGATATTTGTTCTTTATCGTGACCAAATTAACGGGACGATAATCTACAACCATCCGGTCCGTACCATCCTTCTTCTTGACGAAGAGGACGGGGCAAGCCCAAGGAGAAGAACTAGGACGGATGAAACCCTTTTGCAAGGACTCATCAAGTTACTTCTTAAGCTCGGCTAGTTCTAAGGGTGCCATTTTGTAAGGTCTCCTAGAGATTGGAGCGGTTCCTTGGATAAGATCTATGACGAACTCTACATCTCTGTCAGGTGGAACACCTGGCAGTTTCTCTGGAAAGACATCCGGAAAGTCACGGACTACCGGGATATCTTCAAGGTCTGGAAGAGGGCTGGCATTAAGAGAATAGAGCTGACGCCTTGCAACTCTAGTGGAGACATGTGACTATCTTGCCGGATGGGTGTGTAAGCTGAGCAGACCTGGTGTAACAATCAATCTTGGCATGATGAGCTGTCATCCGATCCATACCCAAGATGATGTTAATATCTCGAAGACTTGAGGGCTACAAGTGATGCAAGAAATACAAGTCTATCAACAAGGATTTCATTACCATAGCTGATTCTAGTGGTTTGCCATCTAGACCACAGGGTTTGGATTTCAAGCGGAGTTGGCATATCACAAAATGACATGTCGTGGCAAGCGAGCATAGCCTTGAGAGATGAAGGAGTGAGATGCTCGATTATCGAATAGAACCGATCTTTGGATGACAGTTGACAAGGAGTGTACCAAGAACGACATCCGGATCATCATGAGCGTCTTTAGGCGAGGCGTGATGCACACGTCCATGTTCAGTGGGAGCTGACTTGACACTGATCATCTTGCATGGTGGCTTACCACGGCCAACAGACTTCTCGGGCTGGGGTGGAGCATAACTGGCTTGAGAGCAGTCACGTGCATAGTGTCCTCGCTTCCCGCATGTGAAGCAAGTCCCTGAGGTTGGACGTGGACCCACACTGACAAGCGGTCTACCAGTAGGCCTGGGTGGAGCATACGACTGAGCTGGGGGAGGCATCACATGGGATGGCCTCGGTGAATATCCGGGTAGAAGAGCAGAGTTCGGAATCCAAATCCAGCACTTCTGAGAAGTAGAACCGGAGGAAGAAACCAAATCTCGGGTGTGCTTACGGGACTCCTCGTAGGTGAGCTGATCTGTCTCCGCATTAATGGCCTTGTTCACAAGAGCTTGGAATGTATCACAATGATGCAGGTGGAGATCACGACACAACTTGGGATTGAGACCCTTCCGAAACCTAGCCTGCTTCTTGGCGTCCGTGGAGACTTCTTTTGAAGCATAGCGGGCAAGGTTCTCAAACTCTCTGCTGTAAGAATCAACAGCCATCTTATCCTGGATGAAACTACAGAACTCTTCTCTCTTGCGATCGATGAGGGCTTAAGGAATGTGATGCTCGCGAAAAGCCTCAGTGAAATCTCTCCAGGTAGAAATCTGGCCAGATGGAAGCATAGCCTCATAGTTCTGCCACCAAAGACTAGCAGGACCTTCCAGGTGGTATGCAGCATAGGTGACCTTGTCACTTTCAGCTATGTTCGCAGAATGGAGCTTGCGTGTGATACTACGGAGCCAGTCATCTGCATTGAGTGGCTCGATGGAATGATGAAAGGTAGGTGGGTGCAAGCGAATGAAGTCATGAATAGTTGCAGACCCTTTGAACTGCTGTGCGGTGTTCTCCTCGATACGTGCCAACAAGCGGTTAGACTCACGCTTGTTCCTCTCCATCTCTAACATAAACTCTGCCAATGAAGGCTGGTCGGGAGGATCCTCATCCCTACCATCTCTGTGGTTACAGCTCTGACGAGCAGAACTTCACTTAGCGATGACATCACGAGAAAGCGAAACCAAGGACGGAATCAACATTAACTACAGACTGTAAAATGTAGGACAAGAAATTAGTAACTCTCGAACTCCTGGGGCAATTCCGGCAGCATAACGGCAGTAAAATGCTCAGAATAAGACATCCTGCCAAAATGGGGTAGTACAACAACTCAACATCACCACTCAAAGGTTCTGGGATAATACTAAACAGACTACACCGGAAGTACTCGAAGTTGGGGTATGACTCTGATCAACCAATCCTATGGGACTACAGAGTAGTAAAACGTGACCCTGATAGACAGAAAAGAAAGCCTAGTTCCTTAATCCCGTAGGAAAGGTAAGATGACTCAGATCAGAAGGCCATGAGGTAAAGGAGTAAAAAGAGCCTTACGTTCCTTCCCACAATCAATTCCCTTACATAACTAAAGAATTTCTAGACTCAACTTCGACTGGGTTGGCTTGGAAATCCTCTGAGCGATCGAGCTCGATACCAAAGCTGTCGGGACCCGATTCTAAGTCACTGTGATCTAGCACTGTAACACCTCATATCACTTTGCGGCCTCACGCATGGTATTCCCACGGGTGTCGCCTTACCATGGCCCGGGACCGTTTGCGCCTTTTGGCTCACGTATATGATAGTGTCGCTAGCATCCATATGATAGAGAACCCGGGCCGACATGACTATTCGTGAACCCAAAGTGGCACTAACTTACGGGGACAGGCATACATGAAACAACATCGAGCATGTTGGTCAGCAGCGTGTGAATCCGGGTTGTAGCAATTTGGGCTAACAGGACTCGGAAACCGGGCTGTAGCAGGCTAGGCGGGACTCCGGATGTGACCGCGTGACATTTCCCGAAGGACAGACATAAGGAACGAAGTGAATCACATGCCGCCAGTCTAAGTGTTGCGGAGGCGATAGTGCTTTGAGCTAGCACGACTCCGTAAACCGGGCTGTAGCGGACTACCATGGCTCGGTGGAAGCACTAGACTACATTTCCCCATAAGGGAGGCTACCAAGGATAGACAACTAGGTTGTCGGATCCCACATAGCAATACACGTTACACGTCGCATAACATGCAAGTATGTGTTGTACAACATGGCATCACAACATAGCATAAACTCATATAGATAAAGGCTCGGAAGAGCCACATAGCATTTAATACAAACATGGGTCACATGACCCATCATTGAAACATACAAGCAACAAGCGGAAGCATTACATGTCTGAGTATGGACAACTACAAAAGAAAAAGGCTGAGAAGCCTGACTATCTACAAGACCCTCCCAAGGGTACAAGATCGTAGCTGAGGTAACAAGCTACTCGTCGAAGTCCAAGCGGAACTACTAGTAAGACCGAAATCTCCGTTGCAAAACATAAATAAAGCAACGTGAGTACAAAGGTACTCAGCAAGACTTACATCAGATCCTATTATACATGCATTTGTATCAAGAAGGTAATGTGGGGTTTAGTTGCAGCAAGCCAGCTTTGACTCAGTGGCTATCCTGTTCTACGACTACAAGAACTTCTTTGAGGTGATATGGCGGTCACGAGTCCACTAGTCACCACACAATACACTACTATGGATTCATCCCCGTCTCCCTACGAGAAGGCCATCCATAGCACTCACACTTGTCTTGAGCATTTTAGAGTATCCACTTCAAGTTGTCTATGTACCACGTAAGCATCCAAGAAGTCCATAACCGAGGACACGGCTATTCGAATAGATCATGATACCCTGCAGGGTGTACTTCTTCACACGCTCTTGCCACTTACCACCATGTACACGTCATGTACCTCGGCAACCTTCAAGCGGAAGCCTGGCGAGGGTGTCGGCCACGACCTGACTAACTACACAAGACTCTAGCCCAGGTTTATCGCCTATTCGGGTTCCATCCGCCAAGGAGATCCGGCGGGGTGTCGCTCACGGCCCCAAACGATGTGTGCAGGGTTCCCGAGCCCACCATCCGGGTGCCACTCGATTACACCAGGCCACATGTGCCTAGTCTGTCCCAAACCCACCTGCCGGGTGCCACTTGGTAGAAAAATAGCACTACCTACAAACACGAGAAACTAGTTGCGACTCTGGGCGAGAGACCAAGTTGATTAATAAGTCGAGAGGGGCGAGTTACGGAACCCAATGTGTGGTAGTATCGAGTCATTGGACAACATACATAGAACTCAGTGCTTAAGGGCGGTTCGGTGAGACAACCCACCATGTACTCCTACATGGCCTCTCACCGCTACCTGTACCCAATTGTGTTCACACACTTCACTCTCAGCATCCGAACATATCGTAACACTCCAATTCATTCCCAATGAATCAGACCTGACACAACTCTAAGCAATAGCAGGCATAGCATGGTAGGAACACAACATGGCTCAATCAACTCCTACACATGTCAACTATTTACTGTGGCAACGACAGGTCATGTAGAGGAATGGGTTCAACTACCGCAGCACAAAGTAGCAGATGAATCGTTGTTGTCCTAATGCAATAACTGAGAGCAGGAGCGAGAGAGTAGGATTGTATCAGAATGAACAAGGGATTTGCTTTCTGGTAAATCAACAAGGGAGAGCCTTTGCTTCCTGACAATTACTCTGGAGCGGTCTCCACAATGAGGACCTACTCGAGAAGGAAGCAGTGCCAACAATCAATACACAAGCATATGCAACAATATGATGTATGAACATGGCATGAAGATGTGATGTTGTTTGAGCTAATGCAACTAGTATTCAATTTGAATGAAGTCCATTTGAACCAAGGGTTAAAATGCAACTCCAAATTAAGCTTTATATATGCCATTTATATGTTTTCACCTATACAACAAGTATAAGTTGTTTTGTCATGCATGAAACTGATACAGATGGATAGATTGCATTATTCTGATAATTTTTCATATATAAATTATTTCAATCTGAGCTACGGTTGAATTTCTATGATTTTTTGAAGTTTTGGGCATTTTCTGGAAATTCCTGAATAAGAATAAATCCAGAAAATTGTATTACTGCATCAGCATTGAGTAAGCATGACGTCAGCAAGTCAACTGCAGCTGACTGGGGTCAAACCTGACGTGTGGGGTCCACACGTCAGTGTCATGGTTAATTAACAGAGGTTATAATTAGCCTAACTAAAAATTAGGGGGCGCCGGGGCCCATCTGTCACTGACCCACATGGTCAAACACCAGGTCAACTGGGGGGGGTTAGACCCGGTCAACCCCACCGGCGTTTAGCCGCCGGCGACCACGGGGCTCGGCGGAGTCCCCGCTGGAGGCCACGAGAGCGGCGGCTGGGGGCACCAGGAGGTCGCCCGCGCTCCCGCGCATCCAGGGAAGCAGGCGGGAGGCTGCGGGGGCGGCGGAGCTCGCCGGAGCGAGGCTCACGGCGGCGGCCGGAGCTCGGCTCGAGCGGGCGCGCGGCTACAGAGCGCGGGGAGGCAGGGGAGAAGGGGAAATCGATGCAGGGGCTCACGGCGGACTCGATGGCGTCGACGGCGAGCTCGGGGATGCGCTGAAGACGGCGGGGCGGCGAAGACGATCTCTGGCGACCGGAGATGAAGACGGCGGTGATGGCGACTCTCCAGGGCCTCCCGAGGCGCGTAGCTCGACGGAGATGACGAGGGAGTCGTAGCGGAGCTTCTAGACACGAGGGAGGGGCGAGGGGACGGCGATGGTCGCGGTGGTGCTCGTCGGCGGCGGCGGACGCGTTCGGACGCGAGAGAGAAAACGAGGGAGAGAGTAGGGGGAGAGTGAGAGCAGTCGGGCGGCGTGGCGGCGTCCGGGCGTTCGCAGCGAGACGGAGAAGCTGGAGGTGGCGGGGAGGCGTGGCAGCGGCGGGCCAGCGTGGCCGCCAGCCGGTCGTGCCCTGTCGCCTGGCGTCGCCAGAGGACGGCAGTTGTGATTGGGCGATGGGCACTGGGCAATTTGAGGCGCCAGATGGCTGTAGGTAAGCGCCAGGTAAGCTTTTCCTGTTTTTGTTTCTTTCTGTTTTTTTTACATTTGTTTGGTTTGATAAAAATACTAAACCATTTTATTTTCTTATGCCAATTTTTGTAGGGGCTAGTGGTATTATTCTAGAGCTCCTCAACAAAAGGCACAATTTTTGGACAATATTTTTTATATATAACAATATATATCCAAGGCAAATAATTACTGCATTAATTCCAAATGCCCAAAATAATTACTTATGAACTCCTAAAAATATTGGTTTGATTTTTATCTCTGTCCAATATTTTCAGAGAGCAACATGAGCATTTTCTTGGACCTTTTTGGAGCAATTTTTATTTGGTCAATTTCCAAAAATGATTCTGTGGGTTTCACAAATCCTCATTTCAATTTAAATGGAATTTAAACATGATGCACAAATGACTAGCTAGTCTAGGTCATACCAGAACTAGGGATGTGACATCTCTAATCCAACATTTAGCACCGAAGACTTTGAAAGAACTCACATTGGGTTTCTTGTCAGTGAGGAGTTCATAGGCAGTCTTCTTGAAGAATTTGTGAAGATATACCTTGTTGATGATGTGGCACGCAGTGTAAATTGCCTCAATCCAGAAGTGACGAGGCGTCTTGTACTCATCAAGCATAGTGCAAGCCATCTCAACAAGAGTTCTGTTCTTGCGCTCCTAGCGCCATTTCTTTGAGGAGTATAAGGAGCAGATAACTCATGAGTAATACCAAGTTCATCAAGATAATCATCAAGACCAGAATTCTTGAACTCAGTTCCATTGTCACTCCTGATGTTCTTGAGCGTCACACCGAAGTTGGTTGAAGCCCTAGAGGAAAATTGTTTGAAGACTTCCTGCACTTCATGTTTGTAAGTGACAATGTGTACCCATGTGTAATGAGAGTAATCATCAACAATAACGAAGCCATATTGAGATGCATCATTAGTGACTTCTGAGTAATGATTAGGACCAAAGAGATCCATGTGAAGCAATTCCAATGGTCGAGTAGTGGTCATGATAGTCTTCGCTGGATGTTTGGCCTTGGTCATTTTTCCAGCTTCACAGGCCCCGCATAAGTGATCCTTGAGGAATTTGACATTCTCAATGCCAATGACATGCTTCTTCTTTGCAAGCGTGTGCAAATTCCTCATGCCTGCGTGACCAAGTCGTCGATGCCATAGCCAGCCTTCTGAAGCTTTTGCATGTAGGCACACGGCTGGTTGAGGTCCTGTAGAGAATTCAACAATATACAAATCTCCTTTCCTAAAGCCTTCAAATACTTTGGAATTGTCAGCTTCCATAACCACAACACAACGATACTTGCCAAAGACAACAACCATATCAAGATCACAAAGCATTGAGACAGACATAAGGTTGTATCCTAAGGACTCGACAAGCATGACTTTGTCCATGTGTCGATATGCTTTGTGAAGATGATATGCTTCAGATGTGATGGAGATAAGGGAGCATCAATCAATAGATTCTTGTCACCGGTCATGTGATTTGTACATCCACTATCGAGGACCCACTCAGTGGCTTTGGGTTGATCATCCTGCAGATGAATTAGTGCAGCTTACGTACTCATATACTTCATCAGTGAAGAATATGATATCAAATTCATCAGATGAATTACATCAAGCGATAAAAGCAGATATAGCAAGATGAGGACGTGTGAAATGAAAGTTCATTTCTTCATGATTAGCCTGCGTCCTTTCGTGCATTTTTTCGTGCCCCCAAAGAAATTCTTGAGACGTTAAAGCACGATGCGGAGACCTGACCCTGCAGAAGAGATTAGTTCTTTTTCTTCACCACCCACATTTGAAGGGGTGGCAAAGAGTTCATCACTCTGCGAGCTCCATAAGAGAATGGTGGCAGAGAAGCCAAACCATTTCGTTTCACATAAGAGGGGTTAGGGTAGGCATATGAATAAGCAGAGAAATTCTTCGAGGACTTATGAACATAATGGTTTGAAGAATAATGCACATATTCATAGCCCTTAGCTATACCCTGCGAAACAGAGTTGTTAGCACGATGAGAATCATATGATGGCTTTGATATTTTTGAGGAATTTGATCCACGTGAGGAATTTGGTCCGTATGAGGACTTGGATCCATATGAAGAATTTGGTCCATATGGAGAATTTGATCTGGGGTTCCTATTCTTCACAGGTGGTGTCATGAGGGCATTCACCTGAAGACTTTCAAGGCACCTTTTGGGAACCCATATTTTCTTCATAAGGGAACCGTTCCTGCAGTTAGTGCCAACATATCTAGCAAATACTTCACCATTCTGATTTTTGAACAGTTTATAGTTGGAGTCAAATGACTCATCAGAAGAATGAGGAGATTCACATGTAAAGCTAGATAAGTTAGATGGATCAACTGGTGGTCCCTTTGCAGCAACCCATGAGGTTTTGGGGTACTGCTCAGGCTTCCAATATGTACCATCAGCATTGTTTTTCCTCTCAAAGGCAATACCCTCTTTCCTAGGGTTCCTGTTGAGGATCTGCTTTTTAAGCACATCACAAAGATTCTGATGCCCTTTGAGGCTTTTGTACATGCCTGTCATGTACAATTCCTTCAGCCCTGCATCGTCAGTGATATTAGCAATGTCCTCAGATGAGGAAATAGTAATAGCAGAGGCAGGTGAAGAATTTGTAACAATTGAAGCATTTGAACATTCAGGTGAAGAATTAGCAGATTCACGTTCAATGCACTTTAAGCATGGAGGAACAAATTCTTCCTGAGAAGCGCTGATTTGTTGAGCAAGTAATGAATTGCGCTCCTTCTGAAGATCTTCATAACTCACTCTTAGCTTCTTAAGACCTTGCTTTCTTTGAAGAAATTCATAAGGAAGCTTCTCATGATCAGATAAGAGAGTGTTATGATGACCTTGAAGGCTGTCAAACCTAGACTGAAGTCTTTGAAGATTTTCAGTCAAGGCTTTAGTGCGATCCATTTCTTCACCCAACATATCATCACTTTTGTCTAGCATGTTTTGAACCTTTTCAAAAGCCCTTTGTTGTTTCACAATAATCTTAGCAAGTTTAGAGTAGCTGGGCTTGAGGTTTTCATCAGATTCATTCTCACTAGATTCAGAGGAGGTATATTTGAGTACCTTGGCACCCTTTTCCATGAAGCAATAGGTGGGAGCGTAGTCATCATTGTCTTCATCAGCCTTGTTGGTGAGGTCATTTTGTTCATAGTTGAAGATAGACTTGCTGACGAATGCAGTAGCGAGAGCCAGACTCGCCACACTAGACTCAGACTCCTCAGATGCCTCCTCTTCCTCATGTTCCTCAGATTCAGCCTCAGAGTCCATTTCCTTGCCAATGAATGCCCGAGCCTTCTTGGAGCTGCTCTTCTTGTGAGATGAAGACTTCGAGGATTTTGATGATGAAGATTTTGATGATTTCTTCTTCTTCTTCTTCTTAGCCTCATCAGAACTATAATCCTTGTATTTCTTCTTCTTTAATTCCTTTTCCCATTGAGGACAATTTTGAATATAGTGACCAGGTTTCTTGCATTTGTGACATAGCCTCCTCTTGTAGTCACTGGATGAGGAATCACTACTCCTTGAGGATTTTCCAAAGCGGCCACGTCTTGAGAATTTCTGGAACTTCTTCATGAGCAGAGCTAGCTCCTGGCTCAATTCTTCAGGATCACCAAGGCTGCTACCAGAATCTTCACATTCAGATTCGAGACAACGCCTTGGCCTTCGTGGCACGTGATTTGCCATAGCTCGAACCATAGAGATCTCTCTTTTGACAAGCTGGAACTCATGAGTATTTAGCCTCTCGAGGATATCAGCGGGATCAAGTGACTTGTAATCAGCATGTTCTTGTATCATCAATGCCAGAGTATCAAATGAGGGATCAAGCGATCTCAACAATTTCTTCACCACCTTATGGTCGGTGATGTCAGTGGCACCAAGCGCTTGAAGCTCATTTGAGATGTCAGTGAGGAGATTGAAGGTTTGTTGAACATTTTCATTGTCGAGTATTTTGAAGCGGTTAAAGAGATTGAGAAGAACATCAACTCGAGAGTCACGCTGAGTTGAGACTCCTTCATTCACTTTGGACAACCTATCCCAGATAATCTTAACAGTTTCCAAAGCACTCACTCTTCCATACTGTCCATTGCTCAGATGGCCACATATGATATTCTTCGCTTGAGAATCGAGTTGCTTGAATCTCTTCACATCGGTAGCGTTCAGTGAGGGTGAGACAGAGGGAACACCATTTTCCACAACATACCAGAGATCTTTATCAATTGCCTCAAGATGCATTCGCATCTTATTTTTCCAGTAGGGGTAGTCTGTCCAATCGAAGGTAGGACAACCAGCAGAGACCTTGATCATACCTGCGGTCGACATAACTAAAACTCCAGGCGGTTAAACCAAAATCACATAGAACAAGGGAGTACCTTGCTCTGATACCAATTGAAAGTGTGTTATATCAACTAGAGAGGGGGTGAATAGGCGATTTTTATGAATTCTTAACTAAGGAATTTTCCAGTGAGGAAATTCCTTAGCGAAGAACTACTTGCAGCGGAATAAGTACTCAGAAGTAAGCATAACAGAATACTGGCATGGTCATCATGATGAAATGAAGACAATCACAGAGTACAGAAAGCGTAATCACAGGATAACACAAGATGAAGACAAACAGACTTAAGAAATTGAAATGAGGAAATTGAGAAAGTCTTCAGTCAAAGTCTTCAAACACAGATATGATGAAGCACCTAACACAGTTATGAGGAAATGAAAGAGTTGAGGAAATAGAACCAGTAAGCTTGGTGAAGACAATGATTTGGTAGACCAGTTCCAACTGTTGTCTCAGTTGTACGTCTGGTTGGAGCGGCTGAGTATTTAAACTCGAGGACACACGGTCCCGGACACCTAGTCCTGAGCACGCAGCTCAGGACACCAAGTCCTCACTGTATTCTCCTTGAACTAAGGTTAAACAGACCTCGTCCAATCACTCGTGGTAAGTCTTCAGGCGACTTCCAAACCTTCACAAACTCGGTCACTCGGGGATCCACAATTCCTCTTGGATGCTCTAGACCATGACGCCAAACCGTCTGGAAGAAGCACAGTCTTCAAAGGTAACAACCGTCAGATCCACGCAGGATCAATCTCTTCAGTGATGCTCAATCACTTTGGGTTTGTAGGTGTTTGGTTTTTGGTTTTCCTCACTTGATGATTTTCATTCAAAGTCCTCGGAGGATGGGATGCTCCCAATTGACAATCGTCAGTTTCTCTCGGAGCAGCCAACTAGCTAGTGGTTGTAGGGGGCGGCTATTTATAGCCTGGGGAGCAGCCCGACATGATAA
This sequence comes from Aegilops bicornis, assembly GCA_021605145.1. Taxonomy (NCBI): domain Eukaryota; kingdom Viridiplantae; phylum Streptophyta; class Magnoliopsida; order Poales; family Poaceae; genus Aegilops; species Aegilops bicornis. Next base: position 326,482,142 of record CM038674.1, on the reverse strand, counting down.
AACATAAATGCCCTTCAATGATATGACCATTAGGTGGGTAGATATTTTGGGACAGCTGGCGCATAGCACAGGAACGGTCGGAAATTTGAGGTTCAAATTCCTCAGGGCTATCATGTTCCTCACTGTGTAGGCAATCCGACCGTCAATTCCTAACTCCTCGGTCGAACAAATTCCTCGGTGACTGTAAGAACTTCCTCTACATCCTTTGAAGAAATTGACTGAACTTTATGAGATTTCCAATGGCTTCACTCGAAGGAATTGGTAGGTGTAGGATTTTGAGTTGAGCATCACATTGAAATTTTTCCTTAGTATTTCCTCGACCCCCTTTAACAGTAAGGTGTTTCCTATGACTCAAGAAAGAGAAAACGAAACTATAAAAACAAAAGTATTCACGCTTCATGTTCCTGAAATGAAAACCAACTCTTCAAGGTCACACCAATTTCTTCACTTTCAAAGTCTTCAGAAAGTCTTCAGATTACCAAAGTCTTTAGTCGAAGAACTTCATTTTTAGGGGTCGACTTTCTCTGTAAATATCAAACTCCTCATAGACTTATAGACCTGTGTACACTCATAAACGCATTAGACCCTTAACCTATAAGTCTTCAATACACCAAAATCACTAAGGGGCGCTAGATGCACTTACACTCCCCCAAGCTTGGCAGTTGCCAAGGGAGTGCCCATACCCATGTGATTATGTTTCTTTCTTTGGAGGCGGTGATGATGTAGTCGTTGATGACAATTGTGCCTTCAGCTTCTTCATATTATAATTGAGAAGAGCAATTTCCTCCTTTAAATCATCAACCTCCGATTCCAGCTTCAAAATCTTGTCACATAAATCTCCTTTGCTTTTCTGCCGAAAACAAGAAGGAATAGATTGGTTGTTAGACAGTTTAGCCCTCTTAGGGAGACTAGACTTCTTAAACTTCACGTGCATATCCCCAGGTTGAGGTAGAGGGACATCCTCCTCCTCTGAACTTGAATCGTTGATCCTTATCAAATCAGCATCCTCCTCATCGTCCGTAGTTCGACCACAAGGAGATAGATCCACATAGGTCTTTGGGTCAGCAATGAGATGTGAGACATAGCTCACTCCGTCGGAATCTTGAGATGACATCTTGCCCCAAATCTGCTACAGAAATAGCTCGAAACAAAAACAGAGGATATTTGTGTGGTACGGTGGTTAAGACCTTCGGGAGATTATATAATGAATTTTTACCGACCAAAAGAAGTATCGTGCAAGAAAACGGAGTCCGGAGAACACACGAGGTGCCCACAAGGCAGGGGCGTGCCTAGGGGGGTAGGGCGCGCCCTCCACCCTCGTGGACGCCTCGTGTCCTTCCCGGACTACTTCTTATTTTCCTATTTCTTAAATATTCCAAAACGGAGAAAACTTGCCATTAGAACTGTTTTGGAGTCGGTTCACTTACCGTACCACATACCTATTCCTTTTCGGAGTCTGAAACGTTCTGGAAAGTGTCCCTTATGTACTCCTCTGGGGTCACGGTGTCAATAACATTAGTTTCAACATTTGTAGGATTACCTAAGATATAAAGTTTTATTCTTTGACCGTTCACCACCTTCGGATTTGTGCCTTCGAAGTTGTTGATTTTTATGGCACCGCAACGATAGACCTCCTCGATAACGTAAGGACCTTCCCATTTAGAGAGAAGTTTACCTGAAAAAAATCTTAAACGAGAGTTGAATAGCAACACATAGTCATCTACATTAAACTCACGCTTTTGTATCCTTTTGTCATGCCATCTTTTAACTTTCTCTTTAAACAGTTTGGCATTCTCATAGGCTTGATTTCTCCATTCATCAAGTGAGCTAATGTCAAATAGCCTCTTCTCACCGGAAAGTTTGAAATCATAGTTGAGATCTTTGATGGCCCAATAAGCCTTATGTTCTAGTTCGAGAGGTAAGTGACATGCTTTTCCATAAACCATTTTAAACGGAGACATACCCATAGGATTTTTATATGCAGTTCTATAGGCCCATAATGCATCATCAAGTTTCTTGGACCAATTCTTTCTAGATCTATTAACAGTCTTTTGCAAAATTAATTTGATCTCTCTATTACTAAATTCTACTTGACCACTAGACTGTGGGTGGTATGGTGATGCAATTCTATGATTAACATCATATTTAGCAAGCATCTTACTAAAAGCACCATGAATAAAATGTGAATCAACATCAGTCATTAAATATCTAGGAACTCCAAACCTCGGAAAAATAACTTCTTTAAGCAACTTAATAGAGGTGTTATGATCAACACTACTAGTTGGAATAGCTTCTACCCACTTAGTAAAGTAATCAATAGCAACTAAAATATGTGTATAGCCATTAGAGGAAGGAAGCGGTCCCTTATAATCAAAGCCCCAAACATCAAATGGTTCAATAACAAGTGAATAGTTCATAGGCATTTCTTGACGTCTACTAATATTACCAATCCTTTGACATTCATCACAAGACAAGACAAACTTACGAGCATCTTTGAAGAGAGTAGGCCAATGAAAACCGGATTGCAATACCTTATGTGCAGTTCTATCTCCAGCGTGGTGTCCTCCATAAGCCTCGGAGTGACACTTGCGTAGGATCTGTTCATGTTCATGCTCAGGTACACAACGTCTAATAACACCATCTACTCCTTTATAAAGGTGTGGATCATCCCAGAAGTAATGTCTTATAGAAAAACTTTTTCTTTTGCTGGTATGTGAAACTAGGTGGTATGAATTTAGCAACAATGTAATTAGCATGATCGAGCAGTGCGAGAAGTATTTATGACAGCTAATTGTTCATCAGGAAAGCTATCATCAATAGGGAGTGGGTCATCAAGAACATTTCTAACCTAGACAAGTTGTCTGCAACGGGGTTCTCAGCTCCCTTTCTATCAATAATATAAAAATCAAATTCTTGTAGCAAGAGAACCCATCTAATAAGTCTAGGTTTAGCATCTTTCTTTTCCATAAGATATTTAATAGAAGCATGATCAATGTGAACAGTTATTTTGGAACCAACAATATAAGGTCTGAACTTATCACAAGCAAATAGCACTGCTAAAAATTCTTTTTCAGTAGTAGCATAATTTTTCTGGGCATTGTCTAGAGTTTTACTAGCATATTGAATAACATTTAATTTCTTATCAACTCTTTGTCCTAGAACAGCACCTACAGCAAATCACTAGCATCACACATAATTTCAAAGGGTAAATTCCAATCAAATTTGAACAATAGGTGCAGAAATCAAGGCTTTCTTAAGTATTTCAAATGCTTCTACACAATCATCATCAAAGATAAAAGGAACATCTTTTTGTAAGAGATTAGTCAGAGACCTAGAAATTTTTTAGAAGTCTTTAATGAACCTTCTATAAAAACCGGCATGACCAAGGAAACTTCTTATACCTTTGATGTCCTTAGCACATGGCATCTTTTCAATAGCATCAACTTTAGCTTTATCAACTTCAATACCTCTTTCAGAAATTTTATGCCCCAAGACAATACCTTCATTAACCATAAAGTGGCACTTCTCCCAATTCAAGACAAGATTAGTTTCTTCACATCTCTGCAAAACTCGATCAAGGTTGCTCAAGCAATCATCAAAAGAAGATCCATATACGGAGAAATCATCCATGAAAACCTCAACAATATTTTCACAAAAATCAGAGAATATAGCCATCATGCATCTTTGAAAGGTAGCAGGTGCATTGCATAAACCAAAAGGCATACGTCTATAAGCAAAGGTATCGAAAGGGAAAGTAAAAGTGGTCTTTTGTTGATCCTCTTTTGACACATGTATTTGAGAGAAACCAGAGTAACCATATAGAAAGCAAAAATATGTATGTTTGGGTAATCTTTCTAGCATTTGATCAATAAAAGGTAAAGGGTAATGATCCTTTTTTGTAGCTTTATTTAGTTTATGGAAATCAATTACCATTCTATAACCTGTAACAATTCTCTGTGGGATCAATTCATCTTTATCGTTAAGAACAACAGTAATACCTCCCTTCTTAGGGACACAATGGACAGGACTTACCCACTGACTATCAGCAACGGGATAAATTATACCTGCCTCCAGAAGCTTTAATATTTATTTTCTTACCACTTCTTTCATCTTAGGATTTAACCTTCATTGGTGATCAACAACCGGTTTAGCGTCTTTCTCCAATTTTATTTTGTGTTGGCATAGAGTGGGACTAATGCCCTTAAGATCATCAAGAGTATATCCAATAGCGGCACGATGCTTCTTCAGAGTTTTAAATAATTCTCCTCTTCCTTCTCTGAAAGGTTAGCACTAATAATAACAGGATATATCTTCTTTCATCAAATATGCATATTTAAGAGTATCAGGTATTGGTTTAAGCTCAAACACTAGATCACCCTTGGGTGGAGGAGGATCCCCTAGGATTTCAACAGGCAAGTTGTGTTTCAAAATAGGTCCCTGTTTAAAGAATACTTCATTCATTTCCCTTCTTTCATTCATAAACATATTATTTTCATGGTCTAGCAAATATTGTTCTAAAGGATCGTTAGGAGGCACGGCAATAGAAGCAAGACCAATAATTTCATCTTTACTAGGCAACTCTTTATCATGGGTTTGTCTACGAAATTTAGCAAAATTAAACTCATGAGACATATCCCCCAATCCAATAGTAACAACATCCTTTTCGCAATCTATCCTAGTATTAACAGTATTCAAGAAGGGTCTACAAAATATAACGGGACAAAAGTCATCTTGTGGGGAACCAAGAACAAGAAAATCAGCAGGATATTTAAATTTCCCACACAAAACTTCAACATCTCTAACGATCCCAACTGGTGAAATAGTGTCTCTCTTGGCAAGCTTAATAGTGACATCAATATCTTCTAACTCAGCAGGCGCAATATCACACATAATTTCTTCGTATAAAGAATGAGGCATTGCACTGACACTAGAACCCATATCACATAAACCATGATAGCAATGATCTCCTATTTTAACAGAAATAACAGGCATACCTACAGCAGGTCTATGTTTATTTTTAGTATCGGGTTTAGCAATTCTAGCAGCTTCATCACAGAGGTAAATAACCTGCCCATCAATATTATCAGTCAAGAGATCTTTAACCATAGCAATACTAGTTTCAACTTTAATTTGCTTAGAGGGTGTAGGTGTCCTAGTGTTACTCTTACGAACCACATTCGAAGCTTTAGCATGATCCTTTATTCTAACAGGGAAAAAGGTGGTTTCTCAATATAAGCGGTAGGAACAATAGGACCAACATTATAAGTGATAGTATTTTCTTCAACTTTAATAGGGTCAACTACTTTTACTTCAATGGGAGGATGATATTTAAACCACTTCTCCTTAGGGAGATCAACATGAGTAGCAAAGGATTCACAGAAAGAAGCTACTATCTCAGAGTCAAGTCCATATTTAGTGCTAAAATCACGGAAAACATCAGTATCCATAAAAGATTTAACACGATCAAACTTAGGTGTTATACCTGACTCCTTACCTTCTTCGAGATCCCAATCTTCAAAGTTGCATTTAATTCTTTCCAATAAATCCCATTTGAATTCAATAGTCTTCATCATGAAAGAGCCAGTACAAGAAGTATCGAGCATGGAGCGATTATTGAGAGAAAGCCGAGCATAAAAAATTTGACTAATAATTTCTCTTGAGAGCTCATGATTGAGGCATGAATATAACATTGACTTAAGACTCCCCCAAGCTTGAGCGATGCTTTCTCCTTCGCGAGGTCCAAAATTATATATATAATTACGATCACGATGAACAAGATGCATAGGATAAAATTTCTGATTAAATTCCAATTTCAATCGATAGTAGTTCCATGATCCCATATCATCACATAGCCTAAACCATGTCAATGCCTTTCCATTCAAAGATAAAGGGAATACCTTCTTCTTGATAACATCCTCGGGCATACCTGCAAGCTTAAATAATCCATAAACTTCATCCTCATAGATTAGGTGCAAATCGGGATGTAATGTTCCATCACCTGTAAAAGGATTAGCTAGCAGTTTCTCTATCATACCCGAAGGAATTTCAAAGTAAACATTTTTAGTAGATTCAGTAGGTTGAGGAGCAACTCTTTTCTCTACTGGTCGGTGTGAAGATACCACAAACAAGCCCCTCAAAGGATTACTTTCCGTAGTAACAAGTGACAGTAAATTTCAGCACACTATATAAATTTTTCCTTACCAAATTCCACTTACCAAAGGCGCTTCACTCCCCGGCAATGGCGCCAGAAAAGAAGAATCTTGATGACCCACAAGTATAGGGGATCTATCGTAGTCCTTTCAATAAGTAAGAGTGTCGAACCTAACGAGGAGCAGAAGGAAATGACAAGAGGTTTTCAGTAAGGTATTCTCTGCAAGCACTGAAATTATCGGTAACAGATAGTTTTGTGATAAGGTAATTTGTAATGGGTAACAAGTAACAAGAGGAAATAAAGTGCAGCAAGGTGGCCCAATACTTTTTGTAGCAAAGGACAAGCCTGGAAAAACTCTTATATAAAGGAGAACGCTCCCGAGGACACATGGGAATTATCGTCAAGCTAGTTTTCATCATGCTCATATAATACGCGTTCGTGCTACCTCTTGATCACATATAGTTCGTGTAGGTCGGTGGAGTCACGAGGGGCCCACGAGGGTGGAGGGCGCGCCCAGGGGGGTTAGGCGCGCCCCCCTGCCTCGTGGCCTCGTCGGTGATTTCTTGACGTCCACTCCAAGTCCTCTGGATCACGTTTGTTCCAAAATTAACTCTCCCAAAGGTTTCATTCCGTTTGGACTCCGTTTGATATTCCTTTTCTACGAAACACTGAAATAGGCAAAAAACAACAATTTGGGCCGGGCCTCCGGTTAATAGGTTAGTCCCAAAAGTAATATAAAAGTGTATAATAAAGCCCATTGAACATCCAAAACAGATAATGTAATAGCATGGAGCAATCAAAAATTATAGATACATTGGAGACGTATCAAGCATCCCCAAGCTTAATTCCTGCTCGTCCTCGAGTAGGTAAATGATAAACTAGAATTTTTGATGTGGAATGCTTCTTAGCATAATTTTCAATGTAACTCTTTTTATTGTGGCATGAATATTTAGATCCGAAAGATTCAAGAAAGTTTAATGTTGACATAAAAATAATAATACTTCAAACATGCTAACCAAGCAATTATCTCTTATCAAAATAAAACCGCCAAAGAAAGCTTATCCGTACAAAATCATATAGTTAGGCCATGCTTCAATTTTGTCACACAAAACATTCTCACCATGCATAACCCCGATGACAAGCCAAGAAATTGGTTCATACTTTTTAACGCGCTTCAGCCTTTTCAACCCTTACGCAATACATGAGCGTAAGCCATGGATATAGCACGATGGGTGGAATAAAGTATAATGATGAGGGTTATGTGAGAAGACAAAAAGGTAGAATGTCTCACATTGATGCGGCTAATCAATAGGCTATGGACATGCCCATCAATTGATGTCAATGAGAGGAGGAGGGATTGCCATGCAACGGATGCACTAGAGCTATAAATATATGAAAGCTCAACAAAAGAAACTAAGTGGGTGTGCATCCAACTTGCTTGCTCACGAAGACCTAGGGCATTTTGACGAAGCCCATCATTGGAATACACAAGCCAAGTTCTATAATGAAAAATTCCCACTAATATATGAGAGTGATAACATTGGAGACTCTCTATCGTGAAGATCACGGTGGTACTTTGAAGCACAAGTGTGGAAAAAGGATAGTAACATTGTCCCTTCTCTCTTTTTCTCTCATTTTTTTCTTTTTCTCTTTTTTTTCTCTTGGGCCTTCTCTTTCTTTTGGCCTCTTTTTTTAGTCCGGAATCTCATCCCGACTTGTGGGGGAATCATAGTCTCCATCATCATTTCCTCACATGGGGCAATGCTCTAATAATGATGATCATCACACTTTTATTATTTACAACTCAAGAATTACAATTCAACACTTAGAACAAAAATATGACTCTATGTGAATGCCTCCGGCGGTGTATCGGGATATGCAATGAATCAAGAGGGACATGTATGAAAAAATTATGATGGTGGTTTTGCCACAAATACGATGTCAACTACATGATCATGCAAAGCAATATCACATTGATGGAGCGTGTCATAATAAATGGAACGGTGGAAAGTTGCATGGCAATATATCTCAGAATGGCTATGGAAAGCCATGATAGGTAGGTATGGTGGCTGTTTTGAGGAAGATATAAGGAGGTTTATGTGTGATAGAGTGTATCATATCACGGGGTTGGGATGCACCGGCAAAGTTTGCACCAACTCTCAAGGTGAGAAAGGGCAATGCACGGTACCGTAGAGGCTAGAAAATTGTGGAAGGTTTGAGAGTGCGTATAGTCCATGGACTCACATTAGTCATAAAGAACTCATATAATTATTGCAAAATTTTATTAGCCCTCGAAGCAAAGTACTACTACGCATGCACCTAGAGGGATATATTGGTAGGAAAAGACCATCGCTCGTCCCCGAGCGCCACTCATAAGGAAAGCAATAAAAGAACACCTTATGTGTCAAAATTGTCACACAACTTTTACCATACGTGCATGCTACGGGACTTCCCAACCTTAACACAAGTATTTATCAATTTCAAAATTACTCAACTAGCACACTCTAATATTACCACCTTTATATCTCAAAACACTTATCAAGTATCAAACTTCTCATGATATTAAATGAACTCAATATGGAAGTTTTATTATGCTCATCTTGGATGCCTATCATATTCAGATTAATTTCACAATTAAAGAAAATTACCATGCTGTTTAAGACTCTCAAAATAATATAAGTGAAGCATGAGAGATCAATAATTTCTATAAAATAAAACCAGCACCGTGCTCTAAAAGATATAGGTGAAGCACTAGAGCAAAAACTATATACCTCAAAAGATATAAGTGAAGCACATAGAGTATTCTAACAAATTCCGAATCATGTGTGTATCTCTCAAAAGGTGTGTACATAGAGGATGATTGTGATAAACTAAAAATCAAAGACTCAAATCATACAAGACGCTCCAAGCAAAACACATATCATGTGGTGAATAAAAATATAGCCCCAAATAAAGTTACCGATAGACGAAGACGAAAGAGGGGATGCCTTCCGGGGCATCCCCAAGCTTAGGTTTTGGTTGTCCTTGAATTTTTTATTTACCTTGGGGTTCCTTGGGAATCCCCAAGCTTAGGCTCTTGCCAATCCTTGTTCCATAATCTATCAAATCTTTACCAAAAACTTGAAAATTTCACAACACAAAACTTAACAGAAAATCTCGTGAGCTCCGTTAGCGAAATAAAGCAAAACACCACTTCAAGGTACTGTAATGAACTCATTATTTATTTATATTGGTGTTAAACCTACTGTATTCCAACTTCTCTATGGTTTATAAACTATTTTACTAGCCATAGATTCATCAAAATAAGCAAACAACACGCGAAAAACAGAATCTGTCAAAAACAAAACAGTCTGTAGTAATCTGTAACTAATGCAAACTTCTGGAACTCCAAAAATTCTACCAAAACAGGAAGACCTATATAATTTGTTTATTGACCTACTGCAATTGGAAACAGTATTTTATCACGTTCTGGTGATTTTTAACAATTGTTTTCATGAACTGAAAGTTTCTGGAATTTTCAGCAAGACCAAATAACTATCATCCAAGAATATCCTATAGGTTTGACTTGGCACAAACACTAATTAAAACACAAAACCACATCTAAAAAGAAGCTAGATGGATTATTTATTCCTAAACAGAACCAAAAAGCAAAAAAAACTAAAATAAAATTGGGTTGCCTCCCAACAAGCGCCATCGTTTAACGCCCCTAGCTAGCCATAAAAGCGAGGATAGATCTAGGTATTGCCATATTTGGTATTGGGAAAGAAAAGAGAAAATTTATTATCTATAGAATTTATCTTTCTATTTTGATAAAGCACGTGGCCATTAATGGTGGAAGAAAGATTAAGCACGCTACGGAAATTCGCATCTAAGCTAGCTTTCATCTCTTTGATAATTTCGTTTTGGTAAAAGCACAAAAGAGAGGTGGATTCAACTTTCTCACTTGTAGGGTGCCCAAATATAGTTTTCATCTTTTCATAGGTATCTATGGGATCCCCTTTAAGAAAACCTTCATTAAAAATAGAATATAAAACTTGCTTGAAATAAGCGGGCAACCCAACATAAAAGCTTTTTAGGTATACCTCAATTTGATATTGGGGCACATAGCTAGCTCGGATCCTCAAAAGCCTATCCCAAGCGTCCTTCAAAGACTCATCAAGTAAATAACGAAAATTTTCGGGATCATCTTCATCGAGATTATTCAAACCCTAGTTGACAACCCCGGTAGGTCTTTCCATAGCATCATTATTTATGAGCTTAGAGAGGACCGAGGGGCTATCCAAAGTATTAAAACCATGGAAAGAGCCCTTGGCCCTTTTTGATTCGGCCATGGCACAAGAGGGGCAAGCGAAAAAGGGGCGAACGGAAAAGAGGGCGAATAAAACGGCAAGGGTGAAGTGGGGGAGAGGAAAACGAGAGGCAAATGGCAAATAATGTAATGCGAGGGTTAAGAGTTTGTGATGGGTACTTGGTATGTCTTGACTTGTGCGTAGACTCCCCGGCAATGGCGCCTAAATCCTTCTTGCTACCTCTTGAGCACTGCATTGGTTTTCCCTTGAAAAGGAAAGGGTGATGCACCAAAGTAGCGTAAGTATTTCCCTCAGTTTTTGAGAACCAAGGTATCAATCCAGTAGGAGGCCACACGCAAGTCCCTCATACCTACACAAACAAATAAGAACCTTGCAACCAACGCGATAAAGGGGTTGTCAATCCCTTCACGGCCACTTGCAAAAGTGAGATCTGATAGAGATGATAAGATAATATTTTTGGTATTTTTATGATAAAGATAAAAAGTAAAGATTGCAAAATAAATTGTAATAAAAATATCTTGTTGACGGCAGATTAATATGATGGAAAATAGACCCGGGGGCCATAGGTTTCACTAGTGCCTTCTCTCAAGATAGCATAAGTATTACGGTGGGTGAACAAATTACTGTCGAGCAATTGATAGGATTGAGCATAGTTATGAGAATATCTAGGTATGATCATGTATTTAGGCATCATGTCCGTGACAAGTAGACCGACTCCTGCCTGCATCTACTACTATCACTCCACACATCGACCGCTATCCAGCATGCATCTAGAGTATTAAGTTCATAAGAACAGAGTAACGCTTTAACCAAGATGACATGATGTAGAGGGATAAACTCATGCAATATGATATAAACCCCATCTTTTTATCCTCGATGGCAACAATACAATACGTGTCGTTTCCCATACTGTCACTAGGATCGAGCACCGTAAGATTGAACCCAAAGCTAAACACTTCTCCCATTGCAAGAAAGATGAATCTAGTAGGCCAAACCAAACTGATAATTCGAAGAGACTTGCAAAGATAACCAATCATACATAAAAGAATTAAGAGAAGATTCAAATATTTTTCCTAGATAATCTTGATCATAAACCCACAATTCATCGGATCTCGACAAACACACCACAAAACAAGATTACATCGAATAGATCTCCAAGAGAATCGAGGAGAACTTTGTATTGAGATCCAAAAAGAGAGAAGAAGCCATCTAGCTAATAACTATGGACCCGAAGGTCTGAGGTAAACTACTCACACATCATCGAAGAGGCTATGGTGTTGATGTAAAAGCCCTCCATGATCAATGCCCCCTCCAGCGGAGCGCCGGAAAGGTATAGAAGGTTGCGGCGGTGGAATTAGGTTTTTGTGGTGCTCCTTGATGGTTTCGGGGTAAGTAGGTATATATAGTAGGAAGAAGTAGGTCGGTGGAGCCACGAGGGGCCCACGAGGTGGAGGGCACGCCCAGGGGGTAGGCGCGCGCCCCTGCCTCGTGGCCTCCTCGGTTATTTCTTGACGTCCACTCCAAGTCCTCTGGATCACATTTCTTCCAAAAATAACTCTCCCGAAGGTTTCATTCCGTTTGGACTCTGTTTAATATTCCTTTTCTGCGAAACACTGAAATAGGCAAAAAAACAACAATTTGGGCTGGGCCTCCGGTTAATAGGTTAGTCCCAAAAATAATATAAAAGTGTATAATAAAGCCCATTGAACATCCAAAACAGTTAATATAATAGCATGGAGCAATCAAATATTATAGATACGTTGGAGACGTATCAGTTCGTTACTTTGATAATTTGATATGTGGGCGGAACTGTGCTTGGGTACTGCCCTTCCTTGGACAAGCATCCCACTTATGATTAACCCCTATTGCAAGCATCCGCAACTACAAAATAAGTATTAAGGTAAACCTAACCATAGCATGAAACGTATGGATCCAAATCAGCCCCTTACGAAGCAACGCATAAACTAGGGTTTAACCTTCTGTCACTCTAGCAACCTATCATCTACTTATTACTTCCCAATTCCTTCCCCTAGGCCCAAACAATGGTGAAGTTTCATGTAGTCGACATTCACATAACACCACTAGAGGAAACACAACATACATCTCATCAAAATATCGAATGAATACCAAATTCACATGACTACTTATAGCAAGACTTCTCCCATCTCCTCAGGAAAAAATGTAACTACTCAAAAATCATATTCATGTTGATAATAAGAGGGGTAGTAATATGTATAAATGATCTGAACATATGATCTTCCACCAAATAAACCAACTAGCGTCAACTACAAGGAGTAATCAACACTACTAGCAACCCACAGGTACCAATCTGAGGTTTTGGGACAAAGATTGGATACAAGAGATGACCTAGGGTTTGAGAGGAGATGGTGCTGGTAAAGATGTTGATGGACATTGACCCCCTCCTGATGAGAGGATCGAGGGTGATGACGATGGTGATGATTTCCCCCTCCCGGAGGGATGTTACCCCGGCAGAACAGCTCCGCTAGAGCCCTAGATTGGTTCTGCCCAGGTTCTGCCTCGTGGCGGCGGTGTTTCGTCCCGAAAGCTTCCTCCCTATTTTTTCTAGGAAGAAAGACTTCATATAGCAAGAGATGGGCACCGGAGGCCTACCAGGGGGCCCACGAGACACGGGGCGTGCCTAGGGGGTAGGGCGCGCCCCCCTCCCTCGTGGCCAGGGTGTGGGCCCCCTCTAGTTGATTATTTCTCCAGTATTTTTATATATTCCAAAACGTGCCTCCGTGAAGATTTAGTACTTTTGGAGTTGTCCAGAATAGGTCTCTAATATTTGCTCCTTTTCCAGCCCAGAATTCCAGCTGCCGGCATTCTCCCTCTTCATGTAAACCTTGTAAAATAAGAGAGAATAGGCATAAGTATTGTGACATAATGCTTAATAACAACCCAAAATGTAATAAATATTGATATAAAAGCATGATGCAAAATGGACGTATTAGGCATCCCCAACCTTAGGGTTTTGTCACTCCTTATTCTCCTCATATCAATATCTCACCCAAAACTTGAAAACTTCAATCACACAAAACATAATGGATCTTCGTGAGATAGGTTAGTATGATAAAGACACATCATTCACTTTGGTACTGTCAAGATAAGGTTCATAATTGTTCTCACATAATGCCTAATGTACCCTACAATTTCTATAATATATATTGACCAATATAAGATATAGAAACTATAAAACAAGCAAACTATGCATTTGAAAATAGAATTTGTCAAAAACAGAACAATCTGTAATGATCTAAACAATGACCATACTTCTGTTACTCCAAAAACTCTGCAAAAATTAGGACAACATAGGAAATTTGTATGCCAATCATCTGTACTAAAATTCAGAATTTTTTTACAGTCTCATGATTTTTAACAATTCTATTACTGGGCGTAAAAGTTTCTGTTTTTTTCATAGAATCAAGTCAACTAGCATCCACACTATCCCGAACGCTTTACTTGGTACTTTATTGAAACAAAGGCTATAAAACATGATTAACACAATATCTTACTCATGTGAAAATACAAGAATAGGGTTAAGTATTGGGTTGTCTCCCAACAAGTGCTTTTCTTTAATGCCTTTTTAGTTGGGCATGATGATTTCAATGATGCTCACATAAAAGATAAGAATTTCAACATAATGGGAGCATCATGAAACACATGGAAAGCACATTTAAGCCTAACCCACTTCCTATGCATAGGGATTTTGTGAGCAAATAACTTTTGGGAGCAAGAATCAACTAGCATAGGAAGGCAAAACATGCATAACTTCAAAACTTTCAACACATAGAGAGGAAACTAGATATTATTGAGATATGTAGAAGCATATATTCCTCTCTCATAATAAGTTTTAGTAGCATCATGAATGAATCCAACAATATAGCTATCACATAAAGCATTCTTTTCATGATACATAAGCATAGAAATTTTATTACTCTCCACATAAGCAAATTTATTCTCATGAATAGTGGTGGGAGAAAACTCAACAAAATAACTATCATGAGATACTTGATTGCCATAATCAAATAGAAAACAAAAATCATGATGAATGGTTTCATAGTTATCATTAATATCTGTAGAATACATGTCATCACCATAATCATCATAGATAGGAACTTTGTTGTCATAATCAATTGAAACCTCTTGAAAATAGTGGATTCATCATTAAGTAAAGTCATGACCTCTCCAAATCCACTTTCAAAATTATTACAATAAGATTCAACACCCTCCAAAATAGTGGGATCACTAGTACCTAGAGTTGACACTCTTGCAAACCCGCTTTGATCAATATAATCATCATAAATAGGAGGCATGTTATCATCATAATAACTTTTCTCATCAACACTTGGGGGACTATAAATATCGTCTTCATCAAATATATCATCCCCAAGCTTATGGCTTTGCATATCATTAGCATCATGGATATTCATAGAAAGCATACTAACAACATTGCAATCATGCTCATCATTCAAATATTTTATGCCAAACATTTTATTGAATTCTTCTTCTATCAATTGAGAATTTTTTCCTTTACATCATTTCCAAGAAAGACTTGATAAAGACGAGTAATATGAGGCAACCTCAATTCCATTTATTGTAGTTTATTTTTCTATAAAGCAAACTAGCGATAAAACTTGAAACTAAAATATTCAGTTGCAAGATCTAGAGATATACCTTCAAGTACTCACCTCCCCGGCATGAGCGCCAGAAAAGAGCTTGATGTCTACTACACAACTTTATTCTTGTAGACTCGTGTTGGGCCTCAAAGCTCAGTGTTTTGTAGGACAGTGGCAATTTTCCCTCAAGTGGATGGCCTAAGGTTTATTAATCCATGGGAGTCGTAGGATGAATATGGTCTCTCTCAAGCAACTCTACAACCAAATACAAGAAATCTCTTGTGTCCCCAACACACCCAATACAATGGCAGATTGTATAGGTGCACCAGTTTGGCAAAGAGATGGTGATACAAGTGTAGTATGGATAGTAGATATATGTTTTTGTAATCTTGATGAGGACATCAATACCATTGTTACACCCACAACCCCTACTGCTACATATACTGGACCAATTACTAGAGCTCGCGCACGCCAATTAATTATCAGGTACTTTCGTTTCCTTGTAATGATTCTAATGTTCATGAGAATATGATGCTGCCTAAACTAGATACATTTGTTTTGCTTACAAATGAAGGGCCTGGCATGGATAAGAGGGATGAACACTGGAGCAAGACCAAGCATGGAGATTATGGCATGCGCAAGGGGAACAAGAACGGAGTTGCGAGTGACGATTTCAGGACTATGAAGCCACCATGAGAAGTGGATGAAGCCTTGGACGAAATATACAAGATGCCACTTCATAAATTTCGTCCAGAGGCTATTCTAGATGCCACATCACCTTATTACTGGGCCAGGCCGATGTAATTTTGAAATACTTAAGTATATGCTGTTTTTAGAGTCCGTATGTGTGGGGAAACAAGAGTTAGGGTTGGTTTCGGACCCCTCCTCCAAGGTCCACGAAATTCCCCCCTCTTCCTCCATATATATAGCCCTTAGGGCATCGTTTAGATTTTGGGTTTTGTTTAGATTAAAAGTCCGCCATAGTTGCAACTTAGCGTACTTCGTTTGTGTTCAACGACCAGACAAAGGCGTCACTGAACCCCACCTTCATTAATAAATCTTTCCTCTTATATTCGCAATATCCAGATTGCAATCTCAGTTTCTTGCTTGTTCTTCGTCTGCTCGTAGGAAAAAGACCCTCGTGGTCAGGTTGATCGTGCTCCGGCATGGTCAATAACCCCTCGGAAGTTAGTTTAGCGATTGCTAAGGCGCGACGTCTCGCACGTTCGTAGTCAGATCGTCAAGGTCGAATCCCATAGAAAACGATAGCCACCATCTCATCAAAACATCGGGACACCTTCGCCTCTATCAAGTGGTATCAGATTTCGAGGTTGCTCGGTGAGATTTTACAGTTTTTCGTAGTTTAGATCGAGTTCGTTCTTCATACCTACAGTCCATGAAAAAGCCACAAAAAGCATTAGGGTTAGTTCATCATATCCAAACCAATCTGAGCCTTTGCATAATCCTATTAGGGTTTTTGCTTTGTTGAATTTGTGGTTGCATCGTCGTGTCTAGTTGCTGGTCTTAGCGTCTAGTCTTTTAGAGTTTCGAGTTCTCGTCATAAGTTGTCACGCCGCCGCCACACCATCATCATCGTCCCTGCCATCTACCACCATCGCTTATCTACCACTGATCTGTCTCCATATACCACCACCAATCCGTATCCATATACCACCATCGATCAGTATCCATATACCACCACTGCTACCACCATCGCTGCCATATACAACCACTGCTGCCATATCCTACCACCATATATCCACCACCAATCCAAGTTCCTTTCATATTAGGTTTGTTTTCAAGATCCATCTAATTTCCGATTCGTGTTTCCTTGCCTGAGTAGGTTTCGGAAAAAAAAATATTTTTCCCTATCCTATTTTTAGGCTTTTCTGAGTCTTTTGAGCCACGTGCCATCATAATGATTTTTTGTCGTAGCTGCCCTGGTTTCTGAAAAAAAATAGTCAAAAAAATGCGTGCCCATCTTGTCATTTTGACCTAGGAAGTTTTTTGAGACACTCGCCATTATAGTGATTTTTCGCAAAAAAAAGAGGAGCGCAAAAAAAAGAGCGCCAAAAAAACAGAGCGAAAAAAATCCAGAGTGTGCTTTTCCCTTGTTTACATGTCGCGCCATGATTTTGTTCGTGTTCTAGGCTCGCGTCTCTAGTACGATCTAGCCTAGGACCAGCACAGTACCGTCGCTGAGCGTTTATTCAATTTTGCATCTCTGAATTGATTATTGTTGACCTTTTTTGCTACCATATTATAAGCCTTCCTAGCTCCACATACATCTACATCGTGCGTTGACTCTCCCTGGTAATCGCTCTATCCAAGTTTTGAGAGGTTTGACTACAGCGGTTGCCGATCATCGCCTACTGCTGGGTAGGAACTGGTAAGAATTTGAGATTTGCTTGACGGATATGTGACACCCACCACCACCTCTTGTTAGTAGTCTGTAGGATCATATTCTTGTGTGTTTCTATTGCTGCTAACCATGGCAGGATCACAAGCTGCCGAGATTGACTAGGAGAACTTGACGAACAAGGAGCTTCATGATAAGTTTCAGCCAATGATGAGTGGACAGGTGCAAGATGTGCTAAACAGATTTGAAGAGGCCATGGAGAAGATAGATGGCATGGAGAAGACGTTCGAAACAAAGCTCGATAACAACTTCACTAAATTGCTTGCGCATTTTCCACCACCACCGCCGGCTGCACCTATCACACCTCTACAACAATAACAACAACAACAACAACAACAACAACAACAACAACAACAACAACAACAACAACAACAACAACAACAACAACAACAACAACGTCGCCTTCCAAATCAAGTGGGACGAGCACTGCACATTCCACTTGAGCCTACTCAAAATTCTGGTGCCGCTGTTGATGCTTCTGTACCTCCTTCTGCTACTGTAGAGGTGGAGGACCATTACGAGGATGAGGTTGATCAAAATCAGAACTACGTGCAACCGCCAGCACCACCACCACCAGGTCGTCCTCATGCATATCATCGCAACCGTAGGTCTGCACCACCACCTGAGGTACGAGATCATGACCATCTTCCTAAACTAAAATTGTATATTCCACTATTTGAGGGTAGATATGTTCCTGATATATATCTTACTTGGGAGTTAGAAACTGAACAACGTTTCACATGTTTACAATATCATGAGGAGCGATGTGTTCCTGCTGTTGTTTGTGCTTTCACTAGTTTTGCATGTGTTTGGTGGTCTGAACATTGTAGATTATATCCTATTCCAGCTACTTGGGCTGCTTTGAAAAATGCTATGCGTACTCGCTGGGTTCCACCATAACGTTTGAGACAAGGAAAAATTATGTAGAAGAATATTATCAGGAATTACAAACTGGTATGATTAGATGTGGTATTGTTGAGGAAAATGAAGCTATGCTTGCATGTTTTATGGGTGGATTAAATAAAGAGATTCAGACCATTCTAGAGTATAAGGAATATAATAATATCACTCGTTTATTTCATCTTGCTTGCAAAGCTGAACGTGAAGTGCAGGATCGACATGCATTGGCGTGAACTAACTTTACTGCAGGTCGACCTTCATCATGGACACCGCGTGCATCCTCTACTTCCACACGTTCTGCTACACCAGCACCTCCGCCAGCTACCACATCCAACTATGATACAAGAAAGCAGGCACAACCACCACTATCTGCCAATAGCGCACCTTCTGGGCCTGCACAGAGCTCTTCTTCATCCATGGCATCAACAGGGCAAACACATGATATTATTTGTCGTTGTTCCAAGGGTGGAGGTCATTATGCGAGAGAATTCCCATCTGCGTGTGATTATTGTTACCGAGGATGGTGGGTATGAGTCCGCTAGTGACTATGATGAGGAGACTTTGGCTCTTATTAAAAGTGAAGAACACGGTGGATATGATTCTGATCATGAGACGCAATACATGGCCGCTGAAGATGCTGACAGGTATGAATGTTTAGTTGCTCAACATGAGTGTGCAGGTTACACAAGCTAAGCAAAATCAGAGGCATAATTTGTTCCATACAAAGGGAGTTGTGAAGGAACGTTCTATTCGCGTTATCATAGATGGAGGGAGCTGCAACAACTTGACTAGCAGGGAGATGGTGGAGAAGCTATCTCTCACCACAAGACCACAGCCACATCCTTACTACATCCAATGGTTCAACAACAGTGGCAAGGTTAAGGTAACACGTACTTTCGTGTGCACTTTAGTATCTCTACATATAGTAACATCCCAAATTTTCAGTTTGGAATGCTATACATAGGTCATCATATGCATATCATATTTTATTGCATTTTTCTTTGCGATCCTCGAAATTCTAAGCAACTCAAGGACCCACGGAGAGAGTTGGGGATTTCACCGTTTTCATATTCGAATTTTCTCAAATATTGAAACAAGGATCATTTTGGTTTTAATTATTTTTCCCTCCAAAAATATTTCATACTAAAAAAATATGAGAGGAGATAATATGACTTCTCCAAAATAAATGAAGTATTGGAGGAAAAATGTTAAAATCATATAGATAATTTTATTTGGATTTTATTGCTATTTTATTTGAAATAGAAAAAATATGCGTTTTTCAAAATTGCATTTTAGGCCAAGAAAATGTTCACTAAGTTCTAAATATTTTATTTAGAAGGTGAAAATTGTTTTTGGCATTTCTAGATTTATTTTATTTTATTTTATTTAGGATTTTCTCGGCGGAATCTGTTTAAAAAAATGAACTGACCTTGGGCCGTGCCCGAGCCGGACTTTGTCCGCCCTTAGGCCTTATAAGCCGCCGAGGCCCGCTCGAGCCGCCAAATTGACCGCCTTGGCCAACCCTAGTGCCGCTGCCGCCGCCCGCCAGACGCTGCCGCCGATCGTCATTGTTGTTGGCCACGCCGACGACGTCGCCGCCGCCGCGGATCTCACCGGATTCACCGCCGTCGTTTTTTTCGGTGAGGTAAAAACCGATCAGTTTTCTTTTAAAACCCTAGATCTGTTTTTTTTTGTTTTTATTCGGTTTAGTTATTTAGCGGACGTTCGTCAGTACGCTCGTTTTAACGAATGTTGTTCACCGGTTAGGTTCAGACAGCGAACGTTCGTTTGTTAGTCTTTTCTTTTTATTTTATTATCGGCCAGGGACCTATCCGCGATTATTTTCATCACAAACTAGCCCCTGATCTTCAAACCCTCGCCGCTTCTTAACCTTTTGCCCAAATCCAGTGAAACCGACGCCAAAATCTTCGTCTCGAGCCCCTCTTTCAGTTTAATCAACTTGAACAAGGTTTTGACAATTTAAAATTTGGTTTCAAGCAGATTTGAATTTGAGGTTCTTTTGATCATAGTTTCAGTTTCATAGCTCCGATTCGATTGATTCTTTTTGCAGATCGAATGTCTTCAGTTGGACTTTCAGATTTGATCCTCTTATTAGAGTTTTACCTGTGCATGTTTGCTTGTTTTCTTATGTATGCTATTGTTTGTTTGCGATAGAATTCTCGGAGTGTGAAGCGTGCTACAACGAGTCACTAGGGTTTGCAGATCGTCAACAAGGCAAGTAACACATTGATCATACCCTTTTCATACCCAGTTTTTATGCATTAGTTACAACCCTCAAATATTGCATGAGTAGGATCTCTTAACATGTGGGTTTTGGGAAGTAGATGATGAGGTAGAACCTATTGCCCTTTTATTATCAAACCCTTGGGAGTTACTTTCTACTCTATGCTTATATTGCCATGCTATGCTCGTAGACGTGGATTGGGTTTGAGTGTATCCATGATAGATGTGAGATTGTTAATTAATGGTTAACTTAAGGTGGCTACTTAAATATATATCTGGGTGGATTGGTTGCGGGCACCTAGAGAATCCAGTGTTGTCCTAGGGTATCCCGGAATACCCGTGTGATCATCCTATGGCTCGACACCCAGGCTCAAAGGGATCATAAGATTATTCATGCTAGAAACTTCCGTGTGCAGCCACAAGCTATTATGGGCTCTAGCATAGTCGAGTATGTTGCATGACCTCTTCGAGTGGTAGGCTAGCAGATGTAGGGGATGTACGTTGGTACTGTTTACCTAGGGTTAGAGTTAATTCTTCTGAAAGACTGTGTCTCGGTCATCCGTTTCTCAAACACCATGTAGTGCAAGAAATCCAACGGAGGAGATCGAGTCGTGTGGGTAAAAGTGCGCAAAACTCTATAGAGTGTACAAACTAATCATGGTTAGCCGTGTCCCCGGTTATGGACATCTTGAGTATCTGGTTCTTGGATTATCATGTTAATCTCATCACTCTAAATTAATTTGTTGGGTTGATTACTTGGTTAATTGGGATTGGGTTGGAGGAACCTTCTCAATGTTTAACAACTACCATGATAGTTAAAGAAATTATATTCCTTTGATGTAGGAAAAAATTGGCTTTTAGCAAAACATTGTAACCATAGAGCCTCCACCAGCCATATATGCATGTAGTGATAGTTTTTATTCCGTTCATTGCTCTACTGTGTTACATTGCCAGCATATTCCATGTGCTGACCCGTTTCGGGCTGCAACATATCATGTTGCCGACTTTTCAGACGAAGAGTAAGGTGCGCTAGGTCGTTATCGTGCACTCAGCTATGCCATTGGAGTTGATGGACTCACTTTATCTTCCAAGCCTTCCGCTGTTATCGTGTTTAGATGGCCTTCAGCCATATTTATTGTAATAAGTTCTCTCTTGAGACTATTGATGTAATAAGTGTGTGATTGCTACTCTGTTATAAATCCTTCGAGTACTGTGTGTGTCAGCATTACCGATCCAGGGATGACACTTATGCACAGAGACTTGACCGTCTGAGGACGGGTCGCTATAAGATGGTATCAGAGCACACGTTGAATGTAGGACACGGCCACTAAGATGAGCCATAGGTCACTCTTCTCTACTCATTTCTGACTCCTCTCCATTTTCTACTCTATAGGATGGCGGACTCAAGGAACAAGTTTGCACAACCGGATGGAGACACACCTTTTGGACGACACTTGATGGAAGTCACTAGGTACCTGAATATCGAAATACCAAGCTTCACCGGGACCTACAACGCCACTTTACCAGAAGAGGAGCATTGGATGATTCGAGTTCAAGTTCCAGGAAGGACATTCACGCCAGACACTGAGCCCATAGAGTTTCCTTTGATGCACCAACTTGGAGTCTAGGTAAGAGCATGGCAGCCCACATTGCCATGGGACGCATCGGTGAAGTTTATCACAAGGATCTTAAGGACACCATCTACCAGATATGTGGGCGCCGAGATGAGCAATGGGAGATGATCAGCACCAGGAGGGACATGTCCATTGCAGCCTTCATCCAGGAGTTAAACCAGCACATCCGTCGACAGGAGAACCAGATGTGTGCAAGCATGATAGATCTAAAGAAGGTGATGACCAGGAACATGGAGCTAGAAGAGGAACTCAAGTCTACACGCGACGGATACGAGGAGGAAATCGCAATACTAGTGGAGAAGAATGACGACCTGACAAGGAAGCTAGGATTATTCACGGGAGACCCCACGCGAGGAGGAGATGACGACCATTCTGATGACATTCGTTCTGAAGACTACATCATCATCGACGACACCGACTCCGATCCCGATGATAGTGATGATGATTATGAAGACGAAGCTGGAGAAGATATCATGGAGTCTTCCACCGATCAAAATTTCTAGTAGACCACCACATTATTAGTAGTATTTCCCCCATGTATATATCAGTAGTCTGAGCACTATAACTATAGTTATATCAATTTTATGCCCTTGTTTGAATTGATTTTGCTGTGATATGAATGTGTTTGTTTCATTTGCATATGGGTAGTGCCTTCTCACTAGACCTCATTCTATTCTAATCTCTCCCCTCTAAACCAATCAGATGCCTCTGAGACGTGACCCTGGATTTGTCTTCCCACCGGAGCTCACCCAGTTGATCCAACAGCAGAATGCCTTGATGCAGCTACTAGTCTAGGACCAAGGCAACAGCAACAAAAACAACAACAACAACCCACCGCCACCACCTCCAGTTGACAACTTAGCCAGTTGACCCCGGTGTTTTCCAGTAGCACCGAGCCAATAGTTGCGGATGACTGGCTATGCAGGATAGGAAGGGAGTTGAACACTGCAGGTTGCACAGATGTTGAAAAGGTGCATTTTGCCGCACATCAATTGGATGAACCCGCAGCCGCATGGCGGGAGAATTACACAACCACTTTGCCCATAGCCAATGTCACTTGGGATCAGTTTCAGCAAGCATTTCACACTGCTCATGTCTCAACTGGAGCTATGAGCATGAAGAAGCGTGAGTTTCACAACTTGCGCCTGGGAAATCGTACTGTGGGGCAGTACGTGGCTGAGTTCAGTAAGTTAGCCCGCTATGCCCCAGATGATGTGGCCATAGATGCCGCGAAGCAGGAGAAGTTTATGGAAGGGCTGAATGATGAGATGAGCATGCAATTAATGGTGGCAACATTTAACAACTACCAGGAGCTGGTAGACAAGGCTCTTATGTTTGTAGGGAAGCAACAGCAAATTGAGAGTCGCAAGAGGAAGTATGGACAAGGGAAGTACAATTCAGGAGCTCAGCAGAAGCCTCGTTTTACCCCGAACTCGGGAGGATATACCCATAATCATGCAGGCCATACCCACAATGGAGGAAGTTCGCATAACCACAATAGCCCCAAGAATGGAAACGAGAATGGAGCAGGCAGCAATCAGAACCGCTCTAACCCCGCAATGCTCGCCAAGAAGGATATAAGTCACATTACTTGTTTCAAGTGCGGAAAGTCTGGACACTACGCCACTGAGTGCCCTGATCCAAAGAATCGAAAAGGCAATGGAAGCTCTAGGAAGAAGCCCAACCCTTTCAACAGGGGACAAGTGAACCACGTGAATGTGGAGGAGGTTGAAGAGCAGCCAGATGCAGTTATCGGTAAGTTTTTGGTTAAGTCATTTACCACTCTTGTTCTTTTTGATAGTGGTGCATCACATTCATACATTTCAAGGGGATTTGTGGAGAAGTTTAAGTTACCCACCTTAGCCCTAAGGACACCCTTGTTAGTAAGCTCACCAGGTGCAGAGTATATGGCCAGCCGATGGTGCGACTGGATACCCTTAACATTGGTAGACATGTTTTCCCCTCAGACCTAATAATCTTGGAGTCACAAGGATTGGATGTGATACTAGGAATGGACTGGCTATCGAAGTATGGAGGAAACATTGACTTTGCCAGTAGGTCAATTCTGCTCACCACCCCGGAGGGAAAATTGATTAAGTATGTATCCAGGCATGCACCAAGGAGGACACAAGTAAATTCCCTCTCAGGAGTTGTTTAGGAGGAAGTGCCTGTAGTGAAGGATTACCCGGACGTATTTCCAGAGAAGTTACCAGGCATGCCGCCAGATCGAGACATTGAGTTTTTGATAGAGCTGTTGCCAGGCACCGAACCAATATCAAAGAGACCATAACGGATGCCCGCAAATGATCTGGAGGAGATTAAGAAGCAGATCAAGGAGTTATTGGAGAAAGGTTACATTCGATGAAGTTCGTCACCGTGGGGAGCCCCAGTGCTCTTGGTCGAGAAGAAGGATGGATCATTGAGAATTGTTGTTGATTATTGGGCATTGAATGAAGTGACGATCAAGAACAAGTACCCACTATCGATAATCAACGATTTGTTTGACCAGCTGCAAGGAGCAAGAGTGTTTTCAAATATCGACCTGCGATCGGGATACCACTAGCTAAAGATTGGAGAACAGGATATACCTAAGATAGCCTTCACCACAAGGTACGGGCTATACGAGTACACGGTTATGTCATTCAGATTGACTAATGCCCCTGCCTATTTGATGAGTATGATGAATAAGGTGTTCATGGAGTTCTTGGGTAAGTTTGTTGTGGTGTTCATTGATGATATTTTGGTATACTCGAAGAATGAAGAGGAACACAAGGAGCATTTGCGTTTGGTTCTTGAGAAGCTCAGAGAACATCAGTTATACGCCAAGTTCAACAAATGTGAGTTTTGGTCGAAGGAAGTAGGATTTCTTGGACATGTTATATCAGGAGAAGGTATAGTAGAAAGCCTACCAAGGTTAAGTCTGTCACCGATTGGCTATCACCCACCTTAGTAGGAGAGATCCGCAGTTTTCTTGGACTCGCAGGATATTACCGGAGATTCATTGAAAATTTCTCTAAGATTGCGAAGCCCATGACGGAGTTGTTGAAGAAGGACACCAAGTTCAAATGGACACATGAATGTGAAGCAAGTTTCCAGGAGCTGAAGAAACGTTTGGTTACAGCCCCAGTGCTAATTCTGCCGGATATACGCAAGGATTTCGAAGTGTATGGCGACGCTTCTCGCTTAGGTGTACTTATGCAAGATAGAAGAGTTGTTTCATATGCCTCACGACAGCTTCGACCGCATAAGTTGAATTACGCCACACATGATTTGGAGTTAGCAGTCGTAGTACATGCGCTCAAGACCTGGAGACATTTTCCTATTGGAAATCGTTGTGATGTGTACACGGATCATAAGAGTTTGAAGTACATTTTCACAGAGAAGGAGTTGAATCTCAGGCAGGGGAGATGGTTGGAGCTTATAAAGGATTATGACATGAAGCTGCATTATCATCCAGGCAAGGCCAATGTCATAGAAGACGCTTTGAGCTGGAAGATTTATGCCAAAACCCTCGTAAGAGGTGGATTGCCAAAGGAGTTAGCCGAAGATCTCAGGGAGCTTCGTTTGGAGATAGTCCCTAGAGGTTTTGTTGCAGCATTGGAAGTTCAGTCAACATTATTGGGAAAGATTCGAGAAGCTCAGAAGGATGACAAGGAAATTGCCGAGATAAAGGAGAGGATGAGCAATGGAAAAGCCAAAGGTTTTCGTGAGGATGAGCACGACGCCTTGTGGGTTGAGGACCGTGTTTATGTGCCCAATAATGCCGAGATCAGGAAGTTGATACTACATGAGGCTCATGACTCAACATATTCGATACACCCCAGAAACACCAAGATGTATTTGGATTTGAATGAGCGTTTCTGGTGGACAGGAATGAAGAAGGATATTGCCGAGTATGTAGCCGTATGCGATGTATGTCAGATTGTGAAGGCAGAACATCAGAAGCCAGTAGCATTACTGCAGCCCATGCCGATACCCGAATGGAAGTGGGATAAGCTTGGCATGGAATTCATCACCGGATTGCCCAGGACCTGATCGGGATATGATTCTATCTGGGTAGTAGTGGATTGTTTGACCAAAGTGGCTCACTTTATCCTAGTGAAAACCACTTATACGAGTGGGAAGTTGGCCAAGATATATATGACCAGGATCGTATGTCTGCATGGAGTTCCGAGGACCATCGTATCAGATAAAGGGACCCAGTTTACTTCAAAGTTTTGGCACCAGCTGCACCAGACTTTGGGAATCAGACTAGAGTTCAGTACAACCTTTCATCCACAGACCGATGGACAGACCGAGAGAGTCAATCGGATTCTGGAGGACATGTTGAGAGCTTGTGCGCTAGATTATGGATCTAGTTGGGATGATAATTTGCCCTACGTGGAGTTCTCATACAACAACAACTATCAGGTTAGTTTGAAGATGGCACCTTTCGAAGCTTTGTATGGAAGAAGATGCAGGACACCGTTGATGTGGGATGAAGTTGGAGATCGTCAGTTGTTTGGACCGTATTTGATCAAAGAGTGGGAATAGAAGGTTAAGCTGATTCGAGATAGACTGAAGACAGCTCGGTCCAAGCAGAAGAGTTATGCAGACGCAAAACGCAAGGAGGTAGTCTATGAAATCAGAGACAAAGCATATCTTCATGTGTCACCTCTGCGAGGAGTTAAACGTTTTGGAGTCAAGGGAAAGTTAACCCCGATATTTGTAGGATCATACCGAGTTCTGGAACGTATGGGAGAGGTGGCCTACAAGTTGGAGTTACCCGAAGGATTGTCAAGAGTTCATGATGTGTTTCACGTTTCCCAGTTGAAGAAGTGTTATGCTAAGATGGCCGATATACCTCTGAGAGATACGGTGCCACTTGAAGCAATTCAGTTGGATAGTGATTTGACCTATGAGGAGAAACCAATCAAGATTCTCGAGTTTGCCAGCCGAGTCACCCGCAACAAGGTTATCAAGTTTTGCAAAGTTCAGTGGAGCCACCATGCCGAGGATGAAGCCACCTGGGAACGAGAGGATGATCTACGGAAAGACCACCCAGACCAATTTTCTAGCCAACCTGAATCTCGAGGACGAGATTTATCTTAAGGTGGGTAGGTTTGCAACATCCCAAATTTTCAATTTGGAATGTTATACATAGGTCATCATATGCATATCATATTTTATTGCATTTTGCTTTGCGATCCTCAAAATTCTAAGCAACTCAAGGACCCACGGAGAGAGTTGGGGATTTCACCGTTTTCATATTTGAATTTTCTCAAATATTGAAACAAGGATCATTTTGGTTTTAATTATTTTCCCTCCAAAAATATTTCATATTAAAAATATATGAGAGGAGATAGTACGACTTCTCCAAAATAAATGAAGTATTGGAGAAAAAATGTTAAAATCAAATAAATAATTTTATTTGGTTTTTATTGCTATTTTATTTGAATTAGAAAAAAATATGCATTTGCTCAAAATTGCATTTTAGGCCAAGAAAATGTTCACTAAGTTCTAATTATTTTATTTACATGGTGAAAATTGTTTTTGGCATTTTCAATTTTTTTTTATTTTTTTTATTTAGGATTTTCTCAACGGAATCTGTTTAAAAAAACGAACCGAGCTTGGGTCGTGCCTGAGCCGGACTCTGTCCGCGCTCAGGCCTTATAAGCCGAGGCCTCAGCCGAGCCCACCCACACCCGAACCCTAGTCTTTGCCGTCACGCCATTCTTCATCAAGCCCGCCACGCGTCGCCTGGCCATCACGCTGCAGGCGCCGACGCTGGCCGCCACGCTGCCGTCGACCGCCATCGCCGCCGCCACGGATCTCGCCGGACTCGCCGCCGTCGTTTTTTTCGGTTAGGTAAAAACCTATCGGTTTTCTTTTAAAAACCCTAGATCTGTTTTTTTGGTTTTTTTTCGGTTTAGTTATTTAGCGGACGTTCGTCCGTACGCTCCTCTTAACGAACGTTGTTCGCCAGCTAGGCTCAGACAGCGAACATTCGTTCGTTAGTCTTTTCTTTTTATCTTAATTTTCGGCCAAGGACCTATTCGCGATTATTTTTATCGCAGATTAGCCCCTGATCTTCAAACCCTCGCCGTTTCTTAACCACATCCAATGAAACCAACGCAAAAATCTTCGTCTCGAGCCCCTCTCTCTGTTTAATCAACTTGAACAAGGTTTTGACAATTTAAAATTTGGTTTCAAGCAGATTTGAATTTGAGGTTCTTTTGATCGTAGTTTCAGTTCCGTAGCTTTGATTCAATTGATTCATTTTGCAGATCTAATCTCTTCAGTTGGACTTTCAGATTTGATCTTCTTATTTGAGTTTTACCTATGCATCTTTGCTTGTTTGCTTATGTATGCTATTGTTTGTTTGCGATAGAATTCGCGGAGTGCGAAGCGTGCTACTATGAGTCACTAGGGTTTGTAGATCGTCAGCAAGGCAAGTAACACATTGATCATACCCTTTTCATACCCAGTTTGTATGCATTAGTTACAACCCTCAAACATTGCATGAGTAGGATCTCTTAACATGTGGGTTTTGGGAAGTAGATGACGAGGTAGAACCTATTGCCCTTTTATTATCAAACCCTTGGGAGTTACTTCTATGCTATGCTTATATTGCCATGCTATGCTCGTAGACGTGGATTGGGTTTGAGTGTATCCATGACAGATGTGAGATTGTTAGTTAATGGTTAACTTAAGGTGGCTACTTAAATACACATCTGGGTGGATTGGTTGCGGGCACATGGAAAATCCAGTGTTGTCCTAGGATATCCCGGAGTACCCGTGTGACCATCCTATGGCTCACCACCCAGGCTCAAAGGGATCATAAGATTATTCATGCTAGAAACTTCCGTGTGCAGCCACAAGCTATTATGGGCTCTAGCTTAGTCGAGTATGTTGCATGACCTCTTCCAGTGGTAGGCTAGCAGATGTAGGGGATGTAGGTTGGTACTGTCTACCCAGGGTTAGAGTTAATGCTTCTGAAAGATTGTGTCTCTGTCATCCGTTTCTCAAACACATGTAGTGCGAGAAATCCAACGAAGGAGATCGAGTCTTGTGGGGAAAAGTGCGCTAAGCTCTGCAGAGTGTACAAACTAATCATGGTTAGTCGTGTCCCCGGTTATGGACATCTTGAGTATTTGGTACTTAAATTATTGATTTGATCTCATCACTCTAAATTAATTTGTTGGGATGATAATGACTACTTTAATTGGGATTGAGTTGGAGGAACCTTCTCAACGATGTTTCAACCACCATGATAGTTAAATAAAATCTATTCCTTTCTTGTAGGAAAAAAATTACTTTTCGCAAAAACTTTATAACCATAGAGCCTCCACCAGCCATATATGAATGTAGTGATAGCTTTTATTCTGTTTATTGCTATACTGTGTTACATTGCCAGCATATTCCATGTGCTGACCCATTTCGGGTTGCAACATATCATGTTACAGACTTTTCAGACGAAGAGTAAGGTGTGCTAGGTCGTTGTCGTGCACTCAGCTATGCCGTTGGAGTTGATGGACTCACTTTATCTTCCAAGCCTTCGTTGTTATCTTGTTTAGATGGCCTTAAGCCATATTTATTGTAATAGGTTCTCTCTTGAGACTATTGATGTAATAAGTGTGTGATCGCTACTCTGTTATAAATCCTTCGAGTACTGTGTGTGTCAGCATTACCGATCCAGGGATGACACTTATGCACAGAGATTTGACCGTCTGAGGTAGGATCGCAACATATATGCTGATTATGTTTATTGTGATGTTGTACCTATGCAAGCATTTTCCTTATTACTTGGTAGACCATGGCAATTTGATAAAAATTCTAGACACCATGGTAGAAACAATCAGTATACTCTTGTTCATAATGATAAAAAAATTACTTTGCTTCCTATGACTTCTGATTCCATTTTGAAATATGATATTAATAGAGCTAATAAAGCAAAACAGGAGAAAATAGAGTGAAAATTAGATTGTGGCAAAAGAATTTGAGCAACAAATGAAGCCTAATAACAAACCAGCTAGTGTTGCTTCTAAACTTAAATTGAAAAGTGCATGTTTACTTGCCACCCAATCTGATATTGATGATCTAGATTTCAGCAAATCTATTTGCTATGCTTTTGTGTGCAAAGAGGCATTATTTTCTTTCAAGGATGTACCCTCCTCTTTGCCTCCTTCTATCACTAACATTTTGCAGGAGTTCGTTGATGTCTTTCCACAAGATGTGTCAGCGGGATTACCACCTATTCGATGGATTGAGCATCAGATTGACTTAATTCCTGGTGCATCGCTACCCAACCATGCACCATACAGTAGCAATCCAGAGGAGACGAAGGAGATTATGCGTCAAGTCTAGGAGCTGCTCGACAAAGGTTATATACACGAATCCCTTAGTCCTTGTGCTATTCCTATTATTCTAGTGCCGGGAAAGGACGGTACATCGCGTATGTGTGTTGATTGTAGAGACATTAATAATATTACTATTTGTTGTCGTCATCCTATTCCTAGGCTAGATGATATGCTTGATGGATTGAGTGGCTCTACAATATTCTCCAAAGTTGATTTGCGTAGTGGATACCATCAAATTCGTATGAAATTGGGGATGAATGGAAAACATCATTTAAAACTAAGTTTGGATTATATGAGTGGTTAGTCATGCCTTTTGGGTTAACTAATGCACCTAGTTCTCATTGGGACCACTAAAAAATCACTTTTCTCTCTCCATGAAGTGCACTTATTGTCAATCTAACCCTGTCACCCAAACACCTCTTTGGCTACAATTAGTTCAGGGTTAGTCAAGAGTTAGTCTAACCTCTAGCTAAGTTAGAGTATCAAACAGGAGCAGTATAGGACATGCAAGTTGCTCAAAGCATACGAGCAAATTAAATGCGTGAAAGGATTTTTTATTTTGAAAGCGAACGTGAAAGGAATTTTTTAGAATGCTCTTGGCATGTCGCTAACATGTGATAGTTAAACGACCTCAATAGACGGCGTAAACGCCAAATTACCGCACTTTGATAGAGACGAGGAGGAGAAACGATACATGCTGCTGGATTACTAGAGATAGGTGTCGACGGAAGCCAAGAAATATGGTGATAGCGTGGGTTAGCCATGTACTAGTATGATGTAACTACACTGGCTGCCGTGTTTCAGACTCTTCCAAATTAATCGTGGAGATGATTGGTTAATTTTATATCGCTGAATAATATTAAATATTATGAGTGCAGTACGCCCACCACGAGGTTCCTTGCTCCACCACGAAATATGTAATGAATTTCGTCCAGTTTGTAGGAAAAGTTTTCGAGATGTAATGAATTTCATCCGGTTAATTTGAAATTTGCTTTGTTTGCACGAATTTCGTCCGGTTAGTTCATATAGTTGTCGAAAGGTATGCGGGCAGCATCGGATGGCATCCATCAGTGTCCCCGGACAGATGCCGGTGTAAATTTGTGGGCCAGCGCTAGAGATGCCCTAACTATCATGCTATAATCGCAAACAATCCTCCATTATTTGGCGAGAACAGTTATCCTCGATCAAAATCATATCCGCGGTGTTTCGCACTCCTCCGCAGACGAGTGTAAACTCTTGCTTACATAAAAATGGAGCAAGTGGGCGACATTGTAGCACGTCATATCACTCGAACTAGCCCGCCTAACGAGCGGAAAGCACCGCCTCGTCATTTTGTTCTGGATTTCTATCGATCGATCGCGCGAAAATGTTACGCCGCAAGTTATAAAGGAAAAGGCGGCACACTTACGACTGCGTCAGACGCCGCAACCTCGACAGTCCGGCTCGCACGCCGCTCACCAAAGGGGACACGCGTTGTCTTGCAATTTCAGCGACATGTGGGACCGTAATTGAATAAACCGTCGATGGCGAAATCTAATCGTCGGCGGGTGTCGGCCGAAAGCAGAGAAACAGGGGAGGGAGAAGAGATCGCCCGCCCGCCGCGCATGGACTCCAAGAAATATATGGTGATAATGTGAGGTGGGCCATGCTGGAGTCCGTACCGCTTCCGGAGCCCGCTCTCACCAGCCTGGCCCCTCACGACGCCAGCTGCCCGCTGCATGCATAGCAAGTAGTCCCCGCTTATGTGGAGGAGAGAGAGGCTTTGACAAAGTCAAGGAGTAATAGTGGAGACAATAGCTTTCATAAAAACTAAACAATGAATACTCGTTGCTCATCCTCTATATCAGAAAGAATACTTTCATTCGCCGACATGTGGGACGTCGACCATCCTGGTCCACCTGCCATGCACAAAATTATCCTGGTCTACCCCGTTCGTATCGCAGGCCCAACCTTTCCCACTGTAAGTTGTTCGGACGAAGGAACCATCATGACTTCGTTGAATTCCGCTTCTTCAAGAAAACTTACTGTACCCGCAATACTGCTACCACATGCGAAGACTGGACGGCACTGTACCACGTCATATCACTGAAACCCACTAGGCCAAACTAGCCCGCCTAGGTCATCTATTTTGGAACGGAGGGAGTACGTCTCTGCACTGCTATGATTTTGTGTTGCACGTTCGTTGTACTTTTGCTACGATTTTCCTACCCTATGAACCAAATGAGGCCTGAATGTATGTCGACTATTATCTGATCGATCGCTAAGCCTACAATTTTAGGAGCTAGGGCTATTGGTCGATCGACGAGGGATAATTATAAGCGTACCACGAGCTCATCAGCCCCAACGTTTCTCTTCGGTGAGTGTTTTGCAAGTACTATAGCTCGCACATTAGCTAGCCTACTAACACCAAGAATCATCAAACAAGCCCTGCTGATATGATAAACAGTTCAAACTTACATCTAAGCATGCCATATATTACATCAAAAGCTGTTGAGGATACATCTGTTACCATACCTCGGAGAGGGTTCGCATGATTTACTATCAAACAAAAGTAGCAAGATCCGCCCACACAAGACAGTGCACTAGCCCTAAGATGGTTTGATAACACGCATCGTTCTGGTAATTAAACACAGGGCAATGCAAACTACCTTGAAGGATTAGCGCGGCCAACTATTTCTTGTCATCGATCTCTCGGGCAATGACCACAGGACAGACAGCGGCATGGGAATCAATTTCTGGGGCGATGTCCACAGGACTGACCGCGACATCGGAATCGATCTTCAGGCGATGTCCACAGGATGGACAGCGGTATCGGAATCGATCTCCAAGCGATGCCAACAGGGGCCACCACGACATCGAAATCATCAAGGACAACCACCGGTACACGCACAACACTAACATATTAGCAAGCACATTGCAAATAATCAAAAAGCAAGCACATTGCAAATAAGCAAAACCACAACTATGGTAATAAGCCATTATTTTTTACCTTGTGCAGATCACCGGGATCTCATCCCTCCGGGGCCATCTCCTCGTCCTCGACGGGGGCCATCACCTTGCCAGGGGAATACTGCTTCTCAACGGCGACTATCTCCTCAAACTCGGTCTTGAGCCTCACATAGGTGGCAATCAGAGCTCCTGGGTAGGCATGGTGGGGCCCTTGTTGTTCTTCCAACTTTCTTTGAGGAGTTCATCCGCCAACGTCCTCAACTCTTTGGCCAGTGCCTGTTTCTTGGAGTTCTTCGTCTCCATGGGTTGGCCCGCCAACATGGTCAACTCGTTGGTTGGTGCTCGCTTCCTGGAGATCGCTGTCTCCAGTGGGTTGTCCGCCGGAAACTCTTTGCCTAGTGCTCCAGGATCCATCAATGAACTGACAAACAAAAAGCAATCGAAAGGAAACCACAATCGCAATGAAAACGGGAAAAGAATAGGATGTGAGAATCAGTCGGTGCTTCGCAAAAAGAAGATTATTGGAATGAAAATATAGCAGCATAACTGATTCGCCCACCTTTCCTTCGTCGGTACAGAAGAAAAATGGCAGAAGTGAGTAGCCTGGAGTGAGGTTTTCTTCAAGAAAGGGCTTGAACGAGCGTTCCAATGAAATGATGGTTGCTTCGTCCAGTCCAACTTGGAGGCCACCTTACCACTGCTGGTAAAGGTGTGGGTTTTGTGATATGACGGGTCATGACGGCCACACCGGGGTGACAGGCGAGTCTCGACTGTAGCACCTCACTGTGATTTGGTGGATGGCACGCAGGCTCGGATGGTTTGAAATGTCATTAACTTGATTTTAGTCTCTTTAGTATTTGGATCCAAGCATGGATGAGGCTAACAAGTTTTACTCCCACTACTTTTAGTCATGAGACTAAAACGTATCAAAGCACTCTCTCAGGCTGGTTATAGTGGGGAGTAACTTAGACTAGTGTCATGCATATGACACTAGTGTAAGTTACTACTCCCTCCTTTCCGGTTTATAAGGCTCAATTCAAAAATCTCATCAACCAAGGTAGATGGTGAATGGTGGAATACTTTTTGTAGTTTGCAAAAGCACCCAATTAATGCTCTTGTTTTCCTTGAAAAAGTATGTTTACCAATGCATTAGTTGCAATGCATGCATGCATAATTACATGCATTGGTCAATTTTCTCTTAATACTTGCATGCAATGATTTAATGCACCTTGAAATCTGAACATGTGATTGGGAACAACCAAATTGAGCCTTATAAAATGGAAAAACGAAAATTTTAAGTTAAGCCCTATAAACCGCAAAGGAGGGAGTACCTCCATAGTGCAAAGTAACATAGTAGTTGTTGGGGAACGTAGTAATTTCAAAAAATTTCCTACGATCACGCAAGACCATGGTGATGGCATAGCAACGAGAGGGAAGAGTGTCCGTCCACGTACCCTCGTAGACCGAAAGCGGAAGCGTTATAACAACGTGGTTGATGTAGTCGTGCGTCTTCACGATCGGACCGATCCAAGCACCGAACGTCTGGCACCTCCGAGTTCTCGCACGTTCAGCTCGATGGCGATCCCGGACTCCGATCCGGCAAAGTGTCGGGGATGAGTTCCACAAGACGACGGCGGCGTGGTGACGATGTTGATGCTCCACCGACGCAGGGCTTCGCCTAAGCTCCGACGATATGACTTCTCCGCGCAGGGCTTCGCCTAAGCTCATGACGATATGACCAAGTGGAATATGGTGGAAGGGGCACCGCACGCAGCTAAGGAAAGATCCGTAGATCAACTTGTGTGTCATGGGGTGCCCCTGCCTCAGAGATATAAAGGAGCCAAGGGGAGGTGGCTGCCCAAGGGGAGGCGCGCAAGGAGGAGTCCTACTCGGTCCGGGAGTAGGACTCCCCCTGTCCTAGTTGGAGTAGGATTGGGGAGGGAAGAGGAAGGCGCGCCCCCTCTCCTTGTCCTATTCGGACTAGAGGGGAGGGGCGCAGCCCACCTTGGCCTGCCCTTCCTCTTCTCTCCTATGGCCCATGAAGGCCCATATACCCCGGGGTTCCGTAACCCCGGTGTTCGGTAACTTCCTGTTTTCACTCGGAACCCTTCCAAGTCCAAACATAGGCTTCCAATATATCAATATTTATGTCTCGACCATTTCGAGACTCCTCGTCATGTCCGTGATCACATCCGGGACTCGAACAAACTTCGTGCATCAATACTTATAAACTCATAATGAACTGTCATCGAAGCGTTAAGCGTGCGGACCCTACGGGTTCGAGAACTATGTAGACATGACCTAGAACCATTCTCGGTCAATAACCAATAGCGGAACCTGGATGCCCATATTGGTTCCTACATATTCTACGAAGATCTTTATCGGTCAAACCGCATAACGACATACGTTGTTCCCTTTGTCATCGGTATGTTACTTACCCGAGATTCGATCGTCGGTATCCAATACCTAGTTCAATCTCGTTGCTGGTAAGTCTCTTTACTCGTTCCGTAATACATCATCTCACAACTAACTCATTAGTTGTAATGCTTGCAAGGCTTACGTGATGTGTATTACCGAGAAGGCCCAGAGATACCTCTCCGACAATCGGAGTGACAAAACCTAATCTCGAAATACGCCAACCCAACAAGTACCTTTGGAGACACCTGTAGTACTCCTTTATAATCACCCGATTACGTTGTGACGTTTGGTAGTACCAAAGTGTTCCTCCGTAAACGGAGTTGCATAATCTCATAGTTATAGGAACATGTATAAGTCATGAAGAAAGCAATAGCAACATACTAAACAATCAAGTGCTAGGCTAACGGAATGGGTCATGTCAATCGGATCATTCTCCTAATGATGTGATCCCGTTAATCAAATGACAACTCATGTCTATGGTTAGGAAACATAACCATCTTCGATTAACGAGCTAGTCAAGTAGAGGCATACTAGTGACACTCTGTTTGTCTATGTATTCACACATGTATTATGTTTCCGGTTAATACAATTCTAGCATGAATAATAAACATTTATCATGAAATAAGGAAATAAATAATAACTTTATTATTGCCTCTAGGTCATATTTCCTTCAGTCTCCCACTTGCACTAGAGTCAATAATCTAGTTCACATCATCATGTGATTCAACACTAATATTCACATCTGTATGTGATTAACACCCATAGTTCACATCGTCATGTGACCAACACCCAAAGGGTTTACTAGAGTCAATAATCTAGTTCACATTGCTATGTGATTAACACCCAAAGAGTACTAAGGGATGATCATGTTTTGCTCGTGAGAGAAGCTTAGTCAACGGGTGCATCACATTCGAGCCGTATGTATTTTGCAAATATTCTATGTCTACAATGCTCGCGGGGCTACTCTAGCTAATTGCTCCCACTTACAATATGTATCCAGATTGAGACTTAGAGTCATCGGATCAGTGTAAAAAGCTTGCATCGATGTAACTCTTTACGACGGGCTCTTTTATCACCTCCATAATCGAGAAATATTTCCTTAGTCCTCACTAAGGATGTTCTTGACCAATGTCCAAAGGATCTACTCCTAGATCATTATTGTACTCCCTTGCAAAATCCAGAGCAAGGTATACAATAGGTCCGGTACATAGCATAGCATACTTTATAGAACCTATGGTGAGGCATAGGGAATGACTTTCATTCTCTTCTCTATTTTCTGCTTTGTGGTCGGGATTTGAGTCTTACTCAATTTCACATCTTTGCAACACAGTGCAAGAACTTTTCTTTGACTGTTCTATTTTGAACTTCTTCAAAATCTTGACAAGGTATGTACTTATTGAAAAAACTTATCAAGCGTCTTGATCTATCTCAAATAGATCTTGATACTCAATATGTAAGTAGCTTCAACCGAGGTCCTTCTTTGAAAAAACTCCTTTCAAATACTCCTTTATGCTTTGCGGAATAATTCTACATTATTTCCGATCAATAATATGTCAATCACATATACTTATCAGAAATGCTGTAGTGCTCCCACTCACTTTCTTGTAAATACTGAGCTTCTCCAAAAGTCTGTATAAAACCATATGCTTTGATCACACTATCAAAGCATTTATTCCAACTCCGAGATGCTTGCACCAGTCCATAGATGGATCACTGGAGCTTGCATATTTTGTCAGCACCTTTAGGATTTACAAAAACTTCTGGTTGCATCATATACAACTCTTCTTTAATAAATCCATTAAGGAATGCAGTTTTGTTTATCAATTTGCCAGATTTCATAAAATGCGTCATTGGATAACATGTTTCGGACAGACTTAAGCATCGCTATGATTGAGAAAATCTCATTGTAGTCAACACCTTGAACTTGTCGAAAACCTTTCTGCGACAAGTCGAGCTTTGTAGATAGTAACACTACTATCGGTGTCCGTCTTCCTCTTGAAGATCCATTTATTTAACATGGCTTGCTGATCATCGAGCAAGTCAATCAAAGTCCATACTTTGTTCTCATACATGGATCCTATCTCAGATTTCATGGCCTCAAGCCATTTCGCGGAATCTGGGCTCATCATCGCTTCCTCATAGTTCATAGGTTCATCATGGTCTAGTAACATGACTTCTAGAATAGGATTATCGTACCACTCTGGTGCGGATCTTACTCTGGAAGACCTACGAGGTTTGGTAGCAACTTGATCTGAAGTTTCATGATCATCATCATTAACTTCCTCACTAATTGGTGTAGGAATCACTGGAACTGATTCTGTGATGAACTACTTTCTAATAAGGGAGAAGGTACAATTACCTCATCAAGTTCTACTTTCCTTCCACTCACTTCTTTCGAGAGAAACTTCTTCTCTAGAAAGGATCCATCTTAGCAACGAAAAACTTGCCTTCGGATCTGTGATAGAAGGTGTACCCAATAGTTACCTTTGGGTATTCTATGAAGACGCACTTCTCGATTTGGGCTCGAGCTTATCGGTGAAAACTTTTTCACATAAGCATCACAACTCCAAACTTTTAAGAAACGACAGCTTAGGTTTACTGTTAAACCATAGTTCATACGGTGTCGTCTTAACGGATTTAGATGGTGCCCTATTAAACGTGAATGCAGCTGTCTCTATTGCATAACTCCAAAACGATATTGGTAAATCGGTAAGAGACATCATTGATCGCACCATATCAAAATAAAGTACTGATTCTGACGTTCGGACACACCATAACGTTGTGGTGCTCCAGGTGGCGTGAGCTATGAAACTATTCCACATTGTTTTAATTGAAGACCAAACTCGTAACTCAAATATTCATGTCCACGATCAGATCGCAGAAACTTTATTTTCTTGTTACGATGATTTTCTTCTTCACTCTGAAATTCTTTGAACTTTTCAACTATTTCAGACTTATGTTTCATCAAGAAGATATACGCATATCTGCTCAAATCATCTGTGAAGGTCAGAAAATAATGATACTTGCCACGAGCATCAACACTCATTGAATCGCATACATCGGTATGTATTATTTCCAATAAGTCAAGAGCTTGTTCCATTGTTCGAGAACGGAGTTTTAGTCATCTTGCCCAAAAGGCACGGTTATAAGCATCAAATGATTCATAATCAAGTGATTCCAAAAGTCCATCGATGGATTTTTTTTTTTCATGCGCTTTACACCAATATGACCTAAACGGCAGTTCAACAAATTAGTTGCACTATCATTATTAACTTTGCATCTTTTGGTTTCAATATTATGAATATGTGTATCACTATGATCGAGATTCAATGAACCATTTTCATTGGGTGTGTAACCATATAAGGTTTTATTCATGTAAACAGAACAACAATTTATTCTCTTACTTAAATGAATAACCGTATTGCAATAAACATGATCAAATCATATTTATGCTCAACACCAAATAACACTTATTTAGGTTCCACACTAATCCCGAAAGTATAGGGAGTGTGCGATGATGATCATATCAATCTTGGAACTACTTCCAACACTCATCGTCACTTCCCCTTCAACTAGTCTCTGTTTATACTGTAACTCCTGTTTCGAGTTACTAATCTCAGCAACTGAACAAGTATCAAATACTCAGGGCTACTATAAACACTAGTAAAGCACACATCAATAACACGTATATCAAAATATACCCTTGTTCACTTTGCCATCCTTCTTATCCACCAAATATTTGGGGTATTTCCGCTTCCGATGACCAGTTCCATTGCAGCAAAAAGCACTTAGTCTCGGGCTTAGGTCCAGACGTGGGCTTCTTCACTCGGCACAACTTGCTTGCCGTTCTTCTTGAAGTTCCCCTTCTTCCCTTTGCCCTTTTCCTTGAGACTAGTGGTCTTGTCAATCATCAACACTTGATGCTCTTTCTTGATTTCTACCTTCGTCGATTTCAACATCACGAAGAGCTCGGGAATCGTTTTCGTCATCCCTTGCATACTATAGTTCATCACGAAGTTCTAGTAACTAAGTGATGGTGACTAGATAATTTCATCAATCACTATCTTATCCGGAAGATTAACTCCCACTTGATTCAAGCGATTGAAGTACCGGACAATGCGAGAACATGCTCACTAGTTGAGCGATTCTCTTCCATCTTTTAGCTATAGAACTTGTTGGAGACTTCATATCTCTCAACTCGGGTATTTGCTTGAAATATTAACTTCAATTCCTGGAACATCTCATATGGTCCATGACGTTCAAAACGTCTTTGAAGTCCCGATTCTAAGCCGTTAAGTATGGTACACTTAAACTATCAAGTAGTCATCATATTGAGCTAGCCAAACGTTCATAACGTCTGCATTTGCTCCTGCAATAGGTCTGTCACCTAGTGGTGCATTAAGGACATAATTCTTCTGTGCAGCAATGAGGATAAACCTCAGATCACGGATCCAATCCGCATCATTGCTACTAACATTTTTCAATACATTTTTCTCTAGGAACATATCATAACAAACATATAAAAGCATAGGGAAGCAACAACGCGAGCTATTGATCTACAACATAATTTGCAAAATACTACCAGGACTAAGTTCATGATAAATTAAAGTTCAATTAATCATATTACTTAAGAACTCCCACTTAGATAGACATCCTCTAATCTTCTAAGTGATTACATGATCCATATCAACTAAACCATGTCCGATCATCACGTGAGATGGAGTAGTTTCAATGGTGAACATCACTATGTTGATCATATCTACTATATGATTCACGTTCGACCTTCGGTCTCCGTGTTCGAGGCCATATCTGTTATATGCTAGGCTCGTCAAGTTTAACTCGAGTATTCTGCGTGCGCAACTGTTTTGCACCCGTTGTATTTGAACGTAGAGCCTATCACACCCGATCATCACGTGGTGTCTCAAAGACGAAGAACTTTCGCATAGCGGTGCATACTCGGGAGAACACTTCTTGATAATTTTAGTGAGAGATCATCTTATAATGCTACCGTCAATCAAAGCAAAATAAGATGCATAAAGGATAAACATCACATGCAATCAATATAAGTGATATGATATGGCCATCATCATCTCGTGCTTGTGATCTCCATCTCCGGCACCATCGTGATCACCATCGCCACCGGTAGCGACACCTTGATCTCCATCGTAGCATCGTTGTCGTCTCGCCAACTGTTGCTTCTACGACTATCGCTACCGCTTAGTGATAAAGTAAAGCAATTACATGGCGTTGCATTTCATACAATAAGCGACAACCATATGGCTTCGCCGATTGCCGATAACTCGGTTACAAAACATGATCATCTCATACAATAAAATATAGCATCACGTCTTGACCATATCACATCACAACATGCCCTGCAAAAACAAGTTAGACGTCCTCTACTTTGTTGTTGCAAGTTTTACGTGGCTGCTACGGGCTGAGCAAGAACCGTTCTTACCTACGCATCAAAACCACAACGATACTTCGTCAAATAGACTCCGTTTTAACCTTCTCAAGGACGGGCGTAGCCACACTCAGTTCAACTAAAGTGAGAGAGACAGACACCCGCGGTCACCTTTAAGCAACGAGTGCTCGGAGCGGTGAAACCAGTCTCGCGTAAGCGTCTGGCGTAATGTCGGTCGGGCCGCTTCATCTCACAATACCGCTGAACCAAAGTATGACATGCTGGTAGGTAGTATGACTTGTATCGCCCACAACTCACTTGTGTTCTACTCGTGCATATGACATCAACGCATAAAACCAGGCTCGGATGCCCTTTGTTGGGGAACGTAGTAATTTCAAAAATTTCCTACGATCACGCAAGACCATGGTGATGGCATAGCAACGAGAGGGAAGAGTGTCCGTCCACGCACCCTCGTGAACCCGAAAGCGAGCGTTGTAACAACGCGGTTGATGTAGTCGTCGTCTTCACGATCCGACCGATCCAAGCACCGAACGTCACGGCACCTCCGAGTTACGCACACGTTCAGCTCGATGACGATCCCCGGACTCCGATCCAGCAAAGTGTCGGGGATGAGCTCCGTCAGCACGACGGCGTGGTGAAGATGTTGATGCTCCACCGACGCAGGGCTTCGCCTAAGCTCCGCGACGGTATGACTTCTCCGGCGCAGGGCTTCGCCTAAGCTCTACGACGATATGACCGAAGTGGAATATGGTGGAAGGGGCACCGCACACGGCTAAGGAAAGATCCGTAGATCAACTTGTGTGTCATGGGGTGCCCCGCCCCCGTATATAAAGGAGCCAAGGGGAGGTGGCCGGCCCAAGGGGGAGGCGCACCAAGGAGGAGTCCTACTCCCACCGGGAGTAGGACTCCCCCCCTTGTCCTAGTTGGAGTAGGATTGGGGAGGGGGAAGAGGGAAGGGGCGCCGCCCCCCCTCTCCTTGTCCTATTCGGACTAGAGGGGGGAGGGGGGCACGCAGCCCACCTTGGCCTGCCCTTCCTCTTCTCTCCTATGGCCCATGAAGGCCCATATACCCCCCGGGGGGTTCCGGTAACCCCGGTGTTCCGTAACTTCCTGCTTTTCACTCGGAACCCTTCCAAGTCCAAACATAGGCTTCCAATATATCAATCTTTATGTCTCGACCATTTCGAGACTCCTCGTCATGTCCGTGATCACATCCGGGACTCGAACAAACTTGGTGCATCAATACTTATAAACTCATAATGAAGCATCATCGAAGCGTTAAGCGTGCGGACCCTACGAAGTTCGAGAACTATGTAGACATGACCTAGAACCATTCTCGGTCAATAACCAATAGCGGAACCTGGATGCCCATATTGGTTCCTACATATTCTATGAAGATCTTTATCGGTCAAACCGCATAACGACATACGTTGTTCCCTTTGTCATCGGTATGTTACTTACCCGAGATTCGATCGTCGGTATCCAATACCTAGTTCAATCTCGTTACCGGTAAGTCTCTTTACTCGTTCCGTAATACATCATCTCACAACTAACTCATTAGTTGTAATGCTTGTAAGGCTTCAGTGATGTGTATTACCGAGAAGGCCTAGAGATACCTCTCCGACAATCGGAGTGACAAAACCTAATCTCGAAATACGCCAACCCAACAAGTACCTTTGGAGACACCTGTAGTACTCCTTTATAATCACCCGATTCACGTTGTGACGTTTGGTAGTACCCAAAGTGTTCCTCCGTAAGCAGGGAGTTGCATAATCTCATAGTTATAGGAACATGTATAAGTCATGAAGAAAGCAATAGCAACATACTAAACGATCAAGTGCTAGGCTAACGGAATGGGTCATGTCAATCAGATCATTCTCCTAATGATGTGATCCCGTTAATCAAATGACAACTCATGTCTATGGTTAGGAAACATAACCATCTTCGATTAACGAGCTAGTCAAGTAGAGGCATACTAGTGACACTCTGTTTGTCTATGTATTCACACATGTATTATGTTTCCGGTTAATACAATTCTAGCATGAATAATAAACATTTATCATGAAATAAGGAAATAAATAATAACTTTATTATTGCCTCTAGGGCATATTTCCTTCAGTAGTAGTATCATAGATTGCTTCATTTATTATCTCATAGACTCATTTTGCCTCGAAAAGCGATATGTTACAGTAACATATTATGTTACCACAAGCACCTCTTTCCTCATAAATACTTGCCACATAAGCAAAATTGTCTTGGGATGTGTTAAGTTACTACCTAAGTTACTCCCACTATGGCTAGCCTCAATATTGTGAACCGCGACCAAGGCGGAGAGGAAAACGAGAGAACTACGTAATTAATGCATGACTTTAATTAGGGTAGTTTTGTAAAGTACGAGATACATTCCTCCAATCGCAAAATGCCTTGGTTCATGAGATTTGAGATTTGAGCCCTATAAACCGGAGGGAGGGGTCTTGCACTGCGGTGTAGTCTAGTCACTTGTTTTTTTAGACAAAGTCTAGTCACTTGTTGAAATCTCTAGAAAGGCAAATACTCCTTTCCGGTTTACAGGACTATACTACTCCCTCCGTCTAGGTGTGTAAGTCATCTTACGAAAACCAAATAGTCCCAAAACACTTAGGCGCGGTGCATTAACTTCTACCTTGTTTCTTGTTTCTTGACATACGTATCAACCAATAAGAGATGAGAGGTGTGCATGCTTTTAATGACTTGCAATGGCTAGTTCATTGCACGGAATGCTATTAATTAGCAAATAAACATTGGTGACCCCAGGAGGAAACGGTGCTAAGCACGTGGACCTATGTAGAATGAGTATCAACCAATGGATAACGGAGTTTAATTGTTAAACAATAGCAATTTTGTCTCATGCAAGAGCCTGGCTAGTACTCCAAGGAACCGCACCACGCGGCGCTCAGAACTACCACGTTCGGTTTGCACTTGGCTCTTCGCCTCTTCGAGAAGACGAACAATGATGTTACCCCTACTTCTACAGTATCGAATCCACTGCTGCATGCCCTTCCACCTCGTGCGGGAGGGATAGCGTGTAGCGAAAGCTTCTACTTACTGGTCATGCCTTTGCGTCCATGACAGGTGGGCCCAACAGGTGGTTGGCCCACCTGTCATGCAGCCAAAGGCAGTGCGGTCAAACACCGGAGCTCGATCCCATGAGGGAGAGGGCGTCGTAGTAATCAAATTTCTAGGGCTTGTACGAGTTGACGTGACACATCAAAGTACTGCATTCGATAAAACTCTTTTTACACATTTCAAATGGGCTACTTCGTATGTAGGAGTAGACATATTCTGCTTCGTATGTACTCCCTCCATTCCAAAATATAAGTCTTTTTAGAGATTTCACTATGAACTGGAGTACATACGAAACAAAATGAGTGAATCTGCACTCTGAAATAT
This sequence comes from Aegilops bicornis, assembly GCA_021605145.1. Taxonomy (NCBI): domain Eukaryota; kingdom Viridiplantae; phylum Streptophyta; class Magnoliopsida; order Poales; family Poaceae; genus Aegilops; species Aegilops bicornis. The sequence continues at coordinate 326,437,287 of CM038674.1, read as the reverse complement.
GTCTACATACATCCGTATGTAGTTTGTAGTGGAATCCCTAAAAAGACTTACATTTAGGAACGGAGGGAGTAGTCACTTGTTGCAATCTCTAAAAAGACTTATATTTGGAAACGGAGGGAGTACAACGCATGCATGCATGCCGTGACTTTCCTTTGATACTTGCATGTGTTGATTTGATGCACCTTGCCAAATTTTGACTATAAATTTAACTAACCAAATTTTCATGCATGTCACAAAAAATCACGGGGCTGTTTGGATTGTGACTATGTTTGTCTTATGTTGCCACATTATTTTTCCCACACTTGCCACACTTGCCTAACCTGAGTTGCTCAAATTGTTAGACACACTTTGGCTTGCCTAAGGGAATCTTGCCACAATTTTTGTGTTTATGACATGTCGGGTTCACTGCTAATAAAAAAGTTCTTGTCTTAGGTGTGGCTAATAAAAAAGACTTATATTTAGGAACGGAGGTAGTAGAAAATATAAATAATAATGCATGTTGGGGCAACCCACGTTTCCGCTAATTTTAGCCGTGGGCTTGTTCAGAATTTTTACGAGGGGGTGGTTGTTCATTTAATGGAGGGACTTGTAGTACTACCAGACTTGAACGATACAAAGAGCGACCTGGCACACCGTAACACCACTTGGAACAAGCGGGTAGCTATCTCAAAAAACAATCAACAACTAAAAAAAATCGCGACTGGCATGTAAGTATAGTACACAATTTTAAACGATTTGTTTTGATGGAGTGAAAAAGGAAAACTACCCCACTACTTATATATAGGTCGGAGCCTCCGCGCTTGCTTGCTAGGGCTGCTCTATTCACACACTCTCATCCTCTCCAGATCTAAACAAGATAGGGGTAGTAACCCTGCCTTTCTCCCTTCAAAAACAACGGCTTTCTATCCTCACCGCTGGTTACAGATCCGGACGTATCCCCTCCGCCGGTGAAGGGGAGGAGGGCAGCGTTTGGGCCGCCGTCGACAATGAGGAGGAGACCCACCGTCGGCCACACCGTTATCTACGGCGGCGCCGGCGCGGAGGTCCTCCGATCCCTTAAATGCGTTGCACGTGGGCGGATCCGGCCTCCCGCCGCCCACCTATCCACATCCCGACGACCTTCAGGTATATCTTCGGTCGAAACAGCCTTAGCTCTACTTCCCCAGCTTGCTACGTCGCTGCAAGTGCATCATTTTCTACCTCTCAGCCCCTCTCGATCGGATGGTCCAACGTCACATTTTTTTCTTCTATTGTTAGAGGTAAAGCTACTTCATGGAGTCGAATCTTGTACTCCCTCTGTCCGAAAATACTTGTCCTTGAAATAAAGTGGGGGTGGGGGAATTTAGTATGTACATCGGACTTGGTACAAACAGGAAGGAAAGGGGATGAAAGTAGTATGTTGGTCATCCAACGGTCTCTTGGCGAAAAAGGAAGTATAGGGGTAACGCTGTACATAGTGGTATGACCAGGACTAGATTTGCTATCCACACATAGGAGTAGGTGGCTAGAGTGAACAAAAATGGGACCAACCCAGATATGTTTCTTGGATGTTTGTTTCTCGGGGGAACAAACTATGAATCACCACTTTATGCCCCTGTTTATGTACATGGTGATGTACTGCTGGTGCACCCACTGTCCCATGCCCTTATACCAAATATTAACGCTCCGGTAGGAATAAAGGGGCAGAAAACATAGGTCTTGATGAAAATAGAGGAATAGGAAAGGAATGTAGGTATAAAACTATGGAACAGCGAACCGGAGGAAACTCTCAAGAGGATGTGTTCAGATGGACTATGAAATGTACAAATTTGTTTTTTTTAGAGTAGCATGCTTGGCAGTATGAGATGCTATTTGTTTATTCAGCTGCACAGTGACTACTCTTGTCCTCACCTCACGTACCACACATAGGTTGATTTTTTTATTCCGGCAAACACAAAGACAACTTTGTCTAACGCATGGCAGCGGCGCTGCCTCGGGCTTCCGCCCAAAAAATGAGCAAGCGCATGGATGTTTCTAATCCGATGGAATCGGTGCTACGGACCAGCTTTCCTATGAAACACTATTCACCTTTCCCGTGTTCGAGCGGTTGGAAGGAAATAATACTGATGCAATTGTGTTCCTACAAAAATCCTGCACCAAACCTGTGAACCGAACGCAGCCTTAGTTGTTCTTAATTTAATGTCCCTGGTAAAAATGAAGCCATGCAACTATTTTTGCCTGTAATTGTTTGAGACTCTCACAAGTTCAGCCAAATGTTTTTGCCTGTAATTGTTTGAGACTCTGACTGTTTCCTCTGTGCCTTTTTGTGCAAACAGGGATATCCAATTCACCTGGTTGCATTTGTGACCTTTTGGTGCACGGCACAAAACTCTTCTTAAAAGAAGTGACTTTTGTGTTGTTTAACTGGAATGTCAGATGGAACAGTTGGTTCATTTGGTGGAACTGCACAAAGGGAGATCTGTGTTCCAATCCTCATCATCCATATTGGCGCAATAACCTTCCTTTAGGTAAGAATGATATTTAATGCATGTGTTCATCTCTATTTTCCGACTGCCATGAGAAAATAATGCTGTTTTTTACTAGTGCACTTGTACTCTCTCACTGACAAAACCAATTCTGAATTAGAAGGCCAATCATGTACTTGGTTTCACCAACTGGTGAGGAGAAAGAGAAACATAGCATGAAGAGGAAGAAGAAGAAGAAGAATAAAAAGTGCCAAGGTGATCTTGCTGAAGCCAGAGGCCTCAGTCGAGGCTATTCAAGGGCTCCGGCAACGACTACCTTACATGTGAGACGATCCTCCAGGGAGCCCTTCCACTTCTGCTATCTCACTTAATTAATTAGGAGCACTTAAGTACCACTAATTTATTATTGCCTAATTTTCCTGTTGGAGTTAAACAAATCTTTAGTAGGACCCTATGTTGAATCATGTACGTGTGAATGTTTGTCTATGGAGGTGAATCATGTGGTGGAGCAGGGAGGGAATATTATTAGTGTCATGACATAATAGTGCTATTGTTTTGCATGCCAATTTATTGACATTGGTTCAATGAGGCAATGTTTTGCGTATTGTCCATCATGAATTTGATGCTACTGTTTGAGTAATATGATAATGTCTTCCTATCCTTTCTCACTAAGCTAATGAAGGTTTCACCTTGTTCCTACTTGTGCAAACAGGGATCATGTTGTGCCAATCATACATTTTAGTGGAACTACACAAGACAATACAATGAACCGTATCCCAGCCAGTGCTTTAACTTTCTGCTGGAAGTTCTTGATAATCTTCGATATAATCTTAGCCTTTGGTAAACAAGAGTGATTTCAACCATACATTTGAGGTGCACAAAAATATATACTATTGTGTGATTCCGGTGAGTGCTTTATCATCTCTTATGGGACTACATGAATAAGCTTTTTTCTTAGGTTGGTACGGGCATAAGGCCTTCATCCATATTAGTTTCTTGTCATCTCTATTTGTATCGTACTCTTGTCATGAGAAACTCCTTTATCTTTGCACTTTTAAGTTTTGCAACCTATGATAAATGGCAATGCTTTGAGTGTTGAGTTGAGCTAATTGACACTGATTAAATAAACTAATACCTCTCTTTAAGTAAGACTACTATGTTGCTAACTTTACCCATTAAGATAATGTGGGTGCTTCTATTTGTTAGTGTATGTTTCATCAACTAGTCCCACTATTACAGTAATCTCACTCTCTCAATATATGTGCCAACAGGGATGCTCGATTTTGGTGGAACTGCACAAAAACTTTGGGTGCTTCATTGCCTCAACAACTTCCTTCCTTTCCTGTCAGTCGCTAATATCCGCTTGCTTTCTTCCTTTGATGTCAGTCGCTTGGCTTATCTCGGCTTCCAATCAAAGGAAATAGTAATTGATATGCTACCTCACACAGGTTCGTACTGGTCTTTATACTGATTATTGTGCCTGTCATATGTATTGGTAATTTGGTATTGTGCTACTGTTTGCAGATTTCATAAAGGAGTAATTTGGAGCTGAACTTCGCAGGCAAATCATTACATCGGGTGATTTCAGTAGAACTGCACAAAATGATTTGATGGACAGGTACTTATGCTACTGCTATGTACTCCAAAGTTCACTCAGACAAGCATCGATGTTGACAAGAAGTGCCTATATTCATTCGAGTATCAACCGGCGTCAACCAATTGTCAAACTCCAAGTATTAGGAGAGTGAACGCCAAAAATATTGCTTGGTGCATAGCCCAGAAAAATGCAGTCCAGTCTTTGGTCCCAACTTGTGCCTTTTGGTTATCGGCACATATGGTAGCGAACTATATGGCATGGAGTCTAAAGATTCCAGACAAGTTGGTTGACGCGTATATTCATCTAGGACTTAATCAGTCTGCACATCAAGGATGCTCCATTTCAGTTGAACTGCACAAAAAAATTGGGTGGTTTATTTTCGCAACCGCCTCCTTTCTCGTCTGCAATGTAGAATTTTGGCGAGATACAGTACCAAGATGAGCCAGTAAACTAGTTGGATGGAAGTAGTGGTCAAGTTGCTCAAACCTCCGTCGGCACGAGGCCACTATTTGAGGATAAACCTACAAGCAAAGTTCAAATTATGCATCTTTGCCTCTTATGTACTCGAAAGTTTACTCGTACAAGAACTAATTTTAGCAAGAAGTACCTCTGATTGAACACCATTTACCGGTCTGTACCCTAGGTAATTAAAGTTCGTCCATGGATCATATTGGTTGTGATCTCAATCATTTGGATGCATAAACATCTTGAACATGTGTATATCTAAATCTTTTGTGAATTATGTATGAATATTGTCGTGTGATCTATCAATCATTTGGATGCATAGATATCTTGAGCTTGTGTATATATGAATCTTTTGAGTTGTTGATAGTGAATGTTGGCTATGAATATGAACGTGTCCTATGAACCTGAGTTTGACATGAATTGCAACAGAACCAGTTATAACCCTTCTCCTCCTCTCAATCTGCGACTCCACTGCCGCGTTTTCCCATCTCTGAGTCGTTCCCGTCCTGGGCCTCGCCGTTATCCATCGCCTCGTTGTGTTCGGTGCGGCGTGGTCAACAAACGAGAGTCATCGGAAGAGGACTGTACGTGGAGAGCCTAACGGCTGGGACCCACGAGGTCCATGGTCGCACGCAAGGAAAGTTCCTCCTTATTAAGCTGAAAAAAATGTTTCCTCCACCTGACAGCTGGGACCCACCGGCTGTATCTTCGCACGGAAGGAAGTGCCTCCTTGTTTTGCGAAAAAATTATTCATCACGTTGACAGCTGGGACCCGTCAGATTTGGTGACTGACTTGTGGGCCTGCTAAGCGGACGATACGCATGCGGCTTTGTCAACTTAATCAACAAATGAATCTAGCAGCTGGACCGTTGGATGTTAATCCAATAGCCGTGCTCCTTCTTCAACCTCTGTTCTTGCTCCTGTCTCCCGTGGGCGGCACCGCGGCTGTGCTCCTGCGCACCCCAACCATTGAAGTTTCCCACTCCTCTCCATCTGCGACTCCACTGCCCCGTCTTCCCCATCTCCGGGTCGTTCGATGCAGGTGCGCTCGACGCAGTGTGGTCAACATGGTCAACAACCGAGAGTCATCGGAAGATGACTGTACATGAGAGGCTGACAGTGGGGACACACCATGCCCATGGACGCATGCATGCAACGGAACGCGGCGAGGTCAACGTGGTCAAGGAACGACTTCCATCAGAAGTATACTGCACGTGGAGAGTCTCAGCTGTGTCCTGACGGCCGACAAGTAAGTGCCTCCTTATTACGCGGAAAATAATGATTCCTCAAGCGGCAATGAGGACCCTTTGGACGGGCCACCGTATTTTGTGAAAAAAACGTTTGCCCCCTGACTGCTGGGACCCACCTGACGGGCCACCATATTTTGCGAAAAAACGTCCCCCCTCCCGCTGTAAGTGCCTCCTTATTACGCACAAAAAGAATGAATACTCCCCCTGCTAGCTGGGACCCACCTTGGTGGGAGGCTGACTTGTGGGCCTACTAAGTTGACGGGGACGAAGGGCTTTGTCAACTTAGTCAATATGAACGATTCTAGCTCCAGTGACCGTACGATGTCCATCCAACGGCCGTAGTGCTTCTTCAACCTCTGGTCTTCTTGCTCCAGCCTCCCAAACCAGCGCCAGTCATGCCTCATGCTCCTGCCTCCCGTGGCCGGCTGTGCTGCCGCGGAGGACTCACCGCCCTCTACTATTCCCACCGCTGGCCAGGCCTGCTGACGGCAGAACTCACACCGCAGCCGAACCAGGTGAACCTCAGATTCTCTCTCTGCTGGGCTTCCACTGTCGCGTCTTCCCCGGCTCCGCGTTGTCCCCTTCCTAGACCTCGCTGTCGTCCACCGCCGTGTTGCTCTCTGCGCGGCATGGTCAACGTGGTCAAGGAACGACTTCCATCGGAAGAGTACTGTACGTGAAGAGAGGTGACAATTTGGGTCCACGGCCACAGCCCAGTTTTTGTGATTTTCCAAGTAAGTCGCTGTCGGGCCTGTTGGGATGCAAATCTTTCAAGACGAGGAGAGCTTTCATTCGGTGGCCGAGAAAATGGCCCATCAAGAATGAGAAATGGGATGTACATTTTAAAACACATCAAAGCGGCAATTAGTTTCAAATATCTTTTTTTTTAATTTCGAGATTTTAAATTACATTAATTTTTATGCGTGGAGAATTTGTTGGATTTTATATTGATATACATTTAGTTTTAAAATCAGTTTGAATGTGAGTCAAAATTTCGGGATTAAAAACAGTTCGGACCGCACCGAAATATGCAAAATTTCGTATAATTTTTTGACTGCAGCCACAATATGGGCTGTAATGCTAACAAAAATAATATGGGCTCCAAAAGAAACCTTAAGAATTAGCAAATGGGCTGTAAATTATTAGAAATAATGCCAGATGGGTTGTATGCTGTTTTCCACAGATTTGAGGCTTTCCTAAAAAAGGTTGGCCTGGCGATGATCGTTGGATGGCCATCCAACGGCCGTCGTCTTCTTCAATCTCTGCTCTTCTGCTCGGCCCGCTCAAACAAGCGCCAAGGGACTACTGCTCCCTCCTCCTTGGCCGGTCTTTGCCGCCAGCAGCCTCACCACTCCACCGTACTCCCATCGCTGACCTAGCCATCCCTCTACTCACCCACACCTGCTGTTATTCTCCGGCGACGGCAGACGAACCGGTAAACCCTCGTTCAGTCGTACTCCCCTTCGCGTGGGAAACAACTGTTGAGTCTTCCCTACGTCCGTGTCGTTCCCTTCCTAGGCCTCGCCGTCGTCCACCGCCCTGGTGCTCTCGGCGCGGCCTGGTCAACATGGTCAACGACCGACATGCATCTTAAGTGGACTGTACGTGGAGAGGCCAACAGCTGGGTCCACGGCCGCACGCAAGGAAATGCCTCGTTATTACGCGCAAAATAATGATTCGTCCACCTGACATTAGGGACCCACCGAAAGAGCCTCAGTATTTCGCGAAAAAACGTTACCGCCGCTGACAGCTCGGACCCACCAGCTATATATTCGCACGCAAGGAAGTGCCTCCTTATTACGCACAAAAAAATGAATACTCCCCCTGTTAGCTAGGACCTAGTATAGTGGCAGGCTGACTTGTGGGCCTACTAAGTTGACGGGGACAGAGGGCTTTGTCAACTTAGTCAATATGCACGATTCTAGCTCGGTGACCGTCGATGTCCATCCAACGGCCGTAGTAGTGCTTCTTCAACCTCTGGTCTTCTTGCTCCGGCCGCCCAAACCAGCGCCGGTCGTGCCTCATGCTCCACCTCTCGTGGCCAGCTGCGATGCCGTGGAGGCCTCACCGCCCCTACTACTCCCACCGCTGGCCAGGCCATCCCTCTACTCACCCACACCCCCTGTTATTCTGCGGCGACGGCAGCCTCACACCGCAGCCGAACCAGTGAACCCTCGTACTCCTCTCTGCGTGGGCATCCACTGTCGCGTCTTCCCCGGCTCCACGTCGTCCCCTTCCTAGGCCTCGCCGTCGTCCACCGCCCTGGTGCTCTCGGCGCGGCGTGGTCAACGTGGTCAAGGAACGGCTTCCATCGAACGTGGACTGTACGTGGAGAGGCTGACAGGTGGGTCCATGGCTGTAGCAAGAAAGTGCCTCCTTATTACGCGCAAAATAATTATTCCTCCACCTGACAGCGGGGACCCACCGGACGGGCCACCATATTTCGCCAAAAAATGTTTCCCCCCTGGGACCCACCAGCTACACCTTCGCACGCAAGGAAGTGCGTCCAGCAAAAAAAAGCGATTCACCCTCGACATTGCGGGACCCACCAGCTACATATTCGCACGCAGGAAGTGCACGGCGGTCGGGACCCACCGGTGAAGCGTCGTAGCATTGTCATTCTGGTCGCGAACGTGTACAAACATATATACTGGTGGATGTAGAGGCGCGCACGTGTCGTAGTAGAGGCGCGTACGTAGCATGTACATGTACGTACAGCGGCGAGGGTGCAAGAAAGAAAATACGGCCACATACGTACATACGGGCAGGGTCTCTAACGCCTACCGCGCATACGTACATGGCTGGGTCGGAACAGAGAAACATCGTCATCGTCGTGTTCATGGGGAGCCAACCGGTTGGGTCGGAACGGAATGCGTGGTCGTGTTCATCAGGAGGGTTTGGACAGAACAGGCGATGGAGACGAGGCTCCGCGCATCGCGACAACGGAGGAAACGGCCTTGTGTTCGACCGGCCACGTTCGAAACGGGGTCCTGTTGATCGGGAGGGGCCTGGCGTACCGCAAAACGGAGGAAACGGACCTCCTACGGTCGAAACGGGGGTCCTATTGATCGGGAGGGGTGTGGCGTACCGCAAAATGGAGGAAATGGACCTCCTACGGTTGAAACGGGGGTCCTGTTGATCGGGAGGGGTGTTGCGTACCGCAAAACGGACGAAACGGACCTCCTACGGTTGAAACGGGGGTCCTGTTCATCGGGAGGGGTGTGGCGTACCGCAAAACGGGACTCCACGGGATACTGTTCATCTCCACCGTCGACCTCCTCCAGCCTCCATGGGCTACCGTCGACCTCCTCCAGCCTCCACGGGCTTCTGTTCATCTAGCCTCCATCGCGCGGTACTCCACCGGTGTCGGGGAGGCTGATCGGACCCACGGACACCTATGGGGCCGGCGGACCAGGCCCCTTCTGGTTCGGAGGGGGGCGGAGATCGCACGAAGAGCGGATCGAGGCGAAGCACACGAGCAGTTTTACCCAGCTTCGGAGCTCTCCGGAGAGATAATACTCCTACTGCTGCTTGTCTGATTTGTATTGTGTTCTTGCTAGGGAGAGATGAGGGCTACCAGACCTAGCGCGAGTGTTCTCTGGTTACGTATGAGTCGAATGGACCGAACCCCCTCTGCGTTGCGCATGGGCCTCCTTTTATATGCTCAAGGGGTCTCCGACAGGTGGCAACGTAGATGAGGGTACAAATGAAAAAACAGTAGTTGGTACACCTACTTGAATAGTGTACAGTGCAATATACCTAACCCTGACGGCAAGGGACAAAAGCATTAAATGCCCGTCCTGTCGTCTAAACAAAGGCAATCTGTGAGGGACCGTCGGAGCGCCACCGTTTGCCACGATGGTAGGCTTGTCGGCGCCGCTTATCGCTGCTCCCGCTGGCTGCACGACCTCTTGACACACGCGCATGGAATGGTCCCATGGCGACACGTTGATGGATGAGCTGGAGCGGAGATGAAGAGAGGTTGCCTGCCGCGGCAAGTGCCTTGCCGCGGCTGAATTCTTGTCGCGTCCGGAGGCATGTCGCTCTCCGAGCCTTCCCGGCAAGCTCCTCTTGCCGGGGCCTTGTCTTCTTGGTTAAATACTTTGTTCTTGAGTGGCTCCAAAGGAACCACGGAGGATCTTGGCGGTGACCAGGCAAGCCTTGCCGCGGGGTGCTGCAACTGCCGTCTGCGAGTTCGGGATACTAGGGTACCCCTACTCTAGTACACCGACAGAGCCCCGAACCTGGGCGACACGGTGCCGAGCGCTGTCGGGCCAGGCCCAAAACAGTGCACGGTCACACGCGGCCTTGATCACGCCGTAACTCACCCCGGATCCACCACGTCCCCCACTAACGGCACGCACCGGACGTGGCGTCGTGTGAGAGATCGTGGGCGAGGTCGTGGGGGTTTCTTTATTAGGAAAAGCGGAACGTCCGCCCCCTCTCCCTCCTTATAAACAGGGGAAACAGGGGCAGGCCGCCCACCTCGCCATTGCTGTCTTGTCTTGAAAACCACCGCCGCTCTCCCCTTCTTCTCCAGTGCGAAGAGAGCAGCGCTCCGCCCCCTTTCGCCACAACGCCATCAACGCCGTCGGTCTCCTCCACCGCCTCGGCCATGGCTCCGAAAGCCGACAAGGGGAAGGGCGTGAAGTCGGCCGAGGCGCAGCGGCTCGGCGCATGCGCGCAAGGAGCGGGCCATCTTCTCCCCAGCTCGGCGCTTAAAGGAGCTGAGGGAGGGTACTACCTCTTCCGGTCGACGGAGACAGCGTGCGCATCTGCGCGCACGAAGGTACTCCCGCCATCGCACGAACTAGCCCCAACTGGGTATCCTTTCTTTGCCCTTTTCTTCTCTGCGGGCTCTGCCGCCCTTTTCTAATTCTTCAGTGACATTATGAATACCTACGGGTTCCGCCTCCTTGATTTCACCCCAACGCCATTACGACCATGGCGGTTTTCGCACACCTTTCGCGAAAACTTTGTCGAGATCAACCCCAACGTAGCCCTCTTCCGCCACTTCTTCATGCCTCGCGTAGAGAGGGAGCCTTCATGGGAGGGATTGCTTGGGTCTCCAGGGTCGGCAAGAAGGAGGCCTATCTGGAAGGAGAGTTCTGCAGCAAGTGGGAGGAGTGGAGAGCCAATTGGTGTTGGATCATAGAGGAGAACCCGCAGCCCTTCACTGCCGTGCGCCAAGCCCCAATAGTGCGCGGCAACGATTGGAGCAACTTGGCGGCGGAGGATGCTAGGTTGAAGATAGCTGTGACCCGGATTTTGCGCCTCGGGCTTGCCTGAATCACCGTGGCGCGGTTGGCGCAGATTTCCTTCCGCCAGACGCCATCCCTTGCAGGAGAGGAGGCATGCTTGGGAGTTCCAAAGCATAGCGGACATCATGAGGCTGCGCCGGGTCTTAACTGGAATTTCACCGTCTTGGAGTTGGATGCGATGCTGCTAGAGCTGTTCAAGAACGACCCCGATCACCCCGAGTGGTTTAGGTTGCCGAGGGGGGTCGTCCCATTGTGCAACAACTCTGCGCTCGACCGCATCCGCGCCATGATGCTGTTGTGCGATTCCCATGGGATCGTTCCAACCTGGCAAGAGCCTTCCGACGACATCGTGCGGCAGTTCTTCGACAGCTTGGAAGAGATGCCGATCCGCCCGGCAAGCGAGAAGAAGCTCACCGCGACACCACCGGCGAGGAGATGGTGCGCGCCGCCACAAGGTTGGAGGAGGCGGCAGCAGCCGTTGCCGTGGCGTCTTCGGGTACACCGTGGAGGAGGCAGAGGCAGAGGCGGCAAGCCTTGCCGGCGAAAGGAGTTATTTGGTGAGGAAGAGCTTCGCCCGAACCCGAGGCCGAAGTCGGCGAGCCCGCCGAGGGCGCTTCTTCCCCACCACCAAGCGGCTTGCCAGAACGGAGCCCCGGCTCCGCCAAAGAGGCGTCTCCGCAAGGCCGGAGATGAGGCAGGCGGCGAGCGGGCCTGGCCGTAGCACCGGCGACGCTCTACCGCGGCAAGCGATGTTGCATGAGGAGCACTCCACTGCTTTGCAACAAGCTGGGGCGGGATCCTCCTGTGCCACCGCGACACCTCCATAAGCGGCCAAGAGAGCCCACTCCTCCGCCTCGTCGGGAGGCGAAGCCGGAGTTTGATTTCTCAGCGCTCAGCTCGAGGAGGAAGAAGAAGAGTAAGCTTCAATATTGTGCTTGTATTTCTTCAATTTTGTTGCTTCATCTTGAATCTGATTTGCTTAGATTCGAACTCTTTCCTTTCGGGGACGCTGGCCGGAAGAGCGTCGAGAGAGCCAAGACCCGGTGGTGGTCATCGTTGAGGACGATCCACCTGTGGCAACAGGAGGCTGTCGAGACCCCCTTGCCGGACACAGCAACCCTTCTCGTGAGCAGCCCCCAAAGATAGCCCCTGTGGTAAGTATGTGGTTTTCTCCTTCTTGTTAGGTGTGCATGGGTGCTCCTTCTTCATTGATATCATTTGTTGGTTTGTGTAGGAGCAGAGCAGCCTCATCAGGAGGGCTCGGAAGCCGCCCCTGAAGTTATATCTGCTTCGACTACGCCGCCAAGGGAGGATTCTCCGGCAAAGGAGCGTCCTCCGGCAAGGGAGGCTACTCCGGCAAGGGACAGCACCATTGATCCTCCAGTGGTCGAGACCATGGCTGCAGATCCCATTGTAGGTAATCCTCTTGCGCGAAAATTTCCCTTGGGCTCGTTTTCTTCTGTTTTTCTTTGAATATTTGCTTGACTGTTCTTTCTTTGTCTGCCACAGAGCCGATGGAGACTGAGGTTGCCGGCAAGGAGGACGCGCGCGGCAACACTGACGAAGCCGCCGTTGTGGAAGAAGAGGCCGGCGCTGACGAGCCTGCCGGCGAGGAGGCCACCGAGGCTGCCGCCCGCAGAGCCGGTGAGGGTCTGGCAGCGACCGACGGCCACAGGGCCGCAGGAGCGCCAGGCGCTACACCGACCGCCGACTCCCCCGCCGCTGCCGCAGCGTCAGGCTCTGAAGAGCCCCAGCCCGACGCCTACTTGAAGGCCGGCGACGGCGTCTTCATCAAACTCCACAGGAGTCGAGCTCAGGCGCCCGGTCGAAGGAGAGACCTTGACGAAGAGCTGCTTCGCCTCATTTGGGCTGGCGCTGGTGGACGCGCCAAGCAGCAGCAGCGAAGTTCGAGGAGGAGCATTTCTTTGAAGAACTCTTGTCGCTCTACCGCGCCCGACAAGCCAAGTTGGAGTCAGGAAGCACTTGTCGCGAGGGTGGGAGCAGACATGGAGAAGCGCGAGAAGAGCTCGGGCGCCAACCAAGAAACTCTCCAAAGCGTGGCGGAAGAGCGGGGCGACTTCTTTGAAGAGCGCCACGGCCTTCATCCTCGAGAAGGCCGCGGTGAGGAGGAGCAGCTGCTTGCCGCCGAGAAGCTGTCCGCAGAAAGCGAAAGCGGGCGCAGCGGAAGGTCAACCTGGACAGCCACGAGGAAGAGCTTGTCGCGCGAGAGTCACTGGCGGGCACTTAAGGAAGCGAAGGATGCTGCCGCATGCCGAGGCCGCCAAGAAAGAGTTGGAGACGAAGGTGACGCAGCTGGAGGCCAGTCTCGAAGAGCGGCGAGGAGCTTGCGGCGCTCAAGCACGCAGCGAGAAGGACGCCTACACTGGGCGAGCTGCGGGGCCGTCTCGCTGATCGGAGCAAGGAGCTCGACGCCGCCAAGGATTCCAAAGGCGGATCTTGAGCTGAAGTGACCACTCGGCGTGAGCGGCTGGACGGCGCCAAGGAGCGGGAGGTGGGCCTGTTGGAGACGATCAAGGCCAAGAAGAGCTGTTGGCGAATCTTGTTGCCACCAGGCGCCTTGAGGGAGAGTGTGGAGCATTGGACCGAAGGTCTTGTGGATCTTCTGCCGACATCCACAACGCAGTGATGGAACTGGGATGGTGGACCTCGGATACTCCTCCGACGAGCACCTCCAACCCAGCGCCAAGCTTAGCTTATTCTTCAAGGGCGTGGTGGCGGGCCTCCAGTGACTCGAGAAGAGGTCCCAAAGCAGCTGGCGAGGAATCACACCACATCTGTGCGAGAGCCCTCAGAAGGTGTTGATGAAGGTGGCCTTCCGCAATCCAGGCCTCAACCTCAACGGCGTCCTCAGATCCTTGCCGCCAGATGCCGACGTGGAGGCGCTCAAAGCCCTTGTCGCACCCATTGTGGACAAGGTGAATAAGATCAAGCGGGTTGATGGCAACCGCGTAGACTAGGCCGCCAATTTTATCTTTCCCTTGTCGCTGTTGATCATGTTTAGAACAATTTATTAGATCCGCGACAAGTTATTTTTGTAATATAACTCTATCTTAGGCAATGATTGCAATGTTATTTCTTTTACTTGATCTCTTCCTTTGTACGTTTTTTCCCTACGCTTTTAGGGAACTTGTCGGTCTGAGCACCTTTGCCGCGAAAGGCCGAGTGCGGAACGTCGGCCTTCTTTGGCGGTGCCGTCTCCGACAAGCAACCTTGTCGCGACTAGCTGCAGCTCACTTAAGTTGTTGAGCGGACTCGAAACAAAGTAAGGGCGCGACTAGTCATGAAGTTCGTTCCTAGCGCAGGTTTTCCATACAAAGTACTATCGTTCGAGGAAGATAACTTAAAATTTAAGAACTGATTGCTCAGACTTGGGCAACTTAGCTTTTTGTCGTTTGCTTCCCGATAAAGCGAAACTTCCTCGAGCAACGCTTGGTCCATAGTATTATCTTCTCCTTCCCCTGGTTAACTTGTGCGAGGGAGCCTTCCTTTCTTTGAGAAAAGAGAAAGAAGAAAATAAAGTTCTGGAGCCCAGCGGCTCGATATTGCTTACGGGTGTGGGTGCTGCACAAAGTGTTAGCAAAACATGCAATAAAATGATGAAAGCATGAATTTGACAAGTTGGCGCAACACATGAGCTTCTTGATGCACGGGTCTGCGCCCAGCTTTGTACAAAGGATTACATGCAACAGCGGCAAGACTTGTACAAAAGGTGGTTGCCGGAACAGGTTCGACAACCGCGCCTCTGAGTAAAACTTGCAAAGATGCTCAATGTTCCAGGAGTTGCTCACCGGAATGCCATCTTCGGTCTCAAGGCGGACAGCGCTTGAGCCTAGTGACTCGTTTCACCCAATAAGGGCCTTCCCACTTCAAGGCGTCAACTTGTTTGAATTCTTGGCGGACTGAGCGCGCGAAGAACAAGGTCGCCTTCCTCGAGGCTTACGGCACTAACTGCGGCTATGGTAGCGATGCAAAGCTTGCTGGTAGCGAGCAGCTCGTCTGACTTTGAAAGGCGATCCTCCTCAAGGAGCAGCGCGTCATCTTGTCGCAGCTGCTCTTGCTCAAACTCATCATAGCGAGCACTCGAGGCGATCCGTATCTGAGTTCCGCGGGAGCACCGCCTCTGCTCCATAGACTAGAGCGAAAGGTGTGCGGCGATGGCTCGATTTGGCGTCGTCTGATCGACCAAAGAACCATCGGCAGCTCCTCAATCCAGTTTCTTCCGCACTTGTGCAGCCTGCCGAAAGTTACGGTCTTGAGCCCGCAGCACTTCGGCATTGCCCTCTCACGCTTGACCGTTGCTTCTCGGATGAGCAGCGAAGCAAAGCAGAACCTTGGCGCCAAGGTCTTGGGCGTCTTGCATGAAGGTGCGGCTTGTGAACTGTGTGCCGTTATCGGTGATGATCTGTTAGGGATTCGAAGCGGCAAACAATCGACTGAAGAACTTGATCGCCGATCGTGTTGTCACCTTCCTCACTTTGCTTCCACTTCCGGCCACTTTGTGAACTTGTCGATTACAGCGTACAAGTACTCAAAGCCCCGACGGCTTCGGGGAAAGGGCCGAGGATGTCGAGCCCCAGGACCGAAAATGGCAAGGATAAAGGGATCGTCTGGAGAGCTTGAGCTGGCTGGTGTATCTGTTTGGAATGGAACGGCATGCTTCACACTTGGTTACTTGTGCAGTTGCATCACGGAGGGCTGTCACCCGGAAGGAACCTTCTTAGGAAAGCTTTGCCGGCAAGTGCTCTTCCGCCAATGTGATGACCACATATGCCTCCATGTATCTCTCGCCAACAACTTTTGTCCATCTTCGGCAAATACACTTCAATTTCACACCGTTGAGTCTCATACATGCAGTGTCTTTGTCGACAAAGCTGGTACATACTTGACTGCCGGGCTACTCTTTCCGCTTCTTCTTGCTCTTCGGAAGTTCTCTGTCTGAAGGAAATGGACAATCTGCTGCGCCCATGCTGGAGCTTGCGGCTCGACAACAAGGACTAAAGGCACACCTGCTGCTGCGGGAACATCAGCTTCCACGGCAAGAACCTGCGGCTCAGCCGGAGCTTGACCTTCCCCGGCAAGGTTGCCGGAGCAAAACTTGTCGGGAGCGTCTGCTTCAACGAAACAAACCCTGGGGCTTGTCGGAGCAGACTGCCCCTCAGCTCTGTTGGTGTCGATCTTGGGGACCTTCGTGGCGGCGGCTTCGGGAAGCTCTGCCGGAAAATAGTCACCAGAAATCAACTTCCTCTTCTTGTTCTGTCCAGTTGATGGTGTTACGGTTGGTTAAGTTAGCTTGAGCACAAAAATCTCAGGTTCCACAGGCAACTTAAGTGCGGCGCACTTTGACAGGCCATCAGCAATATCATTCTAAGCTCTTGGAACGTGTTCCATTTGTAGGCCGTCAAAGTGTTCTTCTAGCTTTCTCACTTCATCAACGTAGGCTTCCATCAATGGACTCTGATAATCTTTGTTCACTTGGCGGACGACAAGCTGCGAGTCACCCCGGACAATAAGCTTCTTGATCCCAAGGTCCACTGCGATCCTGAGACCGGCAAGCAAACCTTCATACTCTGCAGTATTGTTTGTTGCTTGCTCCTTGGGAAAGTGCATCCGGACTACGTGCTTGAGGTGCTCTCCGATTGGGTGCGACAAGCGACGCCGACACCGGCGCCTCGCAGGCGAGAAGGCACAATCAAAGTACATCAGCCACTCTTTGCTTGCTTCCTTGGCGGGAATGCTGCGTCTACGGAATTTCTTCATCCGGTGTTGGCGTCCATTCTGCTATGAACTCTGCCAATGCTCGCTTTGGATAGTTGAAGTGCTTTCAAACTTGAGGCCAAAGCTTGGCGGTTCCGGTGCCCACTCGACAATCCTGCACTGTCGCCTCACGGATTCTGCGGTATCCTCTTGGCGGAAAAGCGAGTGACAATTGTGATCTCATGTGCCTGAAAGTAATGGCGCAGCTTTCTCGAGGCCATGAGGAGGCCGAAAAGCAATTTCTGCACACCAGAGTACCTTGATCTAGCCCCCTGCAAAAGGGAACTGACAAAGTAAACTGGGCGCTGCACCATCCTTTTCTGCATTTGCTCATGCGTCTGCGCAGATCCGTCCTTGTCGGGACCAGAGCTTGTCGGCGAAGCCCCCTGCTTGTCGCTGGATGTGTCTGCCGTGGTTGCTAGCTCATCATCCGCCTCCCTCTCCGCTACTAACGCAACACTAACCACTTGATTGGTTGCCGCTATATATAGCAGCAACTTCTCTTGTGGCTTAGGTGCGACAAGTGTTGGAGTGGAGGACAGGTATCTCTTCAAGTTCTGCAGCGCAGCCTCTGCTTCGGGAGTCCATTTCATTGGACTTGCCTTTTTCAAAATCTTGAAAAATGGCAGGGCGCGTTCAGCAGACCTAGAGATAAACCTGCTGAGAGCAGCCACGCAACCGGCAAGTCTTCGTACATCCTTGACGCGCTTTGGTGCTTCAATCTGCTCAATGACCTTGATCTTGTCGGGATTGGCTTCAATCCCCCGCTGAGACCACGAAGAACCCGAGAAGCTTGCGGAAGGGACTCCAAACACGCACTTCTCGGGGTTGAGCTTGAGGTTGATCTTGCGCAGATTTGCAAAGGTCTCATCCAAATCTTAAACCAGAGTTGCTTTGTCCTTGCTCTTGACCACTATGTCATCCATGTAGGCTTCTACATTTACGTGCATTTGCGGCTCAAAAGCGTCATGGACTACCCTTGCAAACGTTGAACCAGCATTCTTCAAACCGAAAGGCATCCGTATGAAACAGTATGTACCACATGGAGTAATGAATGCGGTTTTCTCTTCATCTTCCTCTGCCATGAAGATCTGATGATATCCTGAGTATGCATCAAGAAATGAAAGCAAATCACATCCAGCCGTGGAGTCAACAATGCAGTCGATCGCGGCAAGGAAATGGATCTTTGGGACAAGCTTTATTAACATCTCGTGAAGTCAATACAAAGTCTCCATTTCCCATTTGCCTTGCGCACAACTACGAGGATTGGCCAACCACGTAGGATGGAGCACTCCTCTGACAAGGCCTGCTGCTTCCAATTTCTTGATCTCTTCTGCGATGAATTCTTGGCGCTCCACTGCCTGTTTCCTGATTTTCTGCTTGACGGGCCGCGCATGAGGGCAAACGGCAAGATGGTGCTCAATTACTTTCCTGGGAACACCGGGGATGTCAGACGGTTGCCATGCAAACACGTCGACGTTCGCCCGCAGGAAAGAAATGAGCGCGCCTTCCTATTTAGGGTCGAGAGAGGCTCTGATGATGAAGGTACCACGATCTGCCGTCCTCCTTGGCGGACACCTTCTTGGTCTTTGGCGGAGCTGCCATCGTCTTCTTGCACTTGCGGTGGAGCTCGATGGTGCGTCCTCGGCGGTGGCGCAGCACTCCAAAGAGGTGCGCTTGCCGGAGTGGGCATCGAGCTCTTGCCGGACTTGGTCTTCTTCTTCCCTCCGGAGCTTCAGCGGCAAGTGTTTTGCTTTACATTGCATTGCTGCCTCCCGGTAGATCTTGTCGGCACAGATAAGAGCATCCTTCTTGTCGCCATGGACAGAGATGATGCTTATCGGGCTGGCATCTTGAGTAAGTTGTATGCATAGTGAGAGGCTGCCATGAACTTGGCGAGTCTTTGGGCGGCCAAGTATCCCATTGTAAGGCAATGGGAAATCAGCAACGTCGAATGTGACCCTCTCGATCCTAAAGTTCAGCTCGCTGCAAAATGTTACCGCAGCGTGATCTTCCCCTTGACTTGCTCCTTCCCGGATTGATTCATTGGAAAGTGCCGGTCTCTTGAGCTCATTGTCGGGGATCTGAAGCTTCGGAGCACCGCAGAGGAGATCAGGTTCAAGCGGCCCGCTGTCAACTAGCATCTTGGTGACCTTGAGGTTGCGGATAGTTGGTGAGACCAACATCGGCAACCACCCGACCGCATGATTATGCGATCGTGGTGGTCCTCAATATCAATGATAGGCGTCTTTGGACCACTTGAGGCTTGCGTGACTCTACGGATGGTTCAGCTGCATTAACTTCCCGCATCCACTGCTTGAGTTGGCGGTGGGAAGTATGCAGGGAAGCACCTCCGTCAACGCAGATGACCTCTGTAGCTTTCTGAAACTCCTTCTCATCGGCGTCGTCATCATCCATGTCTTCATCGTCGTCTTCGTCTTCATCCTTGTCGCGGCCGCGGGGAGGCCTGTCTCCTTGCCGCTGCTTGTCCTTGCTGCGGCGCCCTCCTCGGCCGGGACGTTTCTTGCTGGCTCCTCCAGCACCTTCCTGAGCCTTCTCCTTGTCACGCCGCTCGTACTCAGCCTTCTGCTATTCAACGAGCTGCTCGACCTTCTTGCAGCTCTGGAGGTCGTGGCCCTTGGTGCAGTGGATCTTGCAAGATCGCTTGCCGGAGCAAATCTGCTTGTCGGCGGCCGCCACAGGCTGGTGGTTGGTGCCGGCGGCAACTTCCTTTGCCGGAGCTACCAGCTGGGCGTTCTTGTCGCCACCTCCGTTGCTTGGGACTGCTCGATGACTAGCACGTCTCTGCGTTTCTTCTTCTGTTGCCCCGCCACGGCTCTTCTTTGCCGAAGCGGTCTCCTCACCGTCGATCTCGCTTACGAATTCTCTCTGGGAGTCTCCTCCTCCTCAAAGACGCGGCGCACTTGTCGGGCGTATGATAGCTGATCGACGTCTCTGATTTTGCACATCGCCATCTCCTCCGCATCCTGCGGTTCCGCGACGCTCGATGGAACGCAGCGATCACCGCGGCAGTGTGGATATCTGGGATGTTGTGCTGCACGGCTGAATCTGCGAATATACTTGCGCAGGGGCTCTCCTTCCTTCTGGGCGAGCAGATGAAGGTCACTTTCTTGGCCATGAGGCTTGTGGCCGCCTGTGAAGGCACCAACAAACTGATGGCATAGGTCTGCCCAAGAAGATATGGAGTTGTCCGGCAAGTGCATGAGCCAGGACCTGACGTTGGGCTTGAGTACTAACGGGAAGTAGTTGGCAAGGATCTTGTCGTCTCGCCCCCCGGCAGCCTGCACCGCGATGGTGTAGAATCTTTGAGGAACTTCGACGGATGTGTCTTGCCATCGTACTTCTCCCAGACGTCTGGCTTGAACTTTTTCTTCGGGCCACCTTTGGACTTGCCGCAGCTCACGAGTGAACGCAGGGCAACCTACCGCGTCTGACAAGTCGCTGGTTCTCTGGGCGTGCGTATGTCAACAGAGGGCCCGCAAGACACTTGTCGGATTGACGTCGCGCTTCTCTTCGGCGCTCGATGCGAGTTCGAGCGTCCTCTTGCTGTCAATCGTGTAGCACTTGGCGCTGATCGCGATGAGCTCGCGGATCCGACAACGCAGTGGAGTCGCTGTCGAGGTGGATCCGTCGAGTCGGCGACCTTGGCCTTCGGGGCGGAGAGTGCATGGTGGTTGCACCCCCACCGGTCTCGTTGCCACCGGCTCGCGTTTGGCGTTCCTGCGGCAGCGGCAGCACGCTTTCGGTTGCAGCGGGCGTCGCCGTTAAGCGGCCGATGAGACTCAGTATAGTGGCCCTCCACTCGTCGACCTTGTCGGCCGTTGGAGGGTAGTCGAGGAGCAGTTGAGCTCTCGCCAGCTGGCTGGAGTAGTGGGTGGCAATGGTGAACGGTGCGAGGAGCGGGATATGCTCGGACTTCTAACTATGTTAGAAGGAGCAGCATCCCGTCCAGGCGAATGTATCTCGCTCGTGCCAGCGTGTTGGCGTGCGCGCTGGTCTTGAGGGTCTTGATCCAACGAGCGTATGGTATTGTGAATACCATGACGCTGTTGGTCCCGCATCTCCTGAGATGGGCGCGGGACATGTACGGACACCGAGGTTTGCGCGGCCTTGTCCTTGGACTTGGCAGCATCAAGAACTCCTTCGCCGGCGCCCGTTCTTCCGCCAGCGTCTGCTCCACCACCCGTTTGCTCCGGTGATGGTGGGTACGACGCGGACGGCTCCGCCGCCGCCGAAGCCTTCTTCTTCGGTGGCATGTTGATGAAGATGTTGAAGATGATGAAGATGTTGCTCGTGTGAAACGCCGGATCAGGTTCACACAGCCTCGACGCCCCCTACCTGGCGCGCCAAAGATGTCGGGGAGGCTGATCGGACCCACGAACACCTATGGGTCCGGCGGACAGGCCCCTTCTGGTTCGGAGGGGGGCGGAGATCGCACGAGCGGATCGAGGCGAAGCACACGAGCAGTTTTACCCAGCTTCGGAGCTCTCCGGAGAGATAATACTCTCTTGCTGCTTATGCGATTTGTATTGTGTTCTTGCTAGGGAGCGATGAGAGCTACCAGACCTAGCGCGAGTGTTCTCTGGTTACGTATGAGTCGAATGGACCGAACCCCCACGCTCGTTAGCATGGGCCTCCTTTTATATGCTCAAGGGGTCTCCGGCGGTGGCAACGTAGATGAGGGTACAAATGGAAAAACAGTAGTTGGTACACCTACTTGAACAAAGTGTATGATGCAATATACCTAACCACGACGGCAAGGAATAAAAGCATTAAATGCCCGTCCCTGTCGTCTAAACAAAGGCAACAGGACCGTCAGGAGCGCCACCGTTTGCCACGATGGTAGGCTTGTCAGCGCCGCTTATCGCTGCTCCCCGCTGGCTGCACAGCATCTTGACACGCGCGCAAGGAATGGTCCCATGGCGACACGTTGATGGATGAGCTGGAGCGGAGATGAAGAGAGGTTGCCTACCGCGGCAAGTGCCTTGCCGCGGCTGAATTCTTGTCGCGTCCGGAGGCTTGTCGCTCTCCGAGCCTTCCCGGCAAGCTCCTCTTGCCGGGGCCTTGTCTTCTTGGTTAAATACTTTGTTCTTGAGTGGCTCCAAAGGAACCACGGAGGATCTTGGCGGTGACCAGGCAAGCCTTGCCGCGGGGTGCTGCAACTGCCCGTGCACCAGTTCGGGATACTAGGGTACCCCTACTCTAGTACACTGACAACCGGCTACTGTTCAACCACCCCTCTCCACGGGCACCCCTCCATCGTCTACTGTTCATCCAGCCCTCCACACCACGGGGTCCTGTTCAACCACCCCTCCACGGCCACCCCTCCACCGTCTATTGTTCATCCAGCCCTCCACACCACGGGTTCCTGTTCATCCAGAGGCAACGCCACCGCTCACTTTATTCATCCAACCCCCTCCCCGAACGCTCACTAGCAGCGATGGCGGACTTCGCTCCATCGGGTTCAGTTAACAGTCATCGATCGATCCCTCGGGTTCAGTAACCCGTAGCCTGCAGTGCAATCTCTCGGGTTCAGTTAGAGCCCAACGCCTCGCTTCGGCTTGATTAGAAACCAACGCCGCACACACGCTGCAGCAGACGTCTGAGAAACGCGCATCGCTCCGCCCGACCTCCCACCATAACCGGCAACTCCACGAAATTTTCCTCCCCTTGCTTCTACCACGGTTTTTTTCCATCATGGACGGCCCAAAGAATGTCATGCAACAAGGCCTCCGCCCGCCTGTGATGAAAAGCCCATTTTTTGTCATGATTTTTTGTCATAGAAGTAGGAGCCCACCACATCTATGATGATACTGGGTTTTGTCACAATTATCGTCATAGAAGTGTCATATGTATGACAGAAAAAAATTTCGTTCGGCCCAAAATGTCATGGATGTGTCTTTTTTTGTAGTGTTTGTCATAAAGAACTCACATACTTATTGCCAAAATTTATTAGCCATCGAAAAAAAGTAGTACACGCATGCTCCTAGGGGGATAGATTGGTAGGAAAAGACCATCGCTCATCCCCGACCGCCACTCATAAGGAAGACAATCAAAGAATAAATCATGCTCCGACTTAATCACATAACGGTTCACCATATGTCTATGCTACGGGAATCACAAACTTTAACACAAGTATTTCTACCAATCCACAATTACTCACTAGGATGACTCTAATATCACCATCTTTATATCTCAAAAAAATACGCAAGGAATCAAACTTCTCATACTATTCAATGCTCTTATATGAAAGTTTTTATTATATTCCTCTTGGATTCCGAAAACATTAGGACTAAATTCATAACCTAAGAAAACTACCATGTTGTTTGAGACTCTCAAAATAATATAAGTGTCGTGGGAGAACATGATCACATATGGGCCCAGTGGCCCCTTTGTGGTTCGACAATGGGGAAGATCACGTCGCACAAAGAGCAGAGGCCATGGAACATCACGACGGTGGTGACACTGGTGGTTTTTACCCAGGTTCGGGGCGCTGGAAAGCGTAAAACCCTAGTCCTGCTTTGGTGGATTGGATGGAGGAACACGATAAACACGCAACGCTCAAGCCTGACAAGGTGGCCTCGGGGAGAGATGCTACACGCGTACAAGTGTGCAAGGGTCCAAATCCTTTGCTAGTTTGCCTCGGACCTCCTCTTAAAGATCAAGGGGTAGCCATAGTGGAAAAACAGTCTTTACCTAGTGATTAGATAGCTAACAATGCTATCATACATAACTCTGGCAGTTAGGACAAAGTGCATTAAATGCACTGCTAGGTGTCGTGCTGAGGGTGAAGCCTGACAAGCCTGCCGTGCCGCTTAATCATCTTCTGCTTATCTGTTCAACATGCCTCTAGACGAGTGTCACATCAGAGTAATATGTCTTCCAATGGACAACCACATGCTTGGTGGAAGCCACTTAGGCCTTGTACATTGGGAGGTGCTTAGAGAGATGCTTAGAAAAATAAACCGTATTTTTCTGAAGCACCGATGCCTATTTCTACAGGAGAGACGCTTAGTTAAGCGTCTATCCTGTATAAATAAGCACCAGTGCTTAAGAAAAGCCTGGTTTATTTCTCTAAGCACATCTCCTAAGCACCTCCCATTGTACAAGGCCTTAATCACTTGGGGGCTCTACATCACGTTTATAAGTGATTTTGTCGGTGGGAAACGACAAGGATCCCTACTACGGCTGCTGGGGCGCGGGGTTGTGAGAAGAGCAGGATTAATAGTCAGCACAAGGACAGTTTACCAAGGTTCGGGCCGCGAGTATGTGTAAAACCCTAGTCCTGCTTTGGTGGATGTATTGAGTGTTCTTGAGCTCTCGAACTAGCTATGGTGGCTGCGTAGTTTTAAAGAGCCGAATCCCTCTCCAGTATGCCAAGGGCCTCCTTTTATAGTTGAAAGGTGCTGCCAAAGTGGCACACATGAGGTGGAAAGGCCTACAGTGCTGCGAGCTTATCGCTCGTGTTATAGGACAAGACACATTTAATGCATAGCTTAGGTGTCCCCTAGCTTATCGGGGACGGAAGCGAGGCCCGTCCCGTCCATCGCCGCTGCTCTTCGCTTTGACAGATGCCCTAGCCAGTGATGCATGCGGCACCATGTAGGCAGGCAGGCAGCTGAGGTGGCGCGGTGGTAGGGTCTTCATGAAGATCTGCATGCCGCCATGCAGGCGCTTGCATATCTGGCCTGGAAGCTGCATATTGCCACGCTAGTGCCTGCCCAGTTGGTCGGGCTGGCAGCTGCATGCTAATGGCGGTGGAAACTTGGTTGGTGCGGGCCTGGCAGTGGCCCCGCTGATGTCCTCGGCAAGGGCCTTGCCGGGGGCGCGGCAAGGGTCTTCTTGAGTGGCCTTGATCGACCCGGCAAGGATCTTGCCGGGGGTCTCGTGGCTTTCCTCGGCAAGGATCCCGCCGAGGGTTGCCGTGTTCTGGTCCTCATCTGATCTCATATATCTATGGTCTTGACAAAGATCTGCATGCCACCACAGAGGTGCCTCCCGAGCCCTGGACCAATCACAGTTGGTTGGGTTGGAACCTGTGGGCTCAAGGGCGGCTCGCTCTTTTGGTGTTTGGGCAAGTTGCCCCGGCAAGGTTCTTGCCAGGGCCGCGGAGGCCGCCCCGGCAAGGGCCTTGCCGGGGGTCACCACCTCGCCCCTTTGCTGTCTTGTGTTTCTGGCCTTGGCGTTGCCTCTGACCATCTTGTTCTCTGGCTTCTCTCGGCTCCTCCTGCTCTGCTTAGTGTGGCTGTGGGCGTGGCTCCGACTGTCCGTGCACAAGTAAAGGGGTCAAAAGGAGCGCCCCTGCTTTTGTACACCGATAGGAGCCCCCGGGCCTGGGCCACACAAAAGCGCGACACGTTGTTGGGCCAGGCCCAAAACGGTGCGCGAGCAGGAGGGGCGGATTCTACCGTAGTAAATTTCCGTCTGCTGTGCTTCCCCATGACCTGCGCACGACGTGGAGGGTCGTGCGTGACGTGGGGGTCATGCGTGGGGCGGTTTCCTAATGCATGTGTCACATCGTGGTAAAGAGGCGTCTCGCGCCTTCCCCGTAAAAGAGGGAGGCGTGGAGGCGCGGCTCATTTACTGGATGGACACGGGTCACGGTCTTCAAGGCGCCCACGCCCCCTCCACGATCACGGGGCGCGGAACGGTCGCCTCACTTGTCCTTTCAACCTTGCTCGCCTGCCACGCGTCCTTCATGCAAGTGGCGGGCGGTGGAGGCGGGAAACCGGGCCGTCGCTGATTGGGGCGGCGGGTCGGTCCTGATTCCCTGCGTCTCTGACGGCTGGATTGGCTGAGTGGGGCGGCCGATCCCCGACCTCGCCCCTTGAGGGAGTCCTAGATTAGGGGGTGTCCGAATAGCCGAACTATCACCGTTGGCCGGACTCCTGGACTATGAAGATACAAGATTGAAGACATCGTCCCGAGTCCGGATGGGATTTTCCTTGGCGTGGAAGGCAAGCTTGGTGATACGGATATGTAGATCTCCTACCATTGTAACCGACTCTGTGTAACCCTAACCCTATCCGATGTCTATATAAACTAGAGGGTTTTGGTCCGTAGGACGAACAACAATCATACCATAGGCTAGCTTCTAGGGTTTAGCCTGTCTGATCTCGTGGTAGATCCACTCTTGTACTACCCATATCATCAATATTAATCAAGAAGGAGTAGGGTTTTACCGCCATCGAGAGGGCCTGAACCTGGGTAAAAACATCGTGTCCCTTGTCTCCTGTTACCATCCGCCTAGACGCACAGTTCGGGACCCCCTACCCGAGATCCGCCGGTTTTGACACTGACGTTGGTGCTTTCATAGAGAGTTCCTCTGTGTCATCATCCTTAGGCCCGATGGCTCCTTCGATCATCAACAACGACGCGATCCAGGGTGAGACTTTTCTCCCCAGACAGATCTTCGTATTCGGCGGCTTTGCACTGCGGGCCAATTCACTTGGTCATCTGGAGCAGATCGAAAGCTACGCCCCTGGCCATCAGGTCAGATTTGGGAGTTTGAACTACACGGACGACATCCGCGGAGACTTGATCTTCGACGGATTCGAGCCACAATAGCAGCGCGCCTTGTCTCGATGGGAATGATCTAGCTCTGCCGCGAGCGATTGCCACTGGAGGCCGCACCGGCGTCCGCTCCGACCCTTAGTTCGGAGCCGACTCTGCCGATCGAGGACGAGTGGTTGGACACCGCCTCGGGGGCTATGATCTCTACGGTGATTGAGCCAAACTCCATCCCTGTCCTTTGCGAAGATCGTGTCTACAAGGCGCCGGACTCCTCTCCGGACTCCGAACCCTCCGCGCCCCTGCCAATCGAATCCAATTGGGCGCCGGTTATGGAGTTCACTGCCGCGGACATCTTTCGGACTTTTCGCCCTTTGGCGACATCCTGAATTCACTAAAGTCTCTCTCTTTATCAGGAGAGCCCTGGTCGGACTACGGTCAGGAAGGTTGGGATGCGGACGACGAAGAAATTCAACGCCCACCCACCACCCACTTTGTAGCCACTGTCGATGATCTAACCGACATGCCCGACTTCGACTCCGAAGACATCGACGGTATGGACGATTTATGTTGGAGACGACCAAGAACCAGCGCCTACGAGTGGCACCGAAGGCCACCTCGTCATACGACATATACATGGTGGACATCCCAAAAGATGGGAACGACGATGGAACAGCGGAGGATGACCCCTCCAAGAAACAGCCCAAGCGCCGGCGCCAGCGGCGCCGCTCTAAATCCCGCCACAAGAAAACGGTGAGGCACGGGAGAGAATAACACCGGACAAGGTTGAAGACAACCCCTCCAAAGCAGAATTCAGCACAGAGGAGGGAGAAGCCAGCCCTCATGATAGAGCAGCAGCATGAGAGGTGGAGGGCGATAATTATATGCCTCCCTTGAAGATGAGGCAAGCCTCGACGATTTACTTAATTTGTCGTGCACGAGGATCCCGCCGATCAGGAGGGTTTCAAACGCAGGCTTATGTCCACGACAACCGGCCACAAGAAAAAGCAGCAAGAGCTTAGAGCTGACCTAGACCTGCTAGCTGATGATGGGTGAAGTCCTTGCACCGAAGAGTACGAACTTCAACGCCTCCAAGAGATACCCAAAACGCAGGCTGCTACCCCAATTAGAGGAGGAAGCACCCAAACCTACATCACCAGCGCATGATGCGGCCGACCGGCCACCCCGTGGCCATGATAGAGAGGCCTCTAGGCCCTCCATTGAAGCCGCACCAAGGCATGGGGAAACGCGCCAGACCTGCGAGACATATTGGAGGACAAGGCAAGGCAAACAAGATCGATCTACGGATCACGTGGGCGCCCCATGATACGTGATGTTAACCGTCACGCCGGATACAGCAATTCCGGACGGGCCGAACACAGCAGACAAAGCTCATTTGAGCTGCGTCGTGATATAGCTCAATACAGAGGCGCCGCACACCCACTATGCTTCACGTATCTAAGTGATGGATCATCAAATCCCCGAGGGTTTCAAACCCATAAACATTGAATCATACGATGGCACAACAGATCCTGCGGTTTGGATCGAGGACTACCTCCTCCATATCCACATGGCCCGCGGTGATGATCTACACGCCATCAAATACCTCCCACTCAAGCTTAAAGGACCAGCTCGGCATTGGCTTAACAGCTTGCCAGCAGAATCAATTGGTTGTTGGGAGGACCTGGAAGCCGCATTGCTTGATAACTTCTAGGGCACATATGTGCGACCACCAGACGCCGATGACCTCAGCCATATAATTCAGCAGCCAGAAGAATCAGCCAGAAAATTCTGGACACGGTTCCTAACCAAGAAAAATCAAATCGTTGACTGTCTGGATGCAGAGGCCCTTGCAGCCTTCAAACATAACATCCGCGACGAGTGGCTTGCCCGGCACCTAGGACAGGAAAAGCCGAAATCCATGGCAGCCCTCACAACGCTCATGACCCGCTTTTGCTGGAGAGGACAATCAGCTAGCTCGTAGTAACAACTTGACCAAAAACCACGGTAGTTCGGATACCAAGGACAGCAATGGCGTGTCGCGTCCGAAACAAGCACAAGCACCGCATTAACGGCGATAATGTCAAGATACGGCGCCAATGCCGGATTCAGAGGCTCTAAACCCAGTCAGCGGAAAAAGCCGTTCAAAAGAAATACTCAGGGCCCGTCCAATCTGGACCGAATACTCGATCGCTCGTGCCAAATACATGGCACCCCCGAAAAACTAGCCAACCACACCAACAGGGATTGTTGGGTCTTCAAACAGGCGGGTAGGTTAAAGGCCAAACTCAATGACAAGAGGCTGCATAGCGATGATGTACGCAACAACAGAGGATAGAAGGGCTCCCCCCCCCCCCACAAGCGCGGACGGTGAACATGATATACGCAACCCACATACCCAAAAGGGAGCGGAAGCGTGCACTAAGGGACGTATATGCAATGGAGCTAGTTGCCCCGAAGTTCAACCCATGGTCCTCCTGCCCGATCACCTTTGATCGAAGGGACCACCCCACTAGCATCCGCCACGGCGGATTCACCGCATTGGTTCTTGACCCAATTATCAACGGATTTCACCTCACTAGAGTCCTAATGGACGGCGGTAGCAGCCTGAACCTGCTCTATAAGTATACAGTGCGCAAAATGGGCATAGACCCCTCAAGGATTAAACCCACAAAGACGACCTTTAAAGGTGTCATACCAAGTGTAGAGGCCAATTGTACAGGCTCAGTTACACTCAAAGTGGTCTTAGGATCCCCGGATAACTTCCGAAGCGAAGAGTTAATCTTCGACATAGTCCCGTTCATGGCGGCTATCACGCCTTCGCTGGGACGAACCGCATTTGCAAAGTTCAATGCGGTGCCGCATCACGCATACCTCAAGCTCAAGATGCCAGCCCTCGAGGAGTAATCACGGTCAATGGAAACACCGAACGCCTCTCTACGAGCGGAGGAGCACACGGCGGCCTTTCGCGGGCGGAGGTGCAAAGCAGCCTCTCACAGCAATTCTCGAGTCCGGCTATTAAACGTCCGGACACCGTCAAGCGCGCCCGGAGTAACCTACAACAATACCGCCTGGCACGATCCAAGCACGCGTAGCAATCCGGCCCCAACCCCAGCCCTCGCGAAATTGCGAAACCAGTACTACGCGTACATAACTACGCTCTGAAGATACCATGGGCATAAGGGGAGGGGCACGAGCACGGCACACCCAGAGTGCGTCTCAACTGCACCAGGGGCTCCCGATTGTGTCTTTTTCGTTCTTCTTTTCTCTTACTTTCAGGACTCCGTTTTCCAGAAGCCCTGTCCGGCACTAGAATTGTCGAGCTCACGATGCAACAGCCGGGGAAGCAGAAAGCTACGTCGAGTGTCCAGGTGGTCTCTACTACGAGCATTCTACCTGTTTTACATACCATCCCGCAGCTTACCCTCGGAGGGGACATGTTAAATAGTCCCATCCCTTGCTTATCGCACTATTTGTATCGTTCTTCTTTCATTGCAGTACCTTTTTTAATAAACAATACATAGCTTTTGCCTATTATTGCACTCCTTTCTTTATCTATATATACGTTCATTCATGACATGTTGCACCCGTACACTTTGGTATGGCCAATACACCAGGGGCTTAAGTACCCCAAAAAATATGGTGTGATAAGTCCGAACACTTTCACAAGTGCGACACCCCGAACTTATAGCATTATATGCATCGGCTCCGAATCATGTCTTGGGTCAATAGTTGCCTTTTCCCGGCTCCCATGTTTTGGTACCTTACGTTCCGTTATATCGGCTAAGGTAGCACTGGGAGAACCACTGCGATTGTGCCCCGGTTGAGCTGGGTTGAGCACCTTAGTGGAGAAAGCTAAAACTGACCGTCATGATAGGGCAAGAGCCGGACGCTGTTCGAGAGGTTTTTTCGGGTCCCTAAAGACTTATGCCGCTTAGAGCGAGGAGTCGGCATTGTCCGGCCAAAGGCATGGATAGCGCCCCGAACTCGGTTTTCCGAATACTAGGGGCTTCGCCGAAATTTAAAATTATAGAATTCTATGGCTAAGTGAGAGTGTTCAAGCACTATAGTCCGGTTGCCTTGTTCGTTGCGTTGAGCGCCTCCCTCGAAGGACCCAAGAATGGGAACAAGAGCGCTCAAGTTTATCCCGAACACCCTAGCACTCGTGGCATGGGGGTTGAAGCCAACGACTTGCCATCTCTCAAATTTGATAAACGGCTGCACAAAAGGTAATATTTTAAATTCACAAGCGTTGCTTAGCGCGTATGAACAAAGTTTTCAGCGTACATGATAACAAATGTGAGTCTATTCAAAAATTACATCTTTGGAGCATTCACCCGCTATAAGGCGGGCACGCTTCATGACGCCCTCATAGTACATTTCGGGCTTGCGATGCTCCTTGCCCTTAGGTGGCCCGTACGTCACAAGCTTCTCCGCATCCAGCTTGCCCCAGTGCACTTTAGCACGTGCAAGGGCCCGACGGGCACCTTCAATACAGACGGAGCGCTTGATGACTTCAATCCGTGGACAAAGGCCCACCACCGCCGTGACTAGCCCGAAGTAGCTCCCAGGCATGGCTTCCAATGGCCACAACCAAATTATGAGGCCCTTCATGGCCTGTTCGGCGACCTTGTGGAGCTCGACCAGCTGCTTCAGCTGGTCGCTCAGGGGCACCGGATGTCCGGCCTCAGCATACTGAGACTAGAACACCTTTTCCGTCGAGCTCCCCTCCTTGGCGCGGTAGAACGCGGCGACATCGCACACACCACAGGGCAGATCTGCGAATGCCCTGGAGAGCTCGGATTCGCTAAGTAATAGGTAATTCACTTTCACATGCTTGCTTTGCATAAAGAATGCCTTACCCGCCGCTATATTCTTTAATGATTCAATTTCTTGGAGGGCTTTTTGGGCTTCGTCCTTAGTGGCTTTGGCACTCTCAAGAGCCGAGGCGAGCTCGGACTCTCGAGTCTTCGAGTCATGCTCCAAACTCTCGTGTTTCTCCATGAGAGCCTGGAGCTCTTGCGCACCTCCGCCACCCGCGCCTCCTGCTTCTCTCGCCCGGTGTGCTCCGTTGCCGCTTTGCTTTCGGCCATGGACACCGCTTCCTTCAGGGTCGCCACCTCGTTCGTGGCTCCTACAATACCCATGTTAGTCCTGTCATTTTTGCAACCAAGTCCTTTCTATAAGGTATTTCTTTAATAAGGTATTACTTACCTTCCTTGTCCTCGAGCTGCTTCTTGGCAAGGCCGAGCTCGTTCTCGGACCGCTCGAGGCTCTGCTTCAATGCATTGACCTCCGCAGTCAGTGCGGCAGAGGTCAGCAGCGCATCCTGCATTCCCATATTGACATACTTATATAGACTCCTACGTATATCTTTTTAGATCCTCAGTCCGGCTTTTCTTTCCGAACACCGAACTAAGCATCAGGGGCTACTGTCTATGCAGTAATATTTTTACATATTCTAAACTTACCTCAAAGCCTGTTAGAAGGCTGAGTACGAGCTTCAGCCAGCCCGCTCTTGGTGGACTGAACTTTCGGATCACCACACTCATAATAAAGGCGGTGCTCCTCGTCGATGGAGGCGCCGTTAAGCACCTCCAGCAAGCTATCCGGTTCCTCCGGATGGACGGAGGTCACCGGCGTCGCTGTCTTGCCTTCTTACGAAGGGGCCGCTTGCCGGACTTCGGAACCACTGGTTGTTCGGTACAGAGTCCCAAGACAGGGCCGGACTTAGATCCCTGTGGGGTCTCTCCCCCTTTGCGCCCGGAGTCCGGGATGTCGCCTTGCGGCGCCTGCAGGACCACCTCCTCCTGGCTAGGCCCCTTTTGGGACTCCACTGCGGTGTCGTCTGCGTCACGAGGAGAGGAGGCGGTCGGAAGTGAAGTGCTATTTACATCCGACGAACCCAGGGAGCCGCTCGATGAAGCGGCAAGCTCGTCCTTGGGCGGGCTACATGGTTATATTCGGCGTTAGAAGACACTATGAGACAAATAAAATGTCATGAGCTATTCCGGAGTCCGGACACTTACGATCTCGCCAGGGGCTTGGCCCTTGGTGGCCACTCCTCCTAAATGCGTTGTCGGCGTTGGTGGAGAAGTCTGGAGGAAGGGTCCTTCCTTTCTTGGACCCTCCAGCCTCCCCAGTCGGGGCGGCCTTCCTTTTCTTCTCTCCCCCCGATGGGGGAGAGGCTTCTTTTTCCTCCTCCTCTTCTTCAGGGGAGGATTCCGCCTCAGAGTCGTCGGATGATGAGTCCGACAGCACCTGGCACCGGGAGCTCCTTCGAGTTCCCGTGGCCTTCTTCTTGGCCTTCTCCTCCGGCAGCACGTGAGGTGCCGGAGCCAGCAGCCCCATCAATCGGGCGTCCGCTGGGTCTTCTGGCAAAGGGGCCGGACAATTAATTTGTCCGGACGTCTTCAGCCAGTCCTGTCAAAGGATAGGGAGTTTTAGATCCCGCATAAACTCAAACTATGAAAAAATAACTTACCTCGCTGGCTTGACGCTGCGAGCTGAATCTGTGATCTTCGGTAGCGGATGTGGGAGCTTCGGTGCCCTTGAACAGCACCTTCTAGGCATCTTCGTACGTAGTGTCGAAGAGCCTTTTCAGAGTTTGGTGCTGTGCCGAATCGAACTCCCACAATTTGAAGGCCCGTTGTTGGCATGGGAGAATCCGGCGGAT
Source organism: Aegilops bicornis (assembly GCA_021605145.1). Lineage (NCBI taxonomy): Eukaryota > Viridiplantae > Streptophyta > Magnoliopsida > Poales > Poaceae > Aegilops > Aegilops bicornis. The sequence continues at coordinate 326,404,267 of CM038674.1, read as the reverse complement.
GAGCATCACCTGGATTACGTTGACAAGCCTGAGATTCTTGTCCACCAGGTTTCGGACGCAGGTTTGGAGTCCAGACAGCTCGTCCGAATCACCCCACGTCAGGCCCGTCTCTTTCCATGATGTGAGCCGAGTGGGGAAGCCAGATCGGAATTCGGGGGCCGCCGCCCATTGAGAGTCGCGCGGCTCGGTGATTTAGAACCACCCTGATTGCCACCCCTTTATGGTCTCCACAAAGGAGCCCTCGAGCCATAGGACTTTGGCCATCTTGCCAACCATGGCACCTCCGCACTCCGCTTGGCGGCCGCCCACTACCTTCGGGCTTGACATTGAAGGTCTTCAGCCATAAGTCAAGTGGGGCTGGATGCGAAGGAAGGCCTCGCATACCTGACGATAAACGCCGAGATGTTGAGAATGAAGTTTGGGGCCAGATCGTGGAAATCAGGGCCGTAGTAGAACATGAGCCCCCGGACAAATGGGTGAAGTGGAAAACCTAGTCCGTGGAGGAAGTGGGTGAGGAACACCACCCTCCCATGGGGCCTGGGGGTGGGAATGAGCTGCCCCTCGTCGGGTAGCCGGTGCGCGATGTCGCTGGACAGGTATCCGGCCTTCCGCAACTTTCTGACTTGTCCCTCCGTGACGGAGGAGACCATCCACTTGCCTCCCGCTCCGGACATGGCTGGAGAAGGTTGAGGAGGGATGTGCGGACTTGGGCGCTGGAGCTCGAGTGCGTGGAAATGGATGAGCAAAGGAGGAAGAAGGCGCGGTGAAAAGGTGGATCCTTATCCTTATATGAATGGACGAAGCTATGCGTCCCCGCCAACTGGTAAAACTCGCTTATCTCCCAGGCGCCGTAATCAATGGCGCGGTTGGGTTACCACGTCCGTATTGATGGGAATCCCGGAATAAGGGGGCACGATCTCCGCTCTAATAAGACGTGCCAAGGAAACTGCCTCGCTAAACGCACTAAGGTGGAACAGTAAAAACGATTTGTATAAAGGCCTGGCCGTGGTGTGATGTCACGCCGTGGAATACGTCAGCAGATCTATGCAAAGGTTATTCTCTCTACGGTAGTATGTGGAACTTGTTTTGCAGAGCCGGACACTATCCTTTTGTTCAAAATCTTCTATGAAGTATTCGGAGGAGGAACCCGCCTTGCAATGCCGAAGAAAATATGCGTGCAGGCTAAATGCGTCATTGAAGCCTAGTTCAGAGCTCTTGAGGAGTCTGGATTAGGGGGTGTCCGGATAGCCGAACTATCACCGTTGGCCGGACTCCTGGACTATGAAGATACAAGATTGAAGACTTCGTCCCGTGTCCGGATGGGATTTTCCTTGGCGTGGAAGGCAGGCTTGGCGATACAGATATGTAGATCTCCTACCATTGTAACCGACTCTGTGTAACCCCAACCCTATCCGGTGTCTATATAAACCGGAGGGTTTTAGTCCGTAGGACGAACAACAATCATACCATAGGCTAGCTTCTAGGGTTTAGCCTCTACGATCTCGTGGTAGATCCACTCTTGTACTACCCATATCATCAATATTAATCAAGCGGGAGTAGGGTTTTACCTCCATCGAGAGGGCCCGAACCTGGGTAAAAACATCGTGTCCCTTGTCTCCTGTTACCATCCGCCTAGACGCACAGTTCGGGACCCCCTACCCGAGATCCGCCGGTTTTGACACCGACACCCCTTTATAAGGAGGGGGAGGGAGGGCGTCGTCCCACATTCCTTCAGCAACCATCCTCCTTCACCTGTGCTTCTTTCTCCCACCCGCCATGGCGTTGGGCCTTCGACGGTGGCGGCGAGGGTCGCTGCTCGTCAACGCGTCCCTCCTTCCCACAAGCCCGCGGCGGCGGAGCCAGCCGCAAGAGGAAGGGGGAGGGGGCGTGGCCGAGGTCGTCGCAACGGTCGGGGAGAGGGAGACGAGGTGGCGCGGCGACCGCGCCTCCGCCAGCGGTGCCTCCCGTGACGGAGGGTCATGTCGGGGACCGGCCCTGCAAGTTCTTCATCCGGCTCCGCCGGCCACCGCGCCGTCGTCTCCGTCTCCCCACCCCTTTTTCTCAGGAGATGGAGCTCAATCCGCCCCAGACACTCAGATTGCACATGATTGGCTGCAGAACCGGCGGCACGCGGGTCGACGTCGACTTCCCCACTCCTCATGTTATGTATCTCCGTTGCGGATGGAAGACGTTTGCCCGCATCCATAGCTTGACGGTGGGGCTCGTCCTCTACTTCATGTTAATGGAGGGCGGCTTGCTCTCCGTCAAGGTCTTCGGAGACTTTGGAACTTGCCTGAAGTGCTGCGTGGAGAGCTCCTCTGATGATGAAGATTCCTCCTCAAGCGGGAGTGAACGAGGAGGACAGCGACAACGACGACGAGGGATTCGAGCTGCAGGATGCCGACTCCGACTGACCTCGCAGCCTCTTCCTCGGCCACGCGCCCTGCCGAGGGTCTTCCTCGCCAAGCTCTCCACCGGGGCGCTCCCCGTCGTCTCCTTGGGCGGCTGGCATAGGAGGGCCGGAGAAGGCGAAGAAGGCGGGTGGCGGCCGTCAACTCGGTGTACGCGGGCACCGACGCCTTCGTCGCATATTGCCGGCCCGTTGCCTCGTCTTCAGCAACTTTCCCGCAGCAAGATGTTCTCTTGGTGCCTTCTCTTCCTTGCACCTCGCCTAGGCGCCCATTTTACCCTCCGCTGTCTTGCTCCACCTTCTAAGGAGAGGGACAAGAAAGGGATTACGGGCACCTTATATTTTTTTAGTTTGTAAGCCTGCGGGCACTTGTTAGATTTAAGACTTGTATTCCCCTTGCTCATGTTTTTAATTCCATATGAACTATACCTGTATGGGATGTTTTCAGGCCTCGCAACACTTCAGCATTTGCCTTCTCCGCTTGGCCGTTGCTCCGGGGGTGTGCCCCGGAAGCAAAACAGACCTTCCTGCCGAGGTCTTGAATGTATTGCATGAAGGTGTGGCTTGTGAACTATGTGCCGTTATCAGTGATGACGCTGTTTGGCACACCAAAACAGCAGACTAGTTCCTTGAAGCACTTGACGGCTGAATGTGCTATCACCTTCCTCACCGGTTCCACCTCCGGCCACTTTGTGAACTTGTCGATTGCAACGTACAAGTACTCAAAGCCCCCGACAGCACGGGGGAAGGGGCCCAGTATGTCGAGCCCCCAGACCGAAAATAGCTAGGAGAGAGGGATTTTTTGAAGGGCTTGAGCTGGTTGATGAAGCTTATTTGAATGGAACTGACACGCTTCACACTTGGTTACTAGTGCTGTTGCATCCTGGAGGGCGGTGGGCCAGAAGAAGCCTTGCCGGAATGCCTTGCTGGCAAGGGCCCTTGACCCTATGTGGGAGACACATATGCCTCCATGTATCTCTGCCAACAGCTCCAGGCCTTCCTCCCGGGGGATGCACTTCAATTTCACACCGTTCGGTCTTCTTACATGCAGGGGCGTCATCGATTGGTACAAGGCAGACCGACGGGCTACTTTTTCTGCTTCTTCCTGCACCTCAGGAAGTTCCCCTGTCTGGAGGAAATGGATAGTATGATGTGCCCATGCTGGAGCCTGGGGCTCGACGGCAAGGACCAAAGGCATCTCTTCCGCCATGGGGGTAGCCGTCTCTACGGCCAGAGCTTGGTGCCCTGCAAGAGCCAGCCGTCCCTCGGTGGGCTCAGGATCCGTGGCAACACCCTTGCCGGCAGCCCCTAGGGGCTCGGCGGGAAAGTACTTGCCGGGACCTGACTTCGTCCGCTTGTTCTGCTCTGTTGATGGCTCGACGGATGGTTGAGTTAACCGAAGCAAAAAAGGTACCTGGTTCCACAGGTAGCTTGAATGCAGCGCGCTTTGACAGGTAGTCAGCGATGTCATTCTCCCCTCGGGGAACGTGCTCCACTTGTACATCACCTCATCTACGGTTTCCTCACCTCATCTACGTAGGCCTCCATCAACGGACTCTGATAATATTTTTTTAACTTGCCTAACGACAAGCTGTGAATCACCCCTGACGATGAGCTTTTTCACCACGAGGTCCGCCGCGATCCTGAGACCGGCAAGCAGCCCCTCGTATTCAGTAGTGTTGTTTGTGCACATTTCCCTGGGAAAGTGCATCTGGATCACATACTTGAGGTGCTCTCCGGTCGTTGCGACAAGCAGAACACCGACACCGGTGCCTTGCAGCGAGAAATCCCCATCAAAGTACATGATCCAGTCGCGGCTCGCTTCCTTGCCAGGGAGAGCGGTCTCCTAGATTTCTTTGTCAGGCGTTGAGGTCCATTCTACAATGAACTCCGCCAAGACTTTGCTCTGGATTGTCGAGGTACTTTCAAACTTCAATCGAAAGCTCACAACTTCAAGGACCATTCCACAATCCTTCCGGTCGCATCTGGGTTGTGCAGTATCCATTGCAACGGGAGGCGAGTGACGACAGTGATCTCGTGGGCTTGGAAGTGATGATGCAGCTTCCTCAAGGCCATAAGGAGGCCGAAGAGCAATTTCTGCACACCGGAGTACCTCGACCTAGTCCCCTGCAAGAGGGAGCTGACAAAGCAAACCGGGTGCTGCATCATCTTCTTCTTCTGCACCACTTCACTTGACTATGCGGGCACTGTCCCAATGGCATCAGACTCTGTCGGGGACCTTGCCTTGCCGATACTAGGCCCCACCGGGGGAATCTCTGGCTTGCCATCCGCCGGTCCTGCCGTCGCCACTGCCTCCTCGTTGACCTCCCTCGGGCGCTTGCTGATCTATCCTGGAAGTTGCATGTTGCCACGCAAGTGCCTGCCTAGTTGGTCGGGCTGGCAGTTGCATGCTAATGGTGGTGGAAACTTGGCTGGTGCGGGCCTGGAAGTGGCCCTGCTGATGTCCTCGTCAAGGGCCTTGCCGAGGGCCCGGCAAGGGTCTTGCCGTGGCGCGCAGTCGTCCCCGGCAAGGATCTTGGCGGGGGTCTCATGGCTTTCCTCGACAAGGATCCCGCTGAGGGTCGCTGTCTTCTGGTCCTCATCTGATCTCATATATCTATGGTCTTGACAAAGATCTGCATGCACTACAAAAAAAATACACTTCCGTGATGATACCTGTTTGTCACAGTAGGTCGCGTTTTTTGTCATGCATGTACATCCATGACTAATTTATGACAGAATCAAGATAGTCATACCTGTGCTGTCGTAGAAGTGTTCCACGACATTACCAAAATTATCATCACGGAAGTGTCCACTTCCATGACGATAAATCGCGTCTCACAGAAGTGCTTTCGTCAAGGGTGACCGACACGTGGCATCCACCGTAACGGAACGCTGTTAAGCTATCGGGTTGGGTTTTGGATCCGATAACCCGTTAACAGTCCCGACCAATGGGGATTTTCCATGTGTAAAATCATCATTGGCTGGAGGAAACACGTGTCGGCTCACCGTTGGGACAGATGTCATCCGCTCATTGGACCGAAGGCGCCTATGATACGGCGACACGTGGCACGGCCCAACAGAGGCCCATTCATGTAAAAAGGCTGGCCCGTTTGACTTGGTCAAAAGGTGGCGGGCTGGCCCACGGAAAGCTGTATAACGATGTTCGTGATATAGCTCATTTACTGACCCGCTAACCCGGGGCCCGTTACGCCCTATCCGAATTAGGCCCAGTAGCGTCATCTGGGCCATCCAATATGATTCAGCCCGTTTTAACTTCCGGCCCATGTGTGGCCCATGACTTGTTTCGGCCCATACGAGGACCTTTGTAACTCTTGGCCCATTAATGGCCCGTGGTGAAACTGGCCCGTAATGAATAGTGTATCACTTTATACCCATTAACGGCCCGTTATTCCATTGGGCCGTTTCCAGCCCAAGTTATCTTTCAGCCTTCTCAGGGCCCATTGATTCTTGGTCTCATTTGCAGCATTCGGTTACATACGGCTCGTTACTGTCATTTTCTGCTTGTGGGCCAAATTCAGCCCGTCGTTACAGTCGGCCGGTTTGCGGACCATTAATACGTTGGGCCGTTTTCATGTCAAAAAAAACATGTTGGGCTGTTTTCATAGAGCTATCAAATACGGCCTATTAACGGCCCGTTATGGTCCATGAATAGTACGGCCCATGATTGGTGAAATGATGATACGCCCTGTAGAAGGCCCATGGATCCTACGGCCTGTATGAGGCCCATGGATAGTACGGCCCGTAGAAGGCCCATGGATCGTACGGCCCGTAGAAGGCCCATGGACCCTACGGCCCGTAGAAGGCCCATGGACCCTACGGCCCGTAGAAGGCCCATGGACCCTAAGGCCCGTATAGAAGGCCGATGGATCCTACGGCCGGATGAAGGCCCATGGATCATACGGCCTGCAGGAGGCCCATGGTTACAACAGTCCGTGGTTGCCATGATTATTTTGGCCTAGTTACCAAAAATAGGCTATTGTGGCCACTAGAAAAAAACAGAAAAAGAACTACAATGACTACAAGCAAACAACTAAACAAGACAATAAGGAAATAAATAAGCAAGCAATTAACGCTAGCCTATTACTTCTATTACACATATTACATCCACTGGGCATCAAAGTTCGCCACCAGTGCAAATATAGGGAACAAAGCAGCACATTACATACACTGGCCGTCAAAATTGGCCACCAGTGCAAATAAACGCGGCAGCAAAACAAGAACATAACTGAAACAACTTCAGAAGAGCTCAAGAAATGTTATCCTGGGTATCCAACGCTTGCTGATTAGCTTTGTCCTGTTTGGCACTAAAATCCTCCAACGCTTGCTGTTGCACCAGAAAGTATGCATCTGAATGCTCTAGGGACTTCGGCAGTCCTTCAGCTTGTAGCATAGCTGATCGATGCCTTTCAGCTTGTAGTTGAGACTCAAGAAACCGAACTGATTCAGATAGTGAGTTTGAATAGCTTGTGCAAGCGGTAGTGGCCAGTAACTCGACACTAAACCAAGACATGACTTTGGGGTTGCCTCGCTATCTTCAAGATAGTCTTCCTTAGCTGTTTTATCAGCTTTGTTGGAGACCAACAAGGATGTGTCACTATCCTGAACCTTATGTGCATTACTTCCTTTACCATTGCTTAATAAGGCACTCTTCCCCAATATTCTCATCGACATTCTAAAAGAAGAAACAAGCAGACACATAACAAGTTTAGCATGTACTAGTATATGAAACTCATTTCGGTGAACTAGTTCATTAGTAAGGTGGACAGTATTAAACTACCAAGTCTTCTATTGCCAAGTACTAGTACATAATAAAAGCATCAAACAAACATATATCTATGTCCTATGGTCACTGCATTGTCTTGCCAAACCAAAATAGAGACACGGTGTCGGTGTACTAGAGTAGGGGTACCCTAGTATCCCGAACTCGTGTACGGGCAGTTGCAGCACCCCGCGGCAAGGCTTGCCTGGTCACCGCCAAGATCCTCCGTGGTTCCTTTGGAGCCATTCAAGAACAAAGTATTTAACCGAGAAGACAAGGCCCCGGCAAGAGGAGCTTGCCGGGAAGGCTCGGGGAGCGACACGCTTCCGGGCGCGACAAGGATTCAGCCGCGGCAAGGCGCTTGCCCCGGCAGGCAACCTCTCTTCATCTCCGCTCCAGCTCGTCCACCAACGTGTCGCCATGGGACCATTCCATGCGCGCGTGTCAAAAGGCTGTGCAGCCAGCGGGGAGCAGCGATAAGCGGCGCTGACAAGCTTGCCATCGTGGCGAACGGTGGCGCTCCTGACGGTCCACATGTTGCCTTTGTTTAGGCGGCGAGGGACGGGCATTTAATGCTTTTGTCCCTTGCCGTCGAGGGTTAGGTAGAGTACATTTACACTTTGTTCAAGTAGGTGTACCAACTACTATTTTTCCATTTGTACCCTCATCTACGTTGCCACCGTCGGAGACCCTTGAGCATATAAAAGGAGGCCCATGCGCATAGCGTGAGGGGGGTTCGATTCCAACGTAACCGAGAGAACACTCACGCTTAGGTCTTGTAGCTCTCATCGCTCCCTAGCAAGAACACAATACAATCAGACAAGCAGCGGTAGGAGTATTATCTCTCGGAGAGCTCCGAAGCTGGGTAAACTGCTCACTGTAGCCGCCTCGATCCGCTCTTCGTGCGATCTCCGCCCCCCTCCGAACCATAAGGGGCTCGGTCCGCCGGCCCATAGGTGTTCGTGGGTCCGATCAGCCTCCCCGACACACGGTTCAAGTCATATCAGTTCAAGACAAAGCAGCAGTGAAAGAATACAAAGCGTGGAAAACTACACGACACAACAAGATTTCAGATGGGTACCACAGGTCTACATGTACAACAACACTATTGGCTCTGTTGTGATGCTAGTAATGTGCATGATATGACAATCAACTGTATACACAATTGAAATTGAAATCAACAGAGCTATTGACAAGAGCAAACCTGTTAAAGAAACATGCGTGAACATACCTGCTGTGCCATTGGAGTTTCGATTGGTTCCTTCAATTTAAAAATAAGTTTGTATGAGTAAATACTGTGATACAAGAGCAAAGCAGTCATAGTTAAAAAAAATCGCGCCTAAGCGACCGCTTAAGTGCGCTTAGGCTCTAGGCATTGGCAAAACGCATTGCGCATAATGTAACGCCCGGATAATCATGCTACAGTAATCTCACGTTGATGGTGCCACGTCACCTCTGTCACTGTAGTTAATCACGGGTTAATTCAAAACTGTTTCAAAATTCAAATTCAAATTTAAAACCAAGCAAACAATAAAAGTTTTCAAAAATTAAAACTAAAATGTTCGGGGGTTGTCAAATATTACAAGGTTAATTATGGTGCAACAAACCCATTTTTATAAAATACCTAAATGTCCTAAATTAAACAAAACAGAATAGGAAAAGAAATAAAAGAAAGAAAATACAAAAGCAAAGGACAAAACAAAACTAAAAGGAAAAAAAGGGCCCCCCTGGTCAACTGGGCCAGACGGCCCAGCTCACCGGCCAGGCCGGCCCACCTGGCCCAGCCGGCCTCCCCTTAATCCCCTCCCCGACCGGAACCCTAGCCGCCGCCCCCCACTCCTCGTTCCCCACTCCCCTCCCTCACCCGATCCCGTCTGGCTCGAGATCGGGGCAGCGAGCCCGACCACCTCGCCTCGCCAGCCCGCCGAAATGTCGCCGCCTTGACGCCTCCTCGTCCTCCTCCTCGCGGTATTCCCCGACCGCCCGTCCCCACCGCCAAGTGCCCTACATCCCCTCCCCCGTGGCGCCTCCCCTTCCTTCCCCTTTTCGCGCGGTCACCGCCAGCGCCGACCACGCCGTTGCGGTCCCTCCCGGGCGGCCGTGCGTGCCGGCCTCGTTCCGTACGGCCACGCCCGCGTGCCCCCTCCCCTCGCGCCTGGCTGGCCATGGCCTCGGCCGGGGCCTCTTCCCCCCTGCCGCGCCGGACCATCCCGCCCCCGCCTCTCCTCCCTGACCGGCTCCACCACGGACCTCGTCGTGCTTGACCGCGCGCCCGTTCCCCCGTTCTGCCCGTGCCGCCCGCCGTGGGCCGCATGCGCCCGGCAGCGCTGGCACGTCTTGTGTCTGGCCCGGCGGCGCCTCACCGTGGTTGTGGCTGCGCCGTTACCTACTACGCATGGCGGACTTCACGCCCGCCTCCGTCCGCGTGCTCCGCCGTGCCCCCCTGCTCACCCCGTTCACCGCGCCTCCCCTGCTGCTCTTGCCGCCCTCCCGTGGCGCCGCCCTCCGTTCCCTTGGCCGAAGCGTCGTGGCGCTTGGCCCACGCTGCGCTCGCCACGCCCGTGGCTGGCGCCTACTGTCGTCTGGCCATCGCTTGCTCGAGTGCCAGTAACTTGGCGCCGCACGCCTTGCATAAAGGCCTTGAGGCCAGCGAAAACGGCCCCACCCCCTGTGAACGAAAATGAGATAAGAAATAATAATAAAATTAATAAATAAATTAGTAAATATATAAGTAAAACAAATAATAAAAATAAATTTAATTAATTAATTAATTATTTAACTAAATTAATTAAGTTAATTAATCCCGTTTAAACTAATCTAATTAGATAATTAAATTAACTAAACAGTAGTTAATTAGGTAATTGACCCACGGCAATGTGGGACCCACATGTCGAGGTTGACCAGTCAACGGTCAACGCGTTGACTGCTGACGTCAGCATGACATCATGCTGATGTCATAAATCCATTTTCGAATTAAATTAAATAATTAATTAAATTTCAGAAATTAATAAAATCTTTAGAAAATCATATCTTTTAATCCGTAACCCGGATTAAAATATTTTCAACATGAAAGTTGCTCAGAACGACGAGACGAATCCGGATACGCAGTCCGTTAAATGCGCCACACCCCTAACCTATCGAACTCGCAACTTTCCCCTCCGACTCTCTGCCGTAACGCGAAACACCGGGAATACTTTCCCGGATGTTTCCCCCCTTAACCAGTACCACCTCATACCACGTTAGGGCACGCCTAGCATCGTTACTTGTCTTGTCATGCATCGATATGCATACATTTACATGGTATTCATTGTTTCTTCCCCTCTTCTCTCCGGAGACTACGAGGCCGACAGCTGCTGCTGCCCAGTTCGACTACGGAGTTGACGACCCTCTCTCTTGCGGAGCAACCAGGCAAGCCCCCGATCACCAGATATCGCCTATTCTACTCTATACCGCTTGCATTAGAGTAGTGTAGCATGTTCTCGCTTTCCATTATACCTATCCCGATGCATAGCCTGTCCTTGTTACTCTTTGTTGTTACCTTTACACGCAATCCTACATGCTTAGTATAGGATGCTAGTATTTTCATCTGTGGCCCTACATTCTTGTCCGTCTGGCTGTGCTATACTATCGGGCCATGATCACTTCGAGAGGTGATCTCGGGTATATACTATATACTTATACATGATACATGTGGTGACTAAAGGCGGTCGGTGGTGGAGCACCCATGAGTGGATCTTTGTGGCGGAGGCGACAGGCGAGGTTGAGACCGCCTAGGAGAGAGGTGGGCCTGGCCCTGTTCGGCGTTCGCGGATACTTAAGACGCTTAACGAGATCTTGGTATTTGATCTGAGTTGGCTACGAGCCTATACGCACTAACCAACTACGTGGGAGAGACATGGGCACTCGGCGTCGTGGTATCAGCCGAAGCACTTCGTGACGCCAGCGACTGAGCGGCGCGCACCGGATTGGAACGTAAGCCTGCTCTTGTATTAAGGGGGCTAGTTACGCTTTAAATACGCCCTCTTAGCGTGCGAGGTGTGCATTGGGCGATGGGCCTAGACCCTGTGCGCTTAGGTTTAGACCGGCGTCTTGGCCTCTCTGTTGTGCCTAGGTGGGGCTGCGGCGTGTTGATCTTCCGCGGCGGGCATGACCGAGGAAAGTGTGTCCGGCCAAATGGGATCAAAGCGTGTTGGGTAAGTTGGTGCACCCTGCAGTGAAGTTAATCTATTGAATAGCCGTGATCTTGGTAACAGGGGCGACTTGGAGTTGTACCTTGACCTTATGACAACTAGAACCGGATACTTAATAAAACACACCCTTCCAAGTGCCAGATACAACCGGTGGTGGCTCTCTCTCAGGGATACGAGGAGGGGATTGCCGGGTAGGATTATTGCTATGTGATGTTACTTGGAGGACTTCAACCTACCCTCTTCTAACTGTTGCAAGACGAAGGTGACCAGAAGCGTAGCCTTCGATAAGACTAGCTATCCCCTCTTATTACGGCATTACTGCGATTCGGTCCTTGTCGGACCTTTTACACATATATCCATGCATATGTAGTGTAGCTCCTTGCTTGCAGTACTTTGGATGAGTACTCACGGTTGCCTTGTTCCCCTTTTTCCCCTATCTCTACTCGATTGCGCAGCAGACGATGGAGCCAGAGGCGACGCCACCGTCGATGTCGACTACTACACCGGAGGTGCCTACTACTACGCAGCCCGCCGACAACGACCAGGAGTAGTTTAGGAGGATCGAGGCAGGAGGCATGCGCCTCTTCGATCTGTATCCCGGTTTGTGCTAGCCATCTTATGGCAACTTGTTTAACTTATATACGTACTCAGATATTGTTGCTTCCGCTGACTTCGTCTATGATCGAGCACTTGTATTCGAGCCCTCGAGGCCCCACGGCTTGTATTATGATGCTTGTATGACTTATTTATGTTTTAGAGTTGTGTTGTGATATCTTCCCGTGAGTCCCTGATCTTGATCGTACACATTTGCGTGCATGATTAGTGTACGATTAAATCGGGGGTGTCACAAGTTGGTATCAGAGCCGACTGCCTGTAGGAATCCCCCTTCCACACTCCTTGGCCGAAGTCGAGTCTAGACATTGCAAAAACTTTTACTAACTTGGCGGTGTGCCTTACGGGCCCACGTCGCCATCGGGTGGTACTAGGATCTTTTACTCCTCGATGTTTACTCTGGGACTCTGAACTCTCTTCTACTCGGGTTAAACGAATTTACTGACTAACACTAGGATCCCATGACCAAATTCACCCCAAAGTTGGATAAAGCCATAGTTATTCCTTGGAATTGCATTTTGATCAATTTCCACACTGTCATTTGACTCCTTTGAAACAACTTTCTTTTCAGATGGAACCCACGATGCAGGTCGTATGCCACACGACGGCCATTGGTGCCTCGGGATCACTGCGGTGCTAGCGAGAGATGATGACCTATCTGGGTTATCGGCGGCACCCCGAGTACACCGTCTTTGAGGAGTACCGGGACTTTAACCAGAGCGATACCGAGCCATCGTCCACCTCTACTCTCGGAGTATGACTCCACCTCTTGCCGCACACCGCACAAGGTGTTGGGGTGACTATCGATATGGCAGTCCACGATGCTGCTTATGCTGCACCGACCGTCTTCGTGGAGAGTATCGAGTTGGACACCTCCCCTTGAGCACATCGCTATCGCGTCGATGTTGGTGAGGAGGTTACTACACCGCTGCCTACTCCATCATCACGAGAGAGCCCTTCTAGCATCAGTAACTTTGTTACGCATGTCGATGGGCTGGATCGAGCTAACCGAGCTCTTCGCCACGAGTTGTACACCACCCGCCGAACCTTTACCGTGCTCGGCGCCGTTTGCACCCCTTTGTCCGATCCAGAGAGCTGCCGCGTTCTGCGATCTACCCAGCCAGGACCGTGATGCCCCAGGGTGTCGGATGGCCAGATGTGGGAGGCTACTCTCCCGCACTTGGTCCTCTTCTGCCACTTGGTCGTCGGGTTCTGCACCAGAGTATCCGCGGCCCCCAGGTCACTGACGTGGAGGACTATCCGCTGCCGCACTACCAGCTTTCAGGCTACAGCTACCTCCGCAGTACCGCGTGGGACTGATGTAGGCTTGCTTGTTAAGTGTTAGATGCATTCGTCGCGAGCCTGCGTGCCGCCTATGATGTCTTAGTCTATGTCTTGAACCAACCGTGTGCGAACTCTATGCATGATCCTTTTGTATGATATGCCGAGCTACTATGTAGTTTCTATCGTCTGCTTTCATTATGCATGTTTTATCATGAATGATTCTTGTCCTTTGCATATTCTCAAATGCTGAACTACCCCTGTTATATATTAGCAGGATGGTTAGACCAGCTGGTCGTGGTCGTGGTGGCAACTTCCCATCACCGCCCGAGTACATGGCTGGTATGATCCAACAGCTTGAGATGAATCGCCAGTTCATGGAAAACATGATGGCTCAGTTTCCTCGCCCCAATATGAACCACCGCCAAACACGGTAACTTCTGCAGGATTTCATGCGCCTCAACCCAAGTGTGTACCGCAGCTCAACCCAGCCCTCGGATGCCGATGATCGGCTCCGTGACATCACTTATGAGATGGAGTCTGGCGATGTAGCCCCGCCAGCTATGTCCCCTTTGCTTCCTTCTTCCTGAAAGGACCCGCAGCTCAATGGTGGGACAGCCACAGGCGTACTCTGCCAGCTGGAACAATCATCACCTGGCCAGACTTCCAAGCTGCTTTCCGTGCCCGCTTCATCCCTCAAGGAGTCATGGACCGGAAGAAGCGTGAGTTCCGCAACCTCACCCAAGGCAACAAGACTGTTGAAGCTTATCAGCGAGAGTTTCTGGACTTGTCTCGCTATGCTGAAGAGGACATTGCAACTGATGCACGCAGACAAGAGAAGTTCCGTGACGGCCTTCAAGCTGACATCAAGCTCGCACTTCTAGTGCACGACTTTGCTGATTTCGCCACCTTGGTGAACAAAGCTATCAATGTCGAAACTGGTCTGCAGGAATACCAGAGCTCTAACAGGCGCAACCGTGACACGGGCTCATCTTCGGGCCCGTCCTCGCAGAAGCGCAAGATATGGATTCCCAACAGCATGTACCAGCCGAATGCACCTGCCCCAAGGCAGAGCTATGCCGCACGCCGTCGTCGCCTACTCCTCCAACTAGGCAGCCAAGGCTTCCAGCTCCACCACCCCAAGCTCTGTTCCCACTCCCAATAATGGTTTGTGCTACAAGTGTGGTCAACCAGGTCACCGTGCTAGGGATTGCAATCAGAATGAGAATCAACTGGCACTTCCCGCAACTGGCCGTGGAAGCAACCACCCCCGCAACAACAATGCCAAGCCTTATGGTCGAGTTCATGCCAACCACGTTGATCACGAACGAAGCTCAAGACCAGCTCACTCTTGTGATGGGTACACTCCTCGTAAATTCAGTACCGACATCCGTTTTATTTGATCTGAGGGCATCGCATTCATTCATGTCTGAATATTTTGCATTCATGCATGGCATTAAAAGTGAAGACATGAACGCTTCACTATTAGTGCACACCCCTGCGGGTCAATGTCGAACCTGCATGATTTGCAACGACGTCCCCGTTGAAATCGAAGGACTGGAATTCCTTGTCTCACCCATCGTGCTGAAGTCTTGCAGCATTGACCTCATTCTAGGAATGAATTGGTTAAAGGCGCATACTGCTTCTATAGTTTGCGCCACTAAGACCGTCCATCTGCTACACCCTTCAGATGAAATAGTCACTTACCAAGCTCATCTGGTGCAAAATGCCGAGGCACGGCTCTATGCATTGAATGCATTGAACGCCGCACCACTCGAGGGCATTGAAAACATTCCTGTCGTTCGCGACTTCCAGGACGTCTTTCCTGAAGAACTTCCAGGGATTCCCCCTGCTAGAGATGTCGAATTCGTCATCGACTTGAAACCAGGCACCACTCCTATAGCCAAGCGACCCTACAAGATGCCGCCGCATGAACTCCTTGAGCTCAAGGAGGAAATCGACAAGTCTCTTCGCAGTGGTTTCATTCGCCCAAGTTGCTCTCCTTGGGGAGCACCTTCTCTCTTTGTCAAGAAGAAGGATGGGACAAACCGATTGGTCCAAGACTACCGTCCTATAAACCAAGCTACCATTCAGAATAAGTATCCTCTTCCTCGGATCAATGATCTGTATGATCAACTGGCTGGTTCATCAGTGTTCTCTAAACTCGACTTGAGGTTGGGTTACCAACAGATCCGTGTTCGCGAAGAGGATATCCCAAAGACCGCCTTTGTGACTCGTTGTGGTTCATACGAGTACACCGTCATGTCTTTCGGCTTAACCAATGCTCCAGCCACATTCTCTCGCCTGATGAACTATATATTCATGGATTACCTCGACAAGTTCGTCGTGGTTTATCTGGATGATATCCTGATATTTTCCAAGAATGAAGAAGAACATGCTGAACATCTTCGTCTTGTCTTTGGAAAAGCTACGAGAGCATCAACTTTATGCCAAGTTCTCCAAATGTGAATTCTGGCTTCCCGAAGTAACCTATCTTGGGCATGTCATCTCTAAGGATGGTATTGCCGTCAACCCTGAACGAGTTCAGGCTATTCTCGATTGGACTCCTTCGAAGAACGTTAAGCAAGTCAGAAGTTTTCTCGGTCTCGCCAGCTATTGCCGTCGATTCGTCGAGAACTTCTCCAAGATCGTCAGGCCTCTGACTAACCTGCTGCATAAGGGCGTCAAGTTCGAATGGACAGATAAATGTCAGGAAAGTTTCCAGGCACTCAAAGACAAGTTGACTTCTGCCCCAGTACTAGCTCCTCCTGATACTAAGAAGGACTTCGTCATTTACTGCGACGCTTCCCGTCAAGGACTAGGTTGTGTCCTAATGCAAGAGCGCAAAGTGGTTGCTTATGCCTCTCGGCAATTGCGCCTTCACGAGGAGAACTACCCAGTTCACGACCTCGAACTTGCTGCTGTCATTCATGCAATGAAGCAGTGGCGACATTACCTTCTCGGTAATCGTTGCGAGATCTTCACTGACCACCAAAGTCTGAAGTATCTGTTTACTCAGCCAGACCTGAACCTCCGTCAGCAGAGATGGATGGAGACTGTTGCAGACTTTGACTTGGGTATTTCCTATACACCAGGCAAGGCTAATGTAATGGCTGATGCCTTGAGCCGCAAGTCTTACTGCAACCACCTCCAGGTTCACAAAGTTCAGCCCTCACTCGTTGAAGAATTTAGAAAGCTGAACCTCCATATTGTTCCTCCAGGTGCACTCGCTCCCCCTCCTAAGGAGCTTCGCAAGATGAACCTCCATGTTGTTTCCAGGGGTTCTCTCAATACCCTGGTTGCGAAACCAGATCTTGTGGACACCATCAAATGGATACAGAAATGTGACGATGAAGTCGAGAGGATTAAACGTTATCTCGCAGAAGGAAAGCCCTCATTCTTCACTGTGGATGACGCAGGCACCTTATTCTTCAAAGGTCGCCTAGTGGTACCGAGTAAGAGGAAAACCTGAATCGACTCCAAAGGTTATGAAAGAAGCTCATTATACGCCTTTGTCTTTTCATCCCGGTAGCACCAAGATGTACCAAGACATTAAATCGAGAGATTACGGTGGTCTAATATGAAGCAAGACATTGCTCGTTATGTTGCCGAATGTGGCGTTTGCCGTCGTATCAAGCAGAACATCAAAGGCCTCTTTGGAACTCTGCAGCCTATCTCTATTCCTGAATGGAAATGGGACCATGTTGAAATGGACTTCGCCTTTGGATTTCCCAAGTCGCAGAAAGGTAATGATGCTATTCTTGTCGTCATTGACCGGCTTTCTAAAGTTGCACATTTTCTGGCGGTCAAAGAAACGATCACTTCTAGTCAGCTTGCAACTCTCTATATGTCCAGAATTGTTTCTCTTCATGGTATTCCACTGGTTATTAGTTCGGACCGTGGCAGCTTATTCACTTCAAGATTCTGGGCAAGTTTTCAAGAAGCTATGGGGACTCACTTATCTTTCAAGATCTTGCGTTTCATCCGCAGTCACAAGGGCAAGTTGAGCGTGTCAACCAAGTTCTCGAAGACATGCTTTGAGCTTGTGTTATTTCCTTCGGCAAGAAATG
Source organism: Aegilops bicornis (assembly GCA_021605145.1). Lineage (NCBI taxonomy): Eukaryota > Viridiplantae > Streptophyta > Magnoliopsida > Poales > Poaceae > Aegilops > Aegilops bicornis. The sequence continues at coordinate 326,386,921 of CM038674.1, read as the reverse complement.
GGAGGAATCTCTCCCGTATGCTGAGTTCTCTTATAATAATAGCTATCAAGCTAGTCTGAAGATGGCCCCCTTCAAAGTGTTACATGGACGAAAGTGCCGAACCCCTCTGAACTGGTCAGAAACTGGGGAACGTCCACTCTTTGGTCTGGATATTATCCAACATGCCGAAGAACAAGTCCGCATTATTCGCGAGAATCTCGACTGCTCAGTCACGTCAAAAGAGTAATTATGACCGTCATCATAAAGACATGGTCTATCAACCTGGCGAAAAGGCCTATCTTCGCGTTACACCAATGAAGGGTGCTCACCGCTTCGGAATCAAGGGCAAGCTAGCTCCTCGCTATATTTGTAGCATCCCAAATTTCCCATTTGGAATGTTTTACAAATATAGCTAAGCATCTATGCATTATTGTTTGAATTGAGTGACATTTGAAGTATTTCAGAGGCTTTTGAGTTTGTGGAATTTGAATTCAAATTGGCAGTTGAAATTTATTTCAAAAACAATGCCTGACAAATACTTGAGAAAAAGTATGAGAGGAGTAAACATGACACTCCAAAAATGTCAGATGAAAAATGTTGCCAAAAAGTTTGAATTCAAATCTGGTTTTATTTGGGATTTCTAGAAAATGTTTTTTTTTAAGTTTGAGTTTTGCCCCTGGAAAAATGTTCAAATTGTAGGATAAATTCCCCTGATCATTTTGATATATATATATGTCCTATATAAATATATATATATTATATATATTTCCCCCTCCCCCTTTTTCAAAAAAAAGGAAAGAACCCCCAGTGCGCCACCCGGCCGAGCAGCCGAGGCACCCACCAGTGACCCGAACCCGGCCCAAGGTTCGAAGCCGCCCACGCCCGAGCCGCCTTGAATCTCTTTCCCATCCAGTCGCCCGCTCACTCACCCCCTCTCTCTCCGACGCCTTGGCCCCACCCTCTCTTTCCCCTCTCCCACGCCACGCTAACACGCTTGAACCACCGCACACAGACTGCCGGAGATCTCGGGATCTCTCCCCCGATTCGCCCCCTCCTCCAAGCCGCCCCCCCCCCCTATAAATACCCGCCCCCTCGCCCCGTTCCGCCCCCTCGCCGCGCCCTAAACCCTCTACCTCGCCCGCAATCCCTCGCCGGAACCCGAGTGCCCCGCCGCGCCATTGTCGCCCACCGAGCTCCTCCGTCGCCCCCCGAGCTCCACCGACTCCACCTCCGGACTCCCCTCGCCGGTCCGCACCCGCCGGACGTCTCCGCCGTCTTCCCCGACCACCGGAGCCACCGCGCCGTCGCCACCCGAGCCGCCGTCGTCCGTCGCCGACGTCACCTCCGCGGTGAGTCGCCGGAGCCGCCCTCCACCGTCCGATCTAGAATCTAGGGTTTAGATTAGATTCCCCGAAGGGGTATGTTTTATTTTAAAAAGCCGGTTTAAGTTACGGTTTTATTTGGTTTAGTTAGCGGTTCAGTTAGACCGGCCCGATCGAGTTATTTCCTGTTAGCCGCGGGCACGTTTTAGTTATATAACGCCTGAGCGTTAGATAGGCCCACTAGCGCCAGTTTTTCTTTTTAGTTTTATTTTTCGTTTCTGTTTTTAACAGAATAGTTTCAGTTTTGTAAAATCCATATCTTTTAGGTTACTTAATATTTTTAATTGATTCTTTTTTGTTTGTTTGCAAATTTGTTTGTAGTTTCTGTAGAAAATATGTTTGGCCATGTTTAAATTATTAGAAATTGTTTTATTTTAGTTTTAGACAGATTAGTAATTCTGCTATAAAATGAGTTAGGATTATTTTATTTTAGTGATTCTTTTTGTCACTGCTTTGTTTTGACCTTGCCTAACAGTAGGAATTTATTTGGGTATTTTAGATTTAATAAAAAAAATAGTTTTAGTCAAAATCATGTATTTCTTGATTATTTAACTAGCTACTGTTTTCCTATTGTTTTATTTAGTAAATAATTTTATTTTTACTATGTTATAGTTTATTTTAGATTAGTTTCTGTAGCTACAGAGGATGAACTTTTATTTACAGTAGGATAAAATTTTTATTTTATTTTTCTTTGCTAGGATTGTTATAGGCATAATAGGAGTTCTATAATAGCTTTTGATGTGATTCTTTTTGCTCCTAGTTTATATGATGTTTTCCTTCTGTTAGTTAGCAAAACCCATGCTTAGGTTCTGTTAAGAAAAGTTTTAGTTGTATAAAACTATTTCTTAGTTGTTGCTTGATATGGTGAAAACCTTGATTTGCTTTCTCCGAGTTTTCTTTGGATTTTGGGTTGAGTGCTTGGGTGTTTTACTTCCAACTTGCTGTTATGTTATGTTGTGCCATACTTATTTGTTCTATTGTTTGATTCAGTAGAATTTCCGGAGTGCGAAGCCTGCTATCACGAGTCCCTAGCTTTCGAAGACCGTCAGCCAGGCAAGTCATTTGATCATGATTTCTATTACAATACCTATGATTTTATTGCATTAGAATTATACCTCCCCACCATGCATGCAGTAGGAGAATTTTTAAGTTATGTTCTTGAGTAGTATCATGAGGTAGGATGAAACCAATTCCCCTTGTTACCATGGCCGGGACTAAGTAGTTTAATTTTGCTATGCTCAGAGAAGCGGGGTTGGTTGAGTGATTCATAAGGGAGATGTGAGAGTCAAGATGATGACAACCCCATGACTTCAAGCTCAAGATGGACTTCAAAATTCACTCTTCGGGTGGAGGGCAGTTGTGGCACCTGGAGAAAACCAGCGGTTGGCCGGGATGCATGGAGAAGCGCCATGACATCTTGCGGAAAGCTTCACCCAGCCACGAAGAGGCGGATGGATACCCCATTGACCGGAAGCTTACCTGCAGCCGCAAGCCATTATGGGCTCTGGCTTGGTCGACCCTAGGTGTGACTCTGGCGGACGGTGCTACGAGATGTAGAAGAACTGTGAGGATTGGATGGGCACCGGCAAGGGCCTGTGAGGAACTCTTCGGAAGACCCTGTTTCGTTCGTCCCGTCTTCAAACACCAGGAAGTGCGAAGACTTAAAGGGTGGGAACGATTCTTGCGGGTAAAGTGCGCAAACCTCTGCAGAGTGAAGATCTAATCGGTTAGCCGTGTCCCCGGTTGCGGACAATTTGAGCCTCTGGAACTTGGAGTATTTCGGATATCTCAACACCAAACTTAATAAATTAATTGAGGGGATTATTTAAAAATTGGGAATGAGACATTGGTTGGCGGAACCATCTCAATAACTACCAACATTTTGTAGTAATTGCAAACAAGTCTTTGTTATAGGGAAAAACTGGCTTTTTCGCAAAACAATGAAACTTAGAGCCCTATAGCCAAATTGCATATAGTGTTAGTAATTTTATTGTTGTTCTCCCTTTGACTTGCCGGCATATTCAAAATGCTGACCTACACGGCTGCAATGTCTTATGTTGCGCAGGAGTTTTCCGATCAGGGAGTGAGGCTACGATCCACGCTTGGCGATTGCCCTATGGAGTCGGATGGACTCGCTATTCGTCTATGCTTCCGCAGCTTTATTTAGTTTATTTCTCATGAGTTGGCCTTGGTAATTTATTCTATTGTAATAAAGACTCGATATGAGAATCGTGTAATAAATTCAGGTGTGATTGAACTTTGATTATTTCATCAATGTACTGTGTGCCAAAGATGATCTTGGGATGGTACAGCTACACGTAGACTTGACCAATTTTGGGTCGGGTCGCTACAGAGATGGTATTGAGCACACACTGACCGTAGGGACGTAACCCCTAGGATCGGAAAGCCAGAGGAAGAGACTATTTATTTTATGTCCTTATCATTCCGTAATTCTCCCTGTTCATTTACGACTTCTCTCCGATTTTCAACATTCTAGATGGTCACGAGTTCACCCCAGTTACGCTACCGGAGTTTTGCCACCAGATGAGACGATGCCTCTCGGCAAGAAGATGGTTCAGATCGTGAAGAAGCTGAAGATTGCTCTGCCCTCAATCACCGGGAAGCCTACCAATGCACTCCGACGGATACCCGCCACAGATTAAGGTGCACATTCCAGGGAGGACCTTCGGAGGACATTCTGAGCCCATTGACTTTGAGTTTACCGATTTCAGTTGGATTCTCGGAAGAGACATGGCGATATATCGTGCACTTGGACATCTCCGAGAAGAGTACAGGGCCGAGCTCGACCCATCAGACCTCGCCATGATTTCTCGCAGAGCTAGGAATGGAGATATCATCCATACTGTAGAAGACGACTCCATTCTCTCATATGTCCAAGACTTGGAGAGTCTCCTCAGAAACGGAAATCTGCATCGCCGTAACGCGAAGGTACACAAGAGGCTGTTGTTCCGTGAACTGGAACTGGAGGAGAAGGCACGCGCGGACTTCCTTGACCATGAAGAAGAAATCAAGGATTTCATGGAGAGAGTCGACAGCTGAAGATGGATGTTGCCGCATTAGAGGAGAAGATGGACCTGGGAGAAGACCTTTTTCCGAGTGGAGATGACGGACCCCTCGTAAGCAATGACCAGGATTATGAAGGGAGCTCCACCGAAGAAAGCCGCAAGAGGAGGCGCCAGATCGAGGACGCCCACCGGAGGACGCCGCACCAAAGGACGCAAGGATTATTTATGAAGACATTTAGTCGACCGCCATGTTATTATATTTTTCCGTCGATCAGTTAGGCCGTTATTTTCGATTAGTCATGAGAATTTGTAATCCGAGATTGAACCATGTTTGAGTTGATTGAATAAATGATTGGTGTGATTATGATTGTGCATTCATATGGGTAGTGATATTTTCTCATTAGACCCTTGTTCTATTCTAATTTTCTCATCCACTCCAAAACACGGATGCCTCCGAGACGTGACCCGGTTTCAGCTTTTTCACGGAGCTCACCCAGCTGATCCAGCAGCAGAATGCTCTCATGCAGATGCTCATCGTAACCGAACAACAACAACAACAACAACAATCCACCGCCACCACCCCTCGTTGACAACTTGACCCGCTTCTTAATGCTGAATCCGCGGTGTTCTCTAGCAAAGACCGAGCCGATTGTGGCCGATGATTGGCTCCGCAAGGTCGAAAGGGAGTTAGCCACTGCTGGATGCACGGATGCAGAGAAGGTGCGCTTTGCCGCACATCCGCTTGATGGACCTGCAGCCTCTTGGTGGGAGAATTACACCGCCACTTATCCCATCGCCACCATCACGTGGGATCAGTTCAATGAGGCTTTCGCACCGCTCATGTCTCACCTGGAGCCATGAGTCTCAAGAAGCGTGAGTTCCGCAACTTACGCCAGGGAACCGCATTGTGGGCAAGACGTGGATGAGTTCAGCAAGTTAGCTCGCTATGCCCCGGATGATGTGGCCACAGATGCCGCAAAGCAGGAAAAGTTTCTCGAGGGACTCAATGACGAGCTGGGAATGCAGCTAATGGTGGCTACCTTCAATAACTACCAGGAGCTGGTAGACAAGGCCACCATACTCGAAGGCAAGCAGCAGCAGATTGATAGCCGCAAGCGGAAGTATGGCCAGGGGAAGTACAACTCTGGAGCTCAGCAGAAGCCCCGTTATGCCCCATACTCGGGAGGGCATACCCATCACACCCATGGAGGACATAACCATGGAGGGAATGGGAACAACCGCAACCACGACAACAAGTCAGGCAATGGAAACGGCAATGGTAACCAGCATCGTCCTGCCCCGGCTCAGAAGGATCTGAGTCACATCACCTGTTTCAAGTGCCAGAAAACAGGGCACTATGCCACCGACTGCCCGGAGGCCAAGCAGAGGAATGGAAACGGCAATGGAAGCTCAGCAAAGAAGCCCAACCCTTTTCCTCGTGCTCAGGTGAACCACATTGACGTGGAGGACGTCTATGATCAGCCAGACACTGTGGTTGGTAAGTTTTTATTAAATTCACATCCAGTATTGGTACTCTTTGATTCTGGTGCAACGCATTCATTTATATCAAGGGTAGTTGTGGAAAAGTATGGGTTGCCCACTAGAACCCTTAGAAGCCCTCTTCACGTCGGGCCAGCGGGAGGAGAAATGATGGCGAGCTTAGGCTGTCATGCAACCCTCAACATCGGAAACCATAAATTCCCGCAGACCTCATAGTATTGGAAACCCAGACCTTGGATGTAATCCTAGGCATGGATTGGTTGACGAAGTTTGAAGGAAACATAGACTGTGCTCAAGTCAATTACGCTCACCGCTCCGGAGCGAAGAGGATCAAGTATGTATCCAGACGTATCCCGATGAACAATCGGTGAATTCCCTCACGGGAGTTGTTCAGAGGAAGTGCCAGAGTGCAAGATTTTCCCGATGTGTTTCGGAGGAATTTCCAGAATGCCACAGATGTAGACATTGAATTTCTGATTGAGTTATTGCCCGCACAGCCCCAATATCCAAGAGACCCTATCGGATGCCCCGAACGAATTGGAAGAGATCAAAAAGCAAATTAATGAGCTATTGGAGAAGGGATATATTCGCCAAGCTTCGTCACCTTGGGGAGCCCAGTTCTTTTGGTAGAGAAGAAGGATAGAACCCTGAGAATGGTTGTGGATTATCGTTCGTTGAACGACGTGACCATCAAGAACAAGTACCCTCTGCCGATGATTAATGATCTATTTGATCAGCTAGTTGGAGCCAAGGTATTCTCCAAGATCGATCTTTGATCAGGGGATCATCAGTTGAAGATCCGTGAAAAGGATATACCCAAAACAGCATTTACCACCAGGTATGGTTTATATGAGTATACCGTCATGTCATTCGGATTGACTAATGCCCCTGCATACTTCATGAATTTGATGAACAAGGTATTTATGGAATATCTGGACAAATTTGTCGTGGTATTCATCGATGATATACTGATTTTCTCCAAGAGCGAGGAAGAGCATAAGGAACATTTGCGTCTAGTTCTGGAGAAACTCCGAGAACATCAGTTGTATGCCAAGTTCAGCAAATGTGAATTTTGGCTGAAGGAAGTCGGATTCCTCGGACACGTTATTTTGGGAGAAGGAATAGCAGTTGACCCCACCAAGGTTGAATCAGTCACCGATTGGCAGTCACCCACCTCAGTCAAGGAGATCCGCAGTTTTCTCGGACTCGCAGGATATTATCGGAGGTTTATTGAGAATTTCTCGAAGATTGCCAAGCCCATGACTGAGCTGTTGAAGAAGGACGCCAAGTACATCTGGACCGAGGATTGTGAAGCCAGTTTCCAGGAATTGAAGAAACGTTTTGTTACAGCCCTAGTACTGATTTTGCCGGACATACACAATGATTACCAGGTATATTGTGACACTTCTCGCCAGGGACTCGGAGGAGTACTCATGCAGGAAGGAAAAGTTGTAGCTTATACCTCCAGACAGCTACGACCTCACGAGATGAATTACGCCACACATGATTTGGAGTTTGCAGCCGTAGTGCATGCACTCAAGACCTGGAGACATTTCCTTATCGGAAATAGTTGTGATGTTTACACAGATCATAAGAGGTTGAAGTATATCTTCACGCAGAAAGAGTTGAACCTCAGGCAGAGGAGATGGCTAGAGTTAATCAAGGACTATGACATGAGATTGCATTATCACCCAGGAAAGGCTAATGTTGTAGCAGATGCCTTGAGCCGTAAGAGTTATGTAAATACTCTTATAGCGGGAGGATTACCCGGAGTTAGTCGATGGCCTCGTAGATCTCCGATTGGAGATAGTTCGAGAGGATATGTTGCAGCTCTGGAAGTTCAGTCCACTTTGACCGAAAGAATTTTTGAAGCCCAGAAGTCGGACAAGGGAATTGATGAGATAAAGAAAAGGATGAATGAAGGAAAAGCTAAAGGGTTTCGTAAGGATGAATACGGAGCTATATGGTACGAGGATCGTATTTATGTACCCAATGATCCCGAACTCAGGAAGCTAATTCTTTAGGAGGCTCATGATTCACCGTACTCGATTCACCCCGGTAACACCAAGATGTATCTGGATTTGAAGGAAAGTTTCTGGTGGACAGGTATGAAGAAGGATATTGCTGAGTACGTAGCAATATGCGATGTTTGCCAGCGAGTAAAGGCAGAACATCAGAAGCCAGCTGGGTTACTTCAACCCTTGCCGATTCCCGAGTGGAAATGGGAAAAACTTGGAATGGATTTTATCACAGGATTACCCAGGACCCGTTCAGGTTATGATTCCATCTGGGTAGTGGTTGATCGATTGACCAAGGTAGCTCATTTCATTCCCGTGAAGACTACCTATACCAGCGCTAAGTTAGCAAAGATATACATGACCAGGATCGTATGTCTGCATGGAGTTCTGAGGAGTATCGTGTCAGATAGAGGAACACAATTTACCTCAAAGTTTTGGAATCAGTTGCATGAGACTTTGGGTACGAGGCTGGAGTTCAGTACAGCTTTTCATCCGCAGACAGATGGACAGACCGAGAGAGTCAACCAGATCCTGGAGGACATGTTGAGAGCTTGTGCGCTAGACTATGGGTCTAGCTGGGATGATAATTTACCATACGCTGAGTTCTCATAAAATAACAGTTATCAGACCAGTCTGAAGATGGCCCCTTTCGAAGCTCTATACGGAAGGAGGTGTAGAACACCATTGTTGTGGGATGGTGTTGGAGATCGAAAACTTTTCGGTCCGATCTTATCGGAGATTCAAGAGAAAGTCAAGCTGATTCGAGATAGGCTCAAGGTAGCTCGATCGAGGCAGAAGAGTTATGCCGACAAGAACGCAAGGAGGTAACATCTGAAGCGGGAGACCGGGCATATCTTCGTGTGTCCCCGCCGTGGAATCAAGAGGTTCGGTGTTAAAGGAAAGTTAGCACCCGTTTCATTGACCCTACAAAATCCTCGAACGTCGTGGAGAAGTTGCTTACAAGTTGGAATTGCGGAAGGATTGTCCGGAGTTCACGATGTCTTCCATGTTTCTCGGTGAAGAAATGCCATGCCGAGATGGCCGATATTCCGTTAAGAGACACGGTGCCCCTAGAGGCCATACAGCTCGGCGGTGATCGACTTATGAGGAGAAACCCGTCCGAATTCTCGAGACTGCGACAGAGTCACCCGCAGCAAGATCATCAAGTTTTGCAAGGTGTGGAGTCATCATTCCGAGGAGGAAGCCACACGGGAGCGAGAAGAAGACCTCCGCCGAGACGACCCGCACCTATTTGCTAGCCAACCCGAATCTCGAGGCGAGATTCATCTTAAGGTGGTAGGTTTGTAACATCCCAAATTTCCCATTTGGAATGTTTTACAAATATAGCTAAGCATCTATGCATTATTGTTTGAATTGAGTGACATTTGAAGTATTTCAGAGGCTTTTTGAGTTTGTGGAATTTGAATTCAAATTGGCGATTGAAATTTATTTCAAAACAATGCGACAAATACTTGAGAAAAAGTATGAGAGGAGTAAACATGACACTCCAAAATGTCGGATGAAAAATGTTGCCAAAAAGTTTGAATTCAAATCTGGTTTTATTTGGGATTTCTAGAAAATGTTTTTTTAAGTTTGAGTTTTGCCCTGGAAAAATGTTCAAATTGTAGGATAAATTCCCCTGATCATTTTGATATATATATGTCCTATATAAAAATATATATATTATATATATTTCCCCCTCCCCCTTTTTCAGAAAAAAGAAAGGACCCCCAGCGCCCGGCCAGAATAGCCCAGCCCGGCCAGTGAGGCACCCACCAGGCGCAGCCCAGCCCCAGGCCCAGCCAGCGCCCGAGCCGGCCCACGCCCGAGCCGCCGCGCCCGAATCTCTTTCCCCTCGGTCGCCCGCTCACTCACCCCCCTCTCTCTCCCGCTGACGCGCCGGCCCCACCCTCTCTTTCCCCTCGCCCACGCCACGCCGCCAACACGCCGAACCACCGCGCACAAGACGCACGGGAGATCTCGGGATCTCTCCCCCGATTCGCCCCCTCCTCCAAGCCGGTCCCCCCATATAAATACCCGCCCCCTCGCCCCGTTCCGCCCCCTCGCCGCGCCCTAAACCCTCTACCTCGCCCGCAATCCCTCGTCGGAAGCCGAGTGCCCCGCCGCGCCATTGTCGCCCACCGAGCTCCTCCGTCGCCCCCCGAGCTCCACCGACTCCACCTCTGGACTCCCCTCTCCGGTCCGCACCCGCCGGACGTCTCCGCCGTCTTCCCCGACCACCGGAGCCACCGCGCCGTCGCCACCCGAGCCGCCGTCGTCCGTCGCCGTCGTCACCACCGCGATGAGTCGCCGGAGCCGCCCTCCACCGTCCGATCTAGAATCTAGGGTTTAGATTAGATTCCCCGAAGGGGTATGTTTTATTTTAAAAAGCCGGTTTAAGTTACGGTTTTATTTGGTTTAGTTAGCGGTTCAGTTAGACCGGCCCGATCGGGTTATTTCCTGTTAGCCGCGGGCACGTTTTAGTTATATAACGCCTGAGCGTTAGATAGGCCCACTAGCGCCAGTTTTTCTTTTTAGTTTTATTTTTCGTTTCTGTTTTTAACAGAATAGTTTCAGTATTGTAAAATCCATATCTTTTAGGTTACTTAATATTTTTAATTGATTCTTTTTTGTTAGTTTGAAAATTTGTTGTAGTTTCTGTAGAAAATATGTTTGGCCATGTTTAATTTATTAGAAATTGTTTTATTTTAGTTTTAGACAGATTAGTAATTCTGCTATAAAATGAGTTAGGATTATTTTATTTTAGTGATTCTTTTGTCACTGCTTTGTTTTGACCTTGCCTAACAGTAGGAATTTATTTGGGTATTTTAGATTTAATAAAAAAATAGTTTTAGTCAAAATTCATGTATTTCTTGATTATTTAACTAGCTACTGTTTTCCTATTATTTTATTTAGTAAATAATTTTATTTTTACTATGTTATAGTTTATTTTAGATTAGTTTCTGTAGCTACAGAGGATGAACTTTTATTTACAGTAGGATACAATTTTTATTTTATTTTTCTTTGCTAGGATTGTTATAGGCATAATAGGAGTTCTATAATAGCTTTTGATGTGATTCTTTTTGCTCCTAGTTTATATGATGTTTTCCCTTCTGTTAGTTAGCAAAACCCATGCTTAGGTTCTGTTAAGAAAAGTTTTAGTTGTATAAAACTATTTCTTAGTTGTTGCTTGATATGGTGAAAACCTTGATTTGCTTTCTCCGAGTTTTCTTTTGATTTTGGTTTGAGTGCTTGGGTGTTTTACTTCCAACTTGCTGTTATGTTATATTGTGCCATACTTATTTGTGCTATTGTTTGATTCGGTAGAATTTCCGGAGTGCGAAGCCTGCTATCACGAGTCCCTAGCTTTCGAAGACCGTCAGCCAGGCAAGTCATTTGATCATGATTTCTATTACAATACCTATGATTTTATTGCATTAGAATTATACCTCCCCACCATGCATGCAGTAGGAGAATTTTAAGTTATGTTCTTGAGTAGTATCATGAGGTAGGATGAAACCAATTCCCCTTGTTACCATGGCCGGACGAAGTAGTTTAATTTTGCTATGCTCAGAAGCGGGGTTGGTTGAGTGATTCATAAGGGAGATGTGAGAGTCAAGATGATGACAACCCCATGACTTCAAGCTCAAGATGGACTTCAAAATTCACTACTGGGTGGAAGACGGTTGACGGGCACCCTGGAGAAAACCAGCGGTTGGCCGGGATGCATGGAGAAGCGCCATGACATCTTGCGGAAAGCTTCACCCAACCACGAAGAGACGGATGGATACCCCATTGACCGGAAGCTTACCTGTGCAGCCGCAAGCCATTATAGGCTCTGGCTTGGTCGACCCTAGGTGTGACTCTGGCCGGACGGTGCTACGAGATGTAGAAGAACAGTAGGATTGGATGGGCACGGCGATGGCCCGGAGGAACTCTTCGGAAGACCCTGTTTACGTTCGTCCGATCTTCAAACACCGTGAAGTGCGAAGACTTAAAAGGAGGGAACGATTCTTGCGGGTAAAGTGCGCAAACCTCTGCAGAGTGAAGATCTAATCGGTTAGCCGTGTCCCGATTACGGACAATTTGAGCCTCTGGAACTTGGAGTATTTGGATATCTCAACACCAAACTTAATAAATTAATTGAGGGGATTATTTAAAAATTGGGAATGAGACATTGGTTGGCGGAACCATCTCAATAACTACCAACATTTTGTAGTAATTGCAAACAAGTTTTCGTTATAGGGAAAAACTGGCTTTTTCGCAAAACAATGAAACTTAGAGCCCCACAGCCAAATTGCATATAGTGTTAGTAATTTTATTGTTGTTCTCCCTTTGACTTGCCGGCATATTCAAAATGCTGACCTACACGGCTGCAACGTCTTATGTTGCAGAGGATTTTTCCGTTCAGGAGTGAGGCTACGATCCACGCTTGGCGATTGCCCTATGGAGTCGGATGGACTCGCTATTCGTCTACGCTTCTGCAGTTTTATTTAGTTTAATTCTCATGAGTTGGCCTTTGGCCGAATTTATTCTATTGTAATAAAGACTCGATATGAGAATCGTGTAATAAATTCAGGTGTGATTGAACTTTGATTATTTCATCAATGTACTTTGTGTGCCAGCATGATCTTGGGATGGTACAGCTACACAGAGACTTGACCGATTTTGGGTCGGGTCGTTACAATATTGGCCCATTCACTATTCTGGAAAGGCGTGGAAAAGTGGCATATCAACTGGAACTTCCGCCAAACCTTTCTCAGGTTCACGATGTGTTCCACGTGTCACAACTCCGACGCTGCTTCAAGGACCCAATCCGAGCAGTGGACCATGAAGTGCTCGAATTGTAACAGGACCTCTCCTATAAAGAGCATCCGGTCCGCATTCTCGACCAAGCTGAACGCCGCACACGCCAGAAGGCGATCAAGTTCCTCAAAGTCCAGTGGTCGCACCATTCTGAAGATGAAGCCACTTGGGAACGAGAGGATCGTCTGCGTGATGAATACCCCGCACTCTTTCCTTCTACCTCCTAAATCTCGGGACGAGATTTCTTGTAGTGGAGGAGATTTGTAACGCCCGGATAATCATGCTACAGTAATCTCACGTTGATGGTGCCACGTCACCTCTGTCACTGTAGTTAATCACGGGTTAATTCAAAACTGTTTCGAAATTCAAATTCAAATTTAAAACCAAGCAAACAATAAAAGTTTTCAAAAATTAAAACTAAAATGTTCGGGGGTTGTCAAATATTACAAGGTTAATTATGGTGCAACAAACCCATTTTTATAAAATACCTAAATGTTCTAATTTAAACAAAACAGAATAGGAAAAGAAATAAAAGAAAGAAAATACAAAAGCAAAGGACAAAACAAAACTCAAAGGAAAAAAAAGGCCCCCCTAGCCAACTTGGCCAGACGGCCCAGCTCACCGGCCAGGCCGGCCCACCTGGCCCAGCCGGCCTCCCCTTAATCCCCTCCCCGACTGGAACCCTAGCCCCCCCCCCACTCCTCGTTCCCCACTCCCCTCGCTCACCCGATCCCGTCTGGATCGAGATCGGGGCAGCGAGCCCCGACCACCTCGCCTCGCCGCCGCCAGATCGCGCCATGAACGCCTCCTCGTCCTCCTCCTCGCGGTCCTCCCGACCCGTCCTCCACGCCAGTGCCCTACATCCCCCCTTGGCGCCTCCCCTTCCTTCCCCTTTTCCCGCGCGGTCACCGCCCGCGCTTCGACCACGCCGTCGCCGGTCCCTCCCCGGGCGGCCGTGCCCGTGCCGGCCTCGTTCACGGCCGCCCCCGTGCCCCTCCCCTCGCGCTGGCTGGCCATGGCCTCGGCCGGGGCCTCTTCCCCCCTGCCGCGCCGGACCGTCCCGCCCCCCGCCTCTCCTCCCCGACCGGCTCCACCACCGGACCTCGTCGTGCTTGACCGCGCCGCCCGTTCCCCGTTCGCCCGCCCGCCGTGGGCGCCGTGTGAGAGGGCCACGTCTTGTGCGCGCAGCGCCCGGCGCGCCTCATCGTGGCTGTGGCCGCGCGCCGTTACCTACTCGCTGCGGCAGACTCACGCCCTGCCTCCGGCCGCGTGCTCCGCCGTGCCCCCCTGCTCACCCCGTTCACCGCGCCTCCCCTGCTGCTGCTCTTGCCGCCCTCCCGTGGCGCCGCCCTCCGTTCCCTTGGCGTCGTGGCGCCGGCGTACGCCAGCAACCCTCGCCACGCCGTGGCTGGCGCCCCCCACTGCTGTCGATCTGGCCATCGCCCGTTAAGATGCGCCCGTAACTTGGCGCCTTGCGCAAAGGCCTTAGGCCATCACCGAACGGCCCCTTTGTGAACGAAAATGAGATAAGAAATAATAATAAAATTAATAAATAAATTAGTAAATATATAAGTAAAACAAATAATAAAAATAAATTTAATTAATTAATTAATTAATTAATTAATTAATTAACTAAATTAATTAAGTTAATTAATCTCGTTTAAACTAATCTAATTAGATAATTAAATTAACTAAACAGTAGTTAATTAGGTACTTGACCCACGGCAGGTGGGACCCACATGTCAGGTTGACCAGGTCAACGGTCAACGTTGACTGCTGACGTCAGCATGACATTATGCTGATGTCATAAATCCATTTTCGAATTAAATTAAATTTCAGAAATTAATAAAATCTTTAGAAAATCATATCTTTTAATCCGTAACCCGGATTAAAATATTTTCAACATGAAAGTTGCTCAGAACGACGAGACGAATCCGGATACGCAGTCCGTTCGTCCGCCACACCCCCTAACCTATCGAACTCGCAACTTTCCCCCTCCGGCTCCTTTGCCCGAAAACGCCAAACACCAGGAATACTTTCCCGGATGTTTCCCCCCTTAACCGGTACCACCTCATACCACGTTAGGGCATGCCTAGCATCGTTACTTGTCTTGTCATGCATCGATATGCATCTGTTTACATGGTATTTATTGTTTCTTCCCCCTCTTCTCTCCGGTAGACTACGAGACCGACGCTGCTGCTGCCAAGTACGACTACGGAGTTGTGACCCTCTCTCTTGCCAGAGCAACCAGGCAAGCCCCCCCTGATCACTAGATATCGCCTATTCTACTCTATACTGCTTGCATTAGAGTAGTGTAGCATGTTACTGCTTTCTGTTATACCTATCCTGATGCATAGCCTGTCCTTGTTACTACTGTTGTTACCTTTACCTGCAATCCTACATGCTTAGTATAGGATGCTAGTATTTTCATCTGTGGCCCTACATTCTTGTCCGTCTGCTGTGCTATACTATCGGGCCGTGATCACTCGGGAGGTGATCTCGGGTATATACTATATACTTATACATGATACATGTGGTGACTAAAGACGGGTCGGCTGGTGGAGCACCCGCGAGTGGATCTTTGTGGCGGAGCGACAGGGCAGGTTGAGACCGCCTAGGAGAGAGGTGGGCCTGGCCCTGTTCGGCGTTCGCGGATACTTAACACACTTAACGAGATCTTGGTATTAGATCTGAGTTGGCTACGAGCCTATACACACTAACCAACTACGTGGGAGAGATATGGGCACTCGCCGTCGTGGTATCAGCCGAAGCACTTCGTGACGCCAGCGACTGAGCGGCGCGCGCCGGATTGGAACGTAAGCCTGCTCTTGTATTAAGGGGGCTAGTTCTGCTTTCGGCCGCCCTCGCAACGTGCAGGTGTGCATTGGGCGATGGGCCCAGACCCCTGTGCGCTTAGGTTTAGACCGGCGTGCTGGCCTCTCTGTTGTGCCTAGGTGGGGCTGCGACGTGTTGATCTTCCACGGCCGGGCATGACCCAGGAAAGTGTGTCCAGCCAAATGGGATCAAGCGTGTTGGGTAAGTTGGTGCACCCTGCAGTGAAGTTAATCTATTCGAATAGCCGTGATCTTGATAGCAGGGCGACTTGGAGTTGTACCTTGACCTTATGACAACTAGAACCGGATACTTAATAAAACACACCCTTCCAAGTGCGTGATACAACCGGTGGTCGCTCTCTCTCAGGGATTCGAGGAGGGGATCGCCGGGTAGGATTATTGCTATGTGATGTTACTTGGAGGACTTCAACCTACCCTCTTCTACCTGTTGCAAGACGAAGGTGACCAGAAGCGTAGCTTTCAATAAGACTAGCTATCCCCCTCTTATTCTGGCATTCTGCAGTTCAGTCCACTGATATGGCCTTTTACACATATATCCATGCATATGTAGTGTAGCTCCTTGCTTGCGAGTACTTTGGATGAGTACCCACGGTTGCCTTGTTCCCCCCTTTTCCCCTATCTCTACTCGATTGTCGCAACTGCACGATGGAGCCAAGGAGCCAGACGCCACCGTCGATGGCGACTACTACACCGGAGGTGCCTACTACTACGTGCAGCCCGGCCGACGACCAGTGAGTAGTTTAGGAGGATCCTGCAGGAGGCCTGCGCCTCTTCGATCTGTATCCCGGTTTGTGCTAGCCATCTTATGGCAACTTGTTTAACTTATGTACGTACTCGACATTGTTGCTTCCGCCGACTCGTCTATGATCGAGCACTTGTATTCGAGCCCTCGAGGCCCCTGGCTTGTATTATGATGCTTGTATGACTTATTTATGTTTTAGAGTTGTGTTGTGATATCTTCCCGTGAGTCCCTGATCTTGATCGTACACATTTTCGTGCATGATTAGTGTACGATTAAATCGGGGGCGTCACACATAACTACGCATAATCTGTGCATAACTGCGCATAAGCATGCGCTTTAGTCAGTAAAGCGCAAGGCGGTGGCAAAACGCACAATTAACGCCTAGCGCTTTTTTGAACTATGATAGCAATGGAATCTTAAATTAGAACAGTTGTTCGTCAGGTTTAGGCACTTGTTCTACATGAACAGTAGTACAAGAAGACGCAAGAATATAATACTTAAAAATAGAAAATGAGCTCATAGACCTTACCACATTCTTGGTTCGGGACCAAGATGTAACAAGGCATTCCTACCATCGTCCAAAGAATGTGTCTCAGAGAACGTAAGGGAATTTGATGAGTTTCTTTGCCGGTGAAGTACTTTTTCTTCAGGTAATTCCGATACTGCCACCAAGCATTCTTGAAGATAGTAGAGGTATTAGCACAGGTTACCTCATCCTGAGTTTCCAATCAGTCCTTCTCTCTAGAGAAAAATGGGAAAATTTGTTGTATTATAACCATCATGGAGGTAGGATGTATGGGACGAAGCAAAGTAATTGCCATGAATAACATTACTTACACATAACTCCTGGACAAACACTGCAGAACGGGAATTTTCCTTCATCTTCAAGATAATATTTCCAAGATGGGAAGATACGCACATACGATTTAACAACATCAAATGCGATAGATGCTAAACTACGACTAGCTGGTTGTGCTTCCTCCACGGGAATAGGCGCATTAACCGGTGGAGTTGGGGTTCGCCATGATAATCTTGGCCCTTTGGGCACTGGAGCTGCCTTACTAACTGCTCTTGTTTGGGAGCTCTGTGGTGGAGATGGTGTTGTGTCAACGGAACTGGGTTACTATCGGCCGGGGTTGGGGTTATATTGGGTGAAGCTGGTTCTTCATCCATCGCATGAGGGGTACAATCATGAGAGTTTGGGTTATGTGTTGTAGGGCTGGTTCTTGTGCATGTAGAACCCGGGTGCTATCTCCACCAAGAGGTAGCACTATTTTATTTGAAGACCGTGTTTTTAGTCCGCTAGATACTGGCATCACCTGCTCCAATTCAAATGGCTGATAAACAGGAAACATAGTTGAATGTACAGACATGGTATGAGAGACATATGCAATAGATAGTGTGGAAAAAAGAGGGCATGAAATAGTTGACATGTATATTGTTTAACTAAAACAGATAGCATGACATAATTTCACATATATGATGTCTATCTAAACCGGATAGCATAGCATAACATAATTCAAAGATATGATGAATAACTAAACAGGATCGCATGACATAATTCACCTACATGTTATCTAAGTAATCAGGATCGCATCATTTAATTCACATATGTGATTTATATGCTAAACAGAGGGCATTTGATATGATGTCTGGACTAAGAACATGGTGTTGAATATTGTGTATATGATGTCTAAACTATGCAATGCAAGACACTGTATGCATGATATGAGCAGTATAACCGTGCCAAGTTAGAGCATACACCTTAGTGGGGGAATAGGACTGGTCATCTGTCTCTGAATCCATCTCTGAGGAGCTATCGGGACCCAACAAGAGATCTGCTTCGAAAAATGGAAATGTAATGAAGAAAGTAGGCACTACAAGGCAACATATGCATGAAGGCATTGTTTTCACTCTGAAGGCCTTGTTTTTACTCCAGATTTTTCCATCTCCCACCCAAATGGCTGATTCACAGGAAGAGTAGTTTAATGTACAAACATTGTCGACAAATGGAAATGTAATGAAGAAAAGGATGGGCAAGATATCATTCAAATATATGATGCCTGGTTAAACAGGATGGCATTGCACATTTCACATATATTATGGCTGGCTAAAAGACATGAGACTGCATAATTTCCATATATGATATAGAAACTAAACATGTGGCATTACAGAACATGTCTAAACTAAGCAGATGACATATACGATGTCAAAAGTAGGCACTGCAAGGCAACATATGCATGATATGACTAACATCATCATGCCAAGGTAGAGCAAACACCTTGGGGGTTAAATAGGAGTGGTCAGCGGCGTCTGAATCCGCCTCAGAACAGATATCTTCCTCTGGATTACAATCTGGAGAGGGGTGGGGAGGGTTTGCCATTGAACCCACCATGGAGCAATTTCTGCATGACATTGTATTGCCGTGCAAAAATCTTCTCTTTTTCTCTACATGTTCGGCATGACTGTGTACAATATCTAACATGCATACGAAAAAAATATGGTAAGATTATTTAAGGAGAGTATGCAGAAATTTAGAGTGATGATAACAACCAGTGGATCGACGTTTTTCCGCTGAACCAAAATATCCCTAATGGATCGACGTGAATGTATAGTAATAAGTGATGCAACAAGTGTACAACCTCTTTGCCATAGCCGTGTCGACCTCAGCATCATTGGGTTGGTCATTTGAAGCGATTGAGGCAGAGGTGGCTGTCGGAGGTGTGGAGGAAGATATGAGGAATCTGAGACGGCGTCCGTGGCACCTTTCTGTTGTGATGGATCGCTTACGTTTGGAGCATCTCCGGTGAGTCAGAAGACGTCAAGGCTGAAGCAAAGACAAGATGACATCGTCAATCTCAAGTGGGATTCTAATAGCATCTCCAATAGATGATGTAAAATGGATGCAAAATTAACATCACCAAAAACCACCTAACTACAACAGATGAGGTAAAAACTGTTGACTCTGAACTTAACTGTCGAAACTGAAATTTACTCTATAATGTGAATGCTACTGTCGAAACTGAACGCAATGGTAGCAGAGAGGCACTTGACATGTAGTTTAGGGAGGGCCTGCAGTTCATCTTCAACCTGCACCCTCGAGCCGCTTGACCACCACCGGCCGACCTGCTGGCCCCAGCGCCGCCTCGCCGCCCCGAAACAACTCACCACCGCCGCCCCGGCCAGCCCTCTAGGCCCCCCGCCCCCACCCTGAACCCTAACATATATAGTGGGGTACCTCTCCGGCAAGACCCCGTCCCCGCTGCGTGTGGTTCTTCCTTAACTCCGGCAAGCCCCCCAACCCCTGAAAATCGACTGACCCAAAAGTTGATTCAGTCGACTGAAAGTGTGGCTTAATCGGAGCAGAGCAGCAACACGAGCGAGGGGGAGAGCAGCAGCAGCAGCTGGGCGATCGAGCGAGAGCCGGAGCAGCAGCAGCAGATCCGGTTGGTATGGATGCCGCCGCCGAAGGGGCCTTGCACTGGGGGAGAGCCTCCATGGAGATGTCGCCCGCAGCGCCGGCTTCAAGGTAGCCGCTCCATGGGGGTGCGGGATGGAGCAGCTCGGCGCCGGGAGGTCGAGTTAAGGAGAAGGTGCGATGCGATGAGTGTACAACCTCTTTGGTGGCGCCGAGTAGGCCTCGGCTTCGTCCGAGGAGTCGGTGAGGATGCGGTAGTTCCGGTGGAGCAGGTTAAGGCGGCGCTGTGGGGATGGAGCAGCCACGATAGACGAGGTGATCGTCGGAGCAGCTCCTTGGAGGTGGAGGACGGGGCAGCTGAACCGGCGGGACGGCGAGATGGACGACGGATCCTCATCCGGGGAGGTGGACGAGGGAGGTCGAGCTGTTGCAGTGGACGACGTCGTCGGGGAAGAGGCTCCGGCTGGGCAGCGGTGACGTGGCGGACGGAGGAGGGTGGGGTTTCGCGGCTGGAGCGGAGAGGCTATGGCGGCCTGGGATTTCGAATGGCGAAAAGGGAGCGATGGGAGGGGGTGAAGCATGCCATAGGGACGTGCTTGTCCAAAATGTAGGGTGTGTTACAAAAGTACCCCCCACCAATTTGAACTAGTGGCCCTTTCGGCTCAGGGTTAGAAGGGGGATTTCACGTGTCGGGATTTGGCAGCTGGAGGGAGTTTTCGCGCGTGTTGTAATTTCGGGATAGCAAGGCGCGGGTTGTGAAGGCGCCAGTTTTGGGAGCACGATATCTGAATTTTTAGGATATAACAAGACACGGGTTGAATTTTAGGGACAGGCCTAACGTGTAGTAATATTGTACTTGTACGTACCAAATCAATTCGCACTTCCCTCGACCAAAAAGAAAATGAAAAAAATAAAACTATTCACACCACACAAAGAGAGAGTCTTGCCCTGTTTTACTATACAAATGCTATTCAAAGCTACTCCCTCCTTCCATCTATATAGGGCCTAATGCGTTTTTAGATGCTAACTTTGACCAAATATTAGAGCAATGATATATGACATGCAACATACACAAAGCACACCGTTAAATTCGTCTGTGAAAGGTTCTTTCAATGATATAATTTTGACATTGTGCATGTCATGTACTATTAGTCTTGTCAATAGTCAAAGGTTGTCTTAAAAATCTCATTACGCCCTATATAGATGGAAGGAGGGAGTATGAATCCATGTTATGTCCGATTAAATTTTTTCGCTTGTATAATGCATGTAACCTACTCATACCAACATTTTAGTGCATTCCAAATGTCTATGCTATCGCTGCAATTCGAACTAAATTTGAATTCGTTTCTCTATTTCAATAAGAATCTACAATCATTATTGTTGCCAACTTCAACCATCATAGTTTCCTTGCTATCCGCCAGATATAAATCGGATGGCCTATAATGCAGGATGGCAGGCACACCATCATCAACAACTCCGTTTTTTTATAAGAGTAGAGATAAAATATATTAAATGTAGTATAACATGTTCATAACCACACCATTTGTATCACCGTTATATATATTCACACATGCGTCGGTTTGAAACCCTATGATAAATTCTTCAAATATCCGAATTCGCTTTTTATAATAAAGTATATATGATCTCTATTCGTCTTTTAGACCCACACAACCCTCTTATCTTTGTAGCTAGCGCTAACTTTCTCTTGTGCATGCACACGCCCGCATCCCTCTCACCCTCCCTCAGCATTCTCTAGCTGCATCACGCAAATTCGTCTTTTCACTTTAGGTCGTTCACCCATGGTGTGTGTAGGCCCCCCAGCTCCTTCTTTACGGTACACATCGATCGATATGCCTCTTTAGCCAGGTGTGCCTAGCACAAACACAAGCTTCCCCTCTTCTCTTGTCACCGTCCATGCCTCACTCCCACCACTCTTTTCATCGTTCTCATACTCGCACACTCCTCCCCCTCGATATAGTATGCCTCTCGTACCACCTCCTACATGCATCCCTCTCTCTCTATCCTTCTCCTCGTGCCTCATTTGCTTCTAACACACACATGCATTTATACCGATCGATCTCCCAACATATACCTAGATCGACTTTAACTACCGCCCCCCCATCGATCGACGTACCTCACAAATTATGTCTCTCCTTTCTCTAACAAAGGGCGATTGATCTTCCTATGTAGTTACGTCTCCTTACAACAGCCACAACGTCCCCCCTCATCATTCGTGCATGCCTCCTGACCCATCTCTCACACGCACGTGCGCAGACAACAAGCAGCCATCTCCTCTCTTATTGACATTGTGGGCGTGCCCTCCGTTTTTCTAGTAAGCCTATTCCACCATTTGTTAGAAGCAACTCCACTACCACCCCTCCAACACTCTAGCTTTGTCTCTCTCCCAACCTTATTCCTCTCCTGCACATATGCATGGATGCCGATCGATCTCCCTTAATACATGAGGCAGATCGATCTCCTTAATACATGAGGTAGGCCTCTCTCCTCGTCCACACATATACCAACCATTGTAGCTCTATAGTTAATTGGGCCTCCCTCTTCCCCCACCACACACCGATAGTCGAGCGCTGCAGGTAGGTATCCATGCCAAAGAGACAAACTGCACATGTCCCATCTCACGTTCCAGTAGGCTAGCCACTCTATATCTTTGACGTGGGTGCACAAAAATTCGATGGCACTCTTTATCGATCGCGCGCGCACACACACACATCATCCATCTCTTCGATTCTATGGACACCTCAAGCCGATGGTACCTCCACTCTCTTCTCGTGGATCGCCCCCTCTATATATATGTTATATCCAGGACTCTATTTCACACACATTGCATTTTTTGATTGACCCCCCCAAAAAACTCTCAAGAACCCACACACTATATATCTCTAGGTTTGTATCTCTCTCACACAACCCCAAATAGGTGGTGTACATATACAAGAAGAGAATAGGTGCACTGCACGCATTTCACGCCGTGCCCAGCCACACCAGCTGGGTACACGGTGGAGCTCATTTCTTTCTGAAATGGCAGCCCACGTGCTAATTTGACCGCCTGTAGCGGTTGTTTACCTAGGGAGGTCGTGTACCACGCGTGCACGAAACAAAGTTCGACTTGACGCGTTGCCGCGTTATTTTTAAATAAAGTTATAGTGCTCAATGGCACGTACAAAGAATATAAAACAATTTTTATGGAGAAAAAGGTAGTCCGCTCACTATATACAATGGAGCCTGCCTGCCTGGTTTGTCGCTCTTCAGAGTATCTCACACAAGGCTGCGGTGGCCTCTCTCTCTCTCACCGTTGGTCACTGATCTGGCCGCATCCCGTCCACCGGGGGAAAGGGAGTGTGGTGGCCTCTCTCTCTCTCTCACCATTGGTCACTGATCCGGCCGCATCCCGTCCACCGGGGGAAAGGGAGGAAGTGCATTGTTTCTCCATTCGACGGCGCCGAGGCAGCACGTCCCGATCTGCGGTACACGCCGTTCTCTCTGACCAAGCTCCGGCGCGGCAGGGCCTACGCCACCTGCTCGCAGATTCTGCCCGCCGCCGCTCACCTAGTTACATCCCGACGACCTCCAGGTATCCCCTCCGGCCTTGCTCCACTGCCCGTCTTCCCACGTCGTTGCATGTGGATCTTCCATAGTTCTTTGCCCAAAACATAGCTCGTCCGGCGTACTTTCCATATTGCATTCTCGTCCTCACACCGTTTTATACAAACACAACCGTGTTGTTATCTTCCCTTAGGACAAGGAATATGCTTCTTTTTTGTCGTCGCATGTGTCATCAACTGTTATTGGCCAGTAATTGTTACCTCTTTTTTGCAAACAGGGCTATCCATTTCACCTCGTTGCTATTGCGACCTTTTGGTGAACTGCACAAATCACTTTTTCTTAAGAGTGTTTTGTGCAGTTGTACTAAAATGTCACACGGGAATTGTCTCTACATTTCAAAGGCGATCGCACAAAGGGAGATTGGTTTTGCTCTATCCTCCTCATCCAACTCCGAGCCTAATCTTCTCCAACTAGTTAGTCTTAAGAGGGACTGCAAAGGTGATCGGCTTCTATTTGTGTGTTTATTGTTTCATCAGCAGTCCTCTATTATCGTAATCACACTTAATGTCATTGGAACAGGGACGCTTAGCTCTATTTTAGTGGAACTGCACAAAATGATCGGAATGTTGCATGCTCCAGACAGCTACTATTTTCCCAACATGCCTTGTTGATTTAGACAGAGCTGGGGGGACGTTGCTTCCAATGAAAGCATGGATCAATTTTAATTTAACACCCTCTCACAACTCTGTCTTCGGGCCAGATGTAATTATTAGCTACGATCTGCTAATAATTGACATGCATTAGCAAGGAAGTTAGTTTTTATTGTTTCGAAAGAGCATCGATGGCAAGACACGCGAAACAAAAGCTGAAACCTCACACGATTGTACAATTTCATGTCGCTGGAAAATTATTTGTATAGTACGTCAATTATGTAAACAAATGATGGAAGCTTGATAGCATTGACAGAAGCCTCTTCATCATCCGGGTCCATGTGCCATGCACAAAATTATACTCCTTCGTTCCTAAATATTTTTCTTTTTACAAATTTCAAACGTGCATATTTTAGAGTGTAGATTCAGTCATTTTGCTTCGTATGTGTACTCCCTTCGTTCCTAAATATTCTATTCGTCTTTCTAGAGATTTCAACAAGTGACTACATACGGAGCAAAATGAGTGAATCTACACTCTAAAATATGTCTATATACATCCGTATGTGCCAGTCCATTCGAAATCTCTAAAAAGACAAATATTTGAGTAGTCACTCGTTGAAATCTCTAGAAAGACAAATACTCCGGAGTATATTTAAGAACCGAGGGGGTAGTGCGCAACCGCTTGGGAGACTCAGCCCGGTCGTTCTTGTTGCATTAATAGTGAGTAATGAGCAGTCAAATCATAAGCCCCACCTTTCCCACTGTAAGTTGCTCTGAAGAAGCAACCATCAATATGTTCTTCTTTGAATCCGCTCATACTACTCCATCCGTCACTGTTTATTCATCGTGCTTCAGAAAAAAGAAAAAAAATCTGTGGGACCAAGGCGACTAGCGATCGGCCTGAAAAATAGCATTCTTAGTTATAGCACGGCGTCTATTATTAGACGGAATAATGCGTACACACATGCATGCAGTGCTTCCACCCCGGGAACACACATGCATGCACTTACTCCAATCCGTAGTAGTACAGTACATGGAGAGAAAATTGTGGACTTGATTGCTGTTACCACGCCCTAATTAATTGAGCATTAAACCAAACGCGTCTAAAGTCTCTCTGGTGGTGGAAATGCATTGGGAGAAATGCATCATAATGAAGCGCGCCCTGTAAACTATGACGGAGGGAGGAGTAGTATGAAGGTGCAAAACCAAGTACGCATATGGACAGTCGGTCAATGCACCTCCTCTTGGCATATCACTGACATGTGGGACAGGATTGTGAGCAAACCGATCTCAATTGACGGCAAAGAGCCAACCCGCCATTCCTTGAGAGAGACGAGGAGCGAGAACACACAGATGGGCTCACACGGAGGCCAAGATATATTCGAGCATGGTTGGTTGATCGATAACATTCATTACATGTTGGGCTGCCATTTTGCGGCCTTCTCGGGAATAAACGTGTACTTTATTAGAGATAAAAAAATAAGAGTACAAACGCTCCACCATGCGGTTCTAGTAGTAGTACTACTCGTACTACTGCGCTTGGCTCTTCGCCTCTTCGTGAAGTCGAACAATGATGGTACTCCGCATGTTGGGTACTACAGTGTATGCCTCTGACAATCTGGCACCGAATGGACTGATGCATGTCCACCGAGGGTAGGTTGCATTATTCAAAAGGCGTAAGCGAGCTTCACCTTGTCCTGCAAGCTTCTCCTCGTTCTGCGAGTTGACGGGACACACCAAAAAGTAGTGCTAGTCCATACTCCCTCCTTTCTGGTTAATATGACTTAATCTTTTTATGGGTAAATGATGAGCTTTATTCATATATAAGCATTCTTGGACGACCAGCCAAGACATCGGGTCACTAGGAAGCGAGGTACCCACAAAAAAGAAGTAGGAAACGAGGTGTTTCATCAAGCCGCCTCGGCCACATCCAAAGTGCAGCAAGCACGGTTCGCACGAAGATGCGCCGCAAGGTTTGTTGACCTGTTTACATGCTGAATAACAAAAAAAGAGGAAATATTACCGAGCGCTACTATTTGTAACAGGATATGAGCCAGAATTAAGCGAGAATTGTGGCGAGTGTTCCATGCAATCAACTTCCATTATCACATGCGAGAACCCTCGAAGAGAACCAAATGTGTTGAAGATTGCTTTATCACATTTTAAAATTATAATAAGAGTGCAGATGCTCCTCCATCCGGTTCCTAGTACTAGTATAGTAATGCCTTTATAGACTATAGTAGTAGTACTAGTAAACTTTGCGCTTGGTTGTTCGCCTATTTGGGAAGTCGAACAATAATAGCACTAGTAGTATAGTGTATGCTTCTGGCAATCTGACACCGAATTAACTGTTGCACGTCCACCGCCTGAGCGAGGGAGAGCTTGCATTAGTCAAAAGTTTCTCCTTGTCCTGTGAGCCACCACGCGCAAGCTTCTCCTGTCCTGCAACCTTCTCCTTGTTCGGCAAGTTGACGGGACACATCAAAGTAATGCTAGTCCATACTGCCTGCTCTCTGGTTAATACTGCTTAATTTCAAACAAGATTAATACACTGTCTGTCACTGTATATTTGTAAAAATACGGTCAGTGGTCTTCATAATACGCTCATTGCGCTCAATATATATATTTTCCGGTGTTTATACGGTCACTAGCTCACCCTGACTGAGTATGTGTGTGCATGCACATGTAGGTTCAGCACTTGAGCATGACCATGTGTGTTCCGTCGTGTGCTCGGACATGCATGCACTAGGGCGCCGCGCACGTTTTTGCGTCCATGTGTACGTGTGACTATTGCATACACGTAGGGGGAGTACATGTAGGGGCCACTAAGGAGCAGTCAAATCACACAGTAAGTTAGTCGGAAGAAGCAACCATCATTTCACTCTTGAATGACACGTACTCAATATAAAATGGTTGATATGGAGAGAAAAAGAAAACCACTATATATACACTAGAAGGAGCCTAAGCTACAAGCTTGCTTGCTTAGGTTGCTCTCTTCACAAGCATAGAACGACGGGCCTGATCCCAAAGCTGGGGGAAGGGAACAATGTTCTGCATAGACGCGGTTGACATCGGCGAGGGAGAAAACCCACAGTCGGTGTGTCCCAATCAGGGGTTACCATAGTATGGGCCGATGCCGCGTCCCAACCACCCTTCTAGCTACAGCCCGACGTCCCAGGTAGTCCATCTTCCTTTTGGAGCCGGCTTGCTCCACTGCCGTAGCTCCGTCTCCATGTCGATCTTTCTCTACTTCTACCGGCTTCTACTTGTGATGAGTTTATGTCTCATGAACTAGTGCCAGCCACTACTAGGAAAAGGCCTACTAATGGCGCACCGGTTTTGCCTACTAATGGCACACCGGTTTTGCCTACTAATGGCGCACTACCGGTGCGCCATTAGTAGCACGCCATTAGAATTTTTTACTAATGGCGCACCTGGCAGTGCGCCATTAGTATGTAACTCCATGCGCCATTAGTATGCCTCCCGGGGAGCCATATGTAACCATGTGCTTTGTCAAACTAATGGCGCACTCTGCCTTGATGCGCCATTAGTATCCTTTGGCATACTAATGGCGCACTCTTGATGCGCCATTAGTATGAATATTTGGTTTTTGATTTTTGCACAGGTTACAAAATATATTATTGGACAGAATATAGACAAAAGACACAAAGCAACATCAGATTCATCGAATACAATAGAAGATTAGTCTCGAATACAATTCATCATATTAGTCTCCGAATTCAAAAGACCGAACAAAGATAAAACATTACAAGTCTCAAGACCGCGAGTATCGAGTTTGTCTTCACATTACAAGTCGATATCGATCATCTAAACTACCATCACGTAAAAGAGAGTTGTGGTCATCACGATGAGCATCATCGCGATCAAACTGGTCTTCATCCGGTTCCTCCAACGCTCCCTCCACTCTCCCGCTAGATAGCGGGCATATCTAGATTCGGCCTCCGCCCTAGTGGTGTACCCTTTGTAACTGTTACCGGTGAAACGGTGAACCTGTCTCCAACACTCCTCCCAGTCGTCGTAGACTCCGGAACCTTACCCTTGTACACGACATACAACGGCATCTCTATGCACAAGCCAAACAACAGACAATACATAAGCAATATGTAAGTATGCAACAAAAGGATCGGAAGAGAAAAGCAAGACATTAATAGCATGATTCATGGTCCTACTAATAAATAGCATCGATTACATCTAAGTTGAACAACTGTCCAAACCAAAGAGATATACGAATTCATTAAAGTTTAATTACAAGATGAGCCAATCAATGTTTCAGAACTACACATCACTACTTTCGACTCGACTCATCGGACAGGAGCGTGGATGAAGCCGCCGTCTGTTGTGATGGTCATGAAATCGCGGTCGTTGTCACCCTGCATTTGTAGCATTCCATCTATCTCATTGTTGGACGGTTCATATCTGAGGTAGAACTGCCCCGACGTATGAAGGACATCTTGATGGATGATGTCCGCAAAGTCCGGATCGATGCGAAAGAATTCTTGTCCGAGGTCCGCGTCTGGATTGCCGACAAGTTCGCGGCCCAATCTTTGAGATTATCTGGTAGCGAAGTTGATGATGATCCTTACGATCGCTGCATGTGATGGAGGGCGTAGTAGGCATCCTTCCGACCACTCAAAGCGGTTGCTAGACGCAGCAGAACTTCGTATTGTGTGAGAACATGTGCTTGTCGTACTTACGAACAGTCCTGGTGAAGGTGCCTCCAGATTTGGTGTAGCCGGGGAGAACATCGTCAAGAACTTTCTTGACATTTGTGTGGTCTATCTTGGAGTTACGGTTCGGGTCGAAATACGTGGCCATGGAATATTTCGGGCTTAAGAGGATGAGTGTGCAATGTGTTTCACTGCACAGAACACAGAATGTTAGAAAAAAAAAGAATGATTGAAATCTAAGAAATCATATGTTACGGGGCGGTTAAGGGATGACTTACTCGGGAAAGTAAGCCACAAGGAAGTTATCCTTATCTGGGTTTGCCAGAATGACGCCTTCGAGGTGTGAACTCGCAACTTGGCGGTCCCCACGCTGCTCAAGTGCTTGGCACGCATGTAGAAGGGGTCGACTATCACGATGTCCGGGGTCTTGTCTCTAATGATCCGCATCTCCATACTCAGCGAAAACAGCCGAACGAAGGTGCAGTGCAGCGGATGAAGGTTAAACATAGCAAAGATGTCATCAAACCGCAGGACGATCGTACCCCCGATGTCGCCATCCACAAAGCCCTTACCCTCTAGCACCTTGGCCACGAAAACCGGGTATGCCACATCCTTCTCTACGAGACGCCGCTTCTCCAAAGAAAGAACAACGTCGTGCAGACTCCGCATAGTACCGGTTGCAGCATTCAGCATATTTGGCGGTAGCATCGCCCTACCCGCCACATGCACCCTCCTCGAGATATCCTTAGGTGAAGGTGGCCCGTCCTGAGCACGGATCGAACTCGGTGCCGGCTGGCTCGCACCGGCGCCCTTGTTAGTCTTTCGTTTCCATCCCTTCCTCTTGATCTCCTGTAATGGGACTGAGTTCTGCTCACAGAGCGCCTTCTTGAGCGTGTTGGGGCTGATAATATTTCGCACCTCAGCTATCTCAGGCTCGGTGAAGGCGGGAGCTGGAGGCGTCTCCTGAGAACTGAACGCCAGACGACGCCTATTGCAATTGGATTTCTCCGCCGTACCAGCTAGATTGTGGTCGTCTTGGTTGGGTTCTTGAGAAAGAGGCCCGCAGAACTTCGTCAAGATACCCACGCTCGCAAAGTACTTATCGACTTTGGTAAATGTACCGTCGTCGTTGTCGTCGTCGTCCGGATCCTGTGCCATAGGGCTGTCCGGATCCTGTGCCATAGGGATGTCCGACATAGGGATGTCCGGCCGGTCCGGTAGCGTTGCAGCGTTCTTGCCATGGCTTGGCGCCGGCACGACTGGTGGTCTTGTCTGTGGGGTGGTGTCCCCCGCCCCCAAACAAATCTGGCTCTTCGGCCAAAGCAATGCCGATTTACGCAGCGCCGAGGGTCATCTCATCTTCTTCGTCGGCCCCAGCGGGTCGAACCGGAGGTAACAGCTCGTCGCAGCCTGGCAGCACCGAACCACTTCAACCCTATACACTGTGGGTGGCATCGGATTACCGTGGAACATGCGGTTGCCCGGTTGAACGATTCTGCCCTTGGCGACATCGACCAACTCGGCGCCCACGAAGTGCAGAAGAGTGCAAGGAGGAATATAACAATCATTTTTGTTATATATCCTAGTTATACTACTGCAGGAAAGGAGGATCATCATACACATATATATGTGCATAAAAATCATAAAAATTCAAAATCACTTGAAACCTGATCACTCGGACCACACCACATGCCACATCATACATAGTACATAGAGTTGACAATTCAGTTGCAATCATGTAGTAACCATCACTCTTCATGTCCTTGTCCTCGGTGTAGAATGTGTAGCCGTTGATATCGCCTCATAGGTCATCAGGTTGTGCTCGGCGCCCTCTGACAAGGCGAATATGAGTTGTTCTTCCGCGGAAGAATCTTCATGTAAAGGGTACGACAGAAGCTTCTGCTTGAACCAACGCGTGAAACATGAGTTCTGCACTTTGAGTATATCTCCGTCCGTCCTCTGTTGGCCTCGATCATTGTACGTCTTCTCAATAAAGTTTTTGTGCTCTACCACCCAAGGATCGACCACGTCTATGTGTTGTAGCGCGACTAGGTTTGCTCTTTCAAAGTCGGCGAGTCGGCCCTCGAAGTCGACATGCATTTCGCGGCGACCCTCACGGTGACCCCATCCAGCGAGCGCTTGTTGACGGGCAGACCAACGGGGTTCTCGATGCCTAGGTAATTCATGCAGTAGGAGATGCACTCTTCGGTCGAAAGCCCTGGCTATACTTCCCTCTCGACGTGACATGTTCAACGTATCTTTTGATGACACCATTCATCCTTTCGAGCGGCATCATGTTGTGCAGGAACGTCGCCCGAAGTTGGCTGATATCCTCCACGATATGGACCAGCAGATGCACCATAACGTCGAAGAATGCGGGCGGGAAGTACATCTCAAGCTCGCATAGTATCACCACGATCTCTTCCTGTAGCCTTACGAGTTGCCTCACGCCAATCGACTTCCGAGATGACGTCGAAAAAAGTTGCATAGGCCAAATAGCGTTTCACGGACGTGCGCATCCATGATCCCACGGATTGCAACCGGAAGCATCTGCGTCATCAAGATGTGACGATCGTGAGACTTCATCCCGCTGAACTTCGCTTCATTGGGTCTAGGTATCCGCTTATCTTCCCAGCACAGAACCGTAAGGAAGTTTTACTCCTAGGAGGCGGTGAAAAACTGCTCGATCTCCTCGACTTAGAGTGAAGCACGCGGGAGGGTAGTCATTTCCGGTATTCTTGGCCTTTTGCCTTTGGCGACGACTTTACGTGTCCCGCTTCGCCTCATCATCATCATCATCATCATCATTAGTGTGAAGCTCCTGCACGATGCCCATTGATTTCAAGTCCGCCCTTGCTTTCGCCCATCTTTGGTCCTCTACGGCATGTTGAGCAGGGTACCAAGCAGACTCTCGCACACGTTCTTCGTGATATGCATGACATCAAGGCTGTGAGGCACACGGTGGATCTTCCAAGACGGCAAGTCCCGTAAAACAGACCTCGCTTTTCCATACCTTCAGCAGCTCTGGCGCCTTTCGCTTCTTTCCGGCTCTGGCGCCTTTTGCTTCTTTCCCGGCAAGGCAGTCTTTCCAATTTTTCAACAGCTTGTCTATTTCTCGCCGCTCCTCATTACAGGCGTTGGGTTTGGTTTCACCATCGAACAGATCCTTGCGTTTCCTCCACGGGTCATCGTCGTGAAGCCACCTTCGATGTCCCATGAACACGGTTTTCAAAGACCCGGGATCTCTATCTAGCTGGCGATACGTTGTGTCATCCATGCACCTTACGCATCCAGAAAATCCGTGGACTACCCGCCCGCGAGATATCCGTAATCGAGATAATCGTGCACCGTCGTGAGCAAAGGCGGCTCTCATAGGGAAATATTCTTTCTGCGGCGTCCACGTATTGGTGGCGTTTTCCACAGCGTGTCTAGCTCCTCCTTCAGCAGCCCCAGTCTGATTGATGTTGTTCCTGGTTGTTTCGCCCTTCAATTAGCATACTCATTTGAATGTACTTCCTCTTCATGCACAACTGTGGGGGAAGGTTGTACATCCACACAAACACAAAGCCAGGTGCTATGTGTGCTTCTCACGGCTGCCAAACGGATTGACTCCATCGGTGCTCGCTACCAAAGACGATGTTCCTTGGATCCTTCCCAAATTCTAGGTATTCGAAGTTCAACGCTACTTGGCTCGCATCCTTAGGGTGACTCAGCATCTTGTCTTTTTTATTTATCTCCGTATCATTTCCGTCATCTTCCCGCTTCTTCTCCTCCCTATCCGCGTGCCAACGCAGGAGCTTTGCTACCTTAGGGTCCATGAAATACCGCTGCAGACGAGGAGTGATCGGAAAGTACCACACCGATTTTCGAGGAGCTTTCTTCCTCTTCTTGTATCAAGTGACGCTGCACACCGGACATATGGTAGACTCCGTGTGCTTGTCACGATAAATGATGCAATTGTTCATGTACACATGGTATTTCACGTGCGGTAAATCCAAAGGACACACGGTTTTCTTCGCCTCCTCGAAACTGGTCGGGCACTTGTTCCCCTTGGGAAGACGTTCGTGCCAGAATGACAAGTTCACGTCGAAGCATGCGTCGGTCATTTTGTGTTTTACCTTCATCTCCAGAGCCATGAGCGTTACTTTCAGGCGGGTAGCCTCGGGCCTGCATCCTTCATACAATGGAGTAACCGCGTCTATCTCCAGTTGATCCAGCTTGGCTTTCTCTCGGGCGGCAGCTCTTGCGTTATCCGTTCGCGCTATGGCAGCTCTTGAATATGAGGGTCCTGCACCCAGCCTCCATCGCCGCCTGCTCCGGCATCTTCATCTTCATTATCATGCCCTTCGTCTTGATCTTCCTCATCATCTTGTACGACATCTTCTACATGATGATTGTGTACATCATCACCGCCGTGATCATGTCCCGGAGATTCTTCGTCTTCTCGCCCGCCGCGGTGGTTGTCTTGTTGCCCTTCCTCATTTCTTGCCCGGCCCCCATGGACGCCTTCATAGTCATCCTCATCACCTTGCCACCGATAGCCATCCATGAAACCACACAAGAGCAGGTGGTCCCGCACCTGCCCGGAATCCGGGTCCGCAATAAGGCTCTTCAGCTTGCATCTTCGACACGGACATCTTATCTCCGTCTCACTCTTTTGAAGCATCTCGGCTTTCGCGGAGCTCAAAAACCTATTCACGATGCCTTCAGTCATCGTGCAGACCATGGTCGCCTGCGGGGTAGAGCAAAACGATATTTTAGAACCAAGAAAAAATTTGGCATGACCTTCCCTAAAAATAGGACCAAAAGGAATGCATAGTGCCAAAATTCTTGCCGAAACGGAAATGAATCAACATTCCGGAAAAATATTGGCAACTATCGCATTTCAAATACCGGTACCTGCAAACACAAACATATATGCAACACCATAAACACAAGCAACACCACAAACATACATAGATCTAGCTAGGCCACAAAAAGTGCATGTGCACGTTGTTGGAGCGAGCTAGGGAGAAAAAAAGTAGATCTACATCATGAAGATAGCTTTCCCCTTACTTACCTATAAAAAAAAGGTAATTTCACCACTTAATTTTGATGAATCTATGGTGGAAATGAGGTGAGGAGGAGGAGGCAGCCAAGACAAGCTTGGAGGAGGAGGTGGAGAGAATGAAGTGGGGAAAGTGAGTGGGTAGGTGGGCTGTCCAAAATATCTTGTTGGTCCCAGGTTACTAATGGCGCACCACCACAAAATGCGCCATTAGTAACCCTGAGTTACTAATGGCGCACCGGTGTGTGGTGCGCCATTAGTACTTTTTGCAAAAAAGTAAAAAACATATGTATACTAATGGCGCATCGTGGAAAGTGCGCCATCAAGAAGTTTAAACTAGTAATGGCGCACTTTGGCATAGTGCGCCATTAGTAGGTTTGCAAAAAAGTAAAAAAATATACTAATGGCGCACTGTCTTGGTCGTGCGCCATTACTAGTTCTAACTAGTAATGGCGCACTTTGCCATCCTGCGCCATTAGTTTGTATGGAAAAATGGGAAAAAATCAATAGTAGTGGCGCACCGTGAGCATGGTGCGCCATTAGTTTCTTCCACACTAATGGCGCACGAGCAACCGGTGCGCCATTAGTATATAGTAGTGGTGCACTATTTACCCGGTGCGCCATTAGAATCAGTCCTATCTATAGCCCTTTTCCTAGTAGTGAGTGCTATTATTCTAATCACACTTCTTCAATATCTTTGCCATCAGGGATGCTCAGGTCGATTTTAGTGGAAGTAAACAAAAGCATCGTATGATCCGAGGGTGCCAGCCGTCTTTCCTTCGATGTGTTCTACGGCCAGGAAATTAAATCATGTTTAGGGTTTAGGGTTTAAGTCGTAGTGACCCCATCAGTAGTTTTTCTGTCATACACACTCTCGCAACTTTTTTCTTTAGTTGTGAAGTAAATATTGGCTATGATCTGTGAATCATTGAGATGCATCAACATGCGTGTTAGTTTTCCTTTGTATTTGATGGAATGTTGTAACGGGGCAACCTTGGAATAGGAATGAAAATGGAGTGGAAAGTTTCCGTTTTTCTGGAGAAAAAATGGAAACAGAGAGAAACCAACGTTTCGTTTCGTTCGATCACGCCATCGAGAAAAACCAACATTTAAATCACCTTTGTCGTGTTCGTGTCTCACCCTCATCCACGGCTCGACCCCACACGGTTGCTCGGCATGCCACTCACCGCAAACCGAGTATACAATAACTTTCCCGCCTGCTTGTCGATGGATCGCGCCATGGAGTACTAGCACTATTGGAAGAGATTGACGAGTTGGAGGAGGATAGCTAGCTGTAGCACGGACTCCCAAGAACTTTTTACATGCATGTTGTAGCCGGCTATTGCGACCTTTGAACGCGGAGCAACTGCGTGCACCCGGAAGCAGCACGGGCGACGCTCTCTCGGCCAGCACGCCTCTTCAATGCCGACGCCAGTGAGAGGTCGCGTCCATTCTGGCCGGGCCTGAATGCGGCACTGATCGTTTCGGGCGGGAAGTACGCGCGGGTGATGAAGAGGGTTCGGGTTGGTCAGGACCGGCCGTGGTAGCGGTCGGGACGTGCGCAAACAAGAGATGTTGTACGTTAATATTGTTGCGTATATAATTAACAACGTAAATAATGTGCCAGTTGGACAAATATGATTGGAGATGGAGATGGAAATGTAATTTTACATAAACACGGATATGCATGTCTATGTCTATGTGTGTGTGCGCGACGACTCTCGCGACCTGGAAGCGGGGGCGTGTTTTTTATCTAGTTTTCTTTCTTGGTACGTTAGAAATTCAGTTTGTCTAGTTCACATCTAGATGTTATTTAAGGATATCACATCTAAGCTCGCACAAGTATATAATGTAGCAACAAGAAACAAAAAACTAGGAAAAAAATAGACCACAAACAGAGTGGACATCAACTTAGATGTGACATAACTATGTCACATCTAGATGTGTCCTAGACAGACCCTTAAAAAATTGTCCGCCAGTTTTTGTTTCTTTTTTCCGGGAACGCGCGTATTCTATTTAAAACCACTGCTATGGAGAGATTTTTTACTCCATTATAGCCTCTTGTTTGATAGAGTTTCTCGCGTCTCGCTCTCTCACCCTCTCCATATCAAAACAAGATGACAGTCCACTCTATCTCTCTCCTCACCGGTGGTCACAGATCCGGCCGAATCCCGTCCGCTGCGGGAGGTGAGGAGGTGCAGCGTTGACGTTGTCGCCGTCGACGACGGACGAAGCCGATGTGCACCGTCCTCTCGGAGCCGACGCAGGCGCGGACGAAGATCCTCCGCTCCCTTGTTCGCTGCCGTCATGTGGGCAGATGCCGCCCGCCCGCCTAAACGACATCTCGCCCACCTGAGGTATAACTTCTTGTACTGGTCCAGCTCCCTGTGTCATTGCGTGCGGGTTTTCTTCTATGCGACTACTCCCCAGCTCCCCATGCATAGTAGCTAGGGTTCGTCGGCTGGTCCAACATCACCTACTAGTACTATTATAGAGGAAATGCCACTCGAAAAGTTGTCCTGATTTATGCCTCGGTGGAGGTATACATGTTGTTACGACAAAAAGTACATGGTGGTTGTGCGGTCATTGTCCATATGGTGGTAGTACTATCACTGGCTAAATGAAGAAATGCTTTTTTTCTCGGGTATCCTGGTTTAGTTCCCATCAAGATAATTATGATGCTTCTGTTTTTTGGTTTACTTTTCATTAATTCTTATTGACAACTGAGATGTCGTTGCTAACCCTTTTTTATATTTTTTGAAACAGTGATGCGTGTCTCCATACCCGGGCATGTCTTCCTCAATTTTAGTGGAACTGCACAAAATTGGATGGCCATTGTTGTTCCACCTCACTGTCCTTCCTCGCCACGTGGTTCTTCCTTCCTCGAGCTTGATTCTTTGAGAAGAAACAGACCCCGCTTAGGATTTGTCGAACTTCATAGGTGCCTCACCCAAACTTGATGCCAAATGGATGATGCATCACCACGATGACATATCGATGCTCATGGTTGCGCCTCATGGTTGCGTCGGCTGGAGAAGCTGATCGATTTTCAATGAAAAACAAGTTGTCTTCCATTAGTGCTCTTTGCTTGTTACGCACAAAGATGATATCCTTCGTCAGTTCAGCTTGGTTGTGTTGGAGACGCAGTCGTCTTTCACCTTGGTGCATTTTTATCACACAATTGGCTATGAACCAAATGTTTCCTCGAGGAAGGATCGACGTTGGTACTAAGAGCATAAGTTTTGTATTGATTTCTAAGCCTTCTTACAACTTTGTCTCCAGCTCCCCTCTAATTTTATTTGTCCAGCTATTAACTTTGATTTAAAAAATGGTGTGGACTAAAAACTCGGATGGACGTAGTAGCCCTCCATTTTTATTTACTCAAGATATTAGATTTGATCAAGTCAAACTTTGTAATATTCTCAAACCTTTCGATAATTGAAATTAAAATTCTTTATTTGTACACACTCTCACACGTTCCGATAATTTGGCGCATGTGTGGTTGTTCACTTAAGGGAGGGTAGTGTACCACACGTGAAGGACAGGAAGTGCGACCAGGACGTGTGGGCGTGGATCGTTAGTTCATGGAAGTAGTACTAGTTTTCTTCACTGTACATTAAATAAAGAGTTTCGTTTCGTACTTACACAATTTAAAACGATTGTTATGGAGAGAATAAGAAAACCACTCCACTATATATTATTCATATACACGAGAGTACTATATGGATGCAGCTTCATTGACTTAGTGCACCTGACTTTGGATTTATGACAAGTGGGCCCAAAATGTGGCTGGCTCACCTATCATACAGCCAAAAGCAGGTGCAGTGAAGGCATCGGATCTCAGTCCGTACTACAGTAGTATATATATAAGCGGGAGCCTCAGCGCTTGTTCGCTAGGGTTTGCACTCTCCACACGCTCGCCAAGACTACATATATGTTACACGCTGGAGGATCAGCGTTCATTTGCTAGGGTTTGCTATATTCACAGTCTCTCACCCTCTCTTCGCTAGATCTAAACAAGACTGCATTGGCCTCTTGTCTCTCTCTCCCCCCTCATAGCTGGTGAAGGAGGCGTCCGTATCCCGTCGCACCAGGAAGGGGAGGAGGTGCAGCGTTCACTCTATCGCCTTCGGCATGGGAGGCAATCCACTGCCCGCTGCGCTGTTCTCTTTCACCCAGCGCCTGTGCGGGAGGGCCCCTTCTTCCTCGCTGCCGTACGTAGTGTGGGCAGATCCGGCCTCCCGCCGCACGCCTTGCCACATCCCGACGACCCTAAGATATAAGTTTCTTTGAAACAGTTGTTGCTCTAGCTGCATGTGGATCTTTTTCGATCTATAGTCGAATCTAGGTCTTGGTTCAAAGAGGAAAGAAGGATGCCGTGGGATGGAGCAAGAATCTAGGACGTGGTTCAATGAGGAAAGGAGGGGCAGAAAGTAGTATAGACTGGCTATCCAACCGCTTTGTAGGTCGAAAAGGGAAAAAGGGGGTAACCCAGTACACACATCTGTAAGGAACCGATCTCTTTGTTGAAAAGGGAAAGAAACTGGGGGGTCGGGTAGTTTGTGCAGGACTAGATTTGCTGCTCTCAAATAGGAAGAAGGTTCAAAGAGAACAAATATGGGACCAATGCATATATGCTTCTTGGCTACATACTCTGCATCACCCATTTATATGTGTGGACGCACATGGTGCTGGCATGTCCCATACAACTATTTTGCTGTTGTTAATCTAAGAATGCCGCCGGAAAATTGAAGCAATGCCACTGTTAAAAGTAAATTACATTTTTTAACGAATGTTGTTTCAAGAGAATGTCTGTGTTAATATGAATCAATGCAACCGTTTTAGAAATGCTACTGTCCTACTTTGTTTTCCATCCAAGATAAGTTAGATCCTTCTTTCTGTCACCGTTTGTTTCATCCTCCTTTATCGGAAATAATTGTTTCCTTTTTTTGCCTCTGTTAAAACAGGGGTATAGATTCAACTTGTTGCTATTGCGACATTTTGCTTCGCTACTCGAAACACTTATGTTTTAAGAGTGTTTTGTGCAGCTCAACTTGAAGGTCACACCGGTGACTTTGTTTAATTTTGGTGGAACTGCACAAAAGGAGATCGAGATTTGTTTCCAGTCTTCGTGGCGAGTTGTTTCAAATCTTGGTCTCAACTACATGATGTGCAGTGTGCTTTGAGATTTTGTGCTACTTGTTTTGGTAATGTTTTAAATAAATGTTGAACTGAAGCTATTGTATTGTTGTCTTTTCCCATTAAGTAGTGAACAAAAATGGGACCAACCCAGACATGATGCTTGTTGCTTTGTTACAAAAAATTCAGCATCACCCCCTTTATAAGCCAGTAATTGATGCCACTCTCAGAATTAACTACTGAATCTTATTTCAGAACTGCAACACTTGTTAGGGATTGGCGGGATTACCATTTTTGCGGATGCATGTTTCATCCTCCTTTATTAGCCAGTAATTGATTCCTTTTTTGCCTCTGTTTAAACATGGATATCTATTCAACTTTTTGCTATTGCGACATTTTGCTTCGCTATGCGAGACACTTTGCTTGATTTCAGTGCAACTGCACAAAACGAGATTGGATTTCCTATTCGTGTTGGCAGATTCGTATTTTATCTTGTCCGTCTCATGAAAGGTCAAGATGTGCCTTCATCCACATGATTGTGCAAAGTGTGCTTTGAGATGTTGTGCTACTTGTATTGGTACTGTTTTAAATAAATGTTGAATTGAAGCTATTGTATTGTTGTCTTTTCCCATTAAGTAGTGAACAAAAATGGGACCAACCCAGACATGATGCTTGTTGCTTTGTTACAACAAACTCTGCATCACCCCTTTATAAGTAGATGGAAGCACATACTGTTGTTGCGCCCACTCTCCCTAGAACTATTTATGCTTTTCGTTAATCTAATGTCATTGGTAAAATTAAGCAATGCCACTCTCGTAATTAATTAACTACTGAATCTTAGTTCAAAACTGCAACACTTGTTAGGAATGGTACTATCCTGCTTTGTAGTTCTTTCTACATGTTTAACCAAGGTATTGTTAAGATAATGTCTCTGTTAAAATGAATCAGTTGCATTGTTTTAGGAATGGTACTTGTCGCTTTGTCGTTCTTTATACATGTTGAAACAAGGCATTGTCAAGATAATGTCTCAGTCAATATGAATGAATCACACTGATGGAGAATTGCTACTCTCCTGCTTTGTTTCCCATTAAGATCAAGTAGATCAGTAGATGCTTTGTTTCCCAGTAATTGTTTCCCTTATACCTATTGTTGCTTACGGGGATATCAAAATTAAAGCTCAATTTTATTCCGACTTCGATTTTAGTTGAACTGCACAAAAGGAGCCAATGTCTCCAAGGCAAACTGCTGCATTACTGGGTCCTGTTGGTCGTTCCACTTTGTAGAAAGAAGCAATCACTGTTTGCGCTACATTACAGAAGGAATGACCGAGAAGCTTTATAGAGTATTATTAGACACCGGTGACATGACTAGTCTGCAGAGACCATTGGCAATTTAACAACACGTGGAGTGCCTGGGCAAAAGTGCCCAAACAAGTACAAGAAGCTACGACAGACTCCACGATCATAGGCATTACATATTTTGAATGGGAAAAGCTTGTCAAAGTATAATCATTGATGTTAGCAAGAAGATGTTAGTTTAATATATTGGAATTGGAAAACCTTGTCAAAATTTTCTCATTGATGTTAGCTAGAAGACATGCATTTGATATTTTTGAGTGGGACGCCCTTGCTGTGAGCAGCGTCGAGTGTTTTTTCCTATTCCTGTGTTCAGTTTAGAAGTAAATAGTTACTCTGCTGAGATATTCCTGTGTTAAGAGTTTGTTCTGAATATTGTCTATGTAATGCCAGGCCCTGTGTTTGATTGCAAAGTTGAGCTTGGAATGTTGTGGCATGCGGCATCACGAGTTGTTCACCGTGCCTCCTGAGAATAATGCTTCGTATTGTTTTGCATGTCGATCTAGTGCCAGTGATTTGCTTGTTAATAAGATCATCCTCTTCTGTTGTTTCCGTGCTTGAGAAGTTCATCGTCTGATGTTTCATTCATAGCCTATACGACAAGTCGGGTAGGTTAGACGTGAAACCATATGATCTTCTGACCAACTCATGATATTAGGTCGTGATTGGATCGTCGTTTCCCAACCATAACCGCTTGTAAAACTGACGCATGTAAATTAAAGCAGATGGTCTTGGGCGAAGGCGCTTGGTTGGTCGATTTCGACTAGTAAAATATCGAAAGTACTTCTCACACGATAAAAACGCTGAACGTCACTCGGACGATTGCTAATCCAGCCGTTAGCTGCTGTTTCAGCCTTGCCCATGGATGGCATGATATGCACGTCGTGCATGTGTCATCTGGTAATGTCGTCCATATAGCAGTGCTCGTAAAATATAAACTGGTCTCTCAAATTACACGTGTAACCCGCCGGTTTTACTTACAGACCTCGGGCCCTTGGTTTCATTACGCCTGTATTTTACGTGTTGTTTCCGATGACGAGTAAATTACACTTGTATGTTAATACAGGTTTGAAATAAACCAGAGCTCCCAAGCGCGGCCTTACCGTTTCATGCCGTCTCAGTTTCTCGAAGGTGCTCATAGGTGTCCGATGATCCTGGCTTCCTGAATAAGCAGCGGGCGCTGTATCAGACCATCCGTAGGGCCCGCGAGGCCCTCTTCGTTGTCCTTCAAGTTGTTGCGCTCGTCGTGGCGCCGAGCATTGTTAACATCGTCAACGAACATGAGGATTCGGGAGATGACTTTATTTTGACTGGATGACACTAGGGGGCCACTAGGGCCATAGCCGTACGTACGCAAGTGCCTCCTTATTATGTACAACTATATTTTTTTTTGCTTTCTCTTGGTTTCCTGACATCATGGTCCCACACCATTGTCAACCTATGTAGTCAATATAAACGAGAGAATTGCACAAGGTGCGGCCGACAGCTGGGACCAAGCAGCTCGAGCAGTATTTGTGTTTTTGAGGCATGAGCACTGCAGAGTTTTTCTTGGTGATGATTTCGTTGTTGTTCACAGGAGAGCAGGGTATTAACTGGGCGGGCTGTGGCCCATCTAGCCCAGACAAGATATCCAGCCCAGATACTAATTTTTTCAAGATGAAAATGGCTAGCCACGCTATACATCTTTTTGAGGAATACCCAAGCAAGGTCAACTTGTTATTCTCCGCCCCGCTAGGCTGCAAATCTTTCCTAGGAGGGATGCATTAGGCTTAACAGGAAAATGGGCTTTAAAAAATAATAAGTGGGATGTAATTATAAAAACTGGCAAGAATTATAAAAAATGCACCAAACACGAAATTAGTTTATAAAATATTATTTATGGATTTTGAAAATCTTAAATTTTCATTGTTCTTGTATAATGTTTCGTTGGAATTTTACGTAATACATATTTATATTTAATCTGACTAGAAATTTCGGGATAAAAATATTTCGGATCCCATCAAAATGTGGGAAATTTTATTGAATTCTGTCTTCAACGGTTGGTTGAAATTATAAATTATTGTCCTAGCTAGAAAATAGGCTGTACTTTTAAACAACTGTAAATGGGTTGTTGTAAATTCCATTAGAATTCAAAAATGGGTTGTACATTCTTACAAAACGCAAATGGGCTATAAGTTCTCTGCCACACACTTGTGGGCCTACTAAGTGACGCGTCCCCTAAAAAAATAAGTTAACGCGTATGCAAGGCTTTGTCAACTTATTATAGTCTATCAGCAGTGGTCGTTGGATGTCTATCCAACGGATGTCGTGCTTCTTCTTCAATCTCGGATATTCTTAGCTTCGGCCGCCCAAAAAATGATTCCTCCCCCTAACATCCGGGGTGCAACGCTTCGAGGTCGACTGTGGCCTACTAAGTTGGAGCGTACCAAGGGCTTTGTCAACTTAGTCAATATAAACGATTCTAGCTTCAGTGACCGTATGATGTCCATCCAACGGCCGTAGTGCTTCTTCAACCTCTAGTCTTCTTGGTCCAGCCGCCCAAAGCAGCGCCGGTCGTGCCGCCTGCTCCTGCCTCCCGTGGCCGGCTGTGCTGCTGCGAAGGCCTCACCGCCCCCATACTACTCCCACCGCTGACCAGGCCATCCCTCTACTCACCCACACCCCCTGTTATTCTGCAGCGACGGCAGCCTCACACCGCAGCCGAACTAGTGAACCTCGTACTCCTCTCCGCGCGGGCTTCCACTGCTGCGTCTTCCCCGCCTCCGTGTCGTCCCCTTCCTAGGCCTCGCCATCGTCCACTGCCCTGGTGCTCTCGGCGCGGCGTGGTCAACGTGGTCAACGACCGACTTCCATCGAAAGAGTAATGTACGTGGAGAGGCTGACAGCTGGGTCCACGGCGGCCGCAAGGAAGTGTCTCCTTATTACGCGCAAAATAATTATTATTCCACCTGACAGTGGGGATCCACCGGACGGGCCACCTTATTTCGCGAAAAAAACGTTTCCCCCTGACTGCTGGGACCCACCAGACGGGCCACCGTATTTTGCGAAAAAAACGTTCCCCCCGCTGTCAGCTCGGACCCACCGGATGTGCCTCCTTATTACGCACAAAAAATGAATACTCCCCCTGCTAGCTGGGACCCACCTTGGTGGGAGGCTGACTTGTGGGCCTACTAAGTTGACGAGGACGGAGGGCTTTGTCAACTTAGTCAATACGAATGATTCTAGCTCCAGTGACCGTACGATGTCCATCCAACGGCCGTAGTGCTTCTTCAACCTCTGGTCTTCTTGCTCCAGCCGCCCAAAGCAGCGCCGGTCGTGCCGCCTGCTCCTGCCTCTCGTTGTCGGCTGTGCTGCCGCGGAGGCCTCACCGCCCCCATACTACTCCCACCGCTGACCAGGCCATCCCTCTACTCACCCACACCCCCTGTTATTCTGCGGCGACGGCAGCCTCACACCGCAGCCGAACTAGTGAACCTCGTACTCCTCTCCGCGCAGGCTTCCACTGCTGCGTCTTC
This sequence comes from Aegilops bicornis, assembly GCA_021605145.1. Classification (NCBI taxonomy): domain Eukaryota; kingdom Viridiplantae; phylum Streptophyta; class Magnoliopsida; order Poales; family Poaceae; genus Aegilops; species Aegilops bicornis. The sequence continues at coordinate 326,343,240 of CM038674.1, read as the reverse complement.
CCCGCCTCCATGTCGTCCCCTTCCTATGCCTCGCCATCGTCCACCACCCTGGTGCTCTCAGCGCGGCGTGGTCAACCTGGTCAACGACCGACTTCCATCGGAAGAGTACTGTACGTGGAGAGGCTGACAGCTGGGTCCACGGCGGCCGCAAGGAAGTGTCTCCTTATTACGGGCAAAATAATTATTCTTCCACCTGACAGCGGGGACCCACCGGACGGGCCACCTTATTTCACGAAAAAAATGTTTCCCCCTGACTGCTGGGACCCACCAGACGGGCCACCGTATTTTGCGAAAAACGTTCCCCATTGTCATTTCGGACCCACCGGATGTGCCTCCTTATTACGCACAAAAATGAATACTCCCCGCTAGCTGGGACCCACCTTGGTGGGAGGCTGACTTAGGGCCTACTAAGTTGGCCGGGGACGGAGGGCTTTGTCAACTTAGTCAATATGAACGATTCTAGCTCCGGTGACCAGACGATGTCCATCCAACGGCCAGAGTGCTTCTTCAACCTCTGGTCTTCTTGCTCCACTACCAAAGCAGCGACGGTCGTGCCGCTCTCGCCTCCTGCCTCAGAGCCGGGTCAGGCCGCCATGGAGGCCTCACCGCTTCTACTATTACCACCGCTGGCCAGGCCCTGCGGCGGCGGCAGCGTCACACCGCAGCCGAATGAGTGAACCCTCATACTCCTCTCCGCGTGGGCATCCACTGCGGCGTCTTCACCGGATCCGCGTCATCCCCTTCGTAGGCCTAGCCGTCGTGCACCGCCCTGGTGCTCTCGGCGCGGTGTGGTCAACATGGTCAAGGAACGACTTCCATCGGACGTGGATCAGACGTGGAGAGGTCGATACTGGGTCCACGGCGGCAGCAAAGAAGTGCCTCCTTATTACACGGAAAATAATGATTCCTCCACCTGACGTCAGGGACCCACCGGACGGGCCACCGTGTTTCGTGAAAAAAATTGTTTCCCCCTGACTGCTGGGACCCACCAGCTAGACCTTCGCACACAAGGAAGTGCATCTGGGAAAAAAAACAAAACGATTCGCCCCACTGACTGCTGGGCCCACCAGCTACATGTTCGCACGCAAGGAAGTGCCTGACAGTCGGGACCCACCTTGTCGAAGCGTATGTAGCGTTGTCATTCTGGTCGCGAACATGTGCGTACATATATACTGGTGGATGTAGAGGCACGACGTGTCGTAGTAGAGGCGCCGCGACGTAGCATGTACACGCACGCATAAAGGGCTGTGGTGCAAGAAAGAAAATACGACCACGTATGTGTATACACAGGCGGGGTCTCGAACGCCTACTCGTGCATACGTACGGCGAGGGCTCATGGCTGGGTCGGAACGGAGAAACAACGTCGTCCTCGTGTTCATGGGGAGGCAACGGAATGCGTCGTGTTCATGGGGAGGCAACGGAATGCATCGTGTTCATCAGGAGGCAACAGAACGCGTGGGAGCCAACCGGCTGGGTCGGAACGGAATGCGTGGTCGTGTTCATCGTGAGGGCTTGGACAGAACAGGCGATGGAAATGAGGCTTGTCATACCGCAAAACGGAGGAAACTGATACGTCTCCAAGGTATCTATATTTTTTGGTTGCTCCATGCTATATTATCTACTGTTTTGGGCAATATTGGTCTTTATTATTCACTTTTATATTACTTTTGGGACTAGCCTATTAACCGGAGGCCCAGCCCATATTGCTGTTTTACTGCCTGTTTCAGTATTTCGAGGAAAAGGAATATCAAATGTTGTCCAAACGGAATGAAACCTTCGGCAACGTTATTTTTTGGAAGATTATCATCCTAGAGGCTTGGAGATCAAGTCAGAAGATCCTCGAGGAGCCCAGGAGATAGGGGCGCACTTCCTATAGGGCGCGACCCCGTCCCCGTGCGGACCCCTCGAGCACCCCGATCGACTTCTTTCGCCTATATAACCCTAATGCACTTAAAACCATCGAATATCAAGATAGATCGGGATTTCCGCCGCCGCAAGCCTCTGTAGCCACCAAAATCCTCTCGGGACTCTGTTCCGGCACCCTACCGGAGGGGGAACCCATCACTGGTGGCCATCTTCATCATCCCGGCGCTCTCCATGACGAGGAGGGAGTAGTTCACCCTCGGGGCTGAGGGTATGTACCAGAGCTATGTGTTTGATCTCTCTCTCTCTCTCTCTCTCTCTCTCTCTCTCTCTCGTGTTCTCTCTATGGCACGATCTTGATGTATCGCGAGCTTTGTTATTATAGTTGGATCTTATGGTGTTTCTCCCCCTCTACTCTCTTGTGATGAATTGAGTTTCCCTCTTGAAGTTATCTTATCGGATTGAGTCTTTGATTTGAGAACACTTGATGTATGTCTTGCCGTGTTTATCTGTGGTGACAATGGGATATCACGTGCCACTTGATGTATGTTTTGGTGACCAACTTATGGGTTCCGCCCATGAACCTATGCAAAGGGGTTGGCACACATTTTCTTGACTCTCCGGTAGAAACTTTGGGGCACTCTTTGAAGTACTTTGTGTTGGTTGGATGAATCTGAGATTGTGTGATGCATATCGTATAATCATGCCCACGGATACTTGATGTGACAATGGAGCATCTAGGTGACATTAGGGTTTTGGCTGATTTGTGTCTGAAGGTGTTATTCTAATACGAACTCTTGAATAGATCGAACTTTGAGGTGGTTTCGTACCCTACCATAATCTCTATGTTTGTTCTCCGCTATTAGTGGCTTTGGAGTGACTCTTTGTTGCATGTTGAGGGATTGTTATATGATCTATCTATGTTATTATTGTTGAGAGAACTTGCACTAGTGAAAGTATGAACCCTAGGCCTTGTTTCATATGATTACAAAAACCTTTATCTACCATCCATATTGCACTTGTATCACCATCTCTTCGCCGAACTGGTGCACCTATACAATTTACCATTGTATTGGGTGTGTTGGGGACACAAGAGACTCTTTGTTATTTGGTTGCAGGGTTGTTTGAGAGAGACCGTCTTCATCCTACGCCTCCCACGGAGTGATAAACCTTAGGTCATCCACTTGAGGGAAATTTTCTACTGTCATACAAACATGTGCACTTGCAGGCCCAACAACGTCTACAAGAAGAAGGTTGTGTAGTAGACATCAAGCTCTTTTCTAGCACCGTTGCCGGGGAGGTGAGTGCTTCAAGGTATATCTTTAGATCTTGCAATCGAATATTTTTGTTTCTTGTTTTATCACTAGTTTAGTTTATAAAATAAAACTATAAAAAATGGAATTGAGTTTGTCTCATACGCTTCATCTTTTTAATATCTTTCATGAGTATGATGGAAAGGAAAATTGTGCCAAAGTGTTAGAAGAAGAATGCATTAAAATATTTGGCACTAAATATTTGAATGATGAGCATGATTGCAATGTTGTTAGTATGAATTCCTTGAATATCCATGATGCTAATGATATGCAAACCCACAAGCTTGGGGAAGCTATGTTTGATGAAGATTATAATTTTTGTCCCCCAAGCTTTGATGAGCAAATTTACTATGATGAAAGCATGCCTCCTATCTATGATGATTATTGTGATGACACGTATGCTTTAAAGAATAATGATAACCATGAAACTTGTCATCTTGATCTTAACTTTCAATCACATGATGGTTATTTTGTTGAGTTTGCTCCCACTACTATTGATGAGAATAAATTTGCTTACGTGGAGAGTAGGAAAATTTCTATGCTTGTAGATCATGAAAAGAATGTTTTAGATGCTGGTTATATTGTTGAATTCATTCATAATGCTACTGAAAATTATTATGAGGGTGGAACATATGTTTGTAGGAATTGCAATAATATCAAGTTTCCTCTCTATGTGCTTAAATTTTCGAAGTTATGCTTGTTTTGTCTTCCTATGCTTGTTGATTATTGTTCCCATAAGTTGTTTGCTCACAAAATCCCTATGCATAGGAAGTGGGTTAGACTTAAATGTGCTAGTCATATTCTTCATGATGCTCTCTTTATGTTTCTTATCTCTTATGTGAGCATCATTGAAATCATCATGCCTAGCTAGGGGCTTTAAACGTGTAGCGACCCGACCTCAGATGGTCAAGTCTCTGTGCTTCTGTGTCATCCCTGGATCGGTAATGCTAACACACGCAGTACTCGAAGGATTTATAACAGAGTAGTAATCACACACTTATTACATCGAATGTCTCAAAAGAGAACTTATTACAAAGATATGGCTTAAGGCCATCTAGTGCGATAACAAATGGAAGGCTTGGAAGGTAAAGTGAGTCCATCAACTCCAACGGCATAACTGAGCTGCACGGCAACGACCTACAATCCTTACTCCTCGTCCAAAAAGTCGGCAACATAATACGTTGCAGCCCGAGAACGGGTCAGCACATGGAATATGCTGGCAATGTAACACATAAAGAGCAATGAAAGAATAAGCTATACTACATGCATATATGGCTGGTGGACAGCTCTATGGTTACAGTTTTGCAAAAAGCCAATTTTCCCTATATCAAAGGAATAAATTTTATATTAACTATCATGGTGGTTGAAACATCCTTGAGAAGGTATAACCCCAACTCAATCCCAATTAAAGTGATTAACAACCCAGCAGTATTAATTTAGAGTGATGAGATACATGTGAATACTCAAGTACTAGATACTCAGAATTGTCCATAACCGAGGACACGGCTAACCATGATTAGATTGTACACTCTGCAGAGGTTTGCGCACTTTTCCCCACAAGACTCGATCGCCTCCGTTGATTTCTCGCCTTTGCATGGTGTTTGAGAAACGGATGACCGAGACTGATCTTTCAGAAACATTAACTCTCTACTCCGGATAGATCATACCAAACCTATTAAACCCACTACCTGCTGATCTACCTCTTCGAAAGCTTCACGTAACTTACTCAACTATGCTAGAGCCCATAATAGCTTGCGGCTGCACACGGAAGTTTCTGCCATGAATAATCTCAGTTCCCTTTGAGCCTGGGTGGCGGTCCATAGGAAGATCACACGGGTACCCCGGGATTTCCAAAAAATACAACAGACAACACTGGGTTCCCCAGGTGCCTCCATCCACCCAGATGTGTATTTAAGTTGCCACCTTAAAGAAAACCATTAATTAATAATCTCACATCTGTCGTGAATATCTCTCAAACTCAAACCACGTCTCTGAGCATAGCATGGCAATATAAGCAACACGTAGAAGTAACTCCCAAGGGTTTGATAGTAACAGGGCAATAGGTTCCTACCTCATCATCTACTTCCCAACCCACAAATTAATGACATCCTAATCATGCAATGTTTGAGGGTTGAGCTAATGCATAAAAACTGGGTATGAAAAGGTATGATCAAGTGTTACTTGCCTTGCTGACGATCCGTGAATCCTAGAGGCTCGTAGTAACACGCTTAGCACTCCGGGAATTCTATCGCAAGAAAACAATACATACATAAGTAACAAACAAAGATGCACAAACGAAACTTCAACTGAAATAGGTCGATCGGAGAGTTCAACTTAAGAACTCCGGTTTGCAAAAAGAATCAAACCAAACGGAACAACGAAACTCAAACGGCGAGAGAAACAAGGTCCGTTTACTAATCTGAACTAGAGTCAAATTTACAAAGACAAAAACTGATTTAAGTTGGCTATTCGGAAAGAGGGTTTCGAGATCAAACTCCAGGCGCTTGAATCGCCTGATTCCGATAAACGAGCGAAAAGTTATACTAATTTGAACATTGGTTCAGAAATCGGATTCGGAATAACCGCGGAATAAATCCGATAAAAGAAAACGACGAACGGCTAAACGAACGAACGTTCGTTAGCAGAAACTGAACGATGAACAGTTCGTAAAAACGAACGAACGGGTGAACGTTCTCAAAATAAATAAACCGGGAAAATAAACCGATCTAAAAAAACGGCTAGGGTTTTCCAAAAAAAAACCGAAGGGTTACTTAAAAAAACCGGCGACGGGGCTACCTCCGGCGATTGTCCGGCGGGGCGGGCGGCGGCTCCGGCGGGGTCCAGCGAAGGGGCGGCGAGGGGCGGCTAGGGCGGCGGCTCGGCGAGGGGGCGGGCGACGGCGACGGCGCTGGAGGCGGCGACGGCGGCCAAGGCGGCGGGCGGCGACACGGCTCGGCTCCTCCGGGTCGGGCGTGCGGTGGGCGATGGTGGCGGCGGTGGTGAGGGAGAGGGGCGCTATTTAAAGAGGGAGGGAGGTGGCTTGGAGGAGGGGGCAAGGCGGCGGGAGGAGTCCGTGTGGCAGGTGGGGCGGCTTGGGCGGCTTTGGGCCGTTAGCCCGATCAGACCTGATTCCTTTTTTTTTAAACATTCCGCCGAAATTGTAAAAATCCCAGAAAAATAAATAAAAATCTAAAAATGCCAAAACAAGTTTTCTTTGCCTAAATAAAATAATTTGAACAAGATGAACTTTTCTTGGCCCCTAAAATGCGATTTTAAATATATGCAAATTTTCTCTAGGCAAATAAAATTCGAAATAAATAAAATAAAATCCCAAAAATGATTTTAACATTTTTCCTCCGGTATTTCAATTATTTTTGGAGAAGTCATATTATCTCCTCTCGTTTATTTTTAAACTTGAAATATTTTTCCGGAGAGAAAAATAATAAAATTCAAAATCCTCGTATTTCATTATTTGATAAAATTCAAATATGAAAATCGGAAAATTCCCAACTCTCTCCGAGTGTCCTTGAGTTGTTTAGGATTTCGAGGATAGCAAATGAAAATGCAATAAAATATGATATGCATGGATGACCTGTGTATAACATGCCAAATTGAAAATTTGGGATGTTACAAACCTACCCCCCTTAAGATGAATCTCGCCCTCGAGATTCGGGTTGGCTAGAAAATAGGTGCGGATGGTCCTTGCGAATATCATCTTCTCGCTCCTGGTGGCTTCCTCCTCGGTATGGTGGCTCCTTTGAACTTTACAAAACTTGATAACTTTGTTGCGGTGACTCATTGCCGAAATCCAAAATCTTTACTGGCTTCTCCTCATAAGTCAAATTACTATCCAATTGTATCGTCTCCAGGGGCACTGTATCATTTAATGGTATGTCGGCCATCTCAGCGTGGCACTTCTTCAGTTGTGATACGTGAAACACATCGTGAACTCCTGACAGTCCTTCGTGTAACTCCAGCTTGTAGGCAACTTCTCCCATTCGTTCCAAAACACGATACGGTCCTACAAATCTTGGGGCTAACTTTCCCTTTACTCCAAAACGTTTCACTCCCCTCAAGGGTGATACTCGCAGATAGGCTGTGTCTCCGATTTCATAGGTTACTTCCTTGCGTTTTGAATCTGCGTAACTCTTCTGTCTAGACTGAGCAATCTTTAGTACATCTCTCGATCAGTTTAACCTTCTCCTCTGAGTCTTTGATCAAATCGGGTCCAAACAAGCCAGCGGTCTCCGACCTCATCCCACATCAAGGGTGTTCTACATCTGCGTCCGTCTGAGCTTGAACGGTGCCATCTTCAAACCGGCTCGGTAGCTGTTGTTATATGAGAATTCTGCGTCACGGCAAATTGTCATCCCAACTAGATCCATAATCTAGCGCATGTGCTCTTAACATATCCTCCAGAATCTGGTTAACTCTCTCTGTATGTCCATCCGTCTGTGGGTGGAACGCGGTACTAAACTCCAATATGGTACTCAAAGTCTGGTGTAGTTGATGCCAAAACTTTGAAGTAAACTGTGTTCCTCTATCTGATACGATGCTCCTCGGAGCTCCATGCAAACATACGATCTTGGTCATATATATCTTGGCCAACTTGGCACTTGTATAAGTTGTTTTCACTGGGATGAAGTGAGCTACTTTGGTCAAACGATCCACAACTACCCATATTGAATCATATCCTATTTTGGTTCTGGGTAATCCAGTGATAAAATCCATGCCAAGTTTGTCCCACTTCCATTCGGGTATTGGCATAGGCTGCAACAGTCCTGCTGGCTTTTGATGCTCTGCCTTCACTCTCTGACATACATCGCAAATGGCTACATACTCGGCAATATCCTTCTTCATACCCGTCCACCAGAAACGTTCCTTCAAGTCCAAATACATCTTGGTGTTTCCGGGGTGAATTGAGTATGGTGAGTCATGGGCCTCTTGAAGTATTAACTTCGATCTCCGAATTGTTGGGCACATAAATCCGGTCATCAAACCACAAGGTATCGTGCTCATCCTCGCGAAAACCTTTGGCTTTTCCTTTGCCCATCTTCTCTTTTATCTCAAAGCAATCTCTTTATCCTCCTTTTGAGCGTCTCGAATCTTGTCTAGCAAGGTCGATTGAACCTCCATCATTGCAAGAAAACCTCTTGGAACAACCTCCATCTGAAGTTCCATAATATCCTCTCGCTAACTCCTTTGGCAGTCCTCTACCTTCAAGGATATTGGCATAACTCTTCCGACTCAAGGCGTCTGCTACAACGTTGGCCTTTCCTGGATGATAGTGTAGCTTCATGTCGTAATCCTTTATAAGCTCCAACCATCTCCTCATGCTCGAGGTTTAACTCATACGTGTGAAAATGTACTTTAAACTCTTATGATCCGTGTACACATCACAACGGTTTCCCATGAGATAATGTCTCTGTGTCTTCAACGCATGTACTACAGCTGCTAACTCCAAATCATGCGTGGCATAGTTCAACTCATGAGGCTTCGGTTGTCGTGAGGCATACTGAAACAACTTTTCCGTCCTGCATAAGAACACACCCAAGTCCCAAGCGAGAGGCATCACAATACACTTGAAACTTCGTTATTTATATCTCGCAATGTCAAGACCTTTGGGGCTGTAGTCAACCGTTTCTTCAACTCTTGGAAGCTTGTCTCACAATCCTCTGTCCATTTGAACTTGGTATCCTTCTTTAGCAATTCTGTCATTGGTTTAGCAATCTTGGAAAAAATTTCAATGAACCTCCGATAATATCCTGCCAGTCCGAGGAAACTGCGAATCTCGCTGACTGAAGTGGGTGCCAACCATTCAAAGGATCGACTTGAATTTTACCGGGATCTCTTGCTATACTTTCTCCCGATATAACATGCCCAAGAAATCCAACTTCCTTCAACCAAAACTTCGCACTTGCTGAATTTGGCATATAACCGGTGTTCCCCGAGTTTCTCAAGAACCAAACGTAGGTGTTCTGCGTGCTCCTCTTCGTTCTTCGAGTAAACCATAATATCATCGATGAACACCACAACAAACTTGTCCAAATACTCCATGAACACTTTGTTCATCATACTCCTAAAATAGGCAGGGGCGTTAGTCAGTCCAAATGACATGACCGTATACTCATATAATCCATATCGTGTGGTGAATAATGTCTTTGGTATATCCTTCTCTCGGATCTTCAACTGATGGTATCCTGACCGTAGATCAATCTTAGAAAACACCTTAGCTCCTTGCAACTGATCAAACATGTCATTAATCATTGGTAAGGGATACTTGTTCTTTATAGTTACTTCATTCAGAGCTCGGTAATCGAAAACCATCCTTAGGGATTTATCCTTCTTCTCCACCAAAAGTACTGGAGCTCCCCAAGGTGATGAACTTCTACAAATGTAACCTTTCTCCAATAGCTCCTTGATCTGCTTCTTAATTTCCTCCAGATCATTTGCGGGCATCTGATAGGGTCTCTTTGATATTGGTCCTGTACCTGGCATTATTTCTATCAGAAACTCGATGTCTCGATCCGGTGGCATGCCTGGTAACTCTTCTGGAAAAACATCTGGATAATCCTTCACTACAGGTACTTCCTCTTGTACAACTCCCGTGAGGGTATTCACATGGCTCGTCCTAGGCACATGCCTAGATACATACTTAATCCTTTTTCCCTGCAGGGGTGGTAAGATAAATTGACTTGCTAGCACAGTCAATACTTCCTCCAAACTTTGACATCCAATCCATACCTAATATCACATCCAATCCTTGCGACTCCAAGATAATTAGGTCGGACGGAAAAACATGCGTGCCAATGATTAGGGGTATCTGGGTGCACCACTTGCTAGCCATGTACTCTACTCCAGGCGAGCTCACTAAAAGAGGGGTCCTAAGGATCTGGGTTGGTAACTTAAACTTATCCACAAATTCCCTTGATATGTATGAATGCGATGCACCAGTATCGAAAAGAACAATAGCGGTAAATGACTGAACCAAAAACTTACCTATTACCGCGTCCGGCTGTTCTTCAACTTCCTCCATGTTGACGTGGTTCACTTGTCCTTTGTTGAATGGATTGGGCTTCTTCCCAGCGCTCCCATTTCCGTTTCCATTCTTTCCTTCATGGAAGTCGTTGGCATAGTGCCCTGTTTTCCCGCACTTAAAGCAAATAACTTGGCTCAAGTCTCTCTTGGCGGGTGTAGCTAGGTTTGAGCGATTCTGATTATTGTTGGCTGCATTTCCATTCCCATTCTTCGCACCATTATGCGATCCTCCTCCAGTATGGTTATGTCCTCCATGGTTATGAACTAGTTCCTCCCGAGTTCGGGGTTAAGTGAGGCTTCTGGTGAGCTCCTGAGTTATACTTCCCTTGTCCATACTTCCTCTTACGATTCTCAATTTGCTGCTGCTTTCCTTCAATCATTAGGGCCTTATCTACCAACTCCTGGTAGTTGTTGAAAGTTGCCACCATCAACTGCATACTCATCTCATCATTCAGCCCATCCATAAACTTCTCTTGCTTCGTGGCATCTGTGGCCACATCATCAGGGGCATAGCATGATAACTTGCTAAACTCATCCACGTCTTTGAGCCACAAGACGATTCCCCTGGCGTAAGTTGCGGAACTCACGCTTCTTTATCTGCATGGCTCCAGTTGAAACATGGGCCGTGCGAAAGGCTTGTTGGAACTGGTCCCAAGTGACATTAGCTATAGGAAAAGTAGCCGTGTAATTCTCCCACCATGCGGCTGCTGGTCCATCCAATTGATGTGCGGCAAAACGCACTCTTTCAGCATCCGTGCATCCTGCGGTGGTTAACTCCCTTCCAATACAGCGTAACGGTCATCTGCAACTATTGGCTCGGTGCTCTTTGGAAAACACCGGCGGTTGTAACCTTAGAAAACGGGCTAAATTGTCCACTGGCGGCGGGTTGTTGTTGTTGTTGTTGTTGTTGTTGTTGGCATTGCCCTGGTTCTGAACTAGCAATTGCATCAAGGCATTCTTCTGTTGGATCAACTGAGTGAGCTCCGGTGGGAAAACAAAACCGGGGTCACGTCTCGGAGGCATCTGAAGGTTTAGATGGGAGAGATTAGAATAGAGAGAGGTCTAGTGAGAAAACACTACCCATATGCACATGAGGCAAACACACATTCATTCAATCAAGCAAGCAAGGGCATACAAAATGATCTAGGACTATCGCATAAGTGCTCAACTAGTACTAGTTACATGGGGGAAATACTACTATTATATGGTGGTCATCTAGAAATTTTGATCGGTGGAAGACTCCATGATGTCTGCTCCAGCTTCGTCTTCATAGTCATCATCACTTGGATCTGAGTCGGTGTCATCGATGATGATGTAGTTGTCTGGACAAGCGGGATCTTCTTCCTCTTCTTGCTCTTCTTCCTTGGGTGCTGGTCCTCCCATGAAGACTCCAATCTTCTTGACTAGGTCGTCGTTCTTCTCCAGTAGTATTTTGATTTCTTCCTCATATCCGTCGCGTGTAGACTTGAGTTCTTCCTCCAGCTCGACGATCTTAGTTTTCGCCTTCTTCAAATCCATCATGTCTGTTCACATCTGGTTCTCATGACGTCGAATGTGCTGGTTTAGTTCCTGGATGTAGGCTGCAATGGATCTATCCTTCTTGGTGCTGATTACTTCCCATTGCTCGTCTCGGCACCCACATATTTGGTATATGGTGTCTTTAAGCTCCTTATTGTAGACTTCTCCAATGCGTCCCATGGTAATGTGAGCTGCCATACTCTTTCCCAAACTCCATGTTGGTGCATTGAAAACACATACTATGGGCTCCGTGCTTGGCGCAAATGTCCTTCCGGGAACTAGAGCTTGAATCTTCCAGCAGATTCTTCTTACGGTAAGGTGGCGTTATGCGTCCGGTGAAGCTTGGTATTCCAATATTCAGGTACCTAGTGACTTCCTTCAAGTGGCGTCCAAAGGTGTGTCTTCATCCGGTTGGGCAAACTTGTACTTCATCTCCGTCATCCTAAAGAGTGGAAAATGGAGAGGAGTCAGAGATGAGTAGAGAGGAGTGACCTATGGTTTATCTTAGTGGTCGTGTCCTACACTCAGCGTGTGCTCTGATACCATCTTGTAGCGACCCGACCTCGAGATGGTCAAGTCTACGTGCTTCGTGTCATCCTGGATCGGTAATCTTGACACACACAAGATTACTCGAAGGATTTATAACAGAGTAGCAATCACACACTTATTACATCAAATGTCTCAAAAGAGAACTTATTACAAAGATATGGCTTAAGGCCATCTAGTGCATAACAAATGAAGGCTTGGAAGGTAAAGTGAGTCCATCAACTCCAACGGCATAATCGAGCTGCACGGCAACGACCTACAATCCTTACTCCTCGTCCGAAAAGTCGGCAACATAATACGTTGCAGCCCGAGAACGGGTCAGCACATGGAATATGCTGGCAATGTAACACATAAAGAGTAATGAAAGAATAAGCTATACTACGTGCATATATGGCTGGTGGACAGCTCTATGGTTACAGTTTTGCAAAAAGCCAATTTTTCCCTATATCAAAGGAATAAATTTTATATTAACTATCATGGTGGTTGAAACATCCTTGAGAAGGTATAACCCCAACTCAATCCCAATTAAAGTGATTAACAACCCAGCAGTATTAATTTAGAGTGATGAGATACATGTGAATACTCAAGTACTAGATACTCGAATTCTCCATAACCGGGACACGGCTAACCATGATTAGATTGTACACTCTGCAGAGGTTTGCGCACTTTTCCCCACAAGACTCGATCGCCTCCGTTGATTTCTCGACCGCATGGTGTTTGAGAAGCGGATGACCGAGACACGATCTTTCGTAAACATTAACTCTCTACTCAGGATAGATCATACCAAACCTATTAAACCCACTACCCGCTGATCTACCTCTTGAAAGCTTCACGTAACTTACTCAACTATGCTAGAGCCCATAATAGCTTGCGGCTGCACACGGAAGTTTCGGCATGAATAATCTCAGTTCCCTTTGAGCACGGGTGGCGGTCCATAGGAAGATCACACGGGTACCCGGGATTTCCAAAAATACAACAGACAACACTGGGTTCCCCAGTGCCTCAATCCACCAGATGTGTATTTAAGTTGCCACCTTAAAGTAAACCATTAATTAATAATCTCACATCTGTCGTGAATATCTCTCAAACCCAAACCACGTCTCTGAGCATAGCATGGCAATATAAGCAACACGTAGAAGTAACTCCCAAGGGTTTGATAGTAACAGGGCAATAGGTTCCTACCTCATCATCTACTTCCCAACCCACAAATTAATGACATCCTAATCATGCAATGTTTGAGGGTTGAGCTAATGCATAAAAACTGGGTATGAAAAGGTATGATCAAGTGTTACTTGCCTTGCTGACGATCCGTGAATCCTAGAGGCTCGTAGTAACACGCTTAGCACTCCGGGAATTCTATCGCAAGAAAACAATACATACATAAGTAACAAACAAAGATGCACAAACGAAACTTCAACTGAAATAGGTCGTAGGAGAGTTCAACTTAAGAACTCCGGTTTGCAAAAGAATCAAACCAAACGGAACAACGAAACCCAAACGGCGAGAGAAACAAGGTCCGTTTACTAATCTGAACTAGAGTCAAATTTTACAAAGACAAAAACTGATTTAAGTTGGCTATTCGGAAATAGGGTTTCGAGATCAAACTCCAGGCGCTTGAATCGCCTGATTCCGATAAACGAGCGAAAAGTTATACTAATTTGAACATTGGTTCAGAAATCGGATTCGGAATAACCGCGGAATAAATCCGATAAAAGAAAACGACGAACGGCTAAACGAACGAACGTTCGTTAGCAGAAACTGAACGATGAACAGTTCGTAAAAACGAACGAACGGGTGAACGTTCTCAAAATAAATAAACCGGGAAAATAAACCGATCTAAAAAAACGGCTAGGGTTTTCCAAAAAACCGAAGGGTTATTTAAAAAAAACCGGCGACGGGGCTACCTCCGGCGATCGTCCGGCGGGGCGGGCGGCGGCTCCGGCGGGGTACGACGAAAGGGCGGCGAGGGCGGCTAGGGGCGGTGGCTCGACGAGGGGGGGGCGACGGCGACGGGCGCTGGAGGCGGCGACGGCGGCCAAGGCGGCGGGCGGCGACTGCCTCCGGTCCCAAGGGGCGGCAGTGGCGATGGTGGCGGTGGTGGCTGAGGGGAGAGGGGCGCTATTTAAAGAGGGAGGGAGGTGGCTGGGAGGAGGGCAAGGCGGCGGGAGGAGTCCGGCTCGGACTCGAGTCCCATGGCGGCGGGCGGGCCAGCACAAGCAGGGGCGGCGACGGCTTGGGCCGGCCTGCTCGGCTGGGTCGTTGGCCCAGTCGGGCGCGGTTCCAATTTTTTTTAAATCATTCCGCCGAAATTGTAAAAATCCTAGAAAAATAAATAAAAATCTAAAAATACCAAAACAAGTTTTCTTTGCCTAAATAAAATATTTACAACACGATGAACTTTTCTTGGCCCCTAAAATGCAATTTTAAATATATGCAAAATTTCTCTAGGCAAATAAAATTCCAAATAAATAAAATAAAATCCCAAAAATGATTTTAACATTTTTCCTCTGTATTTCAATTATTTTTGGAGAAGTCATATTATCTCCTCTCGTTTATTTTTAAACTTGAAATATTTTTCCGGAGAGAAAAATAATAAAATTCAGAATCCTCGTCTTTCATTATTTGATAAAATTCAAATATGAAAATCGGAAAATCCCCAACTATCTCCGAGGGTCCTTGATTTGTTTAGGATTTCGAGGATAGCAAATGAAAATGCAATAAAATATGATATGCATGGATGACCTGTGTATAACATGCCAAATTGAAAATTTGGGATGTTACAAAACGTTAGCGCTTGTTGGGAGGCAACCCAATTTTATTTTAGTTTCTTGCTTTTTGGTTCTGTTTAGGAATAAATAATCCATCTAGCTTCTGGTTAGATGTGATTTCATGTTTTAATTAGTGTTTGTGCCAAGTAGAACCTTTGGGAAGACTTGGGTGAAGTCTTTATGATCATGTTTTGTAAAAACAGAAACTTTAGCGCTCACGAGATTAGCTTCAACCTTTTACTGGAGAGTGCTATTAGTTGATTCTTTTTGCAGATGATTACTAGACAAATTCCTCAGGTCCACCAGTTTATTTTAGAATTTTTGGAGTTCCAGAAGTTTGCGTTACTTACAGATTACTCCAGACTGTTCTATTTTTGACAGATTATGTTTTCATTGTGTTGTTTGCTTATTTTGATGAATCTATGGCTAGTAAAATAGTTTATAAACCATAGAGAAGTTGGAATACAGTAGGTTTAACCAATATAAATAAAGAATGAGTTCATTACAGTACCTTGAAGTGGTGTTTTGTTTTCTTTCGCTAACAGAGCTTACGAGTTTTCTGTTGAGTTTTGTGTTGTGAAGTTTCCAAGTTTTGGGTAAAGATTCGATGGGCTATGGAATAAGGAGTGGCAAGAGCCTAATCTTGGGGATGCCCAAGGCACCCCAAGGTAATATTCAAGGATAACCAAGAGCCTAATCTTGGGAATGCCCCGGAAGGCATCCCCTCTTTCGTCTTCGTTCATCGGTAACTTTACTTGGAGCTATATTTTTATTCAGCACATGATATGTGTTTTGCTTGGAGCGTCATGTCATTTTCTTTAGCTTTGCTTGCTGTTTGAATAAAATACCAAGATCTGAAATTATTAAATGGCAGAGTCTTCACATAGTTGTATAATTATCCGACTGCTCATTGATCTTCACTTATATCTTTCGGAGTAGTTTGTCATTTGCTCTAGTACTTCACTTATATCTTTTAGAGCACGGTGGTGCTTTTATTTTGAAGAAATAGATGAACTCTCATGCTTCACTTATATTACTTTGAGAGTCTTAAATAGCATGGTAATTTGTCTAAATAATCATAATATGCTAGGTATTCAAAAATAGTAAAAACTTTCTTATGAGTGTGTTGAATACTAATAAAAGTTTGATGCTTGATAATTGTTTTGAGATATGAAGATGGTGATATTAGAGTCATGCTAGTTGGGTAGTTATGAATTTGAGATATACTTGTGTTAAAGTCTTTGATTCCCGTAGCATGCACGTATGGTGAACCGTTATGTGATGAAGTCGGAGAATGATTAATTTATTGATTGTCTTCCTTATGAGTGGCGGTCGGGGACGAGCGATGGTCTTTTCCTACCAATCTATCCCCCTAGGAGCATGCGCATGATACTTTGCTTTGATAACTTGTAGATTTTTGCAATGAGTATATAAGTTATTTATGACTAATGTTGAGTCCATGGATTATACGCACTCTCACCCTTCCACCATTGCTAGCCTCTCTAATACCGTGCACCTTTCGCCGGTATCATACACCCACCATACACCTTCCTCAAAACAGCCACCATACCTACCTATCATGGCATTTCCATAGCCATTCCGAGATATATTGCCATGCAACTTTCCACCGTTCCGTTTATTATGACACGCTCCATCATTGTCATATTGCTTAGCATGATCATGTAGTTGGCATCGTATTTGTGGCAAAGCCACCGTTCATAATTATTTCATACATGTCACTCATGAGTCATTGCATATCCCGGTACATCGCCGGAGGCATTCATATAGAGTCATATTTTGTTCTAAGAATCGAGTTGTAATTTTTGAGTTGTAAGAAAATAAAAGTGTGATGATCATCATTTTTTAGAGCATTGTCCCAGTGAGGAAAGGATGATGGAGACTCTGATTCCCCCACAAGTCGGGATGAGACTCCAGACGGAAAAAAAAGAGGCCATAAAAAAATAAAAAAGGCCCAAATAAAAAAATAAGAAAAACAAAAAATGAGAGAAAAAGGGACAATGCTACTATCCTCTTACCACACTTGTGCTTCAAGTAGCACCATGATCTTCATGATAGAGAGTCTCCTATGTTGTCACTTTCATATACTAGTAGGAATTTTCATTATAGAACTTGGCTTGTATATTCCAATGATGGGCTTCCTCAAAATGCCCTAGGTCTTCATGAGCAAGCGAGTTGGATGCACATCCACTTAGTTTCTTTTGTTGAGCTTTCATATACTTATTGCTCTAGTGCATCTGTTGCATGGCAATCCCTACTCACTCACATTGATATCTATTGTTGGGCATCTCCATAGCCCGTTGATCCTAGTTGATGTGAGACTATCTTCTCCCTTTTTGTCTTCTCCACAACCACCCTTCTATTCCACCCATAGTGCTATATCGATGGCTCACGCTCATGTATTGTGTGAAGATTGAAAAAGTTTGAGAATGTCAAAAGTATGAAAAAATTGCTTGGCTTGTCATCGGGGTTGTGAATGATTTAAATACTTTGTGTGGTGATGATAGAGCATAGCTAGACTATATGATTTTGTAGGGATAACTTTCTTTGGCCATGTTATTTTGAGAAGACGTGATTGCTTTGTTAGTATGCTTGAAGTATTAATCTCTCGGAACTGAATATTCATACCACAATTAAGAAGGATTACATTGAAATTATGCCAAGTAGCACTCTGCATAAAAAATTATCTTTTTATCATTTACCTACTCGAGGACGAGCAGGAATTAAGCTTGGGGATGCTTGATACGTCTCCAACGTATCTATAATTGTTGATTGCTCCATGCTATATTATCTACTATTTTGGGCAATATTGGGCTTTATTATTCACTTTTATATTACTTTTGGGACTAACCTATTAACCGGAGGCCCAGCCCATATTGTTGTTTTATTGTCTGTTTTAGTATTTCGAGAAAAAGGAATATCAAACGGTGTCCAAACGGAATGAAACCTTCGGCAGCGTGATTTTTTGGAAGATTATCATCCTGGAGGCTTGGAGATCAAGTCAGAAGATCCTCGAGGAGCCTAGGAGATAGGGTCCCCCCCTCTGGTATGCTGCCCCTATCTCGTGGACCCCTCGAGCACCCCGACCGACTTGTTTCACTTATATAACCCTCGCACCCTAAAATCGCCGAATATCAAGATAGATCGGGAGTTCCGCCACGCAAGCCTCTCAGAGCCACCAAAACCTCTCGAGTCCGCTCCGCACCTTGTCAAGGGGGGAACCCATCACCGATGGCCATCTTCATCATCCGGCACTCTCCATGACGAGGAGGGAGTAGTTCACCTTCGGGCTGAGGGTATGTACCAAAGAGCTATGTGTTTGATCTCTCTCTCTCTCTCTCTCTCTCTCTCTCGTGTTCTCTCTATGGCACAATCTTGATGTATCGCGAGCTTTGTTATTATAGTTGGATCTTATGATGTTTCTCCCCTTCTACTCTCTTGTGATGAATTGAGTTTCCCTCTTGAAGTTATCTTATCGGATTGAGTCTTTGATTTGAGAGCACTTGATGTATGTCTTGCCGTGTTTATCTGTGGTTACAATGGGATATCACGTGCCACTTGATGTATGTTTTGGTGACCAACTTGCGGGTTCCGCCCATGAACCTATGCATAGAGATTGGCACACATTTTCTTGACTCTCCGGTAGAAACTTTGGAGCACTCTTTGAAGTACTTTGTGTTGGTTGGATGAATCTGAGATTGTGTGATGCATATCGTATAATCATGCCCACGGATACTTGAGGTGACAATGGAGTATCTAGGTGACATTAGGGTTTTGGTTGATTTGTGTCTTAAGGTGTTATTCTAGTACGAACTCTAGAGAGATCGATCCGAAAGAATAACTTTGAGGTGGTTTTGTACCCTACCATAATCTCTATGTTTTTTCTCCGCTATTAGTGGCTTTGGAGTGACTCTTTGTTGCATGTTGAGGGATTGTTATATGAGATGTCTATGTTATTATTGTTGAGAGAACTTGCACTAGTGAAAGTATGAACCCTAGGCCTTGTTTCATATCATTACAAAAACCTTTATCTACCATCCGTATTGCACTTGTATCACCATCTCTTCGCCGAACTAGTGCACCTATAAAATTTACCATTGTAATGGGTGTGTTGCGGACACAAGAGACTCTTTGTTATTTGGTTGCAGGGTTGTTTGAGAGAGACCATCTTCATCCTACGCCTCCCACGGATTGATAAACCTTAGGTCATCCACTTGAGGGAAATTTTCTACTGTCCTCCAAACATGTGCACTTGCAGGCCCAACAACGTCTACAAGAAGAAGGTTGGGCAGTAGACATCAGAAACGGCCTTGTGTTCGACCGGCCACGTTCGAAACGGGATCCTATTCATCGGGAGGGGTCTGGCGTACCGCAAAACGGACGAAATGGACCTCCTATGGTGGAAACGGGGGTCCTGTTGATCGGGAGGTGTGTGCGTACCGCCAAACGGACGAAATGGACCTCCTACGGTCGAAACGGGGGTCCTGTTGATCGGGAGGGGTGTGGCGTACCGCAAAACGGACAAAAAGGACCTCCTACGGTCGAAACGGGGGTCCTGTTCATCGGGAGGGGTTTGACGTACCGCAAAACGGGACTCCACGGGATACTATTCATCTCCACCGTCGACCTCCTCCAGCCTCCACGGGCTACCGTCGACCTCCTCCAGCCTCCACGGGCTCTTGTTCATCCAGCCTCCACCGCGGCGCTTACTCCACCGGCCATCGTTCAACCACCCCTCCACGGGCGCCTCCACCATCTACTATTCATCCAGCCCTCCACACCACGGGGTCCTGTTCAACCACCCCTCCACGTGCACCCTCCACCGCTTCATCGCTCATCCAGCCCTCCACACCACGTGGTCCTGTTCATCCAGAGGCAACGCCACCGCCAATCGCTCATCCACTTCGCAACGCCATCGCTCATCCAATCGAACGGCTTCACTTAGCAACAGTAGCGAAGGAATCGCTCAATTGGGTTCAGTTAACAGCCATCAATCGATCGCTTGGGTTCAGTAACGCGTAGCCTGCAGTGAAATCGCTCGGGTTCAGTTAGAGCCCAATGCCTCGCTCGGGTTTAGTTAGAGCCAACGCCTCGCACACACGCGCGTACGTGTACGAGAGAAACGCGCATCACTCGGCCCTCAACCTCCCATCGTAACCGGGAACTCCCCGAAATTTTCCTCCCCCTTGCTTCTACCACGGTTTTTTCCGTCATGGATGGCCCAAAGAATGGCATGCAGCTGCGTCTCCGGCCCGCCCAGGATGAAAAGCCCATTTTCTGTCATGATTTTTTGTCATAGAAGTAGGAGCCCGCCGCATCTATGATGATACCGGGTTTTGTCACAATTATCGTCATAGAAGTGTCATATGTATGACAGAAAAAAAATTCATTCGGCCCAAAATGTCACGGATGTGTCTTTTTTTTTGTAGTGATGCCACCACAGAGGTGCCTCCCGAGCCCTGGTCCAATCGTAGTTGGTTGGGTTGGAACCTGTGGGCTCAAGGGAGGCTCGCTCTGTTGGTGTTTGGGCAAGTTTCCCTGGCAAGGTTCTTGCCGGGGCCGCGGAGGCCGCCTCGGCAAGGGCCTTGCCGGGGATCTCCACCTCGCCCCTTTGGTGTCTTGTGTTTCTGGCCTTGGCGTTGACTCTGACCATCTTGTCCCTCTGGCTTCTCTCCGGCTTCCCTCCCCTGCTCTGCTTAATGTGGTTGTGAGCGCGTCTCCGACTGTCCGTGCACAAGTAAAGGGGTGAAAAGTAGCACCCCTATTTTTGTACAACGACATATTTGCGTTGTAGTGCGGTGGAGTGGTGGTGCCTTGGCGGGATTCCTCGCCTTTGGTGGACCCGGCAAGCCTGTCGGGGAAATCTTGGACTTGCCCCTGGGGCGGCTTCGGCCCGGCCAGGCTCTCCTGACCGGCAAGGGAAGCCTTCCCAACGTGATGCTTCTCCTGTTCTTTTTGGCTTCGTCTTCTTGATCCGCTCCTTGATCTAACGAAGAGTGGTCCTTCTGGTTTGATCTTGTTTCGTATGTTGGTGTAGCCACTCCTTCACCAATCCTTGGCTGCCGGGGCGGAGGCTCTTCGTCCGTGCACAAGTCAGGTGGAATAAGCACGCCTGTTTGTGTACCCCGACAGAAGCCCTCAGACCTGAGCCATATGTGTCCCTGGGCACATTGGGTTAGGTCCCAAACATTGCACGGACACATGTCGAAGAAATGTTGCCCATGAAACGGTTGTTATGATGACTAGTTCATCCAATGTCCACTCTGTGTAATTACCGCAGGTCGTGGGGTCGTGCAACTGTAGCAGTTAATGGGTAGTGCGCCTTCAAAAACGGTAACTTTCTAAGGAGAGATATCGAAGAGCCAGCCCCTACGCCTTTCCACAATAAAAAGGCAACACGAAGGGACGCTGATCATTTGTATCCGTCTCCCCTTCCTTTATCTTCTTCCTCAAGCCAAGCAACCGCTCCCACGCTGGTACGTCTCCATCGTATCTATAATTTTTATTGTTCCATGCTATTATATTATATATTTTGGATGTTTTATATGCATTATGCTATTTTATATTATTTTTGGGACTAACTTATTAATCTAGAGCCCACTGCCAGTTTATGTTTTTTACCTTGCTAGTTTTACAGAAAAGAAATACCAAATGGAGTCCAAACGGAATAAAACTTTCACTGTGATTTTTCTTGGACCAGAAGACACCCACGGAATTTGGAGATGAAGTCAGAAGAGTCCCCAGGGCACCACAAGACCCCAGGGCGCACCCCTAGCCCGTGGGCCCCCTGGAGTCCACCAACCTCCCTCTCGGCCCTATGAATTCACAAATATTCCATTATCAACAGAAGCGTCCACAAAAATACTTTTCCGCCACCGTAACCTTCTGTTCCTGTGAGATCCCATCTTGGGGCCTTTTTCGGCTTCCTGCCGGAGGGGGATTCGACCATTGAGCGCATCTACATCAACTCTATTGCCCTTTCGATGAAGCGTGCGTAGTTTACCACAGACCTACGGGTCCATAGCTAGTAGTTAGATGGCTTCTTCTCTCTCTTTGATCTTCAATACAATATTCTCCTTGATGTTCTTGGAGATCTATCTGATGTAATCTTCTTTTGCTGATTGTTTGTCGAGATTGATGAATTGTGGATTTATGATATCTATGAATATTATTTGAATCTCCTGTCAATTCTTATATTCATGATTTGATATCTTTGTATTTCTCTTTGAATTATCGGTTTTGTTTGGCCAACTAGATTGGTTTTTCTTGCAATGGGAGAGGTGCTTATTTTTGAGTTCAATCTTGCGGTGTCCTTAGCCAGTGACAAAGTAGGGGTACTGAGGCACGTATTTGTATCGTTGCCATCAAGGGTAAAAATATGGGGTTTCTATCATATTTCTTGAGTTTATCCCTCTACATCACGTCATCTTGATTAAGGCGTTACTCCGTTCTTATGAACTTAATACTCTAGACGCCCTCTCGGTGGATGCGGCCGCGCTTAATGAATTTTCAAACATATTGGTCTCACGGCATGGGCACATGTACATGCGTGGAGTGCCATGGCATTTTAATTCCGAAAAATTAAACAATGATCAGAAAAACATGAAACCTTGCCTGATGTAATGTCATTCCACCAAGATAATGTGGTAAATTTTTTTGGCATGTTTGATGAAAGTTTGGACACATACACCTCACAAACCGGAGCAACTCACTAGAAGGCTCATGGTGCCGAGAGGGAACAATGCATGTTTGATGATGAACGGGAGATAGCTTCCTCTTACGGCCTTCAATTTTTTCTACGTTTAACATGCACTAATACAACTGTCATGTGAAAAATTGGCAATTTTCATGAGTTTATTTGACCATTTAAAGACATTTAAGTTATTATAAAGCCATTTAATGACTGTAATTCAAATTTGAACTACATCAACATGCAACGACTAACCATAATGGTTTGAAAAATCATATTTGTGTACTTGTGTGCGAGTTAATTCCATGTGCAGTAAATTACAAGGAATTTTCAAACATATTGATCTCACGGCATGGACACATGCATGGAGCGCCTTTGCATTTTAATTCCAAAAAATTAAAAAATGATCAGAAAAACATGAAACCTTGCTTGATGTAATGTCATGCTATCAAGATGATGTGCTAAAAAATGGCCAGTTTGGCGAAAGTTTGGACACACACCCCTCACAAACCGGAGCAACTCACTAGAAGGCTCGTGGTTCCAAGAGGGAACAATGCATGTTTGATGGCGAATGGGAGATAGCTTCCTCTTACGGCCTTCAATTTTTTCTATGTTTAACGTGCACTAATACGACTGCCATGTGAAAATTTGGAAAATCTCAGGGGTCATTTGACCTTTTAATGACATTTAAGTGATTTTCTAGCCATTTAATGACCATAATTCAATTTTGAACTACATCTACGTGCAAGAGCTAACCATAAAGGTTTGAAAAATACTTTTTGTGTACTTGTGTGTGAGTTAATTCCATGTGCAGTAAATTAGAAGGAATTTTCAAACATATTGCTGTCACGGCTTGGACACATGCATGGAGTGCCATGGCATTTTAATTCCAAAAAAATAAAAAATGATCAGGAAAACATGAAAGCTTGCTTGATGTAATGTCATGCCACCAACATGATGTGGTAAACAAATTGGCCTGTTTGACGTAAATTTGGACACACACCCCTCACAAACCATAGCAACTCACTAGAAGGATCTTCTTTCTGAGAGGGAACAATGTACGTTTGATGACGAACATGAGATAGCTTCCTCTTACGGCCTTCAATTTTTTTTCTACATTTAACGTGCACTAATACAACTGTCTTGTGATAATTTGGAAAATTCTAGGGGTCATTTGACCTTTTAAAGAGATTTAAGTGATTTTCTCGCCATTTAATGACCGTAATTCAAATTTGAACTACACCTACATGCAATGGCTAACCATAATGATTTGAAAAATCATATTTTTGTGTACTTGTGTCCGAGTTAAAAAACTATCAGACAATGTAAATATCTGGTGTTCAAAAAAGAAAATGTAAAGATCTAGCAAGACAACCGGCCGCCACATGATTGGCAGTCTATTTCGCGCCTCGAGGTTTGGAAGGTGAGTGGCGGGGGTTATTAATCACACACGGTTCTGTATTGGAAATCGTCAGCTATTAATTCACACACGGATTTTGCTGCAGGAATCATTTGTAATTCAAACTATAGTACTCGTAAATTTCGGCGACCGGCGTGTGTACCATGCCCGTCTATCTAAATTTTGGCCACCAATAAATACTACCTTGCTCACGTCGTCCCGCCTGCATTCTCATCTACATCCTCCCCTCGCTCGCCCTCTCTATCTTTCTCTCTCTCTCTCTCTCTCTCTCTCTCTCTCCCAAATCTCTGCCATGGCGCCGCCGATCTGCCCACGTGTCGACGAGGAGTTGCCACCCCTCGAGGACGCTCAGTTGAAGAGCAGCGATGAGGAGGACCCCTATGCGCCGCCGGACGAGGTTGCGCCGGATCCCCCAACTTTGGATTGGTTTTGGGGCCAGTACAATCTTTGTCTATGGAAGTCGCTGTCGTCGGCTGAAAAAGCTAGGCAAGTGGCGTTCAAGATGGAGATGGCGGAGGAGGAAGCCAGGTGCCAGGGGGCCTGTGAAGCCCGTGATGCCGCCTGGAAAAAGGAGGCGGTGGAGCTTTGGGGGCGGGCACGTCATCGTGCGGAGGAGGTGTACAAAGACGGGTACTTCACGAGGAAGGTCAAAGGTGCTAGGTGCCTCGTCGCTGCATGGAGGTGGGCCGATAAGCTCCAGCGTGCCACCGACAAGGAGCTCCGGTGGGCGCCCAACAAAATGGCAAGATCGTTCGCGCTCGTCCGCCAGCAAGAGGCAGATCGGTATGTCAAGCGCTGCAAGGCAGAGCAGGTGGGGTACTACCTCCGCGCTGGGAAGACGCTGCACACTAGGGAGCTGCTGGCGAGGGGCTGCCGGAATACGGCCCCAGGAGGAATTATTAGTTTAAGTATTGTTCGTTTTCAATTTTATGCATTGTACCTAGTAGTTAAGTATCATCACGTATATGTGATGATATTATATATATTCTATGATGAACTAATGAACAATATATATATATATGTATATATTATGAATTTCATTTCTATCTGTTTTTGTATACTAATTTGTATCTAGCTGTTATCATGCACATATACAGAATGGAAAGCGTATATACACACATTGAAACAGAACATATAGGAACGGAAAACAGAGTACACACATTGAAATAGAGCAATATTATGATTGTTGTGAATACATAGCGATCCATGTCGAAACGACTCAACAAAATAAAACGCATCCATGAGACCATGACCAGCAGCCCTTTCCTACGGTAGCTCTTGGCTCTGCCTGAACTCGTGCATGCGTTCGTCCAAGCGGTCGACACGCTCGCGGTACATGTAGAGCGCGATCTCGAGCTCCAAGTTGGCTATTTCATCGGAGATCACCAGCTCGAAGATGCGACAACCATGTTCCTCTACTGCGCCTAGGTCGACACATGGGCCTAGGAGTTGGTCACTACTAGGAAAAGGCTTATTAGTGGCGCACCTTTTTTGGCCATTAATGGCGCACTACAGGTGCGCCACTATCATCACTCCACTAGTAACATATACTAACGGGGCACCCCTAGTGCGCCATTAGTATACCAGACTATAGTGGTGCACCAGGAAGTGCGCCATTAGTAAGTCACATGGTGCGCCATTAGTATGCCTCCCAGGGGGGCATATTTACCTTGTGCTCTGGGTTACTAAAGGCGCACTAACAAATAATGCGCCACTTGTATTTGTTATAGCAGTGCGCCACTAATGTGATGTATGGTGCGCCACTAGTATGAATATTAGGAATTTTTTTTATATTTGCACAGGTTACAAAATATATTACTGTACAGAATATAGACAGCAAAACATATAAACAACACATTCATCGAATACAATAGAAGATTAGTCTCCGAATACAATTCATCATATTAGCTAGTCTCTGAATTCAAAATAACAAAAAAAGTTAGAACATTACAAGTCTCGAGACCGCGAGTAGCATGTTTGTCTTCACATTACAAGTCAATATCGATCATCTAAACTACCATCACTTAGAAGAGAGCTACGGTCATCACGATGAGCATCATCACGATGAAACTGGTCTTCATTCGGTTCCTCCTCCGCTCCCTCCTCTCTCCCGCTAGATAGCACGCGTATCTAGCTTCCGCCTCCGCCTTAGTGGTGTACCCTTTGTAACTGTTACCGCTGAAACGGTGAACCTGTCTCCGACACTCCTCCCAGTCGTCGTAGACTCCGGGAACCTTACCCTTGTACACGACATACGACGACATCTCTATGCACTAGCCAAAGAAAATGTTAGTAGCAATTCACAGACAATACATAAGCAATATATAAGTATGCAACATAAGGATTGGAAGAGAAAAGTAAGACATTAACAGCACGATTCATGGTCCTACTAATAAATAGCATCGATTACATATAAGTTGAGCGACTATCCAAACCAAAGAGACATACAAGTTCATTAAAGTTTAATTACAACATGAGCTAATCGATATTTCAGAACTACATAGCATCACTACTTTTGACTCGACTCAAGGACCGGAGCATGGATGAAGCCGCCGTCTATCGTGATGGCCATGAAATCGCGGGCGTTGTCATCCTGCATTTGTAGCGTTGTTTCTATATCACTGTTGGACGGTTGATATCTGAGGTAGAACTGCCCCGAGGTACCAAGGACATCTTGATGGATGATTTCCGCAAACTCCGACTAGATGCGAAAGAATTCTTGTCTGATGTCCGCGTTCTGGATTGCCGACAAGCGTGCGGCCCAATCTTTGAGATTATGGTCACTGAAGGTGATTATGGTCCCGTACGATTGCCCCCATATGATGGAGGGCGTAGTAGGCATACTTCTGACCGCCAGGCGGCTGCTTGACGCAGGGGAACGTCGTATTGTGAGTGAACACATGCTTGTCGTACCTATGAACTGGCCTACTAAAGGTGCCTCCAGATCTGGTGTAGCCGTGAAGAACATCATTAAGAACTTTCTTGATATTTGTAGTCTTTCTTCGACTGACGGTCCGAGTCGAAATACGTGGCCATGGAATATTTCGGGCTTAAGAGGATGAGTGTGCAATGTGTGTCACTGCACAAAACACGGAATGTTAGAAAAAAATTAATGATCAAAATCTAAGAAATCATATGTTATGGGGCGGTGAGGGGATGACTTACTCGGGAAAGTAAGGCACGAGGAAGTTATCCTTATCTGGGTTTGCCAGAATGACGCCTTCGAGGTATGAACTCGCGACTTGCCGGTCCCTAGTGCTGCCCAAGATCTTGGCACGCATGTAGAAGGGGTCGACTATCACGATGTCTGGGGTCTTGTCTCTAATGATCCGCATCTCCATACTCAAATAAAATAGCCGAACGAAGGTGTAGTGCAGCGGATGAAGGTTAAACATAGCAAAGATGTCATCAAACCGTAGGACGATCGTACCCCCGATGGCGCTATCCACAAAGCCCTTGCCCTCTGGCACCTTGGCCACGAAAACCAGGTATGCCACATCATTATCGGAGAGATGCCGCTTCTCCAAAGAAAGAACACTGTCATGCGGACTCCGCATAGCACCGGTTGTAGCATTGAGTAGATTAGTCAGTAGCACCGGCCTACCCGCCACATGCACCCTCCTCGAGATATCCTTAGGTGAAGGTGGCCCGTCCTGAGCACGGATCATACTCGGTGCCGGCTGGCTCACACCCTTGTTAGTCTTTCTTTTCCGTCCCTTCTTCTTCTGCTGTAATGGGATCAAGTTCTGCTCAGAGACCACCTTCTTGAGTGTGTTGGGGCTGATAATATTTCGCACCTCGGCTATCTGAGGCTCGGTGAAGGCGGCAGCTGGAGGCGTCTCCTGAGAACTGAACGCCAGACGACGCCTGTTGCAATTGGGTTTCTCCGCGGTACCAGCTAGATCGTCTTTTGCAGGGTTGGGTTCTTGAGAAGGAGGCCCCAAGAATTCATCACCGTACCCATGTTCGTTGAAGTACTTATCGACGTTGGTAAATGTACCGTCATCGTCGTCCGGATCATGTGCCATATGCATGTCCGGCATGTCCGGTAGTGTTGCGGGGGTCTTGCCATGGCTTGGCGCCGGCACGACTGGTGGTGTTATCTGTGGGCTGGTGTCCCCCACCCCGGAACGAATCTGGCTCTTCGGCCAAAGCATGGGCCAGCTTATGCAGACATTGAGGGTCATCACATCATCTTCGTCGGCCCCATGGGGTCGATACGGAGGTAACATGTCGTCGAAGCCCGGCAGCACCCGAACCAGTTGAACCCTATAAACGGTGGGTGGCATCTGATTATCGTGGAACATGCGGCTGCCCGGTTGAACGATTCTGCCCTTGCGACATCGACCAACTCGCTGCTCACGGCGCGTGAGAGTGCACGGAACGCCGGGTGCCTCGCGAAAACATGTAGGGCGCCGGGGATGCCTACCAAAGGCAAGGAGATGAAGTCATCGGCCGAGAGGCATAATTAGTTACGTGATGGCGTCGAGCTCGGCTAATGTCGAGGCACCGCCAACGGCGGGCGTGCAATTGACGGAGGGGCCGCTTGCAGCCGAGGTGCCGGCCAGCGTATTCTTCCCACACCCGGGTGCATTAAGCTGCAATGCCGGCACCGCCGCGGGAGACACCAATGCCGCCTCCGTCGGAGACACCAATGGCGCCGCCGGCGCGTTGCACGAGTTGCTGCATGTGAAGCTGGGAATCGGGGGCGGCCCCTGTTGGCCGCCCGCCATCCACGCCTGCAGCCTAGAAACCAAGGTAGGTATAATGGCGGTGATCGTCGCTCCTAGTTGGTCTCACACTTACTCTTCAACCATCTCCGGAATCCGCGCCACTTGTGCCTTGAGTTGTTGAACCTCGCGCTGCTGGCTTTCCGAGCTGGTCTTTCTCTCCTTTCGCCCAGCGGTATAATACTCCGACCATTTCGTGGACAAGCATTTGCCGGCCACACGACTAGCTGACGATGGCTTACTGAGCTTATCCTTGTTTTTCATTATGTTCAACGCCCTATTTAAAGGGGTGTCGAAAGGGGAGCTCTGAGACGACCCCGCGCTACTGCTTTCAGTGTCCTGCGGAAGGAACATGAACCATTTAGAAATTTGGCTTCATTAATTAGAATGCAACCATATGGAGCTAATTACGCGGGGGTGTATTACTTACCAGAACACGCTCAAGCGCCTTGGTCTTCGGATCCGTGGTAAGCTCCTTCGTTACCGGGTCAATCTTGTACCTGGCCCTGACATAGTTCCTGGTCTGCTTGTCACGGTATTTCTCGAAGAGGGGCGGTAGGCCTTGCTTGGCATGCTCTGCGTCCTCCTTGTCCCATATAGGTTCCGCCACTCTGTAACCTCCGGGACCGAGTTTGTGGACCCCTAAGTTCAAGTCCCGCATATCTTTCCCCCACTGACTTGATTCCGCAGATGCCTTGCTCTCGCACTTGATCTTGAACTCCCGGTAGTCATCTTCGCTGATCGAAGAATTTTTCTCCTTGATCTTCTCATAACTATCACCTTTTTCAATCATGCTCTTCACCACGGCTCTCCAAGTAGCCAGGGCCTTGCTCATCTTCGTGAGGGCGGCACTGTTCACTTTATTTCCTGAGAGGCGTGTGTTTGCGAAGTCACCGAGGAACTTGTATCGTCCGTGCAGCTTCGTGAAGAGAAGGTTGTGCAAATTCCCTCGGTTATGATGCCTTAGGTTCTCGGTGTTGATCGAGACGGTGCTCCGGAGAATGCACTAGAGCTGTACCGCGTACCCTTTGACTATTTCTTTGGGCGCTGTTAGATGCCCCTCAGAGGACACTTCAGTAAATTCCTCCTTGATGGTGGCGAGCACGTTTGGGCGCCGGTCCTTCCGTCGCCTCTTCGGTAGGCTGCCATCTGTGCGTGTGCCGTCATCATAAGTGGTGGCATCCTCGGCGGTACCATCAGTGGTGTCATCCCCGACGCCACTAGGGGTTGTGTAGTCAGGATCGGTGTCTTCCATGGCATCCTCATAGCGGTGAGGTTCTTCCTCCATCTCCTGGGAGAGCTCCTAGAATGCCTTGCCTGAACCGCCGGCCTCATCGTTGTGGGCCATGTTTCGCTCTTAATAGGAAAAAAGTTTGGTCAAAAAGTTGGTTATTGTCAAGGAACAAGATCTCATCATTTAGGGTTTGTGAGGAATTATCATGGTCTCATCATTTAGGGTTTGTCGACACCAAGGCATCCTAAAAGCTAAGATTTTATCATTTAGGGTTTGTCGACACCGAGGAACCCTAAAAGCCTAAGCTTTCATCATTTAGGTTTTTATCGAGACGGAGGCACCCTAAAAGCTAAGGTTTTATCATTTAGGGTTTGTCGACATTGAGGCACCCTAAATGCTAACTTAAGTTTTCATCATTTAGGGTTTATCGATGACGAGGCACCCTAGGTTGACTGATATATATGGGTATCTTCTAATAATATACCCTATCAAGAAAAGGGAAGGAGAATTCTAAGTTGGGCCTAATCACTTGGCTCTATTGCCAACTATGGCAGTTGCTTTTTCGTCTGTCCACACATGAATTCAGGATATGTGTTTAATGCAGCAAGAATAAAGGGGCAGTTGATCCTACGTAATTAAGTACTAAGATACCCCGGCCCATGCATTAGTCGCAAGTACCCCATATGTCCTATTTTTAGCAAAGTCATGCTAAAATTCACGGAAAATTTCAGCATGACCTTTGCTGAAAATAAGACATATGGAGTACCCGAATTTGCCGGAACGAAGTTAATCGACATTCCGACAAACTCAAGGGCCTCTTGTGGTACATCAGTAGCATCACAAGTTGACAAAACTCCCAAGTAGTATAGCAGCAGCATCACAAGTAGTACCAATGAACATATAGTCCAGCAAGTTGAAAAAGCTGAAGTTCTCAGCATGAAGAATCACACAACACAGCAACTTCATTATGATGATACATTTGGAGATTGCACATACAGTTTTCACATAAGCATAATTGTTCTGGAGATTGCACATACAGTTTTTGACAGCACAACACCTATGACAGCACATACAGTTTTTCACATTTGGAGATTGCACATACAGTTTTCACATAAGCATGAAGAATCACACAACACATCACCTATGGCAGTTTTCACATACATGTAGTACTCAGCATAAGCATAATTGTTATGGAGATTGCACATACAGTTTTTGACAGCAAAAATTCAGAAAATGCATTTTTGTCAGTAACACAGAAAACAAAAACCATCAAAAAAATTCTCACTATAAATTCATAGAAAAGCATAGGCATCGACTTCTTCTAGAGAAGTTATATACAGTTTTTTACAGCAAAATTTCAATCGGTACAAATTCAGAAATTTGCAATTTGTGTATGCAGTTTTTGACAACAAAAATTCAGTTTTACTCAGTACAATTTTAGAGAAAAGCATAAGCATAATTTTGTTCTGGAGATTGGACATACAGTTTTTGATAGCAAAAATTCAGTAAATGCATTTTTGTTGGTATCAGTACAACACAGCTCATGCCTACCTAGGAGCCACTAAACTAGATGAGCAAGTATAGAGATACTGCTGGCCATTGACCTGCTGGTACACAAAGTACAGAGCACATGGCTGTTGATCTAGCTGCAAGACTCTTATATATGCTACTAGATCATTATATGAATGCATAGATCACCTGCCATCCAATCATATTATTTCAAAAAGTGTGTATTATTTAAGCAGATGGTGGTGGTGACAGTTGATTTAATCAATCTAGTTTGGTTTTAGCACACATGTGGTGAATGGGTCCAGCTGCAATAGTTAGGTCTGAAACCATGACCAAATTGGGCCAGTTGTGCTGCTACCTAACTGAAGATTGGACCAAGAATTCTAAGGCTGGTGTGTTCTTCACTGCTTCTCCTGGTGCCCCTGGACACACACAAGCTGCCAAACAGATTAGGCTGACTTTTTATTTGGATTCTCTTGTAATCCAAACGTACCTACCGCATAACAATAATGGCATTATTCAACCCTTTTTGTTCTTGATAAGAACTGTAAGAAAAGTATCCTACTAAAAGTTCAGAGCATCTCTAGTAGTATCTGTCCCATGCTAACTATATGTACATGAAAAGTTCAAGCTTTTTAACAAACCCAAATTAGGAGCATTTCAGCAACACCAAAGAGTATAAAGTACTTATAATAATGTGCTGCATCAGATTAAGCTACGTGTTCATGTAATTAATTTGGTTTACTAGACGAACACTAGACGAGGAGATACCTGCGCTGTCCTGCGGTGGCTTGCTCGGAGCCGAACAGGAAACCCTGGCCCTGGTGGCGTGGCGACGACGAGGAGGCGGGGCGAGAAGGAGACGATGCGAAGCTGCTTGTTGCGGCGCCGGAGCTTGCGAAATCTGCTCTCTCTCTCGAGGTACTGCAGCTTCCACCCATTCAAGCAACAATGTGGTCCAGTTAGGTAATGATAACATTCAAACATCTAACGTATCACAGTTACCAATAACATTCATTTTCTCTAAAAACATGCAAGCAGTATGGTGGCAAGTGAGTGGTGACTATAATTTGGTGAGGCAACAAGACATGAACAGTGTAGGTTGTTGTAGCAAGTACTGCAAGTAGCAATCACTTGGATTCCAAAAATCCACTTCTAGATTATCATACATGGGCTGGGAATGGAATGACTGTGCATCCATCAACAGATTGTGTAGTACCCTGTAAATGCAATGCCCTTTTTTGAACAAACATCCAGACTGACGAACTGCAGAATCTAGTACTGTCTCCTAATAAAATTCGGCCAACGACGTGTCAATCAATATCGAATCTCTTGAATACTAAGATGGGGCTGCACAAGAACAACACACCATGGAGGAAGAAGGCAGCCGTCCGTGACCCTAGGGTTTGTAGGGGAGGGGATGGAGGAGTGGAGAGGGGAGGAATCACCTGGAAAGATAGGCTGCCAAAGGAAGACGCCGACGCTGAAGCTCCGGCAGCGGCTAGGCGTTGAAGATCCGGCGGTACGCGTCTAGGAGGCGGCGGGCTCCTCCTCTCCTCTCGCACGTGTGCCCTCGGGGCTCGGTAGCCAGGGAGGGAGGCGCTGCGGTGCTGGAGGCGGGGCCACGAAGGCTGGGCGCGTGTGGCTGCCCGGCTCGAGGAGGCAGGGCGGCGGCGGTGGAGCGGGCGCGGGCGGACGGTGTCAATCGGGTGTGGCCGCGGGCGCGGGTGGATTTGGCGAGGGAGGGAGAGAGGCCAGAGGGAGAGGGGGATAGGTGGAGTGGGGGGAGGGTTAGCAATGGCGCACCCTTAGGGGTGCGCCATAAACATACGTATAACAACGGCGCACCAGCCAGGGGTGCGCCATTACTAACTCTTTTTTTTTGGATTTTTAGTTGCATGCATTAGTTTTTTAGAAAATGACCATGAATTTTTAAATGTTACAATATAAGTAGTTATTACTTTTTGTGAGTTAGAAAAATGTTTAAAAATATTTATGAGGTTAAAGAATATTAACAAATTCATGAGTTTGTTAATAATTTTTGTGAGTTAGAAAAATGTTTAAAAATATTCATGAGTTAAAAGAATGTTAACAAATAAACATAAATGAATGTTAATAAATAAACATAAATATATTTTTTATTTTTTGTTGCATCTAATAATATTTTAGAAAATGAATATGAATATGAAACAATAATAGTTTTTTTATAAAACAAGGATGATATAATGGCGCACTCCTCCAGTGCTACCGTTAGTAACTTTTTTTTTTATTTTTTGTTGCATCTAATAATTTTTTAGAAAATGAATATGAATATGAAACAGTAATATTTTTTTATAAAAAAGTAATATTTTTTAAAAAAATATCATCAAATTTGTTATTAGAAAATATTTATGAATATGAAAAAATATCATCAAATTTTTTATTTGAAAATATCATCAAATTTGTTATTTGAAAATATCATCAAATTTGTTTTTTTTTGCATTTTTAGTTGCATTCATTTGTGAATTGGTAAAACATTTATGAATATGAAAAAATATCATCAAATTTGAAGAAATATTCATGAATTCAAAAAGTCCATGAAATTTAAAAATATTCATGAGTTCAAAAAATATTAACGAATTCAATACCATAATAAACATAAATAAATATTAATGAGGACTAGAACAGAAGAAATATCATTTCAAAATGTCAAAATACAATCGAGAAATGAAGACTGCGATTTAAATACAATCGATCTTAGCTAGCTATCTTTTCACAATGTTCTTGCCCTTATTTTCGCAAATAGGAGTTCTTCTCTTGAACGGACGTCCTTTAGGTAGGGTGGTCCTGCTTCTTCTTGTGGTGTATGGCACTTCATTGTTGTCGTCATGTTCCATCTTCGGGTCGCCGTACTTATCGAAGTCTTGCTCATTGGCGACTCCATCCATTATGATGATCTTCCTTTTGCCTCTCCTCACGACAACACGACTGGGCTTTGACGGGTCGGTAATGAAGAAGCATTGGTCCACTAGGGAAGCCAGTACCAATGGCTAATTTTTTGCAGTGACGTTCGCGCCTGCGGTCTTGGATTTGGCTTCGGGTATAACCATGGTGGTGAAATACCGGTCTTCTTTTAGGACGCTCTTGGCCCATCTGACACGGAGCATCGGGACCTTCTCTCCAGCGTAGCTCAGCTCCCATATCTCCTCGATCCTTCCGTAGTATCTGTCATTGTCGTTACCGGTGTAGGATTCCATCGTTACCCCGGAGTTCTGATAACCATCGCTCTTCATGTCCTTGTCCTCGGTGTAGAATGTGTAGCCATTGATATCGTACGCCTCATAGGTCATCAGGTTGTGCTCATACCGTGACAAGGCGAATATGAGTTTTTCTTCTACGGAAGAATCCTCATGTAAAGGGTACGATAGAAGCTTCTCCTTGAACCAACGCATGAAACATGAGTTGTCCTCTTTGATTATATCTCCGTCCGTCCTCTGTTGGCCTCGGTCATTGTACGTCTTCTCAATAAAGGTTTTGTGCTCTACCACCCAAGGATCGACCAAGTCTATGTGTTGTAGCACGACTAGGTTTGCTCTTTCAAAGTCGGCGAGTCGACCCTCGACATGCATTTCGCGGTGACCATCGCCGTGACCCCATCCAAATGAGCCCGCCGAGGTGCTCGCTGACGGCAGACCAACGGGTTCTCGATGCCTCTTGATCGAGAAAGCCCTGGCTATGCTTTCTCTCGACGTGCCTTGTTGCGAACGTATCCTTTGATGACACCATTCATCCTTTTGAATGACATCATGCTGTGCAGGAACGTCGCCTGAGTTGGATGATATCCTCCATGATATGGACCAGCAGATGCACCATAACATCGAAGAAATCGGGCGGAAGTACATCTCAAGCTCGCATAGTATCACCACGATCTATTCCTGTAGCCTTCTGAGTTGCCTCACGCCAACCGACTTCTGAGAGATGACGTCGAAAAATTTGCATAGGCCAAATAACATTTCACGGACGTGCGCGTCCATGATCCCACGGATTGCAACTGGAAGTATCTGCGTCATCAGCACATGACAGTCGTGAGACTTCATCCCGTTGAACTTCTGCTTTGCTGAGTCTAGGTATCTGCTTATCTTTCCCGCGTAACTGTAAGGAACTTTTACTCCTACGAGTTAGGTGAAAAACTGCTCGATCTCCTCCTGACTTAGAGTGAAGCATGCGTGAGGGTAGTCATTTCCGGTCTTCTTGGCCTTTTTGCCTTTGCGGCTACTTTCCGTGTCCTGCTTCGCCTCATCATCATCATCATCATTAGCGTGCAGCTCCTCCCTGATGCCCATTGATTTCAAGTCTGCCGTTGCTTTTGGCCCACCTTTGGTCCTCTCTGGCATGTTGCGCAGGGTACCAAGCAGACTCTCACACACGTTCTTCGTGATATGCATGACATCAAGGCTGTGAGGGACACGGAGGATCTTCCAGTACGGCAAGTCCCAGAAAACAGACCTTGTTTTCCATACCTTCAGCAGCGGCTCTGGCGCCTTTCGCTTCTTTCCCGGCTCTGGCGCCTTTTGCTTCTTTCCCGGTAGTGGGCAATCTTTCCAATTTTCAACAACTCGTCTATTTCCTCGCCGCTCCTCGCAAGCGGGCGTCTTCAGGGTTCGGTTTCACCATCGAATACATCCTTGCGTTTTCTCCATGGGTCATCGTGATGAAGCCACCTTCAAAGTCCCATGGACACGGTTTTCGAAGACCTGGGATCTCTATCTAGCTGGCGATACGTTGTGTCATCCATGCACCTGACGCATCCAGAAAATCCGTGGACCACCTGCCCCGCGAGATATGCGTAACCGAGATAGTCGTGCACCGTGGTCAGCAGTGCGGCTCTCGTAGGGAAATATTCTTTCTCTGCGGCGTCCCACGTATTGGCTCGCGTTTTCCACAATGTGTCTAGCTCCTCTTTCAGCAGCCCTAGATACAATTGATGTCGTCCCCTGGTTGTTTCGTCCCTTCAATTAGCATACTCATGTGAATGTACTTCCTCTTCATGCACAACCAAGGGGGAAGGTTGTACATCCACACAAACACAGGCCAGGTGCTATGTGTGCTTCTCTGGCTGCCAAACGTATTGACTCCATCGGTGCTCGCGCCTAGCACGATGTTCCTTGGATCGTCCCCAAATTCTGGGTGTTCGAAGTTCAACGCTTGCCACTGGCTCACATCCTTAGGGTAACTCATCATTTTGTCTTCTTTATTTATCTCAGGATCATTTCCGTCATCTTCTCGCTTCTTCTCCTCCCTATCCGCGTGCCAACGTAGGAGCTTTGCTAGCTTAGGGTCCGTGAAATACTGATGCAGACGAGGAGTGATCGGAAAGTACCACACCACTTTTCGAGGAGCTTTCTTCCTCTTCTTGTATCGAGTGACGCCAAGACACCGTATATATGGTAGACTCCACGTGTTCGTCCCGATAAATTATGCAATTGTTCATGCACACATGGTATTTCACGGCGGTAAATCCAGAGGACACACGATTTTCTTCGCCTCCTCGAACTGGTCGGGCACTTGTTCCCTTTGGGAAGCCGTTCATGCAAGAATGACATGTTCTCGCCGAAGCTTAAGGCCGGTCATTTTGTGTTTTACCTTCATCTCGAGCCATGAGCGTTACTTTCAAAGCGGGTATCCTCGGGCCTGCATCCTTCATATAATGGATTAACCGCGTCTATCTCCAGTTGATCCAGCTTGTCTTTCTCTCGGGCGGCAGCTCTTGCGTTATCCGTCTGCTTGAGAAGCAGCTCTTGAATATAAGGGTCCTGCACCCAGCCCATCGATGGTCCATCGCCGTCTGTTCCGGCATCTTCATTTTCATGATCATGCCCTTCAACTTGATCTTCCTCATCATCATGTCCGACATCTTCTACATGATGAGTGTGTACTGCATCACCGTCGTGATCATGTCCTGGAGATTCTTTGTCTTCTCGCCTGCCCTTGCCGCGGTGGTTGTCTTGCTGCCCTTCCTCATTTTTGCCCGGCCCCCATGGACGACTTCATAGTCATCTTCATCACCTTGCCACCGATAGCAATCCATGAAACCACGCAAGAGCAGGTGGTCATGCACCTTCCCAGAATCCGGGTCCGCAATAAGGCTCTTCAGCTTGCATCTTCGACACGGACATCTTATCTCCATCTCATTCTTTTGAAGCATCTCGGCCTTCACGGAGCTCAAAAACCTATTCATGATGCCTTCGATCATCGTGCGGACCATGGTCGCCTGCGGGGTAGAGAAAAACAATATTTTAGAACCAAGAAAAAATTTGGCATGACTTTGCCTAAAAATAGGACTAAAAAGAGTGCATAGTGCCAAATTCTCGCCGAAACGGAAATGAATCAACATTCCGGCAACATATTGGCAACTATCGCATTTCAAATACCGGTACCTGCAAACACAAACATATATGCAACACCACAAACATATGCAACACCACAAACATATGTAGATCTAGCTAGGCCATAAAAAGTGCATGTGCACGTTGTTGGAGGGAGAAAAAAGTAGATCTACAACATAAAGAAAGCTTGCCCCTTACTTACCTATCAAAAAAGGTAATTTAACCACTTAATTTGGGCGAATCTATGGTGCAAATGAGGTGAGGAGGAGGAGGCAGCCGAGACAAGCTTGGAGGAGGAGGTGGTGATATAATATTTTTTTGCAGTGCATTTGCTGAGATCCAATGAATTTTGGATTTATGACAAGATTATCTATGAATATTATTTGAGTCTGCTCTCAATTCTTATATTCATGATTTGATATCTTTATATTTCTCTTTGAATTACCGGTTTGGTTTGGCCAACTAGATTGGTTTTTTTGCAATTGGAGAGGTGCTTATTCTTGGGTTCAATCTTGCGGTGTCCTCACCCAGTGACAAACTAGAGGTAGCGAGGCACGTATTTGTATTGTTCCCATCAAGGGTAAAAATATGGGGTTTATATCATATTGCTTGAGTTTACCCCTGTACATCATGTCATCTTGATTACATGCGTTACTGCTCTTATGAACTTAATACTCTAGATGCATGCTGGATAGCGGTCGATGTGTGGAGTAATAGTAGTCGATGCTGGCAGGAGTCAGTCTACTTGACACGGACATGATGCCTATATTCATAATCATTCGTAACTTTGCGCTTTTCTATCAATTGCTCGACAGTAATTTGTTCACCCACTGTATTATTTTCCTTCAAGAGAGAAGCCTCTAGTGAAACCTATGGCCCCCAGGTCTATTTTCCATCATTTCAGATCTATAATCCAAAAAACCCAAAAACACCTTGCTGCAATTTATTTACTTTTATATTTTTATGTTTTAGCAATCTTTTATATCTATATCTATCATATCTCACCTTTGCAAGTGGCTGTGAAGGGATTGACAACCCCTTTATCGCGTTGGGTGCAAGTGTTTGATTGTTTGTGCAGGTGCATAGATTGGGGAATAGCTTGTTTCTCCTACTGGATTGATACCTTGGTTCTCAATTGAGGGAAATAATTATCTCTACTTTGCTGCATCACCCTTTCCTCTTCAAGGGAAAAACCAACACAAGCTTAAGAAGTAGCAGGAAGAATTTCTGTCGCCGTTGCCGGGGAGAATTTCTGGCGCTTTTGCCGGGGAGATCTACACCAAGCCTACCAAGTACAGACCATAAAATCTCATCTCTTGCATTACATTATTTGCCATTTTCCTCTCCTTTTCCTCTCCTTCACTTCTAAAACTTTTTCAGAGAAAAACAAAAAGATTTGCCTTTTTATTCGCCCTTTTTTCCATATGCCTTTTTGCTCGTTTGCTAACTTTGCTTGTGTTTCCATGTGCCTTCTGTTTTCTTGCATCTTTTCTTGGTAAAAATCTATTGATATGGATCCACTTAAATTTTTCTACTTGGATCCTCTTCGATCCATATGTGCTCGTGCTGAAACCCCAACTAGTTTAGTTGAGGGAAAATCTTTAGACGAACACGCTCATTTTGTGCGTCATCGTTTGTCTGAAAAAGGGAGACTCTTATGGAATCAACTAAATTGTTTGCTATGTTATGCTTGGAATCTTTATGAACTTTGTGATTTTACTTGTTGCTCTAAGAACCCTAAAAAACACCTTCCCTACCTATGTGTGTTTAATGATAATGAAATATTATGTTCTTATGAAAAGGGTGTTTGTAGTTACTATGATATCGAACAAATTGAAGAATTTGTTGCTTTTAAGGGTGCTTATGAAGTTGCTTCTGTGATTGAAAAGTATGATATTACTCTCTACAAATCTGAAAATTTTGACATACTTAAATATTGCTATAAAAACTATGCTCATAATGCCTATGTTAAGGAATTTATTGAGAGAATGACCGTTGCTTTGGAAGAAAATAATGATATGCATGACTCTATAGATAGTTATGATTCCGTTGATTTGATTAAAATATCCCTTGACGAACATGAGGCTTCCTATTTTTATGGCCATGATGCCAATATTAATTATGCTTATGGAGATGAATTTGCTATAGTTCCTTATGTTAAACATGAGATTGTTGCTATTGCACCCATACTTGATAGTTCCTTGAATCAAAAGCATGATGGCAATGATGTTATTATAAATTCTATTAATGTCAATTGTGCTAATAATATGCAAACCCCAAGCTTGGCGATGCTAGTTTTGCTATGACCGCTACTTATTGCAATGATCATGATCGGGGTGATAATGCTTCTTATGATCTTGAAAATTTATTTAAGCCTCATGATGAATACGTTTGCTACAATATTGGAAGTGGGTTTGGAAGAGTGTCAACTTTAGGAAATAATTATGCCACTACTTTGGAGATTGATAAATCTCATGAAATTTTTGATAAAAGTGGGCTTGGAGAGGTCATGACTTTATTTTATGATAATCCCACTATTTTGGAAGAGTGTCAACTTTGCATGCATTTGGATCATGTAGAGCATATGCTTTGTGATAGCTATATTTTTGAATTTTAGTATGATCCCACATGTAATTATTATGAGAGAGGAAAATATGGTTGTAGAAATCTTCATGCTACTAAATTACCTCTCACTATGTTGAGATTGCAATTGTTTCTTTCTTCTTCTTTGCATATGCTAGGTTTTGCTTGCCTTGATAATTTGTTTGCCTATAAGCTGACCATGCATAGGAAGTATGTTAGACTTAGATTTTTTTCACATTCTTTATGATGCTCTCTTTGTGCTTCAATTCCTGTCTTTCATGTGAGCATCATTAAAATTATCAATGCCTAGCTAGGGGCATTAAACAATAGCGCTTGTTGGGAGGCAACACAATTTTATTTTTGTTCTTGATTTTTTGTTCATGTTTTTGAGTAATTTTAGCATCCAGACTATGGTTAGATGTGTTGTCATGTTTTAAATTAGTGTTTGAGCCAAGCAAGACCTTTGGGATGGTCTATGGTGATAGTTGATTTGATCTTGCTGAAAACAGCAACTTTTACGCCCAGTAAAACAATTTTAAAAAATCACAGAAGCGTGAAAAAACTCTGAATTTCAAAAGACTGATACACAAATTGCCAAGATTGTCCTAATGTTTCAGAATATTTGGAGTTACAGAAGTATATGAAGTTTTCCGATTGCTACACACTGTTTTGTTTTTAACAGATTATGTTTTCTTTGTGTTGTTTGCTTATTTTGATGAATCTATGGGTAGTATCAGGGGGTATGAACCTTGTAGAAGTTGGAATACAGTAGATATTACACAAATATAAATAAAGAATGAGTTCACAACAGTACCAAAAAGTTGTGATTTATTTTCTTATACTAATAGATCTCATGAGTTTGCTTGTTGAGTTTTGTGTTGTGAAGTTTTCAAGTTTTGGTTAAAAATTTGATGGACTATGGAATAAGGAGTAGAAAGAGCCTAAGATTGGGTATGCCCAAGGCACCCCAAGGTAATATTCGAGGACAACCAAGAATCTAAGCTTGGGATGCCCCGGATGGCATCCCCTCTTTTGTCTTCGTCTATCGGTAAATTTACTTGAGGCTATATTTTTATTGACCACATGATATGTGCTTTGCTTGGAGCGTCTTGTATGATATGAGTCTTTGCTTTTTAGTTTGCCACAGTCATCCTTTCTGTACACACCTTTTGAGAGGGACACACATGAATCGTGAATTTATTAGAATACTCTATGTGCTTCACTTATATCTTTTGAGCTAGGCAATTTGCTCTAGTGCTTCACTTATATCTTTTAGAGCACGGCGGTGGCTTTATTTTACATAAATTGTTAAACTCTCATGCTTCACTTATATCATTTTGAGAGTCTCTAAAATGCATGGTAATTTGCTTTGGTTATGAATTTAGTCCTAATATGATGGGCATCCAAGAGGGATATAATAAGAACTTTCATATAGAGAGCGTTGAATACTATGTGAAGTTTGATTCCTTATGATTGTTTTGAGATATAAAGATGGTGATATTAGAGTCATGCTAGTGAGTAACTATGGTTTGGTAGAAATACTTGTGTTAAAGTTTGTGATTCTCAAAGCATGCACGTATGGTGAACCTTTACGTAATGAAGTCGGAGCATGATTTATTTATTGATTCTCTTCCTTATGAGTGGCGGTTAGGGACGAGCGATGGTCTTTTCCTACCAATCTATCCCCCTAGGAGCATGCGTGTAGTACTTTGGTTCGATGACTAATAGATTTTTGTAATAAGTATGTGAGTTCTTTCTGACTAAATTTGAGTCCATGGCTTATATGCATTCTCACCCTTCCACCATTGCTAGCCTTTCTAGTACCGCACAGCTTTTGCCGGTGCATTAAATCCACCATTTACTCTTCCTCAGAACATCCACCATACCTACCTATTATGGCATTTCCATAACCATTCTGAGATATATTGCCATGCCACTTCCACCGTTTCGTTTTATCATGACACGCATCATCATTGTCATACTGCTTTGCATGATCGTAAGATAGCTAGCATGATCTTTTGTTGTTATTGCTACGCTAGATCATTGCACATCCCGGTACACCGCTATATGCATTCATATAGATTCATATTTTGTTCTAAGTATTGAGTTGTAATTCTTGAGTTGTAAGTAACTAAAAGTGTGATGATCATCATTATCAGAGCATTGTCCCATGTGAGGAAAGGATGATGGAAGCTATGATTCCCTCACAAGTTGGGATGAGTCTTCGGATTGTATAAAGAATAAAATAGGACAAAGAAGCCTATAAAAAATAAAAGAGGCGAAAGAGGCCCACCAAAAAAATGGGAGAAAAGAGAGAAGGGACAATGTTACTATCCTTTTTCCACACTTGTGCTTCAAAGTAGCACCATGATCTTCATGATAGAGAGTCTCCTATGTTGTCACTTTCATATACTAGTGGGAATTTTTCATTATATAACTTGGCTTGTATATTCCAATGATGGACTTCCTCAAATTGCCCTAGGTCTTCGTGAGCAAGCGAGTTGGATGCACACCCACTTAGTTTCTTTTTGAGCTTTCATACACTTATAGCTCTAGTCCATCCGTTGCATGGCAATCCGTACTCACTCACATTGATATCTATTGATGGGCATCTCCAT
This sequence comes from Aegilops bicornis, assembly GCA_021605145.1. NCBI lineage: Eukaryota > Viridiplantae > Streptophyta > Magnoliopsida > Poales > Poaceae > Aegilops > Aegilops bicornis. The sequence goes on along the minus strand of CM038674.1, from coordinate 326,300,027 downwards.
AGCCCGTTAATATGCCTAGTTGATGTGAGACTATCTCCTTCTTTTTGTCTTCTCCACAACCACCATATTCTATTCCACTTATAGTGCTATATCCATGGCTCACACTCATGTATTACGTGAAAGTTGAAAAAGTTTGAGAACATCAAAAGTATGAAAAAATTGCTTGGTTTGTCATCGGGGTTGTGCATGATTTAATACTTGGTGTGATGAAGATGGAGCATAGCCAGACGATACGATTTTGTAGGGATAACTTTCTTTGGCCATGTTATTTTGAGAAGACATGATTGCTTTATTAGTATGCTTGAAGTATTATTGTTTTTATGTCAATATTAAACTTTTGTTTCGAATCTTCTGGATTTGAACATTCATGCCATAATAAAGAAAATTCCACATCAAACATTCTGTTTTTATCATTTACCTAATCGAGAATGAGCAGGAATTAAGCTTGGAGATGCTTGATACGTCTCCCACGTATCTATAATTTTTGTTTGTTCCATGCTATTATATTATCTGTTTTGGATGTTTTATATGCATTAATATGCTATTTTATATTATGTTTGGGACTAACTTATTAACGTAGAGCCATGTGCCAGTTTCTATTTTCCCCTTGTTTTTGAGTTTTACACAAAAGGAATACCAAACGGAGTCCAAACAAAATAGAACTTTCACGATGATTTTTCTTGGACCAAAAGACACCATGGAACTTGGATATGAAGTCAGAAGAGTCCCGAGGGCACCACAAGCCCTCAGGGTGCGCCCTAGGGGGGCGCCTCCTTGGCTTGCAGGCCCCTCGGGTGTCCACTCGCCTCCTTCTCTGCTCTATAAATTCACAGATATTCCATTATCAACAGAAGCGTCCACAAAAATACTTTTTTCCCCGCCATAACCTTCTGTTCCCATGAGATCCCATCTTTGGGCCTTTTTCGGCATCATGCCGGAGGGGGATTCAATCATGGAGGGCATCTACATAACCTCTATTGCCCTTCCGATGAAGCGTGAGTAGTTTACCACAAACCTACGGGCCCATAGCTAGTAGCTAGATGGCTTCTTCTCTCTCTCTCTCTCTCTGATCTTCAATACAATCTTCTCCTCGATGTGCTAGGAGATCTATCCGATGTAATCTTCTTTTGCGGTGTGTTTGTCGAGACTGATGAATTGTGGATTTATGATCAGATTATCTATGAATATTATTTGAGTCTCCTATGAATTCTTATATGCATGATTTGATATCTTTGTATTTCTCTTCCAATTATCTGTTTGGTTTGGCCAACTAGATTGGTTTTTCTTGCAATAGGAGAGGCGATTATTTTGGGTTCAATCTTGCGGTGTCCTCACTGAGTGACAGAGTAGGGGTAACGAGGAACGTATTTGTATTGTCGCCATAAAGGGTAAAAATATGGGGTTTTCATCATATTTCTTGAGTTTATCCCTCTACATCATGTCATCTTGCTTAAGGCGTTACTCCGTTCTTATGAACTTAATAATCTAGATGCATGCTGGATAGCGGTCGATGTGTGGAGTAATAGTAGTAGATGCGGCAGGAGTCAGTCTACGGCAACCTAACGTGATGCCTATATTCATAATCATTGCCTTGGATATCGTCATAACTTTGCGCTTTTCTATCAATTGCTCGACAGTAATTTGTTCACCCACTTTATTATTTTCCTTAAAGAGAGAAGCCTCTAGTGAAACCTTTGGCCCTGGGTCTATTTTCCATCATATATTTTCAGATCTGTAAACCAAAAAACCCAAAAATACCTTGCTGCAATTTATTTATTTTTATTTTGTTTTACGTTTTAGTAATCATTATATCTATCTCTATCAGATCTCACCTTTGCAAGTGACCGTGAAGGGATTGACAACCCCTTTATCGCATTGGGTGCAAGTGTTTGATTGTTTGTGCAAGTGCATAGATTGGGGACTTTCTTGTTTCTCCTACTGGATTGATACCTTGGTTCTCAACTAAGGGAAATAGTTATCTCTACTTTGCTGCATCACCCTTTCGTATTCAAGGGAAAAACCAACGCAACCTCAAGAAGTAGCACATGCCAATATTTGCTCCCAAAGCCTCGCTAGATCTTTTGCTCATCCAATGAGCCCATGAGATGGGGAAAAAGACGGCTGGTGCGAAGGGGAAGCAGGCGGCCACAACAAAATATGCAACATCGGAGGGGAGGAAGTAAAGGGCGGAGGAGCTGGACAGGAAGCGGCAGGAAGACGTGGTCTTCCTTCCGTCGAATTCGGATGGCCCTACCTTAATCGCAAAGTACACCTATATGTGGGGAAGGGATGTTCCGAAAGGGCAAGGAGTGCCCATGGTTCTGCCAGAGGGAAACAAGGTTCCATCGGATTCCTACCTCTTCTTCTGCACGTACTTCCTCTGCGGCCTCACCTCCCCCTTCTCAGATTTCTTTGTTTCCATGATGACGGTGTATGGATTCCATCTTCTGGATTTCACGCCCAATGCAATGGTGTGTGGCAATCTTCTCCCATCTGTGCGAGAATTTCGTTGGAGTTGCCCCCAATGTAGATTTGTTCAGGCACTTCTTCGTCCCACGGGTTGAAGACAAATCTCACCGCTCGGGAAATATAAGTTGGATTCCTCGAGGGAAGAATGATGAATGGGATTATCTCCCCGGGCAGCAGCACAACAGATGGGAGGAATGGAAGGTGGTTTGGTGTTGGATTTAGGATAAGGACGCCCAAGAGTTCCGCACAGCACGGAGTGAAAGCTTCACGTGCGGGAGCGATTGGAGCAAGTTAGGCCTGACTGACGACAAGCTCCGGCCGATGCCAAACAGGATTGCCCCTCTGAAAGCTGTTGGGCTAGCCATCGAGTAGGTGCGGACTGAGTTCCTTCGGCGCAGCGTTGCGCCGCTGCAAAGAAGAGACAGGTTTACCTGGGAATACAGGATCACGGCTGACAGAAAGAGATTGTACCCAGGCCCCATCAACAATCTGTCGATATACGACCATGGCTGGCTGTGCGAACAGCTATTCGGCAGCCTAGGGTCATTCCATGTTTCGGCAAGGGTTGTCCCACTACATCTTAACTCTGCTCGAGACCAGATTCTGAAATGGATGACCGATTGTAACGCCTATGGGGTTGCGCGTGATTGGCAACTACCAGCATTGGATGCAGAGATAGAGTGGGTATCCACTCTAGAAGAAAGGGCTTCTAAGGTGGAGAACAATCTTGTCAAGCACACCTCTCCGACAAAGGCATCGTTTATTGCAAAGCTAATTGCAGAGGACAGAGCGCTTCGGGCTGCCGGGAGGGCAAATCCTGGAGAAGAGGGGGAGTATGCTGAAGGTGAAGGTTCTTCTGATGAAGGGGGCGAAGAGCACGACACAGTAGAGCTTGCCGAGCTTGACCCTGCCAGGGCTGGAACTCATCATGCCGCGGCAGGAGAGGCCCAAGAGGAAAGTGGGGCTGAAGATGCAGAGCAGCCCGAGGTGGAGGAGGAATGGCTTGCGATGGGTCCCCAAGCCCCAGGGCCTAATCGGGATCGACTCCTTCGCAATCAGACCAGCCGGGGAAAAACGGCCCCTGCCTCCTCGACGGTCACAAAGAGGGTGAAGAAGATCGGCTCTAGGACCGACAAGTCAGAGGTGGTGCGCCGCCAATCCAGTCATCATTCGGAGGCCAAGATCCCACCCGCCAAGCGACATGCTGTCATGTGGGTTGATACTAGCCCCCAGTCAAGCCCATCTTCCTTGCATAGCTCGATCTCACCAGAGCCCTCGGCCCCAGCAATGAGGCTAAATCTACTGGGAAGCTCCGCTGCTCCGACTCTGAAGTGGGGCAGAGCAACCCCGCCACCTAAGGCGAACGCGTTGGGCTCCATGCTTGTAGACCCAAAGTAAGGAGAACAACAAAGCTTCTTGCTGAGGTACTATGTACATGATAGTTGTTAACTCCATCTTTTTTGTTGACTTGGCAGAGATGAGGAACCCCTCACCCAGCAGGCCAAGCGAACCAAGCACATGCCAACACCGGTGCCATTGGCGAGCATGGGTTTGGCGTGGGATACGATAGGGGATCCCGTGCCCAGCCACTCCAGCCCCTGGCGTGAAGGCATGGGGCAAGTTTCGCCCGACCATTGAGATGCGGAGGAATATGCTTCATCCTTCGCCTAGGGAGGAGAGGAGATCCACTAGGGTGGGGCCCACCAAGAGAGGTCCACCCCAACCAAAGTCCAAGCAGAGAAATCACCGGCAAGGGCCCCCACCGAGGGGTCTAATCATGTTGAGGTCATGGCCATCGAGGGACTGGACGCGGATGAAACGCCGGCAACTAACGTTGCCAGGGAGGCTAGGCTCCTCCGCGGCAAACGCCACCGGGTAATCCACTTGCCCTTGTCTCTTACTTGAATTGCTTCGCTTCATGGTCTTTGGCTTAACAATATCTGGATCATTGTTTGTTGATTTTATTTGCAGTCCCGGGAAATAATGAACGTGAGCTGCGGGAGGAAGTGGCTAGCATTGGGAAGGACGCTGCCGAGGAGGACGCTAGGATTGCTGCCGCGGTAGGCCATGAGCACACTGCCGGGAATATCCATGAGTTCTCAAAGGAAACAGAGAAAACCCCCGGCAGCATATCTGGACAAGAGACAGTTGTTTAGGAGAAAACCCCTCTTCAAACTATGGGCCCTCTTCCACTGTTTGCCACACAGTCCGCAGCTCCATAGCCATCCTCAAGCAAGCTGGCGCTGATCCTTGCGCAACCTGTGCTCGCAGCCCCCACTCATATGTTACGGCAGGCATGGATTTTGATGAAGATATTAGGCGTCATTGTCCGAGAGGGTTGTAGAAGCTGGCGATTCCACTGATCGTGCTAAGGATCTAGCCTTCCTGGACTCCGTGGTGGCAGGGCTCAAGGAAGTGCAACACAGGTATGATCTCAGGTGGCAGGTAGTCAAGGAGCATCGCGACTCTGCCGTTCTTATGGATAAGAAGCTAGCTGACAAGGGCAATGAACTGCAGGAGTGGTATAAAAACAATCCCATTCCATCATGCGGCAAGTTGAGGTGCTGACCTTGGCCAAGGAAGATATCGCTGCCCAGGAGGTTCGCTTGGCGGAGCGTGAAGCGCTTCTGAACACCAAGGAGAAGAACATATCTTACCAAGAAGGGAACCTCGAAGCCACCCTCCACAGTGTACCAAGGATTTGTAGGACAGGCACAAGGCCACGCTTGACGCGCTCACCCTTGAATACTCTACCTAGCTGAAGAAGGTTACCGATGAGCTAGCTGCCGCTTCTGCCGCCAAGACTGATCTTGATCATCAAGAGAGCAAGTTGACAGAGGACCTTTCCGGGAATGACAAGGAGATCGCGGTTTTCAAATAGGAAGCGCAGAAAGCAGAGACACTCCTGAAGGAGGTGCAATCGTAGCTTTCCTCTAAGAGCCAGGACCTTAATACCTCCATCGGCGCAATTTCTGACATGAAGGCTAAGCTTGGCTCCTTGGAGAAGGAAATTGAGTCTTCCAGTGCCTGTGAGAAGTTGCTGATGGAGGATATGAACAAGGCAAGGACTTTCTAGAAGGACACAAAAGAGAAGCTTGAGAATCAAATCCAGCAATGTGACCTCTGGATCAAGAACCTGTTTGATATCGCCGAGCGCCCCACTGCCCAGATTGCAAAGATGGATATGAAGAGCTAGGCATTCTCCCTCGGCAAGCATGAAGTGCTGTCGACGCTCTTCTTCAAGGCTTGATCGAAGGTCTGAAGATGTACGAAGGTCACAGGGCTACATGCTTCGCCGAGGAATCCCAAAATCTTGCTCATGATGGCCTCTTCCTGGTCTTGAGCAACCTTGCTGTCGGTGCAACAAACCTTGGGTATGTTGCCCAGACTGTGCACAGGCATAGGGACGAGATTGAAGCACCAACCCAAGTCAGAGTACAAGGGACCAAGAGATTCGAAGGACCAACATGCAGATCAGAGGGACCAAGATCAAGCCAGAGAAGCAAGATACCATCAGGAGAAGGGCCTCCTTTGTCAGGCAGGCGATCTCGGCAAGGGCCGAGGCCACCCCCGGAAGAAGACGTCCCGGCAGGGCCTGCCGGACACGCGGAGACAAAACCACCTCACCAACTATTCCACCGCGACCCACGTCATCAATCAGTGCGGTGTCAAGCCGCAAAGTGACTAAGTGGCAGCCATTCGCCACATGGCAGCCTCTTCCTACGGGAAATAACTAAAGATGACACCCATCCTATGACATGTCAAGCGAGCAGGCGCGGAGCTGGCAAGATAGCCTGGCAAGCCTTGCCGGGCAACCAACGATGTGACGTTGAGCGGTGCAGTTAATGCGACCTGTCAGCTCGTAGAGTTAGGTATGATAGCACGGTTTGCTATCTTATCAATGCATAATGACTACTTTGCAAATGTGGTAACCCCTTGATCTATAAAACGAGGCCCATGGCAACCGTTGAAAGCGTTAGAAGGTTGGATAACTCACACCCCCATACGCGCGTAGCCATGGTCGCCCTGAGGCAACCCCTGCCGCGCAGTGTGCTACGCCTCGCCACCATTTTTTCCTCCATCAACCATCAAAGTAGGAGTAGGGTTTTATGCCTTGCGGCGGCCTGAACCTAGGTCAAATTGCGTGTGTGATCACTGCCGTGCTGCCCCACGCTCGTCTGCTATTTTTGCAATGTGACGCCCCCCTGCCGAACCAGCAAGGGACCTTCTGGTCCCATAGGTGGCCGTGGTTTCCCGCGACACTCGCTTTCCACCATCCGGACGTCAACCTCGCCGATGGCTTCAAGAGGCTGCCGTCGGGTGCTGATACTTCTGCCGCTGCGGAGAAGGCCGTCCCTTACTGACAAGGTTCTCTCCATCCCAAGAATTCCCGGAGATCATCAGGCCCAACTTTGAACCATCCCTGCTGTCGTGTTGCCCTATGATATGACACAATATGTATCTCATTTTTAGGCTCCGCATAGTTGTTGCTTTAATGCTTGCCGAAACTGATGTTTATTATACTAATGGCTGCTATCCCTCTTGTGTGTACCCATTAGTATTCGTATAGTTAATTTCCTTTGCATACTTTGGTTGCCCGCCAATAGCATACTGCCATGATTGATTTAGGGAACCGGTCCCTAGCATTCAACTAGCAAGGACACGCTGCCGGTGGGTTTTTCCTTAACAATCCTTAATGCTGCCACCCACTTTGTTGAGCAGGCTCGAAACAAAGCGAGGGTGCAGAAAAATACAGTAAGGTGCCGTCATTCAAAGGACCTTCTATACGAAACCTTGGCTGTCCGAGGGATAGGCAAATGCAAGTTCTGAAGAAAAGTTAATAAACAAGCCAACTTACCTTTTGTCTATGCTCCCCTCCTGCCGGGGTGTACATTTGATCACACATAGCATCTTCTCTTCCACCTGTAATTGCCCCTCCTATCCATGTTTCCTAGGAGACCGTGCTCGCACATCAACTTTCGTTCTGCAAAGATAAAGAACGAGAAGGAACACAAGGGAAGGACTAGGCGATCCATTAGCTACGCACCCAGCCCCGACAAGAGCTGGGGGAATCGGCAAAAATGCTTGCAACTAATGATATATGGTGGAAAAAGGGGAAGGATCATCCCCTCCCTCCTTTTCTTTCACTTCCAATGATCCCTAGGCGACTGGCGCAAAGAACATGCTAGTGCAAAAGTCCCTTCCGGAGTGTCAATAAATGGATTCGCACCGGCACTCCACTCAGTATTTACCCTTGGCGGGATAAATCCAGGACTGAGCTCCACACGGGCTCATCGATTCTCGTGACATCACCACTGCTCGACCCGATCATTGGCGAGTGAGAGGGGGGCAATCAGGCACCGGTTTTCTCGTTCGTCCGTGTAAACTACACCTTTTGGGGTCGAACATGCTCTGATAGGAGACTGCGAGGAGGGCGATGTGCGTACAAGTGTCCAAGGGTCCGAATCCTGTGCTAGGTTGCCTCGGACATCCTTTTATAGCTCAAGGGGTATCCACAGTGGCAAAACAGTCTTTATCTATTGATTAGATAGCTAACGGTGCTATCATACTGTCGGTGTACAAAAGTAGGGGCTCTGCTTTTGACCCCTTTACTTGTGCACGGAAAGCCAGAGCCTCCCGCCACGACCGCGCATAAACACGGCAGGAAGGGGGAGACGGAGAGAAGCCAAGGCCATAAGGCAAATGAAGCAACGACAAGGACCAAGACCACAAAGAGCAGAGGGACGAAGCAGGTTCCCCCCGCAAGATCCTTGCCGGGCGGCCTCGGCGGCCCCGGCAAGACCCTTGCCGGGGCAGCCCGCCCACACCAGGCGAGCGAGCCACCCTTGAGCCCACCAATGCTCAGACAAATGCGTTGGGGATAGGGCTCAGGAGGCACCTCCGTGGTGGCATGCAGATCTTTGTGAAGACATAGAATGCTCAAGATCAAATGAGGGTAAGACGACAGCCATCCTCACCGAAGAAACCCACAAGACCCCCCGGCAAGACCCTTGCTGGGGAGACCAGCGTGCCACGGCAAGACCCTTGCCGGGCCACCCGGCAAGACCCTTGCCGGGGAAGCCAGCGTGCCACAGCAAGACCCTTGCCGAGCCACCCGACAAGGCCCCCGCCAACACACACCAGCTGGGCCACTGTCAGGCCAGCACCGGATAAGCCTTCACCGCCGTTCGCATGCAGCTGCCGACCCAACCAGCTGGGAAGGCACCTGCATGGCGGCATGAAATCCTTCGTGGAGGCTCCACCACCGCGCCACCTCAGCTGCCTGCCTGCCTACATGGCACCGCATGCGACGCTGGCCAGGGCGCGTGTCGAAGCGAGAAGGAGCGGCGACGGACGGGACGGGCCTCGCCCCCGTCCCCAATAAAGCGCAGGGACACTTAAGCCTCGCATTAAATGCGTCTTGTCCTGTAATACGAGGGATAACCTCGCATCACTGTACCCTTTCCACCTCCTGCTTGCCACTATGGCGACCCCTTTTTCCTATAAAAGGAGGCCCGAGGCGACCAGGAAAAGGATTCAGCTCTTCGGAACCTCGCAGCATCTAGAGCTAGTTCAAGAGCTCAAGAACACTAAATACATCCACCAAAGCAGGACTAGGGTTTTACGCATCGTCGCGGCCCGAACCTAGGTAAATCCCCCTTTGTGTCACCTGTTGGTCCCGCTCTTCTCACGATCCCCGCGCCCCGCAACCATAGAAGGGATTCCAGTGATCCTATAGGTGTCGTTTCCCACCGACATCTTTGGTGCGCCAGGTAGGGGAGCGCTATTGTGAGAACCTGGTCCAGCAGTCGACTTAGTTGTTCTTCATCGCCATGGCTCCTAAGAAGAACGCGACCACGGCGATCGGTTCGTCCGGAACTGGGTCGGTACCGGTGCGGACCGACAGCGGGCTAGTCCCGGAGAGGACCCGTGGCGCGGCCCGCGAACATCCACATCGCCCTGATGGTCCGGACCGGCGAAGCGGGCGCTGCTCAAGGCCGGGCGATGAGCCACCAGTCGCGGGCTCCGGAGGCAGAGTGGGCCCCCTGCAGGCGGCGCAGGGCCCTCCAGGGGTGCCGCCGTCCCGCCAGGCGGCGGCACGGCGATCTCTAAAGCGCCAACACCGGCGCCTACGGTGCGCTCCTCTCAGGTTGTGCGCGATGAGCAGCGTCACCCTGCTGGTGACCCTGCGCGCCGCCCTGGGAAGAGTCCCGTGCATCCGTCAGATGAAGGAGAGGGCCAACATGCACGTCGAGGTGCTGCTGGAGGTGGCGAACGGCTGCGGAGCCGCGACACAACTCCTTCTAACGTGGTTAGAAGTCGAGGCGCATCGCGGTCCACCCAGCTTTCGCCGCCACCCACGCAACCGGAAGCCCTAGCGCGCGCAGCTGCTCCTCGATTTTCCTCCCGCCGTGGAGAATCTCGACGAATGGAGGGCCACCGTTCGGAGCCTCGTCAACATCGCCAACGATGACAGGCTGCGGCCGGCGGAACCCATCCGTCGTCGTTCCGCCGGGTTGCCACCCGCTAGCGGAGGCCACGCCGGAGGCGATGCGGCCACGATGTACACCCCACATCCATCCCGACCGCCCTGGGCGTCGGCCCGTCGCGGCGACGCTCGAGATGGTATCTCCATCGCGTCGTCCGACCCGCGGACCAACTGCGATCAGCGCCAAGTCCTTCGGGAGCGGGCTCATGAGGACGCTCGAACTACGATCGAGCGCCAACATGACGCGCGCCACCAGTCGGACAGGCGGGCAGGGCCTGCTATGGACCACCCAGCGCCGGGGGGCTATGGTGGCCTACCTTACGAGGTGGGTTGTCCGGCCTTCACCCGTGAACTGCGGTAGTTCCAGTGGCCCTCCCACCGTACATTCAAACCTGACTTTGGCGAGAAGTACAACGACAAGACTCACCCGTCAGAATTCCTCAGCATCTACACCATCGCGATGCAAGCTGCTGGGGCCCGTGACGATAAGGTGCTTGCCAACTACTTCCCGTTGGCACTCAAGCCTAATGTTATGTCATGGTTGATGCACTTGCCGGTAGACTCCATCTCTTCTTGGGCGGATCTGTGCCATGAGTTTGTTGGCGCCTTCACTGGAGGCCACCAAGCTCATGGCCACGTGAGTGATTTACACATCATCCCCCAGAAGGAAGGAGAAAACCTGCGCAAGTACATCCAAAGGTTCAGCCGGGTGTAGTACAACATCCCCCATGTCCATCCCGCCGCTGTGATCAGTGCGTTCCATCAGAATGTGAGCAATCGCAAGATGCGTGAAGAGCTGGCGATGAACAAGTTCAAGGATGTGGCCGAGCTCTATGGTCTTGCCGATCGGTGCGCTCGTGCCGAGGAAGGAAGGAATTACCCCGGCGAAGATGCTGGCGTGGAAACCGACTCCACTGGCGATACCGCCACCCCAGCAAAGAAAGGCCGGTGCCGTAATAGGAAGCGCAAGGGCAAGGCCGTGCTTGCCGTAGAGGGATCCGATGACACCGGTACCACCAAGAGGACCAAGGAAAGCGACCCTGACAAAGAGATTGCCGGGTGTAGCGCTTGCTGGGCCTTGGCGGTTGCCGACAAACCCGGAGGCCCCGACCAACAGTACCGGAAGATCCACCGCACCAAGGGCCACGACCTCCAAAACTGCCGGCAAGTAGAGCTGCTCGCCGAGAAGCAGAAAGACGAGTATGAGTGACGGGACAAGGAGAAAGGCCCAGATGGTGCCGAAGGATCCGGCAAGAAACATGGCGGCCAAGAAGGCCGCCGCGGCAAGGAGACACAGCAAGAGAGGCCTGCCCGTGGCCGCGACAAGAAGCAGGAAGACGATGATCGTGACAAGGACGACGAGTCCGGCGACCATGATTTTCAGAAAGCCATAGAGGCCATGTGCATCGATGGCGGCGCCTCGCTGCACACATCCCACCGCCAACTAAAGCAGTGGTCGCGTGAGATCACAGCGGTGGAGCCGTTGTTTGACGCACGGAAGCCGCTGAAATGGTCCAGCATGCCCATCATCTTCGACACCGAGGACCACCCTGACCGCACCACTGCAGTCGGGTGCTTGCCATTGTTGGTTTCACCAACAATCCGCAACCGAAAGGTGATGAAGATGTTGGTTGACAGCGGGGCTGGCCTGAACTTGATCCCGCCCGTTGTGGCTAGAAGGCTGCAGATCCCTGATGGAGACCTCGAGGAGACGGGTACGTTCCAAGGGGTTAACCCGGGGAGGAGCCAGCCAAAGGGAAAGATCACGCTGCCCGTGACATTCGGAGGCGAGCTGAACCACAGGACGGAGAGGATTGTTTTTGATGTAGCCGAGATCCCCTTGCCTTACAACGGGATCCTCGGCCGCCCGGCACTGGCCAAGTTCATGGTGGCTTCACACTACGCCTACAACATGCTGAAGATGCCCGGGCTGATGAACATCATCACCGTCCCCTCCGACAAGAAAGATGCGTTGATCTGCGCTGACCAACTCTACCGGGTAGCAGTTGCAGCAGCTGCCGCTAAGGTACCTGCTCCTGCCGACGAAGCCCCGGGGGGGAAGATGACCGGCGAGACTCCTAGCACCCACGCCGGCAAGCGCACCTCTTTGGGGTGTTGCACTCCCATTGTGGACGTGCCAGAGAGCTCCGCCGGCAGGAGCAAGAAGTCCAGAGCCATGCCACCAGAAACCAAGAAGGTGCCCGTCAAGGAGGACGGTACGGGGGGAGTTTTTACCATAAGCTCCACCCTCGACAGCAAATAAAAAAGTGATCTCGTCGCCTTCCTGCGGGCGAATGTTGATGTGTTTGCATGGCAAGCCTCCGACATCCCCGGCGTTCCCAGGGAGGTGATTGAGCACCACCTTGCTGTCTGTCCTCATGCGCGGCCCGTCAAGCAGAATGTCCGGAAGCAAGCTCTGGAGAGGTAGGAGTTCATCACAGAGGAAATTAGAAAGCTAGAGGCGGCAAGCTTGGTGAGAGGAGTACTCCACCCAACGTGGTTGCCAATCCGGTACTGGTGCGCAAGGCAAATGGGAAATGGAGGCTGTGTATTGATTACAGAGACATCAATAAGGCCTGCCCAAAGGATCCTTTCCCGGTACCGCGCATCGACCAGATTGTTGACTCCATGGCTGGGTGTGACCTCTTATCGTTCCTGGACGCCTACTCAAGATACCACCAGATCTTCATGACAAAGGAAGACGAGGAAAAGACAGCATTCATCACCCCATGTGGTACGTATTGCTTTTTATGGATGCATTTCGGGTTGAAGAGTGCTGAGTCAACCTTTGCAAGAGCAGTCCAAATTGGTTTTGAGCCCCAGCTACATAGAAATATGGAAGCTTATATGGATGAAATAGTGGTCAAAACCAAGTACAAAGCAACGCTCGTGCAAGATCTGGAGGAAACATTTGGGAACCTGCGCAAGATCAACCTCAAATTGAACCCTGAGAAGTGTGTCTTCGGCGTCCCGTCAGGCAAGCTTCTCGGGTTCTTTGTGTCCTAGCGTAGGATTGAACCAAACCCAGATAAGATCAAGGCTATTGAGCAGATTGAGGCACCCAAACGGATCAAGGATGTGCATCGGCTCACTGGCTGCGTCGCTGCCATGAGTCAGTTCATCTCCAAGTCCGCAGAGCGTGCCCTTCCTTTTTTTCAAGATCTTAAAGAAAGCAGGGCCCGATGGAGTGGACCCCAAAGGCCGAGGCGGCGCTGCAAGATTTGAAGAAGTACCTCTCATCTACCCCAGTGCTGGTTGCGCCCAGACCACAAGACCGTTGCTGCTCTATCTAGCAGCAACGAATCCAGTGGTTAGCGCCGCACTAGTGGCGCAGAGAGAGGTTGATGAAGAGATAGCAGCTGCGGCAGAGTCGACGGTTGGCGGGCCGGAACCCTCCACGGCAGGGCTCGGCCCCGGCAAGGCTGAACCCCCGGCAGGGTCTGGCCGCGGCAAGACTGGCACCAGTGCGACAGGACCCACGTGACCAGGTGAAGAAGCGCAGAAGTAGAAAATGGTGCAGCACCCGGTTTACTTTGTCAGCTCCCTTTTGCAGGGGGCTAGGTCGAGGTACTCAGGTGTGCAAAAGCTGCTCTTCCGCCTCCTTATGGCCTCGAGGAAGCTGCGCCATTAATTTCAAGCGCATGAGATCACGGTGGTCACCCGCCTCCCATTGCAACGGATACTGCATAACCCAGATGCAACGGGGAGGATTGTTGAATGGGCCCTAGAGCTGTCAAGCTTCGGTTTAAAGTTCGAAAGTACCTTGACGATTCAGAGCAGAATCTTGGCGGAGTTTATTGCAGAAAGTACCTCGACGCCTGACAAAGAGGTACAAGAGACCACTCTCCCCGGCAAGGAAACGAGTCGCAACTGGATCATGTACTTTGATGGTGCCTTCTCCGCAAGGTGCTTGCTGGTGTGCTGCTTGTCGCACCCACCAAAGAGCACCTCAAGTACGTCCTCCAGATGCACTTCCCCCGGGAGATGTCAACCAACAACACCGCCGAGTACGAGGGCTTGCTTGCCAGTCTCAAGATCGCGGCCGACCTCGGGGTTAAAAAGCTCATCGTCAGGGGCGACATACAGCTCGTCGTCAGGCAGATCAACAAGGACTATCAAAGCCCGTTGATGGAAGCTTACGTGGATGAGATGAGGAAACTGGAGGAACGCTTTGACGGTATACAAGCGGAGCACGTCCCTTGGGCGGAGAACGACACCGCCGATTACCTGTCAAAGCGCGCTGCCCTCAAGCTACCTGTGGAACCAGGTACTTTTGTGCTTCAGTTAACCCAGCCGTCCGTTGAACCATCGACTGGGTGGAACAAGCGGAGGAAGCTAGACCCCGGCAAGTACTTCCCCACCGAGCTCCCCGAACCAGCCGGCGAAGATGTTGCTACGGATGCCGATACTGCCACGGGGCAACCGACTCCGGCAGGACCTCAGGTCATGGCCGTGGAGGCGGCCGCTCCCATGGCAGAAGAGATGCCTTTGGTCCTTGTCGTCGAGCCGCAAGCTCCGGCATGGGCACATCATACCGTCCAATTCCTTCAAAAAGGAGAGCTTCCTGAGGAACATGAAGAAGCAAAAAGAGTAGCCCGCCGGTCTGCTTTGTACCAATTCGTTGACAGACAGATTATGCGAAGAAGACCGAATGGGGTGAAATTGATGTGCATTTCCCGGGAGGAAGGACAAAAGCTGTTGGCAGAGATACATGGAGGTATATGTGGCTCCCACATAGGGTCGAGGGCCCTTGCCGGCAAGGCCTTTCGGCAAGGTTTCTTCTGGCCACCGCCCTCCAGGATTCGACGGCACTAGTAACCAAGTGTGAAGCGTGCCAGTTCCATTCGAAGAAGCTTCATCAACCAGCTCAAGCCCTCCAAACCATCCCTCTCTCCTGGCCCTTCTCGGTCTGGGGGCTCAACATGCTGGGCCCTTTCCCCCGTGCCGTCGGGGGCTTTGAGTACTTGTACGTCGCAATCGACAAGTTCACAAAGTGGCCAGAAGTGGAAGCAGTAAGGAAGGTGACAGCGCAATCAGCCATCAAGTTCTTCAAGGGACTAGTGTGCCGATTTTTGGTGCCCAACAGGATCATCACCGACAACGGCACACAGTTCACAAGCCACGCCTTCATGCAGTACATTGAGGATCTCGGCAGCAGGGTTTGTTTTGCTTCTGTGGCACATCCACGGAGCAACGGCCAAGCGGAAAGAGCGAATGCTGAGGTCCTGCGAGGCTTGAGGACAAGGACCTTTGACAGACTGCGCAAAAGCGGGAAGCGCTGAATTGATGAGTTGCCGGCGGTTCTTTGGTCGATCAGAACGACGGCCAATCGAGCCAGCGGCCAGACACTCTTTGCCCTGGTTTACCGGGTAGAAGCAGTTCTCCCCACAGAACTCATATACGGGTCACCTCGGGTGGTCGCTTATGATGAGCTTGAGCAAGAGCGATTGCGGCAAGATGATGCGATGCTCCTTGAGGAAGATCGTCTCCGGGCGGCTGTGAGAGCAGCACGCTACCAGCAAGTCTTGCGCCGCTACCATCGCCGCAAGGTTCATGCCCGGAGCTTTGAGGAAGGCGACCTTGTTCTTCGGCACGTTCAGTCGGCCAAGAATTCCAACAAGTTGATGCCGAAGTGGGAAGGCCCTTATCGGGTAACACGAGTCACCAGGCCCCGCGCAGTCCGGCTGTAGACCGAAGATGTCATCCCAGTGAGTAACTCCTGGAACATCGAGCATCTTCGTAAGTTTTACCCATAAGGCGTGGCTGCCGGGCCTCCCGGCAAGCCACCCTTTTGTACAAGCCTTGCCAGCAAGGCATGTAACCCTTTGTACAAAGCCAGGCACAGACCCTGAGCAGAAATAAATGAAGCGCTGGCGCCCTAAGATCTTGCATGCATGCTAGGTTGAGTCTCTTCCTTGCTTAGGGTTGATAGTGCTTAGCGGCGGCTAACCCTTAGCTTAGAGGTCGAGTGCGCGTCTCTCTGTTCTTCTCTATCTTCTTTGGTTCGCAGGGCACGTAAGTATTCTTGCCAAGCTATTTCGGAAGAAAGGGGACAGACCGGCGCCCGAGCCCCGGCAAGCCAGAGTTGCCGGAGGCTGCAAGGACAAGGATCCCTTCGCGGCAAGCTAAGATCGCCGGGGGCTGCAGATCCAGATAAGTCCTTTATCCTCTATCATGCATTTCGTTATTGACTGGGATACATGAAACCCCGTTCTATCTCTGAGCTACCGTGCTCTCCTTCTCGGCACCCGAGGGTTATCCCCTAGGTCTGGGTTTGGTCGTAGCCGCAACAGCGAAGTAGAGGAACGGGGGGCCTAAGCCCACCTAATCCCTGCCTCCGCCAAGAGCGTGAGCAAGGTCGAGCGAAGTGGGGAAATGGCAAGGCCTGTTGCCGGGCGAGAAATTTTTGTCTTAAAGATAACAAGGATTCATTCCTTGTCGTGGGTTCCTCCTGCGAACGAAAATCCCGGCAAACATCCCTTTTCATAAAAAAACATCCGTCTGACAGTGCAGTTCATACGAAATGAAAAACATGAGCAATGGGATTACAAGCTTTAAATTCTACTAAGGCCCGGAGGCTTACAAACTAAAAAGAGATAAGATGCCCGTAATCCCTTTCTTATCCCTCTCCTCGGGAAATGGAACAAGAAAAGCAGGAGGGCAAAAGGGGCGCCTAGGCGAGCTACGAGTGGCAGAAGACACCAAGGGAACATCTTGGTGGCTGTCCAAGGGCTGGATGGTGATGGCGGCGCCGGAGGCAGAGCTCGAAGACGAGGCGGCAGGGGCGTCGATGCGTGATTTAAGGCGTCGGTGCCCGTGTACTCTGACTTGTCGGCCTTGCCGCCCGCCCTCTTCCTCTTCCGCAGCCTCCCAACACTAGCCGCCCACGGAGACGACCCCGAGAAGTTCAAGGAGCCGGCGACACGGATGTTGGGGTCACCGGTGCCGCCCGGAGCGGTGCCCGACGCCTAGTCGGACCCGTCATCCTGTCGCCCACTGGCCTCACCGTCGCTGCCGTTATCCTCCTCGTCACTATCGCTCGAGGAGGAATCTTCATCATTAGAAGAGCTCTCCATGCAGCACCTCACGCGGGTCCCGAAGTGCCCGAAGATCTTGAGGAGAGGAGGCCGCCCTCCATTAGTTTGAAATGGAGAGCGAGCCCATCCGTCAAGCTATGGAGGCGAGCGAAGGTCTTCCACCCTCGATGAAGGTACATGACGTGAGGGGCGGGGAACTCGATGTCGACCCACGTGCCACTATTCCCACAACCCCTCATGTGCAGCCGCAGCGCCTGTGGCGGATTTAGCTCCATCTCCCGCGCAAACGGGGTTGGAAGGCGAAGGCGACGGCGCGGCGGATGGCGCAGCCTGACGAAGAATTCGCAGGGGTTGTCCCCAGCGTGGCCCTCCATCGCAGGAGGGACTGCTGGAGGAAGCGAGGCAGATCTGCCGCCCCGTCCTCCCATCCCTCTAGCACCACGGTGGCCTCGACCTCGTCCCCTCCCCCTTCCTCTAACGGCCGGCTCTGCCGCTATGAGCTCTTGGGGAGGAGCAATGCGCTACCGGGCCGAGACCCTCGCCACCACCGATGAAGCGTCACCACGTCCCCTCGCCATGGCAAGAGAAGAAAGGAAGCAGGAATGGAGAGAGGCAGATGGCGAAAGCTTGAGAGGCGCCGTCCCTCCCGCTCCCCTCCTTATAAAGGGGCGGGAGCGAGGCTTGGCCGCCCCCTCTCGGCCAATCCGGCCTCTTGAAGTGACAGCAAGCGGGGCCGTCGACCGCCCTCCCCGCTCCATTGAAGGCGCGTGGGAATCAACCCGCAAGCGCGCGACTACCCACGACCCCTGCGCCTGTCATTCGCCCTAATTGCAACGAACATGGCACAAAAGGCGGGCGCAATAGGACGCGTGGAACGACGGTTCCCGAGAGAGGACAGTAAATGGGAGGCGGCCCCGCGGTCTCAAAGAGACACGCAAGCCGCCTCTTTACTATCCACCACAAGGTGATGCCAGCATGCCCACGTCATATGCGCGCACGATCCCCATGTCGCGCATTCAACGCGGGTCGTAGGGAAGCACAGCGGACGGAACGGTGGCCATGATAAAAATCCGCCCTAACTGCCCGCGCACCGTTCTGGGCCTGGCCCAACAACGTGCTACGCTTATGTGTGGCCCAGGCCAGGGGGCTCCTGTCGGTGTACAAAAGTAGGGGCTCTGCTTTTGACCCCTTTACTTGTGCACAGGCAGTCAGAGCCTCCCGCCACATCCATGCATAAACACGGCAGGAAGGGGGAGCCGGAGAGAAGCCAAGGCCACAAGGCAACTGAAGCAACGACAAGGACCAAGACCACAAAGAGCAGAGGGACGAAGCAGGTTCCCCCAGCAAGATCCTTGCCGGGCGGCCTCGCCGACCCCAGCAAGACCCTTGCCGGGGCAGCCCGCCCACACCAGCCGAGCGAGCCACCATTGAGCCCACCAATGCTCAGACAAATCCGTTGGGATAGGGCTCAGGAGGCACCTCCGTGGTGGCATGCAGATCTTTGTGAAGACATAGAATGCTCAAGATCAAATGAGGGTATGAGGACAGCCATCCTCACCAAAGAAACCCACAAGACCCTCCGGCAAGACCCTTGCCGGGGAGACCAGCGCGCCACGGCAAGACCCTTGCCGGGCCACCCGGCAAGACCCTTGCCGGGGAAGCCAGCGTGCCACAGCAAGACCCTTGCCGGGCCACCCGACAAGGCCCCCGCCAACACACACCAGCTGGGCCACTGTCAGGCCTGCACCGGATAAGCCTTCACCGCCGTTCGCAAGCAGCTGCAGACCCAACCAGCTGGGCAGGCACCTGCATGGTGGCATGCAATCCTTCGTGGAGGCTCCACCACTGCGCCACCTCAGCTGCCTGCCTGCCTACATGGCACCGCATGCGTCGCTGGCCAGGGCGCGTGTCGAAGCGAGAAGGAGCGGTGACGGATGGAACGGGCCTCGCCCCTGTCCCCAATAAAGTGAAGGGACACGTAAGCCTCGCATTAAATGCGTATTGTCTTGTAATACGAGGGATAACCTCGCAGCACTGTACCCTTTCCACCTCCAGCTTGCCACTGTGGTGAACTCTTTTTCCTATAAAAGGAGGCCCGAGGCGACCAGGAAAAGGATTCGGCTCTTCGGAACCTCGCAACACCTAGAGCTAGTTCAAGAGCTCAAGAACACTAAATACATCCACCAAAGCAGGACTAGGGTTTTATGCATCCTCGCGGACCGAACCTGGGTAAATCCCCCTTTGTGTCACCTGCTGGTCCCGCTCTTCTCACGATCCCCGCGCCCCACAACCGTAGAAAGGATTCCAGTGATCCCATAGGTGTCGTTTCCCACCGACACATACCTAACTCTGGCAGTTAGGACAAAGTGCATTAAATGCACTGCTAGGTGCCGTGTCGAGGGTGAAGCCCGGCAAGCCTGCCGTGCCGCTTAATCATCTTCAACTTATCTGTCCGTCACGCCTCTGGACGGGTGTCACATGAGAGTAATTTGTCTTCCAATGGACTGCCACTTACTTGGTGGAATCCACTTTATCACTTGGGGGCTTAACACCGCATAGATAAGTGATTTGCATTGTAGTGGACTGGAGCGGTGGTGCCTTGGCGGGAATCCTCGACTTTGGCGGACCCGGCAAGCCTACCGGGAAATCTTGGACTTTCCCCTAGGGCGGCCTCGACCCGGCTAGGCTCTCCTGCAAGGCAAGGGAGGCCTTCCCAAGGTGAAGCTTCTCCTGTCTTGTTTGTCTTGTTCTTCTTGATCCGCTCGTTGATCTCACGAAGAGCGCTCCTTCTAGCTTGGTCATGTTTTGTATGTTGGTGTAGCCACTCCTTCGGCAAGCCTTGGCTGCTGGTGCGGAGGCTCTTTGTCCGTGCACAAGTTAGGGGGTATAAACACCCCTATTTGTGTACCCCGACAATAAGTGAAGCATGAGAGTTCAACAATATCTATAAAATAAAGCCACCGCCGTACTCTAAAAAGATATAAGTGAAGCACTAGAGTAACCTGGCTAGCTCAAAAGATACAAGTTAAGCACATAGAGTATACTAATAAATTCACGATTAAAGCATGTCCCTCTAAAAAGGTATGTACAACAAGGATGATTGTGGTAAACTAAAAAGCAAAGACTCATATCATACAAGACACTCCAAACAAAACACATATCATGTGGTGATTAAAAATATAGCCTCAAGTAAATTTACCAATGGATTGAAGATGAAAGAGGGGATGCGGATGCTATTCAGGGCATCCCCAAACTTAGATGCTTGGTTCTCCTTGAATATTGCCTTGGGGTGACTTGGGCATCCCCAAGCTTAGGCTCTTGGAACTCCTTATTCCATAGTCCATCAAATCTTTATCCAAAACTTGAAAACATCAAAACACAAAACTCAACATAAAACTCGTGAGATCCGTTAGTATAATGAAATAAATCACCACTTTATGTACTGTTGTGAACTCATTCTAAATTTTTATTGGTGTTATATCTACTGTATTCCAACTTCTCCATAGTTCATACCCCCCATACTATCCATAGATTCATCAAAATAAGCAAACAACACATAGAAAACAGAATATGTCAAAAACAGAACAGTCTGTAGTAATCTGGAAAATTCGTATACTTCTGTAACTCCAAAACTTCTGAAAATTTAGGAAAGTTTAAGCAATTTGTATATAAATCTTTTGTAAAAATTTGAAGAATTTATCATGTTCTAGCAGCTCAGATCAATTCTGTAACTGGGTGCAAAAGTTTCTGTTTTTCAGCAAGATCAAATAAACTATCACCATAGACCATCCCGAAGGTCTTACTTGGCTCAAACACTAATTAAAACACCAAAACACAATTACTACAGTGGTAATAATGTGTATTTTTCTAAAAACAAAAAGGGGAAATATTGGTTTGACTCCCAACAAGCCCTTTTCTTTAAAGCCTTTTAGCTAGGCATTGAGATTTCGATGATGCTCGCATGAAAGATAATAATTGAAACACAAAAAGAGCATCATAAAACATGTGAGAAAAAAATTGAAGTCTAACATGCTTCCTATGCATAGGCATTTTATAAGCAATCAAATTATCAAGACAAGCAAAAACTTAGCATATGCAAGGAACAAGAAAGAAACAATAGGAATCTCAACATAACGAGAGGTAAAAGGTTTGCCATCCGATGGCTCCTTCTCCTCTCCCACCCACCCCTCTCCCACCCACCTCTGAGCTCCATGGCGATCTCTAGGCTATCTGCCTATGGATGGGCTCCTGCATTGGGATTTTGCTCCGGGCCTTGCCCTTGCGGATCAGGTGAGAAGAAGGTTTGGATCCACTGTCCATTTTTCACCCAATCGAGACTCCAAGGAATTCTTTTTGGTGGTCTCCTTCTCTTCGGCCTCTTTTGTTCTTTCGGAGGAATCGGTTGGTATTGCATTACAATGTTGCCTTGGGGGTATTAGTTCTGGTTTTCATGTGTCCAAGATCAATGACCGTTCGTTCAAATTCTCTGTGGCCAATAACAAGGTGGGTCATTTCATTCATCATTTGAGGGACATAATTTGGCCGGATTTTGTTTGCCACTTCCATCTTTTCAATGGCCGTTTTGCTCCTGCGCCAGTTGTGGCTCCTTGTTGGCATGCTGATCAAGAACTTCTGGATATTTCTGCTCGCCGTCCAATGGCCATTAAGCATTCTCTCAATTTTTTACACTCTGGTGCCCAGAGAGACTCTGGTTCCGATATGGTTTTGGGCAAGTTTGGCTTATCCCCACTGGATCACATGCATTTCTCCAATGCTAATGCCAAGGAGGCATCCTCATCTTCGGCTCATGGTTCTTTGAATCATCATTCTGCGAAGGACTCTTATGATTCAATGGCTTCATCACATGGATTTTCGGTTCATCACTCTCGACAACCTGTTCATCCGACCTCTGATGGCGTTGATCAAGCAACACTAATTGCGCACTTTGCCAAGCGCAATATTCAGCTGCTGATATTTCGGATTTATCAAATAATTGGGCAGTTCTTTGCCCGCGTTGTCTTCAATGGGGCCATCACAAGTACTCTTGCCAGGCATTGCTGATTTGCATTAACTGCTCATCGCGAGGGCATAAAGCGGCCGCTTGCCCGTCAAGGCCTAATTCTCGGACCTTCCTCAGACACGTGATCATTCTGATTTCGACCATCAGGGGCAATGTATCAATCAGCTCGGTAGTTTACCATATTCCATCAACTTGCCTATTACTCGCCGCAAGAGAACCATCGTCAGATGCTCTGCTTGTGGCTTCTATGGACACGTGGTGCGATCCTGTCATAAAGTGCGGTATAACAAAAAATGGCAATGGAAGCCCAAGAATCCGCAACTTTCCACTCCTACCCTCACGGTCCATCTTCCGCCTCGGGTCTCGTCACACCGCTGCAGAGTCCAGTCCCGTCACTCTTGCAGACTCCACCGCCCACCTTAGCCCCCATTCCCATGGCGAACTACCCGCTTAATCCGGTGCCGTTCCTTCCTCCTAGTTTCGCCGTCGAGCCAGGTCCGGCGGATCGGCTGGTTCGTAGTGGGATGATAGTCGGCCCCATTGCGCCGCTCAACCATGATTTTCTCGCCATTGCCGAAGCCAGTCATTACGTTCCTCTGCATCGTCGTGCCGCCATCCGCAACATGATTGAAGGTCTGTTACATGAATCCCGGCTATTCACTATCGAGTCATCGGATCACCCTCTTGGCATTGGCATCTTGGATTTGTGGATGCTTTCTTGCGTGACACTGCGGTCGCCACACCCATCGAGCTTGAGGAAGAAGATCTTCTCATAACATTTGTGCCACACGATGAAGCTTTGAACCGTCGCACAACTTCCTTTGGACCTGAGGTATGGCTGATGTTCTTTGGATTCCCATACGATTACCAGACTGATTACTATATCACAAAAGCATTGGGTGGATTTGGTTCCTTGGTCCGTTGGTATAATCCTCGCCAAGATAGAAGATACATCCTGCTTAAAGCTCGTGTGTTGCGCCTTCGTTTGATTCCTCAAAGCTTTGTCGTTCGGGCAATTGGGTGGTGCTTTCATGTTGCTGGACCGTGCAAGTTACCATCTTACGCAGCAATGATTGGAACGGTCTGCTCCCTGAGGTCCTTGCTCCCGGAGAAGACCCACCACCACCGGACGGAAACCCGCATCCCCTCTTTGGTCCTGAGCTCACGGCTGAGCAGCTCTACCAACAACAAGTGCACAATTGGTTAGTCCAGAACGGCGCCCCTGCTGCTGGCGGTGCCGACCAGGGAGGTGAACCTGCGCAGAACCATGCTGTTTGGGATGCCTGGCCTACACCTGCCCCTCAACTGCCTCAGCTCCCTCCTCACCTGATGAATTATCAGGCTTGGCTTGCTTCACAAGGTTTAACTGTCCAGCATGGTATTGTACCTGATGATAACTTGTCTGATAATGCTTTGGATGCCTGGCATGACACTTTCTCTGCTACTGATGATAGCTCTGAGGACTCTGCTCTGATCTTAGTCCCTCTGTCTGCACCTGTGTATCAGCAATGCTCTGCCCCTACACCTGTTATTATCTCTGTTGCTCTCCACCATGGTGGTATTCGGTTTGGATTGTCAGCAGAAGGCTCTGAACTGCTCAATTTACTGCTGGATGACCCAATCCCCCGCCAACAGCTTAATACTTACATGTTCCATGCCCTTCGCCCTATGATTGCGACCATTGGACCTTGGAGTGCTGGCTATGGTTTAAGGTCTCACAATTTGGATCTTCAGGTCACTGTGTCCACTGATATTTCTGGACTCACCTTCTCCCATTGCCATACTGCACGAACTATGCCTACCACCATGACTATTGAAGAAATCCTTGATGAGTCTCCACAGCTCACTCTGTCTGATCAGCAAAATCAGTTGGTGATGGTGACTGCCGCTCCTGTCATGTCGCTCGCTAGCCTGTGGAATGTTTCTCGCCCCAACTCGATGTAATCGCCTCGGATCCACCTGGATTAGCTGCAGTCAATACTATCTCCCTGCCATCTGGGCCTGTGGTCCCTCGCGCTCGTCGCACACGCCCCGCTGCTCCTATATCCACTACTGAGGTTCGTCGTAGCAGCCGCTCCAACAAGTTCAACGGTTTCAAATCTCAGCAGATAACCGACGCTCGCCCTATGACCTCTCGGGTCAAACCACGTCTGATCCCTTCAATTGGATCTTCGTCTTCTGCTGCGGATGCCCATGAGGCGATCTTACCTCCCACACCGGTACCCGTGCTTCAAGATATTGGCATCAACAGGTGCGCGACCCCTCCTGCTGAGCTGTCTAAAGAAATCCTCAATGCGGCACCTTCATCAGTCAGGATGGAGTCGCAGGAACAAGTTCCCGATTCGCCGGAGCCAGTGGATACGTCCGCTGCTCCTAGGGTTTAACTTCTTACTGACAGCATGTCTCTGCGGATCAACTGGAATGTCCTTTGTTGGAACATCCGTGGCTTAAACTCGGATGATAAGCAACTTGCTCTGAATAATGCGGTCCGCACTAGTGCCTGTTCGGTTATTTGCCTTCAAGAGACTAAAAAGGCCACTTTTGATTTAGCGTTTCTTAAGTCTTGTTGTCCGAGACAATTTGATAAATTTGCTTTTGTTCCCTCCCGAGGAGCCTCAGGTGGCTTAGTTACTGTTTGGAAAAGTTCGGTCTTCTCTGGCAATGTTGTCTTTTCTTCTGATTTTGCGCTGGTTATTACCTTCACGAGCACCTTATCTGCCCACACTTGGACCCTGGCTAACATTTACGGGCCGTGCTCTGGCGATGCTCGTACGACCTTTACTAATTGGCTTCATGATCTTGTCATCCCCCCCACTCGAGACTGGCTCTTGCTCGGTGATTTCAATTACATCAGGGGGCCTGACAACCGTAACAAGCCTGGGGGCTGCCCGTCTGATATGTGCACTTTTAACGATATCATCCGCAAATTGAGCCTTATTGAACTGCCCATTAAAGGCCGAATGTTCACCTGGAGTAATATGCAGCAGGAACCACTACTCGAACAATTAGACTGGTTCTTTACCTCGATCCATTGGACTATTGCATTCCCGAACACCATGGTTAAACCCTTAGGTAAACCTATTTCTGATCATGTGCCCTGTCTAGTCTCCATTCAAACAACCATTCCTCGCAGCAAAGTTTTCAGATTCGAACCATACTGGATTTTGCACCCCGGATTCCATGACATAGTTCAAACGGTGTGGAACGTGCGATTAGAGCCTCTAATGCTGACGATTCTCTCGTCAGAAGTTCAGTGGCGCCACGATATGCACTCAAAATTGGAGCAAAAACATCTCTCGCCTAACTGTTGCAATCACTAATAGTAATGAAGCTTTGGCGCAGCTTAGACGAGCTTGAAAACAATGTAACCTTGACGGTCCTCGAGATGAATTTCCGTAACATTCTCAAGCAGCACTTATTGAGACTCCTTCACTACCAAAACATTTATTGGAAGAAACGGTGTACCATCCGTTGGATCAAGTTTGGGGATGAGAATACAAAGTTCTTCCAAGCTATTGCTACTGAAAGGTTTCGACACAACAACATTGCTACTTTCAGAAATGATGCCGGAGAATCTGTTGATGACCACAATACGAAGGAAGCTTTGCTCTTTCAAACCTATACTGATCGTCTCGGCACCTCTCGACCAACTGAAATGAGGTTCAGTCTCCCTGACATAATCCAACGTCACACTAACTTGGACCACATGACTGATAAATTCACGCATGCGGAAATTGATTAAATTATTAAGGACATGCCGTCCGATCGGGCGCCCGGCCCGGATGGTTTTAGTGGTGCCTTTCTTAAAGCTTGCTGGCCTTTGATCAGGCATGACTTCTATGCTCTTTGTGACCAATTCCATGAAGGTAGCCTGGACTTGACAAGCATAAATGACGGTTTCATTACTCTGATCCCAAAAACCAACTCACCTGAGACGGTTAATGACTATCGACCAATCACTCTGCTCAAGCGTCATGCGAAATTGCTTACCAAACTCCTTGCGAATCAGCTACAACGTGTCATCTTGCAAATTGTTCATGCTAATCAGTACGGGTTCATCAAAGACCGCACGATTCAAGACTGCCTCGCCTGGGCCTTCCAGTATATCCACCAATGTCAAGCCTCTAAGCAAGAGATCATTCTTCTAAAGCTAGATTTTGCCAAAGCTTTCGACACGATTGAGCATGCTCCCATGCTTAATATCATGAAGCACATGGGTTTCAATGACAAATGGCTTTCTTGGATTGACTGTATCTTCTCCACTGGCAGATCTTCTGTGCTTCTTAACGGAGTTCCTGGCCGACAGTTTCATTGCCGCACGGGTGTGCGCCAGGGGATCCGCTCACCACTAATCTTTGTTCTTGCTGCTGATCTCCTTCAGGCTGCCATCAATGAGGCCTTCCGACAAGGACGAATCCAGCTGCCTTTCCCTTGCGCAAGCCAAACGGAATATCCGGTGATTCAATACGCGGATGATACAAATCTTGTAATGCCTGCATGTCTGCAGCAAGCTGCCATCATGAAAGGGATCCTCACTGACTACGCCTCTTCGATCGGTTTAAGAATCAATTTCCAGAAATCCACGCTCATACCAATCAACTTGTCTGACGAGGCTGCCACTATCTTTGCTAACCTTTTTGGCATCTCTATTGGATCGATGCCGTTCACCTACCTTGGTTTGCCTCTTGGCACCTCCAAACCAACGATCCTTGATCTTATGCCGTTGGTCTGCGATTGCTTTGAACGTTGGCTCACTCCTACCATTACTATGATGTCGTGGGGGAGGCTTACTTGGCTCAATCTGCATCAAGTTACCTCACTCCTCATTTATGCCATGTGCACTCTCAAATTCTCACCGAAGCTGCTTGAGATGCTTGAAAAGATCGAGAAGAAGATGTCTTTGGACCAAGAAAAGTGAGCAAGGGAGAAATGCAACTCTCTTGCTGCATGGGATTTGGTGTGTAAACCTAAGAAGCATGGAGGCCTCGGGGTCATCAACATCAAACTGCTCAATGAAGCTCTGCTTTTGAAATTCCTTCATAAGTTTTACAACAAGATGGACATTCCCTAGGTTCATCTTTTGTGGAGTACCTATTATACTGATAAAATCCCACATGCCATGCCACCGGTCGGCTCCTTCTGGTGGCGAGACATTTTGAAACTCACTCCAATTTTCCGAGGGGTCTCTCATGTGCAAGTGGTGTCAGCACGCGTCTGCGTTGTCTTGGAAGGATTTATGGGGACAAGATGTACTCCAAACCACACACCCCCATGCTTTCTCTTTTGCCACTCAGGAGGATGCTTCCATCAAGGATTTCTTGGAGATTACGTCGTTGGCTGAGGCCTTTCATCTACCGCTTTCACCTCTAGCTCTGTCTGAGGTGCGTGACATCCAATTGCTCTCCTTGCACATGAGCCCGACCACGACCGTCAATGATGTCTGGCATTATGTTTGGGGCAAGACAGAGTTCAGGCCTAGAGACTACTATCAAGATCTCTTCGTAAATGCCCAAGCCCACCCCATTTTAAAAGTCTTTGGCGATCCCATTGCATCATGAGGATTAAGGTATTCGGTTGGCTCCTTTTCCACGACAGGCTAAACACACACAACATGCTCAAACGACGCCATTATGACATCGGAGATGACCATAGCTGCCTCCTATGTGGGGGTCCTGATGAAGAAACGGTGGATCATATGATTTTTACGTGTCCGTTTTGTCAAGCATGCTGGGGCAAACTTGGAATCATTTGGCCCACTTTTCAATGCCGTCTGCACCTTCTCCAAACAACCAAAGATACCTGGAACGGGCCTCTTTTCCTTGATATCTTCCTTGTAGCTGCCTGGAGTTTATGGAAGGAGAGAAATAATAAGCATTTCAGAAGGGTAGACCCATCCATCAACTCCTGGCTTACAAGATTCAAGGAAGATTTTGGTCTCCTGCAACACAGAACCAAGAGAGAGTGCTCTGCTCTCATAGACTCCTTCCTAGCTGATCTTCCATATGATAGAAGTTTCATCTAGTTCTTTGCTTTTTTAGTGATCCCCACTCCCACTGTGGGTGGTCTGGTTGGAGCTGTTTGTACATATGATGTAATGATGTAACTATGTAAGCTTCTTCCTTATATATGAAATTACAGTAGGAGCCTCTCCTACTGTCCTTCCCATCAAAAAAAAAACATAACGAGAGGTAATTTAATGACGTGCAAATTTCTACATCCATATTTTCCTCTCTCATAACAATTACATGTGGGATCATACTCAAATTCAACAATATAGCTATCACATAACATAATCTCTACATGATCCAAATGCATGCAAAGTTGACACCCTTCCAATATAGTGGGATTATCGTCAACTAAAGTCATGACCTCTCCAAGCCCACTTTTGTTAAAAATTTCATAAGATTGATCATTCTCCAAAGTAGATGGATCATTATTACCTAGAGTTGAAACTCTTCCAAACCAACTTTCAATATTATTTCAAACAGTACTATTAATATCATATTCATCATGAGGCTTAAATAAATTTTCAAGATTGTCAGAAGAATCACCCCAATCATGATCATTACAATAAGTAGTGGACACAACAAAATTAGCACCCCCAAGCTTAGGGTTTTGCATATTATTAGCACCATTGACATCAATAGAATTTATAATAACATCATTGCAATCATGCTTTCCATTCATGGAGCTATCATGAATCACTTCATAAATTTCTTCTTTTAATACTTCATCACAATTTTCAGATTCACGAATTTCAAGCAAAACTTCATAAAGATAATCTAGTGCACTGAACTCACTAGCAATTGGTTCATCATAATTGGATCTTTTGAAAACATTAGCAAGTGTATGAGGATTCATAAACGTTTTGCTTTCCAATTTTCAATAAACACACAATTATACCAAGCGAACGAGTAAACAAACCAAAAAGTAAGACATAAAGGCAAATGAAAAGACGAACGAAAAGAAGACGAATAAAAAGGCAACTATTTCTGTATTTTTCTGAAACACGTTTTAGAAGTGGGGGACAGGAAAACGAGAGGCAAATGGAAAATAATGTAAGTCCAAGAGAAGAGAGTTTATGATGGGTATTTGGTAGGCTTGATGTAGAACCTCCCTGGCAATGGCGCCAGAAATTCTTCCTGCTACTTCTTGAGCTTGCGTTGATTTTTTTCCTTGAAGAGGAAAGGGTGATGCAGCAAAGTAGAGATAAGTATTTCCCCCAGTTAAGAACCAAGGTAGCAATCTAGTAGGAGGCACAAGCAAGTCTCCAATATATGAACCTGAACAAACTAACAAACACTTGCACACAACGTGAAAATGGGGTTGGCAATCCCTTCACGGTCACGAACAAAAAGTGAGATCTAATAGAGGTAGGTATAAAGGTAAATAAAAGAGCAAACTAAAGTAAATATAAATAAATTGCAGCAATGTTTTTTTGTTTTCTTGGCTTATAGATCTGAAAATATATGATGGAAAAAAGACCCGGGACCATAGGTTTCGCTAGAGGCTTCTCTCTTGAAAGAAAACATACGACGGGTAAACAAGTTACTGTTGAGAAATTGATAGAAAAGTGCAAAGTTATGACCATATCTAAGGCAATGATCATGAATATAGGTATCACGTCCGTGACAAGTAGACCGACTCCTGCCTGCATCTACTACTATTACTCCACACATCGACCGCTATCCAACATGCATCGAGAGTATTAAGTTCATAAGAACAGAGTAACAATTTAAGTAAGATGACATGATGTAGAGGGATAAACTCAAGCAATATGATGTAAACCCATCTTTTATCCTTGATGGCAACAATATAATACGTTCCTCGCTACCCCTACCATGTCACTGGGTGAGGACACCGCAAGATTGAATCAAAAACTAAGCACCTCTCCCATTGCAAGAAAAACAAATCTAATTGGCCAAACCAAACTGATAGTTCAAATAGAAATACAAAGATATCTTAATCATACATAAAAGATTTCAGAGAAGACTCAAATAATATTCATAGATAATCTGATCATAAATCCACAATTCATCGGATCTCAACAAACGCACCGCAAAACAATATTACATCGGATAGAACTCCAAGAACATCGAGGAGAACATTGTATTGAAGATTAAAGAGAGAGAAGAAGCCACCTAGCTACTACCTATGGACACGTAGGTCTGTGGTAACCTACTCACGCTTCATTGGAAGGGCAGCAAGGTTGATGTAGAGGCCCTCTGTTATCGAATCCCATCCGGTAGAGTGCCGGAAAAGTCCCCAAGATTGGGGAATATTGGAGAATATATAGAGGTGGAACTAGGGTTAGAGGACCTCCGAGGGGCGCGCAAGCCCTCAGGGCGCACCCGCGGGGCGCACCCTAGAGGCTTGTGGCCTCCTCGAGACTCTTTTGGCCTTCTCTCCAAGTCACATAGGTGTCTTCTGGTCCAAAAAAATCATCCAAAAGTTTTATTCCGTTTGGACTCTGTTTGATATTCCTTCTCTGTAAAAGTCAAAAACAAGGATAAAACGGAAACTGGCACTGGGCTCTAGGTTAATAGGTTAGTCACAAAAATAATATAAAAAAGCATATTAATGCATATAACACATCCAAAACAGATAATATAATAGCATGGAACAATCAAAAAATATAGATGTTGGAGACATTTCACCAAGCAGCTCGCCAACAAGGTCCACCCCTCCTCTAGAGGAGCGCCAAGAGGAATTTGTCCATGTCGAGAACCTGCCGGCAACCAGCGTTGCCGGGGAGCGGGCAACGGCAACTGATGTTGTCGAAGAAGATATGAGGTCTCCTCCACAAGCCCGTCAAGGTAAACCTTTGTTGAGTGCTCTTTTATCCGTGTTGGTTTTTCTTCTTTTTTGTCTTCTTGAATTTGATCTGAACTGTGAGTTCCTTCTATTCTTTGCTCTTTCTTTCCCATCTTATAAACTCGACTCTATTGGAAGAGGAGGAGCCCATCGTAGATGTCCAAGAAATCATAGAGAATACAACTCATGAGGCTACCAAAATTTCTGTTGCAGAGGCTGCAGCATCAGAAACCGAAGAGGCCATCAAGGCCACTAAGTAAGCCGACAAGGTTCCTGGCAGCACATACGCCTCTGCGAGTGTTGATGTTGAGATGACGGATGTTGGCAATGAGGACCCAAGCACTTTCAATGACCTAGTCCTACCCAAGAAATAGCCCACAACAATTCCATTGGTGCCTTCTCTTCAACTGTAGCATTCTGAATCCCCCGGTTCATCTGATGCCGAGAAGTCTAACCCTGAGGACGCATTTGACGGGATCGTCATCCCCTTGTCCCACGGTTCCGCTAAAACATACACCTCCAGTGACAGCAGTGCCGATCTTTCCTTCCTTAAAACCATGGTTGCCGGTTTCAAGGTTGTGCAAAAGCTATATAGAAAATGCTGGGACAAGATCCAAGCGGAGCAGCAAGCCATGGAGTTGGCTGAGCAGAAGCTAGACGAGAGGGTCTCAGAGACCGGCAAATGGTATGAAGATGAGCTCCAAAGAATCTGGGGCAAAGAGAAAAAGCTTGAGGCCGCCAAGCAGGAAGCGGCAGCCCTTGGCGACAAATTATCTTTGTGAGAAGCGCAACTTGACATGAAGGAGAGAGACCTTGCCGCCAGAGAGGAGTGACTTGCCGCCCAGCTGCACGGCAAGGATGAGGAGATCCAAACTCTGCTTGCCACGCGGACCCAGGAGCTAGAGCAGAAGCACAAAGAAGCCCTAGAAGCTCAAGCACTGGATCAGGCTGGAAACTCGCAGAGGTCACCAAGGCGGCAGAAGCTGCCGGGGCCGCTAAGGCGGAGTTGGACGCCAAGGTATAGAAGCTTGAAGAAGCTTTGGCCGGCAACCACAAAGAGGTCTTGGCGCTTAAAGCTGATGCAGAGAAGGTGGCCCACACATTGGCTGAGCTACAGACTTCCATCTCCACCAAGAACACATAGCTCTTCACTGCCAAGAATTCCATTGCTGACCTCAAGCAAAAACTCACAACTCTGGAGCAAGATCTCAAGGCCGGCAAGAAAAGGGAGAAGGACTTGCTGGTGAACTGGAACACTGAAAAAGTTTCTCTCGCCAATGCTGCAAAATGCTTCAACGAGCTAAGGTACAATGGGGAGCTCAGGAATATAGGCTTTGTGGACATCGCAAGAACGCCTCAGTTCACAATTGACCACCATGAAGATGGATGGTTACACCTTTACTAACGACGAGCATGAGGTCCCAAGTGTTAGGCCCACACACTTCTTTAGAATCTTATCAATGCACTGAAGCAACATCATGAGGAGAGATCCGCCAGCTTCGCGAGCAAGTCTCGCACATTCTGCCGCGACGTCCTCTTCAAGGTACTTGTCAAGCTCGTGTACCAGAACCTTGGCCTTGACATCTCCAAGGCTTTCAAAAGCTTGCCTAAGGGAGTGGATACCAAGGCCGCTGAAGAGCTTGTCACCCCGCTTGCCGACAAGGTCACTCAAATCCCTAGACTGAGGGCCAACATAGGAACTAGCTGCCTACACACTGGTACAACGAGGTGCTATACAATCTGTTTTTAACCCCTTTCTGTGACGGCATTTGGAACTGTCGCCAAGTGAGTGACTGCGATAGGGGGTACTTCCCACACGACCCAGATACCGTCGGGGATAGGCCCTCCTGGCACACAGGCTCTGGCAAAATGAGCTCGTGTGCGATCGGGCGAGGCATCGAAACCCAATCATTTCCGTTCGTATGTATGTCGCACACGGTGAATCCCAAAAAAAACATTTCGTTCGTATGGATATCACACATAGTCAATCCAAGGAATACGTTTCCGTCCTTATGTACATCCCACATAGTCAATCCAAGAAAACATTTCCGTTCATATGTACATCCCACACAGTCAATCCAGGGAAAACGTTTCCATTCGTATGTACATCCCACACAATTTTATGTATAGGCTCGTGTGTGATAGGTGTAACTATCACACACGCTCTGCCTTGGTTAACCGCTTGCTTTTATTCACCTATATCACACACGATTTGATGAAGAAAACTGTGCGGCATTGGGCTATCCATCACAAGCGTTCTTACTGCTAGAACCGTTTGCAAAGTTCCAAGACACATTTAGCAGGTTTATTAGTTTACAATTAATAATTCCAGTATTATGCAAATTCACATTTCAAATCGAACAATTGTTTGCCAATTTCATATCAGGCACATAAATATATTTTAACATCACAGTACGATAGCTACCTGAAAATAGTACAATACATCATATAGCTAGTTCACCTTCATAAGAACAATATTAGAACAATCTTTTCATTTCCCTAATTGAGATCATCCAGGATCGTCTTATCTACCTCTGCTTTCAGTTCAGTAAGAACCTGTTTTGCACTAGCCAACTGGGAAAGTGCCTCCTCCTTCGCCAACACCATCTTAGCAAAGTCTGGTTTAAAAAATCTGAGCTCATTCTCCACCTTCCTCTTTTTATCCTGCATCTCCAAATATTCATCAGCGTTGACAATATTTTCTCTAAGACTACCTCTGTTATCTTCCTCATACATGCTCTAGATCTTTGCTAGGCACATCTTCAAAGACTGTGGCCACTCCTGATCAACCCACTCCAAGTAAGAACACTTCTGTTCATCCTATAATATTTAAAACTAGATCAGTAACAATTGTAGGGGAAATGGGTTTATAGCAACATAGAAAATCGCAAAACTTATTTTAAAAACTGAAGAAACAGGTTAATTATGACATATCTTCCCAAAAAGGTCAATGTGTAAATGAATTAATTGCTACTGAGACAACAACCAAATTTTGAAACATCAGAAGCTATAATTAACAACGACAACGCTACAAGTTCTTACTCATGTACTATAAATAACAAACTGAACATTTTATGAAGAAGCTAAATATAACTGCAACAACATAGCGGCGGTGTTTGGATGACAACAAATTGATACTACGAGGTGTGTACATGCACAAATTTAGTAACATAGAACTAATTGCACTAAGGTCGCCCACTATGTATGCCAAAATCAGTGTAAAGACAACTGTTGCTACATCTCACACCGATGCCCTGCACTGGCGAGCCGATGCAGCATCTCGAATATCTTGGCGTGGGTTGCATGTTGGATTCCAAGGTGGCCTGGAATATCTTGGCTTGTGCATCCTCGATCTTGGCGTGGATGGCCTCGACCCGGGCCAGGGCGACATCGGTGGCATGGACGACAGCTCGAGCGCTCTCGGCGTTTGCAGCCGTCACGGCTGCCGCCGCTGCCCTATCGGCTGTCGTAGATGCCCTCTCGGTGGATGCGGCCGCGCTCAAGTAATTTTCAAACATATTGGTCTCATGACATGGGCACATGTACATGCATGGAGTGCCATGGCATTTTAATTCCGAAAAATTAAACAATGACCAGAAAAACATGAAACATTGCCTGATGTAATATCATGCCACCAAGATGATGTCGTAAAAAAATTGGCCTGTTTGATGAAAGTTTGGACACACACACACACCTCACAAACCGGAGGAACTCACTAGAAGGCTCGTGGTGCCGAGAGGGAACAATGCATGTTTGATGACGAACGGGAGATAGCTGCCTTTTACGGCCTTCAATTATTTTCTACGTTTAACATGCACTAATACAACTGTCATGTGAAAAATTGGAAATATTCAGGCTTTTATTTGACTATTTAAAGACATTTAAGTGATTATCAAGCCATTTAATGACCGTAATTCAAATTTGAACTACATCTACATGCAACGACTAACCATAATGGTTTGAAAAATCATATTTGTGTTGTGTGCGAGTTAATTCCATGTGCAGTAAATTAGAAGAAATTTTCAAACATATTAATCTCACGGCATGGACACATGCATGGAGCGCCATGGCATTTTAATTCAAAAAAAATTAAAAAATGATCAGAAAAACATGAAACCTTGCTTGATGTAATGTCATGCCATCAAGATGATGTGGTAAAAAAATTGGCCTGTTTGGCGAAAGTTTGGACACACACCCCTCACAAACCGGAGCAACTCACTAGAAGGCTCGTGGTTCCAAGAGGGAACAATGCATGTTTGATGACGAACGGGAGATAGCTTCCTCTGACGGCCTTCAATTTTTTTTCTATGTTTAACATGCACTAATATGACTGACAAGTGAAAATTTGGAAAATCTCAGGGGTCATTTGACCTTTTAAAGACATTTAAGTGATTTTCTAGCCATTTAATGATCGTAATTCAGTTTTGAACTACATCTACATGCAAGAGTTAACCATAACGGTTTG
This sequence comes from Aegilops bicornis, assembly GCA_021605145.1. Taxonomy (NCBI): domain Eukaryota; kingdom Viridiplantae; phylum Streptophyta; class Magnoliopsida; order Poales; family Poaceae; genus Aegilops; species Aegilops bicornis. Next base: position 326,264,733 of record CM038674.1, on the reverse strand, counting down.
AAAAATCATATTTGTGTACTTGTGTGCGAGTTAATTCCATGTGCAGTAAATTAGAAGGAATTTTCAAACATATTGGTGTCACGACATGGACACATGCATGGAGTGCCATGGCATTTTAATTCTGAAAAATTAAAAAATGATTAGAAAAACATGAAACCTTGCTTGATGTAATGTCATGCCACCAAGATGATGTGGTAAAAATATTGGCATGTTTGACGAAAGTTTGGACACACACCCCACACAAGCCGGAGCAACTCACTTGAAGGCTCGTGGTTCCGAGAGTGAACAATGCATGTTTGATGACGGATGGGAGATAGCTTCCTCTTACAGCCTTAAAAAAATTTCTACGTTTCACCTGCACTAATACAACTGTCATGTGAAAATTTGGAAAATTTTAGGGGTCATTTGACCTTTTAAAGACATTTAAGTGATTTTCTAGCCATTTAATGACCGTAATTCAATTTTGAACTACATCTACATGCAAGATCTAACCATAACGCTTTGAAAAATCATATTTGTGTACTTTTTGTGCGAGTTAATTCCATGTGAAGTAAATTAGAAGGAATTTTCAAACATATTGCTGTCACGGCATGGACACATGCATGGAGTGCCATGGCATTTTAATGCCAAAAAAATAAAAAATGATCAGAAAAACATGAAACCTTGCTTGATATAATGTCATGTCACCAAGATGATGTGGTAAAAAAATTGGCCTGTTTGACGAAAATTTGGACACACACCCCTCACAAACCGTAGCAACTCACTAGAAGGCTCTTTTTTCCAAGAGGGAACAATGTATGTTTGATGACGAACATGAGATAGCTTCCTCTTATGGCCTTCAATTTTTTTCTACATTTAACGTGCACTAATACAATTGTCATGTGAAAATTTGGAAAATTCTAGGGGTCATTTAACATTTTAAAGAGATTTAAGTGATTTTCAAGCCATTTAATGACCGTAATTCAAATTTGAACTACACCTACATGCAACGGCTAACCATAACGGTTTGAAAATCATATTTTTGTGTACTTGTGTGCGAGTTAAAAAATCATCAGACGATGTAAATATCTGGTGTTCAAAAAAGAAAATATAAAGATCTAGCAAGACAACCGGCCCCCACACGATTGGCACTTTATTTCGTGCCTCGTGGTTTGGAAGGTGAGTGGCGGGGGTTATTAATCAGACACAGTTTTGTATTGGAAACCGTCAGCTATTAGTTCACACACGGATTATGCTGCGGGAATCGTGTGTAATTCAAACTATAGTACTTGTAAATTTTAGCGACTGGCGTGTGTACCGTGCCCGTCAATCTAGATTCTGGCCACCAATAAATACTACCTTGCTCACGTCGTCCCGCCTGCATTCTCATCTACATCCTCCTCTCGCTTGCTCTCTCTCTCTCTCTCTCTCTCTCTCTCTCTCTCTCTCCAAAATCTCTGCCAAGGCGCCACCGATCTGCCACGTGCCGACGAGGAGTCGCCGCCCCCCTGAGGATGCTCAGTTGAAGAGCAGCGACGAGGAGGACCCCTATGCGCCGTCGGACGAGGTTGCGCCAGACCCCCCAACTTTGGATTAGTTTTGGGGCCAGTACAATCTTTGTCTATGGAAGTCGCTGTCGTCGGCTGAGAAAGCTAGGCAAGTGGCGTTCAAGATGGAGATGGCGTAGGAGGAAGCTAGCTGCCAGGGGGCCTGTGAAGCCTGTGATGCCGCGTGGAAAAAGGAGGCGGTGGAGCTTTGGGGGCGGGCGCGTCGTCATGCGGAGAGGTGTACGAAGATGGGTACTTCACGAGGAAGGTCAAAGGTGTTAGGCGCCTCATCGCTGCATGGAGGTGGGCCGATAAGCTCCAGCGTGCCACCGACGAGGAGCTCCGGTCGGCGCCCAACGAAATGGCAAGATCGTTCGCGCTCTTCCGCCAGCAAGAGGCAGATCGGTATGTCAAACGCTGCGAGGCGGAGGAGGTGGGGTACTACCTCCGCGCTGGGAAGACACCGCACACCAGGGAGCTGCTGGCGAGGGGATGCCGGAATACTGCCCCAGGAAGGATTATTAGTTTAAGTATTGTTTGTTTTCAATTTTGTGAATTGTACCTAGTAGTTAAGTATCATGACGTATATGTGATGATATTATATATATTCTATGATGAACTAATGAACAATTAATACATATATATATATATTATGAATTCCATTTCTATCTTTTTTTGTATACTAATTTGTATCTAGCTGTTATCATGAACATATATAGAATGGAAAGCGTATATACACACATTGAAACATAATATATAAGAACGTAAAACAGAGTACACACATTGAAACAGATCAATAAACAGAGCAATATTATGATTGCTGTGAATACATAGCGATCCACGTCAAAATGACTCAACAAAATAAAACGTATCCATGAGACTATGACCATCAGCCCTTTCCTACCGTAGCTCTTGGCTCTGCATGAACTCGTGCAGGTGTTTGTCCAAGCAGTCGACACGCTCGTGGCACATGTAGAGCATGATCTCAAGCTCCAAGTTGGCTATTTCATCGGAGATCAGCTCGAAGATGCGACGACCATGTTCCTCTACTACACCTAGGTCGACACATGGGCCTAGGAGGTGGTCGAGCCTAGCGACCAGCGCATTGGCATTGAGCGGGACGCGGACAAGGCGAACAGCGCGAACCAGGCAAACGGCGCGGCAGGTGTCCGGTGCATGTACGGCGAGGCCGGCCTTTGGTGCAAGTACGGTGCAGAGGGCCTCTGCCCACTCCTAGCGAGGAATGGGGGTACTGACGGGACGTGTACCCAGCTATGACACCCTGTCGATAGTAGGCAAGCGCCAATGGACCCGCTCTTGCTATGTGGCGCGCCGCGCCTCTCGCTCTGTGGCGTTCCAACGGTCTCGCCGTGTGGCAAGCCGCGGCCTATCGGCGCGGATGCGCCTAGCTTGCTCTGCGGCGCGCCATCGATCATGTTGTGCGGCGAGTTGCAGCCTCTCAGCGCTGACTTGCCTATCTTGATCTGCAGCGCTGAAGTGCCATGCACCAAGGGTCTGCTCAACCTTGGCGATGACGCACATCAAGGCATCGTCCATCGCTTTGCCGGGGAGCTCCTCGGCCTCTACGGCCATGGCGCCCTCTCGTTTTCCTCGTCGACGAGGTTGATGGTAGAGGCGGCGCTTTGGTGGGTTGGCATGCTTGGAAAAGATGGATGTGCTACAGGCTGTGCTTGTTGCCTCCGTGTGTCGCACGCCACCTAGGTTTATGCGCAATATCACTGGGTGGCGGGAAACCGGTGAGGAAATGGCGGGAAACGTTGGTGTGTTCATAAAACGCCATCAGTTAATGGAAACTTAGCATAGAAGGAACATCGAGCTAGCACAATATGTAGATGATGATCAGATGATCGTTTATGCTAGTTAATTATGCATGTAATAGTTTACTTTGGTGTGTGGAAATGTCATGTGTGTACTAATAGCCACCTATGTAATTGGATGTTTGCCGCGTATTACACACATCTTGTTTATGTGAAACTTTTCTGTTCTATTGGCTCAACACAAACAGTTTATCGCAATGAACTGTATGATGTATATATCGCACACACCTTGATCCGGATGACCATTTATTTTGTGTTGCCTAATCACAAACGGTTCATCCGAGTGAACTGTATGCCGTATATCACACACACACACCTTCATCTAGCTGCCCATTTCTGTTGTTCCACATCATCACAAACAGTTCATCCGAGTGAACTGTATGTCGTATATTGCACACGCCTTCATCTGACTGCCCGTTTCTTTTGCTCTGCCTCATCGCAAACAGTTAACTGAACTAAACCGTATGCCCCGCATCGCACACGCAACTAAAATCTGAACCGTGTTTGATGTATCCTTCATCACAAACATTTTGCATCTTTTTTACGGCTTTTTTACATCAGCATTTGCATTTAATGCATCGCACACAGTTTCGTCAAAGGGTCTCTGATCGTAGTGTCGCGTTAGCAGCATCCTGTAATAGTGACACTATCTTTCTGCCAATGCAGTCTATGTAAAAGACAAGGCTATCTTAAGTTAAAACTGCACGTGGCTTTTGATGTAATATAAACTAGTGTCTGATGAATGGATTTGTGCTATCTTACTTGTCTTATTCTGTCTTTGCATGATTTTTGTACCCTAGGCTCGCCGGAAACTTGCCGATGCGCATACTCTTGTCGATACATGATCATTGCCTTAGATATCGTCATAATTATATTGCTCTTCAATCAATTTCCCAATAGTAATTTGTTTACCCACCATATGCTCTTTTCTAGAGAGAAGCCACTAGTCAAATCTACATCCCCCGGGTCTATCTTTTATCATATTGTTTTCAGATCTATTATTCCAAAAATCTAAAAATACCTTGTTGCACTTTTTTTTACTTATTTTATTTTCTGTTTTTGCTAGATCTATTTATCCAATCTCATACAATTTAATCTATCTATTTACCGTAGAGGGATTGACAACCCCTCTTGCGCGTTGGGTTGCAAGTATTCGTTGTTTGCGTGTAGGTACCATTTACATAGTGTTGCTTGGTTCTCCTACTGGATTGATAAGCTTGGTTTCATAACTGAGGGAAATACTTACTGTAGTTGGGCCATATCGTCCCTTCCTCTTTGGGGAAATACCGACGAAGATACGAGCCACCTCAACTGTTACATACAAGGACATGAAGCCCTAAATGGCATGGGGAAAGGGGCCGAGGATGCCGAGCCCCTAGACCGAGAAGGGACGGGAGAAAGGGATTGCCTGAAGAGCTTGAGCTGGCTAATGAATGTTCTTGCCGTGGAAATGGCACGTTTAGCACCTTGTTACCACAGCCGCTTCATCTTTAAGGGTCGCTGGCTAGTAGAAACTTTGACGAAAAACCTTGTCGACTAGCGTGTGGGACCCGATATGGGCGTCAAACACCCCTTTATGTATCTCTACCACCAGGTTTTGTCCATCTTCCAAGAAGATGCCCTTCAATTTCTCCCGATTTGGTTGCTTTCTGTATAGAATGCTATCAACAAACCGATACATACTTGATTGGCAGGCTACTTTCCCAGGTTCTTCTTATTCATCGGGAAGTTGACATGTCTGAAGGTAATGGATGATTTGTTGTGCCCATGTCGGAGCTTGAGGCTCGACGCCAAGGAAAAAATGCAACTCTTCCACTCTGGCAGTGCTTGTCTCGATGACAAGGGCCTCATGCCCTGCCGGAGTCTATTGCGCACCGGCAAGCATCTTGTGTTTCCAGCAACTTCCTTCCCGACGGCTGTAGGAAACTCTGCCGGAAAGTACTCGCGAGAATTCAAATTTATTCTCTTGTTTGGCCTCGTCGATGGTGCAACTGAAGGTTGATTCAGAAGGAGCACAAAGGTACCTGGTTCCATAGGTAATTTCTTGGTGGCACGCTTCGACAGGTCCTCGGCAATGTTGTTCTTGGCGCGAGGAACATGCTCTGCATGGAGACCGTCAAAGTGTGCTTCCAACTTCCTCATTTCATCCCCATATGCCTCCATTAATGGGCTCTAGTAATCCTTGTTCACTTGATTCACCACAACTACGAGTTGCCTCTGATGATCAACTTGATGCCAAGGTCGATTGCAATGCGGAGTCCGGCAAGCAATCCTTCATACTTAGCAGTCTTGTTGGTGGCTTGCTCCTAGGGGAACTACATTTGAACTACATACTTGGGATGCTCTCCGGTGGGTGCTATAGTGTCACAGCCCTAGAATAATTGTTGTAATGAGTTGCATCAGTGAGCGTCATGCATCATATTCAAATTCAAGAAATCTGAACTGAAGAAATTGAAGCCTAAAAACTTTAAATAAAAGAAGGGCAAAGAACCCTCGAAATTTCATTCTTTGATTCCAAGATGTCCTTATGCAATGTTTGAGAATTTTGACAAGAGCTATATATTAAACCAAAATTTAGGAACATTTTCCAGCATTATTTTCGGGACATTGAATTTAAAACAATAGGTATTTGAATTTGAGTTATATTCATATAATTAGAATATAATTTCAAATATTGTGAAACATTTTATGTGCATTTGGAAAAGTCCATTTTGCAACATAAAATTATTCAAAGGATAATTGGCACTATTTTGAAATTGTTCAAATTTGAAACAGTGGCAAAAGATTTTAATAAAAGATAACTAAGCAAAAATAGAAATAACAGAGAGAGAGAAACCAAACCTGGCAGCCCACTTACCTGGCCCAACTCCTCTGGCCGACCCACCAAACAAGCACAACCCCCTCTGTCGTCATCCTCCTCAGGCCAGTAGACGGAGCGCATGGTCAACGCACGCTTGCACACGGCCCCCTACCACCTCCTACTTCCGCCGACCGCCTGGAGATGGCTAAGAGCGCCACATAACTCCCTCGCCCTCTCTCACTCTCCCTCGTCCCCATCTCCTTGCCTGGCTCTCTCCCTCACACGCACCGGAGCACACCGCTACTCGCCGATGCAGCCACCGTACTCTTTTCCCCGCGCCGCCGTGACTAGAAGCTCCGTCATAGGGCACTAATGCGGATTGAACTATGTCAGTATTTCCCCAAAGAGGAAGGGATGATGCAGCACAGCTACGATAGGCATTTCCCTCAGTGATGAAACCATGGTTAACGAACCAGTAGGAGAACCTTGCAACACTATGTAAACGGTACCTGCACACCAAGAACAAATACTTGCAACCCGACGTAAAAGAGGGGTTGTCAATCCTCCCGGGTAAAAAGATAGATAAAATTGTAGTAGATTGGATAAATAGATCTCGCGGGAACGCGAGATGAAATAAATAACAAAAAAATGCAGCATGGTAATCTTGGGTTTTTGGATTAATAGATCTGAAAATAGAAGCAAATAAAATAGATCTTGAAGGCAAATATGATAAAGAAGAGACTCGGGGGCCATAGATTTCACTAGTGGCTTCTCTCGAGAAAAATAGCATACGGTGGGTAAAAAAATTACCGTTGGGTAATTGATAGAACTTCAAATAATCATGACGATATCCAGGCAATGATCATTATATAGGCATCACGTCCAAGATTAGTAGACCGACTCCTGCCTGCATCTACTACTATTACTCCACACATCAACCACTATCGATCATGCATCTAGTGTATTAAGTTCATGGAGAACCAGAGTAATGCAATAAGAACGATGACATGATGTAGACAAGATCTATACATGTAGGAATAGACCCCATATTTTTATCCTTAATAGCAACGATACATACGTGTCATTTCCCCTTCTGTCACTGGGATTGAGCACCGTAAGATCGAACCCATCACAAAGCACCTCTTCCCATGGCAACAAAAATCAGTCTAGTCGGCCTAACTATACCAAAGATTCGAAGAAGAAATACGAGGCTATAAGGAATCTTGCATATAAGAGATCAAAACTCAAATAACTTTCATGGATAAAATAGATCTGATCATAAACTCAAAGTTCATCGGATCCCAACAAGCACATCGCAAAAAGAATCACATCAAATAGATCTCCAAGAGACCATTGTATTGAGAATCAAAAGAGAGAGAGGAAGCCATCTAGCTACTAACAACAGACTCTTAGGTCTACAATGAAGTACTCACGCATCATCAGAGAGGCACCAATGAGGATGCTGAACCCCTCCGTGATGTTGTCTAGATTGGATCTGTGGTTTCTGGAACTTTCGGCGGCTGGAATTGTGTTTCGTCGACTCCCCTAGGGTTTTTGGATTTTCGAGGTATTTATAGAGCAAAGAGGCGGTGCGGGAGGCGGGCGAGGTGGGCCCAACCCACCAGGCGCGCCCAGGTGGCTTGTGCCCTCCTTGGGGCACCCCTCTGGTACTTCTTTGGCCCATCCTATGTTTTCTGGCCTAGAAACATTCTCCAAAAAGTTTTGCTGCATTTGGACTCCGTTTGGTATTGATTTTCTGTGAAGTAAAAAACAAGCAAAAACGTTAACTGGCACTAGGCACTATGTCAATATGTTAGCCCCAAAAAAGGATATAAAGTTGCTATAAAATGATTGTAAAACATCTAAGAATGATAATATAATAGCATGGAACAATCAAAAATTATAGATATGTTGGAGACATATCAGCATCCCCAAGCTTAATTCCGGCTCGTCCTCGAGAAGGTAAATGATAAAAACAAAATTTTGATGTGGAATGCTGCCTAACATGTTCATCACATATTCTTTTATTTGTAGCATGGACATTTGGAATTTTATATGATTCAAAGCAATAGTCTTGTTTTGACATGAAGATTTCAATACTCAAGCATATCAACAAGCAACCAAGTCTTTCAAAATATCAACACTAAAGCAAGTTATCCCTAGCCCATTATGCTCAGTCATTGATCCATTCATGAAACACACTCGCATATTAGCTACACCCAATGCTCAAGTACGATCATAGTGCCCCTTAGTTGGTACTTTATAAGAGAAGGTGGAGACTAAAATAAAAATTGCATAAAGCAAATAGAAAGTCCATTCATAGAGGGAAGTAGGGATTTGTAGAGGTGCCAGAGCTCAAAGCTAGATATACCATAGGCGGTTCCCAAACATAAAATATAGTTTATTCCTTTTTCCACCAAACTTTCACATTCCATGGCTAACTGAATCCACGGGTGCCGTCCATACCAACACTTTCCAAGGAATTTATTATTTGACACGATAAAGTAAATTCATTTTTCATTTCATGACTGGGCATCCCTAATACCTTTGCCATAATCCTGTGCAATGACAAGTGAATAAAAACTCATCTTGAGGGTAACACATCTAGAATGGAAAAAATATCGGCCACCCCCTACCATTTGATGCGCGATATGAGTACACAAAAAGGAAATTTATTTTGAAAACTTGAGATGGCACATACAAATTTTCTTAGAACGGCAGAAGAATACCACATATAGGTAGGTATAGTGGACTCATATGGAAAAACTGGGTGTAAGGATTTTGGATGCACAAGTAGTAATCATACTTAGTACAAGTGAAGGCTAGCAAAAGATTGAGAAGCATCCAACCAAGAAATGAAAAATCTCATAAGTGAGCATTAAGCATAACTAACGCCGAATAATGCACCACAAGTTGGATATAATTTCATTGCATGTAACGACCAAACCTCGAAGGATTTGAGTCTCTGGGCTTACCGTGCTAGTCCCTGGATCAAACTCGCTAGCACACACAGTATAGATGAATACCAGAATAGCAAGTGCATCATTTATTACAACGTATGATCCAGAATGTATAAAATAAAACAATCTGCATAGCACTTGGCTAGCTTATTCAATCAAACAGCGGAAAAGTAGCAGAAAATAACGATGAGTCCCATCATAGCCCACTCGGGATGCTGAGTGCAGACTCGTGACCCTAACGGCACCTTACTCTTCGTCTGAATATCCTGCAACATGAGACGTTGCAGCCATATAGGTCAATACTTGGAATGTATTGGCAAGTTACACACGAGTAATAATAAAGCAGACCTACATGTATATGCATAGTACAACAAAGGAAGGCTTGGGGTTTATTTTGCAGAAAGCTGATTTTATCCTAATAACTACCTGGTAGTCAAATTTTTATTTAGTTCTTTTATTACTAATTAAATGCACAAGGTTGAGTTGGCAAAATCAACTCCAACCTACCCTTTTATTAAGTTGCCCAACAAATTTATTAAGTGTCACATCTGTCAAGATCATCCAACAACTGTAATAGCGTAGTCGCTCAAATTTACCCATAACCGGGGGCACGGCTAATCATGATTAGTTTTAATACTACTGCAGAGTTTTGTACGCTTTACCCTTGGACCCAATCCGAAGATTGAGATAAAGTCTTTGAAGAGGTTCCCTTAACCACCGACGGCCACATCCCACCTACATATGCTACATCTCGAGACCTGTTCGGGCGGGGTTCCAACAAGCGATCAACTAAGCGAGCCCATATAGCCATGGCGCACATGGAAGCTACTAGTCACTAAGTATGTCTGATCTTTTTGAACCTGGGAGGCATTCCACTTAGGGTGCACTCTCATGAGCGCATGTCCTTAGAAAAGGTGCAAGACCCCATGATGCCTTCCCTCAACACCAAGCAATACCACTTCCGCCCAGAGGTGAATTAAATCCTTAATTACTACTCATTTTAGTTATATATATAATCCTCACATAAACTCAATGAATACACGAACACCCCGTCTACAAAGCATAGCAAACTACAACTACCACGATTTGCAAAAGACGGAAGATAGCTCAACAAAGATAGCCAACATATATAATACACCTATACATGCATATATTCATAGTGTGATATAACTATATGCATAGAAAATAATAGGTAAAGGATGATCAACATGTAACTCGCCTTGGTTCTGATTCAGAAAGTCACACTCCTGACAATAGCTCGCGTCGCACTCCGGACAATCTACACGTTTCACACAATTCAACAAATCAATCATCGGAACACAAATAGAACCAAAATAAAACCAACAGCAAGAAAACCATTTTTAAAAATCAACAACAGAATCTTAACATCACCTAAATTCCACTACGGTCACAATGCAAAAAGAATCACTCGATTCCGATAAACGGTTTGAAAGTTACGGCCTCCGGAAGGTTTATTTCAAATTCAAACGAATTCAAATTTGAAAAGTGCAAACATGTGAGATTTTGGTACTCTGATAAAGTGTTGGTTTTTGTGAGTGCATAGGAAAAAGAATTACCTAAATTGAGTATATAGACTAAAAGATATAGCTAGTTGAAGTTTTAGCTGAAATCTGAAAAAGAAAACAGAAAACAACAGAAAACGCATGGGCGCTGTAGCGAACTCCTGTCGGAGCTCCTGTAGCGACGTGCCACGTGGCAGTGCGTGAATGGCCGAGAAAACTCCTGCGCATGCGTGCTCACCAGAGAACAGAGGAAGACGGAGGCGGTCTCGGGCGTCGGCGGCGACGCGTCTCCGGCGAAGGCAAAGCGACGGATGGGTGCGGCGGTGAGTGGCGGAGGCGTAGGTGATGTCGGACGGCGGCTAGGCGTCCTCTGCGGGCGGCGGTGGTGACGTGAACGCGGTGTGCTTCGGCGGCGTCGGTCGAGCTCGTTCCTCTCTCCCCGCTGCGTTTCTGGTCACGAGAACTTGTCAAGCGAGTACGGCGTGGAGCGGCGGATCGAAGGAAGCAGGCGGCTGAGCTCGGTGCGGCCTTACGGCGGTGGAAACGTCGGCAAACGGTGGCGGTCGGCGGACCTTCTCTGCGAGATCCAAAACGCCCGACAGAGGCGTGCGGACGACGGAAAGAATCGGGATAAGGGGTTCGGGGTTCGTCGCGGAGCTGGGCTCGCGTGCGGTGCCCTGGGAGGTCGTGGGGTCGAGTAGGGCGTCGGGTTGGACTCGGGCTCGTGCTCGGGCATGCGTGCGGCGGCGGCGTCCGGCTCGGTGGAAGGGACGAACAGGGGCGCGGGACCCGCTGTCAGCGGCTGGAGGCGAGGTGGATCGGGCGTGGCGCTGCTGGCTGCTGCGTACCGCTTCGCGGGTAGGTGGGCCACGGTTGTGCGGGGTTAGGTGGGCCGCGGCGGCTGCAGTGGTGTGGGCGGCGCTGCTGGGCCGGCTGGCTGCCTTTCTCTTTTTTTTAAACAGAAACAACAGCAGTAAAACAAAATAAATAAAATAACATACACAATATAAAATCTAAATAAAAATACCTAGACACACAGTAAAATCTATACTGCTAATATAAACTACAGGAACACTAGTTCCCCACCTAATGCAATTTTAGAAATTCATTTTGATGCAAAAGGCCACACAAACAGTAAAATAACACACAATTAAAATACTTTGAAGATTGCAAAAATTACCAGAACATATCAGATGAACTAGAAATAATATTCCACGCATTATGAACATTTTTAAAAACAGGGGAGAAGTCATGTTATCTCCACTCCAATAAATTGCCTTTTGTTGCATAATGATTTGAATATTTCAGGAAAGCAAATAATGCAATAAAAATATGATATGCATGTGAATGATCTATTAACATCCTAATTTAGGAAAATTGGGATGTTACATTGCATAACTATTTAATTTCATGCTTGCATAGGGAATCACAAACCTTAACATCAATATTCTTACTAAAGCATAGTTACTCATCAACATGACTCACATATTATATCATCATAACGCAAAAATATTGTAAAGAAATAAGAATCAAGTTTATTTTGTCCAATGATTTGCATGAAAGTTTTTATTATATCCCTCTTGAATATCAATCACTTTGGGACTAATTTCATATCTTGCTTTGGACAGTTCAAACAAATCTAAGTTAATAACATGAGCATAAAAGGTTTCTTCTCACAAAATAATTTAAGTGAAGCATGAGAGAATTTCTTAAAAAAATTACTAACTCTCAAATAAATCTAAATGAATCATGGGAGCATTTCTTCAAAAATAAAAAAGCACACCGTGCTAAAAAAGATATAAGTGAAGCACTACAGCAATTCCGTAGCTCAAAAAGAATTAAGAGAAGCATAGAGAGCAATTCTAACAAGTCATTTTGGCTCTCTAAAATTGGTGTGTTCAGCAAGGATAGATGACACAAAATAAAAAGAAAAACAAGCAAAGACTCATATCATACAAGACTCTCCAATCAAAACTCATGATATGTGACGAATAAAAATATAGTTCCAAGTAAAATACCGATGGTCGTTAGAAGAAAGAGGGGATGCCACTCGGGGGCATCCCCAAGCTTAGTTGCTTGCTTCTCTTTTAGATAATAGCTTGGGATGCCATGGGCATCCCCAATATTAGGCTCTTCTTACTCCTTATTCCTTCATCCATCATGATCTCACCCAAAACTTGAAAACTTCAATCACACAAAACTCAACAAAACCTTCGTGAGATCCATTAGTATAACAAAGCAAAATACTACTCGGAGTACTGTTGCAAACCCATTCATATTTTATTCTTGCATTATATGTACTGTATTATAATATTGCTATGGCTCATTCCCCCCGATAGAGTCCATAGATTCATCAAAATAAGCACACAACGCAAAGAAAACAGAATCTATCAAAAACAGAATAGTCTATAGCAATCTGAAAATACGAATACTTGTGCAACTCCAAACTTTCTGAAAAATTAGCGCAACGTGGGCAATTTGTATATCAATCTTGCGTAAAAATTTCAGAATTTTTCGTTGCTTCTGTGAACTTTGAAAATTATTTTACTGGGTGCAAAAGTTTCTGTTTTCCAACAAGATCAAATCAACTATCACCCAACATGATCCCGAAGGATTTGCTTGGCACAAACACTAATTAAAACATGAAAAAACACAATCATAATAGTAGCATAATTGTGAAAAAACTAAAGAACAGGAAGAAAAAGAGAAAAACAAAATTTATTCATTAGGTTGCCTCCCAACAAGCGTTATAGTTTTATGCCCCTAGCTAGGCATAATGTGATAACCCACAAGTATAGGGAATCACAACGGTTTTCGAGGGTAGAGTATTCAACCCAAATTTATTGGTTCGACACAAGGGGAGTCAAAGAATATTCTCAAGTATTAGCAGTTGAGCTGTCAATTCAACCACACCTGGATAACTTAGTATCTGCAGCAAACTATTTAGTAGCAAAGTAGTATGGAAGTAACGGTAACTGTGGCAAAAGTAACAATAGCAGTTTTGTAGTGATTGTAACAGTAGCAACGGAAAAGTAAATAAGCAAAGAATAGTATATGAAAAGCTCGTAGGCATTGGATCAGTGATGGAGAATTATGCCTGATGCCATTCCTCATGCAATAGTTATCACATAGGGTGATATAGAACTAGCTGCAATTCATCAATGGAATGTAGGCATGTATTAAGAATATAGTCATACGTGCTTATGGAAAAAACTTGCATGACATCTTTTGTCCTACCCTCCCGTGGCAGCGGGGTCCTAATGGAAACTAAGGTATATTAAGGCCTCCTTTTAATAGAGTACCAGACCAAAGCATTAACACATAGTGAATACATGAACCCCTCAAACTACGGTCATCACCGGGAGTGGTCCCGATTATTGTCACTTCGGGGTTGCCGGATCATAACACATAGTAGGTGACTAATGACTTGCAAGATAGGGTCAAGAACTCACATATATTCATGAAAACATAATAGGTTCAGATCTGAAATCATGGCACTTGGGCCCTAGTGACAAGCATTAAGAATAGCAAAGTCATAGCAACATCAATCTCAGAACATAGTGGATAATAGGGATAAAACCCTAACAAAACTAACTCGATTACATGATAAATCTCATCCAACCCATCACCGTCCAGCAAGCCTACGATGGAATTACTCACGCACGGCGGTGAGTAAATTGGGGATGGAGGATGGTTGATGATGACGATGGCGACGGATTCCCCTCTCCGGAGCCCCGAACGGACTCCAGATCAGCCCTCCCGAGAGAGATTAGGGCTTGGCGGCGGCTCCGTATTGTAAAACATGATGAATCCTTCTCTCTGATTTTTTTCTCCCCGAACACGAATATATAGAGTTGGAGTTGAGGTCGGTGGAGCTCCAGGGGCCCACGAGGCAGGGGGCGCGCCCAGGGGGGCAGGCGCGCCCCCACCCTCGTGGACAGGGTGTGGGCCCCCTGGCCTTGATTCTTTCGCCAGTATTTTTTATTATTTCCAAAAATAATCTCCGTTGATTTTCAGGTCATTCCGAGAACTTTTATTTCTGCACAAAAATAACATCATGGCAATTCAGCTGAAAACAGCGTCAGTCCAGGTTAGTTCCATTCAAATCATGCAAGTTAGAGTCCAAAATAAGGGCAAAAGTGTTTGGAAATGTAGATATGACGGAGACGTATCAACTCCCCCAAGCTTAAACCTTTGCTTGTCCTCAAGCAATTCAGTTGATAAACTGAAAGTGATAAAGAAAATCTTTTACAAACTCTGTTTGCTCTTGCTGTTGTAAATATGTAGAGCCAGCATTCAAGTTTTCAGCAAAGATTATGACTAACCATATTCACAATAACATTTAGGTCTCATGTTTACTTATATCAATGGCATAATCAACTAGCAAGCAATAATAATAAATCTCGGATGACAACACTTTCTCAAAACAATCATGATATGATATAACAAGATGGTATCTCGATAGCCCTTTCTGAGGCCGCAAAACATAAATGCAGAGCACCTTTGAAGATCAAGGACTGACTAAACATTGTAATTCATGGTAAAAGAGATCCAGTCATAGTCATATTCAATATAAACTAATAGTGATGGATGCAAATGACAGCGGTGCTCTCCAGCTCGTGCTTTTTAATAAGACGGTGATGAATCAACATAAAAGTAAATAGATAGGCCCTAAAAAGAGGGAAGCAGGGATTTGTTGAGGTGCCAGGGCTCGATTTTGAAATAGAGATGAATAATATTTTGAGCGGCATACTTTCATTGCAACATAACAACCGAGATCTCGATATCTTCCATGCTACACACATTATAGGCGGTTCCCAAATAGAATAGTAAAGTTTATACTCCCCCTACACCAACAAGCATCAATCCATGGCTTGCTCGAAACAACGAGTGCCTCCAACTAACAAGAGTCCCAGGGGAGTTTTGTTTGCAATTATTTTGATTTGATTTGCATAAAGCATGGGCTTAGGCTTTTTGCCTAAGTTGGTCTATGGCCACGGCTGGCCTAGTGGATATCCAAAGTTATAGTTAGGGTCGTACTGTGATGCAGCAGCTATTGCCTCATGAGCTGCCGCTTGGAGGCGAGCTGCCCTCGTCCTCCTCTCATACTCATTTGCCTCCTCCCTGGTTATGACATATCTCCCTTTTGCCTGAAAGTCAAAGAGAGTAGGAGCAGGAAGAACTATATGGAAAATGCAGCGCCTGTCAAACATTAGTCGGTACTGGAGAGGTTGTTCGTTCCTCTCTATAAACTGATGGCGAACCATAGCCTCATATCCTAGATAAGTGGGAGACAATTCCATATCATTTTCATGTATGGGTATCTCAAGAAAATTAGCCACACGGGTTGCATAAATACCACCAAACAAGTCTCCACTTAAACCATTATTGTGCAACCTCCATGCAACAATGGCCCCCAAATTATAATGTTTATCTCCTGATACAGCACTCCTGAGAACACTGAGATCAGGAACACACATGTGGCATGCCTCATCCTTACCGTTTATGCATCGGCCTATAAAGAGAGAAAAATAATGTATAGCAGGAAAATGGATGCTCCCTATGGTAGCTTGCGTTATTTCTCTAGATTCTCCCACTATGATACTAGCAAGAAAACCTCTAAACTCATATTTGCGAGGTTCACTAGGACTACCCCATTGCGGGAGTTTACAAGAAATACTAAATCCTCTAGGTCCATGGTATAGGATTTATCATAAAGATCAAACAGGACCGTGTGAGAGTTGCGAGAAGATGAAAATCTAAATCTTCTCACAAAGGAATCAGTAAGGTAATAATGTTGGAGGCACTTATCTGACACGAAGCCCTCCAAATCAGCGTTACGCACATATGCATCAAATTCCTCTTTAATTCCTGCTTGGACCATGAAATCTTCTGACGGCCATTCACAAGGCCGCATTTGAGCTTCTCTTGGTGGTTCATCGTCCGCATCGCGTATTGCAGGACTGGGTCCTTGCTTCCTTGAAGAACCACCTTGGTACATTTTCCTAAACATATTTCTTCCTCTGAAAAATTTCTGAAAATTTTAGTAACTCGAAATAAAAGTGAACCAAACTCAACAAAATTGATAGCAACTACTTCCACAAGTGCCTAGAGACTATATCATGCATTAGAACTACTTGGGACCATATAAATTTGACATGCAAGCTCAAGAACAGGGTCACCTAGGCAGCAAAAAATTGCAATGAATAAAGCACTAGAACAAAAACTAATTGGACCATTGGAGGAGTCACATACCGAAGAACAATCCCCCAAAGCAGTTTTGTGAGTGGAGCTTTGAGCTAGGAGATCGAAAATCGCAGCAAAATGAGCTAGAACTCGTGCTTGAGCTGGTTGGTGATTTTTTTGGGAGGATGAAGGAGTGTGTGGTGGCTAAGTGGAGGGGAGCCACCATGGGCCCACGAGACAGGGGGCGAACCCATGGGGGGTGGGCGCACCCTGGACCCTCGTGGCCAGGTGGTTGCTCCCCCTGCTGTGTTCTTAGTGCCAGATATTCTCAAATATTCCAGAAAAAATCATATTTAATTTTCGGGGAATTTAGAGAACTTTTATTTTCGGGTATTTTTATTGCACGGATAATTCAGAAAACTAACAGAAAATACTATTTTTGCTTTATTTAATATAAATAACAGAAAGTAAAAGGAGGGTACAAAAGGTTGTGCTTTCTAACTTCACCCATCTCATGCTCATCAAAAGGAATCCACTAACAAGGTTGATCAGGTCTTGTTAACAAACTCATTTCGAATAACATGAAACCGGAGAAATTTCGAATAACACTATGTTACCTCAACGGGGATATGCACGTCCCCAACAATAAGAATATCATATTTCTTCTTAACAGTAGGAAGAGGAAATTCAAAACCTCCAATAGTAATAGTTGAAAACTTTCCAATAGAATTGATACTATGGACTTGAGGTTGTTTCCTGGGAAAGTGTACCGTATGCTCATTACCATTGACATGAAAATTGACATTGCCTTTGTTGCAATCAATAACAGCCCCTGCAGTATTCAAAAAGGGTATTCCAAGAATAATATACATACTAGCATCCTCGGGAATATCAAGAATAACAAAGTCCGTTAAAATAGTAACGTTTGCAACCACAACAGGCACATCCTCACAAATACCGACAGTTATAGCAGTTGATTTATCAGCCATTTGCAAAGATATTTCAGTAGGTGTCAACTTATTCAAATCCAGTCTACGATATAAAGAGAGAGGCATAACACTAACACCGGCTCCAAGATCACATAAAGCAGTTCTAACATAGTTTCTTTTAATAGAGCATGGTATAGTTGTTACTCCTGGATATCCTGGTTTCTTAGGTATTCCACCCTTAAAAGTATAATTAGCAAGCTTGGTGGAAATTTCAGCTTCCGGTATCTTTCTCTTATTTGTAACAATATCCTTCATATACTTAGCATAAGGATTCATTTTAAGCATATCAATCAAACGCATACGCAAAAAGATAGGTCTAATCATCTCAGCAAAGTGCTCAAAATCCTCATCATCCTTTTTCTTTGATGGTTTGGGAGGAAAGGGCATGGGTTTCTGAACCCATGGTTCTCTTTCTTTACCGTGCTTCCTAGCAACAAAATCTCTCTTATCATAACGTTGATTCTTTGATTGTGGGTTATCAAGATCAACAGCAGGTTCAATCTCTACATCATTGTTATTACTAGGTTGAGCATCAACATGAACATCATTATTAGCATTATCACTAGGTTCATGTTCATCACCAGATTGTGTTTCAGCATCAGAAATAGCAATATCATTGGGATTCTTAGGCGTGCCAACAATAGGTTCACTAGAAGCATGCAAAGTCCTATCATTTTTCTTTTTCTTCCTTTTAGAAGGACTAGGTGCATCAATATTAGTTCTCTGAGAATCTTGCTCAATTCTCTTAGGATGGCCCTCGGGATACAAAGCTTCCTGAGTCATTTTTCCTCCTCTAGTCATAACTCTAACAACATTATCATTATTCTTACTATTCAATTCATTGAGCAAATCATTCTGATCTTTAAGTACTGTTCTACTTGAGTGGTAACCATAGAAGCATGTTTACTAATGAGTTTAAGTTCACCCTTAACTCTAGACATATAATCACCCAAGTGTTCAATCATATAAGCATTTCTTTTCAGTTGTCTACCGAAATGAGCATTAAAATCTTCTTGCTTAACCATAAAGTTATCAAACTCATACAAAAAATGGCTCGCAAACTTAGTAGGAGGGATTTCAGCTTTATTATATCTATAGAGGGAATTTACCTTTACTACCTGTGTCGGGTTATCAAGACCGCATGTTTCTTCAATAGGTGATGAATTAAGACCATGTATTTCTTCAATAGGAGGTAAATTCTTAACATCTTCAGCTTTTATACCTTTTTCTTTCATAGATTAATTTGCCTCTTGCATATCTTCAGGACTGAGAAATAGAATACCCCTTTTCTTCGGAGTTGGATTAGGAGTTGGTTCAGGAAGTGTCCAATTATTTTCATTAGTCAACATATTATTCAATAGAAATTCAGCTTGATCAACTGTTCTTTCCCTGAAAACACAACTAGCGCAACTATCCAGGTGGTCTCTGGAAGCATCGGTTGGTCCGTTATAAAAGATATCAAGTATTTCATTTTTCTTGAGAGGATGATCAGGCAAAGCATTAAGTAATTGGAGAAGCCTCCCCCAAGCTTGCGGGAGACTCTCTTCTTCAATTTGCACAAAATTATATATTTCCCTTAAAGCAGCTTGTTTCTTATGAGCGGGGAAATATTTAGCAGAGAAGTAATAAATCATATCCTGGGACTACGCACACAACCAGGATCAATAGAATTAAACCATGTCTTGGCATCACCCTTTAATGAGAACGGAAATAATTTAAGGATATAATAGTAGCGAGTTTTCTCATCATTAGTGAAGAGGGTGGCTATATCATTTAATTTAGTAAGATGTGCCACAACAGTTTCAGATTCATAACCATAGAAAGGATCAGATTCAACCAAAGTAATTATATCAGGATCAACAGAGAAATCATAATCTTTATCAGTAACAAAGATAGGTGAAGTAGCATAAGCAGGATCATATTTCATTCTAGCATTCAAATATTGTTCTTTCAGATTAGCTAATAATTTCTTAAGATCACTTATGTCATTGCAAGCAAGAAAGTCTAGCAGTTTCTTCATCCATAACATAACCCTTAGGCACAACAGGCAATTCATATCTAGGGGGAGAATCTTCATCGTCACTTTCATCAATATTATTAGTTGAAAATTTTCATACTCTCTAGCCTTAGCAAGTTGTTCATCAAGAAATTCATCAAGTGGCACAGTAGTATCAAGCATAGAAGTAGTTTCATCATAAGTATCATGCATAGCAGAAGTGGCATCATCAATAGCATGCGACATATCATAATTAATAGCAGAAGCATGTTTAGGTGTCGCAAGCTTACTCAAAACAGAAGGTGAATCAAGTGCAGAGCAAGATGGCAGTTCCTTACCTCCCCTCGTAGTTGAGGGATAAATTTTGGTTTTCTTGTCTTTCAAGTTCTTCATAGTGACTAGCAGATATAAATCCCAACTGATTCAAAGAATAGAGCTATGCTCCCCGGCAACGGCGCCAGAAAATAGTCTTGATAACCCACAAGTATAGGGGGTGGCAACAATTTTTGAGGGTAGAGTATTCAACCCAAATTTATTGATTCGACACAAGGGGAGCCAAAGAATATTCACAAGTATTAGCAGTTGAGTTGTCAATTCAACCACACCTAGATAACTTAGTATCTGCAGCAAAGTATTTAGTAGCAAAGTAGTATGGAAGTAACGGTGACTGTGGCAAAAGTAACAGTAGCAGTTTTGTAGTGATTGTAACAGTAGCATTGGAAAAGTAAATAAGCAAAGAACAATATGTGAAAAGCTCGTAGGCATTGGATCGGTGATGGAGAATTATGCGGATGTGATTCCTCATGCAATAGTTATAACATAGGGTGATACAGAACTAGCTCCAATTCATCAATGTAATGTAGGCATGTATTCTGAACATAGTCATACGTGCTTATGGAAAAGAACTTGCATGACATCTTTTGTCCTACCCTCCCGTGGCAGCAGGGTCCTAATGGAAACTAAGGGATATTAAGGCCTCCTTTTAATAGAGTACCGGACCAAAGCATTAACACATAGTGAATACATGAACTCCTCAAACTATGGTCATCACCGGGAGTGGTCCCGATTATTGTCACTGGGTTGCGGATCATAACACATAGTAGGTGACTAATGACTTGCAAGATAGGATCACGAACTCACATATATTCATGAAAACATAATAGGTTCAGATATGAAATCATGGCACTCGGGCCCTAGCGACAAGCATTAAGCATAGCAAAGTCATAGCAACATCAATCTCAGAACATAGTGGATACTAGGGATCAAACCCTAACAAAACTAACTCGATTACATGATAAATCTCATCCAACCCATCACCGTCCAGCAAGCCTACGATGGAATTACTCACGCACGAAGGTGAGCATCATGAAAGTAGTGATGGAGGATGGTTGATGATGACGATGGCGACGGATTCCCTTCTCCGGAGCCCCGAACGGACTCCAGATCAGCCCTCCCGAGAGAGATTGGGGCTTGGAGGCGGCTCCGTATCGTAAAACGCGATGAATCCTTCTTTCTAATTTTTTTTATCCCTGAACACGAATATATAGAGTTGGAGTTGAGGTCGGTGGAGCTCTAGGGGGCCCACGAGGCAGGGGGCGCGCCCCCTGAGGGAGTCCTGGATTAGGGGGTATCCGGACAGCCAGACTATATACATCGTCCAGACTATTGAAGCGTGAAGATACGAGACTCAAGACTTCGACCTGTGTCTAGATGGGACTTTCCTTGGCGTGGAAGGAAAGCTTGGCGATCCGGATATTACATTTCCTTCCTTGTGACTGATCTTCGTGTTCGGGGCCTCGCCCTACGGGCCAACTCGCTTGGCCATTTAGAGTAGATCGACAGCTACGCCCCTGGCCACTAGATCAGGTTCGGAAACTTGAACTACACGGCGGACATTCGCGGAGATTTGATCTTCGACGGATTCGGGCCTATGCCAGGAGCGCCGGACAGTCACGACGAGCACGGCTTAGACCTGCTGTCGGACAAAGCTCGGTATCACCCCGCAGTAGTCTGGACCTAAATCCGGAGCAGTTGCGCTGCCTAAGGACGGAGGATGGACCCGCCCGCAGGTCGCGCACTCATCGGCGATGGAGCCGAACACGGGTCTTACCTCTATGGTGACCTGTGACTCCGGACCCCTGGATTCGTATTCGGACGTGGGTTCCAGTCCGCGCACTCTCGAGCCAGCCGAGCCAGGTTGGGCTCTAGTAATGGAGTTCACCGCTGCGGATATCTTCCAGCACTCGCCCTTTGGCGACATGCTGGACTCATTAAAGTATCTCTCTTTGTCAGGAGGCTCGTGGCCGAACTATGTCAGGCTCGAGTGGGAGGCAGGCGATGAAGGAATTCGTTGCCCACCCACCACCCACTTCATTGCCACGGTCAATGATTTAACCGAGGTAATCTTGGACTTCGACCAAGACATCGGCGGTATGGACGATGATGCAGAGAAGAACATGAACCACCGCTCATCGGGCGGTGGACAGCCACCCCTTCTTATGATATATATATATATATGGTGGACACTCCGAAGGAAACAAATGGCGATGAGGCAACGGAGGATAAAACCTCAGGGAAAAAAGAAAAGAATGGGCGTCATCGGTGCCACTCCAAGCCCCGCCACAGCAATACCGGCCCAGGAGACGAAAGCAATCCGAATGGTGCCGAAGAAGAATACAACCCTGATCAGCCCGTCTTCGAGCAGGCCGAACAGGAGGATGAGCAGGTCAGCCCAGAAGAACAGGCGACAGACAAATACCCGGAGCAGGACAGCTACATGCCCCCTCCGAAGACGAGATTAGCCTCGACGACGACGAGTTCGGCGTGCCTGAGGATCCCATAGAGCAGGAGTGCATCAAGCACCGGCTTATAGCCACTGCGAGGAGCCTGAAAAAGAAGCAGCAGCAACTCCAAGCTGATCAAGACCTGCTCATAGATAGATGGACTGAAGTCCTGGCAGCCGAGGAATACGGACTCGAGCGCCATGCGGCTGACCGGCCACCTCGTGGCCAGGATAAAACGGCATATTAGTCCGCATACCAGCCAACACCCCCACGCCAACACACTACGGCCCGGGGCAACAAAATAGGATAGCCAAGATCGGTCTACGGATTGCGGGGGCGCGCCTCGACACGTAAGGACGACCGTCACGTCGGATACACCTTCAACAAGTCCGGCCGGGCCGAATATAGCCACCCAGAGCAATTCGACCTAGGTAGCCACATAGCCCGGCACAGAGGCGCCATGCACCCCCTCTGCTTCACTGACGAAGTAATGGGTCATGAATTCCCAAAAGGGTTCAAACCCGTAAACATCGAATCATACGATGGCACAACAGACCCCGCAGTATGGATCAAAGATTTCCTTCTCCACAGTCACATGGCCCGCGGAGACGATCTACATGCCATCAAATATCTTCCCCTTAAGCTCAAAGGACCAGCCCGGCACTGGCTAAACAGCCTACCAGCAAATTCCATTGGCAGTTGGGAAAACCTGGAAGACGCATTCCTCGACAACTTCCAGGGCACATATGTGCGACCACCGGACGCCGATGACTTGAGCCACATTACTCAACAACCGGAGAGTCAGCCAGAAATTGGACTCGGTTCCTAACTAAAAAGAACCGAATAGTTGATGTCACGGACGCGAAGCTCTGGCGGCTTTTAAGCATAATATCCGTGACGAGTGGCTCGCTCGACACCTCGGCCAGAAAAACCCAAGTCCATGGCAGCTGTCACAACACTAATGACCCGCTTTTGCGGCGGGCGAGGACAATGGTTGGCTCGCAAAGACTACGCCACATTCGGCGCCGGATGGCCGCGACAATAACGGGAAGCCACGGCGTAACAGACATAAGCGACGAAATAATGGCGAAAACATTGAAGACACGGCAGTCAACGCCGGATTCAGCGGATCCAAGCCCGGTCAGCGGAAGACGCCGTTCAAAAGAAATAATCAGGGACCGTCCAGACTGGACCGCATACTGGAGCGCTCGTGCCAAATTCATGGCACCCCGGACAAGCCAGCCAACCACACCAATAGAGATTGCTGGGTATTCAAACAGGCCGGCCAAATAAACGCCGAAGACAAGGACAAGGGGCTGCACAACGATGATGACGAGGAGCCCTGGCGTCCGAACACAGGGGGATAGAAGAAATTTCCCCCCAGGTGAAAACGGTCAACATGATCTACGCCACGCACATCCCCAAGCGGAGCAGGCGAACGCTGCGGGACGTCTATGCGATGGAGCCAGTCGCCCCCAAATTCAACCCATGGTCAGCTTGTCCGATCACCTTTGATCGTAGGGATCATCCTACTAGCATCCGTCACGGCGGCTCGGCCGCATTGGTCCTAGACCCAATCATCAACAGATTCCACCTCACGCGCGTCCTTATGGACGGTGGGCGTGCAGCCCTGAACCTCGCTTTATCGTAACACAATGCGCAAAATGGGCATTGACCCTTCAAGGATCAAGGCCACCAAAACCACCTTTAAAGGTGTGATTCCTGGAGTAGAGGCCCGTTGAACGGGCTCTATAACATTGGAAGTGGTCTTCGGATCTCCAGATAACTTCCGAAACGAGGAGTTAATCTTTGATATCATCCCTTTCCGCAGTGGTTACCACACACTGCTCGGACGAACCGCATTCGCTAGATTCAATGCGGTACCACACTACGCATACCTCAAGCTCAAGATGCCAGGACCACACGGGGTCATAATAGTGAACGGAAATATGGACCGCTCTCTCCGAACAGAAGAACATACTGCAGCCCTCGTAGCGGAAGTACAATGCGGCCTCCTCCGACAAACCAATCCGGCGACAACAACTTCAAGCACCGTCAAGAGAGTCCAGAGCACCCCGCAACAGGATCATCAGGCACGCCAAGAGCGCGACTAGCAGTCTGGCCTCCGCTTAAGCCCCATCAAAGTAGCATTCGTGCCACACATACACAATTACGCACTCAAGATACCATGGGCGTAGGCGGAGGCGCAACAACGACTCAGTCAACAGTGCGGGATAACCGCCACGTACCTTCATAACCCGTCCTTTTTCCTTTTCAGGACATTGCTTTAGAGCCACCTCTCCAGAAAAGCCGGATTACCGGACTTACATAGGAGAGAGAACCAAGGAGGCAACAGGCTTCGTGCACAGAAGGAAATACCCAGGTGGAATCTATTTATGATCGTTATACCTGTTTTATATATCCATACGCGGCCTGCCCCTGGATAGGACATGTTAAATAGTCCTAATTATCTCCGCTTAATGCATTCATTGTAAACATACGCTTAAACATATTTTCATCAATGGGAGATTATATATAGCGTCAACTCATTATTCTTATTTGAACATTTCTCTTACAAATGTATCTTTCATATTGCATCCGTACACTTTGATACGGTCTGTTTGCCAGGGGCTTCCTATGGTGCCCCGTTCTACGCAACTAAAGTCCGAACACTTTAAACAGTGCAGCACCCCGAACTTATAGCACTATATGCATCAGCTCCGAATCATGTCTTGGGTCTCGATTGGGTTAGCCCGGCTCCCTTGTTTTGGTACCTTACATTCCGTTATATCGGCTAAGGTAGCCTTGAGGGAGAACTACTGCGATTGTGTCCCGGTTCTTCCGGACGAGCACCTCAGTAGACAAAGCCAAAAACTGACCGGCATGATGAGGCGAGAGCTGGTCGTTGTTCGAGAGGTCTTAAAATCCTTAAAGATGTTTTCTGCTTTAGGGGATGAGTCGGCCTTGTCCGATTTAGGCGTATATAGCGCCCCAATTCGGCCCTCCGGATTCTATGGGCTTCGCCGAAATTTAAAATTGTAGACTTCTATGGCTAAGTGAAAGTTATAAAGTCGAATAGTCCGATTGCCTTGTTCGTTGCGCCTGATATCTCCTTAAGGGACCAAACATTTGGATAAAGAGTATCCTGGTTTTTCCAGGAACACCCCGGTACTAGGTACGTGGGGGCGGAAGCCGGCGACTGGCCTACTTTCAGAATTTGATAAACAGCCGCACAGATGGTAATATTTTAAATTAAACAGTGCTACATAGCACAAGTAACTTCGTCTTTAAATTACAACAACGGCAGAGGTACATTTAGTCAAAGATCTTGTCCTTGGAACACTCATTAGCCACGACACGAGCGCCTTTCATAACGCCATCATAGTACTTCTCAGGATGGCGATGCTCCTTGCCCTCGGGCGGACCGTCCTTCACCAGCTTCTCCGCATCCAGCTTGTCCCAATGCACCTTCACGCGGGCAAAGGCCTGGCGGGCACCCTCGATGCAAACGGATCGCTTGATTACTTCAAGCCGCGGACAAGCATTCACCATCCGCTTGATCAGGCCAAATTAGCTAGTGGGCAGGGGCTCACCAGGCCACATCCGGACTATGAAATCTTTCATCGCCACTTCAGCCGACCTGTGGAGTTCGACCAACTGCTTCAGTTGATCACTCAGAGGCATTGGGTGTTCGGCTGCAGCATACTAGGACCAGAACAACTTCTCCGTTGAGCTCCCCTCTTGGGCATGGTAGAACTCCGCGGCATCTGATACGCTACGTGGAAGATCTGCAAATGCCCCTGGAGAGCTCCGAATTCGAGTAAGTAAAAGAAACGCCTCCTCCACATGTTTGCTTTGCAAAAAGAATTTCTTACCCTCCGCTATCTTTTTGGCCTCCTGGATCTCCTGCTGGGCCTTCTCGGCTTCGGCCTTGGCGTCTTTCATACTCACAAGGGCCTTCGCAAGCTCGGCCTCTTTCATCTTCAGATCATGCTCCACGAACTCGAACTTCTTGCCGAGGTCCTGGAGCTCTTGCTGTACCTCGCCCACTCTAGCACTTTGCTTCTCGCGCTCTTTGCATTCCATGGCCGCCTTGTCTTCGGCCTCGGATAGCGCTTTCTTCAGGGACGCCACTTTGGCGGTGGACCCTGTCACACAGTCACAACGCTTCGTCGTCAAACTACACAATTTTATCTATCTTTACATACATAAGAGCGGAGAATCACTCACCTTTGCTCTCTTCGAGCCGCCTCTTCGTGAGATCAAGCTCTCCCTGCGCCTGCTCCAGGTCCCGCTTTAGTTCGGCAACCTCGGCTGTGCGGACAGCAGGGGCAAGCAGCACGGCCTGCTTATTCACATAAACGCTTATTAGACTCCTGCAGATTATAATTGACCCTCCGTTTGGCTTTTCTTTCCGAACACCAAACAGAGTATCAGGGGCTACTACCTATCGGGTGGTAATTTCACACATTTTTATTACTTACCTCGAAGCCCGTCATGAGGCTTGCGCAGGCTTCAATTAGTCCGCTTTTGGCGGACAGAACCTTTTGAATAACCGCACTCATAAGAGTACGGTGCTCGTCATCCATGGAAGCGCCTCGAAGCGCTTCCACCAGACTATCCGGCGCCGCTGGCGCGACGGATGTCCTAGGCACGGACGGCTCACCCTCCCTAACGCGGGGCTGCCCGCCTAAATCCGGAACCGTCAAGGGTTCCGGAACAGTGTTCGGTCGAGAGTCCGCCTTGCTGCGGCTCTCATCGACGCGATCCGCAGGGATCTTGAACCCAGCGTGTCTGACATCTGGAACTCCGCCTTGGGGCATCTCCAGGGTCACCTCCCCCTGCTCGGGGAACCTTCAGGAAAACACCTCCTTTTCATCCGCAGGCTGAGGAGTGGTGGCCGTCGGGAGCGAGTTCATCTCTGAAGCACACAGAGACCCATCCGAAGACGACACCTCCGGATGAGCCCTGGCCGGACTGCATATATGTTCGGCGTTCTTAAACAACTATGAAGTAAAATCACGGTAGAGTGCGGACACTTACGAGCGCGCTAGGGGCTTCCCCCTGGGCAGCCACTCTTCCTCGCTATGAGCGGCCGTGTCTTTCCCTTCTTGGGCGTCCCAGCCTCCCCCTCCGGGGCGGCTTTCCTCTTTTTCTCCTCCCTAGTGTGGGGAGGTAGGGTTTCTTCTTGCTTCCCCCCGCCTCCGCGCGAGGAATATTTTTCATCGTCATCGGACGACGTGGGTATGACGGCCTTGCGTCGAGGGCCTCTCCCGGCCCCATGGACCGTCTCCTCAGGCCCCTCATCCTTTCCGGATGGGGCGGCCTCTTCTTCTTCCTCCTCCTCTTCGGGGAGGAGTGCGCCTTGTCATCTTTGGACGAGGCTTCCGGCAGAACCTTACGCCGGAGACCCTTCCTGGTCCCCGAGGCCTTCCTTTTGGCCCTCTTCGTCGGTGCCTTATAGGCTGCCGGGATCAGCATCTCCGTCAGGAGAGCATCAGTTGGATCTTCTGGCTGCGGAGCCAGGCAGTCAATTTTCTCCGCTGTCTCCACATAGTCCTGATCAAATATACACAAATACTTAAGACTCCCCCATGAATGTATTGGGAAAAACCGAATCCGGTGGTAGTCCCAAAACTCACCGGACGCGGGGGCCGCACTGCATGAAGTCCGCGGTCCTCGGATGTGGGAGGAGGTACTTCGGAGGCCTTGAACACGCCTTCCACGCGTCTTTGTGCTTCATGCCATAGAGCTTCTGAAGCGTCTGGTGTTCGGCCGGGACGAACTCCGACAGATTGAATGCCCGCCATTGGCACGGCAGAATCCGGTGAACGAGCATGACCTGGATCACGTTGACAAGCTTGATGTTCTTGTCCTTCATGCTCTGTAGGTTCGCCCCAAGTCAGGCCCTTCTTTTCCCAGGAGGTGAGCCGCATGGGGGCTCCAGATCGGAACTCGGGGGCCGCCGCCTAGTTGGCGCTGCGCGGCTCGGTGATGTAGAACCAACCAGATTGACATCCTTTTACGGTCTCCGCAAAGGAGCCGTCCAGCCAGGTGACGTTAGGCATCTTTCCCACCATGGCCCCTCCAAGACTTTTCGGCTTGCTGGCGCTTACAATCTTCGGCTTCACGCAGAAGATTTGCAGCCACAGGCCGAAGTGAGGCCGGATGCGGAGGAAGGCCTCGCATACGACGATGAACGCCGAGATGTTGAGGACAAAATTCGGGGCTAGATCATGGAAATCTAGCCCGTAGTAAAACATGAGCCTGCGGACGAAGGGGTGAAGTGGAAACCCCAGTCCACAGACGAAGTGGGAGACGAACACGACCCTCTCGTGGGGTCCCGGGGTTGGAATGACCTGCCCAACGTCCGGTAGCCGGTGCTCTATGTCTACGGCCAAGTATCCGGCCGCCCGAAGATTTGCGATATGCTTCTCCTTGACGGTGGAAGCCACCCACTTGCCTCCTGCTCCGGACATGTTTAGCTGTGTGGAGAAGACTTGTGCTTGGGCGCTGGAGCTCGAGGAGGCAAGAGTGGGCAAAGGAGGAAGAAGGCGTGGGTAAAAATGGGGAAATCTTATCCCTTTATAGAGGCGACAAAAGCGGTGTGCCTCCCCACTTGCCCGTTGGGAATCGCTTGCTTCCCAAACGCCACAATTTATGGCGTGGTGGGATTACCCATACCCGTATTGATGAGAATCCTGTGATAAGGGGACACGATCTCTGCTTTGACAAGACGTGTCAAGGAAACCGCCTCGCAATATGCGCTCTGGCTGGTTGTGTGAAAACGGTTCGAATAATGACCTGACCATAATAACACGTCGCGTTGCCTAAAAAGTGGTCAGCAGATTGCATTTGTGAAATATCATTCTCTCTACGATGGCATGTGAAGATCGTTTTGTGGATCCGGACACGGTTCAAGTGTTCGATAATTATTTTGGAGTATTCGGAGGAGGAACCCGCCCTGTAATGCCAAAGACAAGACTGCGCGCCGGACTCATCGTCATTGAAGCCTGGTTCAGGAGCTCTTGAGGAGTCCTGGATTAGGGGGTATCCGGACAGCCGGACTATATACATCGCCGGACTATTGAAGCGTGAAGATACAAGACTCAAGACTTCGACCTGTGTCCAGATGGGACTTTCCTTGGCATGGAAGGCAAGCTTGGCGATCAGGATATTATATTTCCTTCCTTGTAACCGACTCCATGTAAATCCTAGCCCTCTCCGATGTCTATATAAACCGGAGAGGTTGGTCCTTAGAAGGCCGACCACAATTACAATCATACCATCATAGGCTAGCTTATAGGGTTTAGCCTCTACGATCTCGTGGTAGATCTACTCTTGTACTAACCATATCTTTAATATTAATCAAGCAGGAAGTAGGGTTTTACCTCCATCGAGAGGGCCCAGACCTGGGTAAATATCTATGTCCCTTGCTTCCTGTTACCATCAGCCTAAGACGCACAGATCGGGACCCCCTACCCGAGATCCGCCGATTTTGACACCGACACCCCCCGCCCTCGTGGACAGGGTGTGGGCCACTGGCCTTGATTCTTTCGCCAGTATTTTTTATTAATTCCAAAAATAATCTCCATTGATTTTCAGGTCATTCCGAGAACTTTTATTTCTGCACAAAAATAACATCATGGCAATTCAGCTGAAAACAGCGTCAGTCCGGGTTAGTACCATTCAAATCATGCAAGTTAGAGTCCATAACAAGGGCAAAAGTGTTTGGAAAAGTAGATACGACGGGGACGTATCATAATGCAAATATCTAAGTATTGTCATCTTTATTTCTAGATCCATAAGATGCCCTCATGATTCATTCATATGGTGGCTTCATTCTTGTTCTAAGGAAGTGTTGCATACCCTTCCTTAGTGCAAATTGAAATTTAATATTGCCTTCTTTCATATCAAGCAGGGCACCTGTCGGATTCGGGGCTCCGCAAACCCAAGAAAGCTTCGAACTCTGGGGCGTGTGCGAAGAACTCCATCTCTCTAGCCTACCAACTCGCCGCTCTCTCAGCCCAGCTCGATGAAAGAGAAGAAGAGGGACATAGCAGTTTACCCAGGTTAGGGTCACCTTGCCGTGTAAGACCCTACTCCTGCTTTGGGGTGGATTAGTCTTGCGGGGGGCTAAAGATGAACTAGTACAGGGGAAGAACAACCTCAGGAGGTATGTTCTCGTGTTGGTGTGATCTTCGGATCGGGTCCCCCACCTATGGTGGTGGCTAACCTATATATATATAGAGGCCCCGGTCCTCTTCCCCGAAATGTAGGCGGGAAGGGATTCCACAATGGCCAGTTTGAAAGGGGACAAGAAGTACATCCTATCCTGATAAAAGGTGGTATTCACCTGCAAAGCTTCTACTCGTGACGCCACGATGGGCTCGGTGATGACATCCGTCCTGCCGCCCTGGCGGTCTTGGTCTTGTAGCACGACAATGGAAACCTTTGGTTGTTTCCTCGGGACTCCGTGCCTGCGCTTGCTTCCTTAGAACCAAAGAGGAAACCTGCTACTCTACGGCCACTGGCGCCCTCCTGGCCTTGGTTGTCATGGCTTATGTCACCTCAACCTCATGAGGTGAGCGCCTGCATAGGAATCTCCGCTCCTCAAGAGCCAGCCTAGGGAGGCCGCTCCCTCCGGAGGTCTTGGCGTCGTCCTCCACGCGAGGCTTGGCCCCTCGCGAGGGTCTTGTCTTGTCAATGCTGAAGACGGGCCATACAAGGCCGTTGACGGAGCCACGCCGTAGGCCGCAGGTAGGCCAGTCTGGGTACCCTGCTTCCCAGAACACCGACAACACCAATAGTACGTAAAAACGGTCTACCAAGTATAATAGGACAAGACGTATTGTAATCAATATCAAGAACAATAAAATCTATGGGCACATAATTCCTATTAGCAAGAATAAGAACATTATTACTTCTTCCCATACGGTTTTTAATAGTAGAATCCGCCAAGTGCAAATTTAAAGAACATTCTTCAATATTGATAAGACCAAGCACATCACATAAAGATTTCGGAATTGTCGAAACACTAGCACCCAAGTCACATAAAGCAAAACACTCGTAATTTTTAATCTTGACTTTGATAGTTGGTTCCCATTCATCATGTAATTTTCTAGGAATTGAAATCTCTAATTCTAACTTTTCTTCCAAAGCTTTAATCATAGCATCAACAATATGTTTAGTAAAGCTTTATTTTGTTCATAAGCATGGGGTGAATTTATCATGGATTGCAACAAATAAATACAATCAATCAAAGAGCAATTATCATAATTAAAGTCTTTGTAATCCAAAAGAGTGGGCACATCACCAGTTAAAGTTTTGACCTCTCCAGACCCACTTTTATCAATTTTCTCAACAAGATTTTCACCCTCCAAATTATCGGGATGCCTTCTAACTAAAGTTGACTCTTCTTCAGTCCCTTTATAATCAAATTTAATTTTACTAAGTAGGGAATCAATAGAGGAAACACCAATGACTTTAAGATCTTCATCATTTTTATGAAAGAAATCACTAGAAAACACTTTTTCTAAAAATTCTCTTTTAGCTCTAAGCACGGCGGTTCTTTTCTTACTTTCATCCATAGAAACATATAGAGCTTTAATCGATTCCTCAACCTTAGGCAAAAAAATGTTCATCTTGAGATTTTCTACATCATGAGAAATTCTATCAATGCTTCTAGACATGTCATCAATCTTATTCAACTTTTCTTCTATCGTATTATTAAAATTCTTTTGAGCGTTGATAAATTTTTTAATATTATTCTCAAGATCAGAGGCGTTCCTATTATTATTATAAGAAGAATTACCATAGGAACTACCATAATTATTAGAGGAATTACTAGGAAAAGGCCTAGGATTAAAATTACCTCTATAAGCATTGTTATTACAATTTTTGCGAGAGACAAAATTCACATCCACGGCATCAATATTTTGCTCAATAAAAGTAGACAAAGGCACATCATTAAGATCAATAGGAGAACTTTTATTAGCAACCAATTTCATAAGAGCATCAACTTTTTCACTTAAAGAATTTATTTCTTCAACCGAATTAACCTTTTTACTAGTAGGACCTCTTTCGGTATGCCATTGCGAAAATAATTTGCCATAATATTGTCTAATAATTTAGTAGCTTCTCCCAAAGTAATTTCCATAAAAGTACCACCTGTGGAGGAATCTAAAAGATTTCTATAAACAAAATTCAATCCTGCATAAAAAAATTGTATGATCATCCAAAGATTAAAACCATGAGTAGGACAATTTGTGAGCATCAATTTCATTCTTTCCCAAGATTGCACAACATGTTCATGCTCAAGTTGCTTAAAATTCATTATTTGTGTCCTAAGGAAAATAATTTTCGCGGACGGAAACTACTTAGTAATAAAAGTATCTTTGCACTTATCCGAAGAAGCAATACTATTGCGAGGCAAAGAAGAGAACCAATTTTTTGCACGATCTCACAAAGAAAATGGGAATAATTTAAATGACACAATATCATTGTCCACATCCTTTTTCTTTTGCATATTGCATAATTCCACAAATCTGTTAAGATGGACGCGACATCCTCATTAGGAGTACCAGAAAATTGATCTTTCATAATGAGATTCAACAAAGCGGCATTAATATCACAACACTCTGCACTAGTGGCGGGAGGAATAATCGGAGTGCTAATAAAATCATTATTATTGGTATTGGAAAAATCGCACAACTTGGTGTTCTCTTGAGTCATTGTGACTACGCAAACAAGATTGCACACAAAAACAGATCTGACGTGAAAACGGCGAAAGAAAAGAGGGCGAATAAAACAACAAATTTTTGTGAAGTGGGGGAGATGAAAACGAGAGGAAAATGCCAAATAATGTAAATTGCAAGGAGATGACATTTGTGATTAGGAACCTGCTAGATGTTGATGATGTCTCCCCGGCAACAGCGCCAGAAACTCCTTTTGATGCGGCTTGAACTATGTCGGTATTTCCCCAAAGAGGAAGGCATGATGCGGCACAACTACGGTAGGTATTTCCCTCAGTGATGAGATCAAGGTTATCGAACCAGTAGGAGAAACATACAATACTATGTAAACGGTACCTGCACACAAAGAACAAATACTTGCAACCCGACGTAAAAGAGGGGTTGTCAATCCGTCCCAGGTAAAAAGATTGATAAAATTGTAGTAGATTGGATAAATAGATCTCATGGGAACGCGAGATAAAATAAATAACAAAAAATTGCAGCAAGGTATTTTTGGGTTTTTGGATTAATAGATCTGAAAATAAAAGCAAATAAAATAGATCCCGAAGGCAAATATGATAAACAAGAGACCCAGGGTCCGTAGATTTCACTAGCGGCTTCTCTCGAGAAAAATAGCATACGGTGGGTAAACAAATTACTGTTGGGCAATTGATAGAACTTCAAATAATCATGACGATATCCAGGCAATGATCATTATATAGGCATCACTTCCAAGATTACTAGACCTACTCCTTCCTGCATCTACTACTATTACTCCACACGTCAACCGCTATCCAGCAAGCATCTAGTGTATTAAGTTCATGGAGCAATGGACTAATGCAATAAGAATAATGACATGATGTAGACAATATCTATTCATGTAGGAATAGACCCCATCTTGTTATCCTTAATAGCAATGATACATACGTGTCATTTCCCCTTCTTTCACTGGGATTGAGCACCATAAGATCGAACCCATCACAAAGCACCTCTTCCCATAGCAAGAAAACTCGATCTAGTCGGCCTAACTAAACCAAAGATTCGAAGAATAAATATGAAGCTGTAAGCAATCATGCGTATAAGAGATCAAAACTCAAATAACTTTTATGGATAAAATAGATCTGATCATAAACTCAAAGTTCATCAGATCCCAATAAACAGACCGAAAAAGTGTTACATCAAATAGATCTCCAAGAGACCGTTGTACTCAGAATCGAAAGAGAGAGAGGAAGCCATCTAGCTACTAACTACGGATCCGTAGGTCTACAATGAACTACTCACGCATCATCGAAGAGGCACCAATGAGGATGATGAAGCCCTCTATGATGGTGTCTAGATTGGATCTGTGGTTTTTGGAACTTACGGCAGTTGGAATTGTGTTTCATCGAGTCCCCTAGGGTTTTTCGATTTTCAGGGTATTTATAGAGCAAAGAGGCGGTGCGGGAGGCTGCCAAGTTGGGCACAACCCACCAGGGCGTACCTGGGCCCCCAGGTATGCCCAGGTGGGTCGTGCCCCCCTCGGGGCACCCCTCTGGTACTTCTTTGGCCCATCCGATGTCTTCTGGCCTAGAAACATTCTCCAAATAGTTTTGTTGCATTTGGACTGTGTTTGGTATTGATTTTCTTCGAAGTAAAGAACAAGAAAAAAACAATAACTGACACTGGGCACTATGTCAATAGGTTAGTCCCAAAAATGATTTAAAGTTGCTATAAAATGATTGTAAAACATCTAAGAATGATAATATAATAGCATGGAACAATCAGAAATTATAGATATGTTGGAAACGTATCAAGCACCATGTCTCCGCCGTGGTTGGTGGTCGCGGCGGCTAATCCCCAGCCGTGCCGACGTGGCATGCTTAGTTAACAACTAACCCTCCTGAGCGACTGACACTAGGCCCCACATTCTAATTAAGCCCTTGGTTAGTTTAATTTAGGTTTAATTAACCTCTTTTATGACTGAGTCAATGACAGTAGACCCCACCTGTCAGGTTTGACCTGGACCGCCTCTGTTGACTACTAACATCACCCTATTGTAGTGCTGACGCACTAAACGTTTTTTTGGATTATTTCTAATTCAAAAATTATTTGGAAATTTCAGAAAATATTGCAACTTTAAAAAATTTATAGAAATTCCATCGTAACTCCAAATGAACTAATTTATATATGAAAACTTATCAGAAACATATGAAGAATCTGTTTATGGCATTTTCATGTATGTTTGAACAAGTTAACCTCACTGTTTAGGATAAAACATGAGTAGGGCAAATTTGATTGTAGGTTTGGAGTTGGAATTTGATGTAGGTTTGAATTCCACTTTAATTAAAATGACTTGTTGTTGCATTAGCTAAATTAAGTACCTTAATATGTCATATAATTCATTTGATTGTGCATTGCATTGAATGTGTTCCTTCTTGTTTGTCGGTGTTTGTTCCTTCTCTGTAGAAGAGGATTTTGACGCAGTGATCGTTGACACCGATGAAGAATTAATAGCTATACTATCTTCAGAAGTGATAGGCAAGCAAGCCCCCGTTGAGCATTCCAATACAATCCCACAGTGATGAGCATTCCAATACAATGTGTTCTTTCTTGCTCTCTTTGACTGCACTAGGACAAGAAGGATTCAACTGTTACATGTTGCGGTAGTTGAACGCATTCCTTTGCATGACCTGTCTTTGGCACAGTAAATAGTTGAAACCCACTAGCATAAGTAGGAGTTGTTTGAGCCATGATGTGCCGACTCTTTCATGCTTGCTTGCTATGCCTGCTATGCTTAGAGTTGTGTCAGGTCTGATTCATCTGGGATGGATTGGGATGGTGGTGAACATGCCACTACGAAAGAAACACTTCCTTGATGATACATGTTTGTCATAGTAGGTCACGTTTTTTGTCATGCATGTACATCCATCATGATTTTATGACAGAATCAAGATAGTCATACATGTGTTGTCGTAGAAGTGTTTCATGACAATGCCGAAATTATCATCACGGAAGTGTCCACTTCCATGACGATAAATGGCGCGTCATGGAAGTGTTTTCGTCAAGGGCAACCGACATGTGGCATCCACCGTAACGGGTCGCCGTTTAGTTATCGTGTTCAGTTTCAGATCCGGTAATCCATTAATAGCAACGATCAATGGCCATTTTCCACGTGTAAAATTCTCATTGATCGATGGGAACACGTGTCAGCTCCTCGGTGGGACATATGTCATCTAGCGAATGGACGGGACAAGCCTATGATACATCGACACGTTGCTCGTCCCAACATGGGCCCATTTAGGTGAAAATGCTAGCCTGTTTGACTTGGTCAAAAGGTAGCGAGCCAACCCATGGAAAGCCTGTTAATGGCCTGGTAGCATGTAGCCCATTTAGAGCCTGCTAACTCACACCCCGTTATGGCCTATCTGAATTAGTCCCAACAATGTCATGTGGGCCGTCCAATATGATTCCATCGTGTTGTAACTTTCGGCCCATATATGACCCATGATGTCTTTTGGCCCATATGAGGCCCTTTGTAAATCTGGGCCCTTTTATCAGCCCGTGGTGAAAAGGCCCATAATGAGCAGTATGTCACTTTATACCCATTAACGACCCATTATTCAGTTGGGCCATTTCCAGCCCGTGTTATCTTTTGGCCTTATAGGGGCCCATTTATTCATGGTCTCATTTCTAGCCCTCGACTACTTACAGTCCATTACTAGCCTGTTATACTGATGGGCCAAATTCAGCCCATGGCTACAGTCGGCCCGTTGTGGACTGTTAATCCATTGGTCCATTTTCTAAGCATCATCTAATACGCCCATTAATGATCCGTTA
Source organism: Aegilops bicornis (assembly GCA_021605145.1). Classification (NCBI taxonomy): domain Eukaryota; kingdom Viridiplantae; phylum Streptophyta; class Magnoliopsida; order Poales; family Poaceae; genus Aegilops; species Aegilops bicornis. Next base: position 326,227,583 of record CM038674.1, on the reverse strand, counting down.
TGTCTGTCGATAGAATTAACCTCGTTATACATACCGGACTATTAACGACCCATTATGGTCGGGCCCATAAATTGAAGATTCCCATTTTAGCCCGTTTATGACCCATAGTGCGGTCCCTTATTTGTCCACGAATAGTATGGCCCATGTTTGCCCAATCGATCATACCGCCTGTAGAAGGCCCATTAATTCTCCGACACGTAGAAGGCCCATAGATCCTACGGTCCGTAGGAGGCCCATGGATCCTACGGCCCGTAGGAGGCCGATACTACTTCAACAGGTAGCAGGACCATGGTTACAACGGTCGGTATGTGGCCCATGGTTATTGTGGCCACTAGCAAACTGTGGAAAATCCCTAAAAAAGCAAACCGCGGTAAAAGAATTTCATTGACTACAAGCAAACAAATAAACAAGACAATAAGGAAATAAGTAAGCAAGCAACTTACACTAGGCTATTATGGCTATTACAAATATGACATCCACTGGACATCAAAGTTCGCCACCAGTGCAAATTGAGTGAACAAAGCAGCATATTACATACACTGGACGTCTAAATTGTCATCCAGTGCAAATAGACGCAGCAATAAAACAAGTCCAAATTTGAAACCACTTTAGAAGAGCTCAAGAAATGATATCTTGGGTACCCACCATGCTGGCAATAAGCTTAGAAAGTTTATTAGATTTCTCTTGTTTGGTGCTAAAATCCTCCAACAGTCGCTATTGCACCAGAAAGTATGCATCTGAATTCTGCAGGGACTTCCTCAGTCCTTCGGCTTCTTGTCGCAGCATAGTTGACTAATGCCTTTCATCTTGTAGCTGAGACTCAAGAAGCCGAAGTGATTCAGGCAGCGAGTTCAAAGATCTTGTGTCAGCGGTAGTGGCAAGTAACTCGAACACTACATCAAGGCATGACTTTGGGGTTGTCTCACTGTCTACAAGATAGTTTTTATCAGCTTTCTTGGAGACCAACAGGGTTGTCTCGTTATCTTGAACCTTATCTGCATTACTTTCTCTACCATTGCATAATGGGGTGGTCTTCTCCAATATTCTGTCGCCATTCTACATGAGAAACAAGCAGACACGTCATAGGTTTAGCATGTAGTATATGAAACTCATTTTGGTAAATCAGTTCAGTAGTAAGGTGGACAAGACAAGAACATTAAACAAACATATATATGTGTACTATGGTCATTGTATTGTCTATATAATTCTAGTTTATATTGCCAAATCAAGATAGAGACACAATTCAAATCATATATGTTTAAGACAAAGCAGCGTAGACATAATATAAGTGTGGGAAACTACACAACACTAACAACACTTTTAATGTGCATGACATGAGAACATAGTTGTTTATACAATTCAAACTGATATTAACATAGAGCAGGAAGTTAGAACAACAATCCAGTTAAAGAAATAGGTTTAAAACATACCTGTTGCACCATTGGAGTTTCAATTGCATCCTTCAAATTTGAAATTAGTTGGTATGATTAAATACAATTATGCAAGGTAAAAGGAGTATGAACTATGACTACGGAACCTAACCTGAGAATAATTCTTCTTCTTCTTTAAGCGTTGAGTTGGGGTTCAGAGTGGTGGTCCTTGTGCTTTGGGCACTGCAGTTGCCTTACTAATTGCTCGTGTTTGGGTTCTCTGTGGTGGAGATGGTGATGTGTCAACTGGAACTGGGTTACTATATGCTGGGGTTGGGGTTAGAAGGGGTGTAGCTGGTTCTATGTCCAAATGGGTAGGGGTACAATCTGTGAGAGTCTGGGTTATGTGTGGTGAGGTTGGTTCTTGGGAAAATACAACCGTCGTTCTATCTGCATCAATGGGTAGCAGTATCTTTTCTGAAGACTGTGTTTTTACTCCCTTATATAATGCCATCACCCCTCCAATTCAAATGGCTGATAAACAAGAAAAGTAATTGAATGTACAAACATTGTATGATAGACAAGTGCAATGGACAGTGGGGAACAAAAGAGGGCCTGAAATAATTCTCATTTATGTTGTCTAACCAAATAGGATAGCATGACACAATTTCACATACATGATGGCTAACTAAATAGGATAACATGACACAATTTCACATATATGATGGCTAACTAAACAGGATAGAATGACATAATTCAAAATAAGATCACTATGTAAACAAGATGACATGAAATAACTATATGATGTGTCTATTAAATAGGTTGGCATGCCATAACTCACATAATGTTGTTGATGGAAACATGATGGCATGATATAATTCACAGATAGAATGACATATTTCAAAATATGACGACTATGTAAACAAGATGAGATGATATAACTATATTATGTCTTTAGAAACTGGGTTGGCATGCCATAATTCAGATACATGCTATCTATGTAAACATCATCGCATGATATAATTCAAATATATGACTTATATACTAAGCAGTAAGCAGATGGCAATCGCATATATAAAATTGTTTATGGATGTCGGTGGGAACGACACCTATGGGATCACGAGGATCCCTACTGCGGTTGCGGGGTGCGGGGTTGAGAGAAGAGCGGATCTGATAAAGAGTATGCGGTTCGTTTATCCAGGTTCGAGCCGCGAGGATGCGTAAAACCCTAGTCCTGCTTTGGTGGATGTATTCTGAGTTCTTGAGCTACCTACGGGGTGTAACCAGCTCCAAAAAGCCGAATCCTTCTCCTGGTCGCCTCGGGCCTCCTTTTATAGGAAAAGGGTCGCCACAAAGGGCAAGGTGAGGTGGAAAGGGTACATTGCCGCGAGGTTATCCCTTGTATTACAGGACAAGATGCATTTAATGCATTGCTTAGGTGTCCTCTCGCTTTATCGGGGACGGGAGCGAGGCCAGTCCCATCCGTCGCCGCTCCTCCTTGCTTCGACACGCGCCCTGGCCAGCGAGGTGGCGCGGTGGTAGAGCCTCCACGAAGGGTTGCATGTTGCCACGCAGGTGCCTGCCCAGCTGGTTGGGTCGGCAGCTGCATGCGAACGGTGGTGGTAACTTGGTTGGTGCGGGCCTGGCAGCAGCCCTGCTGGTGCGCCTGGCGAGGGCCTTGCCGGGTGGCCCGACAAGGGTCTTGCTGTGGCGCGTAGGCGTCCCCGGCAAGGATCTTGCCGGGGGTCTTGTGGGTTTCCTCGGTGAGGATGATTGCCTTCCAATCCTCACTTGATCTTGACTATTCTTTGTCTTCACAAAGATCGGCATGCCACCACGGAGGTGCCTCCCGAGCCCTGTCCCAATGCGTTGACCTTGGTCCTTGTCGTTGCCTTATTTGTCTTGTGCCTTCGGCTTCTCTCCGGCTTCCCTTCCCTGCCCTGTTATGCGCGGCCGTGGCGGGCGGCTCCAACTGCCCGTGCACAAGTAAAGCGGTCAAAAGGAGAGCCCCTACTTTTGTACACCGACAGGAGGCCCCCGGGCCTGGGCCACACATAAGCGCGACATATTGTTGGGCGAGGCCCAGAACGGTGCGCGGGCAGGAGGGGCAGATTTTACTGCGGTAAAACTTTTCGCGTGCGGCGCTCTCCACGTCACGCGTGCGTGGCGCGGCGTGTAGGGGTGTGCGTGACGTGGGAATCATGCGTGGGGCGGTTCATCTATGCATGCGCCACACCGCAGTTAATGGGAAGAGAAAGGAGGCGGCCCGGACCTTCCCCGTAAATAGGAATAACCGCGGGCGCGCTACTCACTTTACCTTCCTCCTCTGCGCCTTTTCCCCTCAGAACCGCCGCTCCCCTTTCCTTCTTCTCTAAGCTTTCGCCATCGCCTGTTCTTGCCATGTCCCTGATGCCCCTTGTTCTTCGCTCCTCTTAGCCACCATGGCGCCTGAATCTACCAGGGTAAATGTAGGATCTTAAGAAGAGGTGTCTAGAGGGGGGGTGATTAGACACTAAGTACCAAAGTTGCAGTTTTTAACTTCTTTAGGTTTAAGTGGAGTTTAGGCACAAGTTTAACATTCACAATACATAACAAGCAAGCATGCAAAGAGTATATGAGCAGCGGAAAGTAAAGCATGCAACTTGCAAGAATCTAAAGGGAAGGGTTTTGGAGGATTCAAACGCAATTGGAGACACGGATGTTTTTGTCGTGGTTCCGATAGGTGGTGCTATCGTACATCCACATTGATGGAGACTTCAACCCACAAAGGGTAACGGTTGCGCGAGTCCACGGAGGGCTCACCCACGAAGGGTCCACGAATAAGCAACCTTGTCTATCCCACCATGGTCGTCGCCCACGAAGGACTTGCCTCACTAGCGGTAGATCTTCACGAAGTAGGCGATCTCCTTGCCCTTACAAACTCCTTGGTTCAACTCCACAATCTTGACGGAGGCTCCCAAGTGACACCTAGCCAATCTAGGAGACACCACTCTCCTAGAAGTAACAAATGGTGTGTTGATGATGAACTCCTTGCTCTTGTGCTTCAAATGATAGTCTCCCCAACACTCAACTCTCTCTCACAGGATTTGGATTTGGTGGAAAGAAGATTTGATTGGAAAGCAACTTGGGAAAGGCTAGAGATCAAATTTCATGTGGTTGGAATGGAATATCTTGGCCTCAACACATGAGTAGATAGTTCTCTCTCAGAAATAGGATGTTGGAAATGTAGGCTTGTTCTGATGGCTCTCTCCATGAATGAAGAGGAGGTGGAGGGGTATATATAGCCTCCACACAAAATCTAACCCTTACACACAATATACCAAACTCGGTGGGACCGAATCAACAAACTCGGTCGGACCGATTCAGTAAACCTAGTGACCGTTAGGGTTTTCGGCGGGACTGACATACAACTCGGTAGGACCGATATGGTTAGGGTTAGGGCATAGCGTAATCTCGGTGAGACCGATTACACAAACTCGGTGAGACCGATTTTGGTAATTGGCTAACCAGAGAGTTGGTCAGGTAAACTCGGTGGGACCGATTACTCAAACTCGGTGGGACCGATTTGGTTATAAGTTAACCAGAGAGTTTGCATTGTAATCTCGGTAGTACCAATTACACAGACTCGGTGAGACCGATTTTGGTAATGGACATACACAGAGAGATTACAATCCCATCTCGGTGAGACCGAGATCCCTATCGGTGAAACCGATTTGCCTAGGGTTTGTGGCAGTGGCTATGACATTTGAACTTGGTGGCGCCGGATAGAGAGAATCGGTGGGGCCGAGTTTGACTTTAGGTTTAGGTCATATGTGGATGTGATAAAGTAGTTGAGGGTTTTGGAGCATATCACTAAGCACATGAAGCAAGAGGCTCATTAAGCAACACCTCATCCCTCCTTGATAGTATTGGCTTTTCCTATTGACTCAGTGTGATCTTGGATCACTAAAATGTAGAGTCTTGAGCTTTAAGCTTGAGCTAATCCTTTGTCCTTAGCATCTTGAAGGGGTTCCCACATCCTTTAGTCCATGCCACTCCATTGTTGAACTTATCTGAAACATACTAGATAAAAGTGTTAGTCCAACAAGAGATATGTTGACATTAATTACCAAAACCACCTAGGGAGCACTTGTGCTTTCAATCTCCCCTTTTGGTAATTGATGGCAACATACATCAAAGCTTTAGATAAAGATATAAAGAGTAGCAAGTAAAGCTTCTAAAGACATGTAACAAGCATAGGCTCCCCCTACATGTATGCAATCATGTGAATGTGGAATATAGAAGTATGTGAGAGCATAACCATGATAGAGTAGGCAATGTGTTACATGTATCTTGGCCATATGCATCAGAGCAAAGAATATTAAGGAAAATACCTTCATGCTCATGAGCCCTTCTTCCAAACAGTATGTACATCAGCAAGAATTCCCCATTCACATGATTTTGATGCATATACTTACCTTGTAGTCCTGAGTTGGCTTAGGATGGAATGAACCTGCGCAAACAAGGTTAGATAACACAGGTACATCTACTAGCCAGAGCAAACAAAAGAAACCACAAGAATACCAAGACTGGGATGACATGTAGAGAGTGAGTACTCAGTACCACATTGGATTAGACATGTCCCCAAGAGTAAAGATGTGCAATGAATTTTAAATGATTTCTTTCCCTTAGATGTCTTGCTCCCCCTGAATCTAGCATGGGATACTGGGAGAAGATAGGGAACAGAAAATCTGGGCTGAAAGATATAAACAACGGAGCAAATGCAACTAAGCACATATGAACATGTCTTTCCCCTCAAGAAGACATGTGGCATCTCTCCTCTTGAACATCAAGCATCTGGGATCCTTGAGTATTCTCTCCCCCTGGAGATTTCTCTCTCTCCCTTTGGAAGTGAAGCTTTGATGTGATCTCTCTCTCCCCCTTTGACATCAATTTCCAAGAAGGGCCTTCTGGAATTTGTTGTGAATGGGTTTGGTCCTTGAGTCACAACATAAAGCACTGGATAAAAATGTGATGCTTGTAGAGGACAAGATTCATTGAGTGGAGCTAGATCAGAAGAAACACAGAATAAGTGGCAAACTATTTTTCCTGTTGTGAAATCGGTGGCACCGAGTGGTATGCTTCGGTTGTACCGAAAGGATTCGGTTGGACCGAAAACAACAAATCGGTGAAACCAAGTTCATCGCAGAGAAAACACTTGTGACCTCAGCTCATAGACTAGTAAGATCTCACAAAGATTTGCAAGGAATTTACTGAATGATATGCAATGAATTGGATGCAGGAAATGCAGAGCAAACAGAAAAGAAAAGAAAGAAATCTAGATGAAGTTTTTTTTCGAAAGGGGAAACAAATATGCATGATACAAATGCAAAAACACTGAAAAGAACACGAGAGAACTTCATCTATAGATGGTCGGCGACAAAGTCACCTATGTTAGAGTATATTGACTTAGGAGTCAAGTGAGATCACTTGATCATAGGTCATACTCATCGTTTAAGCTCAAAATGGGGTTACCATTTTTAGTTTAAGCATGTTGATGTATTCACATCTTGTCGAGTTGCTTTAGCTCATGACTTGGAGTAAAGCTTCTCTAAGATGGAATAACATACCTTGGTTGGTGGTGTTGACCATGTAGTTGAACTTGTGTGGGTTGCTCAAGGTTGATGTAGCTCGTCAAGAGTTGGATCACCAGTTGGAATTGGAGTCCATCTACCTACATGGGTTAGTTATTGCAAGGAGTAGCACTTGTGTATCCAAAAAAAATGTCAATCATGAAGCTCAATCATAGAGTTTGTCAAAGGATATGTTTGAATGATTCCGTGCTTCCTTGTCTTCAACCACCATAGTGTAGAGACTTGAAGATGTAGAGATTGCTCAAGATGTGAGTAGATTACAATCTCATGGAATTTGTTTCAACCAAGTACCTACATGGGTTAGATAACATGCAAGATGCAAATATATCCAAGACATAAGATTTTCATCATAAGAGAGATATCATGGATTAGTCATAAGATCATGTCTTGCATGTATCCAATGGAGTTTCTACTCCAAGTTTGAAGCATCAATGATGTTCAATTCTCCTCTCAACCTGCAAAACACTTTCTCATCAAGAGGTTTAGTGAATATATCCGCTAATTTCTGTTCGGTGCGAACATGCTTAAGATTAATGTCACCCTTAGCAACACGATCTCGAATGAAATGATGACGAACTTCAATATGCTTTGTCCGAGAATGTTGTACGGGATTATGACCAATTTTGATAGCACTTTCATTGTCATAAAGAAATGGAACATGTTTCACATATATCCCATAATCTTTAGGAGTTTGGGTCATCCAAAGTAATTGAGCACAACATGAACCAACGGCAATGTACTCTGCTTCGGCGGTAGATAAGGATACCGAGTTTTGTTTCTTGAAGGACCAAGACACAAGAGATCTACCAAGAAATTGACAAGTACCCGAAGTGGACTTTCTATCAACCTTGTCTCCGGCATAGTCCGAGTCGGAGTAGCCAACAAGATCTAAAGAGGCCCTCTTAGGATACCAAATGCCAAAATTTGGTGTATGAATTAAGTATCTCACTATCCTTTTTACGGCTTAAGATGACATTCTTTAGGAGCAGCTTGATATCTTGCACACATGCACACACTTAGCATAATATTGGGACGTGAAGCACATAGGTATAACAATGAACCAATCATAGATCGATAAACCTTTTGGTCAACTGGTTTACCATCTTTGGTCAAATCAGGATGTCCACTAGTAGGCATGGGTGTAGACATACCTTTGCACTCTTGCATATTGAACTTCTTGAATAAGTCCTTAGTGTACTTCGTTTGAGAAACAAAAGTACCTTCCTTAGTTTGCTTGATTTGCAACCCAAGAAAGAATTTGAGTTCACTCATCGTCGACATCTCAAACTTCTCCGACATTAGCTTCCCAAACTTTTCACTAAAATGAGGGTTAGTTGAACCAAATATAATATCATCAACATAGATTTGGCCCACAAATAGTTCTCCATTAACCCTTTTAGTAAAAGTGTGGAATCAATTTTCCCAATTTCAAAGCCTTTTTCAATAAGGAACTTGGTCAAGCATTTATACCACGCTCTAGGAGCTTGTTTAAGACCATAAAGGGCTTTGTGAAGTTTGTAAACATGATTGGGTTTCTTAGGATTGATAAAGCCGGGAGGTTGTCTAACATAAACTTCCTCCTCTATTTCACCATTTAAAAAAGCACTTTTAATGTCCATTTGGTACAAGGTGATATCATGCTGATTAGCATAGGCAAGTAAGATGCGAATGGACTCAAGTCTAGCAACGGGAGCATAAGTCTCACCATAGTCCATACCTTCGAGTTGTGTGTAGCCTTGGGCGTGAGGCGTGCTTTGTTGCGAACTACTTGTCCATCTTCATCTTGCTTGTTGCGAAACACCCATTTGGTACCGATGATGTTGTGGTTGTTGTCGGGATTCTCAACCAATGTCCAAACTTGGTTTCTCTGAAAGTTGTGTAGCTCTTCATGCATAGCATTTATCCAATCCGGATCTTCCAATGCTTCTTCGACCTTCATAGGTTCAATGCTAGAGATGAAAGAATAGTTTTCACAAAAGTTAGCTAAACGAGTTTTAGAGCGAGTGATTCTCCCGGTTTGAATATCATTGTAGATTTGCTCTACGAGATTGTCTTTAGCAATTCTTGCTCGAACTCGTGAAAGATTTTGCTTGGGTTTTGGTTGAACATCTTCTTCATCTTGTTCTTCTTCTTCTTCTTCTGGATCTTCTTCATTGTTGGCGTTGTTGTTTTCTTGTCGTGGTGGAGAAGGAGGCTGTTGACGTTCGTGATGTTCTTCCTCATTTTCTTAATCTTGGTGTGTTATACTTGTGGATGCTTCCGTATCAACTCTTGGTTCACCTTGTCGTGAAGTACAAGCTTCCACTTGGACAGACGAGGTACTCTCCTTCACCTCCGTTGGACGGACCTTGCCAATAGACAAGTCTTGGATTGCTTAGAAGGATCTTTGTCTCCTACATCAATTGGCAATTGCTCTACTTGCGAGCCGTTAGATTCATCAAACTTCACATCTACCATCTCTTCAACCTTTCAGGTGAAATTGTTGTAGACACGGTAAGTGTGAGAGTTTGAGCCATAACCAAGTAGGAATCCTTCATGTGACTTAGGAGCAAATTTAGAACGATGATGCTTATCAAGAATGTAGCACTTTGAGCCGAATACTCGAAAGTATCCAACTTGGGGTTTGTTACCGGTGAGGAGCTCGTATGCCATCTTGCCGAGTAGCTTGTGAAGATACTAGCGATTTGTTGTATGACAAGCTGTCTCAACCACTTCTGCCCAAAAGTGCTTCGGGGTCTTGTACTCATCAAGCATCATTCTCGCCATTTCGATGAGCATCCGGTTCTTCCTGTCAACAACTCCATTTTGCTGAGGTGTGTACGTAGCCGAGAACTCGTGTGAAATTCCTTCTTCGTCAAGAAAGGTGTCCACATTTGCGTTCTTGAACTCCGTTCCATTGTCGCTGCGAACTCTCTTGATCTTCACTTCAAACTGATTTTGGGCCTTCCTAGCTAAGTTTTTGAAGATCTTTTGGACCTGCGATTTATCATGGAGAAAGAATACCCACGTAAATCTTGAAAAATCATCAACTATAATTAGACCAAAATTATTTCCACCGAGACTTTTGTAAGCGTTGGGACCAAAGAGATCCATATGAAGTAGCTCGAGTGGCCTCCTTGTGGTCATGATGTTCTTCACGGGATGCCTTCCTCCAACCTGTTTACACGCACGACAAGCGCTGCAAAGGCTATCCTTATCAAATATGACATTGTTAACTCCAAGGATATGATTTCCTTTAATAAGCTTGTCAAGGTTTCGCATGCCAACATGACCTAGTCGTCTATGCCATAACCAACCTTTTGAAGATTTAGCAACGAAGCAAGTTTTAGGTTGTGCCTTTTTAGAGAAATCAACAATGTAAAGATCACCTCTACGTATACCAGTAAAGACCATTTTATGATAGTCTCGACGAAACACTTGGCAATCTACTTCAGTAAATAGGACACTGAAACCGAAATCAGCAAGTCTAGATACTGAAAGTAAGTTGTGGCCAAGAGATTCAACGAGCATAACATTCTGAATGGAGCTATCATGTGAGATGACCACCTTACCGAGGCCAACCACCTTACCCTTTGAGTTGTCACCGAAAGTGACATACTTTCGAGGACTATCATTTTCAGTAAGCTCACGAAACATGTCTTTATCTCCGGTCATGTGATCGGCACATCCACTGTCAAGAACCTATTCCTTTCCTCCTGACACATATCCCTGAAGATTTGCCATAAGACCAAAATGTCTCATCGCATCGTCAAGATCGAAGTCACTATCATCATCCGCATCATAGTATCAACATCGTCATGTGGTGGATCAAGTCCTAGAGAGGGTAATTCGTTAGAGTGAGTTTGACAAAGATCTTGCTTATGAATTCTTATAGCTTCGGAAATAATATCACCAATAATTCCAACATCTCCTTTGGCACGCATAAGGTCGTAAGTTCAAATAGACGATCACCAAACATAGGATCACTAGTATTCATCTTACTCAAGGCAATAGACTTATGGAGAATCTCATCTAGATTTTTCAAGGAATAATTTGGAAAGCATTCCTCAAGAAATTTCCATATAGTGTAGGCACACTCAAGAGTAGGCAAGTTTCTAATTAAGTTTCTAGGCAAGCCTCTAGTGATAAGATTAACAGTTCTAAGATTCCTAATCATGTCAATTGATTCATCAAGGGTAGGATTGGTTCCTTTGTTTGTGTTCTTGCTTTGGGTAGAGCCGGGAGACGAGTACGTGAACGAGGAACCTGTTGAGAACGCTTACGAGGATCAAGCTTTCGACAACTCTGAGAACTTTGCAGGCAAGATGACCATACCCTCTAAATCACTTCTATCTTTGTTTGCTAGATGCTCGCTCTTTTGATATGCCTATGCTACGATGCCTATCACTTGCTATATCATGCCACCCATATTGCCATGTCAAACCCCTAACCATCCTTTCCTAGCAAACCGTTGTTTGGCTATGTTACCGCTTTGCTCAGCCCCTCTTATAGCGTCGCTAGTTGCAGGTGAAGATGAAGTTTGTTCCTTGTTGGATCATGGAGATGTTGTTCCTTGTTGGAACATGTTTACTTGTTGGGGATATCACAATATATCTGCTATAATTAATGCATCTATATACTTGGTAAAGGGTGGAAGGCTCGGCCTTATGCCCGTGTTTTGTTCCACTCTTGCCACCCTAGTTTCCGTCATACCAGTGTTATGTTCCTTGATTTCGCGTTCCTTACGGTTGGGTGATTTCTGGGACCCCTTGACAGTTCGCTTTGAATAAGACTCCTCCAAAGAAGGCCCAACATTGGTTTTACCATTTGCCACCTAAGCCTTTTTCCCCCGGGTTTTCGCGAGCCCGAGGGTCATCTTTATTTAACCCTCGGGCCAGTGCTCCTCCGAGTGTTGGTCCAAACTAGAGCACCGTGCGGGACCGTCCCTTGGCAACTTGGGTCACGTTGGTACCTGTACGCTTCGCTTATCCGGTGTGCCCTGATAACAAGATATGTGCAGCTCCTATCGGGATTTGTCGGCACAATCGGGTGGCTTTGCTGGTCTTGTTTTATTGCTGTCGAAATGTCTTGTAGCCGGGATTCCGAGACTGATCGGGTCTTCCCGGGGAGAAGGAATATCCTTCGTTGATCGCGAGAGCTTATCATGGGCTAAGTTGGGACACCCCTGTAGGGTATTATCTTTCGAAAGCTGTGCCCGCGGTTATGAGGCAGATGGGAATTTGTTAATGTCCGGTTGTAGAAAACCTGAAATTGACCTTAATTAATACACATCAACCGCCTGTGTAACCGTGATGGTCTCTTCTCGGCGGAGTCCGGGAAGTGAACACGGTGTTGGAGTTATGTTTGACGTAAGTAGTCCAGGATCACTTCTTGATCGCTACTAGCTTCACGACCGTGCCTTGCTCCTCTTCTCGCTCTCTCTTTTGCGAATGTAGCCACCATATATGCTAGTCGCTTGCTGCAGCTCCACCTCACAACTCTGTCCTTCCTATAAGCTTAAATAGTCTTGATCTCGCGGGTGTGAGATTGCCGAGTCCCGTGACTCATAGATTCTACCAAAACAGTTGCGGTGTGCCGACGATGCCGGTCAGAGATGACGCAACCGAGCTCAAGTGGGAGTTCGACGAGGAACGTGGTCGTTACTATGTGTCTTTTCCTGTTGATCAGTAGTGGAGCCCAGTTGGGATGATCGGGGATCTGTGTAGCATTTGGGGTATCTTCTTTATTTTGGTTCCGTAGTCGGACCTTGAGTGTAATCTGAATGATGGATGCTTTACTCATGTATTGTGTGAAGTGGCGATTGTAAGCCAACTATGTATCTCTTTCCCTTATGTATTACATGGGTTGTGTGAAGACTACCTCACTTGCGACATTGCTTTCAATGCGGTTATGCCTCTAAGTCGTGCTTCGACACGTGGGAGATATAGCATAGGATCAACATGAGGTGCACAAGGGCTAGCAATGTACTTGTTCAAGTGATATTGATTAAAAATTACAAGCATCTCATTTTTCCACTCATGAAAATACTCTCCATCAAGAATAGGCACTCTATGTCTAAGACTCCCAAAAGTAGACTCATCCATCTTCCTCCAATGGTGATTAAACCAAGGCAATGGAGACCAATGCTCTGATACCACTTGTAGGATCTTGAGAAGAGGTGTCTAGGGGGGTGATTAGACACTAAGTACCAAAGTTGCAGTTTTTAACTTCTTTAGGTTTAAGTGGAGTTTAGGCACAAGTTTAACATTCGCAATACATAACAAGCAAGCATGCAAAGAGTATATGAGCAGCGGAAAGTAAAGCATCCAACTTGCAAGAATGTAAAGGGAAGGGTTTTGGAGGATTCAAACGCAATTGGAGACACGGATGTTTTTGTCGTGGTTCCGATAGGTGGTGCTATCGTACATCCACGTTGATGGAGACTTCAACCCACGAAGGGTAGCAGGTATGCGAGTCCACGGAGGGCTCCACCCATGAAGGGTCCACGAAGAAGCAACCTTGTCTATCCCACCATGGCCGTCGCCCGCGAAGGACTTGCCTCACTAGCGGTAGATCTTCACGAAGTAGGCGATCTCCTTGCCCTTACAAACTCCTTGGTTCAACTCCACAATCTTAACGGAGGCTCCCAAGTGATACATAGCCAATCTAGGAGACACCACTCTCCAAGAAGTAACAAATGGTGTGTTGATGATGAACTCCTTGCTCTTGTGCTTCAAATGATAGTCTCCCCAACACTCAACTCTCTCTCACAGGATTTGGATTTGGTGGAAAGAATATTTGAGTGGAAAGCAACTTGGGAAAGGCTAGAGATCAGGATTCATGTGGTTGGAATGGAATATCTTGGCCTCAACACATGAGTAGGTAGTTCTCTCTCAGAAATAGGATGTTGGAAGTGTAGGCTTGTTCTGATGGCTCTCTTCACGACTGAAGAGGAGGTGGAGGGGTACACACAATTTACCAAACTCGGTGGGACCGAATCAACAAACTCGGTCGGACCGATTCAGTAAACCTAGTGACCGTTAGGGTTTTCGGTGGGACTGACATGCAACTCGGTAGGACCGATATGGTTAGGGTTAGGGCATAACGTAATCTCAGTGAGACCGATTACACAAACTCGGTGAGACCGATTTTGGTAATTAGCTAACTAGAGAGTTGGTCAGGTAAACTCGGTGGGATCGATTACTCAAACTCGATGGGACCGATTTTGGTAATAAGTTAACTAGAGAGTTTGCATTGTAATCTCAGTACCGATTACACAGACTCGGTGAGACCGATTTTGGTAATGGACATACACAGAGAGATTACAATTCCATCTCGGTGAGACCGAGATCCCTATCGGAGAAACCGATTTGCCTAGGGTTTGTGGCAGTGGCTATGACATTTGAACTCGGTGGCGCCGGATAAAGAGAATCGGTGGGGCCGAGTTTGACTTTAGGTTTAGGTCAGATGTGGATGTGAGAAAGTAGTTGAGGGTTTTGGAGCATATCACTAAGCACATGAAGCAAGAGGCTTATTAAGCAACACCTCATCCCTCCTTGATAGTATTGGCTTTTCCTATCGACTCAATGTGATCTTGGATCACTAAAATGTAAAATGTAGAGTCTTGAGCTTTAAGCTTGAGCCAATCCTTTGTCCTTAGCATCTTGATGGGGTTCCCACATCCTTTAGTCCATGCCACTCCATTGTTGAACTTATCTGAAACATACTAGATAAAAGTGTTAGTCCAACAAGAGATATGTTGACATTAATTACCAAAACCACCTAGGGAGCACTTGTGCTTTCAATCTCCCCCTTTTTGGTAATTGATGGCAACATGCATCAAAGCTTTAGATAAAGATATAAAGAGTAGCAAGTAAAGCTTCGGAAAGACATGTAACAAGCATAGGCTCCCCCTACATGTATGCAATCATGTGAATATGGAATATAGAAGTATGTGAGCGCATAACCATGATAGAGTAGGCAATGTGTTACATGTATCTTGGCCATATGCATCGGAGCAAAGAATATTAAGGAAAATACCTTCATGCTCATGAGTCCTTCTTGCAAACATCATTTCTCCTGCGGGCTCTGTCCTCCCTTCTCTGATTTCTTCAGCGACATCATGCATACTTTCGGTTTCCATCTTCTGGATTTTACCCCGAATGCCGTGGTGTGCATGGCCCTTTTTGCGCACCTCTGTGAAGGTTTCGCTGGGGTGCACCCCAACACGGCGCTCTTCCGCCATTACTTCTTCCCTCGGATCCAGACAGGGGGCGCCATCTTTGACTGCGTCACCTGGATCCCTAGATCCAAGGGGACGTATCCGGACGGTGCCATGTAGTAGAGGTGGGAAGAGTGCGGGGCCGGTGGTGCTGGATTGAAGAGGATGATCCGCCGGCATTCTGCTAGGTGGGCCGGGCGTCGCCGGTCCGTAGGAGTGATTGGAGCGATGTCGATGAAGATGACGAGAAGCTCACTCGTGTCATCACCAGAATCCTTCGGCTTACCGAGGCCGGGCTCACCATTGAGATGATCGGGGCGGATTTCATCCGCCGCAGGATCGCTCCACTGCATAACAAGGGGAGGTCAGCCTGGCTCTTTGCGAATCCTGCGGACATCATGCGACTCCGCCCCGGCCTTGACCAGAACTTCACCGTGATGTGGCATGCTCACCTCTGCCAGCGACTCTTTCAACTTGACGTAGGTCATGATGGCGAGGTCGAGCGGACCGGCAAGGTTGCGAGGGCCGCCGTGAAGGCCGGCAAGGTTGTCAAGAAGCCTTTGTTCAAGTTGCCGGCGGGAGTAGTCCCGTTGTGCAATAACTCCCGACGGTCCGACATCATTGCCATGATGCCGGACTGCAATGCGCATGGCCCAGTTCAAAGCTGGGTCATGCCGGACGATGCCCATGTGCAGTTCTTCGACACTCTGCATGAGGGATATGTCAACGGTGACGCCGAGCAACTGCTCGTCCAGGACACCTCCCAGGTGGAACTGAACTACATTGCTGCCAGGGCAAGGGAGGCACAACTTGTCGCGGAGGCCGACAGTGCTGGTGGTATGGAGGACGGGGCCGCGACAGCCGCGGAGGAGGAGGAGCTCGCCCGATGGGCGGCGGCCGCCGGGGAAGTCAGCAGTGCCGAGACCGAGACCCCGCTCGTCGAAGACACGGCCGACGAGTCATCGTCAGAGGAGGCCGGGGCTGCGGGCCCGACGCCCGCCACGGGAAGAGGGCGAGTCCTGCGGCGGGCTGGCTCTGGCGAGCCGGTCCGGCCCGGCAGGGCTGCGCGGCCTCAGCTGACCTTGGAGGGGTCTGGGCGCCACACGAGGGCCACGGCGGCAAAGAGGCTGACGAAGGCCGCGGAGAAGAAGAAGACAGCTGCCCCTTCCTCATCCAGGCGTGTCCAGACTCCGCCTTCCTCACCCCCTCCGGCAGATGCCGACTCGGATGCCGACGCGGGGGTCACCTTCGATTACGGATCTCTTAGCCCGAGGAGGAAGAGGAATGCCGTGGAAGAGGACGAGGTGGAAGATGAGTAAGTGTCATGTTCCATACTGTCATCTATGTTCCTTCGAATTGTGCCACCTATCTTGATCTACTTTCTTCCTTTGCAGGGACGCGGAGACGCTGGTCCAGAGGGTGAAGAGGGCCAAGGCCTCGGCAGGTGACCAGCCCCCGGCTGGTGCCTCACGGGCGCCACTGGTGGTGTTGAGCAGCCCGTATAGCAGCCCCCAGCACAGCCCCCAGCGTAAGTTCATCACTCTCCTCGTGTTGACATGTGTTAGGGGTTTGATGCTCTGGTGCTGACCTTGTCGGGTCTGTAGGAGGGGAGCGGCAGCAGGAGAAGCCGCATAGGGCTACTCCCAACACACCGCCTCCATCGACTATGCCGTCGCGAGGGGCGTCCCCGGCAAGGGCGCCAAGTACCGAGCCCACGCTCATGGAGGAGGAAGAGGGGAACTTGGGTGCTGGTGGCTTTGCCTCGGCGCCAGATCTTTGGACGGGAGGGACTTCGCTTCCACAGCCAGGCACTGGTGAGTCGCCCGTACTTCGTCCCTGTTTTTCTCTTGCTTATTTTCTTGGCTTCATCGCCTTTCTTGTTGCCCAGATCCTTCTTCGGTGGTCATGGAGGATGTGGACACCATCGTCGGGGACATTGTCGAGGAGGCCGCGGCGGAGGCCGACAAGATTGCTGCCGAGGAAGCCGCCAAGGATGCCGCCGAGGAGGCCGCCAAGGATTTTGCTGAGTATGCCGCCATGGGGACCGCTGGGGCGACTGGCAGGGCTTCTGCTGGTGAGGCCAATGAGGGGCCCGCCGGGGAGGCAGGCAAGGCGACAGCCGAGGAGGAGGTGGTTGATGATCAACCTTCTTCCTCGGCAACCTCTGGCTCTGGCAAGTATTTGAAAGTGGTCGACGACCTCTTTGTCCATCTCCCAGGAGTGTCAAGCTCCCGGGCGCCCGCTGAAGGGGAGGTTTTTGATGGCGAGGTGCTCGCCGCCACCGGGCTCGAGGTGGTTGATGAACCGATCGTCGGTGGCGAGGGCTCCCAGGAAGAGCGGCTTCTCCGCGCCATGGGGGCCAACTTCCGGAAACTCCAGGTGCTCCATCGCGCCCGCCTGGACAAGGCCAAGTCCAGGATGGCGACGGTGGACAAGGCGGAGGCGGACTTCAAAGCGCGCATTGCTGAGACGCAGACCTGGTTCTGCCAGACTCGCAAGGAGCAGAAAGCCCTTCAGGAGGAGCTGGCCAAACGCAACGTGGAGCTCACCATGAAACTGGCTGACATCGAGAAGGCCCAGGAGGCGGCGGCGAACTCAGCCGCTGCAGCCGAGGCCGTCCGGATTCAGCACCAGGCCATGTTGGATTCTCAGGAGGAGGACCTTGCCGCGCGCGAGGAGAAGCTTGCCGCAATGCTTCACAGCAAGGGTGAGGAGCTCGAGACCCTTGTTGCGCGGCGAACCCAAGAGTTGGAGCAGAGGCAGAAAGGGGCTCTAGATGCCCAGTCTCTGGCTCATGCCGGCAAGGTGATGGAGCTGGAAGTGGAGCGGGATGAGCTAAAGGAGCAGGTCCTAAAGCTATCCCAGGAGAAGGACACGCTCAACAGCGCCTTGATGGAGGCGTAGGAAGCAGTCGTCAACAAGACTAGGGAGCTCTCCGAGGCCAACGACTCCGTCAAGGATCTCAAGCTGAAGCTAGAGTATCTCGAGAAGATGCTGTCGGAGAGCCAAGCCCGGGAGGAGATCCTGACGAAGGAGCTGGGGAAAGAGAAGCAGCTGCGGCGGACGAGGCCACCTCCCACCAGGATTATGTGGAGGGTGAGAACCGTTGGATCAGCCGTCTTGAGGACGTCGCCGGCAGGGTCACCACGCAGCTGGCCACCATGGGGATGCCAAACATGAGGTATGCCCCTGAGCATAGAGGGACTGTCAACGCCAAGCTGACCCAATTCTTTGAGGGCGTCCTCGGAACTCTGGCTTATCTTCACTCCAGCAGGGCGGCCACGCTGGCCACAGAGGCCCGGCGACTTTGCCAGGGGGCCATGACCAAGGTCCTCACCAAGATGGCGTACTGGAACCCCAACCTTGACTTCGAAGCCGCAATGGATAGCTTGCCAGAGGGTACTGAACTCACGGTGCTCCAGGAGTGTATCAAGCCCATCATCAGCGGCATTGAGAAAATCCAGAGGGTGGAGGGCCAGCGCCGGGACTAGGTGCCCCGTTCTTGTTCGCCGCTGCAGGTTCATGACCAAGACAATTTTCATCTTTAGTTAGAACCGCAGCTATGACTTGATGTAATATAACTCTGTAGTACTTCTAAATTTTGTGCATGTCATTTTCCTTGTTCGATTCTCCTTTGTATGTACACCCTACGTTAGCTGGGTAGGCTCGCCGGGGCGTAAGCCCAGGATGGCGCCTTCGGGACGGATCCCCATTGGCCTGCCGGGTATGCATGCTGCCGGGCGAACCACCTTACCGTCCTTAACGCGGCCGCTCGAACTGTCGAGCTTGACTCGAGTCGGAATCGAGAGCGTTGCCAATCACGGAAGGCTACCCTGCCACTCTTGACGCAGCCACTTGAGTTGTTGAGCGGACTCGAAACAAAGCAAGGGCGTTGCCGATCGAGGGAGAGACCCTTTTGCGTACAGGTTTTCCGTACAAAGGAACAACATCTCCAAGGGAAACAACCTCATATGAAAGGAAAGAAGTAGTCAGGGTTCGGTGTGACTTAGCTTCTGTTTGTAGCTGCACCGGCATCGATCTTGTGGCCCTTCTTCTTCCTTTAGAGCTATGGCGATGAAGAGCCGCTAACTTAACCGCCAGAGCCGATTCTCACAACTGCGCCCACTACCTATGGGAACGACACCTATGGGATCACGAGGATCCCTACTGCGGTTGCGGGGAGCGGGGTTGAGAGAAGAGAGGATCTGACAGAGAGTACGCGGTTCGTTTATCCAGGTTCGGGCTGCAAGGATGCGTAAAACCCTAGTCCTGCTTTGGTGGATGTATTCTGAGTTCTTGAGCTAGCTACGGGTTCTAACGAGCTCCAAGAAGCCGAATCCTTCTCCTGGTCGCCTCGGGCCTCCTTTTATAGGAAAAGGGTCGCCACAAGGGCAAGCAGGAGGGAAAGATCTGATGCCCGAGGTTATCCCTTGTATTAGAGGACAAGATGCATTTAATGCAACGCTTAGCTGTCCTCTCGCTTTATCGGGGATGGGAGCGAGGCCCGTCCCATTCGTCGCCGCTCCTCCTTGCTTCGACACGCGCCCTGGCCAGTGAAGCATGCCGTGCCATGTAGGTAGGCAGGCAGCTGAGGTGGCGCGGTGGTGGAGCCTCCACGAAGGGTTGCATGTTGCCACGCAGGTGCCTGCCCAGCTGGTTGGGTCGGCAGCTGCATGCGAACGGCGGTGGAAACTTGGTTGGTGCGGGCCTGGCAGCGGCCCTGCTGGTGCGCCTGGCGAGGGCCTTGCTGGGTGGCCCGGAAGGGTCTTGCCGCGGCGCGTAGGCATCCCCGGCAAGGATCTTGCCGGGGTCTTGTGGGTTTCTTCGATGAGGATGATTGCCTTCCTATCCTCAATTGATCTTGAACATTCTTTGTCTTCACAAGGATATGCATGCCACCACAGAGGTGCCTCCCGAGCCCTGTCCCAACGCGTCTATTTGGTGGGCTCAAGGGTGGCTCGCTCGGCTGCCGGGGCCGCTGAGGCTGCCCCGGCAAGGGTCCTTGCCGGGGAAACCTGCTTCGCCCATCCGATCCTTGTGGCCTTGGTACTTGTCGTTGCTTTATTTGTCTTGTGCCTTCGGCTTCTCTCCGGCTTCCCTTCCCTGCCCTGTTATGCGCGGCCGTGGCGGGCGGCTCCGACTGCCGTGCACAAGTAAAGGGGTCAAAAGGAGAGCCCCTACTTTTGTACACCGACAATGGAAAAGCTTGTCATTTGCCTCTAGAGTTAGAACATAAAGCATATTGGGCAATTAAAGAACTCAACTATGATTTCAAACTTGCCGGTGAAAAGAGGTTATTTGATATTAGCTCATTAGATGAATGGAGAACCCAAGCTTATGAAAATGCCAAATTATTTGAAGAAGAAGTTAAAAGATGGCATGACAAAAGAATCCAAAAGCGGGAATTCAAAGTTGGAGAATATGTTCTTTTGTACAACTCTCGTTTTAGAGTCTTTGCAGGAAAACTTCTCTCTAAACGGGAAGGACCATATATTATCGAGGAGCTTTATTGCTCTGGAGCTATCAAGATTAATAATGCCGAAGGTACTAACCCGAAGGTGGTCAATGGGCAAAGAATTAAACACTATATCTCAGGTTCGCCTATTAATGTTGAAAGTAATAATATTCAAACCATGCAATGGAGGAACACATAAAAGAAACCTTCATGAACACTCTAGAATCCTGAAGAGGAGGTACATGATACGGTAAGTAAACAGAATCCAAAAAATCCATAAAAATATTTTTTGACAGTTTTGGTATATTGCAAAAATTAGGAAAATAAGAAACAACCAGGAAGGCAACCGAGGAGGGCACAAGACACCAGGGCACGCCTGCCTTGCCTGGTATGCCCATGTAGGTTCTGCCCACCTCGCGAACCTTCCTGACTCTGTTTTCCTCTCGTTTGCTTGTTTGCCAAGATAAAAAAATCTTTATATACCCCTCGAACGTATTGACAACCATATTGCGGAGAAATCTTTTGTTCTTGTTTCTGGCTGTTTTTTGACAGATCTGAAATTATGTCGTCTCAAGACTCGGAGGGTGAGATCTATGTTGTTGATTATATTGAAAACCTTAAGGTTAACGGAGATGCGAAACATTATGGTTGGACCACGGAGGAAGAAGAAGAAGACTATGATCCGAAAGGGAATGAAGAGATAAGCTTAGATGAGGATGAAGTTCCATTACCGCAACCTGGGAACATGCACGTGGAATTCAAGAAGTCAAGTCTACCCAATAAAGCAAACAAACTTAAGATCCATTTTATCCCTTTTTTACCTTCTGTAGGAAAACAAGCAAGAATTATGCAAAAAATATATTAATGCTGGAGCAGGAGATTGATGACTTGGAGGAAAATTCCGTCCTCAAGCATAAGCCGAGTAAAAAGGACACTGCTACCTCATCACCACCACCATCAGCATCTTCCCAAACAAAGGAGACTTGATTTCATGGTATGGGCACTCCCCTTGGCTTGTGCCAAGCTTGGGGGAGATGCCCCGGTATCGTATCACCACCACTATCTTTGCCTTTACCTATTTTAGTTCGATCTTCTGTTATCCTATGATTTTGTTGAATAAAAGTTTAGTTCAGTTTATTTTCGAGTGCTTTCTTAGTGATATATCTATCTATGTAACCGTGTGCGAGATATGTAATAAAGAGTGGTTTGAGTTTTGTTTCTTTACTCTTATGTTTCAATAAAAAGAAAGGAAAATAAATGAAAAAGATCATAAGCTAATCTTATGGTAAGTAATGACATCACAAAATGAAAAGTATAAGTAGTAAAATTTATTGGAGATCGACAAAAATAGCATTGGTCAATGATACAATCACGAAAGAATTAATAAGGGAAGAGAGGATTCACATGCAAATACACTATCTTGGACACCTTTTCTGATTGTTAGCCCCCAGTAAATATTATATATCAAAATTGTTGATGTTGGACAAGGAAGACAACGTAATGATTCATGTTTGTTCATATTCACATAGAAGTTATATTGTCATAGATCCTTCAACATGTGGTGCTTGCTCATTATCTTTGCTAGCCAAATACTCCGTGCTAAGTAGAGATACTACTTGTGCATCCAAAACCCCTTAAACCCAAACTCTTATTTTTAGAGTCCACCATACCTACCTATGGATTGAGTAAGATCCTTCAAGTAAGTTGTCATCGGTGCAATAAGGCAATAAAAATTGCTTCTAAATGTGTTGGATCATTTAGTGTAAGACAAAATTGAGCATTGTACGAACTTGTGATGGCAAAGTAATAAAAGTGACGGACTGCATAATAAAGGTTGCCATCATAAGGGGTAATATAGTGTGACTTTCTTTTGCATTAAGGGATTTGTCATACAAACCAAAAGCGCATCGCAACCTCTGCTTCCTCTGTGAAGGGCCTATCGTTTACTTCTATGTATTTAATTTAATGCAAGAGTGGAAGTATTCTTCCCCATTCCTTTTTATTTTTCTCTTTTGCAAGCATCATGTGGTGAGTAAAGATCTAGGCACATATATCTAGTTGGATATGAGTGAGCATGAGTTATTATTGTTGACATCACCCCTGAGGTGAATATGTTGGGAGGGGAAACTATAAGCCCATATCTTTCTATGTGTCCAGTTGAAACATTTTGTTCATGGGTATGTTGTGAGTGTTAGCAATCATGGAAGGTTAAATGATGGTTGAGTATGTAGACTTGCCAAAAGGCTTCGATACATGAACCTTCCTGAAAATATGACGAATTGTAGTTGCAAAGTTGGCTGAGAAACTAGTTTGTTGGTTTTCAATAGAGTTTACGCTTTATACTTCAACATTGTGATTAATTGTTACTTGTTCATGAGAAGTTATATAATAAAAGTTGTGTGATAAATTTTTATGTTTAAGTTCTTTGCTGTTATAATAATAAGCAAGATGCTTCTATTTCCGTATTTTGTTTTTATCAACTGGTCTCTCTCTCTCTAAGCATGTGGACATGTTTTTTGATATCAGTTTTTCGCATGAGGACAAGCGAGGTCTAAGCTTGGGGGGTTGATACGTCCATTTTGCATCATGATTTCGTACTATTATTTATAATGTTTTTATGCATAATAATGCTTTATGGAGTAATTCTAATGCCTTTTCCCTCATAATATGCAAGGTTTGCACAAAGAGGGAGAATGCCGGTAGCTGGAATTCTGGACCTGAAAAAGCTACGTTAGAGTTACCTATTCTGCACATCTCCAAATGAGTTGAAAATTTACGGAGAATTATTTTAGAATATATAAAAAATACTAGAGCAAATAACTACCGGAGGGGGGCCACCTGGTGAGCACAAGACACCAGGGCGCACCAGGCCCCTAGGCGCGCCCTGGTGGGTTGTGCTCAGCCCAACCCACGTTTGGTGCCCATCTTATGGTATATATGTTGGGTTCTACGGTAGGGTGCGTAGACTGCAAATTAAAATTTTCCTACGCGCAGAACATCCAGGAACATGCTACGGGAGATGGATCACAGTTCGTTACCACAAGACGCTGCAGCGTGCAGTGAAGAAGAGTTGGGGCAGCGCGTTCGCGTGGATCGTCTCCTCCTCGTCCGATCTCCCTCGAACAGCCGGTCGTCCGATCCCACGTACGAGTTAGCCGGAGCGGCGCAAGTGCACCGCCTCTAACGGTTTCCGCGCGTGCAGGAGGAACACTGTGCGGCGGACTGCTAGGTCCGATCACACAGTCGGCGGCGAGTGGAGGTGGCTATTCACAACACATGCAAACCCTAGTTGCGGCGCCGAAGCGATCAACCACATGAGTGTGCCGCACCTCCACTTTAGATAGGCGTCCATCGCGGGCTCAACACTTGGGCCTCGCACGGACCCTAAAGCCCAAAGTCTACTCGGTCACGTTCCTAGTCCAGTTCGGATCACATCCGACCAGTGTCCTACGAACCAACCTCGTAGGTTCCTTCCCTTAAGCGCGCGACCCCTTAGGTTCAAGTCGGCTTGGTCACTGTTCGGATCACCTCCGACCTGCACGGTTGGTAGCGGCTCTAGCAAGGCGTGCCGACCACCAAGCATACTAGGAAGCTGGTTAGGCGAACCTGTACAACATGTCACACTTCTGTTCCCTTTGCCACACGATATATGTTGTCGGGCTCAAGGCGAGACTGTCATCCTTGTGCTAGCCCGACCTCTTTCTCGTTCCAGTGATACCGACCACAATCCGGATTATCTCATAATCCTTGTCGCATGGCCATGCTTATCCTGATCGGATCACACGAGGGGCCCAGAGTATATCTCTCCTGATCGGAGGGGCAAATCCCATCTTGCTTGACCATGTCTCGCGGCATGGGACTGCACAAACCCGAAACCTACCTTTGTAACTACCCAGTCATGGAGTAGCGTTTGGTCGGCCCAAAGCAAGTCTGTCACCATCCCGAGTACATGCGTCAGCTCAGGTCTTCGGACATAGAACGTATGTTGTACTAGAGACTCACAGATGACATATCGCTGCGTCTCATAGTTGGGTCTGTCCGACTCGGGCCTTATCTCGACTCGCATCCGACTACTTCGAATCCGATCAGACCTTTCCAAGTCCATATTATCCGGTTAGCATCCAATGCTCCATGGCTAGTGAGACCAAGCCATCGACCGTGTCGTAGATGCCGATCCTAGTCGGTTGCGCGTCCACACAGCCCTTTCGACTAGGGACCTTTTAGGACAGTCATCATACAATGCATAGTCCCACAAACAAGTCACATACTTGCTGATACACATCATTGATAATGTCCAAGGACTATCTTTAATCATAAACACATAGGAAATATCATCATACATGATTGCCTCTAGGGAATATCTCCAACAATATAGGTCATTTTGACCAAGAAAAATTTAGGAGGGGACTTTCGGGATGAAGCGCCTCCGTCTCGAGGCGGAACTTGGGCAGGAGCACTTCTGCCCTCCGGTGGAGCGATTCCGTCAGGGGAACTTCCCTCCCGGAGGTGGAAATCGAAACCATCTTCATCACCAACAACCCTGTCATCTTTGGGAGGACAATCTCCATCAACATGTTCAACAACACCATCTCCCCCCAAACCCTAGTTCATATCTTGTGTTGAATCTTTCTACCGGAACCTCAGATTGGTACCCGTGTGTCGTGGGAAACCACGGCCACCTATGAGACCAAGGGTCCCTTGCTGGTTCGGCAGGGGGGATGTCATGTTGCACAAAGAGAAGACTAGCATGGGGAAGCATGACATAGATCACATAGGCAGTTTTACCCAGGTTCGGGCCACTGTTTGGTGTGAAACCCTACTCCTACTTTGGTGGATTGATGGTGGAAAATGGTGGTAGTCGCAACCCATTTGCCCAGTAGGGTTGCCTCAAGGCGAAAATGGTTGCGCGCATATGAATGTGTGGGTGTCCAACCTTCTAACCCTTTCTACGGTTGCCATGGGCCTCCTTTTATAGGTTAAGGGGTCACCACAATGGCAAAGTAGTCATATGCACTGATAATATAGCAAACAGTGCTATCATACCTAACTTTGTAGGCTGACAGGGCGCATTAAATGCACCACTCAACGTCACATCGTCGCTTGCCCGGCAAGCCTTGCCGGGCTATCTTGCCAGCTTCTCGCCTGCTTGCTTGACACGCCGCAGGACGGGTGTCATCTGTAGGTATTTCCTGTAGCAAGAGGCTGTCATGTGGCGAATGGCTGCCACTTAGTCGCTTTACGGCTTGACACCACATTAATCGACGACTTGGGTGATGGTGAAGTGGTTTGGTGAGGTGGCTCTGTCTCCGTGAGTCCCAGCAGGCCCTGCCAGGGCGTCTTGGAGGTCTTCTTCCGGGGGCGACCCCGTCCTCGCCAGGCTCGCATTCCCGGCAAGGGAGGCTTTTCTCCTGGTAATTTCTCACTTCTTTGGCTTGGTCTTGGTCCTCTTGATCTGCATGTTGGTCCTTTGAAGATGTTGGTCTCTTTGCCTCTGGCCTGGTCCGGTGCTATAATCTTGTTTTTGTGCCTGTTCAAAGTCTGGACAACAGACCCAGGGTTTATTGTACTGACAGAAGCCCCCGGGCCTGCCCCGAACGCTCTGTCGAGCATCATCGGGGTAGGCCCTAATAAGTGCACATTAAGGGTGTGGAAGAGGCTGGACTCTTGAGGTCTTCTTTGCTTGTTCATTAATCTTGAGTCTGGTCCAGTTTTCGGTTTCCCCGTGCGCCGTGTAAAGCCAATAGTGGTGGGGCCACCCTTGTAATGGCCCTTGAATGACTTTAACGCACGGGGTAGAGACCGCCAATTCACTCTTCCCACCATGCTCTTATCCTTAGCCATGTATGCTGCATGCATTGTGCGTGGTAGGTAACAGAGGCGTGTGGCGCGGGAGAGCATCAAGGCGAGGCCCCAGTCTTCTTGAATTGGTGGAGGAGGGCGGTGGTCACTCGTTGAGAGAGCGACTCCCCTCGTCAGCCCGCCTATAAAAGGAGGGGCGAAGGGAGCGCAGAGCCATCCATCTCTGCATCCCTTCTCCCCTGTTTTCTGCCTCCTGCTGGTTATGTTGAAGAGAAGAGCCTGGGGCCAGGCCCGAGGCTCCAGTTTGGAGCTCCACACAGATCCAAAGGGGGTACTCGGGCGGCGTTGTGACAACACCAGAGGTGGCGACTCCGGTGCGCTCATCGACGGGTCGCCCTTAGCTTTAATTCTAGTGGGAGGGGACGCGAACGACACCATGCCGAGGCCTGTAGTGGGTACGGGGCGTGGTAGTCGGTCACTCCTCATTCTTCATTCCTTTGCGACGCTGGGGAGGAGTCTCGGAAAGGGTTCGTCACTAGCAAACGTGAACCCGACTCCCCCTAGGCGTCATCCTCTTGCCATGCAGGAGGGCTTTTTGCTCCCATACACGTCTTCAGAACATGAGTGGTTTCTTACGTCATGACCATTAGGGACAACCATGCTCTTTGTGGGATAAATAGAACGCATGGTGTCCGGCGCGGCTGTCGTGGTGAGGTCTTTGGGTGGCAGTGACGCGGTTGGCGGCGACAACCCACGATGCGTCAAGAACGGGGACAACCGTTCTGGCAAGTCGTGTTTGCCGGTGACTCCGTGTCCCCCATCTAGTCTTTCGGCAGTCTCACCATCCGCGCCTGCGCTCCGGTTTCTTCATCCTTGCTGAGGAGCGGCGCCATCCTGATCCTGGGGAGGCGCCGAATCCCAGCTGGGTCCGCCACCGGCCTCCTCGACCTCTTCCTGAAGGAGATGGATAGGGGCAAAGGCTTCATGGGGCACTTATCTTTTTTCAATCTTAAACCTGTAGGCCCTTGCCAAATTTTAGTTCAAATAATGTAATCTCTCGAGTCCATGTCTGTGTTCTGTAAGGTTTGTACTTGTAAGATTAGCATATTAATGAAAAATATGAACATTGCCGGGAACCCGTGCATGTATATGTCCATGCAGAGGTGAAATGCATCTTCATTTTAAATAAAATAGTTTTCCCCGGCAGGCTACCCTGCTGGTACCCTTTTTATTTTGTTGCCAGAGAACTGAGCCTACCGGGCAAAAAATAAAGGGACCACCCCCGCCAATCTGTGTTTACCAAAGGACACTGCAACCATCCTGGCTGAAGCGATGTGCGAGTCCAGGGATGGGAGCACGTAAGTTAAAGAGCGGCGAGGTTTTCCCATGCACAAGTTTCAGCTTATAGAACACTTATGGACAAGAGGATAGAACTTATCTATTTGGCTTGCCGGAGATCTGCAGTGCTGGTTCATCTTCCCAACTCCCGGTAGAGGTCAAGCTCATGGCAGGAACCTGCAGCCTCATGCAGATGGAAATGATGCAAGATGTGACCCTATCTATATGCATATGCAAATGCTTATGAAATGCTTGTGCAATGCCCTTGGAATTCTTATGCATGCATGCAACTTGGTCGGGGGCCCCCAGCGCTTCGTTTATTTGTCTGTTGCTCAGGGTCATCGCCTGGCTTTGTACAAGGGGTTACATGCAATTGAGGCTAGGCATGTACAAAAGGGTGGGTGCCGGGCAGGGCCCGACAGCCGCGCCTTACGAGTAGAACTTGTGGAGATGCTCAATATTCCATGAGCTTTGCAATTTAATGTCATCTCCGGTCTCCAGATGGACTGCGCCAGGTCTGGTGACTCAAACTACCCGGTAAGGGCTTTCTCACTTCGGCGTCAACTTGTTTGTACCCTTCGCGGACTGAACGCACCTAAGGACAAGGTCGCCTTCCTCAAAACACCAGGCATGAACCCTGCAGCTGTGATAGCGACGCGGGGCTTGTGGATAGCATGAAGCACACGTAGCATCCTGGAGACGGTTCTCCCCGAGTAGCACAAAGTCGTCACACCCCTGCTGATCTTGCGCTACTTCATGGTAGGCAAGCACTTGAGGCGACCCGTAAATGAGTTCCGTGGGGATAACTGCTTATGCCCATAAACTAGGGAGAAGGGAGTCTGCCCGGTAGCTCGATTTGGTGTCGTTCTGAGGGACCAGAGACTACCGGCTTCTCATCGATCCACCGCCTGCCGTGCTTCTGCAGCGTATCAAAAGGTTCTTGTCTTGAGTCCTCACAGCACTTCAGCGTCCGTCCTCTTAGCTTTCCCATTGCTTCTGGGATGTGCGACAAAGGCAAATGAGATCTTGCTACCGAGGGTATCACTATAGAAATCAGAAACTCTGCCGTCTGGCATAGCGGACGACAAAGGCATGCCTGGCGGATGGCAAAGGCGTTTTTCGTCCGCCAGTAGACGGCAACAGGTCCGGCTGAACGAGCTAGGGCCAAGGGCTCTTTGCGGTCTGCTGGCGGACGGCAAAGATGAAAAGGCCTTTGCTGTCTGCCAGTAGATGGCAAAGCCTCTGGACGGTAGAGAAAAGGTACCATCCCCGTTAGGGGGCTAACGGCGCTCTTTGTCGTCTGCCTCATAGTCAACGGACGGCAAAGAAATTTCAGTTAATTAACAAAATACGGTTGTACTCCTCGGTGCTGCAGTGACGTGTTCGTTCAGGCAGCAGGTGAGCGTGTCCAACGGCAAGATCGCGGCCGGCGGTCCTATGGTGAGCACGTCTGGTGGCCTGGGGTCATTCTGGCAGAGAGGAGCAATCCTGAGCCCGGCAAGGAGCCCTTCATACTATGTTGTACTGTTGGTCATCTCTTCCCGGGCAAAGTGCATCTGGATGACGTACTTCAAGTGCTCCCCGGAGGGGGCAACAAGAAGCATGCCAGCCCCTACACCTTGTAGGGAAAAGGCACTATCGAAATACACAATCCATTCTTGGGGTACTTCCTTGCCGGGAATAACTGTTTCTAGCACTTCCTCATCAGGGGTTGGCGTCCATTCTACAATGAACTCTGCCAATGCCCTTCTCTGAATTTTTGACATGCTCTCAAACTTAAGGCCAAAGCTGGATAACTCCAAAGCCCACTCCACTATTCTGCCGGTAGCCTCATGGTTTAGGAGTATCCTCTACAACGGGAAGCGAATGACAACCGTGACCTCATGGGCTTGGAAGTAGTGGCGCAATTTACTTGAGGCCATGATGAGACCAAATATCAACTTTTGCATGCCAGAGTACCTCGATCTAACTCCCTGTAGTAGGGAACTGACAAAGTACACTTTCCGTGTGGGGTTGCCCTCGCTGTCGTGCTCATTTCTGTCCTGATCCTT